>JACXII010000013.1:0-2400000 GCA_014737395.1 Bombus waltoni
TTTCAGTTACATATTTGAATATTTCATAGCATCTTAAATATGTATGCTTGCGAATCTGCTGGGGATTCAGTCGTGAATCTGCAGTCCTGTACGATTGGTACTTCGGTACTCGGACAGGGACCTGCAATTTCACGTTCTCTGTAAGTCGGTTCGAATGGTCCCGCGGGAGTGGAACCCACTGTTCAGTTGGGGCTTGCCTCCGTAATTCTGTTCAGCGGTCCCTCCCCGGGTCCCACTTGCTGTTGGTGTGTGCCAAGTTGCAGGCCAGTGATCCACGGCTGGATCACCAGTGGATCACTGGCATCATCAGTCGATGTCATCTTGGGCTATCCGCTGATCCTTAGGGTTATCCCGTGCACGGGAGTACAACACGTAGGTTTGTTAGTTCTTTCGAGAGATTTTTTTTCGCGATTTTTCTTCCATCGTTTGGTTGTTCGGTCTTCTACTTTTTTCCCCATTTTTAAGGGAAGCTTATTGCGGGCATGTTAGAGTTTCTTTTCGATATCTTTAATAGTTTAGTGTCGCGAAAATAGAATGTTAAACAGTACAGTACAACGATTCGTACGTCCCTTTTGCGAGACACGAAATTATATATGCAGTGTCAGTAACTTCATTTTCTTTCTCTCGTTCCAAGTTAGACGAATGTGTCTTTGATATCGAATGCGGCCAGTAGGGTTGCGAATTATTGTACAGTATTTGTACTGATCGATGTAATCTTTGTGTGGGAGATGAATCGTTGCGTCTTGTATGCTTTGTTTCGAGTGTTTGTGTGGGAAATCGAAGTGCAGCGATGTGAGCTTTATTTCAAACTTGTCAAGATTTATGTAAACGTTGTATGGAGAATGGATCTTGCGTCTTGTATGCTTTGTTTCGAATGTTTGTGTGGGAAATCGAAGTGCAGCGATGTGTGCCTTATTTTAAACTTGTCAAGATTTATGTAAGCGTTGAATGGGAGATGGATGTTGTATATGCTTTGTTTTACGTTTGTAAAGGATTCATGTAACAGCTGCGTGGGAAATAAGTGTTTCGTAGCCTCACTACGAAGCACCTATCTCTTTACGCAGGCCCATGAAGTAGAATCAGAATTCGACATTCTCGTTAACAGCTTGAATGTCGACATTTTTCTGTACTGTTGAGTAACTCATGGGCGGGTCTCGTTCGTAGTCACCTCCTCGTGGTGAGACCTGGTAATTGGCATCGTTTTCCAAAGATTAATCGACCGATTAATTTTTTATTAATCCGTGGAAAACGATACCAAGCCGAGAACTACGATAATATAGTCCAGTTTGGATCACCAAAAGCCACGAAGAGAATTTTGGATGATCCAAACTGGACTAATACCCCCCTTCGGGGGCAACGTGAGACACCGTTGGACACCGTTGGACACCGTTGGACACCGTTGGACACCGTTGGACACCGTTGGACACCGTTGGACACCGTTGGACATCGTTGGACACCGTGGGACACCGTGGGACACCGTGGGACACCGTGGGACACCGTGGGACACCGTGGGACACCGTGGGACACCGTGGGACACCGTGGGACACCGTGGGACATCTTTTTCTGGGTCAATTTTTTCTGGTTCAGAATTTGTTTCTGGGTCTTTTTTTCAGGTTCAGAATATATTTCTTGGTCTTTTTTCTAGTCCAGCAGTTATTTCTTGGTCCTTTTTCTGATTCAGAATTTGTTTCTGGGTCTTTTTTTTTCAGGTTCAGAATATATTTCTTGGTCTTTTATTCTGGTTCAGAATTTGTTTCTGGGTTTTTTTCTGGTTCAGAATTTGTTTCTGGTTCTTTTCTTCTGGTTCAGAATATATTCCTTGGTCTTTGTTCTAGTCCAAAATTTGTGTTGTGGTCTTTCTTTTCTGGTTCAAAATTTATTTTTTGTTTATTTTTCTGGTTCAGAATTTGTTTCTATGTCTTTTGTGGCGTCGAATGAAGAGGGCACTCTCATAGTCCATACAATATCACTTCCCTTTCTCTTTGTTTCATTTCAATTATTACGTAAATGGAATAAGTAGATGTTTAGATTTTTACGTACGTGTGATTTATGATTAGGTAGGTTACTTTGAGGTTGTAATCTAAGTAAATAAGTAAGACAAAGGTAGTAAATAAATTGATACAGTAGTAATAAGCATGGCACGGTAGTAAAAGCCTGGCATTTTCATGAATCCTAGTCAGGTTTCTAGTTTTCACGTCGGTTTTTTTCCTTAAAGCTCCGTTTGCTGTCCGTTTCGAATATTGCAGAAACGTACACCAAAAGGAGTATTTACTTGATGATAAATAAATTTTAGATATTTGTGCGTAAAAGGAGGGTGGATAGGTCGCGGTTATGGCGGGTCTCCATTCGCAGCACCTCCACGCGGTGAGACCTGGGCAATCATTTTATTTGGCATATAATTACTAATTGTACCACTGTAGAGCAAAGCAATTAACTGTATAACTGGTATAATTATTAATTATATGACAAGTAACATGAGTTAATTGGCTGCGACACTGACTACAAGATCTAAGAAAGAGACGATCGTCTGTCCTTGTCGCACGGTAGCGCCCTCCTTGTCTACGATGAATACTGCCATCTATCGGAACCGGTCGGAACTGCGGAAAAGTAATAGGAGCATAGAATGTGCAAGGAGGTATCTCAGCTCCTGTTAGACAAGGAACACTATATTGTGCGAAAAGGACAGACGTACGTCTCTTTCTAATTCATCGAATTTTCGACAATTACTCCCTTTCTGCGAACAATTCCTGCCCCTTTGGAGTCGCAAAACAAATAGTGGACCCCTGACAACTTTCTCAAACCGTTCTCGAGCGGATTTTCCGCCTGATTATTAAGTTAATAACAATTATCCTCGGCGTTGCCTTCTCTCCCAGGGGAGCGGCCGTGAATTTTCGCATAATTTTCGCTTTACGTAGTTAATTTGCAACCTTCTGTGCACGAAGAACATAGTACAGGGTCTAAGGAAACTTTCAAAATTCCTAATAATACAAATCAAGCCCGCAAAAGTTCAATATTCATGAAAAATCGCAGACCCGTACCGTGCGGACGCGACACTCGCTACGATAATCGTCCGTAATTAATTAATTAGCCGGAAATTTCGGTTGAAATTGGTATGTGAATCTTGCCAGAGGTTCCAACTTTGTCGAGCGACCTTAAAAGTTCATGAATTTTGCCAGGGAAAGGAGCAATTAACGAATAATCGTGAGATTAGAGGGAGAAGTATGTCTGTCCTTTTCGCACAATATAGTGTTCCTTGTCTAACAGGAGCTGAGATACCTCCTCGCACATTCTATGCTCCTATTACTTTTCCGCAGTTCCGACCGGTTCCGATAGATGGCAGTATCCATCGTAGACAAGGTGGACGCGATTGTCCTTGTCGCACAGTGGTGAATATAGGAAAGAATATAAGAAAATAGAGTGCGACAAGGAAATCCTAAACGTAAATGTAGTGCATTGTCTTTCCAGGCATTTCATGAAGTTAATTGTACAAGATTAAATTTACAATGTTTTTTAACATAATCATTTTACAACTCAAGTACCATAATATCTTTTTTGCTGAGAATTGCAACTTGTCATATTGACTTATGCAAAAGAATGTATAATTTCATTTTAAAAAGTTACATTATCATCGAGATCTGTTGAAACAAGAATGTAAAAATTATTTCATATCTTATTAAACTTTCTCATGAAGCCAAACTATTTTGAAATATTTTTTGCATTTCTGAAACTTTCAGAAATAATCACATAGAGACATTTGAAGTAATTGTCCTGAAGCACAGCGATATCATTTATTTCTTTGATCGCAATATACAATTATAAGCAGAATTCACTGCACTGGTATTGACAGGGATATTCTTAGGAATATCTCCAAAAGTAAGATCGATCGATGGTAACGTGTATAGCAAAAAATTGTTCGGAATAATGCAGTCATTAAAATATTCAAAAATCATTGAAATCAGCCATTCTGAACAATTACTGCAATTAAAACGGACACATTGTATTAAAAATTCATTGGAATTGGAAAGATATATCGTATATAGATCGATCCCGATTTTATCCTATACTGAATCGATAATGTCGCATGTGACACTAAAGTGGTGTGAGGGACTACGTTGTCCCGGCGTCATGGATCACTTTTTGTATTTTATGCAAGGTCTATTTTATTCTTAGTCAATATCAATGCTATTAATAATAATTTTAACACATCATATGATGGTCATCATTCGTCATCTGATCATAAAACAAAAACATCTATAATCATCATCGGTATATTATCGATAACAGACAATGTCATTTTTCTATCATCTTAATAGTGACAGCTGAAAACATTACATAAGACAGGATAAAGTTAACGTTAAATGATACCACAGACGGTTTTCATAAAATTGTATACATATATAGTTGAAGGACTAAAATTCATGCATATATTATTCCTATAATATATTTTATAGATTTGTTAAATTAAAATTGATATTAATCGTATCGTAAATTATCGCGATACTTGTTAATTTTTATTAACGAATATTCTCTAAACACACTCAGTTTTTAGTATAAATGAAATGTTCACAGATTTGGAATCATTACCTTAAATTATTATATAATTCTGAATAATCAATTTCCGATACCTTTTTATTATTCGAGAGGAAGAATATAAACCAAAATATTAATGTCGAATGAAACTTAATAACTTGTACCTTCCTTAATTTTACTAAACACATATTAACACATATGTATCATATGTATCATATCATTTATATTTATACGTCTTTAATAATAATTTTGCATACGATTTTAGTCAATTGTATTTTCTTCTGTCATCGAGAAAGCTTCCATCGACGTTCTTCAAGTGTCGAAAAATGAATTCTCTTACTAGGAGAATACGATGTTACAAGAGATCATCTAGTACCGCCTTTATGTTCCTAATTTTCTAGTACTTCGCGTTTATCTTACTTACCAGGAAAACAATCGTTCAGAGAAATTAAACTACAACTTCTTACTTTTCGTGTTCTTCTATTATTCTCCTCTTGCGATTTTCTTACCAGGGGAACAATCGAAGAAAGTTGTCATGAAGTTTTTTCCGTTTCATATTCTCCTGTTATCCTCATTAGAAGAGAGACCTCAAAAGCGCTCAACACTCTCGAAAATAAAGTTTCGTATTAAGAAAATATAAGAATATAAGATACGAATATAAAATAAAAAATTAATTAAAAAGATGTTTTGAAAAAATGTACTTAATCGCACAGCTTCTTAATAATTGATTATGTGGATATTTTTATTCGATTTTAATTCCAGTAGTAAAAGGATGAAAAAGGAAAGAAGACTGCTGTATAATCAAATTTATAGATGTTTGTAATCCTTATTCCAAAAAAAGTTTATACGTTTACCTTCTTGATAATTGATAATGTAAAAGCTTTTTATCTGACTTTTTTCAGTAATAAAGACAGAAAAGTGGAGAAGATTACGGTATAAATAAACTTGTGAACGATTATAATTGCATTCTTTATAAAAAAAAGATGTCGTTTTCAAAAATAAAGATGTGCTGAAATCGGTTGAATTAAATAATTTTCACAGTGCAAAGAGTTAATATATCTTTAATCAATTTTTTCTGGTATCTGTAATGAAAATTGAGTAACGATAAAAGAGACGCTATTGTATCGTAAATATTTCTCAATATATTTATTTCTCGATTCGTTTGTAACGGGACTACACGGTAACAATAACATACAGATTAATCTTAAGGTTTTATATCTTCGAAGCATCTTATCGCTCTATATATTCAGACGATAATCAAATAGCGGATATTGTCAATAATCACAGAGACTTTTATTTGACTTTTGTCGTGCGCGTTTCCTGCTATTTAAGGAGAACGCGCAAGACGATTTCGCATAAAAATTAATACGCTCGTAGCAGGGGGAAACAAATGGAAACGCGTTTTGAATCTAAAATTTATTTACAGAATGAGCGGCCAACGAATAATAAATGCGACATTCAAAGATGCGAAATTAAAAAAAGAACGGAAGACTATGATATCGTTGGTCGATCGATCAAAGACGAATCATATTCCAAACTCGATTTATTTTTATTTTATTCTCTTCTTCTCGTCTAAAGAATTAATACGACAAAAATTCATCGATCGATTCTTAGAAGATAAACGGAAGTGTACCCCGAGAAAAAGAGAGCAAAAAGAGAATAAAACGAATCAGTCAGTCATTCAATAAGTTTTAACTTGTTTAACTTATTTCTGACTAATGTTACGTTAACGTAACATGACTTGTAGAACTCTCTTGGTTAATTTACATTATCGAATTCTTTTAGCATTGCAACTATTACGATTTTATAAAGAATGAAGAAATTGATTAATGACAAACTATTTTGTTTTGGTCAACCTATCGAAAAGGTACATTCTAAACAACTTTTCCCTGTACATATAATGGGGATTTTATTTCAATTTTCGTGTTATACACAAAGGTATATTTGGTACCATGTGTATCTTGTGAATCTGTCGAATCTGTTATCAGCCCGTGAATTTTAACACCGTTTTTTAATATCTCCATAGTAACGTGTAAACAATGGGAAAAATAGTAAAAGTTCCAGTCACTGAATTTCAAATAAGATTAAGTTATTTAAGCGACGGTGGCGATATAAATTAACGATTAAAATTCAGTGACGTTAAAAAGAAAAGAAAATTCCCAGGAATAAGTACGATGTACATTCCATCGGAAATTTTGTCAAAACCTATCTGTTACAAGCATGCTCGATTACCAGAAGAGGCACTTACCAATAACGATGCAACTACATCGACACAGTTTTAATTTGGATACGCACCGCATATACACGTAATAATCAAATAATGCTTGTAGACAACACCATAAGTGGCAAAATTGAATGGCAAAAGAAAGTTTCGGTTTTTATTAGAACATGTTCCATTCAAAATGTACTAACTGAGAAAACTACAGTGCAATTATCCTTTCCAAATATTAGGTTGTCGCGAAAGTTTCTTTCCTTTTGTAAGGAAATAATAGATGCACAACCTCTTTTCGTTTTATATTATTTTATTGAATCACTTTGTTCTACTTCTGTTATTATAATCATACATGATTCGACAAAAATAATGTAAAACAGTGAATGCAGTGCATCCATTATTTCCTTACAAGATGAAAGAAACTTTTGGGACAACCTCATAGTTACCAATAATGCTAGAAGATGGTATTACAACATTGCCTCTATAGAAAAAAAATATAAGTGCCAATAGACGTTAGTGATTTTTGACTTTGGTCTATGCCATCTACATAAACGAATGGAACATTGAGTTTTATCTATAACTAAGAGATGACACGTACGTGGTTTTCTACAGATACACTGTTCTGTTTCATGAATTTGAACAACATTTGCGCATAAGTTCTCTTTTCCTCCTGAAAAATTTGGTTCTTGGCACTTGCACCGTTTTTATACAAGCACTTTTCAATTACAATGTCTAATGTACAATCTTAATGTACTTTGTAATGTTAATGTACAATTTTGTATAAAATATAGAAATAAAGTACATATATGATATCAAACATGCTTTTACGTATAAATCGAAGATTAGAACAGAACACCTGTTAGTTATATGTATAGGGAAAAGTTGTTCAGGACGATTACCTTGATAACATATTTCAAGCTCGTCGAAATTAGTGAATTGTTAGCTTTTCGATAGCTTCACATTTCTCAAACTCGAATAGTGACTTTATAAAGTATCTATTATTTTAACAGTTTTTTATACCTTAGCAAAACAACGCGTAAATCATACACGTTCCTCAGTGATGTTGCATTTACATAATCTTTATGCGTTATTTTATCGTTTCGACATTAACGAGTTAATAAAACATCCAATCGGATATACGAAAGTACGTGCATTGTATAGTTTTCGTTTCAATAACAAAGTTAGTCGTTGCTGATGCAGCAAAATTAGTTAAACGAGATCGTAATAAAACCTTCCACGTATCTTACGTATTTCTTCGGCAGCAAACCTCCTGTTTCTGTATTCCTATTTCTTTTTACAAATAAAAGCGCATACTCACGAATGACCTATCTTAATTAAAAAAAGCTCGCTCTACTAAAAACCATTCGGAACTGCTCATTATCGATTATCGGTACATCTGTTTAGCAGGCTATTTAACAATAAAAACTCGACACGTATTAACATTTAATATTGTCCTTAAATTACATCGAGATATGGCAACTATTGTAACAACCTTAAACACGTTAACTGTCACTGTGGTCATTAGTGATCCACGTTACCAAATTTTTAAAAATGATTCAAATAAATAGATCATGACTGACAAATTTTCAATGTGAGTGATTTAGGTAATTGTCAGAGAAAAAATGCGCAAATACGATATAATAGTATACAAGTATTAAATGTCACTGTGCAGTATTTTTCGATCTGTTGCGGCTTTCGGTGTACAAAATTCGTTTGTAAAAAAACACGTGGCAGTCAACGCGTTAATATTGTTTAATGATATCGTTCTATAAGAGATATGCTTGAAACAGCTTTGCACAGAGACGTATACGGCTTCGAATAAAATACACATGTGAAATATACACATCGATTTGACAAAAATATATACACATATCCGTACACGTGTGCCTTTATATCTGTAAATCTTCGAATTGTTCATTCGTTTTGTGATTTCGATTTTTAGAAGAATTCGTGACAATTAATTGACAAACAACTCCGGAAACTTTTGTTCCTGGAAGATTTTTCATTGTAGTTAATGCATCTTTGCAAGTGAATAAAGTAGTACAAGTCGTTCTTCTTGCTTTATCCTTTTTTTTTTTTTAATGTAAAAAATCTAAGAACACAAGCGAAAGTAAACGGTGTGCAACTTTACTTCGAGTGTTTCTTTGCGGTTGGAATGTTATAAAAATAGAAGAAAGCTATATCTCTATCAATCTCAAATCCTTGTTTCTCTTACCGGTAGATTTATTGTCGATCCTATTTGTTTCTATGCGACTGGCCCCACGACTTTAGGACACACGATAATATCCTATGAAAAATAGTACACAAGTAGTACACACATCGGTAATTTACGACAGTTATCACTACAGTGTTTCACGATGTTTCTCTTAATACTCGTTTTGTACACGTAGCTACGATTATTGTCGTCTGTTTTGTTAGAGAAACGGGGGGAACGCTTTATTCTAGATCTAGCTCTCTATAATAACGATAACATCGATTCTCTGTAATCTAAAATAGAATCCAAAGTCTAACGACGTTTCAACGCTCCCTAAACTACTCTCAACTAGAAGAAAAATCGATTTTCAGGTATCTGTTAGAGCTTGTCCAAATCGACCTTCGCGCGATAATTAATTTTTCCTCGATGAGTTTAGGCAAGCTTAATCGGGGCTTGAGGCGACCATCTCGTAAATCGAGTTTCTGTGCTAGTGGAGCGATCTGCTCCTTCGATGGCTCGCATATTTCGCGCCGTTTCTGGGTCACCGAATTATCGAAAATTCTTATTAAACCGGATAGACCGTAAAAACCACTCGATGCTATTAAAATCATCTTCCATGTCATTTCGTCTTCCACTTGATTCAACTGTAGAATTAAATTGATAGAATCATAATTATAATCTTTACAGTAAATTTCTAAATACAAGTACAGTAAGTTTTAATAGGCAAATTTTGAAAGACT
Source organism: Bombus waltoni (assembly GCA_014737395.1). NCBI lineage: Eukaryota > Metazoa > Arthropoda > Insecta > Hymenoptera > Apidae > Bombus > Bombus waltoni. The sequence continues at coordinate 9,677 of JACXII010000013.1, forward strand.
TTTTCCACGAATATGTAGCATTCGTTATCTCATTTGCGTTTCAAAAATGCTCCTTCCATCGATATCTTCCGCATTTCTTCGGTTTTGTCGCGAATGAGCATCCTACGTTTCGTTTAAAGCACCACTGGAATGATACATGATTTCTGAAGATCAAACAACTCCGCGAACACTTATTAAGATTCTGTACAATACATTTTGCGCAAGTTACGTCAATCGAGAAAATATAATTTGGTAAATTTGTACGCCACAAAGATCAATATTTAGAGATCTACTCTACGTAAGAACAAGTAGATTTTACCCCCATCGCTCGGATGCACAGCATCTCGATAATATTTCTGGGATGATCTATTCGCTACAAGTATCGTTACTATCGATACTATTCCTTCCGTTCCTCTCCGACTTCCACGAAAATACTATCTTCAACGACTTATCGCTGTTTCAGCGAGTACTAACTTTCATTCGTAACGGCAATCTTAAAAACGCTAAATTCTCTCGTCGTAATTCGCATCGTTTAAGGTCTCAGAGCGCAGAAGTTAACTCAAGTTATACACTGCCTGCCATAAGTATTACGATACGTTTTAATATTTAGTGCAACTTGGGAGCTACTCGCAGCTTCTATTTTCTAGTTACTCTCCTATAAGCCTGTTATATCGTTCACATCACACAATGTACAGTACCAAATAAAATAAAATTTGTTAGTCTTTTACAATAATAATACTTACGGCCAACAGTATACATTCATCAGAGCCATAGAAACCACTGAATGGTATTAATACTGATGGCGCTGCAAGTAAAAAAAAGGATCTTTGGCGAAATTCGCTTTTGTAATCATCAAACAACACGAATGACGAGATGAAAGTGCCTGACCCTTAAAACTATGTGAAAACTGGCTCTGTAGCTTGCTCTACATTCGATTTTCCTTCGCTTAAGACGCAACAGACAAATTCCACATGTTACCTACATGCTATAGGCTCATCCCACAGATACTGAAGAGCCGCCACAATACAAAGAAGAAAAAACATTAAGAAAGAAATTATGTTTGAGCATAGGTCATTGATTCTCTAAGCTCCAGTAGTCAACGATATCACAATTAATCTCATTCGTAAATCTATTCTGATCCCTTCAGCTGCCAGGCTACATGGAATATTCCAGTACGATTTCAGATCATGAACCATGCCCAACGTTATCGTTTACTTATCTAGACTACCGTTGTTATTACTTTAATCCTCTTCTACACACACACACACACATATATATATATATATTCTATATATAATAACTCGTTTGTTCCTTTTAAAATGATATCTTGACATATGTATTTTTTCGTAATGGTGATCTATATCATCAAGATTTGGAGATACATCAATATCCTGTGGTCTTGTACGTCTGAAGTCTTTTTAAACATTCTGGTGAAGTTATTTGCACTGTATCTTTACAATAAAACATCTGTTTTTACCGATTAAAAAACCGATCGTAAATTTAAAAAATACCGTGCATGTAGAACAAAGAAATTATAATAATAATAACAATAACAATAAGAAGAAGAAGAAGAAGAAGAAGAGGAAAAAAGAAGAAGAAGAGGCGTCAGATGTGAGGACCTATCTTATCTAATGTTTTAATAGAATCAACCATCTCTGATCAGCCTTTGATAATTCATCTGTCTCATCCACTTTAAAAATAATCATCCATTGATGCAGACGCTCTACTTTCGCAATATCATCGATCACAAAGAAAACTAGTCGATCGTTCCTCTGGCTTTCTGTCAATTAACATTCGATCACGAAAGATCAACGCTTAAAACTTGGCCTTCTGCCTTCGAAGATCGTTGGGAATGATAATGGTGAGGAACGTGCCGAGGGCTAACGTGCCACAAAGGAAGATATTCGCCCAGAAGTCGCCCCACTCGTTCAAGCAATAACCGTAGAGAATCGTGAAAACTATACCGAATACTTGACACACTGCGTTTAATAACCCAGCGGATGTTCCCTCCGGTTCCGGGTATGTTAACTCTGCAGCGAACTCGAATCCCACGGGAAGGTAACCGGTCATGAAGAATCTGGAAAATTTGGAAAATAAATGTTCAGTTTTAAATGGAATTTGATATTATATGGGAGGAAGAACTTCCTCTTTTTTTTTTTTCAAATAAAATTCTTATTTAGAAAGATTCTTAAAGAATTTTGTTTAATAGTTGGGGTTATTGGCAATTGTTTATTTAGATAGGAGAATTTCAACGAGAATAAAATGATTTACCGTTAATATCGTATGTTGCGTATATCGAAATGCATTAGGAAAAGTAAAAATGAAAATATCTCAGCTAGAGTCGCATGAAGCCGCTATGTTAAAATTCATAAAAGTGATTTCTGAAATTAAATGATATTTCAAAATATCAGAGGGATAGTAGCTTTGCACTTACCCTAACATGCCAGCTGTTGTGTAAATAACATATATTTGACTGCTGTCTATCGTGAAAGTGAATATAATCATGCCAAGGAAGGAGAGAAGATACACACTCAATGTTGTCTCTCTGCAAATAGATTTCAAATAAAAGTTCGGGCAACCTGTTAACGAGAGCACGCTCTTCCGTTCCATGTATTTGTCAGATTTACTCACTTAAATTTGTGCGTTTTATCGAGTACAATGCCACACACCACAGAGCCCAACATTCCGGCGCACACGATGGTCAAACCGATTCTTCCAGCGTCTTGTTCATGATTCTAAATATTTGTGGATCGACAATACCGATGTACTAAATAACTTTGAAATTCAATAACAATGATAGGTTCTTCGACGTAATTAAAAAATATGAAAAATTAAGGCGAAAAATAAATAAAAATACAACAATAATAATAATCGTAAAATTTGCCTTTTAAATAAACAAAATATGAGAATCGCAGGAAGTAATAAATAAAAGAAACAAGCCGAAAGACTTACAGGGAAGTATTGAAGAACTATGTGATTGAGGAGTGTGCTGATAGCGTAAAATACGCCCACGTTGATACCGTAGCTGAGCAACAACAACAAGTAGCCCGTATTTGTGACTAGTTTCTTCACAGAGACGAAGAAGCTTCCCGTGGATTCAGCTTCCCTTTGTACAGCTTGCGCTGGACTCGGAGGAATCGGTGGTTCAGACTTGAAAACTGAAAGAAAAATATATACCATTTTATCGTTATTTTTATCGACACGATGAAGAATCTTGTTTAGCTGTGAAATATCATTTCGAGAAACTTTCAAATTTAGGTTTATGGTTATTACACGTACATAGAAGTATAAGAACCAGAATAGTGGTGGTAAAAGCAGCGACGGTGTAGAACATCACGTGCAGTCCTCGGCCAATTACGTTGAGATCTTCGCTGTTTTGTACCAGCATCGGTGGAAAGAGAAAACCGATTGCTATACCCAACTGAAAATAACGGAACGATTATTCTAATTTCCTATAAATAATAACACAATATTTAAAAGTCAGCCTCCTTTTAAAAATAAGAATGGAAAGTATCAAACATAGAAAATGATTTTTCCAAATAAAAAAGGAGAATGTTATTTACAGTCGCATGTTTGGTATGGAAATTTTGTAGTGAAATCGCTGACGTGTAGAGAGATGCTCGACGCCCATTGTTGTTATTCCAAGGAAGTGACAGATCATTATTCTTTTCAGCTCATCACGAGCGATTCTGACGAGAGTTCCGCTCTCGAAAGCTTGCGAGAACCGTGGCGAACTTGTACGGGCGGTGATACGTCATAAATAGCAAGGTCAACGATCATTTATATCAATTTTACAATAGCTATCGCGTATTTCTTCGTTAATACCATACGGCAAATAGGAATTTCTAATAAAAGATATTATTTCAAACGGAATGTTCGATTTTTTAGTTGAAAGATAGAGTTTTTAATTATCGATATATTCTATCGTATTCTATATATTTTATATTTGATAAGGCGAAAGAGAATCACTTAGCATGAAATTTGACAAAATATAAATATATAATTTATACTTTTGAGCGATGTATGTTTTTTACTTTTGTGTCATTAAGCGAAGGAATAGAATCTGAATGGAAATTTGATTCTGAATACTATAACTATGAATACTCTATTTTCGATATTTCGCATAGTATTTTGCATATAAATCTCTTTTTCACGTGCGCATAAACATTCACAGCCGGTATTACTATTAAATTTTTCCTATGTCGCCATAAATTTTCCAACTAACTCAACACCTCCAATAATTCAAATAGAAGAAAACAGAAATCCGGAAAAGATCGAAGATAAAATATGAACCTTTCGAGAAGAAAGAAATTTAAATAATCTTCGTCCACGCGAAGACACGCAGCTCGTAACAAAGTAATCTCGTCGACAATGCACCTTGAACAGATTATTTCCCCGGGAAAGGGGTGTGTAGCTTGTTGCAATGTGGTCGTTCTTTAATTCGCTGGATGGGGTCCAGATCCCCTTATGCCGCCGCGAAATGAAACGTGGGTGCACGGTTCGACTCTGTTTCCCATCTAATCACTGCTTAACTCTTCAACGAGCCTGTCTCTCGAAATAGAGTTCCACCACACAGGTATTGTACACTCGAGCTCCATTTATTGGCATCATTATTTAACAACTATCGCGGAGTCGTACAGATCCACTTATTGATGACTCCGTTTATGGAAATCGTGTGCATTTGATACGCGTTTCTGTTACCGCGGTCAATCGACTAAAGTGGAGGAATCATCGTCGTAAATTGATGGACGCTGACTTTTAAGACAGTAATTGAGGCAATAGTCTGATGTGATAACGTGGAATGCCTTTCTGAGCATAGCGCTTTGGAACAATATATAGATGAAGTACAATGTAGAACGACATTCGGAAGGACGACTTTTATCAGAGTGCACTAATTAATTGGCAAAGGGTAGTTCGACCGGCTGTTGATATAATTGGTTGTTAATTTTCGAGCGAGTGATTCTAGTCAGTGTACGTATACCGGAATTCAGTTATGGGAAATAAGCATGGCAGATGAAAGCGAACTTGTTTCGTAAGAGGTATCACGTTTGAGCTACCTCGAAAAGGATGTACGAGATCAAAGATTGTGAAATTAAGCACTTTAACAAGTTGAAATGTTTCCTATTAGAGATTACCGGCAAATTATTAAACTTTATTTAATTATTAATAAATTAATTCGGACGTACCTTTTGTTCTTAGAAAATTTCTTAAATTCGAGAAAAGATGTGATTGTTTCGATGTTCTTGGAACTTTGCTTAAAAGATTGAAATTTTTTCATCTGTCGAAATGGAAGCAAAATTAGGCCAGCAATATTGAAAGACCGTAGAAGGTTCGCTCAGAACAATTTTGAAGGATCCTCCAAAAGGAATACAAAAGTACGTGCAAAAACATTCATCTTCTCTGTTAAAGGTGATTCTTTGATCTGCCACTATCAATACGCGTATCCATCCAATTTTAATCTTGCGAAGCATGCAGCCGATACGAAACTAGTTGAAAATTTTTCGATCCGACAGTGACTAACCTGATTTCCAAAAACGCCGATGCTGCACGCGCTGCTGACCTGGTCCGGGCCGAACCAAACAGCCGCCAAACGTGCTGGCACCGACAGCACGAACGCTTGACTCACAGCAACAAATGTTTGACCGACGAAAGTAATCCAGAACCGATCTGGACTCACACTGAACACTTTTATCCAGGAACCGAGCGTGGTTCCGATCGCTCCTGCCAAGGCTGCGAACCTTAACCCCTGAAATCAACGATTCATTTTATTCATTTACTGTAAAAAAAAAAAATGTTAGAAAGTGAATAATTGGACGAAAGAATTTTTTCAGATTTTATCCGGGCAGATATAGAAGAATTTTTTCAGAATTTTATTCAAACAGACGTGGAAGAATTCTTTTTACGAAGTTATTTATCACGTGGAAAATTAACGCTAGGAAGACAGATATTACTAGTAAAGTCGAGAGAAGAAAATATATTTTTTTAAAAAATTTAGATTTTCCGAAATATTATTCGAGCAGAGGAATTTTGTGAAATAAATTTATCTGGTTTGGAGAAAATCGATACAAGGAAGGTTATTGATCTTCAAATGGAAAAATTGTGTAGAAATGATTCCCTTTAGCGTGTACTTAAAATATACCCTGTTCGTACGAGAATTTTAATATACTTTAATGTTCATATTTTTGATAGAGAGTTATTTTGTTATTGCAAATAATTTTTAATTTCAGACCTCTGTAGATAAATAATCTATCCTGTTGTGTCTGTTTCGTACGGAGATATCATCGACATTATGATCCTCAAAGATCATAAAGCGAGGCGAGAACACTACGTTTGTTTTACCAAAATGGTAAATACGATATTTTCCTCGTATTTGGAAATCTTTGGACTTAACAAATTCAATCTGCTTAATCGAATTATCTTCCTCCGTACATAAATTTACAGGCTATTTCTGATCTACTGATCTTCAAAGCATATAATCGAATTTCCTTATAAATGATGCTAATGCTTTACATTTCGAAAGAACTAACATCCCGAAAGACTTAAAACAAAAAGAGAGAGAAAAAAAGAACAAAACAGAAAGATAGGTAATCATTTTCAGAATCAGAGTACAGTCCAATTAAAATATAATATGTATATTAAATACATAATAATTGAAAGAAGCATTAAGGAAAAAAGTTGAATGTAATTTTTTTGTATTTTTATACGTTCTTCGATAATTTTTTCTTTCATTTTTTTATCAACAATTCTTGAAATGCAACGGGAATGAAAAATCTTAATTTTTAAAGATGTAAAAATATTCCCCGAGATATCGCTCTCAATAACGAAGCAGATTAGATTAAACTTCAGATTGAGTTAAATTAACTGATTCGAAATATTTATGTTACGATAAACTCGGTTCACGCATACATAAACGATTACAGGATATCAATTTTTCCAGACGATTTTTTAAATAAAACGAGAAAAATTGATCAAATACAACTTTAGCGATCGCACTTACGAATCTGTCTAGCAGATAGCTCGCTGGAAAGATGAACGGAATGTAAGTTATCATGTAGATCATGCTAGTCATATCAACTAAAAAACTGGACACGTCGTAATAGACCATTATGATGTTTGCGATGATGCTGTATTGGATCCACTGCATCGCGTTGCTGGCGCTGTACAGCACGAAGATCATTAGAATCGCCCATCGTCGTTTGTACACCGTTGTTTCAATAACCTACGAAAAGATTGTTTTTTAAATTAGAAATCTTTTCTGATGCTAAAATTGTCAAATTTAAATTCCTGTGCAAATTCTCAGATCTATTTATTAATACGATCTATTTATTCTACGATTTAATATTAATTACTTTGTTTTTGAAATTCCTAGAACTTTAGTTCTCAAATATTTACAATACCGTAATTTAAATCCTTTTATAGCTAAAATCGTTTAAATCTAAATTTTCATGTTACAGTACTATAATCTAAATTTCTTTACACCTAGAATCGTTTGAACTGTCAAATACCAATTTTCTTCATGAAATTTATTAAACTTAAGTTGTTTCCAAGTGTCTAAATAAAATACATAGTATTACCTAAGTTTCTTTGCACTTATTATTAGCATCCTTTGAAATTAAGTTCTCTAATATTTACGTTACCTCCATCGTAAGTTTTTCTACACCTACAATTCTTACATCTAATTTTTCTCAAATTTAAATTTCCTCCATCGGTCTCCCAAATTGAAATGTCTTCAAACATAGTCTTTTGAAACAAATCCCTTCCCCTAAATATAATCCCCTTCTTATCTTTCCTAGTATTTTTTTAAGTATCTTCGTCAAAGAAACATTCGATTGTCATAAGAAGAAAGAAGAATAATTAAAAAATAGAATAGTGGAGCCTCATTGCTTGTAGCGAAATTTATTAACACACTGTACAAGATACCAAATACAAGTTTCTGCGTAAATTAGCCAAAGTTTAGTAGCAGCTCTCGTTTCACAGAGAACGTAGTCACCTGAGACGGTTGAACACCGCTCTCAATGGCCTTTACATAGTCCGCCGAGCTTTTCATTTTTGTATCCTGTCCTTGTTCCATAATCCAGCGAATGCTCTACCAATTTTTCCGAATCGATTCTACTTCACTTCCTCGATTTACTATCCTTTGACTTCCACGATTCACTTCTCTTTGACTTCCTCAATCTTCCTGTATTTACTTCGCAACTATTTTCTCAAGTGCCCTCCTGTCTTTGATAAAGTTTGCTCTCTGAAAAGGATCGACAAAGAAGCATTGAAATTTTTATTCAAGACACAACAGGCAAATCGTCGAGGAAGAGAAAAATTGTAAAAATTGCAAGAAAATTAAATTCGATTATGGTTCGTTAAAATTTCTAAGATAATCCTGTTTCTGTAAAACGGATGAAAAAATCACGAGTTTCATGATCTCGTTAAATTACGATTATAATGAATAAGAAAACACATTCTAACGAATTATGATGAATGATACGACAGATACGATGGAATTACACGATCGTTTTGGAGAATTGAAGGATTTTTAAAGCATCCGTAATTCATAGCGAGTAATATGAACTGGTTCTTATAATAACAATGACAAGCAAGACGTACGTTCGATGAACAAACACTGAATTATTTATAAGGATCGTCCTTCAATTTCCAATGTGAGTTCGTCTTTTGATGAGTAATTAACAAGGTGAATAAATTTATTAGTCATATTACTCCGCATTTAAGTCTTCCAAGTTGTAGGAATTGTATAATCAACAATTGCTAGCGAAATTTTGGGTCATTCGTGATTCGTTTGTGATACAGTGAATATACCTTTTATCGATAAACCGTTAGTAAACTTTTCCGTATCGAAGTGTCCCTGAATTTAACTTCTCTGTAGAGAAATCTCTACTCAGATTTCTAAGTTTGCTATTATTTAAGAATACTCTGAACCCGAAGTTTTCGAATACGTTGAAAATCTTGAAACCTAAATTTACGAATATTTTAAGAGCTCGAAAAGCTAAAGTTTTCGAATATTTAAAAACTTGAGTTCCCAGGAACCTAAGTCCTCGGATACTTGAGAATTCTAAAATCTACGTTCGCAGATAAAAGTAACAAACGTTCCAGAATCAAAATTTTCGAATACCTAAACGCCTAAAAATTCCCAAATACATACTTGTCCTAAGTTTCTAAAAATCTGAATTCTCGAATATTAAAAAATTTTAAATTCTAATCTTCCACATGATTAACATCGTCGCAATAAGACTAATAAGTCTTCGACTCTTCGCTTGTTCCTCGTGACTGAGGTTGCGCGTACCGAGCTTCTCTCAAACCTCAGTTCACTAGTACCCAAAAATCTTTCCAATCTAATTTATGTATCCGACAACTATCAAACCTGAATTGATTTACAGACTTCCTGCAACTTTAGCACTCTCGTCGGATTTCCTCTATTCCGATTTCTCCAAATCGCGATACAATAATCTCAGCTACGACGACGGTGGAATTTCCATAGAATTCGACACAAAGGAATATAGAAATCCACCCCAGAGATTCACGGGGTTAACGACGAAGGAGCCATATTTCTACAATGAAAATCCAGATTTAGCCAAGGAGGATCGGGTCTAATGGTCCTCAAACACGGAATGTATAACTTGGTAGCTCGACCTTGCGCTCATTATCGTGCAAAAGATCGTTCTCGTCCCATTTATTGTAATTAAGGCAGCAGGAAATCCGACACACAACGTACGTAAGCGTTCGTGGGTGATACGCTGGCTCAAGAAAATATTTGGCTATCTATTACACAGAAATATAACTACATTACAGGTGTTATACGAAAGTTGATTGGTATACTGTAATGGGGCACGAATGTCGTGATTATGTTGATCGAATTTGAAACTGATCTGAAAATCATACCTGACCTCTACCAACTGCCAACATATATTATAGGAAATTAGTAAGCAGTGTGAATACACAAAAGTATCTGAATGCTTACAATAACAAACTTCCGTGTCTAAATTGTACGGGTTAAGTAAAACATTTTGGAACTTCATCAGCATTATGATGAGATACGGCTGTTATGATTGTATTGATTTTTATATTAGTTGAAACATGTACACAGAAGTTACGAGATACTTACAGCAAACAGATGTTCAATAAAAAGATTAGTACATTAGTATTAGTCGGAATATTCAGACTTCTTAATAGAATAAATAATTAAGTATTTAAATATTTTTACCATCTCCGCAAAATATATACTTTGCACTAAATATCTTTCAGACCGTATGTCTATTTTCAGATTTGTTTCAAAGCTTATCAATATAATTGCCGTGGTTGAGTTTCATAATAACGCGAACAAAATTTCAAAATGTTTCGTATAAGAAACGTAATATATTCAAAAAATAGCGAACTCTATAGAATTATATCATTATTTTTTTTTGTGTGTGTTGTTAGGTTATAAGGTTCCACAAGGTCTCCTTACGAAGTAGATAAGGATAATCCCGTTTGCTGATTCTTATAAAAGCTGTTCAGGAAATCTGGTTGAATAAAGATTCAGATAGGAATAATTTTGAAAACAGAGACTTATCGGCATCTATCGATTGATAAAGTATTGTAAGCCAGCAGGTATTGAAGATCGGAGATTATTCTGACGTAAAATTTAACTTACGAAAATTCCGGTAAATTAACTATAATTGTCGTGATTATTGTTCGTTAGAATCTCTAATTTTAAGATGAGTATTTGTTTTGTAAAACGAGTTGAAAATTTACAAGGCTCAGTATACAGAAACATTTGTGAATAAATTCTCACGTGGAATCCTTCCTTCGCGCACGAGTCTATTTTAAATTATGAACGCAGCATTTCCGGTTGAAAGATAGAAAAAAAGACTATCATCTGGCTGATAATTGATAAAAATAGAACTTCGACGAGCACGAACGAATCTCGTTACGTATGACACAAGTGTTGATCACAGAATAAACAAACAATGTAAATCAACACAATTATCACCTTGAATATGTATGGAACGGAAAAAATATATCACGAAAAAATAAAAACAACCTTCACTTTTGAGGCATATGTTTTCAAAAATAAATGAAATCACAGACTGAACCGATATATCCAATGTTTAAACGACGGTGCGCGAAATATAAATCATAATATTAAAAGCCCGATATACTGTTTTTCTTTCACATTCTTCAAACTCTAATAATTTAATTAGTAAAAGGTGACAAATGTATTGACATTTAAAAAAAAACAATAGACACACGATGCTTTTAATACGACGAGTAACTCGATGGCCGCTTCATAGGAAGTCGATCGAAGGTCGTTCGACGACTCAACGCGAATTTCGTCCGGAATTCTAGGTTTTAAGGTCAAGGATTATAGGAACTGGAGGAACCATCTAATGCGCCTACCTCTACTATAGTAACATCGGTACCTGAATTGCAAATTTCAATTTGAATTTACGACGAAATCCCATCAACACTTCGACAAATACGATTATTCGAACAAGTTCCAAACCGTATCAATTTTCACGTTGAGATAATGACTCGATGAATCATTAATTTACAAAGAGGAATTTAACAGCGTTGCATACGAATGAAACGATCGTGCGACGAATGTTCGAATGATCAATGAACGAATCACGAAATGGTTGCAGCGAAGATATAGAAAAATCAAGCAACCTCCTTTTAAATCAGATATCGAAGCTTTAAAGCAGACATCGTTGAATATTTATCGGGACTCGAGTAATTTAGATTGTGCATCTTTTTCAAAATCGTGCCGCGGGTGCCACTAATATTGGTCGTCGAACGAATTTATCTTTTAATATTTAATTTACTTTCTTTTTTTGCTTGAAAATTTTACGAAGGATGTTTTATTTACTTTTTTCATTAGAAAATTTTACCAAGAACAGAGAAAGCAGCATTGTGTTGAAGATCTTTCCTTCGCGATCTCTTTGTGTCGCTTGAAACAATTGAAGGACTGTGATTTGAAAGCTTATCGCGATACGCAAGATAAACGATCGGAGAAAGTTTGATATTTGCTTTTTGAGATTAAAATAATCGGTCATAAATGGAAATCATAATTTACTATTAAATTCATCTTTTATTCGTCGAATTTTTACGCATTATTTTATTCAATTCATAATTGACATTTACTAAACAGTAGCTACAAAAAGTATTTGTTTTTCACAATTTCAATACAATAATATATGTAGATCTATGTAAATCTTACGAAAGGTACAACAACGTGCAAATACTTTTTTTTCAATCATATTATATCAGAAATAAATTTTTTCTTTGTGTCGTGTAACTATCGCGAATTTAAAATCCTATTATTCTTAGTTAACCTTTGATTATAATCAGACTGAAACATAATTACGTTCAACATTCGCGGTTGGCGCACCTGTAGTCACAATCGATGCACATTACCTTACAGAACGTACCATTAAAGCGCGACTTTAACGTCAATTACAGTAATTTATTTACGATGTCCTTCATTTGCTTCGAAACATTTTTCTCTTCGCCGAAACAAAAAGTTTCAACCATCGGGAAGAAAAATATCATACAAAATTGAACTTACCTGAACGATGAAACGCGATGACCTCGTGGATCCGTCGATCGATGAACAAGAGAGCCACTTGTCTCTCGAGATTGGGTCTTCAGCGTGTCACATAAAGTTACGTTAGTGTGTTTTCACCAATTTTCACTGAATCTCAATCACCATCAGGAACCCGCGATTAGTTTCAATTCGCGAATGCAAGACGCAAAAACGTACGGTCGAGTCCACGTGGATCCCGCGACTGTTCTATGCCGGTCAACAGAACAACGTCGATGTATCGTTCAGCCACGCGCGTACGTAGCTTTTTCGCGATTAATCACCGGCATGTATCAAAGGACAATCGAGTCTCGAGCGCAAAAGTTCATTAAAAAAAGAGCTAATGAAGAAGATTACAGAAATTAATTTTCTGTTAACAAGGAGGGAGAGAGAGAGAGAGAGAGAGAGAAGATTGCTCAATGCAATGGATTGTAGCAATGATTTTTCAGAATTTATTTCTTTCTGATTAAAATTTTTTGAGTCACTTTCCTTTCGATTAATTTTGCTCGTAAAATCAAGTGAAATAAAATATACTTTGGCAAGAGACGATTAAATTACGCTTCTCCGCGCAATTTTCCGTATGGAGAAGCGAGCGTGTGTACGGCTACGAAATTTACCCTCTTTCTCTCGCTCTCTCGCTTTCTCTCTGTTGTGTATTATCGATCAGTCGCTGGGATACAGGTTACTCGATGTACGATTAACAAGTTCGTTAGTTTCTTTTCGTGCGGTTTATAAAAAAAAAAAAAAAACGTCGGAGAAAGGAATAGAAGTGTTTGCGCTGTTTTGTACAGTCAAGCGAGCTCGTCTGTCATGGCTAGTCGCAGCCGATACAACATCCGAGTCCACGGAGCGCTGGACATTAACTAAATCCGATAGATTCGCACCGCCGCGGCTCGCACCACCTACATGTCCTTCGTTTGATAGCGGCCTCGCGCGCATCGACGGAACACGGCTCGATCCATTGCTTCTGCGCGAGATTTTCGAGCCCACGATCACCCGTGCCGCGATAAGGGACGTGTCATCCTTGTAATTTTTTCGGGTAAATAATTGCGCGACGTTTTGCGCGATTTCGGGGCTTTAAAAGATATGATGAGTCGATCAGGTGAAGTTAATTTTAATGTATATCGTATTAGGCTGTTTGGATCGAAGGAAAATTACAGATACATACGAGATTCCTTTTTTCCTTTTGTTTTTAGTCTTAATGGTGCTTTGTAGAATTCTCTGTATATCGTTTACGTTTTGGAGTAAAATTTTAATTTGAAGATATATAAGTTTTCTCTTTCCATTTCGTTTCTAGTTTCAAGAAAGAAGAACAATTTTGATTTGAATAAGGATAAATCTCATAGGATAGACCGAAGATGTAGAAGTCCTTTCTTCTATTTTTCTTTAGGAGAGATTCGAGGAGATTCAGAAAAATATTTTAAAACAGAAATATTGTACAATGTTTCTCTAACACAAACATTTGTAAAATTTATAGTTTGACACGTAAACGTGTTATTTAATTAGCGTATTATACCAGGATGAGCTTATTTTCCCTTCTTTAGCTTTGAGAAAAATATTACAATGTTTTGGATGATTTCGAATGATTGGTATTAGATACGAATATAATGTTTAGGTAAAAGCTTAAAAGGAATTTTCCTTTGAAAGTCTCTAAAACAAATCAAGATAGATCGTGTCGTTCTAGCAATACTACAGATATGCCTCGAGATTTCAGATTTTTCGTTAACAACTTTTAATCTATTAAATGATAAGAAAAATTAGTCTGTACATATACAATTTTAATCTAATTTGCAATCGTGATACTTTTCGATCGTGATGATAGTCAATCTCATTAATGGCCTTCCGCTTTAGATAATCTACGAATCTCTTCTTAATCAATTAGTTGACACAAATAATTAAATAATTGAATCGATGTTTTTGAAAAAATCAACGCTGTCATATCAATGACGTTGTTAAATCAATTCAATCATAAAAAGGCTAATTCTTTGAAAGGATTACCTTCGAATTAGAGTAGCTAGAGAATCTCAAATGCTGATACATTTTTTTAAATTTCGCGATAGCTTTGACGTTGAACCACGTTATACATTAACAATAACATTACCGTAAGTAAGAAACAGTTCATTTGTAAAGATAATGCTGCCGAACGATAACTACGTGAAGCATACGACCAGTGAATTATCGCAGATTTAATGAAACTTTTAACAATGGAACTTAATGAACAAATCATCTGGAATAACACAACGAACTATCTGCACTTGAATTTTGCCGCAACTCTCTGTGAAATGTCATCCAAAAATAGAAATACCTCAAATTCAAAACACGTTAACATGTTAACACGTTAAAACATGTTAATTCAAAACACGTTCGAGCTTCGGTTTCTATTCCTTTTAATCAACAGACAAAAACTGCTTCTTTTGTAAAGTAACGTTAAAAAAATTAACGCTTCAAATGATTTATTATTATATAAATATCAAGAATAATATGTCGGGGCGTTCCGATCTAGCCTGTCTGATCAAACACGTGATCGTTCTACTTCGTGAAAACGATTCTAGTTGACACTCGTCAGTTGTAAAAATACGTTGTCATAAAAGAAAATTAATGCTTCAAATGAAAAATTATTTTATAAATATTCAGAGCACGTGTCAAAACGTTCCAACCTCGTCTGATCAAACACATATTCATTTTACTTCATGAAAACAATTCTATATTAATAAGTCATCGAGTGTAAAAACACATTGTCACTAAATATGAATACTTTAAATAATGGACAATATATAAACATTGAGAATATATACAGAAGCATTCTAACTACGCTTGTCTGGCAAAAACATAACCATTCTACTTTGTGATAATACAACAGAGAAAGAGACGCGAAATGTCGAATAATCATATCGATGTCAATATGATATAAATATAGTGGATACTATAAACAACGCAAATGTTTGTTTAATACAGTTTCTTTGCGCGAAAACTCGTTTTATCAAAGAAAGTATAAATCATAGAATCGGTTAATTAAAATATTGGATGACATGGAGGGCATCGCTGTTTAGCGTGATCTTTATCGTTGTAAGACTTTGTTAACAAAAAACAACGTGCAACAGTGGCAGTATACAACGCGACATGGAGTCACTAATTGCCCGATTCGTGCTCGCAGCGTGATAGTAAATCGAGCAAATAGGATCTTCCAAGAATACCGCTGTCTAAGCCCCGCAAATCCGATTTTACTGTCAGTGAATACAGTCGATCACGTATCAACGAGCGGATATGTAGCAATCGCGCCTAACCGAAAGTAAAGCCGAAAGTAAAAAAGTGAAAATTCTCAGACTTTTAATCAAGCTTCCGCGAAAATGTCATATAATATATCCCTTCTACGCTTGATGTTGCATATACACAATACTATAATCTATAGATTATTAATCAAGCGATAAACGTATCCTGTTTTAACAAAATTAGCTTGAAACTTTATTGCCATATGTTTTTCTTCCAAAAATATCAGAAGAAATATGTTTTCGTATCATTGAATTTTTCTAATGATATTCTTGAAAGTAATGTCATTTTCCCTTTATTTACGATTTAAATTCACAATTTGAAGCGAAAAAATTACAAAATAAAATAGATAGGCAATCATCTGTTTGTAAGTATACTAGACACATTTGAGTTAATATAATTACTTGTTCTAAGTTATTTAATCTAATGTCCAAACAGGAAATATGTTTCCTGTATCTATCGTTAATTATTTGTAAGCAGAATATCTATTAGAAGAATCGTTCTGGGAAGATCTCTTTTAATTAATTTCGTAAGTGATTTCTGAATAATCGTATTGTTTCAAGAGTTACACCCAATCAGATGATCTTAACTCGATCCTGTAAGAATTTTCCATGAAATGACCCTCTTCTCTTATCAATATCCTTGACGACTCGCCAGTGACGAATGTTTCATTGTTGCTTGTTTTTTTTGGATCGTAGATCAAAAATATTATGGATCAAAAATTATATCATCGATGAGATAGCAGACCCAAAAAGGAAAAAGAAAGAGACGAGAAATGGTCGAGTACGTACTAGAAACCTGGATAAATTCGCCTCGACACAAAAAGCACTTCTCTGGTAAACAAGAGATTCGATCTTCAATTAAGATAAATCGAGACAATACACAACGTGTATTTTAAATATTTTATAACAAACGAATCTCTCTATCCTTACGTCGATTCTTTGGTGTTGAAATTATTTTGAAAATATTTTTTTCTTTTTCAAACGAGTCACGTTGTCGAAACACGTACGGCTCGACTTGTCGCTCGGTATTGACGCAATATGTTTAAACAATTATTATTGTGCCACCGTTACTGGATTCGACTCGGCCTTGCTAAACTCGAATCCAGACGACCAAAGCGGCTACATGATAAGGCGCGTCATTGATAAAACATTTTAGTGACGATCTAAGCTTTTATCTACATTATCTCGCGCGCGCGCCGTATTACACGACATAAATTATTATGTTGCCTGACGTTGAGCCGTTCTTCTCCGGTTATGCAATGTTTTTCTTTCTTCGCTTAAGTATCATATATGTATACGATGTATGTGCGTGTATGCAGAAGAGGAACGAGGAAAAATTCGTTTGATCCATCGATGTTTGATATTGTTAAAGGAAACTTCGATGTTGGGACTTCTTAACCATCTGCGGTTTTCTGTGTTTTGTTTTTAGCGAAATAATTGGGGAATCAGGATAGACAATGTTATCTATATAGCATTTTGAATATCACGATGTTTTATGATATTTTTGCTGTGGTTATATTTTGGAGATGTTCTCCTCCACCATTTGTAAACAGAAGATTTTCCTTTTTCTTGATACGAAGTCGATTAAATAATAGTTCAGTTTATCGAATAATAGTTCATGAATAAGATAAACTTCTTATCTGTGCAGCGTCCACCACGATGTTTCGTGATATTTTTGTTATAGTTCTTATATTTTGGAGATACTTCCTCCCAAATAGCTTTCTTGAACGGAAGATTATTCTTCGCTTTCGAATGTTATCAAGTTGTAGATTGATTATGGGAAATGTTAATAGAAGTAGTTAAGATAGATTTCTTATTTGTATAGTATCACAATGTTTTGTACTATTTTTTTGTAATAATTATATTTTAAGAGTATCTTCCTTATTCTTCATTCTCTTAAGCAAAATTTGATTAGTATTCAATTCTTCGTAGTAAAAGAATGAAGGAAAGTAAAAGAATGGAAAAAATATAATTAATTATTACGATGAAATAAAAATGCTCTGATTCTTTGGGAGGCGCTACTTTGAGAAACAAAAGGTTAAAATCTGAACGTATCATACAATTGTATGATTCGATTTAATTGAAGATTATCAAGAAATTAGGACAACATTCATAATGTCTGAAGTAATACCGGCATATCGCAGTAATAGAAAAGTTTCTTTCCAAGGATTCCACGAAGCGCAAGGTATATAGTGTGTGTATAGTATATAGTTTATGTCCACGTCGTTGCTGATAAAAGTTACGAAGAGTAGGAAAGCCGCACGAGCGAGACTATCTTATTGAAACGCTTATCTAATCCAATAAAGAAGTAATAGGAATAAAAAGAATTCATACCTGAGGAGATAGCGTTCGATGAGAGTGCTGATTAGGGTGCAGAAGACCGATCGATTCTTCTGGAACATCTTCTTTAATTTCCTTCATTTCTTGGTCATCAAATTCACACGCTCGATTTTGATCAACGAACTCCGACTTTATGCTTTTTTGCAACTATCGAATTTTTTCCTCACTAAAAAACTTGAAACTTTCGTAGGCAAAATAACGAAATGTAGCAAGAAAGGGGACCTAATTTATGGTACCCTCAAGTGTTCTCGCTTCCTTTTCTTAGAACCGAGATTGACCAAGACTAGACGATCGTTTTGAGCGTAGGAATCTCCACGTTTTCTTACAATTTGGTAATTTTTTAAACGTGAAACTACTAAAGATTTGAATAAAGATAAGGTTAATAGAACTAGAGTTAATAGGAAAGCTTTAAGCGTGCGTTCTAATAAATTTTAAGAAAAGTTTCTGGCACCGTGGATACTGTAACGAGCAGGATCACGAAAGTTCGCGAGCTCTAGTCGTCGGAACGTGCGGTCTCGTCGTTCGACAGGCGACAATTGATTATAACCGAAGATTCATGACGATTGTGCGAAGCCGCGCCTGTTGGCAAAGCAGAGCCGAACTGGAATATTAATTTTCCTAGCAGAAACGTGTTTACAATGTCTGAAACGAGCACAAGCTTGCCGACTGATACGAGTTTCAGATTATTTGATAGTGTCGTGAACTGTGACGTTGAGTCGGGACGTTGACGAATTCTCTTGTATTGGCAGCTTTTATCGAACAATGATTTCACTGCTAATTAACACAGCTGCCATTAAGTCAAGCTATATTGTCTCGACGAAGAGAAGAAACGTTTAAGAAACGTTAATTAAAACGTTAAGTCATGAGAATAATTAAAAGTTTCTAATAGGAAATTGAAATCGTTGCTTAACCCTTTGTAACTTACTATTAAAATACCATCTTAATTCAGGTAATAATTCATTCACTGTTAAAACACCAGATAACTTGCTGTTAAATCTTATATACTATATAGTATCTGCTTATACTTTTTGTATCTTATATCACATTTCTTTTCATTTTTCTTCCTTTTCACCGATTTCAACCTTGTTTCCAATTCTTTTTTTCATTTATTTTCTACTTCAACTTTTCTCTGACCTTAACTTCCACCAACCTTAATCTTTTATTTTCCCCTTCCATTTTCCATTTTTAACTCTTTCCTTTTTTCACTTTGTCTTTAAGCGTAATATTGAACGTAATATTTCTTTTTTAGTCTTTTCTTTTCTCTTTTAGTACCGTGATTCCGAATGGCTTGGTAAATCTTTCCTCACGTATTTATTATTTCTACTGAATTATTTTGTTTATTATTTTGTAGTAGATAACTTTCCTTATTTTTCACAAGTCAAACAATATTTTGATTTATCAAAAGGACTTGTAATTTTAAGAATCGATAAGATTATCTCTCGCGTAGATAGGATAGAAACGTAGTTTTTTGATATCAATGACTCTTACTTTCTACTGGAAACGAAAGATTTTATATTGAAATCAATTCTTTCAATTCAAGGGATTGAATACGCTGTTAAAACACGAGTGTTTATTGACCCCATGATTGAATTCGAACGTGCTTAATATGATAATAAGATCGCATACAGAGGTTCATCCTTCCTATTCATTGTCTCTAAATCTCTTAACCTTTGCCTAAAGTAGCCACCAGAGCCTTCATTGTATTGCGCGTGATAATGTTTGTCTTCGTATTTTAGTGATTTTTGCACTTTAGATCTCTCACGTAGGCGGAGTAAATTATTATAGGGAATAAATTATTTTACCGCAGAACAAGTTTGCAGTAGAAAAAGAATAATCGAGTTGCGTCATAGTAGAATGCACTTGTTGTTGGTCAACTCTTGTCAAATGTCAAAGAACTCTTGATAGTAAAAATCTCCACACTGGTAATAAATGTTTCAATCAATGTTTCAATGAGAATATTTAAGACACCGACAGTTCGGGAATGATTAAATTTGATAAGTCAATTCTCTTTAGAAAGATAATATCTATTCATCTGTTTTGTCCATCTTTATCCTTTTTTTAATTTTTAAAGAATTCTAAGAATTTGCAAAACTATAAAAAATTTTCAAGTTACTTATTAAAATATCTATTTTATTATTCAATAGGTTCTTGTTTTAATTGCTAAAAACTTTGTTTAATATCAATTGAAACTGGAGAAAGGTATAGAGAAGTAAAATGTCACTTGTGTCTAAATTGTCGTATGTGTATTTAGGGATAAATTAATAATAAATTGGATGAATAGTAAATAATACGATTGGAAGAACTATGGAAATGAAGTTGGAAGAATAGTAGAGTTCTATTGGTTTTAGTTGCCTGATTGAAATGAAAAAGTCCTATTCTGCACAGTTTGGTTAATGATTACCGACGGCGTTAGTCAGACGCGCCTAAGTTATAGGCAACCACGTACACGAGGTACGAGTTGCATGTGCCCAATCGTAGGTGCACAAAGCGTCACTAAACAGAACGTCTGTTTTATCGCTAGGAACGATAAAAAAAAATTCTGCAATTCAGAGTTTCTCCTACAGAGATCTCCATATTTTCGAAATTTCTTCGGCACTGATCGAAATTACTAACATATCTTTATCTAACAATTAAAATTATCGCGATGGAAATTATACATATCCAATTATATTTACGATATTAATATAAGCACTATACGTCTATTTTTAAAGGAAAGAAATAGAACTAATAACTGTTATACGGACATAGTTTAGTAATGGTACATAAATAAAATAGTATCGTAAAAAAGTAAAATATAACAAAGTAACAGGCGTATGAAATAATACTTGAAAAGATCTAGATATTATGTAACTTCCAAGCCACATGATGTCACAGGATGATAATCGAATCAAACACAAAGTCTCCATAGAAAAGTGAAATGAAAAATTACGAGCGAGTTCGACCATATTTCACTCTCAATGCTGTGCACTTTGTTAGGCGAATGATTTTCACTTTGTTTGCAGGCGACATGGACCGAGACAATACTGCCTTAACGACTTAGATAAAAGTTACATAATAACCGCGTAGCTTTTTCTTTGGCCGTTTTCTCAGGAAATATTTCCCGCTATTTCAAGCGCCGTTAAGATTCTTACATTAATTGATTCGCCTCGAAACTGTAAAAGAGAAAACGAGCAACTACCAACTAATTTATACAGATTATTAAATCAATCTTCCATCCGTTTCTATTAAGAGATCCTGAAAAAGTAATCCTCTATAGACGTAACTCAAATATCTCAAGAACTAGAAGCCATAAAAGAGTTTACACAAGAATATGCCTTAACAGAAAAGTATATTGCCATAATCAGATTTTCTTTATCTTTAAACATATTAACTATTGCAAGAATGATAGAGTGACTTGTTCTAAGTAATAAATATAGATTCATCTTTTCCGTTGAAAAAAAAAATCTAGATGAAGTAATTCCAAAGTTCGACTAGGAGTACAAAGTTAAAATTGGAACGAATTGCAAATATCGACGTTTACATGGAAAATACAACTATTCCATTGGACAGCTGCATCCTAGAGGAAGCAAAGTGTCGACACGGAATAACGCGTTAGCGTGGTACGCAACGATGCTGAGAAGGTGCACGTGTGTCTACACGCGGGGACCTTAGCTCTGCTTCAGTTCAATCTTATCGTGCGGCCCGCTCACATCTCCTGGATGCATACCAGTTGCCAATCTAATAACGGTACCATCGGCCCGCTGTTCAAATTTCCAGCGTGAAAAGTGCGTGAAAGTGCCGACATCCCACGGCGGATATTCAAAATTCCCCGTATTTCGAGAAACTCGATCGTTCCGAACGATCTTTGAACGTCTCTGTTCGTTTGAAAAGAGTCTTCAAACGTGACACGCTGTTTATTAATTTCTAGCAGCGGTAACGTAACAGAGGGTAATTTAAGGAACCGAGTTAAGTATTTAGACGAATATGAAGAAAAAAAACAAATTGCGATAATCGAACTTCGTTCGTTTGAAAAGGATCTTCAAACGTGACACGTTGTCTATTGATTTCTGAAAACAGCGATGAAACGGACGTTTACTTAAGAAATACTTAGAAGAATAATTGAACTGCTCGCTTGAAGAGAATCTTCAAGTGTGATGCACTGTTTAATTTAAAAAAAAAAAAAAGAAGGAAAAGACGGTAGATGAGGCAGAGATTTATTTAAGGAATTGAATAGGCATTAGGCAGGAGGAAACAAACTGCAATAATCTGGATCCGTATCATTAAGTTCTGAAAAGATTCAAACAGCCTGAGGATCTCTTTTTAAATATCAACCAACAACAATAGATCGATGCATTTTCTTAATCGGTTCGGCTCGATATCGTTAGAATTCGATCGAGAAGTATTTATCGACTGTATCAGATAACCAGAACGCTACAGCGTATCGTGAAACTCTATCAAATAGCCAGAATCAGTCATCAGAGTCGACAGTGTCTGTACAGAAGTTGTTCCAAGTTTCTCGGGGATATTTCCAAATATTATACGAGAGACAAAAGCGAAAATCGGATTTCTCGAAGCACTTCGACTAACAGACTCGTACTAACAGATTCGAGTACTTAGAGTTTCGAAGATTTGTTTCTTTTTTATCTCGTCAACCTTTGGGGAGGGGAAGAAAAATGGACTCGATAGCGATCAACGTGCAAGGAACAGTCAAGTGGATCCATTAGCTATAATTAAACGTCAATCCTATTGTCGTTGGACAGAGACACGGCCCGATCGATTGATAGATTCGATTAGAGAGGCTTGTTCAATGAATAGAAAAATGTTGATGTCGCCTGGTATGAGTTTAGTGGTGGCTGGTGTTGCTTCTGGGATCTGTTTTCTGATCTGCAGTAGTGTCCTTAGGGGGTAAGTGTAAATTAAATCTTACTAAAAAGCAATTTCCATTTCATCTATTGTTTCATTTTCCGTTTATCTTCGACAATACAAGTCTCGATAATGGTAGAGAAAAATCTTTCGATCATTTCTTTTACTTTTTCATTTGATTCCTCCAAAAGAAAGATTTTCTAATTCTCGGGGAGTGAGCGTGAAGTAAAGACCACTAAATGTGGTTACTTTTATTTTTTAAATATTACTATTTTTTATTTATCGTCGGATTTGCTGATAAGGTATTGGTAATCGCAGTTACATGTATTCTATAAATATATAAATGTTAAACGATATTAACATGATTATTTTGATACAGTTGTCTTAGTTAATGCTATTATTTAGTAAGTAATTGGTTAGCTTTCTTTGATATTAGTGAATAATTCAATCGTTCGAAAAAGAGATCTCCTGACCGATGGACCAAAATGGAGAACGCAACACGGTAAAAGTAGGCCGAGCACCTCGATTCCGATTGTTAATCTCCATTGATATATTATTCAATTTCATAAATACACGGTTCGTGCGGTGATTATATTTTCTTGCAACCTGCTTTAGCTTCTTCTGGTCATGACGGAGAAAAATACGCTTTCGAACCTTCAAGATATCGCAGATAGGCGTTAATGGCGCGTGACGTAGAGTGCACATTCTGCGCATGTTTCGTCTGTTTGTGATGCGCTTTAAAGTACTCCTTCTTGTTCTTCGTCTTCTCCTCGTTCTTCATACATGAAGGATTTTCTTCAATTTTCTTTTGATTTTATTTCAGATTTTAAATAGATAATAATATCGATTACTCAAGGCTGCGAAATTTAAAAATCGTGTTTAGATACCGGATTCCAAACGATTTGTTCTCTTTCGATTTAACGGCGCTTCGTTCGACCACTTTTTGTTTCTTTTTTTTTTTTTTTTGCTAGCTCTGTATGAAACATTTTTGTCGTGAAAGGTATACCAGAAGCGATAAGTTTCTATCGAAACGAACTCATCGATCATCGAGCGTATCTGATCCTCGTGACGACAACGAGGATCAACGTCCAATGGTCGTCGAGTTTGACAAGAATCACAAAGATTATTCGTGTATTCACATAGAAACATGCCGCTTTTATGCAACGTAATCCACGAGTACATCGATTATTACGCGATTGAAGACAAAAAAAACAAGATACCAATGTGCCATGATATAAACACTGAGATAAAATTCTTTCGCACGTAAACAGTTCCTAAATTTAAACTGCTCAACTTAAATTTTAAATAATCGAGAATTATCTGAAGGTAGAACGAGTGGCTACGATCAGACGTTGGAAAATTCACCCATAGATGTATTAATACTACTGCAATTAGTTCCATATATAGCGAGTTCGATAAGAAAAACTCGTGTCATTAGAAAGCTTCGAAAAAAGATTCTAAACGAGGTTAGTGTATTTTCAATTCCCGTCTTTCAAGTATTTGTCGAATATTTCTTTTCTCTTTGAGATACACGTTCCTGCGGTTGGCGTTCCCCGTCTTCGATAGATTATATCTATTATGAAACTTGCCACGATGATTTCGAAGATGTTAATGCATCTTCAAGTATTACGAGAAACATCACGCTACGCGTGACTTAAATATTCATTAGGCTGTTTCTTGTGTTGCGTTTCATTTCCAGTTTTTATTGACAAACCGCCTAGAATCTAATATGAAATGAGAAGAAGACAATTTCATAACGTCCTTGGTATCTCCGTTTTCTCTGTTCCCATAGCTGTAAGAACGTTCTTCGTCGACTTCCTTCGATTCAACACAGTTTCGAAGATGTATTAATTCGAAAGCCACGAAACCCGGCATCACCTGATACACCAATCTCAAAACCGAGATAGCGAGGTCTATCTCTTGGATTATGAGATACTTACGAAGATTAAATTGCCTATTGTCTTTCGACAATTGTTTGCCTATTGCACGCGGAACTAATTATAATTTTCACGCGTGAAAAGACACCGATAACCTACCAACGTCAAGACATTCGTTGCTAGTCGGAAAAGGGGGGAAAAACTAGACGCTTCGAGTAATTGGATAAATTTTGTTCTCAAAAAATAAATACAACGTAGAAACGTTTCTAGGAACAAAATAATTAAAATAAAATAAAAAAATAATAATGACGTTGAGGATAAAAAATAATTTAATCGAGTAGGACGCTTCGAGCGCTACGTAAATAAAAAAAGCGCTAAATAAAAAAATAAATAAAGCGCTAATTAAATAAATGCCACAGCTACGAGAAACTGATACAGAAACTTTACAACAATTTTTTTAAAGAATATGGATGACATTGAAAGTAAAAAATCTCCTAATTAGAAAGAAAAACAGAGATCGTATAATTCAGTGAACATTGTCCTGAAGAAATAAACAGAAGGAAAAAAAAACACTAGGTAAAAATGTCAATAACCTTGAAAATAATTTAATTAGAAGAGGAAAAAGCACTTTCAACCATAAAGTGACATTAGAATTAAAAAAATTCATGATCTTCGATTGAAGCAGGATTTTATGCAAATAATTCGAATAGATATCGTACGAGTATCGGGGCGTTCCCTTTTTTCTGTGTCAGCCTGTACACGCGTCACACATTTGCTCGGCCATAAAGTCGTCTACCTGTGTTCACGACACACGGATCCACCTGCACAGAGGCGTGTAATAGCTACATGGCAATCGGTGTTCGAAGCTTTTTTCGAATGGTTCTCCAAGTAAGAACCGATTAGGTGAACGACTTTCGCGAGTCGCGGTCCCGCGATCATCACCGAGGAATCGTTATTTTAGATCTCTCTTGACACTTTTGCAGGAAAAGATAGTGGATGTAGCGAGGAGCGGAGTTGGGAAGCTGGTTTCTTAACGATCCAGTTGGAATTTCTTCGTTCCGAGCCGATATAAAACGAGGCTCGCGCTCGACGTTTCGAGTTCCTGGCCAAAGTAGTCCGGCCAAAGGCCTTCGAGAAGAATCTTTGGCCGTTATGACTCGCGTATGCATCGATATTTTTCGCTTTATTACGTATAGAAATCGTTCAACATTCCTTTGGACTTTTGAAAAATTTGGTTCGAAGATAACTCGACACGTAGATTGGTTATTTCCATAATTGGTCCAAGTTATTATGATTCTCGAGATACGTGTATTATACCGATACTTTTTAATGCACTGTACGCGTGTATATGCCAAAAATTGAATATTTATTTGGAACCGTGACAAATTTTGTTTGAGGGTAGTTTAACACATTGTTCACTGGCTATTTTCATAGCTGAATAAAGAGATTCGAACTGTTACATAAGTTCTAATAATCGTATTCGCATATAATTTATGAAACGGCAAGCGGCACCGTCTAATATAATAAATAAACCTTTAAAAATTTCGTAACTGATGGAATAGTTCCGCGAACATTATCTAACGCAGTAAAAATGCAGACATGTGCGTATAATTGTATACTTCGATAATTCCTTAAATTGATGCACACATATACAGACCCGAACGTAATAGTAACTGGTCAACAACGTGTTAAGATAATTTCAAAAGAATCTGTAAAACTTTGATAAAAAGATTTTTAATAAAAAGTAGGTCAAATATTTCAACAAGAAAATATTAAAGATACCTCCATTATCCATTTCGTTAAAATCGCGACTCCATTCTAAAAGTGCACGAGATTATCAATGTTGTACCGAAAAAAAAATTAAGATACGCGAAAATCTTACGCACCGTATATATCTTTTTATTGATTTTCAAAGCTGTGAATAACGAGTGGAAAAAGATCGTTTCAAAGTTTATTAGCGACTTTTTTTCTAAATTAATTATCTCTATACGCAAAATCGAGCTTCAACTTTTTTAACACCCTGTAGACTCGCGCGTGGCCGTGTTTATAAACGAAGATATTCGTATATATGCGTATGCGTACGACGACGAACTTCGGTATGCAGGGCTTGCTTTTATTTACTCTCTCTTGTTCTGACCAGTCTGACGAGTGTCGTTCACATTCTCCTTTTTCCCCTCGAGCACACGGTAAATTATATTTCGGTGATTTCTCAAGATACGGGGGATGACAAAAATCGAGGCTTCACTGCGAAGAGCGAAGAGCACACGAAACCTCGTGTTCGCGATATTTCCATTCAGAATATCGAGGAGAATATGCCGAATGAAAGAATATTGTGATCAAAGTTTCGCGTTACCTTACTCCTTCTTCTTTTCTTCACTAAAACTTCGATTTTTGTGAAAATTAAAACCTAACGATCGTTTTACAAGCTAAAATTCTAGTTTCACGATAATTTGATTTGATATTCTATTCTTTGATATTCCGAATAGAAAAATATCGTCACCATAAAATTTTTGTGAAACTCGAAGTCTAATAATAGTTTTTAGTTATTTTGAAATTTTAAGTATTTCGAACGGTTCATAAAGATGGTATTCGTGAGTTTCTTAATTTTTGACGAATTTATGGCCAGTACACGTATACCACACGTATACCACACATATACCAAGCACCTGCTTGGTTAAACTTATTATGCGAGGTGTCATTTTCAGTTTATTATCGTAGTCCTAATGCCCCTAAATAGAAGTATTCATCTGTTAAAGTATATACGTTGTTTGAAACGGTACAGTCTATGGAACAAGTATAATTTATCTCCGAATACTTAGTCTACAGCGTGAAAACGCACGTAATCAGTTAATCGCTCGCTAATTGCGCATTTGTAGTATGAATAATCCAAGATAAGCTACGCCGAACGTTTTGTTTTACGCAATACTTGCGACACTCGTTTTTTGAAGACTGAAATAGTTCTATCGTGTCATATTATTATACAACTAATTAGACTAACTGTTACTTATTTTCACGTATACATTGTTAAATTAACCGAAAGTTTTACGAATATCTTTGCGATCATTAGTAAACTAAACAGCGAATTTTCTACAGTGAAATATTAGAAGAAGAAAAAAGAAAGAATTTTGTTTCAAAATGCGAAACACTATAAATTTAATAATGTCCATTACGTCGCTACAGCGGCGCCAATTGACTGCACTATATTGAAACATTCATAAGACTCTATCATTCTTAATACAATCATTAACTCGCATAAAAGCCACGCCCAAAGCGAGCTATCGAACAATCAAGCCATTAAAACTAACCGGCTATGTAATTACAGATCCTAGAAAGTACCATTATAATTTACCAAATTCCCCCTTGCTAAAAATCTTTTTTAACGTCCAACAGCAAAAATAAAAAAGGGACGATGAACGAGATAACATCTAGAGCAACAAAAGAGACACGAACATTTTAATTTCTCGAAACACAGAAACGCTGGTAGAAATACAAGTCAAGAAACTAAACCGAAACTCAATTATAGTTATATAGTTTCTCACAACAGCAACATTCCTCCATTACGTTCGTTTTCGTAACAATGTTACGTGCCATTAATTCGACGTGGGGAACTCTCGCGTCTGCCACGGCGCGTGGTTCGCGATTGCAACGTATCCAGACGCGTTCCAGACGCGTTTTCTGGCTTTAATAATTCGGAACAGATCGATATCGGACGTCAATGTGTATATGTCATGTGCCCGCCTTAATGAGCGTTCATTGTTCCACGACGTGTAAGTGTGACCCAGATGAAGAAGTAATTTCTTAACGAATGTGAACCGTTGGCGTGCACGAGCGACCGCGACAATAGTCCCGCGATACCGCGTGAGAAGAACGACTCCAGGAGGAGACCGGGTCGACACGGAGGCGCTCGATTCCGACCCAATACCACGAATAAACGATGCGAAAATACGTGTATCGGGCCGCGAACCTCGACATTTTTCAATTATTCAAACCGAATCGCGGAGCAAGTATTTTCCGCGGTACGCGATTAATTATTCGAATGGAATATCTGGAAAGGGGAAATCTTTCTTTCCCTTGATAAAAGTCGCACACCTCTTCGAGGTGAGTAATTATTTGATTATTATTTTATATGAGAAATTATTATCTGCTGATAAGTAATTATTATTCCGTCGCTTCGGTTCTTGTCTTATTGCTATTATGATGTGTTTGTGTCACTTTCTAAGAGTAATATAACGACGAAGGAGAGAGAGAGAGAGAGAGAGAGAGAGAGAGAGAGAGAGAGAGAGAGAGTAGAAGAGAGTTGCTTCATTGTCCTGGCATTTCTCTAATGGCTGGATGCAAGATATGAGTAGTTTCAAATTTTCATGAGCAATAAATTTTAGTAATTTACATTTAATTCAAAGCCATTAACTTCAACCTCGTCTCTGAGAGAAATCAACTAAAAGGCTTTAAAACCTTAGAAAAATAATTATGTTAGATTAACCTTATAACATAATAATCTTATAAGTAAGTAACTGCAAAAATACAGATGCTGTAGTAGTATATTTGATAGGTCATCTGAACCGTTTTATCTGGTATTTATATTGTGAAAGAGTTAAACGTTTGATTTATGTTCAGAAAGTGGTCAAGCGGTCAAGCAAAATGTATATAGTGGGAAAAGTGACCTTGACTGGGCAATTGACTTCGACCGGGCTATAAATGATTCAAAATATGCGAGACAAAAGCTATTTGTATTCTTCGTAAATTAGGCACAGTGATATCAACTAAGCAGTAACATTATGTAAACGACTCGTTTAAGCACCGGTATAAATCAAACATGCATTAAAATTGCATTAGTTTCGAAGATCGTTTCATAAACCAAATAATTTTAGAAATTTCGTTGAAGAATTCTCTATGTATATGTACGATATCGACTAACATATACATGGAGATAAAAGATATACGCCGACGATTCAACGATGATGAAAATCTCGTTGCTGAAAATTTAATGCGGTGCAAATTCACAGATTCGAACGCGGAAAATGTGTGGGTGTATATTATAAAACGGAAGAGCAACCTCTGGTACCGTTAATAATCACGATGATATGCAGACAACGCGAACGATCGAAACTAAAAACCGAGCTGTGTTTGGTATATCTGAAACCTCGTATGAGATGATACAGTAGAAGAAAATAATACACGAATTCTCTGAATGATAGATATATTATGGAAATTTGAATTTGGCAGATCAATCCATCAAATCTGGCCCTAGCGTCGATCAAATTAAATTAGATCGAAGAAGAAGATTTCTAATAAAGATCATCACTTCGTCATGAATAATCAGAGTACTCGTGTGATCTTTTTATACGAGATGAAATTTAATAAATTGTGTCTTACTGATTATTGGAAGCACTCTAACATCTGGAAAAGGATACTATTAAAAAAGTCTGTCCCAGCTACATAACTTTGTAATGTATAAA
The DNA here is from genome assembly GCA_014737395.1 of Bombus waltoni. Lineage (NCBI taxonomy): Eukaryota > Metazoa > Arthropoda > Insecta > Hymenoptera > Apidae > Bombus > Bombus waltoni. Next base: position 40,008 of record JACXII010000013.1, read on the forward strand.
TTATTTAAAAAGAAACCTCAATGACTCCAAGAATTTTTAAATTCTGAAATCAATATTTCTCATGAATAAATATGGTGTTTCGAAGAGACTACGTGGTTAAAATTTTATTTAAAAAACGACATTTCACGTGCACCGATCAGATATTTCCCACGCAGCTCTCTTACAAACTTTCCCTTCCGCAATCTGCCTTAATCTAAAAATAATCATTGAATCGAAAAGCTTGTTTATCCAAACGTTACTTCACGGTTTCACGAAACCGTGAGTTTAATGGTATAAAATAAATTCCAACTAGTTTCTATTTTGCTCTTTTTCGATCAGATAACTGTGCGAATGTGTCAATCAGATGCGTTAAATCTTTCCACCCACAACAAGCAGCCACGATTTCATCCGCATTATGCAACACCGGTGTGGGTATCGTAAATGAATATTACGATGCGCAAACTGGTAGGTAATCGGGAACGTGGAATCTGGCAATTAACACGAGGAACACACCGACGCGAATCTCGTGGATACTTCCAAGCGTATTTCTCTTCATTTTCCAAAATTTTCCCAACAGACGCGAAGAAATGCTACAAGGATCTTGCCATTGGAGGAGTTCTCGTCACGAGAATTAAGAATAGCAACTCTTTGAGATACCACTTTACCCTGTAGAATACGTTACATTCTGATTGTTATTAAAAATAGAACATATAGAAAAAAGAAATTTTCCGCGAAAGATCGAACGTAAGCCGCTCACGAGCCATTGCTCGGTTCCATTTCCCTGACCACGTATGGTACACGCTCCATTTTGCCTGAAAACGAACGTACGGGCTCATAGACGAGATCGAACGTCCGATTAGATAGCACGAAACACAGGCTGGCGTTTACGAATGCGCTTGATGTGACCGGACACCTGCCACGAATCGTAATGTATTTGCACGAGTTCGTTGAAATTTCGTCGAGCGTTAAGAAAACAGTTATACAACTTCTTCACTTCCTCGACGTAATATAGGAAACGCTTAGAAGAATGACGAAGCAGTCGATCACGTGAATTCCAACGAATCTAAGCCGGCTCCGAAGGAAACTGATTTTGCATGGTTTGCTGCAAGATCTTCTGATATTCTGAGATACAATGTAACATAAAAACATAAAATGTATTTGCACGTCATTGCATTTATCATAGCATTTATATACATATACATCAATAAGCGAAGCACAGATATATTAAATTTCGTATCGCTTAGTAGTATTTTCATGCGAATAGGAAGATTTTACGCTATAGGAATGAAATATAGAATTTGACAGAAAAATGATTTATTAGAAAGTAAGAGTATGCGTAAACACGTTTTGTAACCACTGTATATGTATATCTTCTATAAAATGGTAAATTACAATCGTGTATTTTGAGATATGAGTAACGGGTGGAATTGTCTTTTTGATAAATCATGGAAGAGGAATTAGTTATGGAAGAGGCTAATTGAAGGATGAAGGAGGTGGAGGACAAATATAGGTTTATCGTAATTATCTGTGAAATGTCACTACCTACGATTCTCAATTGCAAGCAATTTTCTATCAGAAAAAGAGGAATATTTGAATATATCAAGCCTACGTCTACACACAACAACGCTCACTCAATCGTTAGACAGCAATTAGCAATCGAAGCATATTCGTCATCCAACTCGTCATCATTCAATCCTTGAAACATTCGAGCCAAACATCTCTCAGTCCTTAAATCAATTTTTAAATCACTCAGTCCTTAAATTATCTAAATCAAACATCGCCCAATTCTTAAATCATCCGATCCTTAAGTTACCTAAACCAAACACTGCATAATTCTTCAATCCCCAAGTACATAATCAACCAATCCTTAAATCACGCAATCCTCGAAGCGCCCAATCTTCGCAAAATCTTTGCGACGCCCAATTTACGACGCCAAATTATCCAATCCATAAATCACAAGACCCAAGCGTTTCCTAATCTGTAAATTACCCGACCTTGGAAGCAACCTACCCTTATAACGTCTCCAATATCTAGATTAACCAATCCAAACTTCGCGTAATCTTTACGTTATCCGACCCAAGGTCCGCGCAATCCTCGAAAATGCCAAGACGGAGGAAACGTGAAAAAGTTGGAACGTAAAAGACGATCTAGAATCGTGAGACAGGTGTGTCCACGTGTTGGCTATGCAGGCACGTGAGGTCAGCAGCGGTTCGTGAATTCATAGCAGGACCGGATGTAGGCGCACGGTTACCGATTAGTGATGCGTGGCTCGGTATACGGTTCAACAGCATCGACCAACATCGGCCAACAGAAGCGACATCGGGACCTCGACAGTGGAACAAGGAGGAAAAAAAGACGTCGTGCGTCGGGAGGAACAGAACGGAGAACAAACTGGACATTGGGATGCACAGTCCGGGCCATGACACGGGCGTCCTTAATGGCAAAACGTCGTTACACAATGGCCGACGTATCAAACCATATTAAACAATAGCTTCGGCCAGCGTGTAGGGGGACCGGAAGCAGAGGAGGAACCGTAGACCGGGGGAGCCTCGAACAACGGCTCCCTCATTGTTGAGATGCTTCGTGTCGCGGATAGTCAGTCAGCCGGTGTATTTTACTTCTTTTACCGGCGTTAGAACGCCTCTCTTCAAATTCATTTTTTGAATAAATAAAAAAGGAGAGGGACGTGTCCTATTCCGAAAATCATTTAACGAAGATTTCTTAAACCGCCGCGCGCATTTTTTTGTTTTGTTGGTTACAGTGATCGTAGAGTAGAAAACAGGCGCGATCAATTAAACAAGTACATTGGACAGTTTTAATTCGACCTTGTTATATAAGATCGACGATCTTCATTTATAAAAAATCTTTGTGATACACGTTTATTCTTCGGAAACTATCCGAATTTGGATGCTAGTGTTCCTTGCAACGGATCCTTTGTCGCTTTAATTTTACTTGTGATTCACTGAAAGAAGCTTTGAACAATATCTACGGCAAATCGAGCAACAGTAACTCTTATTCGTGATTCGCATCGTGTGTTTTGAATGAACGTGCGACGCTAGAGAGAAAAAGAATACTCGAAGTGCTTGATGAAACCGAACGAGGCGAAGCGGTTGATCAAAATTTTCCTGTTACGGACGATCCTTTGCCGGAGAAAGCGGGAGAAACGGTAAGGACGAAACTCGTGTCCGCTCGACAGAAGGCTGGACGACGCGCGGCGTTTTTAATCGCACGCTCTCTGTACGGACGTACTTTCTATCGATCGCAAGAAGATCGAGGTTAACGGTTTTGTACGATATCACGGAGAACTTCTGATCGAATAGGGATCTCACGCTGAGCTTCGCGTCTACCAGGATTCGTAATTTCATCGGTTCATCGAGTCGTTGTCGATTGCAGCTTGAGATAGATTGTATGTGCTTGGCTGCGGTGTTTATTTGCTTTGAAGAGATTGAAAATGTATATATCGTTCGTTTGTTTCGATTGATGGTGATTAAAGGAGGAAACGGAGTACCCTACTGAATATAAGTAAGACACGCAACTTATTGGTATGAGTCGTTCGATTCATTTATCACGATTAATTATATCTAGAGCGGGAAATTCGTACTTAAACGTTTGAGGTTTTCGTGGTCTGGTATAGTATAATTATCAAGATTGAGACATCAACTTGTGTTTTTTCTTCGAATGATTCGAAACTCGAGGCATTGGTTAAGTCATATTACATAGATTGTTACGACTGTAACGACTAGATATTTTTCTTTGGATAAAGAAAGCAAGGATACCGCAAAATATACAATAAAACTTCACTTTCCATCAATTTCTAAGTAAGTAGATATAGAATATCGTAATTAATAACGATGATGTGTGATTTGTATTTATAACAAAGTTTAGTTTGTATTCTAGCTTTAGTCTCAAATCTTTAGACTGAAAATTGCCAAGTAAAAATTACATCAACTACTTGTATATTCTGTTATGTAACATAATATTACAGGTAAACTCATTTAAATAAATTATAAGCAAAGAAATTAAATAGCAACCACGAGATCATCAGGCTATCATTGTCAGAGTTTTATATAGAGCTTCCTCGAGTACCACAACTTTTCATTGATTACACCGAGCTTTCAGTTTTCTAAAATTAAAGACTTAACTAATCGAGCCAAATTTCGTCCGAACCCTTCAATTATGAACGTAATTCCCTGTGATAGTCCATTAGCGTCTGTAGGTAAAAGCAATGGCGAATTCAAACGATCTTAAATGAATTAACTAGTGCGGAGAGGCTTCAAAGTGAAATTAAAGATACAAGTCCAGTTGCATTATCGAACACTTCCCCATGTGCTGTCAACGTTTCATAAGCCCACGTGCTGCTGTAACTCAGTTACATAATAGTCGTGTAATTTCTTCTGTCTTACAATCTTACCATTGCGTAATGTACATTTCCGTCCTTAAAATTCATCAAATGTTAGCGTCAGAAACAACAGGGAATTAATTAATCAACCGGAATTTTATATTTTGAACGCAAAATTGCGATGCACGTGTAAGGTGGAGATTTGTTAAAACTAACTTGAAAGAATTATAGCAATGTAGAAAATTACAATAATTTATACGTTGATGCTCACGGTTTTTTAACCCAAATCCTGTCGAAGAACCGTTTCTTTGTTTTTAAGCCTGGTCTTTAAGAAAATCAATTTCGAAATTTACACGTGTACCAGACAAATTCTTGATTAAACGTGTTCAAACACTATTTACATAGGAGTTTGATCGCTTTGTAGCGTAACGAGTTTCAAATAAAACAATAGTTTTTAAAAGTTTTGATAATTTCGTAATGGTTCTTCGGCTTTACTTAAGTTTCCGATATCTACAAACGAGAGTGTACATCGCCTTTGCCGTGACGTTCCCTTTAAAATGGATAAATGTCGATCCGCGATAACCTTTGATACTGTTTGAAAATCCATTAGCAAAGAAAACATTTGACGTGAAAGTTCAAATTACGCACCCGTAAATCATTGGATTTTTCACGTGGGCATTTTGCTCGTGCAATTAAGATGCTAACGATCGAACCGTTCACCGGCGATTTATTGGCCCACTTACTGCGCGATGCCGATTCCATGAAACTCGTGCGATCCCTTTGAGCGGACGTTTTCTTTGCACGAAGAGAATAGCAACTATAGGACGAAGCCTCGTCGTATGATTCATGGCCGAAGTTGGAAAACGTGTCGCATCGAAAGAAATTCTTAAGAGAAGATGCTTAAGAGAAGATAAGGTTCTTTGAATCTTACTTCTGGCTTTCAATATCATACGCGGAGACTAAAAAAAAAATCTTGAGGTAAAAGCAAAAATATTCACGATGCTGACACGTTGCAGAAAAATTTAAAAGTGAAAAATTTGTAATTTAAAATTCTTAACAGCTGTAACATAACGTGGCGTAATTGTGTAGAAGATCGCAAATAGTTGCGCAATATTCACGCTTTTTGCACCTCATGCGGAATGAAAAAAGATTACAAACCCAATCAGTCTTTGCTACAATATTTTTTCAAAAAATTACATAGTCCGATAAAGTTGAATACCAAGTAGACGGAAATAAGGTTAAAATACGATCGTTCGGATCGTGATATCGATCGATGGCTGAACTCTTTATCCTACTAGAATATACGATGCGAATGTTAACATGGAATCACGAAGAATCCGAGTGGAAACGAGAAGCGAAACAGATCGATTTCCGTAGAAATGGAAGACAGAAACCAACTACGCGAACTATTATTTATTACCGAGGTTCAAGGTTTAATTGGATCGTTCTCGCGAACATAAATCACGTCATCGTCGTGTTATTTTCAAAACAACTTGTAAAGCGACTTGTGTAAATTAAGTTCCTGTATTTCACCTCGAGACGAGACTGAAAATATTCGTGCCATTTTATTAAATAGATATATCGCAAAATAACAAAGTGTGCGAAAAACAACGAAATTGTTTGAGAAACAAGCATAAATTTTGTTGTTACGTAAATGGAAGAAGAATGTCGTTTTCCAGTTTACAATTTTAATTTCATACCATGCCTGTAATTTTAATTGAATTTCTGTATTTTACTTCGAGGTGGAATTGGAAATATTCGAGCAATCTTATCAAACAGATTTATTACGAAATAACGAAGTGTGGTTACGACAAACGTAACGAAATTGTTTAAAAAAACAAACATAAATTTCGCTATTATAGTACTTTATCGAGAAAACAATGTTATTTATTAGCTTATAATTTTAATTCGATATGTTATTGAGTACCACGTGTCGTAAGATATTTCCCTCGATTGTAAGCATAGTTTCGCAATAACTGGGAGTAGACATACCTTTCACGCAATTTCATCGCGTAATCCTATAGCTATTAACGACACGTGGGCACGAAAAATACTAGTCACACGTGGAGTCCTTCGACGAAACCTACATAGTGTCGTAATTTGTAATCTTACCAAAATACTACACGATTTGATACAATCGATGCTATTTGATATCTTGGAAATCTTTTGTAACTTAAAAAACAACAATTTCTCCGTAAATTCCGGAAGACATAGAAAGTACGAGCTTTGTAACAGTCTGTTTACTGGAGAAGATCCTGGCTCGATTATGCTGCATTAGGTCATTCATGATTTGGATACGTTTCAGTGCGTAGCGCCAAACATCAGTAGAATGTGAATCCAAGAACAACATTAATATATAGTATACAGTAGAACAATTTAAAAATGTTATCTGATATATTTAATTTCACATGAATTGAACAGAAATGCAGACTGGCGTGCACTGTCGTTAAAGTGTTATATTAGCTGAACTCCTATCAATGTAATCAATCCACTTATGTGAACAAAAAATTGCAGGTAGCGAGTAATATTTGAATTGTTTTTCCTTCAACCAGTTCGAATGCATCGAGTCTTGCTTGTACTATCTTTTCCTCATCGTAGTCAGGTGTAATACTGATTTATATAGAGTATTATTGAAACGTGAACATTAAGAGCACAAGAGGAGAGAACACCGGAACAATATACGTAAGATATGCTAGAACACACGAAATTGATTCTCAAACCACGTTCATTATCTGTTCAACATTGAAACATATGTATTTAGGAGTGATTCGCCCTGACCCACACTGAAAAGCAAGGTTATCGCTAGTGCAAGGATTTAAACAGCAGCAAAACGTAATATAAACTAAGAAATAAGCAGTAAAAATTATATGAAATTTATTATTTAGTGGAAATCATAAAATGACGAAACAATCATACTTGGCAACATCTTTCCCTTGACTGTGACATCTGATACTTGTTCCATCTTGACCACTATAGATATTACTACGCGGTAAATATTACTAAACGAAGAAAAAAAAAGAGATTCAAAGAGATTCACATAGTTAGGTAGTGTTTACTTTTTACCATGGTAACGAAGGCAAAGTGGCCGATATTTCTTCGTATTCGCTGTAGCATTTTTGTACGTTATATACATTTTGTACGTCTGAATTTTGTCATAAAAATTGTTCGATATAGAATTCGTTCGTTATAGCATACCTTATTCAAGGGAGCAGAATTTTAATACCGCGAACAGGACGTCGGAATAATCCTTCGCTCAAAAGGATTCATTAAACCAGCTACTCTCTCTTTCGATCCATGGCCTACATAAAATACCGTTTCTTTTATAATCGTAAACCCGTGTCCTAGATTACCAAGCGTGAAATCTCGTCTCGTACCAAGCATTGTACACATAACGAGAAAAATTCTCTTTTCTATTAACAAACATCTTTCCAACCTTCAAACCGATCAGAAAACGCTCATCTTTCTTCGAACGAATCGATCGAATCGATGATTTACATAATGTAAATATACCATTACGAAATATCACGATCTAGAGCTATCTGGCGAACCCGTGAAAGGTTGTATGTACCACGTAACAATCGCTGTGTGGCACTTTCGAAATTACGTCATGCATCAGACCAGACCAAGGGGGATTCTCGATTTCGACCTATAACAACGTTCGAATCAGCGACGATTTCGTCAATTGACGTCGAAGGTTCGGCCGAGTCGGGTCCTACTCTTTTTCCTTCTTTTTTTTTTCCTTCTTGTCGTCACTAGTTCGCGAAACTTAGAGTCGAAATCCAGTGAAAGTTCAGGTTAATTGATGGATAGGGGTGCTCAACCTCTCCTCAAGCCAGAGGGAAAGATCTGGAACCAGGTAGATCTCCTACCATCCCGTGTAGCTCGTGTGCATAACACTGAGTTTCCCCGACCAGCCAAGCTACTGTCACTTTCAAACCGGCACTCCGGCACAAAGGAACGAGCTGATCGGCACCGTTCGCCAACGGTGTCCACGAAAATGGTCCGTGAACTCAGTTGAATGGAAGATCCAGCTGCAAGAGAGATCGCTTTCGGTTGATTCCTTTGACTGGTGGCGAGGAGGGAACCTGAGCCGATTGTTTTCCCGCTGGTGAATTGTTCAGAAGACTCAGTGTGATCTTTTACCTAGATCACTGACTTGCGAAGAACGTTGCTCCAACAGGACTCTATGTATGGTCTACGAACGTTGTTATATGAATAACCATCGAGGAGGAAGAGGAAGAGGAAGATAGTGTGATTTGTTCGAGAAATTCAGTGTGATTTTCTTCTTCGGATTCTATTCTAATCTACAAAAGTTTTATTTGTATCTACATCAGAGGAGAAGAGAAAAATTCAGTCAGTAGTGAAATATTCCGAAGACATAACGTGATTTACACACATTTGTGATGAATATCGTTGCAAGATTCCATTCTGTAGAAATTGGCACACATAATTGAAGAGGAGGAATCAACCCTAATTTGATTAACTATTACTTAGACTACAATAAGGAAGAAAGTTGAGTCGATCATCTTGCAAATGATGAATTGTTCGAGAGGTTTAATGTGACCTTCTGCCAATTACAGATTTGTGAAAAATATCATTCGCAGAGGATCCACTTTGCAGAGATTGATATATGTAATCGAAGAGGAAAGATTTGACTCGATTTGATTATCTTCGGTTCTCGATTGCTTTGGATAGTATTGTCGAAGCTACGAAGATCATCTACGGGAATTATCCTTGAAGTCGGCTCGAAGAATCTCTATCGAATAGATCGCTGAATCTCGAAATCTGCATGGAAAGTGCATCAATCCATCGGCCGCGCGACAGGCAATCAAATATCAGCATTGGGAGCTAGTTCTTTTTGCTGCGCTGGGAGCCGCAGAAGCAGCGTGATTGAGTTTAATTATCGGCGAGAGAAAGAACGGTACCGACAAGCGTCGATAAAAGAGGCGGAAAGAGAAAAAGCACACGGCTTTTGAGAGCATCTCGCAAAAAGATCGTTGAAAAACAGCCGGTGTACGAGGTATTAAGTTGTATTCATCGCGAAGAGAAAGGGAATAAATCAGCGAACCTCAAAATAGATCATCGCAGAGGGAAAAGAAATGTGCGATAAAAGTGTAAGAAATAATATTATCCACCGAGCCAATACCAACATTAAAAGAATTCCATCGGCGATTCAAATTAAATTAAAAGATGCGAAATAGAACAGACAAAGATCACCAATCAGAATTCAATCTTTTATTTTTTTAAATTCAATATCATATCTTTTAACGAAGAAACTTCATTCCAGTTGTCAAGATATCAATTATACCAATTTCGAATATAAATTATCTAAACACGAAACTAAATTTAAAGAAATTAAAAATACGTTTTCTAGATAATGGATATATTATCAAAAAGTCGAACAGAAAACCTAGAAGAAAGGAAATATATTATTGATCTATAACTTGCATATGTATATGTAACAAATCGAGAAAGTGTAATACAAAGAGATAGTAGTCTGACAGAAACGATATAGGAGGCGATAAAAACGATCGACGCACACTATATGCAAAGAAAACTGGTGCTCGTTTTCCAGTTGGTTAATCCGTGCGATGGACTGCACATTACCAGTAAGTTCTCGTTTATATTATACATTCGTGACGAGAAGTCGCAAGATCTAAGTGCACCTTCTTTCCCCCTTCACTCATTGCCGGCAGTTTACCAACGCAAAATCGAGGTGAATGAGGCGGAAGTGCGGCTTGCAGTCGAATTGAAAGTGAAAAGAGAAGCACGATGTTGGGCTACGTCTCGAGTATCATCACCACGTTGCTGCTGGAAGCAGAAAGAGTGGTCCCTGGACAGGAGAAGTACAATATGGCGACGTTCATGGTGCTTTTTCTGTTGATAACCATCGAAGTGGTCGTGGTGAAGGTTGTCACCTCCGACATGGAAAGAGACGAAGAAAGTCACGCCGGCTTAAGAGCTGCTGCCACTTTCTTCGATCGCGAGGATTGATCCATCATCGTGGATCATCGTGCCACGCTTCTGTGTCGTAATGCCGTGCAGGAAGAGATGAAAATTATATCGTGAGACAAGAATCTTGCGGTACATCGTGATTTGTGAGTCACGAGGTTCTTCCATCAAATTTATTCAGTGATCTTAACGAATTCATTAGCGATCCTAGCGTGTTTTCTGTGTTATTAGATTCTATATCTAAACCTATATATAAATTTATATGAATTTTTCTTCAAACTTTTTCTTCTTTGTTAATCCACGTGTATTCCAATTGTGAGTGAGAATTCTTTAAATATTGGTTCTCTTGAATGCAATCTTTTGTACGGCGTAATTTAATGTTGAAAAATGAGAAAATGGAGAGCGTCGTCATATGGAGTAATGCATTGTTCGAAATAATTAATTGATTATAGGAAATCGATAACGATCTGTGTAAGCGATAAAATATGTATTAAACCTTCGGTAAGAATACGAGATTCTATTCAAATCGATACTTCATTCCTAATCTATTCGAAACATCGAATAAAATACATAATACGTATAATCAACCAGCCATATTTGCACAAATAGAATACGAATTAAAAGAAAATGAACATTTAATGTTAATAAAAGTTCCATCGAAGTGGTCGTTCATCTTTGTGGAACAATAACGAAATTAGCAAACCGTTATACGTTGTAACGAAACATACGCTAATGATTCGCACCCAAATGCGAACTGGCGAAAATTTCATTAAACTCAGTGACCTATCATTAGACATCGCGTAATACCTACGTGCATGAATAATCGACGACGCACGGCAGAGCCTCGTCGATAATGATGGATGCGTTGTTTCGTGGTACAAAAGCGGAGGAAATAATCGACATTTATGGAAATTAGTCCCTTAGTAATTTCTAGCTTCCGTTTTTCGTAAAGGAGAATCAAGATAGAGGAAGTGTAATTATATTGGCAAAAGTGGATCAAGGATTCTTTTGGGAAAGACAGAAAAAATCGATCGATTCTGAGCACGGATCGATTGGTAGACACCTCTTACGAATATGTTATTCGTATTATACGAAATATTTTGAAATCGTCACTAGCACCATTATGGACGCTGACGATTATATTGTTCGAGTTTAAAATAAATTTGAGGATATATATAGAGACTACAACATTTAATACAAGCACATATTTCGCAGGAATTACAAAAATATTTAAACAGTCGATTATCCATTACATTAATAAATCTCAACACTCAGTGAGACCGTATTTAACATTTATTACATTCTCGAGATAGCTATTCATACTGTATAGGTAATTTTTTTACTATATACACGAGTTTGCAGTGAATATCTTGCAGCTTCTATATACATTTTCAGATTGGATTCAAATTTTATCAATAAAATCACGACAGTCGTGTTTCATTGTGGTGTAATAAAATCTCAAAATTTTCCAGACAGCGTGTACAACATGAATTGTGAAAGCCATACTATGACAGGTGTCCACTTATTTTCGTGAACCAATGTATGTATATCGTTCACTAGGCGTAAAAACGTTTTGTAATGAATGGCGTTGTGTAATCGAGTTGCCGCCATGCCGTCGTGGAAAGTTAACTGGATTTGATATAGGCAAGAAAGCATTTCGAAAGTATATTTATTTAAACCAGTGGTTATGTAACGACGCGTACACACTGCACTCGACCGGTTACGCGCCTAAGTTGCAAAGCGTGCAGCACCTCCTAGAGCGCCTCCTTTACGTCGAGTAATCGCAATCGCGGAGCCGCGCCGTTGTAGTCGATAACCGATAGTTCGTTTCGTGTATATAAACGTCCTACGAATTATGTATCTATCTGTTCGTGACACTTTAATTAACAATTGTAAATAACTATCGGTGGATAACGATATTTGGATATTTGGATGAAAATATTGGATAACGATCATTCGATGATGGTCGTCTAATAAAAGCAAATTCTTCTAAACTGTATTACTGAGATGTACAGTGGAGGATGAAACAGAGTTTGAAAGTGAGAGGGTACAACCAGCAAATACTATAACCTTAGAGATTGGAAATGCATTTGACCAAAAATATGAATAGACATAAAGTTAAAAGTTACTAATTTATACACATACGCAAGTAGCAATTTTAAACTTTCTTTCATCCACCACTGTATCCTTAATGTCGTTTCGTACCATTGTGTGATTATAATTGTTGATGCACGATTAAGTATTGTTTCCCTTGGTCGAAAACATTTGGAATATTCGTCGTAAATAAATTTCTGAACGTAAGTTCGCAATAAAAATGTTCCTTAATCGCCTGCGTTAAAGTTTTAGAGTCGAAACAAGAATATCAATTATTCTAGGATAATCGAATTCTTAGTGTAGTAAACAATGATGGATAATATAAAAATAGTAGGAAAATTCCAATAGCAAATATCAGTAACTTTTAATTTAGTACATTAGTATAGAAGTTTTAGATTTCCCAGATAATTCATCAATTTTTGTTAAAGGACAGAATTTTTTCTAAATTACACTCGATGTTGCAGGAAGTCTGGAGACTCGAAGGAGAACGAAAAACAAATTCCCGCGAGCGAGAATCGTTGCTCCTGCTGTCTAAAGCCATTTTTCCTGGGACGTGGAGTCCGCTGCGAGGATTGCGGTGGAAAATCCTGCAGAAAAGGCTGCTCTCGTTGGGACCCGTCAGATAACGCTTGGCGTTGTCTCTTTTGTCGTCAACAAAGGTTCCCATGGCGATATGTTAATTCGTTACACAATTCTACACGAAACTCTATTTAATTTTACGAAAACAGCTCCCTCTAGTAACTTAATTAAACCATTGCTTAATTTCTCCTTTTAATTTAAACTCTTACCTTGTATAATTTTGTAAAATAACATTTATGCGATCATTACTATTTGACTTTCGAAAATTTTTTAATAAACTTCGAATTTATTAGGTACTGGTTGAAGAAAAACGGAGTCGAGGCATTCGGTGGATCGATTGACGAGAAAGATTTACACCGATACTTCAATACGGCAAAATCACAAGTTTACGTGGCAGGTTCGTTCATTAATCTTTATTCTACGATTTCCACGAATCTTTAAATTTGCGTATAAGCTGCTTAGGAACTATATCGATCAAGCAACATAACTTAAAAAGCAGAGAATATTAATGAGGATACAAAAATTATTTTCTAAAATGTACCTTGGAATTATTTATCCTCCTTGCGGTGAACAAACTTATGAGTAAATCGCGTTTGTTTAATTCAACGCTTTGGTTAATTGGCTTGTGATAGATCGATATGACAAAACGAAACAATATCTTTTCTTATTTGAAACCGTAAATTTAATTCTTGGATGATAATATAAACGTGAACAGATGATAAATGATCGATCTTTCGATATGGATTACATGGATTATCGATATTGTCACTTTCCCCATCGATAAACCCGTGTTGCAATCGTTATGATTATCGCCGGAAACGAGTCTGATACCAATTATATAAGGGCGTAAACGAACCGAAGACAAGAAGACTTTTATCGACTCAATAACCGGTTTCGTTAGAAAAAGCGACGAAACTATTTCAATTAATACGTGTCCGAGGAAAAAGCAGGAAAACAAACTAGTTCCTAGCGATATCATCTTTTCAGCGTTTAGTTGCTACAGAATGATCTACTGGGAGCTGTCATTTGAAAAAGCATTTTACTCGTTATCTTTAGGAAGACTATCCAATCGTGGAAATATTTCTACCGTTTTATTTAGAATTTTATTTATAATTTGCTGGTTTCTACTGTATAAGCATACAATTTCATTCAAAATTCCTTGCTAATATTACAGATTTATAATGCATACTATGCACGAATGCGTATAATTAAAGTATTACGATGAAAATAAGCAAATACAATATAATCATGATTTTATCTCAATATTATCATTAATTTTGTCATAAATATTTCAAAGCAATTACATAGTATTATAATTATATATAGTAATAGTATTATAATTGGAATAACAAGATACCAAAAACCCGTTACCTCAACAGGTTTTATAATTCCAGTACTGAAGATATCCTGAAGGGAAGTCAAACGAATATTCTATATCTAGTATAATATATAAAGCAAGAGGAAAGGTACATAGCATAGAGAAAATCCAGATACTCTTTGTAACTACTGCAAAATGTTCCGTTTCTATCTCGCCTCTGTAACGTCTGTAATCTGTAGACTTTCAAAAGCATTCGCGAATTTTCCAGGCGACAATAGCTACCTGTTGCGCCACCCCCTGTTCCAAACTGCATCGAAAATTGTTCACCAAACATATCGCGAAAAGTTTTAATAAAAGTACCGAGAATAGACACGGCGAGCCCAGCTAGTAAAACTTGCGAATGCAAGAAAATCGACGCGTCCATCGAGTTCCCAAGAAAATCGACCCCTTATAAATAATGCAGTTTCCAAGGCGACACAAGGTGGAGCATTCCTACATGTTCCTCGCTAATGCAGTGCCTTGAAAAGAAGCACCGGAGAAACGATTGTCCACGAACGAATCGCGAAGAGGTCGAGCTCGAAGGAGAATCGCGGACAATTGCAAGTCCCTCGGGGAAAATTGATTTGCAGGTTGGAAGCCGTGGGCGCGGTGAACGATCGACGAATCGATACGCGTTGTGCATACGGTGCTAGAGAGGGAATTAATTGCGAGTTTGTCGTGGAGGCAGCGAGCGGCGTGAAATTCGGGCGAATTTCCACGACTCGACGATAATTTCGAGCCATCTGTTCCAAACGACGATGTAAAGCTTAATTAAACTTCGAAACGACCTCGTGTAAATTTTAATCGCGTTGTTCTTGCTCGACGCGGCATTTGTTTCCCCCGCTTTGACGTCGTCTCCCTTTCGATCCTCTCATCTCTTAAACTGTGTTCGGCTATATAGCTGAGCTGAACGATAAGTCAATTCGAACTTGAATTTTACAAACTCAGATGTTTCCAGTTCTACAGACTACTTTCATTTTCTCCCGCTACAGTTATCGCTTGGTCGATCATTTATCTCGAATTTTCAGTGTTCTCTATTTCTTTACATATATTTTTACATACATATATGTTTACATATTTTACATGATAACGCAAGATTAGTGAAAATTACACGTTAATGTCATATCGCGCAGCGTAACGGCAAAACATGTAAGTACACGTTTGCAAGCATACAACGTCGCGAATACAAATTTAACATATATCAAATCATCCATCAACTCGTCATTTTAGTCAACAAAACGTCATCTCACGCCAATAAATTGCCGCAAGAATATTCAGAAATTCGTGAGACGTTATTACTAATCGAAGAAGATTATCTAACCTGTCAACACGAAAGATCAACGTCAATCGACGTAATGAACGTTGCAATTTGTCGAGGCTTTTATACGGAAACAGCTATGAGAGGATCTTAGATCTTTAGCTAATTGGAAGAGATTCACGACACGAGCGATCCAGTGAAAGAATGGGAAAAATAGTCGGAAGGAAAATGTAGAAAAACGAAATCAACCCGAAATAACTATCTGAGAAAATCTCGAGGCGAACATGTTAATTGACGTCGGATTCAGTGTTGAATCGCGAACCAAGACACCATTGTGCCATCTTGAAACGAGCGTCCTTGTTCCAAGCCAGAAAAGTCGTGTAACGGAAGAGGCAACAATAAGAACGGGTCGCAAAAATGATCTCACGCTGGATTCCCCGCGATGCTCATTGTTCGTTGCACACGGCCTACGATCTTTTCCGCGTGAATCTTATCGGACCGTTCGATCAGGAACGAGAACTTCTATTTACTAGATAGCGGAGGGATAAAATAGTGGCTCCGTGGAAACTGTAGCTTTTCTTCGGTGGAAAAAATGCTCGTGTCTCACGTCACGTGAAATGTACGCGATTCATGATTCCTCGGCCCGTTATGAATAACTTGACAGTGCAAGTTACGATGCGGGTTACTTGTGTAGTGAGACAAGGTTCTTTGAGTCAACTAAGCTCCGATATCTGCAAGCCCAATCTTCAGCTTTACACAGAGTAATCAAGCTTGTTGTATGTTGTGAGACACTATTAGTCGGATATAATAATGAATAATAATATAACAATGAATGAATAGGAAAATATCGTGTATTTCAGGGGTAGTAAGAAAAAAATACCAGAAACGAGAAAATGATTCGAATAACAGTATGGTAGAGTCATTGGGATCGGCGAGGAGGTGTTATATTATGAGAGCTAATAAACTAAACGAAAAAATAACCTGTGGAAACAAATAATATTCACAAGGTACTAAATTACATAGGATAATTACAACAGAAAATATTCAGGTCAGTTGTCATTGTGAAAAACTATAGCCATCAAATTGTCGATAATATACTATTATAAATGTAATGTACGCAATACGCGACATATTTCAACGTTTATGAAGCCATTAATAACGAGTTAAATAGTCTATTATCAGAAGATAACTTAAAAATGTTTCATTATCAAATTACTCGCTTGACACAAATATATTTCTAACCCAAATGATCTTATCTTATTCGATCATAACGTTAGGCAAGCACGAAAGTAGATTTTCACCGAATTATGTTATGCTATGGATTTGCCCCTTTACCCAGAATTTTGTACTTTGTATTTTATTTGTATCGACGAGGATGTATATATATGTATAGAGAGTTGAGTAACGTTGGGAAAGTTTCTCAAGGAAGTTTTGAAGAACAAGAAACTTTTAACAAGATCCGTGGTTTCGTTTTATTAACCTGATATCACACTGTATGTACGCTGTGTTTAACTATCAAGTCACATTTTTTAAATTTTGCTCTTTATAAACAAGAATTTGTTTATTTGTAAAAGGAATTATAATTGGTTGTAGTTCTTCGCTTTTCGATCCAAAGTTTTAGAAAATTTCTTAACTTTGAGATAGACATAAAAGAATCTACGATATTTGATTTCTTGTTTCCGTTTTGAAACAAAAATGAGTCTGATACGTAAGAAGCCGAGAAAATTGAGAAAACGTATCCACGTTAGAGAAGACTTACGCAACGTTGATTGAATAGTCGTTTGAAAGACGAGTTTGAAGGATGTAGTTTGAGAGTTACAGGAATTATGAATTCCTGAAGGAGGCAAGATCGCAGAAGGTTTGCCCAAATGGAGATACGTTCTTTGTACATGGATACACGTATCAGGTTTCTTGATTTCTACCAACTTACACAGCCTATTCCAAGGATCTGTTCTTTCGCCAAACATGGTCAGAGCACGGTCGTGCCCAACAGTTTTGTCCCTGTTCGTCGTTTTTCGCGAGCCGAAAGATCCACGCTCGTTATTTCTTCTAGGAAACCGGCGTGGATCGCGCCGCATTCCGCCGCGCGAAATTTCAGAAAACCAGATCCTCCAGCTGGTTAGAACTCGCGACCTCTTTGCTTGATTACCGTTCGTGTTAAATTCGTGAATAGCTATAACCTAACTGGAATTGCATTTTTATATAGAATATAGGAGGAAACGTTGATGATTGTAATACAACGCAGTTAGAATATCTTTCAAAAGTTTAAAACTAGGAATTGTAAATGACAATTTAGAGGAAGCTTTTTAATAGCTTATGACCTTTAGAACGACGAAACGATGTTAACAGAATGACAAGAAGATTCCAATTTGAAGATCTTGAAAATCTTTGAAATTGAAAAAAATGGAAAAATTTAATATTTTGCACTCTCCAGAGATCAATGAATGTGAGACAAGATTTACGAGAATCTAGATCGCATCGCGTTACTTTTATTCATCACAGTTTTATAATTATTTATAAATATTTTAAAAATGAAAATCTCTCAGCATCGTTCTTCTCCAGAAACTACAAATCATTTTCTTGGTTGCATAAAAGAAAAGAAAACTTTAGAGATATACCTCCAAGAATTTGTAAAAATCAAAAGCACCTGATCAACCGATATCCATAATATTTTCAACTCGTGATTACACTGGAAAGCTTTTAATCTTTTAAGATCATTTAATATTGTCTTTCCGCGGAAGATCACGATTCATCTTCTTCGTTGCATAAAAGGAAGAAAATCCTTAGGGAAATACGTCCATGAGTTTATAAGAATCTAAAGCACACGATCAACCTATATCCACGATAATCTCGGCTCACAATTGCACTGAAAAGCTTCCAACGAAACGTGTTTTAATATCTTTCTTTCTCAAGAAATACTTTCAACTCGTAATTGCACTGGAAAGCTTCTAACAACGCGTCTTTTAAACAGATTCCTACGTACGGGACCATAATCCATATTCTTCGCCATATAAAAGGAGAAGAAGGAACTTGTAAACATATCTCTAAAGATTTATAAGAACTAAAAAACGCAACCTTTATACCCAGCATCTAATATCAACTACCTAATTCCGCGAAAAAGAAATTCCCACGACGATGCATCTTTTGACGCAATCGTTCGTAAAGAGACTGCAAATCATTTTCTTCGTCATCGAGAAAAGACGAGCTTTAGATAAGTATTTCCAAGAGAACCGCCTTTACTCCTGTCCTGGAAGACATCATCCAAGGGGTACGGAAAAAGCTTAAAGCAAGCAGGTTGTTAAGACACGGTGGCAGGGTCGATTAGGAGCCGTGGGGCCGAATTCCGATCGGTTTTCGGGCCGGTTGTAAGCGGAACTCCCGCGCGCTCATCGGTCTTATTGTCTCCGGGCCCTCCGTAGCGAACCTCAGTTCTGCTCCAGTACTCTTGGGAGTAACATCGCGCCTCCTGTAATCCTTTCTGCCTGTTTCTTTCACCGTCTCGTCCGCCCCGTTACTCGCATCCCTGGAAAGAATTTGCTCGCGCAAAACGAGTCGCCGAGCGGTCAATGTCGATCGCGACTCGGACCGATCGAACAACATTTTTTCCCCTCTCCTCCTCCGTGAATTTTCTTTCGTGTCGTTCATTCCACGAAGGAGGATTCCTCTCAGCTCGGCTCGCAACGATACATCGTTTACTTGATGCAGGCGCGTGTTGTGCAACCGCAAGGTGACTGCCAGGGTCCACGCGTGGGGAATAATCGTGTATCGATAATAATTGCAACGTGCACGCGAACAAGCTGCAGTCGCGAAGGACGGAAGTCGAACAAGCCGGTAACGTGAAAGCAGGTCCCGTTGGTGAAAATATTGTGGAACCTGGCGTTTTCTTGCCATTTTTTAGTGAACATCGTCGAAGACTTTCAGAGAGGTTGTTCGAGATCTGGCCGATGGTGAGGAAGGCTTTCAGTAACCGGTTCTATACGTTTAGAAATGGAAAATAACAGACAAGGACGGCAGAAGCGCGCGAAAGTCGCGATACCTAATCAAGAGTGAAGGATTAGTCTGGCTTCGAACGGGATGATTGGACATGAAAAAGTGGATGAGACGTTTCGAAAGGCTCGACGATTGGAACGGGTTAGTCGGTTGATGATTCTGCAGGGATTTTAAAAATTTCGAAGAAACTTCCTCCGGAGATTCTTCCTCGTTTGTTCACCGCAGGCTTGTTGAATACGTAATGCGAAACGAAGAGATTGATAGAAAATTAAGAAAGGATATTTAACGAATAGAACCTCGTTCTTTTTTTCGAACTTTCGAGAATAGAGTGCAACTAGAACGATCAAATTAAAACTCGATAAAAGTGAGTGATAAGAAAAGATTAATAAACGAAGACTCGTTTTCAAGCGCGAAATTAAGGCCTGTCGGAGACAAGTGATAGAAAATTGACAACAAGTTTCATAAGTGTACTCTTGTCCTAGATTAAAAATTAACATAAACTGTCAAACTGGTCTCAAGATCGGTAAAAGTTTTTACTCTACGCTACAGATCCATCTTCTGAGAAGGATTATAGAAGAAGAATTTATAAAAGGTTCGATAAATCCTTTCGCAACATCCAACATCAAAATGCAATCAAAACGATCGCTGCAAGTTTCATCGGAATCGTCTCAAGATCCGTAACGATCTTTAAATATCTATCTTTAGAAAAGGATGTAGAAAGAGAATTTGTAGCAAAAGATTGGATAAATAAAACACATAATGGTCGATGATAGGAAACGGAGGATGAAGTATTCGGAGGACTAGAGAGATTGTATCTTGATTCAGCTGAAGGGCAAAGAATCGACATCGTGGGACGTACGTCGAACGTAGTATCCTCGAGCAAAGATCGATGTCTGTTCGCGCTCGAGCGGCCTCGAAGCCGTGTGATAACTGATAAATATACCGGTCTTGCGGTACTCGCCTAAGAGAATGCGGTTACAAACACAAGGGGAAAAAAGGACTACAGTGGTAGATCTTTAATGGTCGTCGATACTTTCGTTTAGAAAGCGCCGCGTCAGTTGCACAAAGATTCGCGATCGCGGCGCGTCGTTCCCTTGAGCCGATACTTGATACGTCATTTCGATCGGCGCCTATTGTAAACAAATCGATTCGGTTGACAGTTTTCGAAAATGTTCGTAGCGACGCGCGATTCGTGCTCATGCTGGGACAATCGTTCGTTTTGACGAAAGGGGGAGAAAGTTACGGCCGCATGAATGAGTAAGTTGTTTCGATTTTTCGTTTTTCTTGCCTCTTATCTTGTATCTTAGGTGGATGGATTTAATTGGATGGAAAAATTAGGGAACCGGATGAAGTAGAAGAATGATGACTTGATTTTAATATCGTGGACACTTTACCGTCCATGATGTTTTTTTCGTTACTCTTGTTAAATTGATGATGATAATTAGACGGTAATATAGATAATAATATAAGAGAATAATTGGACGAGCAATTTGACGAGATTATTTGTAGTTTCGAGACGAACATATTAAAGAATCGTGTGTTAAATAATGACCACTTGTTTGTTAATCTCGTACGATATGAGGTTATCATTTTTGAAGATATTTGCGTTACATCTTTTAGATTGTTAATTGAACTAATAATTCAGCAATCGTTCGTAGCTTATGAACAAAAAATTGGACAATCATATATGAAACATATGTGATGTGTGCCATAAAATGTTTATATATCAAGCTGATAAGGTAAAAGTAACGTTAACGATGCCCGACTTATGCTCGTTGACCCAGTTTAAAATGATATCGCAGGGACAGCTGCTCATCGTTGACATGGAATCTTTTTCCTTTCGAACCTTACGAAGATACATAATTCGACCTTAATTGAACACAATAACGTCGGCTTGATGAATCTCGCTTCCGTTTCCAGTCGAACAATTCAATCGAAAGATAATCCAAGCACCGCGAACGATGAGAAACGAAGAAATTAATTACGAGGCTAAACGACGTCCTTGATTTTAATTCTCAAAGGAAACGCTCGGGTTTTAAACTCATCGGTCGTTTCGTCGATCGTTTAATTAAATTAAAGCTGTCTATGAAGTGTAAAGCACGTATGATGTTTTGCAAATAAATTACAGAAATGTTCGAATTTTTTTAGGAGTGGAAAATGCAGCTACCAGTTCGGGACAGGGTTTGGCCACGAAGAAAGAAGAGGCGAACGCGATGGAAACGGTTCGAGATTTCGTTGAGAAGATAGTGGTGAGATTGATCGGTAACTTGAACGACACCCCGATCCATCAATTATACGATCATCCGGCATGTAAGTTTAAATACACAAATGCGCAAGTAATTGCTCTCTCTCTCTCTCTCTCTTGCGCCTTTTGCTTTGCTTCACGTTAAAAAATTAACTATAATACACGTAACAATTAATTTTTGTAGATTGGAATAAATTGAAAAAAGCAACAGAAAAATTACAAATTAATATTTTTCTGCATGTTTGCTTTTTTAATTTCTTAGTAAGTGTAAGTTTAGATGACCGCAAGTGTATCCGATGTGTAACCAAGCTATGCTGCCATCTGTAGAAAACACTCGAATGCATTGAAATAAGAAAGGAGACGTATCTGAAGAGCTTCGAATTCCTTTCTTAATCGCTACGGCTATATTTCTACCCGCTGCGTATTTGTTACCTACTTAACAATTAACTACCAACCATCTTGATCGCTTTTTTTACCCCTGATACATCTCTGAAACGCGGCACTGCCCGGTTGGCAATTAACTCTCGGGTATCTCGATTGCTTCTTTGACGCTTGGTTGCGCCGCGACTCTGCAACCGAACGTTTCCTTTGCAAAACAAAAATTACAAGAATACGTCCGCACCTGTACAGGCTGTTTCATATCCACTTACAAAGACGAAATACCGAAAACCAGAAATACAAGTAAAGAATAATTTTGAGACATGGCAAAAATATTCCTCCATTAAATTAAATTTCTATTGTAAGGTTCTAATACCTGTACCGTATCTTATTCGATTTAATGTAACATTTTTTAAAACGGAAATGTGGTTTAAAATACCCTGTACAGAATGCACATCTAACAGTCGCAATTAAGAAAATATAGCAGTTGTTAATGAAAAGGATAAAAGAAACAATCATGACATCAATTTCTAATTGCACGTTTTCTCGCTCGAGCCAATAACTCGACTAACGCTGGTTGCTAGATGACAAGCTTATGGAAAGACATATAACACCCTTGGTAGACGCGCTCTCACGTTTGGCCATGGCCCTGCGATTGTCCTTAGAAAGTAAGTAGCCCTTCATGTCGTTCGTATTCTTTAAACGAGACAACCTATACACAACACACACAGTTTTGATTTCACAACTAATATATACCTCTTACCAAGCTATATTTTATCAGGTTATAATCTTCGATGCCAGACATCTTTTAAAGATATCAAACGACCCTTAAAATCCACGTATACGCGCTTCAAAGTATAGGCACACGCGTTATGATTTAGGATGATCGCGCAGCGACGCAGCGATGTGGAACGGGTTGCCTGGCCCCAGGCGCCTCGAGCGGTTTCGCTCGAATAACACACATACAGACTCGCTTCTTACAAACGATTCAAAACATAATACACACAATGTACAGTCTGGGGCAAAAGTAAGTGGACAACTAGTGGAAATAGATATCAACGAAGTTTCGTTAAATATGACTTGTTTACACAGAAATGTAAACATTAATTTCGACGACTCATTAAATAGTCTTAATAGATACAACTTAAATGTATAACGCTATATACTAGTTCGATCAAGCTTCATTGACACTTACCTTACCTACACTAATCTTGTCTTTATCCCTGACTGTATCCTAAAATACACGTTTCGCGTGACTTTTTACGATCATATTTGCCACGATCCGTTCTAAAGTCTCATGTCCTATAACTATTATTTTCACCGCGTAATCTCGATGACCCAACACTTTATCTTACTCAATAAAATCCGTTCTCCAGTCGAGCGATGTTAGAACACCGTGGCAATTAATAATCGATTAGAATATTAATGGTTGTTCTAGTAAGGAGATTTTATAACGTGTGTAATTCTTTCTCCTTGCTTCAATCGGGATGACGTCCGTTCGTCGCTGACGAGCGAACCAACGTCGAACGACCTAGCTTCAGAGGGTTACATAAGCAGCATAGAAATCATCATTGTCGCTGCCGGTCTCTGTTTGACGATTCAGTGCGCGTTTTTTACCTTCCCACGAGCCGGAGTTATCCTTAAAAAGAAGTCGATGCAACCGTAAAACGGAGACGACTCGTTCGGTGCTCACGATTTTGCAGTTCTTGTGGAAGAATTTTTCTAATTATTCTGGATAGATTTACGTTAATTACGGTACAGTTGTGGTAGAATCGTACAAGACTGGGAATTGTCAAAGGCTGGAATTTAAGAGTAGAAAATGTAGGATTTGATGGATAATTGAGCAGCTCGAAGGAAATGTGGTACAAGTGACACAATCTTTATCTCGGGGAAATTGTGAAATCAAACTTTTTAGTACGAAAATCGGTTTGCTTGTGGATATTATATATTAATCTTTCGTACGTAAATTGGACTATCTGGCGATTTGAATGAAATTTTATTCTTAGAAGTCTCTGTTGTGGATCTATATTTTTATTGGGAAGTTTGAAGCATTTAACGTTTAAATTAATTATATATTTAGATCCATCCGATATTTATTTATCTGACTTTTAACAATCCATACTGAATTTACGCGAGCTATTCGCACAAAACTCTGCCACTTCCCAATCGTATCACACTCCTATAGATCTCAAATACACAATACGCATTCTTGTCACGTGTAGTCAAGACTCTACGTGTATTCCCTGAGTCACTCGTTATCGATATGTACTCTGGTATGAACGTTCGATTCTCATTGAGAACTTTTCGCAATCAATAGATCGACATCTATACAACTTTTCACTCCCATATGTCCACTATCGACCAACAGCTTGGATTCATTGTCGTGAACGATTCGTGGAAACCACGAATTTAAAGAAAAAAAGTTAGCTCAACACTTTTTTATATCTTTTACATTGAAAGCTAACTGCTCCAAAATTAATATAAAAAAAATTGACAGGAAATCCAGTATAGATGCAACTAGGGATATGATTTCAACTTTTAGAAGCTTGGAAACTCGCAAAAAGGTTCTCTACGTAAATACGAATCTTATCGTTTTCTGTATTTATCTTGCTCTTGGGAAAAATGCGCCGAGCTCTTTTAATTGAAACTGAAAGGAGAGCAAAAAGATAAAAGCGGGAAACGAGGACAATGTGTTCCCACACTGTCTATCGATTTTCGTGGCGTCAAAATCGCAGTTTCATCGGGATAAATTCGAACCTGAGCCTCTGCCAGAAGGGTTCTGGTCGAGTGGGATGACTTGTAACTCGAGAAATCAGGCGAGACGAATAAAGCTCCTAAGAAACGGCGCGACTCGCATGTGAGCAAAAAGACATGGTCAAAAATTCATGATCTTTAAACTTTATTATAAATTGGTACCATATTAGGATGGCTTGGCGTTCAAAAAATAACGACGCGTATTCTACGACGAAATTTTGTGTGTTTCTTCACTCGCATTCACGATGATCCACGTGTAACGTGTATAAGAAAGAAACCGCTTGAATACATTGTTAGATGTACAAAAGCAACAAAAGATCGCGTATAGAGGATAGATAATTTGCATGGAAAAGCGATCGTCGCGCCAAACGCGAATGTAAAAGTCATATAGGCGACACTTATACTCGTTTGCATAAGCTTTACGTCGACATTCGATGGCAGACTACCGAATAATTCAGGAAAAACGTTTTTGCACTGGGAGAGTATGTCTCTCAAATGATAATATATGTTATTTTTTTAAATGTATTCGCAGGTTTCTTAAATGACAAGTAGATAAATAAAAGATAGACAAAAACAAACGTAGATTTATATAATGAGTATTAAATGAGTAGAAATATATGTTAATGTCAGTGACAATGTCAGCTTTTTTTTTTATGGATTTTTTTATGGATTATGAAGACATTCAGCTGATTTTTTTCCATCACTTTATTTCTTCAACTATCATTCGTCGGTGTCTCACACTATATTTCAAAGTCTACTTATGTGGTAATTTAAGGTCACCGTTTCTTTAAGCACTTTGGTGATAAAAGTTTATCAACAAATATTATGAATTTGAAATGTATGTAATTTCTTCGTTGGTTCTGAATTCCCATTTTAGAAATTTCTTATCTTTTATCAATTGTTATATATTTTACGGTAATTACTTGGTTTTATGACTTTTGTTTATCAATTGTTATATATTTTACGGTAATTACTTGGCTTTCATGACTTTTGTGCAAGTTATTTTCCGACGAATGAATCATTCACGGTTCTTCGATCGAAGGACGATCTGAATTACGGAACAATGGTGAATATAATGATTTCAGGACAATAATCTTAAACAACGTAGCTCGTTTACCGATTGCGTAAGAAAAATGAGTCAGTATCCGAAAGAAAAGTCTGTCTTATCGTTATTCCGGAAAAAATCACTCTTTTCATGCGTCTACTTATAAGAGTCGACGATTAAACACAAGTTGAACGTCATCAGGTGTAATCACATTCGTTTTGCTTATAACTTATTTTCAAGGAAAATTCGTTCGAGTCCATTGGTTTTCCGACGAAATCAGCGTGCGATTGTTTAAAATCTTATCGAATATCGAATGGTGATTTATTTGAATGAAAGAGTCGATTTATATCAATCGTGCAATTCGTACAATCTTTGATCTATACTCCGTACAATAAAATTTGAAAGGTTCCAAATTAAAAGTGACACGATAAAACATTGATAAATCTAAAACTAATATTGCAAATTCATAAATAAAATTTTCTATTGCAATATGAAACTGTGAACTTTCACGTGGTAAATATTACCGTTTCTAACTTATATGTATGCAGATAAATGCAACTGTAAATCTCAGCCATCAATATTTATTACACGCCATTTCGTCGACGTTTACATACAATGATGCGGTTTATTCCTACATATATTTATCACAGTTTACACGACTGAATAAAGCACAGATCGCATTGTTCGACACGTTTCTCTCGAATCTTTATTCATCATTCTTACATGCAATAAATTCGACAACGGAGTTTTATCAGTTTCGCAGATACAGATCAGTCTCCTCGCGTGTAGCTGAGAATTTTGCGCCTCTGATTTTTATTATATTTATTATGATTTCTATTATCGTTTAGAAGTAGAATTTAGATTATCACTGATCGATACTGGTCCAGCTGTAGAAAAAAGACATAATTACCTACTGCATGACAGAGACATCTATAATACAAAATCTGTCCATATGCGATACAAGTTTCTGAAAGGTTTATACGTGTATTAAATACTTCAATACGATAGAACTCTATTTACAATAATGTACAAAACTGAACACACAGTCGTTAGAATAGAATAACTTTTTTAAAATAAGAAAACAAATTTTTACGCGTCGTCTAGTCGACTAATCTATCTAACTTTCCAAAGAAAAAAGAATCAAGTCGTTTGGTCGAATTTTAAATGAATTATTTCAAAAGTCTTGCTTATTACTGTATGTAAACTTGATTATGTGATAGAGGCTCGTGCGATAGAAGTTCAGCAAATTTTCCCACTACCTATGATTTTTCCTTCGTGCGATAAGAACTCAGGTTCTGATACATAGATCGAATCGATGGTTACCTTAAAAAGAAACAT
This sequence comes from Bombus waltoni, assembly GCA_014737395.1. NCBI lineage: Eukaryota > Metazoa > Arthropoda > Insecta > Hymenoptera > Apidae > Bombus > Bombus waltoni. The sequence goes on from JACXII010000013.1 coordinate 67,316, forward strand.
CGATAATGTAAAATCTATCTATGCAGCCGCTATTTAGCTTTACGCGAAAGTTCATGCGTAGATTAAATACTTCAATACATCAAAAAAACAAGCATCAATAATAATAATAATAATAAATGAAAAGTCCGTGTACACGACGATGCGTCTTGGCTGGTTGTCGCGCGATCGTTCAGAAGGCGTCTGTCGATTTTAGAAAATGTAGGTTCCCTCGCAAAAGTATCCCCCACTAAAAGGAAGCCGTACAGAGCGGCGTATGTGGGGTACGTCGGTCGCGTATCAAGCCGCTTTGGCAAAGGCTCAGTCGCGAGCAGCGCAGGCCTGCGATTACACACACATAGAGCGGCGACTCGCGATTCGCCGGTTCGACGATCGGCCGATTCGTGTTTCCGCGTCGTATTCTAATCAATCAGCAGCCGTTTCAATTAAAAACGTGTTAAACGCGTAAACACGATACCACGAAAATGATATGAATGCGTGGCAACCGAGCAAGCAAACAAACGTACCCCTTTGAAAATTCCGCCACTAACGGCCAGCAAGTGAAAGTGAGATCCAAGTGAATTTCGAACAACGACGTGTGATCTTTGCATTTAATACAACATACTCGTAAGCATATGAATATTTTTGAATTTTAGATTACTATTGTTAGAGATAATAGATCCAACGAAAGGTATACAGAAGATAAGTCGACGATCGCCGAAGGACAATTACAATGGGCTTAAAGAAGTGTTTGTTCTAATTACGCTGCGTATGTAATTGCAATTACTTGGGCCAACTAACTGCTCGTTAATTACGCCCTTGAGAGATAAGATAGTAAGACGGAAGATGCAAAGAAGGAAAAGCGACTCACGATTCGACGAATCAATTCCGCTAGTCTCGTCGCGTTCTCGAAGTGGCCTTTAATTACCTCATTCGCGAGTGAATGGAGCCTGCTTCGTGATGTAAACACCAGGTTTTTTATCTCTGTTCAACCAGGATTTGGATCTGTCTCGATGGACGCAGTAGTCCATGTCGGAGTAAAAAGATTTAGGAATAGACTTCCTGGTCTCTTATCTCATTTCCTCTTAATTTGATCTACTTCCGATAAGCTAACACCGTCTCCGTGGTATTTTAAGGTATTTGAAATTCAATGAACCGATTAATAGCCGATAATGCAATTTATTCTGTTCGTCACACTTTGGTAGTTGGCATTTGAGTGGGAAAACACAGATTTTAACTTTTTCGAGGGTTCTGAAGAAGCCTTAGAAATTGTACGAGTTTCGAATCAAGCGCTAGATTACTAACTGCTTCGCAATATCTTTACCTGCTATAGACGGCGTTCGCTACGCGCTGGAAAAACGATAATTGGCTTCGATAAGACACAACGAAGCCATGCGTCAACTGTTCGATCCTCACTCCGCAATGACTTCGAAGTTTTTTCCAGACGATATTACGAACAGTTTTGTACAGCTTCCATCCTGAATATTTGATTTCGATAATCTTCTTCTTCTTCTTCTGGCTTGTCAAAAAACTTGCCATACTTTCTTATATCTTTCCCAGTTTATCCGCTTAAAATTAAGAAACGCATGGAACTCCAAATAAATTAAAGTGATAGGAGAAAATATCTAAACGACGATTACGCAATCTCCACCGTGGTAATTACGATGATTGCAAGTATTAAATGCTCCCTGATAGCATTTCGCGCGACCAATTACAAAAAGGTGACAGCGATTCGATTAACCGTAACACGACACGCACATAAATTTCGCCTTTTTCTATCCTTTCTTGATAAAACAGGTAATTAAATGTTTCCCAAATGAATCTACACCAGCTTAAACACTTTACCATAGAGAACTATTATGCATATATCCTATGTGTTATATAAAACATTTCGAAATTTCATTAGCATTGTAACGAGATACAACTGTCATAAATAAAATTGATGTAACTTCAAACCAATTTAAAAATGTATATCGAAATTACAAGATATTTATTGCAAACATAGTACACTAAAATGTTTTAAATATAAATGTTTTTGATATAAATTTATTTAATATATTTAAAAATTAGTATACTGCATTGTATACCAATTTTTGTTAATCGCGAACGTATACGATTTTGACCAGTATAATCAGAATAATCGTATCTCGTAACAAGGCTAATGAAATTCCAAAACGTTTCGCATAACACAGATAATAAATTGATAAAGAGTATTTACATGCGTTCGAATACCTTCGGAAACCCACGTACGTAGTATCGCTGGTTTCCTACGTTACATACGTTGATCTGTCTTTTTTTTTTTTTTTTTTTTCTTCAACAAAAACGTTGTGATCGTAACGAAAACAAGAGTCGATGTAATTATCGATGACGACAATTGTAACGATAGCAGAGATAAACCTGCTGACGATAGACACGTAAACAGATTACCATCTCCAGCGAGAAATTTCAAAGTTCAGGGGATCGTCGTCAGGCAACTATTCAAATGAGGGTTTAAAGGTTTTCGTTGCGCCTGTCGTTCGATCATATTCGCGTAGTGCACATGTTCAGACGCACGCGTGCAACATCGTCTCAATTCGCGTATAAAATGTATATACAGCTGCACAGTTGTTTGTAATCACGAATTGTCGATGGTATCGAATCATTCTCCAAGACGCTTGTTGCGGGAGAAGAATGTATTTATCGTCATCGAAGAGAAAGAAGGAAACGACCTGTTATTTTTAACGACTTAAGCAGCGTGTAATCGATTCGACGGATCGAAAGTGCGATTATCACGAGGAAAGAGTAAAATAAAGCGTATCGCGGTGGAATTATGGAGAGATCTTCGTGAACCGAATTCAGCGAGTAATTTTTTCCTCAATAATGAGAAATCACCAACGGTTGTAAACAGCGATGCACGGAGCTCATGTGGGCTTCCGGTATTAGTCGATCATGAGAAAACGAGAAAGTTATAGCTGCCAGGAAATATATTCGACTAACGCGACGGAAGCGTTCTTCCTCGGATGATCGTCGAGATCTTCTCTTCTGTGTACCTGGGTGTCTCGCATAATTACGTAGAAACTGCGTGCTAAAGAAAGAAGGCAACGTCGAACGAATACGTCGACACATATAGTGCGTGGAATAAGTAGAAGTTGGCAAGAGTTCGTTGAATTTTGGAATTTTGTTCTAGATAGTGATCGATTTGTCAAATGGATAAATTGATCGTTTAAATCGGGAATCAAAGAGATTGAATGAAACGTGGAAATCATAATATCGAGTGTTGCCGGAATACTGCCTGTAATGATAAAACAGCGTTACGTCGAAAGTGCGAGGAAACCGTTTGCTAGCTTATCAGTGAGAGATACGATGTGAAACGCGTGATAAATGTTGCTGGAACTCACCGCGGAGATGCTGACACTGATCAGCGGCCTGATCGTCGCCTATTTCATCTACGTGCTGTTCACCGTAAGAAATGGTAAATATTACCAATTTTTTCTTAACTTGAAATTGAATAGTTAGTAAAAGGATGGTATTAGTAGAAGAAAGCAGTGGGAGTATGTTAATAGGTTGCGATTCAATTCACGTGAAATCTACCTCTTCACTTTCAATACGTACTCTCTAACCGATAGAAAAGTGTTATTAAATGCCTCGGGATTTTTTCGTTTCATTCTTAAATTTTTTTAAACCAAGCATTTACTTGATATACCAATGATATTTATCGATAACAAGTTGAACTTAAGTGAAACGTGTTACTTCGCTTTCTATACGTATATGATAGTCTCTAAGAAAAGTTATTAAATATCATAAAAAGTCGTCAATCACGTTTCTAAATTTATGTTTATGCAAATCCGTATCATTATGGTCGCTAAAAAGATGGAACTTGAAGGAAAATTTGTTTCGCCTACTGAGTATCATGTGGATGATTTTTTCATATTATGTATTCTACGCATTCTATCACTTTTCAATTTCCCATAAACGCATATACATTCACAGTCTATTTGTCGATAATTACGAATTGAATTATGGACAAGTCGAGAAACTTTCGATAGAATGCAACTGATATGATCTCTTCCAATCTGTAGAATGTAGAATATGCAAAGTAGAGCGGTTATAAAATTTCGATCCAGATTGTATTCGTGAAAGCAGCATCATCGGCACAGATTCGCCGCGGTTATTGCAAATTGTCACCGACGAACTATTCGCGCGTCCCTGGCACGGTTCCTCGATTGCACGTAATAATCTGTCACGAAGAGGATCTCCTTCCTCTCCTCTTTGACAATTTCGCAGGACATTCTGTAATAATATTTTACGATGTTTCGCAAAAGAAACATGAAAAGAACCGGAGAAAAATCATCCTCCGACACATTTCGAAACGAACGTTCTTCTTGATGGCTCGGCGTAGCCCATTGTTGTAATTTCTCTTTTTAAATAGATTTTATATCTATGTTGCGCGTGCCCGTATTGTCATCTTGGTAAGCGTAAATAACATAAAAGAATTTATTTACTGTCCTTCTTAATGATTCGTTCTCCATTCAGTGTTGTAATTCTTTCTTTTAAATACGTACACGTCTCGTTACAGAAATTCTATATCCATGTTATTTGTATTCACACTATCGCGTTTGTATATGTAAATAATAGAGTTTGTGGAAAATTTATAGAAAGAATTTATTTAATATCCCTGTATGCTCGTTCTACTCTCATTATTGTATAGTTCTTCCTTCGTAAATTCTTTCGAGATAAATTCTTTCTCATTAAATAAATGTTCTATCTACATTCTGCGTACTCACATAGTTGTCACATAGATAATATAGTTTACGAAAAAAAATTCCATACAATTTCTCGCTGATGACAATCGGTGCGTTATTGTCGCCGATTCGATTATTCGATTGTGATCGATTCAAAGGAACAACCGACACAGCTGCCGCCACGATAACACGTCTTTCGCCTTCAATAAGGTCGCAAGATTATCACGAATCGCATCGCCAGAGGAATCGTACGATTCTTCCATTTCGTATAATATTTTCTTGCTCATCGAATCTCTTTGCCCTCCCTTTCGACATTTTTATCTGCAACGATTCGGGTTTACACAACGACGTACAGATCACGAGGTCGAACGTGATTTAGATTTAAAAAATCCTTCGCAACTTGCTTGGCTCGTGTCTGTCGGAAAATATTTCGTGATAAAATATTAAAGAATATTCTTCTAGCATCTTCAAGATGAAGTTGGGACCTAATTATGGAAAAAAAACGAAGAAACCAGTCTTTCAAATCCCGAAGACCTTTTGCTTGCTGTTATGAAAAAGATACGGATGTTTATGCATTGACGTAAATCATAAAAATGTAAAGATTTTTTAACGCATATATTATAACATTCGAGAGTAGGTATATAATGTTCAATGTTCAAAAAGGATATTCAAAGCGTCGTATTCATTACGCAAGTTGTAATATTTAATTAAGCGAAACGAGTCTTTGCTCAGGTTCTACCTCTTCGTTTTGTTGTTCGCATAAAATCGTAAACTCGCATGAATATCCGTAATTTACTGATGAAACTCGAATACTAAAATTGAAGGGACTGCCGCAACAAGGAGGTAGCTCTACTTTTCGGTAATTTAAAGAAATCAATGCAAGATTAATCGAGTCAAATCTTTTCTGAGACGCGCTATAAATCCACGGTCAACTAATATTCGTAGTAATTCCCACGCTTTTGAATATGAAACCTGTATTTTTCTTCGCTATCGATTGTGAAATCTTAATTTTTCTTCCAACAAGTACAATCGAAATATTAGATTGCTAAAAACCTTTCGATTGCTATTCTCGTGCGACCAATAGGCAACATTCACAGTCCTATTATACCGCAATCTTATCAGTTAAGCTTCAGGTGCAAAACTTGATAATTTCTCTTAAACGGCCACGAAATAATCATAATCGCCATGTTTTTCGTTCTATTTTCGCGACGAATTCTTAAACCATGCTTATGATATTAAATTCATAATCTAGATCCGTCGATAGCAAAGTCCAGAGACAAAGTCAAAAAGCTCAAACCACGAATGCTGTCGTTTCGCGAAATATTAAATTAACAACCATCGAGGAGGCACGATTTCCCTCGATCGATCGCGTTGCACGTTAATTTGGCGCAGGGAGAAACCTTTCTGCGTCGCGATTACGCCCGTCCAAGTCGATAATCGCTATAATTTCGTTGCGTCAGACACGTTTCGCGGTGCACACATTTTCGAATCGCGACTCGATTTCGCCGATTGTCGCGCGATTTCGTTTGCTCGACGTTTCACAAATCAGAAATGAAGCGTTACGAGCTGGGTGGAAACGATTTCGTTCCCTTTCGAAATTCCCTCCCGCTGACTCGCCCATTAGAAAGTTCGGAAAAACAAAGCGAACCGCCACGAATAATGGGCAGCACGTTTCGCAAAAACGCGAACGGTCGTAATCGATCATCGATACGATCATCCTTCGAAGGCAGCGCTTTTTTATATGCAGTTCCATCGCTGGCAACGCTGGCTGGACTACGTTTGCGTCAATTTATGAATATTACCGAGTGGATTCATTGAAAGTGTGAAGAAAAAACGCAATGAAGGTCGTCGAGGAAAAAGTCATCGATGGAGAAATAATAGGCACGGGGATGAGTCTTTTCACGGTCTTCATCATCGGTGACGTTTGCACTTTGACCTCTCAGAAGCCAAACCAATCGACTCCGCTTTTTATTAATTTCTTAATTGTGTTACGTAAACGCACGGCTAATACTCGGTATGTCAAGAAACAAAACACCCACATCCATACGCTTATTCATTACAGGAAGATGTAACTATATAACTGTAATAGTTGCTTCTTTTTACTTTTAACATGTAGAATTGATCCAGCGTGGCTTTCAAATAGCTCGTTCGATGAGACAAGAAAAATAAAATAAAGAGAAGAAAAAGGAAAAGAAGGGAAAGAACGTATATTTATCGATGGAATTCCCATTCCGGGATGATACTTGAGTAATGGGAAGAATGTAGAATTCGATTAATTAAGAGGCGATCACGCGCTATGGTGAGACTAATGAATAGCCGCGGAAATTGTTGAACGAACCGGTGATAGCTAAGTAGGCAGGAAATAAATGTAGGCGACCTTCACCTTGTAGCGAGAGACCAGGGTTAGAAAGCCCATCGACCATCGGAATCCGTGCGTTTGATACACGGAAACACAGTTGACGGAAAGTCTTTCTGCTCGTATAGGCCGGTACAAATCAGCCTGAGCGCTAAATTTAGTCTTCAAACGCCGTTAATAAACCGCGAATGGAACTCAAATAGAATCGTGCATTAATCATGAAACAACGAACAACGAACAACCTGTCGTATTACTAATCCTCTATTAAACGTTTCTTTCAAGATTATCGCGTCGATGAATCACTGAAACGAACTTGAAGCAGTCCTCTAGACAATTAGAAAGTGTGAAGACGTAAAATAAAGCTAAACGAAGTATAAAGAGGTAAATAGTTACAGGAAGATTCTTCAACGTCCATAATCGTCGTAGTTTCGAAGAACTTCGATAGAACTTTTATCTTCGGCTTGTACAGAGACTCGTGAAAGTATACAAATGCTTGTAGGAACCTTTTATAAACGTATTAAAGGTGTTATTTGAAGCAAATCCGAAGATCTGTTAGATATTACACGGTATTTGGTACAAGTGTATTTCACAAAAATGGCTATTTATGCTGTATTATATATAATTCTTTACCAAATGTATGTTTGCAATAAGTATCTTCCAATTCCTACATACATCATTATTATTTTTTATTATTTTACCAATCTAATCATCGTAGTTGTGTCACGTTACAGTGCTAATGAGATTTTAAGCTGCGTGTTTCATAGAACACACGCAATTATATGCGTAAAAGTTTTCTGTGCTGAGTGTTGAAATACTTTCGTGTATCTGTTAATAGAGCGAACAAGACATTAACTCGACCAATTGCAACTATCTAACCGGTTGAACAGATGCAATACGGATCCTCTGAGCCTCTGAGTGAACGCGTCCCCGCTATCACAACTCCAAGTTTCCCGCGAAAAGAGTTCAGCAGGTCGTCTCCGTCGAATTTCTCTCGGTCGCGCGCACGCGGACAGGCAAAAGAAGAATGAGGAATAGCTGACAAGGCCGGGAACCGGTGAAATTACCTTGGCTTGTCGTTCGTACGCGGCCAAACGAGACGTTCATCGCTCGATCCATTACCAATACCGTAGCTACCGCATCGATGAAAGTTCGCCATCGTACCGCTTTTCTTGTCCTGCCTTGCTCGTTAACCCTTTCGCGTCATCTATTTCCTTTTCGATAAGGTTTCTCCTCAAATCGATTTTCAGAGATTTCTAATGTTCGTAAATGATGATAATTTATAATCAGAGTTTTCTCTAATATTCGTACGTCTTGCTACATTTTTCCACATTCGCGCATGGACGTAGTAGATATTGAGGTTTATTAGAAGGATGGATCGATGAGTATCGAGGGATGAATAGGCGATTTTCAAGAATTTGTTTCTGTCAGGAATTCTTTTGGCGATGACAGATATTGAAATGGTAATTTTAAGCCGAATGACTTCTTCGATAGTTTTGAAGAGTTCATACATATTGACGCGAATATTTTTATCGTCCAACACTTTGTCACGCCGTAAGTAAATATGGAAAGATTCGGAAATTTCACGAACAGGAATATTTCAATTTAAAGTAGGACGTCTTTACACATTTGAAAAAATGCCGAGAACCTAGCGAGAAGCAAAATCTCACACAAAGACAATTCCTTCGCTTCAACGTAGAATGAACACGGTGCTACATCCAGCACAAATTTCTCCAAACATTCGCAAAAATCTTTTGCATCTATCGAAACACCCATCAGGATCTTACGATTTTACACTGAAACAAAGTCCGCGCAACGTCTACCACAAAATATCTCCAAAAATGTCATAAATATATTACGCATACATATATTTCATAAATAAACCTATCGAAATCTTACAAAGTCACATCGAAACTCTGTACAACATCTACCACGAGATTTTCAAAAAAAAAAAAAACTAAATCCCCGAAGAAACTCTATGCACCGTCAGCCACAAAACTCTTGAAATATTCCCAGAAAAACTTTCGCAGGAAGCTTAACAGCTAAAAAATAAATCCTATTGTAATGTAGAGCGCAAAAATCGATATTGCAAAAATTTGCAGACAAACCAAGCACGGATTCGCCAACGATGGCGCACACGGCGCTACGCGAGATCGTGGAGCGTGCCGTGGAGGAAGCGAGGAAGTTACCGGGCCTCGGTGGTTCCGGTGTGTCCGGAAATGCTCCAGAAGCACGGAACGTCGCGGAGGACAGTTACGAGGATATACTTGCCACCGCGATACTCAACAAGGTTACAAATATTCATTTCTTTGAGTCTGATCTCTCTCGAGGGCATCCCCTCGAGGTGTTTGGGCTCCATTCGTGGAATTCGTGGTATTCGCTCGTGGACCGAGCGAGAGAGGATAAATCGATGAGCGAACGTTGGATTTTCTAGGTCATCGAGAAATTCCAAAAGGAACAGGTGGACGGCAATAGCAACGTTCTCCCAGGAAAACCAGTGTCCGCTAAGTGTGCATTAAGTATGTTCCTTTGATCTCGTATGAAAAGAATAAGTAAGAATAAAAGAAATAATTAAATACAAACGATGGATTTCGGATTGTTTCTTTTTGCAATTAGTACATAGGAAGATTCGCGTGGTTTTCATAAAACTAATGCTAACATTTAATGATATAGAAACGATTTAACGGAGTATATCTCTATTGAGATCGAGATGTGGAATGATTAATTATAATCATCCATGTATATGGTACATTAGATGTACAAGAACACGAGTCGGTAGTTCTAATGTTAAATGGTTAAGCAAAGAAAACGTAGGAAAAAGGATGGATGTAATTCAAAAGAGAATCCTTCTTCCTATTTACAGGCGAAAGCGAGGCAGGTCTCGACGAAGGTGTCGAAGAAGGCTGCAGCAGCCTAGAACCACTGTCTCAGGATGATTGTAGCAGCGACTGCAGTGCGTCTTGCTCGAAACGCGTTAGAAACCAACCAGAGCCATTATCTCTCACGGTAAGCGATCCTTTTATGGCGAACGTCGCTTATGACCTTGGCGGAACGTCGGAGAATGTACGAAAGAAACGAGAACTCTTCCGAGGAAATATGTAGATACGACCCCTACTACTGAATCTTTCGGCTCGTATTGAGTATCTTGATTTCGAAACAATTGGAAAAGCTTACTACATTAACATGGCCGATATCGAGACTTTCCAATAATTTGAGTAAGCTAGCACAGTCCAACTCAAAATCAAGCAAAATCAAATTTTTTTAAATCACCTTTTTAAACGAGCTAAATACTACGAATTCATAGTCGACTAATATTTATAGTAACTTTTGCATTTCTTAACGCGAAACCCATACCTACTTTTCTTTTCTAACTAATAAACAAGTAAGTAATTTAAATATTGAAACTTTGAACCACGGATTAACGAACTCGATTTGAAAACAATCACAAGAGCATAAATAACCATGAGAGCCATATAACGAGGACATATTCGAATTTTAGATCTAGCACACGATATGAAAAATTACGATTGGAAAAATGAACCGTTTCGTGTAATTTCGCGACTAGGTTTGTAGGTTCTTGGGTAATTCTCGGTCGATAAGCGTGTTACTCGCGAATGATAAGCAACGGAAGTGGAACCGTTGTCCCACTTCGAAATATGCGCGCCGATCCCAACCAATAAGAGAGAAAAAATGAAATAAAAAAAAATACACGAAAAGCTACAAACAGACTTTATCGAGGTCATTTCCTATTTATTAATGACACGTGTGTTTGATCGTTTCAGATAGAGGAACGAATTGAGGAAGTGACGACAACTTATGCGTCCGACGAGGATCATAGGGAACACGATGTCCTGCCCATTAAAAACGCCCATCGAGTTCCGTTTCCTGAACTCGGAATGGACATTATCGATCGTAAGTGCTGCTTATCCACGTGTCGCTCATCTAATTCCATTGCTTGTGCTTTACTGAAATTTGTATTCTTATGGTCGTTCACCTTTAGGAGTTTGATATACAAAGAAAACAATAACATTCGCGTGTGTAATATTTCTGCTGATGGTGTAGAAGCGGTATAACACAATTGAACGTGTCGTTGGATATTCCGATCAGTTGTATTATAGCGTCGCCAGTGATTATTCAAATCGCGTTATATGTTAAAATCGAATTACAATTTATTGTAATTTATTGTAATATCAAATCTATGGCGACAGTGAAAGTACGTGTGAATGACGAGTAACTGAGGAACAAGCGAATTGTCTGTGTTAGACTGATAACGAGCGAGGAGCAATTCGGAGAAAGCACGAGTGGACTAGAATGTATGGTGCAACGTAAGAAGACGACAAGCGTTAAAAGACGTGGTAATAAGTAGAAGACGAGAGAGTCTTGCGCGAAAAGAAATATCGTAGCGAGCAGTAACTAGAATTGTTCTTTGTATTATTTTATTCTACGCTTGACGAAACCTGAAACCCAACATTAGGATCTAATATGATCAGATAATATCTACGTCTTCCATCTTTGTCGATGATTCGAAGAACGTCTCATTATCTTTACCATCGCATCGTCTTTATCGTCCCATTGCAATTATTTTCTCATTATCTAATTTTTATTACCATAGCTTGTCAAGAATCGGAAGACAGTCAAGACGATCCAGATACGACGACCACGCACATAGGTTTAGTATCTCCGATCGAGTCGTGGGAAGAGAATTGGCTGTTCCAAAAGAAGAGAGTTCAAAGCCAGGCTGACCCTGTTGCCATGTTGGTGCCTAATCCTAGCGCCGATTTCAAGGCTTTAATCGGTGACAAGGACGCGGAAGACACATCCGATTTGTCCGAGTGTTCGTCGGCGCAGTCAGACGAAGAAATAGAAAAGGAATTAATGGAAGCCATAAACAACGTCGTGCCACGATCACCGGAGAAAAAGGAGTTCGAGAATGGTCTGGACTACTTAAATTCGTCGGACGACTTTTCATCGAAGGAGGATGACGCGAATTCATTTTCCAATGGCGGAGACGTATGCGTATCTGATGAGGGAAAGACTGGCTGTAGACGCGTGAAAGACCAAAGGAAAGCGGAGAAACAGAGGGAAAAAGAAGAAGATTATAAACAAAGTTTAAAGGGAAACGAAGAAGTGAAAGCCAAAGAGATTAAGGAGAAGGAAGTGAAAAGAAAATTGGAGAGAGTCGAAACTGAGAATGAGAAACCTGTTTCAGAATCAATAAATGGAATTGGTAACGGCTTGAAGAAGGTAGGGATGGAGCGACAGGAAACGAACGATGTATCCAAAGAAGATAAAACGAGAAATTTAATCAATGGAGACGATTTCATTAAAGTAGATCGATCGTTGAAGAAAAGTGAATCGGATAATCTATCGAATTCTGTTAATTCGAAGCCCTTGACGGTTATTCTGCCCGATGAAAGTGAGCTAAACGTGCCAAAGACACCGACACCCACGCCGACGAGGATTTCAATGGAAATTAATCTGGAAAATGCCCACAGCGAGAAAATGTCCATCTCGCAGGAGAAAATCGTTCTGAATTCCTTGGAATGCGCGAAGAAAAAGCTGATGGCTGTCAATGACGACAGTATGGAAGCATTCGAAGACGAGGAAACGATGTTTGCTCAGCAAAAAGTCGACTTTCATGGTAAATATTTTAGCAACGTAGTCACCTGTTGTAAGAGTTTATGAGCTTATGATTACCACTCATTTCACTTTTGTTCGTGAACATTAGCCGAAGATATTCAGCAAGAAAGCGAATACACCGAACATTACGATATCGCGACTCAGAGACACTTGGATAGCTTGACAAAGTCCGAATCATTCGAGTTTTCGCCATTAACGAATTCCACGATAGAGGATAACGAAAGGTAATATTAACAGCAGCATTATCATTTGTAACCACTACGACTCTTCGTCTAGTATTGAATGACGATAAAACATTTAACTCCGCTCGTTTATCTTTATTAATTATTGAACTTAAGAAGGACGTGCCGCGATGAACTTTCACTTATGATAACCTTCGAGAAGCTTTAAAATATATTTATCGACTTTAAAATTAACGTTATAACATTCGACGAAGTTATCTTTTCTTGTAAATAAAAATTCTCGACCGAAGCTGACGTACAGAATTCTTAACGGAATATAAAAGAGTAAAATTCGAGATTTCTCGATTGTCTCGCATCGAAAGTATCGAAACTAGGTTCGTTTCGTAACGTCACCGTTCAACGGTCTGCGAAGCGCCGTAAAGAACTTTCTTCTTACCGATGATACTATAACAATCTTTCAATATTCCACTGTGCAGTAAGTGCCGACAGGCTGTGGCGTTTGCCAAAGCTGAATCGGCTTCGCATCTGTCCCTGCAGAACAAGGATCCGGAGGAAGCGGGTCGGCTAGGTACTCCTCCGAGACCAGGTGATCAATTTAACAGTTTTATTTCTTTTACAATCTCAATCCTCGTCGTAATTCTTTTAGAAATTCAGAATCAATGTATCCGTCGATATGATTAAAGACGTTGTTTTAAGTGTTACTCGTTTGTAATAAAAAAAAATAGGTACAATTGCTGAACGCGAGCACAAAAAGTGGGAAAATGCGCCACCTATCGAGAACAACCCCTATAGCCAGGAAAACATTCAAAAGAGGCTTTTGGAGAGACAGTACTCTAGAAGATCGTCAGACATTCCTGGGTAACATTTATAACAATCTTTATTCGTATGTGAATTTGAAAAGACTAATTTTCTATGAGTAATACTTTTGTTCAGAATTCACACCGAATTGCCAAAGAGCAACGGTGCGGACATGGATGTGCTGGCGCCCCATGAACCGGATATCAAAAGGTAATATTCGAAATTATGTGAAAAAGAACTTTTTAATAATAACTGTCTGTTGTAGATAGGCGTCATATATAACATAGAGTATATAATATCATGATATAGGAATTTAAAGCTTTGTTTTATACGTGAAATTTCCAGAGACCACAAATATTTTGTTTCGCAAATAAAATACGAATAAAAACATCTATGATAAATAGAGATCATCTATCGGACAATCCATCACACAAAGAAGCTTTATCCGATATACAACATTTCTAAAACACGCAAATACATATTCGCATTGTTATTCCAAAAAAAAAAATCCTCTAGAAGGAATCTTCCTGCATGAAATCAATGATCTTGACAGAATTATCGTGATTTAACATTTTATAACACATCAGGAAATGGGTAAAGAACTAGCTAATTATATAAATGTCTGGAATGCGTAGGTTCGGCAGGGACTATTACATCAACGATTCAAGAACGTCGGGCAACGAGAAAGGGAGAAGATCGGCGGCATCAACCTCGAGCAGACCGAGCAGCTCGTTGTCTCAACGATCAAGCTCCAACGGAATGGCGGACCAGGATCAACAGGTGAGTTTCCAGCTCGAAAAGTTCGAGGAGGCTTCCCTGCGTAGCAGCCTTTCTAGGTGGACATATCGCGATCTGTACTCCAGTCCGCAATTTGCCATCAACCCTCTTCTACGTTTGGAACTCGATGTATCAACAGAACCAACTGATCGTGATCACGAAAAAATCAACGACTCTAACGAAAAATCTTTATCTACGGGAAACAACGTTCCAAACGATATAGGATATTCGAAAAATATGACAGAGAGTAAAGAACATATTGACAAGTACGAAGCAATCATAGACAAGGAAACAAAATATTTTGATATCGGTGGACATGATGCTAAACCTCTTGGTACCGACAATGATATTTTAAAACTTATGTCGAGTGAATTTTCGCAAAAAGTTGCTTACAACCCACTCTACGAACCCGAGAAAAGTATCCTCAAGTCAGACGACTCGGGAATGTTCTCCGTCGATATGAACCCCATGGAGGATAATAAGAAGCAAAGTGAGGAGTTTTGGAGGCTTTGGATCAATGACAATCAGGATCATGCGAAAAGCGATCAGATTCTGTCGTTCAATGGAAGGAGATACTGGAACCTCAATGGCTACAAGTGTCACATATTCGGAGGAATAAGGAACTCTCTTGATAAAAGCGTGGAAGATTCTGACGCGGAGGATAACTTAAAAATGGAGACACGTGACGACGAGTCCTTCGATATCACGGATTTCAGTAAATTCAAGTTTCAGACGTTTGGTGGTATAAAGAAGAACAAGAAGATCGACGGAAAAGGAATTCCCATGTATAGAAGGATGATATTAAGATCGTGTATAAGGAATTGTAAAAATACCAAAGGAATGAGGTCGTCTCAAAGCGATTCTGCCTTACAGCGCATGAATGGAATAAATAATGCGTCAAACGAAAATATCGATCAGGAGTCTGATAGACAGAGCGATTACGAAAGCGACAGTTCCGAGGAGAGAGATACGATAAAGCACCTTAATGTAAATACGAAGAGAAAGCGCAATAACAAATTCTACAAGAGACGAGTTAAGACGGTGTTTCCGTCATATCGATCGTCCTCGGACGAATCTTGGCAAGACGAAGATGTTCGATCGCCTGACAACGTGATAATGCGAAAATCTCTAAAGGACACGCCCAAGAAAATCAAATTACGGCCGAATTCGGATAACGATTCTAATTATTTTTTCAATACGTCCAGAAGGAAGGTGTTCAACGATAGTTTGAGAAGAGTTCGATCGCAGAAACGATTGTCGGACGACAACGAAGGTTTGAAGCTGGAGCCACCTATCGTGCCGGAAATCGTCGAAAAAACTTTCGAAACTTTGCAAGATCTTCGAAGCAAACGGAAAAAAAAGAAGAGCAAAAATTCCGAAACGTACACCCAAAAAAAGAGTGGTGTGAGATGTTTGACCGATTTGACGATATGGTGAAAGTAGTTACCTAAATTGGTTCTCGTTGGAGAATCTGAACTCTTCCGCGCGTATAGAAGTTTGTAGTTTTCTTTTTTACAAAAATATCTTTTTTATTATATCGTATATAGTGCCATATTGTCAACTAGAAGTTCCTCGAAAGGTGTCCAAAACGTATCAGAGATGCGAAATCTATTTTTCCCCGATAGATTATAGAGAAGAAGTTTATTGTACAAAGGAGTGTATATTGTAACTGTTATAAATATATTGTTTCTAATGAACGTAACGAATAATGAGACATGTGACTTTACTTGAAGTGTGCATGACACTGTAACGGTGTAGGTCTTTGCTCCTACGATTAATCCTCGCGTAACAAATTCGAAAATTCTATGACTACTTAAATACCACCTTTATTAGTTTCAATTGTGGTGTAACAGAGAAATTAGTACGCTCTGTAAGCAAACTGTAAATAAAACTTTCCTGACTCTTTCTTGTAGATCGCACGCAGTAATGTATCAGCCTTGTATAATACAAAACGATCGTTCTTTCTTGTATATAGTACACGTAGATCGTAAGAGAGCCGGCTTAAAAATAATAAAAATAATAAAACATGTGATCGACAACATTCTGTTAATACGAAGTCGTTCTATGCACATTGCACATGCATGATCGCTGCGAAAAATGCCTTTTCCGATCGGTAAGTACCGTTTACATGCATTTCAAATTCGATGCATGTCGACTAACAAAAGATAAAGATCTGCATGATCCGGAATCGATAGAAGCTTTTATCAGAAATCATCGAACCGAAAAAAAAAAAGAAAAGAAAAATGAACGCTACGTAAAAATCTTTGGTGTCATTCTCCATTATAAGGTGTTTGATTAGAACTAACAACTTCTAATTTTCTCGATAAAATTTATTGGATGTAATATGCATGGCTACATACGTACATACGCGAAGCTTATATTAAACTAATTCTAGATGTAAAAACGTTACTAACAGCTGCAAAAGTCCATCCAAACATTTTGTGAACTAAAACGCGCGCCCGATATTGAAAGGTTTAATTCAACTGAACCACTTTCTGTTTCAGGAGGAAACACAATACAGAGAAACGGAGACGATCCTAAATCGAAGCAACGACGTGAAATCTAAGGTGGCGAAATGGCAGAATAACAACGTGGAGAACAAATATCAACAACCCGTTCGACAAAGTGACTCTTCGGACGAGGCGGAGAAAGACAAAGACAAGTTCTCGAAAATCGAGTCTCAAATATCGTGGGACGACCAACAAATGGAAGAAATTCTGGAGAACGAGAGGAAAAATAGCAAGAATGAAATCAACGCGAAACTGAATAATCAGGAAAATTACGAGAACGCCGTTATAGAAACGAAGAAGTCCAATTCCGATGAAAATCCGCGTAAGATCAAGAGGATCGATTTGAAGGCTTATGGATTCGAAAATGAATTCTCTAATAAAACGGCTAAAACTTCCACGCCTAGAGTGGTCAATAAATTGGACCTTAAGTCTTTTGGTTACGATAATGGAATTCGACGAACACAATCGACGATTCAATTGAACAGTATAAGCAATAACGAATTCAAACCAAGGTTAATCAGAACGTCGAACAAATCGAACTTAACACGGAGGAACGATTATGAGAACGGCCGTGGCGATGTGATCGAAAGCAGCCGTGCTTCTGGCGATAGCAATTTGACACAGAGTACGGAAGCTTTGAACAAGTATGAGAACGAGAGTTACAACGATTTTGGATTGAAGTCCGCGAAATCGGTGCCGAACATCGCCAAATTCTATTCAAATCCGAATAGCCAAGAAGACGAGGAGGTAGAGAGATATAATCAGAATTCGTACAACGAATTTGAAATGGTTAAAAAAGGATCGGTGAAAAACATCGCGAATAATTATAGTTTGGAGAAGTGTAACATTAAGAGTAACGATTCTTCGGTCGACGATTCGGAAAATGAGACGGACAATTCCTTCGAGAGGGAACAGAGTCACCAATCGATGAGTGACGTCAAGAAGAGAAGTTTGAGCGAAGAGGAATTTGATAATAAGGTGCTGCCGATGCCATCGGTCAGGAGGCTCGCCGAAGCATTTAGCAAACAGACCGAACCCGTTTCTGGACCTATCTCGAAGGTAAGAATGGATTCTTGAATGATCGATATGCAGAGTGTTACAAAAAGAAGTCTAATAAAAGAAAGATACCAATTGATCGACCTTGACTGTAAGTTTGCAAGATGGTAGTAGCATGCAGATTTCTGATATAAATAAGACACTATATATACGTTGAATAGCTTTAAAGATACGAAGCTTCAGATCTTCCTTTTTATAGTATTCTAGCTATCTAATTCTAGTATAGGGCTCTTCATTTTCAGCGATGCATTGTTCGTGATATATGTAGACTGAAGATATTACGCATTTATAAAAAGTTGGGGGACGAGAATAAGCAAAAATATATAAAGTATACAGAGTATAATAGTAGGTCCACGTAACGATATTTAGTGGGACGAATTTTTCAATGTTCCATTTTTTTAATTATATTCATAAAAATATAAATTTGCGATACTTCGTCGATTTATTTATACAAATATATCTAAAGGAAACGTTCGTTACGATATACGATTACAAATTATTGCAAACACTTTTTACGACCAGTTACAAGAAATCGTATAGAAGTCAATGAAGTAATGAGAAATGATTTTGACTCTTTCTTATCTATTCTATTTAGATAACTAAATCGAGCAACGCGAATAAGGAGAGATCGTCAACGCCAGAGATCCAAATAGTTGAAACGCCAAGACAGATGCACAGTCTGACTGCCAGATCGCTTTCAAAACAATTTCGAGAAGGCCTGAGGCAAATTCCGAACAAAGTGACTTCACCTCCGGCTAGTCACGTCGTTATGGAACAACCTAATATAACGGAAAACCAAACGGAAGTAGTGCAAGGGAAGAGCGACGTGTCCAACGACACGAACGTAATTCTACCTGGAAAATTGAAGTCGAATATAATATTTTGGGAAGAGATGCAGAGAAAGAGTTAAAGCGCGTTTATGTAAAATCGGACCCAAAGTCTTAAAAAGGAAACCGAAAGAGGAAGAGAAGTTGAATGTTTACTTAGGGATCAAATTAAATTAACGTATTAAATGCAAAGCGTCTAGATAAAGGATGTAAAAAATCCAGATAACTTGGTCTTCTTTTTTATAGAATGCGATAGAAATTATTATCGGGGAAATAGAATTTTATCGAGAAGCTAGAAGAAGTAGAACAAGTTAACATCCTTGCTCAACGTAAGAATGTTTCAACGCTGTTCAACGAAAGAGTCGATTAATTGTATGAAACAATACAGGCTCAACGATCGATCGATTTACAAGAGCAATTACATTCGCGACAGGAAATGTCGATGTGATTGTGTGTGCCAAATGATATCAACCCGTGATTAGCCAAAGAAAATATTTTCTACGTGATCCTTTCGAAATATGAGAGCAATTCGAACGTAACTTTCTAAATAGCAAACATTTTGGAAATTACGAAACGACCAGCTAAATTTTACACGTTCGCGATATTCTACGATCAGTTTGTAAATACACGTTGCCGAAACATAGTCGAACTGTCGAAATTGTTTTCTGTATATAAGAAGGAACTCTTAATCATAGTCACAAAGTTTTATATATAAATCTACCATATAGTGTTCTCATATACGACATTACTATTTATTATTTATTAACGTCTAAATAATATGTATCTGTGTATATATACGAATTATGAAAATCGGTGGGCAACGAAAGTACTTCATTAAAAATATCAAAATTTGTATGGATTTAACTTTGCGTTATCTGTACGCCAGAAACTGTGCTATATCGATATTACATAAATATATTGTTTATTATCTAAAAAAGATTGCCAAAGCTTTTTACCTTTCATTTTTAAAAGGAACGGACTAAGGATCATCGAGACGATGAATTAGGAAAGAACCACGGAAATCATTTAGAAGAAGTTATTTAAAAACCTCCTAAAATATGATGAGTATTTTATTTGAATGCATGCACGTACATAAGTGTCTGTATAACTATAAAATCAGTACATGTATTCTATCAGCATCTTACACAATTGTAAAAATACTACTTTTTGTTGGAGAATTATAAAATGAGATAGCTATACACGTCGTATATTTAGATATGTAACTTGTAACATTATTATACGCTATTTTCAAAGTTTTTTCCTTAAATACTAATTACGAGACACGTCATATGCTCAGTAATATATGCATCTAGTTTTATGAAACGGTATACTTTCTAACTCAGCGGCGTGTTCTCGCCGATAATCCCATAGAAAATGATCGATCAATATAGCGTTAATGTCTGATTTCTTTAACGCTAGATTAGGGTAGCGTCCGATTAGAGTTCGCACTTCATCCTTGACCCGTTCGATAACCTCTATAGAGCAACCTCGAATTTCGACCTCGTCTTCGCTACCGTTTTCTAATTCTATATCTGTAATATTTAAATACTGTGCTATCTAGTAGGGAAACCCTACCACTTAACTCTAATGACTCTAACTCTTCTATTTGTGTCGTGATTGGTTGAACACTGATATCAAAGCGACATTATGTATACAAAAAATATGAAAAAGATAAGTCATTTGTAATCGAATCATTTAGAAAAAATTATCTAAAAACCTTCTAAAATATGATGATATAGAATTTGATTTAGAAACTGAGCAATAGACTCACCAGACTGTAGTCTGCTCAGAAGAGTATTGCTATAACGAATAGCACCAAAGTGTAGTAGAACTTGTGGAATACGATAATCAGCAAACATCGTGATGCAGTCTATGTCTTCAAATTCACCAATTCCCTGCCCCTTGAAACAGGCCCAAATGTCGCCTATCAGTATTTGAGCCCGCTTGTAAAAGCTGACTGGAAGACAAACACTCTGTTATTACATTTGCTTTTGCAAATAATTCTCTTTCATAGGATTAACAATAATATCATTACCTCTGTGAATTCTGTAGTCTGCCTCGTCTCGATAAGACTCAAATTCTTCCACGATAAGTTTCAGCAATTTTTCGGCTGAGCGCGAACACGATTTGACACAGTTGGTAAAAGTACCTAGAAAGAAAAAGAAATTGCTAGCCCAATATAACGGGTGATAGAATGTTTAAAAATTGAATGTTAAATAGAATGTTAGAATTCAATTGCAAAAAGTGATTTATCACATGTGTGTAAAATATTTTGGTAGTCTAGTGTATAACTTTACAGTCTGCTCGAGTCTCTTTCGAGGTTTATTGGGAACTTACAAAAGAAATAAGCTCGTCTAATTACGAAAATCTAATTTCTGCTTGAACAAAGATCGGTAAAGTTTTGCACCAGATTCCTTTATTACATGTAAACTTAATAAACAAAACTACGATCTGAAGAAAAGAAAGGGATTTCAATCATGTACCTTGATACTTTTCTAACAAAACCTTTCCGGCATCTCTCAAGGATTTAACTCTTTCGTCTAACAGCGGAATACTAGTTTCAGTATCGCCACGAAAAATATGCTCAGCTTCGGGTCTCGTTATTTGAGAATAATACTTGGGATCGACTATAGGTTTCCCCTCCTGTTCGAAGTAAATTGTTTGAAAAAAAAGAAAGAAAAAGTATGGCGTAGCTATTGGTAGAATTTCAACAATCGCGTAACTTTCGAAACGACACAGACACCAACGTGTTGAAGTATTTTTGAAACGACCAGGACAAACGGTTTGCAAACAAAAGAAGCTAGACGTGTAGACGTGGAGAACGTCGGAATATGACATTTTACGTATATTACACGCAAAATTCCCATGTAACCATAAAATGTTATTGACGATCAAATTTTTAAGGACACGTCCAGTCAGAAACGTTGTTGCTTAAGGCTAATAAGATGAACTCAGAGTGTAAGCAATATTCGACCGACATAATCGGTCTCAAAAGACCCACGTGAGTACACGTGACTCTTGAATAATGCAGCAATAAGGAGGGAGTTCCAACATTTGTTGGACTAACATAAATTGTTTGAATTGAAAGAGAAAGAAAAATATAAGTTTCATATAAAGATTATAGGAGAAAAATATGACAAGTACAATTTTGTTGATTTTCCGATGTTGATCTTATTTAAAGGTTAAAATTACTCAAATTACTCTCATATAAAAAGCAAAAGGTATGGCTTGTGGTATCCTCCCCTGTGGTTTTCATATTCAAAGATGCAAAAATTTATTACTACGAGTATCAATTGACTATGAATTTCGCACAAGTATTTGATCTTTAGTTGCTTTTTGTTGATTCGCTCAAATTACTGAAAAGTGGGACTTCCTCCTTATTACAGCTGGATCTCCCTTAATTTTTATTCATATCGAATTGTTTGCGTATAAATTAGGGCTCTGGACAAGCTCTTCGATTCGATTCCTAAGCCTAAAGGCGCGGTACCAGAATTTGGACTACCAAAATGGAAAGTAATGCCGTTAGAGTCGAAAATCCCAATGGTTCCCGGACCAGAGGGTGTTTACAATTTCGCCCGTCGTAAGCTTGGCGAGGAACTATGGATCTCCACGCCGGATGCGAAATTTAATTTAAGCGATCCATACGGCTACGAGATACAATGGACTTACGACTCCCTCCACGATAAACATTTGCTTCCTCACTTCTCCAAACCGAATATCATTCGGCATTTGATCAAATCTGGCTTTGTTACTAAAAATTTAGACGCGAAATGTTCTCTGAAAGATTATAATATGTACAGAAGGTATCTAAGAAGACTGCACTGTGATAGCATAAAGAAGGAATTGAATAGAAGAACGAAACAATCCATCGAGGAAAGAGCGATCTTGTATGCTCAAGAACAGGCTGAGAAAGAAGTGAAGAGGTAACCATCGAATAAATATCGCTAATCCTGAAGAACAATGACATAACTACAAAATTGAAAAGTTTTAGCTACATACGTTAATAATATTTTAGTCATATTATAGTACGAATCCACGATACTTAATCATGAGTATAATTAAATGAAATTGATCTTCGTTTCCTAAAAAATTATTTTCTTGCATCACTGTGCGCCATTGTTCTTTCAGACCAGATACGTGTTGAATTATATATAAGAATGTATTGTCTGAGAATGGCATCGCATAAAAACAACGTTCTGTTAGATTGAGAGAAAGAGAAAGATTAATGGAGCTACGAAAATCCGCGATCACGCAGAGCAAACTGGCTGAGAAAATGAAGCTGCAAAAGCAGAAAGAGAAGCAAAGGAAAATAGATGAAAAGTTGCAAGCATTGGCTCAAAAAAAGAAAGAAACTCAACAAATGCGGTACATTAAAAGCAAAGCGGAAGCAGAAATAATTCAGCAGAAACAAATAGCAGCAACAGATATTCGAAGGCAAAAGATAATTCAAACTCTTTTGGAATGGAACAGAAAGGAACGTATACGGAAGAAAATGATGGAAACGCGATTGGCGCACGAACGAGAAGAAAAACGCAAGATCGTGGAATTGAAGTATATATGAAATTTATAACATACTTTGTGCTAGAAAAATAAAATTTTTTTTTACGCTATGTAGATGGGAAGAAAGATTAAAATTTCAAAAGAAACAAATTGAAAAGGAGCAGTACCTGTTGCAATGTATAGAAGATCAAAGGAAGGAATTTATAGATGCATACCAAGAAAAGGTAGACAGAGAAACAGAAAGAATGAAAAGTATGTGTTGCTGAATTTCATAAAAATTTATGCTCATAAATCGATAAAATTTAATGTTTTATTTATAGAACTTTTTGAAGATGTAAAAATGTATATAAAATGTTATTTGGCTAGGCACTTATCTAGAAGTAGAGAGCGCATTTGCTGTGAAAAATATTTCTACGACGATGAAGTATTTTATATGAATTTAATATAAAATCATCTCAAACATGGATGTGACATTACAGTTTTAATTTTAATTTTAGGATGAAACATTGTTTGTGGAAAGTGATAAAAAGGGTGCAACTAAGGTAATAAAACAAGATAAAGTAACAAAATTTCTATTATCCGTTATGAAGACTGCAAACTATATAATCAATTGAAAACAATATTGATATCAAGGTTTTTCTGGTATAAAATATAGTATTATTTCAGATAACGAGAACACTTCAGAAAGAAAAAAAAGGAAACGAAGAAAAAGCTCTACGCAAAGATAAATTAACGCATGAACTGAAACAAAAAAAGAAGATCTCGGCAAAGATGGAAAAAGAGGAAGCACATAAAATTGAAAATGTTGGTAAAAGAAGAAAAAATCAAAAGAAAAGAAGAAAAATAAAAAAGAGGAAAGATACTCAATCAGATACAAAATCTGAATTGGAGCCATTGACTGAATCTATACCTTCGTCAAAGACAGAAACTATAGAAGAATCAATAATTTCTGAATCAAAAGAAAAGTGCAGATGTCAAGCAATTAAAGATCGTGAAAAACATATTATATGATAAAGACAAATAATCTTCCCGAAGCTAAATTTTTTATAGTTTAACTTTCCTCTTAAAGATAATGTCATTTATTTATAATTTATATACTTTTTAACTCACATCTACAGCTCTCTTAATGGCAGCACACAAGGCAAAATACCCAGTCTGGCCATTAACAGTCCACTTTGGACAATTTGTTTTACTCCAGAACGAATAATTCAATGTGTCCAAGACAAATATCCAATCGACTGCCTTTAGATCATCGGGAGAAGGGTGAAACTGACATTGTGAAAAATTGTTCACGCTTATTTTGCGATCGTTAAGGGCTTCAAATACCTGTAAAAAAAGAATATTGATTAGTCTATACATGATCAATCATATCCTTAAATTCTTTATCTCATTTTTATGTCAGTTAAATATGTGCAACAAAAGAGTTCAAGCACTATTTATGATATAATTTTACAATTCATTTTTTAATTATATTACAACAAATTTATGAGAAAGATTTGAACGATAGTGAAAAGTTATTCACCGCATAGGCAAGATTTTTGATTCCTTCTTCTTCAACGGAAACATCCTTAGAACAAAAATCTATTAATTTTGCGGATTCCTTTGGCATTAAAATCATCGTTGCGGAAGTATCACAGCGTAGTTATAGCGAATTGAAAATAATTTATTTAAACAAAAAATTTATCCACAACCTGCGTACAAACTCTTAACACACAACTTACTCTACGATCAAGTCAACAGTCACGTGACAGTACCTTGTGACCAATGATTCTTAGCACGTTAGCAACGACTGCCTTGTAAACAAACATGGCTGTGAATGTTAAAATTTGTGAAATTGTCTTTTAGATTGTCTATTAATTATGTGAACAGATAATCATCCTGAAATGTTCGTAATAGTGTTCAAAAACGTTGTTGTAGATGAAGTCAAGGTAAGCACTTTAACCATTGAAATTGCATAGTTAAGATTAAAAGTACTTTTTCAAAACAATGCACAGCAGCACATGTGCACTATGATTGTTTACATTGAGTAATAGAAGCTTTTCGGGTTTACCGCCGCAAATTACAACAAAATAATATTAAAAGTTAATTCAAATACAACATTTTATATTATATATTTTGTCCTTTCTTATCTTTTTAATAGAGAAATCTTAAAGTTAGCTTTTATGACAGTATAGTGCAAATTTCTATATGCATTTATTTATCATAATTAGTTGTTTATGTTATATAAAATTTAAAAATAAAGTTTATATAACACATTTTTTACGTGTTTTTTTTACCTTCAATATTTCCACAATTGTATTACCTACATTTGTTAACATCAACAATAATTGATATTTGAATTTTGTTGATGTTAAATACTATCTAAAATAAAGTACATGTAGAAAAAAATAAAATTTATTTTTTTTCTGAATTAAATATGATGTTTAAGTTGATAGTCAAAGTATAAAGTGTCATATCACTTTATTTAATCAATCATAACATTTAATAATACATAATTTAACTGATAAATGTATTCTGTGTTTAAGTTTTTACATAAGGACATGCGTTTCTTATTTTACGGTACATTCGATTGTAGGTAATACCTAATTTTATTATCATAGGCAACTATTTTCTGTAAAGTTTGATAAGATTCGAAACTTTAACACTTCATTTGTAATTTACATACGTAACACAAATTACAATGTTTAAATAATGTGTATCATCATATTTACATATAAAATTTTATTATTGCAATATTTAGTATACTAAGTTTTTTGTATTATATCTCTGCACATTTCTTTTAATTTCTTCTTCACAACTGATCAAATGATTTTATGATCTTATATTTAAGTTGTTATGTATGTATTTTGTTCAAAGTTTTTTTTTCTAAAAATTATCGAATAGCATGATTAAATAAAATATTTTGAATTACGATGTAACTTACAAAATATGAATAATATTACAAACATGTTTCGAATCCTAAAGTCTGAAAAGTCAAATGGTAGTGTGCTTCATCGCATTCATTCATTCAAATAACATATGTACATAATACCCCCTCAACATAAAGTGAACAGATTAAGGCTCCAGCAGGCTATAGGCTACATTCTACAATGTACAATGCATTATGTACTTTGTTAGTTTCCGTTTTCGCATACATGTCTGGTTGTGTAATGTGTGGTAAGCGATAGCACCAAAAGATTTTCCAACATCATTATTTGATACAAATGACTCATAGAACTATAATATGATTAACACAGAAATCAAGTTGCAATGATTAACATTTATTTCATACCGTACTATTAAACTTTGCAACGTATTTGCCATAATAGACATACTTATCATAAAACAATACATCTTAACAAAAATGTATAAATTTATATTTTATGAAATATAAAATTGGACAAAAATAGTAGGCCTTGCCCACCAATATTTGTAATGAATGAAATTTTACTTTGTTTATCGAATGCTATGAACACTTAATGGCATTCTGTACCAGATTGTGAATCCATGATAGACATTTTGTATATTTTGACATCACCTGTGGCCCCAGCATGCTATTATATCTGTACATAGCATGAAATCATGACAGGATTCATTTAAAGATATATTAAACATGTTATTGTGCTTTTTAGGTGTTACAAGGCTTAAGTGTTAAAAAAAAAATTATATTGTTGTGCAACTAATGAATTAAAATTTTAATCACCATTGATTCAAGTATTTTAACTCGATGGTTTCATTAGGCTGACCGAACATGCACATGTTAGACAGCAATTTTTTTCTCACTGTGCAATACTTCACATACTTATACTTTGTAATGTTGACTATTAACATTATGATATCAATATAAGTTAAAATGGATGCATTTCATCTTTCAATATTAAACTTCAACTCCAGATTATAAACTATAAATTTTACAAAATTGATGAAGTAGAATTATCTATTCATTCAAATTATCAACAAGATAATAATCCATGTCAATAATTACAACAAATAAGTTCAGTAAATGCAGTTCATTAGAAATGTTCGCACTGAAACATAATTATTGTACAAGATTACTATCTGATTGATGTAATTTGAATATATCTAATAAATGTATTAACGGGTTTCGATATTTCCCTCCAAGTTTCACGTTTGTTTGATTTTAGCTATCAGTTACAAATTTTACATGACTTGGTTTACCAAATATAATTCCAATTAAAGTGCTTACAAAAAGTAAGACCAAGGATCCCCGTTACCCCGATTGTAAATTATTAAATACTAGTAAATTTATAAACAGACACCCATCCACATAATATATAGATTAATATATAAATCAATATTCTCTTAAATACTGTAAAATAATGGACGTTTTAATCGTAAAGATGAGTGTTTATAAACAATATATATGTTCTATTACATTTAAACCCAGTATTATATCAAAGCATTTGATAATAAAATTCATTAGAAATAAAATATAAGGTCGCAAAAATATCTTTAATGCGATTAGAAATTGTTAATACAAAATTTAAAAAGCTCGGTAAAAAAAGATATTGTAGTTAAAATATCTGTGCTTCTTTCTCTTTTGCTCTTAAAAAATCGATAGCTATAGTGATGTTTTTTTTTATTACTTTTGTTATTAACAAGATACATTTAGGGGTCCAGAGGAACCTTGAGTGGCATGCATGAGTTTCAGTCAAAACATGTTTAACTAAACTTTATATAGCATTGTTACATTTGCTCCCATGCACATCACACCTCCAGACTTCACCCATGCAGCAAAATGCGCTTTTTAATTATTTCTCTTAATATTATATAAAAAATCTATTTCTATTGACTTTTAAGCTCTTTGCCAATACTGTACGATACAATTTTGTTCCAGTCAATTTTCGTTCGCATAACAGGTAATTGCCTTCGTAGGGCCTTAAAGGTTGTATCAGACATTGTTTGATAATTTTCCGATATAGCAGTTTGATAGTCATTTTCTGATTCCTCAACAAGCCGTATTAATTCCTTTGCTGTTTGTTTCTCATTTGAGATTGGTAAGCTTTCTTTTACTTCTTTGCTACTGACCAGCTGTACATTTCCATCTTCATAGTAATGAACTTGTACTTTGAGACTACCTCTTAATTCTGCATTTCCAGAACTTGGACTAAAACTAACAGTCCATACAGAACGCCAACGGCCATTCCAAAAATTTTTAGGTTGAAACTGATGATCTTCTATGCAAGCCGTTAGTGTAATGTTACCTATGTATATGAATAAACCACATTTTGTTTACAATTGCGATTTTCAAACAGTTAAAATTTTCTGAAATTTAAAAAAACAACAATACCTCCTTGACTCTTTCCAAAAACTGAACATGCACCGTGTCTATAATGACTTTGAGTGTAAGTTGTTATTTCATCTTGTAGAGCCGATCTCCATGGTTCAGCTACAGGATCTGGTTCATATGGTTCATAATCTTGCGCTTCCTTTCTAAGATGGTCATATTTAAAACTTTGCTTACTGCGAGCATCGTAAAACCTTTGTCCGCCTAAATCATTGTGTTCTGTTATAAGAGCAGGATATTCGCTTCCATCAATCTGAAGTCAAAGATAGGGAAAAAATTGACCAATGTAACACAAGATTCACAAATGTCAAAAGTTTTATCATATAAATACACTTATAAATAAATTAGTATCTAACCTTAATTTAACCAAATCTATTTGATAGAATTATGAAATAAATATTATTTCCAAATTATGAAATGAAACGAAGCTTGAACTAGAAATAGAAATTATTGTAGATCAATCTCAAATATTTCCTATTGAAATGAGCACAAAATGTAACTATAATTAACCCTACTGCAGCGTACGATTTCGATCGAAACTCCACTAAGATTTGCACATAGCAACTGCTGTGTAGCGATTTAAGGATACTTTAGGTAAACAATCACATTAGCCAGGTGAATATTATCGCGCTCCAATTTCACTGTAAAGTCAACGTCACCTGTCGAAATTTCGAACGCGTGTGCACGATTAGGACCGTTACTAGCCATTGAAATTTGATCCGACACTTCCCTGAGATAGTGTGATCTTCGATTACCACAAATACTAAACGATACCCCAGATACTATCATAAAAAATTGTAAAAGTTCATCACAGAGAGGTCGATGATGTACCTTAACAGGCGTGAGCTGATCCTTGTTGTACTGAGCAAATGCCCCGGACGCACCCTCCTTCAACAGGTTGTCGTTGTTCAACAAGACTCTCACATCATTAAAAACCTCGTTGAATTCGCCCGGCGGTGAATGCAGTATAAAGTCCGAAACTATTCGTACTTTTTCTTGATCAGGGATCACATCTCCATCCGCCGCCATCTTAACTTTTCTCTCGCACGCACACTCCACGATGTCAAACCAAGGTTAGTGCAGTGCAGGTTGTACCGGCGTATCGAAGCACTGCCCCATATACCCGGTGACGCATCACAAAGGGGATACGTATCTCTTTCCTCTTAATCAACTCTATGACATACATATTTTCCTACATTTCCACATATTCCGACGAAACACGTATCTTATATCCGCATATGTGTGATGCATATACCAGCTAAATAATTACATTATTGGTATTTCCTTCTATAAGTGCTATATATATCTATATATATATATATATATATACAAAATACTTTTGATTTTTCTTGTTGAAATTTAATATTTGCATAAATCGATTTTTAATATTTTCTTATGCAATAATATTATGAAATTGTATACTTATGTATATTTATATCATTATTGTTATACAAGGAAGAGATATGGATTGTTTTTGTGGTTAAAGTATATTTAGTAATTTATTTAGCATTTTTTTTGCTATAAAGGATAAAATTTGTAATAGAGGAGAAGTGAGGATATAATTTAAGGCAGAATTTCAGTCATTCGGTTCGGAGACAACCATTGTGTTCAACGAACCTTGTCGATCATAACCCTCGAATAGCGTTTGTGTTCTCTTATACACGATTCTAGACAGGTGTGGTTTCGGTAAAAGCCGATAGAGCATTTTATCAAGATATTTCTGTCTACACATGTAAAGTCTCCTATCGAGAAATCATTCCTTATTGAAAGATCGCCGCCGGATATGTCTGTTTGCCCGCCAAAATTTGAACAGATCTCGAAACAAGAAAAAAAGGGGCTTCATATTTAAAATACAACATAACGCGCATTCGCGTTCGAATTACACGAACTGCTATATAAAATATGACAACATGCCTGTTCCAATTTTTAAATTTGGAAATTCATGTAATTTTTAACATTGAAACTTTTGTATTAAAAAATTCCGAAATGTTGGAATTTTCAAATTTTTTAATTTTTGCACTTTTGCACAAATATTTGAATATTTCGATCAAATTCTAGATTAAATAATTCATTTTGTCGTAGTTTTTTTTTTTTTTTTTAGGTAATATAGTGGAATTTTGAAATTATGGCTGACGATCCAAATCGAGACATTTTGCCTGTGAGAGAAGGTTCTTGTGTGGATTCTTGTCGCAGTAGTATAGGTTCGTATTTGACAGGAATATTAAAATAATATTACACTTGGCTTTTTTTAATTTATGACTTACTTGAAACAAATTAAAGATCCCAGGGAGCGACACATTGTATTTAAGCTCGATCGTTACCAACTGGAAGACAGATATTTACGACTGCTCGATGAAGCCAATGACTTAAAAAAATTGACAAACTGTCAGGAAGATAAGATCAAACGATTGACAACAAAGCTGATGAGAGTAACAGGCAATTCAAAATCATGCACGATTGCTTTAGACGTTTATGAGGATAAGAATAAAATAATCGCTCTTGAACTTGAGAACTCCAAGGTAAAAGTTGAATTTTTCCTTTTTACAATTTTTCTACTCCAATTTTAATTAAAATGTTTCAAAGTCAACAAACAGGAATTGAGAAATAAGAAGTGAAAAAACAAATCTATCTCCTAATGCTTAAGGAAGTCATTTCTGAAGCATTGATCTGTTTAAAGCTAAATAAATTGAAAATGGAGTGAATAAGATTTCAAGTCGACAACTATTACGACTAATACGATAATGTTGCAATCGATTTTCCAGCTGAAAGATAAAGTCTCGGTGCTAAGAAATCAACTGCTGAGTCACACAATAGCAGGTAGATCGTCATCAAGAAGTCGTAATCCCCAAGCGAGGCCTTCTTCCGGACGCACGTAAGTCTATAGCATCATATTACAAGCAATCCATGATTCATACCACGGCTATCGTGATAGATCACTGAGTCGAGATCCTCGTTTTAGAACATGCCGAAGCGAAAGCAGCCGCGCTAAAATGCCATCATGTCGCTGTATTGATGACAATGCGCGATATAATCCCAATAAAATCGAGGTAATAACAATCGATGAGTTCCGTCTGTTTTATTCGTTATTTTTATTTAAAGTGTCTAATAAATGATTAAACGAAGAACGAACACCACCTTGTCGTTTATTAAATTTAGAATAGAAATTTAGAATTTTAGGACGGAGATAATATGAAAGGTAATGAAAATTGTATTTGGTGAGCAGGAATTGGAAGCACAGAAGAAAGAAATGTCTAATCGGATAACCGAACTAGAGGAAGAATTGTCTACTTATACAACCATGAACCAAAGGGAGAAAGTAGCAGAGAACGTCGAGTACATAAGAGTCTGGCGACAAATGAAGCAACTGAACGATAAGCTAATAGCCAGTGAGAACGAGAACGAGTCGTTGAATGCGCAAATCAACGATTTGAAGAGGGAGCTTTACGAGAAGACGAAGTACGCTCAACGTCTCTTTACTCATGCACAACAACGACATTTCTAAACAATACTTGACCAACTGTGTGAATCGCGTTCCACCTATCGCATTATCATGCTTTCCCTTTTTCTGTCTTTTTTCTTGTGCATTTTTTTTTATGCATGAAACAACTTATAAATTCTCAAACACAAGTTTCACGCGTAATTAAACTTTCTCTCCTCAACCTTTGCTATTTTATAAATAAATTTTATTTTATAAGTATCCATCTTCTGGATCCTAGCAGATAAATGTTAAATATTTAAATGTAAATGCACTGTTTTTATTCATAAAATAGGAGTACCTATAGTAAAGAATGTTATAAATATGTAATTAGGAACAACGAAACGATCACGACGGAGCTTCTGACAGAGAAGAAACGAGTGGCGGAGATCGACGAACAGATGTTAAAGGCAAAGGATTCTCAACTCTCGCTGCGAGAAAAGGACGAGCATATAAAGGACCTGGTAAACGAAATGAAGATATTGCAGCAACACAACAGCGAGCTCATCGACCTCAGCTCTAAATATGGCGAAGTCGAGCTAGAGAACAAGGAGTTAAAGAAAAAAGTCACGGAGCAGCTTCACGATCAAGAAACTTTGAAAACCGCTTTTAACACCGAACAGGCTAATATCGTGGCGCTGAAAACATCGAACGAACAGTTACTCGGGAAACTCGAAGAACTACAGAAGAATATAGACAGTTTAACGGT
Source organism: Bombus waltoni (assembly GCA_014737395.1). Taxonomy (NCBI): domain Eukaryota; kingdom Metazoa; phylum Arthropoda; class Insecta; order Hymenoptera; family Apidae; genus Bombus; species Bombus waltoni. The sequence continues at coordinate 100,127 of JACXII010000013.1, forward strand.
ACAGTTAACGGTCAGTGTGTAATTTTTTTTCTGAATCAATAATGCTGGTCTTCTGCCTGACAATTCAGATGTTTGCTTCTTTAACTAAGTAAGTGTTTTTTTCTCAGTACTCGACTAAAATTTTGATATTCTAGTATTGATATTCTAATATTTTACATATGATAAAGATACATTTGCAAAGCATCAGTGAAAGTAACGAACGCGTTATTCTAGAGTTTCCAGACACAGACGGAAAAACAGCAAACGACAAAGACTACGCAAATATCGACGAAACAACCCGAGACGAAGATACCAATGATAATCGACAGATGCGGATCGTACAAAGATGCCAGCATTCAAGTGGAAAAATGCAACAAATATTGCGAAGCACTCGAGAAGATTTTTGAGCTGGACATCGCTAGGAAAGAGCAGAGATGCAAAAAGTGTTGCGAACTATCGTCACTTGTAGACAATACGAATGCAATTCAAAAATCTATTAAATTGATGGATAGATCGGTGCAGACAGAATATAGATCCGGTGTATCCACCGTAGACACGAAAGATCTGGAGATTTTAACACCTATTAAAGAAACATCGAAAATGGAAGAACCACAAATTGCGACGCAAAGTACGGATCCTGTAATAGTTACAGAGAATTATTTGACTCCCGATAAAATGCTGAAGCTTCTGGAACAAGTACAGATAAGCACACCTACGGACGCAGCGAGATTTAATCAGAAACACATGGCTACTGATGCCGACTACAGTAACGTGATGGATCAGAATCAGAGACACAGGCAAGTTGTCTCCCTTGAGAAACTGCTCTTCGGTGACTCTAATTGCTGACAAAGATTGTTCGATTATTTTTCGCGCTATTTCAACGCTGTATTATATATATATTCATATCGACTTAGTTTAGTTGATAGAATAGACAGAGTTTAGAGAATTCAAAATATTTCAATGTCCTGTTCGTTAGGATTGGAAGATTTGACGAATTTTAATATATTTCTTCCGAATTACGCACGTAGCCAATATTAATAATTGTAACGCAGCAAAATTTTGGAACTTCCAAATGTTTTAGGCAGATTTCCATGTGTTCGTTTAAATAATGGTATTTGATTATATTTCAATAAAATATAGATAAGGTTTATGGTAAATAAAACACGTAATAAAGTGATGTCTTCGTGTCATAGTACCTTCTTATACTTTATCTTCTTTTTGTAATCGAATATTTTTTATTACTAATATTCTATCTTCAATAATTATCGTTAGACACTGTGTTACAGTGACATAGAGACACTTGTACAAGGAATTCAAGAAGCCCTTCAAGTCGGTCTCCAGCAACAGAAAAAAGACAATGCTTCTCAGTCAACGGATCCTAATACAATATTATCAGTATTGTTTAATATTCTTCAAGAGTATACATACATGATACCCCATGAAGCCAACACTCTGTATCGTCCAATTACACCGATTAAATATCAATTCGTGAAAGACATCAATAACAATGATACAACGTTAAGCGGTGTTGCAAAAAGTTCGATTCGATCTGGTTGTAGCACAAGAAGATATTGTTCGAGTCCTTACAGTAAACAAGAAAAATCAAAGAGAAAATTATTGCCCAATGTGCAGAGTTATAGTCGACCGGTTAAAGTCTCTGATAACAATGATTGTACTTGTAACAGTTTAATGACGTGCAATCTAGATACACAATGTGACCGATGTTGCTGTAATTCCACTCAACCGCTTACGTGCTACTACAACAATACGCAAATGCAATGCAAAGCACGGGCAATAACGAGCAAGAACGGCTTGATCGATTCGAAGACACCTTTTCACAACGGTCCTCCCGCACCTGCCGGCAGCGACTATATACCAAGAACTACCGACACGTTGAACATTTCTCGGTAACCAACTTCAACAACTTCGATCATTTCGCGAAACTCATGAAGTCACCTTTTGAAGTCAGTTGCAGGACGACAAATCTGGTCCGTGCAAATCCTCGGGAACGCGTGAGACTGTGCAGAACAGAAATAACTCTTCCGCCAGCAATAAATCGTTACAGGAATACATCAAACATCTAGATAGATGCAAAAAAACCGTGAGCGGGATACCAGTAAGGATTACATTTTAATTAAAACTCTATTGAAACCGATAGGATGTCGATAGAAGATAAAATTCGTACCACGGACATTTAGGTGAATGAAATCGTGAAACACGTGGAAATTATTGACTCGGTAGGATGCCATCCTATACATAGAGGACCTAAATCCGACGTCCAGAAAGCAGACTCTTTCTGCAGTGCCGATTGTCCAAACGAGTGTGTCGATACTACGAGTTCCTTTCCTGATTCGTTTCCGTTAGTGATCGTAGATGGCCAGGGTCTGGTGGAGCTTCACATCGTATCTTTACAACTTTCCACGTCCGTTAGTACTAAATAAACTTGTTAATACGAAATAAAGTAATCTGGAAGTAATTTTGTGAGAGATTTTATTGTATGTCGCTAGGCTAAGCAGATCCTTTTCCGAGAAAAGGACATTAGCAACTTGTTGTTGTTCGTGAGTTGGAACATTTGGAATCAAGAAACAACCTACACGCCCACGCTCAAATGTCCCAAGCTGAATTTCAATTCGTCGTTCGTCTATCGAATATCAGACCTGTTCTCCTTCTTCAGCTACATTCTTCAAGAGCTTGTGACCTTCCAAGTGAACGTGTTTCACGACAACGACAACTACGTGGTAGCCAAAGGGAAGCTTTGCATCAAGGATATATTGGACTATCCACAAAACAAACTTCACTATATCGCGCCTGTGAACAGTGTGCTCCCTTGCTCGATTGGAATGAATTTTGGTCAATTGTCTCTATGGGTCCGACTAAGCTGTGACATCGAGCAAGTAGAAGCGTTCAAGAGAAGATACGGTATAATATCAGAACCATCGCCGAAAACGCTGATTCCAGAGAAACCGCCGAAATCGAAGGAAGTTGTTCCACCAAAAGACAATCTGTCGGTGTTGAAGGATGGAATTTCCAAAATAGACGCTAAAGATTCGGAAAAACTGCCCGATGTAACGATGAGCATAATCGAGCCTACTTATATCGATGAATCAAGTACAGAGCGAGGAAATAATTGGTAATAAAACGTTTCCTACATAGGATAGACTCAATCGATCGCGTGTTCTATTTAGGTGAAAATTCTATCGATGTCCCTTTGCCAACAACGCAGTTTGGCCATGACGACGCTTCCTTGACCGTAATGAAAAAGAGCGTAGACGAGAGTCACAATTTAGATTCGAACGAGCTATTTGATAAACCCTATATGGACGAACATAAATCTACTGCTACGGTTAAGTGGTATGATGCGCTCGAAGAAACTGCAGAGAACGAGACTGTAGAGAAGTATTGTATTTTTTAAATAAAAAGTTAGATAGATTCAAAGACGTGATTTTGAATAGACCGAAGCCTACAACTACAGAGGAGTCGAACGAAGAACTTGAAATGGAGAGACCAAGCCTGGTGGAATTTAATGCTTCCCTCTCAAACGTAAGATTAGAAGATTATTCATTTGCTGCTCTTTCAGCCTTTAATTTCGATCTCACGGATATATTCAGGGTAAAACCGATGAGGCAAGTCGATCAAAATCGGTTGATTCGATATCCGAGGTGACCAACGTGATCGCAGATAAAAACTGGCAACAATATAAAGAACGCACTATGCTCACTTTTAAGGGCATGTATAACAATTCATAATTCGAAACAAGATTACCCTAATTTATATGGAATATGCATAGATTAGGATTATTTACAAGAATAAATTTCAGACTCGCCTACGGAAGACTTGTCATCTGATTATAGCACTGATAAAGACAACGACGTACGAATTAAAATGTTTTACCAACTCATTTTTCCAATCACTAAGATTACAGAAGTTAATAGAATTTCAGAAAATGCTAATTACAGGTTGGAAAGGACTCAATTATCATCGAAATCATGAATTTGATTTTATTCCCAAAAAGCTCCGTAATGCAGAATCCAGAGTATCGGCTCCTTTACATCGAATATTGTTTCCTAGGTTATTGTGGAGCTGACATGGAAACGGTTTCAGTAAGGAAACAACCACCAAACGAGAAGTTAATATATAATTTTAAGAGAAGTAAGATAGTAATCTCTTAGCCTTCTTCGTTCTTTTTTCTTTTTTTATTCTTTACTGGAAAAGTTTGGAGCTGAGAAAGCACTGTTCACAGAGTTTCGGGTAGATGAAGAGAAATACCCGTTGCAAAATAGGATTTTATGCGCGATGCTGGATCAGTCTATTAACTCTAATATAAAGTTTATTGTCGTATGTGAACCGCTTCCTGAGGAAACTGATACGAAAGAGTGTGTGGAAGTTGGGTGAGATAAAAAAGAAGTTCTTTATTAAAATATTCTCCGTGGAAGAAAAATTAATTTAGAAAAACCGCCATGCATAGGTTCGCTAATTTTAATATAAGGGACTACGCGCTAGGAAGTGGTGAACGGATTATGTCAATCCCGGTGTATACTCCAGACACTACGGAACAGATTGGTCTGCTGAAGGTATTGTAATGATTCTTCGCCATACGTCTGGCTATGAAGATAAATAATTTTTATTTGAAATATTTGTAGATCTGCGTGTTAGGCTTCAATTCAATACGTCAATATCTTGGAAAACGCGATTCGATATTATAAAAATATTCGTTGTTACATTTTCCAAAAACGTATAAAACTATGGTCACTGTAAAATTAAAAATTTGTAAACGTCTGACCAAGAAACCAGGGAACTTGTAAATCTACAATACCGTGATAAAAAATTACGCAGTACAAAACGCCATGTTTATTAGAGGCTACTTACATCATAATACAAAGTATTCTACATTTTTTTTGTATATGTGTTACTACATATGTGTTGCGATACATTATTTTCATACAAATCGTTAACTACACGCGGATCGATCATCATTTCCATTATCGTAGTTCCATCTCTCGAAATTCCAACGTTTTTCTTACCTGTTCCATTGATCTTCCGCGTCATACGGATTTCAGAAGCTTCAACTGCCCCTAACTTTTCCTCTTTTTATGCTTCATCGTCGCATTTTCCGTCGAATTCGCGCTTTGTTTCTCTTTCAAACTGGACAATTTCGTTTTGCGGAAAATATCGTTGAAGACACTCGTGGACACCTGGAAGTCTTTGCAACCTTTTGGTTGTCGAGCTACGGACCAAACACCTGCTATGGTATCGATACCCTGGCAGACCCTGCAAGCACCTAAACAGAATTTCATTAACGACTTACGTATTCACAAATCTCGATGGATATCGGTATTTTACTTTCAGTTATTTTATTTAACACATTGACCATGGGACGGCGGTTTATAACTATATTTTTCAATTTGGGACTTTTCTCTACATGGTATTTAAATTACTAAAAACTCAAAAATTAGAAAACTATCCTTTGATTCGTTCAACGATAGATATATCTGAATTAATAATTTTTCTTACGACAAAATATTTTACAAAAGTTAGGTATCATTAGAGACCATTTTATTGGAAGATTTCAGTCTATCACGCTAAATTATACAACACTCACGTAGCAGTTAATGCCTTTAGACAGGATAATCCTTTTTATAAATAGTTACGAATAAAAAACTTATATGCCAAAAATACACTTATTTATAAAATTGCATACCAACAAAGACGGCTATGGAATTAGTACAGTTATTGGTGGCGATGAGGGTAAATGGCGAACCACGTTTGAATGGGGCGTGACCAGATACGTTCCACGTTCCATTCAGCAAACTATCGTGTAAACGCTGCGACACGAGGTCGGATAGCCTCACGATTATAGTACGATTCACGACCCTCATATCCAGTTTCATTCCGGCCTGAGCCGTTGACCAGGACCCTGACAAACGGCAAGGTAAGCCTAAAAATATCGCTCGTTTCACATATCAGGGATAGCCAAGCTTTAAGCCAACTATTTCATTTAGCGAAACATCACATTTACACATTATGCACAGTTTACACGATCTTACCTTCCCTCTTGTTGTTCTTCGACCGATCTTCTTTCAGTTCCTCCAGTTCCTCCATTATGGTACTGAGTATTTCACTGGCTACCTCTTTCGTGTTATGCACCGCGGTGGAAGTATTCGTATTCTGATCAGAGTCCCTGTCACCGTCCAGATGTGCCAAAATATCATTGTTATATATTCCATTTTGATTCGTCTGCCCCCTAAAATTTCCCTCTTCCGCCTTACTTCTGCTTCTGTACCTAATTGCTTGATGTTCCAATCTTCTCGCATTGTCATCCTCGTGGAAACTAGTTCGTTCTTCGCTTGGCTTCTTCTTTAAATAACTTGGACTTATAAAATGTTCCTCCGGTATTCCATTTTCATAGGTATTGGAATAAGGCAATATTTGATGATTAATATCTCCGTTCAAATTTGGATTTTGTTTGGGATTACCACCATTGATGTTAATTCCTAGGAATTCTAGGACCTTTCCAAGAGGCTGGTCCATCGCGCTGGGAACGTTTACTGTCGAAAGATTGTATCTGAACTGTAGTGGGAAATTTTGCACAGCTACTTGTCGATCTTGTTGCTGGTTTTCTTGATTACTGTACGATTGAAGCGGAGAGTAATTAAATGGAGTTCCAATTTCCGTATTTTCTTCTTTCGCACCTGAAATCCTCGTGTTATCTATTAAAGGTTGATTCATCATACTCTGATCGAAATTTCCTTCCGGTGGCAAATTTGTCTCTATCTGTTGATAGTTATTTAAACTTTGAATTTGCGGTTCGATCGGTTCGTTTACATTCAGAGTCTGAGATTCGTCCAGATTTAAGTTCTGCAGCTGCTCTTCAGGAGTTTCGTATTGATTCAAATAATTAAATTGATCTGGATTCTGCATCTCGACAACAGGTTGTTGAACTTCGTCATTTAATTCATTCGAATCGTAATTATTACCTTCGGCTACACGCGAGTGTTCCGGAATTTCTGCCGTATTGACGGAATATGGCGCGTCGAAATTTTCGTTTTGATATTCCGAGGATCCGTAATTGGTCCCGTAATTGAGAAAAGGATCATCTGCTCCAAAGAGTCGGGAGTTCCGATTTAGTCTCGAGAAACGTTCATTTGTCGGATAGTTCTGAAAATTATTAAGGTAATTGACACCGTCGTCCTTGTACCTAAGGTCTCTTTCACGAGTATTGTAATCCGGATAATAAGGTTTCGAGTGTCTGATCCGACTGTTACGGTGCGATGTAAAATTCATCGCTTGTCGTGCGAATCGATCGTTAAGATCTTTCGACTCGGCCAGCTGTATCGGAATTTTATTCGCGGCGATGTCTTGGAGAACTTCGTCGTCGCTATAATAATCCGAATACTCGATCCCTTGGTCGCCTGGTTTTTTTTTCGACGGATCCTTCGTGGTAGTTCTCATCAAACGATCGATCATCTTTTCGCTTTCGATCTTTTGCGACTTTTGGGTGGGACTCAAAGGCGAGGAAAAATCAATGTAATCGCTGTCGTCAACATTGACAGCGCTAACTTGGACGTTCGATTCGGTGGACAATTCGCCGCGTGATTTCTCGCCGAGAATAACTGGATTATGCTTAATCATAGAATTCCCCCTTTCGTTTGATTTCTTTGTTAACGCGTTAATGCCCCTTTCGGTGTCCAACGTTCTCTGAGTAAAGGAATATTTTTCGAACGTTTATCCGATGCGTAGCAAAATTGATCGCCTGGGCAGGCCATGATAATTAGAGGAAAATTGATGAACGAAGCTTACCTACCTTAGAGGATCCCCTCTTTAACAAACCAGGTTGCTGTTTCCTGAACTTTCGGTGATGTCTGGAAAACAGGAAAATATAGTAATTACATACTGTAATATGTTGACAACATACAGTAAAATTCCATTTATATGAATCCCATCGGTGATTAGACAGTTCATACGATAAGATAAGATTGATTCTCCCCGCTATTAGTGAATTTTTATTCGTGTAATGGAAGTTCGTGTTCAGACAAGTTGAACGAACCAACAGGTGTTCATTCAACTACCGCTGAATAAAATTTTGTTCCTATAAATTCTACTGTACACCAAGATCATTAAAATCATTGATCTGCTCCTGTTCTATGCAATTACCAAACATATTTACGCGTCTGAATGTCGATAGAGTAACGACTTCTTTCACTACCTTTTCCTCTTCTTCTTCTTTCTTTGTCCCTTGTGTCTCAACACTTTCCGGTGTCTTTTACCTTCGGCCACCTTCGAGCCAGTTTTCGATACTATTGGCATTTTAATACTCCCCCGAAGAGTTCCTTTGGGCGCAACTCGCGAAAGCTTCCTTATAGTCTCCTGCATCTTGGGTGATTTGAGCGCATCTTTGGCCATTTTGTGCGCTAATCCTCCGCCACCTTGTCTTGGGATTCTGTTCTTCATGACACTGACACTACCACGACGTACTATCGAATCTTGATCGCTGGAATATCGGCTATTCTTGTTCGATTGTCGCTTCTCTACGAGACCCGAATCTTCATTGAGAACGGATTTCTCTTTTAAAAACGTAGAACCTTGTCGATGCGATTGGGCTACTGCTTTGTTTTCTTCTGACGGTACGAACGATAATTTTTCGGGATTGGTTTCGACGCCAACTGCGCTGATTAGTAGCGGAACGATCATGGTCAATCTGTTTTTTTTTTTTTTTGGTTAACAAAATTATTCAGTCGTATGTTTTTATTTTGTAAAAAAGAATCGGTGATATTTTATTTAAAATTGTTTTTGTTTCGTACCTGAATAAAGTTAGCAGCATTCCTCCGCGAGGTAAATCGATCGAAAAATTGGTGCTGGTGCCATCGAATCGGCGTACTCACGATGGATTCAAGCTCGTACTTCACCGTGTCGATTCATGACAGTTATTCGCGTTCGTTTTCTGCCTCTCCTGCGTCAACGTCTCGCGGTAATAACGTTAATAAATCTCAGGAAAAATGGTCGTTCACGCGCAGTTCTTCCGACACGTTGACATATCCTGGAGAAAGGTTCGCAGAAAGCGCTCGCGCGGCTTTCGATGCTCGTTTCTCCACGACCAACTTTTGTCATGTCGTTATCGTTGATTCACTAGGAAGAGTAACACACTTCAAGAATTGGCGATCTTTCAAATATCTGCAAAAATTAATCGTAAAAACGAGAATTATTATTTTCTGTTATGCGAGTGTCATGATTTTTTCTAATAAAAGTAGTATATTAGCGTAGTAAGAAATAAATGTGAAGAATAATTTGATCAAAGATCCTTAAAATTTAGGGACTATCGGTTAAAGAAGTACATTTTTTTTATTGCGATAAATTGTCTAAATTGTAATAATTAATAATTTTCTACTTCAAGGTTTCTAACTCAAATCGATTTCCTCGCATATTTACTTCCAGCAAACTGACGATATTACCTGCGATGTACAATTCTCTTTGAAATCATGGAAATGTTTCTTCGGGTCTAAAACGATTGTTCGTATTTCTCTATTTCCTTCTTTAAACGAGGTTTCAGCGCAAAGTGGTCTTTGAGCATCGTGAAAAGACTACAAACTTCAGTTCGATCCATTTGCTCGTTTCGAATGGCACAAGCGTGTACTTAAATCTACAGAAACATGTTCCACAGGGACGTGTAGGTACGTGTGTGCCGTGTGCGTGTTGCTTTCGCATAGGGTCGATCTATGTGCGATCAAAGCGACTTGGAGGATCGCCAAGTACACGCGTCGGCCTCAATTAGTCAGATATTATGTACGAATGTCCTACACGCGGCATCTTTGCATTAATAACACGGAAATGAACTTACAGCCGCGCGTGTGTCGTTTCGGCACAACGCAGTCTTTCATTCTTTTTATCGTTCCGTCTCGGTTAGCGCCGCTTCATGCGAAACATTTTTGGAGTATAATTGCGTTAGCAATCACAATAATTCTACGATGCAATATGTATGACATTAATGACTTTTTAAGGTGATACTTGAGAATGTAACACTTGTAGCTCCTTTATTCGCGACAAAGTGATATTTTATGTTGTACTTAGGCAGTGAAAGGGAGTAAAAGAACAGGCTTTATAACGTCTCTAGGGGAAATTATTGCTTCGGACTAAAATCCCATTTATCTAAATTTCACTCGTTGCTACGAAATCCTAATAACTTAAAAATTTTGTTATTTCAGTATTAAATTAAATTAACTCTTCCTATCGAATTTATTTGTGTGAACTTACTTGTGTAAATTCTAATTATGCGAATGAAACACCATAAATATAAATTAAGACACTTTCTCGCGCAGGTGTTGGACAAATAGAATGTAATAACGTTGTGCAAATTTCTTACGCTTGTGTATTTTTCAAATTATTGCAGGATAAGATGAAGAAGCTGCAAGTATGCAACATCGTAAGCGAATTTATTTATACCGGTACTTCATCGAAGCTGGAAAGAGCTAATTGTGATTTGTCTAGACTAAATGACAGGTGTCTAGTTGCAGGAAGAAAAACGGGACATATCTTGCCGGTCGTAAAAGTACATCGACAGCGAAACCATGTGGTGCACGTATTAAAACCAAGTCAGAACACAAATAGACTCCGAACGATCCGTCGAAGTACCATCGGCGCCGGACAGAAGACGGCTGTGAATAGCAAAAAGGACGACTGACGGCAGCTATAGACTGGCTGCCGTAGAAATTATGGTCTGTACAACGCATCGCAAATACAACGGACATATCAGCTGTGGACCAGGAGAGAAATCCCTGGAGACACGTTAGGCATCGATTATTATTAGAACCAGCCAAAGCACAACCGATCTTCGTTCGTCCGTCTCGTCGACGATATTGCAAGCGTATCCAATGGTGCAGATAATTCGCGTCACTGCACTTTCCGAATCACCCTGAAATTTTTAATTATAGCGCAAAGGATGCATAGTGTCGTGGTAGAAAGATTAGGTGGTGGAAAAAAAATTTGATAATTTGAAAATTGTATGGTCTATACATTTTATTACGTTTAATCGAACGGTTAGTGTCTGCAAATTTGAAAACTTTTATGAGTTATGATCTCTGTTGCTTTTCATCGAATTTTGAATGCACCAAATATGAAAATTTTATGAGTTACGCTCCCTATCGCTTTTTATCGAATCTTAAATGCGCCAAATTTGAAAGTTCTATGATTCGCGCTTTCTATTTGCTTTCTCTCAGAATTAAAGATTGGAAAATTCCATGGTTCCTATTTATAAATGAGTATATTATAAAAGAATTAATAAATTTTATTTGTCGACACGACTAAAGACAAAGCAAATTCAGAGATAGGTGCGCCAATGCCATAGATTGAATTCTATGCACATCATGACGATGACAAAGCGCTCGTCACACCAAAACAATTCTGTTTACGAACAGTACGTACAGTTTGGCATAGTTGTAAAATAATCGCGTTAAACCGCGGCTAGATCGTAAGACATCGATGATCGCACGAATTAGACTCGCAAATCATACTTGTGAAATGAACAGTATTTTTAAATCGATCGATGCCCATCAATTGCGTAATCGAGTATTTCTAATTATTTAATCGAACCTTGGCGCGCGTACAGCTGCTTCGACGAACACGATTCGAAATGCGAAGCGATAAGAAATTAATTACACAAAGCAGAAGAAGTTAATATTTACGACAAAAAGGGACACGCATTTAGACCCACATAATGGCCATTGTCGATAATTCACAATTGTGTAACGATCCCTCGTTAATTACTCGAAGAACCCTTGGCTCGCGTACAGCGACGCGAGAATGCTAAAGAGGAATACCAAAGGTCGCCATTTCTGCAAACGAATACTTTTCTATCGTATCATTAGCAAAATTATCTCTTAAAATACAGTACAATATTATCTTAAATCTTCAATCCACTTTTCTAAGATTTCTAGCCACTTCTCTAATTTTTCTATAATTCCCAATTTCCTCGATTTTATTCTCCATCGTTTATCGCTTCTACCAATCTCCGTAAGGAAAATTCATTACGATAATACTTTAGATCGTCAACAGTCTCTTTTAAGATTCCTATATACCTTCTTCCTTAATCCTTTAATTCGAAATATCCTCGATTTTACACCGTATCGTTTTTCCATTTCCATGAACCTTCTCTTCAATAAATCTTCGGCCAGTGCTTACAACGACACGAACCAACAAACGAAATTTCGACGAAACCGGTGCATCGAACAACAGGTGAGTCGTTCCATGAACTACCTCAAGAAGAGAAGATGAACGAGGACGACGACTAGAAGGATGCCGGAGCGATGTCGATGCACAACGCGCGGTTATAAGTGAAAGAAACGAAGAAAGGAAAGAAGACGACGTGGGCCACGATGAAGAAGACGAAGAAGAAGAAGAAGAAGAGGTAGAAGAGAAGCGTGGAGGGTGTCGGGACGCCTTGCGGCTGGCATTGGTAGCAGTCTCGAGATAGCCGCCGGCTGGCTTCCTCACCGCCTCGGGGGATTTATTCGGGGATTCCGAACGCAAAGTGGTGAACGATATATCCAGTGGCTGATCCATCGATCCATCGTGTACGTCCAGTGATCAGCGTGTTGACGAGGGTCGCGATCTACCTTCGTTCGTCGACGACGAAGAAACTCGATAAACCGACTCTGGATGTGTTTAGTTGGAGGTGAGTCCGTCTAGCATTTTCACCAGCTTCTTTTTCGTACGTTCGTCCTTTCCTCTTTCGCTGGCCATCGTGTCAGCTCGTCGTCGTGCTATTTTCGTGAGTGTTGTGCAAGTGTCGATCTCGCATTCAAGCGGTATACGAACAGCAGCGTGCTGGCTTCACGCTCGGATCCACTATTCGAACCCCATTCCGCCGGGTTCCTCGAAGGTTTACAACTTCCTCGTTCGATCACCCCTTGCTAGACAGGACCTAGTGTCTCCTTTTCACTGTCATCGACAAATTTTTTGTTATTATTGCGGCCGTCTTTGGACGATGCTGCCAGTGCTCGGTGAATTTCGACCGATTATTTCGGGACGCATGGTGGATGAGCTGCTTTCTCAGGAGCTATCTCCTTCGAGATATCAGTGACGTGCAATTGAAAAATAAAAGCTGTTACATGCGGGGTTCGTATGTTATGAAATGAACACGAGCGCGGCCTTGAGTTCTCTATTGCGCACTGGACGATTAATTTGTTGCTCGGAGAGGGGTAGATACGTTACCGGAATAAAATTGTAGGATTATGTCATTACATTTTGGATTACATTCTGGATAAAGAGTAGCGTGTCTTTTCGAATAACAGAGATATTTTGGTGACTGTCGATAGTTAAGAAAATTGAGAAAGATCGGAGAAGATCGAGTTAGTTCACGGATGAAGACAACGTTTGTTCAACGAGGAAATTCATTTCATCGGTTCTTATCAGACGATAGAAAGTATTCGCGATATTTATGTATATAGAGCCTGTCTTATCTTCGACGAGCTGTCGGCACGGTGACAGATATGGAATGCTGTCAACTTGCCATGCGGAAGCACGCGAATAGGGTGTAACAAATCTTCTACTGATTATCGCTCGTCTGCTGCGAAAACTTCTATGATTAATAGCTTTCTCTCGCGTGGAAATAACAGATCGTTTTCGTTTTCTCGACATATTTAGTTAAAACAGCAAATAACTGCACAAACGTTGACTCATCTTTCGACTGTACATCTAACTTTCCATGTAATGCAATCTATTTAATGATTATTTTGAACATCAGTCTTTTTAAGCTTACGCTTTAAAGCTTCTCTTTCTTCTCGCTCAAACGATTTATTGAGAGGAATACAAAGTTATATCATAACTGCAGTCGAAACATCAAAGTCTTTTTAGCGGAATGATAACACTGGTACGACTTTGATCCATCAACTTACGCCGTGAAACTCGCGATGAAATAAAATTCTGTGTTACATGCCCAAGGTGCGTCGTAAAATAGCTGTGCCATTTTGCTGGCACAGTTTCCACCGCGACACGACTCGTCCAGTGAATTAAACCGCGAACGGTCCAGTCGAAGGCCAAGTTTTTAGGTTCGCGGAAAGATGACTAAACGAGCATGACCGCGATGAAGGTAGCCCACGCGTTTCCAAGGTGCGCTACTCGAAATATCTAACTGCGTTATGTCTTCTTGAAACACGACAAGTTGCTACATCGCGCAATAACGCAAATCATTCAACAACGCAAATCATTTTCGCGATATGATACTCAATTAACGTTGATTTTTATTGTACTTTTACCGTCCCTCGACAAATTTTTATCGTAGAATTTAAGGTTCGACATTTGAAGCTTTATTCTGAATATACATGGATGTGGATTGTATAGTATTCGTAGCTTTTCCGCTTCTGCGCCATTTCAACGTCTAAAAAAAGAATTCGATCGAATCTACACGGTAGTATCGACGGTTGGTGATTGAATTGGATTAGCAGAACAAGTTTATTTTCATTTGATGGCACCAAAGCAGATGGATCCCCCATCGAGGGCGTAATGTTTACTTCTTTCTCGTTGCCTTTAACAAAATTGGGATTAAATGATCATCAAAGAATTAGGGAGTGATAGTTATCAAAATATAAAAACATTATTTTTTCAAATTACTAAACTTTATTAACATCGTTCTTAAATATGATAAAAATATGATCTTTAAAATTATTTGTAATTTATTTTAGTTAAAGTTACGTTACAATATCGCGTATAATTTACATTTTCAATTCAGTTAGGTTTATGAAAGGTATCGTACGAGTATATTCTCGCTGAACGGCGTTAAGGCAGTCAATTCAGACTGTTTATCAAGCTGGTCCGATAATACTTCCTACATCGCGTTGTATGAACCGGCGTAAAGCTTCGTGTCTGGCGCGTGGATTTCGACGTCGAAATCAATGGCGGAAGTGACCCGATTAGCGGCGAAATACAAGAAAATGCGGCCAACATCGCGCGGTGCTAGGTGGCCAGCCAATCAGACGAACGAATACGGGTGCCGCGTGCCGGAAATAGATTTCGCTTAAACTAAAGGTTGGTCCACCGACGCTACTTTAACCATCTATGTACAACGTTCGATTTATCCCCCATGAAATCGATCGAAACTTCCTAGTGACCGTCACACTTTTCGTGGAATATTTAAATTTGCCGCGCAAATACGCGGAAACAACATCTATATTGCGTATACTAATATTTATAGCATTATTATACAGTTGTATAACTTTGTTGTATTTATTAAACAGATGTTTGAGATTTGGCGATAACGTTCTCTGTTTAAATGTGTTTTTTAAAGTAGTAAAATAAAGAAAAATATATCGATGAAATCAAAATTGCGCGCTAAAGAGAACGGCGCATAACTTAGTGCGCAGGCGTAGTACATGATATAAATTCCTTTGCATTCTTGCGTGTTTAAATTACATAGAAGAGCTGAAAAAAATATCGTGAAGAAAAATGTGATAGTTATTATGTGTTTGTATGCGTTTGATAATGGATTTGAAATAAAATGTGAGGAGATTAAGGTAAATTTAGATCGAGTTTCATAAAAGAGGTTCGTTTTCTCATGACACTCAATAGAGTGCAAGTGATGAATGTGGGGTTATGAATTTGTACAATTGATCACTCTACGTTACTTTGTAAAGATTATATTGTTAATAAAAAGAGAAAATATCTAATCAGAAAATGATTTAACAAAGTCGATAAGTTACCTACTGGTCGAGAAAAAGTTTACGTGAAATTTGATATTTGAATCACCGTTTAGATCGAGATGGCAGCACTGCCGCCATAAACGGAGATTCAAGATGAAGAACATAAATTCAGTATTATAATGTAACTTAAAATTCTTTTTCTTATTAATTTTTAGAATGATAGTGTAATGTGGAATTCACCGCAATGGCTTCCAACACTTCAATTACGTCCAAATCGAAACAAGGTAAGTTACACAACGATTCGTACGATAAAAGATTCAGATCCAAACATGTTAATTGGAACATTAAAATTTTTAACGCAAGACACACAGTAGAGTTTTAATAACACCGTTGTTAAATCTGTGTCCAGAAATTTCAGCGGAGATAACTCGAGTCATCAGACGAGAAGGAATCACGATCGAGTCATCAGGCAGGGTGAGTTACGCTTTCATCAATTTCAAACGTTGCCTCGTAAAACATTCAATTCTCACGAGTAATAGAAACATTACGTCTAGAGAATAATACCAATGACAATCATTTCACAAAGGGAACGGCTATTTCGCCCTTATTATCCGATCCTTATTATCTCTATCCTATCAAAGTGACGTATAGCGCGCAAACCGGCATTGCGGCTTTACATGCTCATTAACCACGCATTCTTGAAGGAAACAACGCGGATAAAGGGCGAAACATCAAACGTTTTTGAGTAATTGGCTAAACGGCAACTAACAAGACGTATATGCCTCCACGTTAAATACGTTACGTCACGATACCGCCATCTAAATTAAACTAAAACCAAGGCGCACCGCACGAAGGTAGATAGAATATCTGGTTCGATGCCAAAGACTGAAGACAACCAAGAACTCACCGCCATTCCAACTACTCCCGCAATGCACGAACACGTCTCTCATTCTTCTCGGCGATCATCTCCCTCTCCTCCCGCGCCGCTTCCTTTTCTCTTCAGCTTCTGTCTCACCCCTTAATTCAGCCAAGCAGATTCTTTTTTTCTACCGAGTCCCCGACATGATTTATACGAAACGCATTCTGTCGGTGTTTCACGCTTCCTGGAAGGCCGATCTGTTAACGTGTCGGTCCTGGCCAACGGCGCACATGCCACTCGATTCCGAAACGTCTCGTTTCCATTCTTAATTAGGCCTTAATTAATTACAAAATATCTGACATTCTTTGGTACACATATTGGAAGTAATATATTACACTTGCTTGCTCGATGCAGTTAAGGCGATACTCTTACTATAATAAGACAAAATATGATTGGTGGTAACGAATAATGAAAAAATATTACTTGGGTATAGTATTAACGCTTGAAAGATGGATCACGTAGATCTACGCTTTTACTCTCAAAACGTAGATTTACGTTTTCAATTATGATCTTACGTTGTTTAGCTGCACGTAGAACATTTCTTTTCGGTTGTCGGACGTGCATGTAGGCTTCCTTTCTCGTTGTATTTTGTTAGTAATTATGCAATATTTCAAGATAAACCGAACTTTGTACTTGAAAATATGAGAAGATACGGAGAAATATCAAATAGTAAAATTTATAAAGTAGAATCTGGCTTAGTAATTTAATAGCTCTTCGATAATTATTATTCTTGGATCTCTGTCAATTCTTTGGAACACGCGGCAAACATACTGTTACTGATTTTGTTGATCCACTCGCAGGGGTCTTTTATACCAAACTTTATAACAAACAGTGATCCTTCATCGTGTGACGGAGAAAATTTTACATATCTTTTGGTATTTGTCGCAACTGGTGAAATTGCAAAGCTGATCGTTGCATACGTTATGCAAAGCAAACAATCCAAAGATTTCTCTTGTTATTCGTTCATCCATTCATCCATTCATCCATTCATTGCTACTTATCCGGATGAAGCGAATTAAATTAATTTCATATTTCCATAGTAACATATTTTCTCGATATCCGAATACTTTGAATTTTGGAATTATGAATTTCGCAATTCCAAACTGTCTCGTAATCCGCAGAAGATTGTATTTCGTTGCATTCGATATTCTCAGGTCATCTGCAAAATAAATTATCTGAAGGGAATTTCAAAAATAGCTTGATTCTGGAAATACAGGAACACCGCTCGTCAGCTTCATCCCTCGTTTCAAAGCTGTAAAATATGAAGTTCACCGCAGACGAACGTCGCAGTTGTTGGAACAGACAAAGTCGAGTGAATTGACATATATTCAAAGGATCTAATGATCCATAGTCGAGTTATGTTTAGATTTGGCTTTACTTTAATCATAAATCACCCGTTAGATCGGTTCTTTGTACAAAATTCACGTGGATGGCGTTATATGCAACCATCTAGCTCGGATAAGATCATCGAAATAGAATCGTTTCCAAGGTGACTTAAATTAAATTGTAATTTCGCTTAACGTTAAATAATTCTAGCATTTGCGCCTTTAATCAGTTTAATGTTTAAATGACTTAATCGATCCTGTTGTTACCCTTCCACGAGTTGTTAAACGATTTACGCGACCGCTTAAAATATTCTTCGTACGTCGTCGTACAAATTCAATTTATGAAAGAAGAACGTAATAGCTGTTATAAATAGTTTCTTTATCGAATGCGGATCCAATGAATCACGCACGGTGGCGTTGACACGTTGAGTCTCATGCAGTGAAGAGTTTGGCAGACGATCAAAATCACATCAATGTGCCAATAGAAATTGTGACGCTGCTGCTTCACGTGCAAGTTTAACAGTTTTCAGTAAACGATAACTGGTTGTCAAACGTACGTCTGGCGACTTAAAAATCGTACATACATCTTCATATTAACTCATTGCCGATAGAAACGAGCGTTCGAGGTTCTCAACGATGAAACGAATAGCACGCGCAATTTATATTATTCGCGTAGAATAAATGTACCCGATGACTCGCTGAAATAGAGAATAAATTTGTCTGGTTTTTACAGTGTGCTTTAAATGAAAATTTCTTGTCATCTCTGTATAAATTATCGCCATCGAATCGGCCAAAATTCAACGCACGGGTAATTTCTCGTAAATCAGCGCGAACCTTGGAACGTCCAATTATTGTCTGGCTGCAAGTTCAAGCGTTATCGTAAATCGTTCCGAGCAAAACGGTCTTGAGCGATTATTTGTTTCTACAAAGTTATGAAACATCTGGCAAATGAGGGAAATTGATATTTCTCCCCGCTCCTTATTCTTTTTTTTGCAAAGAATCATGGCTTTATTGTGATAGTATATGTAATCTAATAATACAATAATATTATCGGGTAAAAAAGATTGGAGCAATTTTTGATTTTGCATCGTAAATGCAAACCTCTAAACGTAGCTGCGCTTCAGGCGCCATTTCGCAAAGACCTTAGCCATTTCGTTCGTTGCAGCGTTATAGTCTGAGAGAAACATCTTATGCTCATTTTTCCACGTAAATATCATTATTCTTGATGCAGTCGTGGTTGCCAACGCTAAGACAGTCATCAGGAAATTAATAATCAGAACAGAGTAATTTCTGTTCGGTGGGACTATATTGTTGCTCTTTATTTACGTACCACATTCCACAGTTTTTCTTTTTTAATAAACATACACGTATCGTCAATTGTATCATTTTATCCACAGATATCCCTTTCTCTTCGCACCGTTATCATAAATTTATCGAAATCACACACGCTATATCACGCGTCGAAGATGCATGGCAAGGTGTCAATTCCATTTCGACACTTTGCAAGATGCAAATGATGTTTAGATTCTTTGACACCTTCTGCCGTAATACATCTCGCGTATCGAAATTTACTGGCGTTTTGAAAGCGAAAATTCGGCCGATAATCACTGAAAAATGGTAACAGGTGCCTTATCCATCTTTTGTAAATTACGTTTCTGACAGTTGTACGCGGCAGATTTATTGCACGGTAGATCACTTGCGTCGCTCGATGTACGTCGGAATAAATAAACTCCTACTCGTTCAATTAATTGCAATGGTCAATCGACAAGAGGAAATCAAAAATTGCGATCATACGAGTATAGGCAACCTTCTTATTAAACATTTTTGACCATGTTTAAGGCATATATTATTATGTACATTCATTGCCTTTGTCAATTATTACTGCTGTCACTTATACCAATTATAACAATTATGGCTGTACATTTTGCACGCTCAAGTTCACATCAAAAGAAACGCTGTTACACAAATTTATAACGACAGGTTTCAAGGGAACAGATCTTGAAGAACAGAAACAAAATAACTATGAAAACTAAAAGCAGTGAGAAGCATTATAGCCAATTTATGGTTTACGTCGATGTACTATAGATAGCAAAGATTCTTCATTTACGATCGTTTTCGTCTTCTACTCTACGGTTTTCGCGGAACAATTCGGTGGGTCGACGCGGCTCGATAATTTTAGAGGATCGAATCGGACGAACGATATTTCATATCGTGACCGTAAGTAGGTCGCGAGAATAGTTTCTCATGCGTACGGCTCGAAATGCGGCGCGATTTATATCAAATAATGACGCAACGGTCCTAAAGAAAGAAATTGGGCCTGTGGTAGGCGTTTGTGGCAACAATCGGATCGCTTGAAATAGTCGACATCAACATTGCCCTTTTCGCTGCTTGTTTGTTAAATAAACTTTCCAACCGCCCAGTACAGTTGCCGGCGACCAACTGCAACAACTTTCTATTTTTTCGATGAGAAAGCGCACGAGGATTGGAAGCTTCCATCGGCGATTTCATTGTCCTGTATCGAACAATATTCTCGTTGGTGTTTTCATAAGATCCTGTCGTGCATTCGCTTCAACCCATTTGCATCTATGAATCGCACATAGCGCGATCGAAACACAAAATCACAGCTTAGTTCGTTCAAATGCAATTTTCAGACCATATTCCTTCGCGAATATGAACTTGGTGAAATTGGCCTGTAACGGAAAAAGACAGCATCGGGCTTTCATAAAACTGAAATCAATAAACTTCTGCAATTACATAAAACGAAATAAATATATCTACTCATAGGTGGTCTTTATTTTACTATCAAGAATTTTCATCTTCGAACGAGTTGTACTTATTGGCATCGATTATTTCAGGAAAATATTCATTATGCAACAGGCTGGTACGGTCGAAACCAAAAATGTATCAAATCGGATGATTCATACTTTGATCAAAAATATAATCAGACTATACACGTTAAACGAATCATGCTCAGAGATACACCGTTTATCCCAAAATGATATTCGTTATCCAACGATCTAACCACAATTGAAAACCGCATCCATTCCGATCATTTTTACTCCGGGCTGAAATTTTAAAAAGTTGCATCGAACTATTTGTATTTATCGATACGTTATGCAACGATCTAGTATTACTCATCGTCTATCTCTCACCTGAAGTTTCCAACTTCCGCTCGAAACCTTCACCTATAGCCCAAAATGCCTCCAAGTTAGAACTCCGAGGACGGAGTTCCACCGCGGGGAATTCCCTCGGTGACGCGGGAAAGGACACGGTGTCGTCGTGTCCGCGGAACACGCAGCTTTTCACGCGTGTGTACACCCTTCGAACGCGCGACACGCACAGCCGCGGATCCGTGTACTCCGTTCTAAAGATGTATTGGAGAAGTGTAAGAAGGGTAGCTATTTCTGGTCGTGGGGAGCCGAGAGACTCGTCGCGCAAACGGCTCTTAGCCACTTCGTACATCGGCTAGTCTGGCGTTCGCCGCGTATCGCAAAACGCTTTTCGTAAGGAACAGCACGGGAACTCTGCTCGACATGACACGCGAGTCTGATTCAGAGAGACAGTGATCGTTGGGACAGGAATCAGGGGGGTTGAAGACAATTATTCAGTGAACGAGAAAGATAAACGAGTGTATGGAGCTTGGAGAAAACGTGGAACATTTCGATTCTCTGGAAAATCGAACGACATCGTCGTTATTTACGATTATCGTTGGCGACGAAAGAACGATCCATAGAAGAATTATAATTGATCTATCGAAGCGTTCTCGTTGAATCTCGTGGCTAGTTTGGAACAAGATTTCTCTGTGATTATCGTCGTTGGACGTTGACGACGAAGAAAGCTGTGGGTCTAGGATCGTTGATCTCAAGAAAATCGATAATAATCCAAAGAACTCGAAATTGACGTACGTTTAAAATACTTTTCGGGTATATCTTCGTCCTTTGTTCGTTGATTTGCTAGAGAAGCGAAAGTGCGTACAGCCGTCGGATAACGGTAGTTGATCGTCGTCGACGCGAATGTCTGACAACTGATACCGAGAGGACGAGTGCAGTGCACCGACGTGAAAATAGATGGGTTGGTGGTTGGTGAAGATCGGTTGGTGAAAGTGACGAGGAGGAAATAGTTTGCCGCGCCGAATCGCGTCAGGGGAAGACAAATAGGACTTGCCACCCGTAGTTATCGTAAATGAATAGGAACCGAGAACAGCTCAACGTTTAACGACCACCTTTGAGCGTACAGAAACGGTGTGCCGGAACGATTAACGCGTTCATTAACATGGGCACAAGTTACCTGCTCGACTACAACGAAGCACTAATGAAATTCTGCTAATCGCGTGCGTTAAAATCGAAAACAAACCAAAAATTATATCACAGTCAACGAATATTCTTTGATGCCACGATAAAGTTAAAGAGTAATTTATAAATAACGTATCTCGTATCGAAAGACAAAATAAGTCCAAATATGATATAATCTGACGAGATGATTGTGAAACAGTTAATAACCGACCTTAACCATAATAAGAAAGGCGAGACAAGAAATTTGAAGTAATACAATTCCACGATAAAATCGCGAAACAACTCGAAATAAGTCTAAAAGTAACACAATTTCGCGATTAAATCTTAAAACAGCGCAAAAATAACGCGAATGAGACACGACGTCGTTTGACAATCCGGTAGGAAAACATGTCAAGCTATGTTTTATCGGTGGTCGAAGCCTCACTGACAATCTAGGCGTCTAGAAGCTGCTAGACAGCCACAAATTCGCGCACGAACGAGGTGAACTATTACACGAAGGGGTCACTTTGGTGAACCTCGAGGGAGAGCAACACCACGAAAAAAAGTGGCTCTTTTCTACGACGAGGAAATCACCGAATTGGCCAGCTACCAGGGGACGAAACGAACGAACGAACAGCTCCCACGGAATCCTCGTAGGCATCCCGTACGTAAAAATAAACCGTGCCTCGACGACGTGGCACGAGCCACCGGCTTCGGGTTCGACGAAATACTTTTTAACGAGTACACGATGAAAACGACGTGGAAACCTCGAGAAGAGAAATTACGGTAAAAATAAGCCCATCCACGTTGACGCGTCGGCTTAAGAACCAAGCAGCTTACGAGATTTGTTTTACTAGCTCCAAGAATCACCTTCGTTCCAATCGATCAACGGATATCGTATTTGCTAGATAAATCAAATGAATCGTTTTGGATCGGGCCGTAGTTTGCTAGATGAGTGGTATGAATCATCCTCGAGAAGAAATTGAACGCAAAATTCGCATAAATGACCTTTGCAAGTAAGCAGGGGCTCTTTATTTTAAGAAGCTCCTAGAGGATCTCTGTAATTGAAACCGAAGAAAAATAGAATATTTTCGTCATAGTTCATTGGCAAGGAAACTGCGATCTTTTCAAAGATATCTTGACACACTGGGCATTTTGGATTTAGTTATTCGAGGTACGTGGAAGATAAAGGATATTTGCGGCGAAGACCGGCCAGTATTCATGAAGTTTGCCAGTCGCGTGGTACACGGCCGGAGTCACGAGAGATTTCGTCGGTCGCTGCGTAAACGAATTATGGCGAGGAGGGGACTTTGTGAACTGTTGATTCACGTGTCGACATTGGACTCGCTAACTGACGTGAGCAAAGTGAACGCCAAGGGGAAGTCGCGATTGAATGATCAAACGCTAGAATCCGTGGTTCTCGTGGATGGAATGCCAAGATTCTAGCAATTGGCGTAAATAACAAAGACTTCCTAACGTTTTTGGATAAACACGCATCTTTGTATACCATTCTGTATATAATCTATTAATTCTGTACAACATTGAACTCGAACTATGGAAATATCGTCGAATATCTGAAACGGAAACAGGGTAGAAGACAATTGAAAGAGTAGTAAATAAAATCAAAGTTAACGAAAAATAATAAAGAAAATCGATTAAATGAATCTTTAAAAAGCTCCACGGGTGGAGACGAACAATGTCCTTTTGCAGGATAACAGGAAGAAGCAGGGGTCTCCCTAAGCCAAATTACTTCCCTCTTTTACCACCAATCAGCCCAGCTGATGCAAAACGTTTCTGTCGGATCACTGGCAAATCCTACGGTTTGCCTACTCATCATTACATTCCAGTTTTATTGGGTGTCCACGCCCACGACAAATCGAAATGCAAGATAACAAACGCTTCCGGCCTAGGACCGCACCATTACACAGCTGGCTTTGTCCTGGGCGAGAAGAAGAAACACGTGATCCTCAAGGACTATCGCTACGTGTTCCCAATCTTGGAGGGAGAAGGAGAACAGCAGAGAGTTCTGAGAGATTTATTAAATACGAAACATCCTCCGGTCGAAGAGGAGCAAGCAAAGTTCGTATACACGGTGGAAGAAAGAAGATGCAGCCTGGTATTTCCATCCAGACTGGAAGCTGCAGTCAGAGATGGCGATGTAAAGGACGTGATGTTATCCAGAGACTGCGACACAGTTTTGTTCAGATTGAAACAAGGGAAGAATGTTTCGGTGGATTTCAAGAATTTAAAGGATTTTGAGAATCTTTACGATGGGCTTGGACCGAGCCAGGAAGTGGTAAAGGAAAGAGAGAGACTGGAGGCCGAGGCTAAGAAACGAAAGAGGAAACGACAAGCTGGTTTAAGTTATGCCAAGAAGATTTTCGAAGAGAAAGAAAGGGCCGCTGAAGAGGAAGAACTAAGGCAGACGAAGCAACTGAAGCTTCGAAGCTTCAAGGAGGAAACGAAAGAAGAAACATGGAAAAACGTAAACTTGAAGCAGGCTAGAAGCAGAGCGTGCAATTTTATCTCGGTAACGAGTCCTCTGAAGGGTGCAGAGAAGTCTCTACCAGAAACTTTGGATTGGAACTCGTTCCAGGATACTAATGAAGCATCCATGCAACCAATCGTGGACAAATTGCCCACTCCTATCAAAGTAAAGCCACAAATCGTTGAACAAAGTGCTACATCTTCGTGCACTAGTCCTATCTCAGAGAGCACAGGAGGATTCGAGGCGATATCAATCGTGAAGCCATTGACGTCGCTGAAAATAGAACCCGACGCGGCTCTGCAGTCGGCCATACGGAATATTCCAGCCAGCGACTTGAAAGAGGTGTCTAACGTAAACGTGAAGCTTTTGCAGGCTGGTGACGAGGCGATAGAGCAGCTACCGAGAGTGGAAGAAATCCCGGAATTGGTGCAAAACCTGGGCAAAGGAAAGGAGACGACTCAGCACAATGTGAAAGGTCTGAAATTAGACATTAAATCCGCGCAGAGATTTATCACCGGGCAGACAGTGCAGACGCCGAACGGACCTATTTTTGTACCTGGCCAGACGCTGCAAACACCTCAGGGTCCTGCGTTCGTTCCTGGCCTAACCGTGAACACTCCTGACGGCCCTCTTCTCGTCCCTGGACAGATTCTCAACTTGAAAGAGGGAGATAACAAAGAAACGCCCGTATTTATAGCTGGACAGACACTGGCCACGGAACAGGGTCATCGATTCCTTCAGGGTCAAACCTTCCATACCAACGAAGGAGCCAGATTCGTTCAGGGTCAGACTGTTCTAACAGACGATGGTCCAAAATTTGTCGCTGGTCAAGTCTCGAAAGATGGAACCTTCGTTCCTGGACAAACAATTCTTACTCCTGATGGACCTCGATTTATGCCTGGCCAAACCATCACCGACAATCATGGAGAACAGATATTCGTCCCAGGACAGAGCGTACAGATCGATGAGTCCTGGGAATTCATTCCTGGACAGTCTATCGAAACTATGACTGGAGAAATGAAATTCGTTCCAGGTCAGACGATTCCAACCTGTCAAGGACCACAATTTGTACCCGGACAATATGTGACTTCCAATTCTGGAGAAAGTTACTTCATGCCTGGTATAGTCAAAGACACCGAAGTAGGTTCGACTTTCCTTCCCGGTATGACTTTGGATACTCCGAAAGGTCAGAAATTCGTGGAAGGTCAAGTGGTGAAGACACCAGTGGGTGAAAAGTTTCTGCCAGGAAAAACTAGGATAACGGATAACGGAATCGAGTTTGCTGCAGCTAGTACGTTTGACGAGGTTGTGTTCTACGATGCTGGACCTGTTGGCATGCCTGTTGATCCGAAAACTACCAACGTTTCTATTCAACAGAGCGAAATCTTTGGTCACATGGTGCAAACCGACAGAGGAGTAGAATTCTATCCAGAGAGCGAAAGAAATTTACCCGAAGGGAAAAGAATAGTTCCTGGTCAGTTAGTGAAGGGGGGAAAAGATGGACCTCGGTTCGTGCCTGGTGTGATGACGGAAGATGGTTTCCTACCTGGTCAGATAGTAATGACAGAAAAAGGTGAGCAATTCGTTCCAGGTCAAGTGATCGACACCAGTACCGGTCCTAAGTTTGTTCCTGGTCAAATGGTGGAGACTAGAACGGGTGCAAAATTCGTTCCTGGCCAGACCGTGGAGACTGCGGATGGGCCACGTTTCGTGCCAGGTCAAATCGTCGAAACCAAAGCTGGTCCCACTTTTATTCCTGGTCAGGTGATTTCCACGGATGATGAAGATTCTAGATTCGTACCTGGACAAGTGGTAGATACACCCGAGGGACCAAGATTCGTTCCAGGTCGCGTAGTAGAGTCTGGAGAATTGGGCGTGACTTTTGTACCAGGTCAGATAGTTCAAACTGAAGAAGGTCCTCGTTTCGTAGCTCCAGATTTGACTGATACGCCTGAAGGTGAGGTAGAATTCTCTGTTCAAGGATTCGAAGTCACTCCTGAAGAACTAAGATTACTCAGGCCTCAGAATTTACATTACAATGCTCATGTTCAGTATCAGGGAGAAACTAGCATAGATGCAAGGATGCTTCGACAATTATCAGAAGCTGGTTTGTCCGTGGGAAGGAAAGTGGCCACAGATTTGCCAGCTGTGGATGTTGATGTAGATCCAAAGGCGGTAGCTCTGGAGCAAGCTCTCGTAATGGCAGAGAAGCTCGGTTTGCATGGTACCACCGCGGTGAAAATGGCGCAGATAGTGTCCACTGTAGCTCAACTAGCTAAAAATATTGCGATTCAACAGGAACAGCAACTGGAGGAAAATTACATCGAATCGAAGTTGACGAATGGTACGAAGCCTCCCGTTATAAATAGTAATAGAAATGATAATGGAGACGGAGAAGAACGAGAAAACGACGAAGGTAGCTACTGGTTGAAAGACGCGGTGAAAATAGCAATGACAAGCGCTGTCCTGGCGATCACCAGTCAGTCTATGGAAAATGGTAACGATTCTAAACAAGATCTCATTTATTCTTCCATCAGCGAAGCTTTTAATGTCCTTTTACGTCAAAGGAATATTAGTATCGAGCAATCTGTGGAAGAGATCCTACAGATACTTCTAGTTCCCCAAAATCGAAGTAACCTGTGTCAGTCTGCTCTGTTAGAGTTATTAGAAAGTAAAAACAACAAAGTGGACATTCTGAAATCCACTGTAGGCGGTCAGTCTCTGAAAGAAGACGTGGTACTGGACAGGTTATCTATGGTTCTCGAGGAAGAACACGGTACGGATCTAGTCGGCCCAGCGTTCAGAACAGTTTCTAAAAACGATCCGGAATTGGTCTCTCGGGTACTCCGAAAAGTATCTGAAGAAGTTTCCACGATTGTCACGGAGAAAGAAGCGGCTGAAACTGTTCATAAGGCCATCGTTCAAGCAATCAGAGAATCTAGTGAAATTCACGTTCAAGAATTATTAAACGACGAGGGAGAAAACGTTCGAGAGATGCTTCTGCAGGCTGTAGGATTGGCCAGAGCTCTAGGTATGTCTAATATCGCCAGTAGTTTATTGGCAGTGATCAGCGACGAAAAATCAACGCGAGCCCTAGCCAGTGACAGAGTGACGCTGGATGTTTTAAAACGACTGACAGTGATGAGAAAATTAGCTGAAGAGAGGCCACCGTTTATGAACGCTTTAACACAGTTGTGTAGCGATCCAGAATTGGCCAGAACTGACCCACGATTGAGAACTCTCGTCAGAGAAAGCGCAGCTTTGATGATCGTACCCGAAGAGGGTCCTCTGCAGTCGTCAGCCGACGTACCTTCGGTTCTGCTTCAGTCTGATAATAGTTTAGCCATGGAAGAATTCCTTTTAAGAAGAAACCACAAGCCATCGTCGATTTTTATGATTCTAAAACAAGGTATACAAGCTGTGGTACCCAGAGAAGCTTCCAGATCTGTTTTAACTGGAGAAGTGGCTTACACGGTTCTCGACGAGGATGGAATTCATTATTTTGAACCACTCCACGTTTTTTCCGCGCTCCAACTCACTCGTCCAACCGCGCATCGATTTTCCATGTACTGTTGTCCCGTCGCGAAGGAAGAGGATGTGGATGTTGAAATGTTGTCCACGTACGGGACCATCTCGATGGCTAGTAGCCTCGATGGATCCGGTACTGGGACTTGTCAGAGACAGGAATGTAATGGCGTTGTACTGTCGAGGTCTGATAAGTCGTTTGGATATTCTGGGAGCAGAGAAAATACGCCGAGTCTGAGGAGACTGAGCAACTTTCAGGACAATTGCTTTGAGCGGGTAACGTAATGAGAAATAGAATTTTACATTAAACAGAGGACGATAAGACGAGATTTTGATAAGTTTGTCCCTCTAACGTTCTTCGAAAACAGGTGTGCTATGGAAATTTGTATTTCTATTTTCTGCCATTAAACTCCACTCATTTTGTATTTATTTTCAAACAAGTCAATGGACAAACAGCACACTTCGCGATCAGACATACAAACTTTAACTCCTTATTTCTTTCCGGAACAGGTGCTTTTTAGAAACCACTATTTCTATTTTCAACCTACAAAATTCACAAGTCCTATTAATATTTCGAATTGAGTCACTGTACAAACAAGATCGTCCAAAAGTTTACTTTCTTTGAAAACACATATTCTTCGAAACTTCCAAACATTTCATATACCCGAACCATGATCGAACGAACTGTAGGAAACTATAGAACGCGTGACCATTTAGTAAATTCTCTCATCGATCTCATCGATCATTTAGTAAATTCATTTCGAAATTGCGCTGTTACAGAAATCATCGGACAACTACATCGTGGTGAAAGACTACAAGAACGAGACCGATGGATTCTCCGTGAACGTCGGCGACATCGTCGAGGCGCTTGAGTACGCCGACCCGGCCAAGTAAGCGAAACCTCCAGCTTCATAAAATCGACGGACAAACAAATTTCCGCGCGATCGTTTCGCTGGCGGAACGTTGACTTCGCGCGAAGTCCGGCCGTTCGTTCGCGTTTAAAGTCTATTTCCGTGTACGCAACGTGCGCCCGGGCTGAAAATAATCATCGCCGCATGTCGTATATAGTCTAACGCGTTCAAACGATGCCGATACCGTGTGCTATCTGTCACTTTTACCAAACGCAGTTTACTTTATTCTAATTAATGGCGAACGATCCAGTGGCGCGTTGCGAATCAAAGTGGCTGTAATTAACTGCAACGTTGTTACGCTTGCAAGCTGCATGTGTCGGATGAAATACCGTCCTCCTTCTTAGTTCAAATGTTCGATCTAAAATTTGTTCGTATTCCAAGACGATTTTTAATGTTGAAGTACATAGGTTGTATAAATTGTATGAGTTGTTATGAAATAACGGTTAAACGTTGGAAATTAAATTTGAAGAAAAAGTAGGATGATACAAAGAAGATGATGAAACATTAGATTTCTTCAATTTCTAGAATGGCAGATAGAATATTTTAAGTATAGAAGTGGTCGTATGTCATAATATACGTATCTTTCTTATTTTTTGTTAATATAACTTACAACTTCAGCAAACTCTTCGTCAATCGAGTATCGATGAATCATTTAATCAATATTGGAAGAAAGATATGATAGTAATAATACATTTTCGAGTTTCTTTAATATAACTGACAACTACTAATTCTTAATCGTTACTTACGAGCAAGGGTGCACCGTTGTTTCCATAAAATTAAATAAACATACATAGTTAAAGCTGACTCGAAACTGACTAACAGCCACTACAATTCTTCTGCCACGCTTATAATTCTTAAAGAAGAAACTAATATCGCCGACGGAAATTGTTGAGAAAATAAAGAGATCTTCTGACAAAGAATGAAGCGAAATCACATGGTGTTCTGATTGTAAGCTGGAAACGCTTGATGGAAGATTTTCCTGCACAATGCACGATCAAACGTTGCACGTGTGTATTAATAGAAACGCATTCGAATGCTGAAGACCACGAGGGAGAAATTAAGGCACGTTCAATTTACGTGTCAAACGTGAAAGATCACTCCGTGGACGTCTTCTCCCCTTTGCTTATTTTCGCGGCGATATTTTTACGCGAAACGCGTTTTCGCCGGTGCGTTTCTCTCACGTTTATAAAATACGTCGACGAATGCCTTGGATACGAGGCAAATGGAAAATTTCGGACCCGATGGGTCGCACGACGAGAATAATGCTCGATACAGTCACGTCGTTGCGATTTTGCATTGTACGCTTCGGCAATTTTACATTTTCCATATCGACAACTTTTATATACGTCGCAGTGTGATGTTTTGACAATCTACGCGGTTAAAAATGAATTTTGATAACGATCTATAGCGGTATTTAAAGATTCAGAGAAAATGAATAACAGAAAATCCACGTCGTCAGAAAACATAAATATTCGTCTGTAAAAGTATGTAGCCCATAGTGATGTTGCATCGATTTTCTTCTCTCTCTCTCTCCCCCCCCCCGGTCTAAAATAATCAAACTGCTTTTGACAATAGAACGCAACGGTGGAAACACGATCTTGAATTGTCTTCGCTTGTACACGCTATAAATACGCTGAGCAAACCAAGTAACAAAGAAACCGCAAATGCCTGACGATCTAAACGAGGTTGAGTCCGTTGCAACGAGATCTTGCTTTTCATTTAACGAACAAGCTAATTCGCTTCAGTTAATGGAAAACGATGTTTAGTCTGCATGAAGCTGCGAATAAAATAAGAAAGGGAGCGCGATGGATTGGGCTATCTCACTGTGTACACGTTTGAACGTGTTATAGAAAGATCAAGTTGGATCCTGATCTGGAAATCGGTGGCGAAATCGGCGAAATGTTGGACAATTCCGCTGCCTGGCACAAATTGTCGGTTCGACCCCGTCGAAAGTACGCAGATCCCCGTGCTAGAAGCATCTCGAGGTTCTCCTCGGACAGCAGCTTCCAAAGGTAAAGTATCAGCCCTTTGACCGTGTCGTAAAATGACGAAGAATTCGAAATAAACGATTTAGAAAATAATTATCTCTTTGTTTGGAGATTTCCTACATTTCTGATATCAGGTACAAAAAGATACACGCTTTCAACTTTTTATAGAAAAGAAATAGTAATAGTTGTACTATGAAATTGAGTTCTGGGAAAAGGAAAGAGGTCACGATAAGATTATGGTTGGAGAAGATCAGTGTGAAAAGAAGAAGGAGTTCGTTTCAAACGAGTTTTAGAACGATTAAGAAACTATTTCTCTTCCTCGAACACGAAGTCGTTCGAATCTTCGCAATTTTTATGTTCAGATCGCCGCAATATCTGGGGGAATTGCATATTTAACTACAAAAAGAATTCGACAATCATAAAGCGCAGGAGAGTTTGGATATCTTTGTCGAACAACGAGAGAAATAAATCTAAGAAGATGTTCTATAGAAATCGTCAACTTGAAACAATTCTGCATTGAACTCGGAAGAGCCAAGGACGCGTCATCGCTGTTCCTCAAAGCTGTGTACGAGTGACTGAAATATACGCGAAACAGGTGCAGCCTATTCAGTAAATCACGTTTCTTCAACAGCCACTCAGAAGCTAAATGGAGCTGTTGCTTTTACATTTATCGGTACGATCACCTGATCACCTGGACAAAATAATTCGAATTTACGCACGACCAACCTCTAAATACAAATGAAAGATCTAAAATCCCAAATCAAACCACGAATGACAGGCAAATGAAACGCAAGGAAAGCGGTAATTTTCCATCGAACGAGAAATATCCAAAGCAAAGGAGCATTTACGTGGACGACTAAATCCGTGCACGAAATTATAGCAACGACAGGTGCTCCGGTCAAATAGTAGCCTCCAAACATTATGTTAACGGTGAAGCCAATGAACTCATCGTATTTCATCCCCTGAGATTACACGGAAACGGTTGTTTAAGTGGTCGCGATATTATCAAGCAACGAACTGTTTGCTTTTCGTGGGGGAACGCACCCTCTATTACACGAACATTTATTATGCGAATCTTCCACCACCTTTATTGTTCTTTCGCTTGGAAATCGCTGATTTCCGCGTATTATCATGCAGATGCAAATTATCGAAATTATGAACAGTAAGTTAGTAGATTAGAGATATTTTTAACTGTTCAAATTATTTTTTTTTTTTTTTTATGTTAAAGATCGTCTTATTAAGTTCGTTGGATTCTTGAGAATTCTTGGATTTCATTTTATCTTCAATTCTCTTAAAATTTGAAGCTTCCGGAAATTCGAAAAAAATTCGAAACTATTCTTTAATATTTACAGGCACTCTGAATATTGTTTAGATAGATGTCATAGGTGAAATTTAAGAACCCAAGAATACTTTGAACCATATATAGGAAACGATACGAAGGAGTTAAAAATGAAAGAATACTATTCTTCGTCTGAAATTGAAACTTTTCAAAAATATTCGACAAAATGTTAATTACACGAGATATCATAAAGATTAATACCAACTTTTTAAGATCTAAATTTTCATCTATGTTTCATTTGCAACAAAATAAGGAATATTAATCGGTATTAGTAGCTACAGTCTCTGTTTTGGTACGTTCGACTGTCGTCTACGGATCGCGATGATTTAGGGCGATGTTAACGAAGATAAAATGTTTATAAATGTCTCGAAAACCGATAATACGTCGGAAAGGTGTTAATTATTGGCTGTCAGCCAGGATAGATTCGAAATCGTACGACGTGCTTATAAATTATTGGTTAATAGGATGTGATCAGTTTGAAAAATACGTAACGTTATATCGTTGACCTAATCTCAAGGATGTTCTATTCAACGAGAATACGAGCATTCGCTTGTCATGCCACTAATAGCTGTCAAGTTTAAGAAAATACACCATCGATTTGACGTTAAATATTGCGTCAAGTAAATTCCAATTGCATAATGAATGACGCCTGGCTCCACTTGACTGTCAGAAATGCTTGATTCCAAGGAAGGCGAAATACCAGCCAGTTCTGAAAATAGGTTCGCGTGAAGGTGAGGTTCAAGCGGAAAGTTTGATTTGCCACTTTGGCATCAGCCTCGTTCAATGGATCGCGAATTATTTACTATCTACTACATCTACTTGACGGTGTACATCGTTTCGGTTGTATCGTTTTGTGTATTTTGCTACACTTTATAAAATAATAAACTAAACGTCTGTTTCGAGGAGATCAAGTCGACTCAGGGGTTCCTAAAAAGATTGCCCAATGTTAGCCACCAATTTGCTTAACGTTGACTACCAGTTTTCTGAATGTCGAGGAAAATATATTCTTAATTCCTTAAAAGAAGATATGGGTGAAATATTTTTTTGGAAAACTGCTTTCCGCGAAAGTTTCGCGAAGATCAATGATTAACAGTTGGAAAAAATTCATTGTCGAAAATTATTGATGGAAAATATCGTGTAGATGTAAGATTAGATAAATTAAGAGGTACATTTTGTGCGACAAACAGAAACGTTTGGAAGTCTTTATTCCTGCGATGGAAATAGAGGAAGGTGCGATTAATTAGAGGAAACTTTGTACGGATGAAAATATACTTCGTTATGTATTATAAAGACTGGATAGATGTTAGAAATGTGTGGGTGTTGGAAAGTTATATTTAAATTTAATGACTAAGGCGACAGGCCTCTCTGTATGCGTATTCGTCGTTCATTCAGCAGAACGCAAAATTTGTTGGCGGCCTGTTCTATCCATTAAGCCTTGAATTTATCAGTACCGTTTAAAACGAACCGATTATACTACCAACGATGAGAATATGTTTGGACTAAATTTACCTCGAATTCTTGCTAATTAGTCGAATGCGTACGACGTTAAATTTATTCTTTATTAGAAGTAACTAGAATATTGCGATACCAAAAAGCGAAAATATATGAACCGCACCAACTTGACGCGTCTAGTACAAAATTACACGTCATACAAAATATCCGTTAGATGAAGAATATCTAAAAAACAAACTACATTTGAATATCCTTTATTTAGTCGTTTTTTACATTGGAGAACGCAGCCGACTAATTTCTAAATTCACCAATAAATTCTGCTGTCGGTAACATATCTTAACTTCTAAATCCAAAGATGTATCTTACACCTTAGTATATTAAGAAAGTATACAGGACTATATTCTAAGTAAAGAATTCGTTTCTACAGAGTGTATGTTCGTACAGCAGACTCAA
Organism: Bombus waltoni; assembly: GCA_014737395.1. Taxonomy (NCBI): domain Eukaryota; kingdom Metazoa; phylum Arthropoda; class Insecta; order Hymenoptera; family Apidae; genus Bombus; species Bombus waltoni. Next base: position 134,400 of record JACXII010000013.1, read on the forward strand.
GGGAAGGATGGCTGCCCATGTCCATCTTGATGCAAACGGCCCTCAGCGAGGACTCAGCACTTGGACATCGGCCGGAAGACTCTCAATATCGACGAGAGTAAGTAATTCTTTCCTTTCCAACAATCTCCTTTGTATATCAATGATCGATTTCTCTAGAGCTGTAGTGAAAGAACTGGTGGAAACCGAGGAAGAATTTGGCAGAGATCTTCAACAAGTCGTTGAACGTTACCTGAAACCCCTCGATAATCCGGATGTTCCACGGATCGTACGCGACAACAAAGATATCATCTTCACAAATCTGAAGCAGATTGCCGACTTCCACAATACGTACGTATACTCGATGAACCAGATTGACCAAGGGGAGAAATTCACTGCGACACAGTCGGATTGAACATTCGTTACAAAGGCCCCACACGAGACACGATCTTTCTCTACAAATTCCATTTGATATATGAAGCTCGTTTTACGTTAGTTTGTTACTTGAGCCGACATAAGTGTCATTCGAGTGTCTACTCGCAAACTATGGCAGCAATTCACGACAGATGTTCTTCATTAGAATCAAAGCGAAAAGAAACACATGCACACACAAGACACGTCACGCATGCTCGTCATTAAATCGACATCAAAGACATTATTCTCTCTTTAGCGAAACGATGTGTGAGCAACGTAAGTCTGATAACGATGCGCATACTTTGTGTGATCGTGTGTTTCGTGGCAGTTGATCTTTTTGTATGTTTAATTCAGCAAGGTATTGCTTTTTCAAAAGTCTTGAGCACCCTCCCGTCATCGTTTTATGAGCACGCTTCGATTGACTCTGCCAGCGTAAATTCATTCTTCCTTAGGTATATTTCATTATAAAAACATGTATTATTATGGAAACACGCGATATATTCCTTGAATCAACTTATAAGTAGAGCGCGTCGTTCATAGTCGGACGATATAAGGAGAGTGATTTCACGGGTAATATTTGCGTCGAGTCTAACGTTTCAGTAGAGTATTTCGTCCACGGTCAGACATTATAATAAGGAAGAATGATTTCACCGAACGGCCGTCTCTGATCACAGCGTTTCTCGTTAAAAAAGATTCGACTCTTATCCCTACTAGCACAACTAGAAAATAAAATATGTATTAATTCACTCGTGCCCCGTCCCAATATTAATTAATCATCATTTCACGACCTCCCACTGGACGTAACTTTTCGTGGATTAATCTCAGCATAGAAGAAACTATATTGGCGTAATTAAATCATGGAGGATTAATGGACGTAACTTAATGTTGTTGCACCTTATATGTCGCACTGAAAAAAGAAGCCAAGAAGGGCGCAGCCTTCAGCACGTAGGCATGGTGTGTTTTTAGCGTGAAAATTAATCGGTACCTTACTTAGATCGTTCGGCAGGGTGTTGATCGAGGGTGTTAAGTATTATGCGGATCAGCCACGTATGCTGGGGAAAACTTTTCTGCGATTGGTAAGTTTGAAAATCTTGTTCAAGTATATCTTAATATGCTGTAAAGACTTTTATCGAATTTGATGTTTAAATTATTCGTGGCTTCAGGAAAGGGATTTCGACAAACATGTGGCTTACTGCAGAGACGAACCGGCGGCCCAGGAGTTCCTTCAGATGAACGACGCGGTACGAGATTACTTTGAGGTCAGTTACTTAATTAAAGATTCAGTAAGATATCTCTATAATCTGCTGATAAAAGAAACTCGATTATTAAATACGATTCATTGGCGCGATTATTTTTAACTCAAGAGCAGAAATTACGATTAACAGGCGTGTAACATGGACTTATCCTGCTCAGAGTAGAGAGCCGGATGGTAAGAAAGGTTTCTGTTCATCGACGTCGTAGTTTGGCGTCGCGACGCCAACGTCGATAATAACGCTGACTCCAAATATAATTCAGTTATGACAATTTTACTGACATGTTCTATAGATAGTTCTACGCATTTTGATAATTTGAGATTACTCTCCATAAGTAAGAACGTAAACACCTACTATTTATAAAACATCGTCGCGCTGCTTTATACGTCCCCTTCATACTTTATTTACTTTTTTCCTTTTTTTTTCTTTTAGAGAAAAAGAATTATTTTTTATAGACCATCTTTGACATAATAAAGGACAACGTAATCGAAGTAAGGATCAGAGTTCGAGGATTTTCCATGACTGAAGCACGCGTTTGCATGAATCGAAGAAAATTTCGCAATTACATAACGAGCGGGGGTAAGCGGGCGTCTGTCCAGCCCTCGAAATAGCTTGGTTTATTCTTAACGGGCGGAACATCTTTCGCTCCTCTTACTTATGCACGATAGACTCGCGGCGAGACGCGTGCCACAAAAAGAAAAGGAAGAAAGTGACTACGTTATCGGCTGACGACGTCACCGTTGCTGTCATTACGCGATGACAGCAGCCAGCGTAATCTCTGCTCGACGAAAAAACGAATCGCACGCCTCGAGTGTCACAGCTGTACATCGTCGATCCGATGGATCTTCGAATTGTACTGTATTCTTGTTTCAAAATTTATTATCGTGCCTTTACATTCCTTCTTTCATTTCTATTTAGATTTCATTTTAATTACATGTATAGAAATATGAAATTACGTACATAAATATCCGCAGTCTGGATAAAAATGTTTATGAAAGCGAACTTTGGCTCTCGTTTCGAATTTTAGAACATCGAAAGCTTAATGATTAGCAACGGAAGAAAGTTTTCGTTTCGAAATTAATAAAAGAGCGATGATGAAACACGCAAACGTAGGCGGTACACTATGCATAGTGTATTAGAGTATTTTATTATTTTAAGTATGCTGCTCGCTTTTTTCTCGTGATTCGCCCCGTTATTTCTAGAACTTGACTCAAGACCACCGCGAGATTTTCACACGATATAGCTATCGTGTATGAATATCATTTAATGACCCGAAATTAAAATTAGATTGCGCGATATTACCTTGCCGAACGTGTCCGGTTTCAAAGTGAAACATCTTAGGTGCATTAGGGTTTCTCCTGGCTTACTCGTACTTATAACACTCGAACTTGTCCACAAGTTTCTCTTTCTGATTTGATTTACTCTTATTACCATCGTCTTGCTTAAGGTCTTGATACAGAGAAGATACGTTTGAGAAATAAGACAGTTGTATGTTCGTTCGATTCATTTTAGGACTAAAACATTCGATGACAAAAGTTTTCCACTCCGTTAATTAATTTTCATTCTCTGAATTTATCCTTTGATATTTTAATTTAATATACAGATACGTTCTTCGTAGATTTTAGTCTTAAATTAGCAAATTCTTTTAATAGGAAGCAAAACAGGAGAGGTTTCTACACACTAAACATACGTATACAAGAATACAAGAATACGTATGCAAATTGTTTACAGAATTTATAAATAGTAAAACAATGCGTATAATTTAAATCGAGATGTATCAAGTACAATAAGCGTACTCTCTAAGAACATCGTAGATTTTCAAATTCTGTTTCTTCAAAAATGAAAAGTCGTACAAAGAAATGCATCCCACTTTTCCAACTTAATCTTTCAAGAAGAATTATTCCATGCCAACATCGTTCACTAAACGTCTCTTCCATGCATCAAAAAATCAAGTTGAATCCTCAGAATTCCATGCAGAAGTCACTTTCGTCAAAATCAAAGAAGGCTTTCTGCCTTCTTCCACGTTTCTGGAAGAAGATTAGAATAGTGCGTGTGAAGCAAAAGTACTCGACGATCTATAGAACTGTTCACGTTGTTTTTGTGCGTGGTCAGTCCACGAGTTCGTCCGGTGCGGCGTCTAAGTATAGCCGTGGCTGTATTGGTCTCCCGACTAATGTTTTTCGGTAACCACCGACTGTGGATCCCCCTCGAGCAAGAGGATCGGTGGAAGAGCAGAGACCTGGTCCAGTCTGCGACCAGCCACGGTGTCCTCTTCGAACCAACGACTCGAAACACGAACAACGGTGTTTACCTCCCTTGACCTTCGTTAAGGTGCGTCAGCCCTTCCACCATCGCTCTATAATATTTTTCAACGTGGACCTTGCAACTTCTTGGTTGAACCACTTTCGTTCGAATACTTACGATTTTATAGGAATTTTATTCTTCGGTGAACAATATTTTTTACCATTTTTATAGGGAAGGTCTTTCCGATTTCTTGAAATATTTTGTGCCTTCAGAATAATTTTTCAAATTGCTCCGTTTTTTTCTTGTAAATGGTTCGATACTGTGAAGATTGATATAGACATTTCGTTGCGAAATTCGTTTAATTTAATCGATACAGTGTCAGTGATACATGTGACGGATGTTTCACTTGAAATTTTCGATAGTAGGAGACACGTAAGTTATGGAGTTTCGAACAGAGTAGCAAAAGTGCGTGATAACCATCGATAAATTATTAATCAAAGATATTCTTCACGTTAGTGGATGGATATATACCTCCTATATCGCTAGATTTGCCTAAGCTGATCGATAGGAAATATAATAGTTGCGTGGAAATCCAGTCGCATCCAAAAATACGCGTCTCTTCATCCTGGTGTCGAATTACGGCGTCGAACAATTCGGTGTTCTACGATGAGAAACTACAATCGCCAATTTTCGATCGATCTATTATCTTCTCTCTGCTCCACGACGAACAATCTTGGAAGAATAATATTTTCAACCCTTCGTGCCGATGTTTAAGAATCTTGAACGTTTTGAGCTTTTTAACATGTTCAAAATACAGAAAAATCTTAGGACGATCTTTTTGCGCAACATCTTATTTAAGACGGCGTAGAATAAAGTTTGGAAAAATGTAATTATTTACAGGAGCTGAGCCAGACTCTCCGTGACGACAAAAGCCTATCGGAACACTTGAAACTTCCGATACAACGCATAAACGACTACCAGCTCCTGCTCAAGGTAACGTTGCTCTTTAACCCGTTTTTTCATCCATTCTTTACGAAATCTCGCGCTGAATGGCGGAAGATTGTTAACGCGGATCCAGATCGAAAATACATTTCAAGGGTGTTATGACAGAAATACAGCATGGCTAGTATATCTTTTGAAAGCATTCCAGCAGTTTTGCACAAACTTGCATCCGCATCGCTGACTTTCGTACAAAGTTCTCGATGAAATACGATAGGACACTGGATGCGTAAGCTCGATATCGATGTTTTTATTCGCATGATATCCTTTCGAACATAGTTCAAATACTTAAACATATTTAAACATGTTTATTAGACGCTCGGCGATAAATTCAACGCTTTCGACAGGCTGTTGGGACAATGAAAAATAGCGAGAAACGCGCGCGTTATGCGTTCGTACAGTGTCGTTTTCTATTTTTTTTTTTTTTCCATTTTGTTGTAACAGCAGAGAAGAAAGTGAATCACCGAATTCCTACGTCATGTCTCTAGTTTCTCTTTTATTTTAAACACGTGTTTCTTGGTTCTATTTTCACTGAAATAAGAAATGGAGAGAGAGGGGGGGGGGAATTTTTGCATTACGTTGATATTTATAAAAGGAAAAATCGACCTGCTTGTGACGCGAGACACGACGACCTGTAGAATCCGCACGTGACCTATATCCGCGTCGAAATTTCAATCTGTCAGATAAAATTAGCCCGGCGCTAAAATACTTCCCGATTCGCCTTGAAAACGCATTCCAAACGAGTAATTATTATTTCAGACGCTGTTTCTTCAAAAATGTTAATAGTATCTCCGTAAAATAGTAAGAAAACGAAAGGAAATAATTAAACTCGGTGAACGAGGCTCGAACATTGATCGAGAGGATCGCGTGAAATGGTACGGAAAAATAGATTGCACGTGATCGATAACGACCGTGTTATTGCTCGTACATATAATCTCGATTACCTTAAACCTTTGGCTTAAGCCACAAATTTGTCTGGGCCGGTTGCCCGGAACATAAAGGTGACGAGAGGCGCTGAGGACGTAACGCAACTGAGTTAAGCTATTTTTCAAATATCTTCGAACGTGTTCGAGATAGTTCATTGCAGCACTCGAGACTTTGACCATGGTATTCGTGAAAAGGTAATTTGAATGATTCTATCCGAAATGGTCGAAGAATTATTTTACCAAGGTAAAATGTTTGAAGAAGACTCTATTTTCATGTTATGTAGTGGCTTACGAAAGTACTTGGACAGTTACCATGAATACTTTTATGCATATATCGTATGTGTTATGCGGAATATTTTGAAATTTTTTATGCGAAATAATTTGAGATTAGCGTCCCTGTAACGAAACTCGATCGTCATACTCGATCAACGCACATAATATATTTATAAAGGATTTCTACAATTGTTGGAACATTTGGTAAGCCATCGTATCCGATCACGTTCGTGCCTGAGATCCGTCGAATATTCGATCGACCTGAATGGCATCGTTTCACTTCCATGATACGCTACGCTTGGATATAGATCAAGGGAAGTCACAAAGTTCGTCGTGGTGTAGTTGCAATGCCGCAACAGAGCGTTTCGTCGTGGTGTTGGAACGAGTGGGCGCAGTACGGATTTAGCGAGCTAAAAACGGGTCATCTTCGCGACGTGTTATCTTTCCCGCCGCCTCTCTGTCATAGAAAAACCGTACGCGAGGTCTATTGAACGGAACGAATGAAAAATTAGTCTTCGACCGTCCGTGAACTCGATACTATTAATTTCAGTTTGAAACTATGATGTATTTTCGACTCACTTTGCAAATATTTTGATTGCAAAAATTGCAAGAGACGAATTTCATCTCTTCTATATTCGAAAATTTCCAACAAATTTCTACATGATTTAAATGATGTTTGTAGGAGCTGGTGAAGTATTCGACCCGACTAGGCGAAAACTGCGACGACCTCCAAAAGGCTTTGGAGTTGATGCTAGGTATCCCTCATAGGGCGACAGACAATAAGTTCATAAGCAATATCGAAGGGTATAAAGGAAATATTCACAAACTTGGCAGATTACTCACACACGTCAGTATATTTCAAGCGGACTCTTATCGATCGTGATTATATTCGAGTATATGCTTTGATAAATTGGTGTAATATGTGACGTGCGATTGACAGGAGTGGTACACGGTGATTGACAAGGACGGTAAGAGCAAGGAAAGGTATCTGTTTCTCTTTAAGGCTCGCATACTCGTCTGCAAAGTCAGACGAATATCGGAAGACAGATCGGTTTTCGTCCTCAAAGACATTATTCGAGTGAGTATTCACCTTTAGTGATCTTCCTTAATCAGAAACTTCAATGATTATGGAATTACAAATTAATAAAGGCGTATCATAGTTTGTAAGTATAAATACGTATAATAGAATTTTATTTTTGACGGAAATTAAATAACATGTAATGAAAATAGAGGAAAATCCCTAGAGTAAAGAAGTTATTGTAATCGATATGATCTCTATGAGGAAATTATCCCCCGGCTAGGACAATTAACAATAAGACTAACTATGATAAGGAATCATCCACTATTCTATTTACCTACTTATCACTTAATGTCAATCTCAGCTACCGGAAGTGGAGGTGAAGGACCATCCAGGTGACATACGGTCTTTCGAACTGCACAATCCAGCAAGCCCAGCCTACCCCATTACATTAGTAGCCCATAAGGATCTAGTAAAGGCCTACTGGCTGAAAGAAATTCGACAGTACGCGAGTGACGTAGTGGCACTCGCTGAACACGCTGCAGATGACTTACAACTGACAGAAGTGCCAGAGATCAAGGAAGAAATTAAAGCAAATCCGGGTAATCCTCAGAAGGCAACAGCAAACCCAGGACCAAAGCCTTCAGAGGCTAATCCAGGACCAAAGAAGGCAGAAGCAAACCCAGGGCCAGAAAAAGCAAATCCGGGACCAAATCCCAACGAAAAGGGAAGTGACAATCCGGGAAATCCGGGAAATCCAGGAAATCCGGAGAAAGCCAAAGTCGAGGAAGAAGGTGCAGACATGTCTCGAAGATATTCTTCCAGTCGATTCAGCAGCTCTTCGAAAGTTGTCGAAGGTAAAGAACGAGTAGGTTTATTAGATTCATCGAAAAGCTTTCGTTTCTTTTTTTCTAAAGAAAGGAATAATTTTAATGAATTGTTTTAAATAAAATTTCTATCAATTCACACATAAGGTTTTAAACATAAAATAAAAATCTAACTTCGTTATTTTTATTTATCTCTGAAGAGTATTCTTCAGTATCCAGTAGCCAGAGTGCTGCATACATGGAGTCATCCATGAGCAGTGCAGTAAGGATGGAGGCGAGCTCCAGCAATTACCAAGCTGGTAGCAGTGCAGTAGAAACCAGGTCGAACACGAAGAAGATCGAGAGTGGTAGTGGAATAGGAAAACCTGTGTTCGTCAAGACTCTCGAGGGATCCAACGTTGAACGTAAGTGATCAGATGTGAAAGTAGATATAGTTGAGATATAGTTAAAAGATGTAGAGTAGTTCATAACTAAAAAATAAAAAACGTACGAAGACCTCAAGAATATGTATAATCGGTACTAGATTTTAAAAATTCACTGGAATACGGTCAATAGATTATCAATGGAGAATGAAAGTATGTGATTACAAGTAAAGGAAGTTTGCTCGAATAGGTGACATAAGATCCATTTTTACTGTTCTAGCGATACCAGAAAATAACGTGGAATTGATACACGCCGTAGGTAAAGTGACACAGAATTTGACTACTTTCTGATCATCCACTGTATTGCATATTTTTTTCTATCAATCTTCTGTCTTACTGTATCAAGAATAGTTTCTACTTTGTTCTACTTCTTATATTTTTTCTTCTAGCCAGCTGAGTAAAATTGCTTCTACACATTCCACTAGGCGGTTGGTCAAGCTTCAAATTAATCCTAGATGTTGTCTATCATTCACGAAAATACATCACAAATTCACGTTACACTTTCATATTTTCCACTTTTCTTATCTTAGAACACTGGCACACTTGACAATTTAACACGATCTGCTTTATCGTCTACATTTTTCAAATAGCTGTTCTTTCTGTGGTTGCTGTATTATCTTCTTTTTTACACGTATTTTACTTTATGTAGGATTTTTTTTATATAGGAAAAGCACATTACACGCTACACGCTTCCGATCATCAACCAGACAAAATGAAGTATAAATACAAAAATTTGTGAGATATTCGATACATCTATTTTGTAAATTTTATAGTAGTCTTCCTTCTTCGTTCTTGAACGCAACAAGAAATACTTCAGTTCTAGACACTGTTATATCCTATGGGAATCCCCAACAATTCTTTTGTATAAAGATCAAGTATTTTTGACTGTACCATATTGTATATAAATTTTTCAACTAGATGTACGATAACAATTTGCCTCGTGTTTCATTAATCAATACTTTTTAATAATTTTATGAATCATTGCTTTACATAGCTGGAGAAATGACTTCCTTCGAGTGCACTCTATTGCACACCGATGCAACAACAAGAGTGCAGTGGCTAAAGGACAACAAACCATTGGATGATAGATTAGCAGATCGTCTAACGGCTTCTGCGACTGGAAAAACCTTCAAACTTCAACTTCAGAACGTTCTCGAGTCGGATTCTGGCATTTACATTGCTAGAGCTATGAACAGTGAAGGACAGGCTACTTGCACCGCTCAACTTATTGTACAAAAACGTACGTTTATGAAATTTACATGCTATAGTAGATAAAGTACCATGTAAAAATTAAAACTTGTTTCTTTTTTCTTATTAATTTTAGTGACTCCTGAAGAGAAGAAAGCAAGAGCAGAAGCTAATGCACCAATCTTCTTGGTGCGATTAAAAGACACGGAACTCTTGGAAAATACTTATCTGCGTTTCATGGTGAAAGTAAAAGGAGACCCTAATCCTGAGATGAAATTGTAAGCTGTACTTTGTCAATTGTAAACAAAGAATGGTATTCGAAAAATGTGTTTAATTTATATCTTTTAATTTGTCTTTAATACAGCTTCAAGGACGATGTTTTAATCGATGTGAACCATCCACGTGTAAAGATCGTCACCGAACAGGCGGACAAAGGTTTCTACGAGTTAGTAATCGCGGACGTCCAAAAGCAAGACGCTGGCAAATACTCGTGCACCGCGAAGAATCGATTTGGAGAAGCTTCCTGCGAGGCAACTGTAACTGTATCGGATGAAAAAATGTTATACCTTCCTGAAGACTTCCTCGAACCTGGCATGGAACCCCAATTCACCTGGTTACGCGATGGAAAGCCGTTCGACCCAGAAGAACGCTTCAAAGTGCTGTTCCAGGACAACGAAGACACCTTGGCTTTAGTATTCCAGCATGTCAAACCTGAGGATGCTGGTCTTTACACTTGCGTCGCGCAAACCAGTACAGGTAATAATCCATTTTTTAATAATTTCATAGGTCTTTTAGACTCTAAACGTACATGTTGTATGACACGACCTCGATACGATCTTCGAGTGACCAGCTACGCTTCAAAAAATATATTCGGAAGCCTATAGAATAATAATATATATGTAGATGATCTGTTGTATTAATGAAAAAAACTCAAAACCCAGGTAACATCAGCTGCAGCGCAGAATTAACGGTGCAAGGTGCGGTAAACCAGCTGTTGAAAGATCCAGAAAAACCAAAACTGTGTTCAGAAGCTAGGCATTCGGAAGTAAGTGCCGGCGGATCTGCCATGTTGGAATTACAAATCAGAGGATATCCAAAACCAGATATCAAATGGAGCAAAGATGGAGAGGAAATCGTTTCTGGTGGAAGATACAAGTACCTTTGGGAGGATGAAGAATCTATGTCCTTGGTGATCAAGAACGTCACTGCCAAAGATGCAGGCACCTACACCATCAGAGCAAAGAACGAATTAGGCGAAGATACCACTCAGATCGAGCTGATCGTGAAGTCTGCGCCAAAAATCACGAAAAGGCAAACTGACATGTCTGTGATCATCGATGAAACGTTGACGATGCTCGTGCAAATCGAAGCCACGCCAGCACCGGAAGTTAAATGGTACAAGGATGGTCAAGAACTACGGGAAGACAGTCGCATAAGTATCATTAAAGAAGGCAACGAAACTTATAAGCTAACAATAAGAAACGCTCGTTTGGACGATGCTGGTTCCTACTCGATCGTTGCGCGAAACGAAGTCAATCAGACGACAGAAATTTGGAAGTTAAAAGTATTAAGTCCACCGAAGATCACCAAGAGATTAGGTGAACCACAAATTGTAGATCAAAAAGACACTCTTACTTTGTCCATAGACGTGGAATCACTGATGCCGCCTAATATTAAATGGTACAGAGATGGAGAACTGATTGTTGAAGACAGTCGCATAAAAATGATTCGGCAGGGTAAGACATTCATTCTGAAGATCACTGGTATAGTAAGCGAGGACGCAGGAGATTACAAGGCGGAAGTCTCCTCCGATCATGGAACTGTCACTGATGAAACTGTGATCCAGGTGAATAGAACAGCGTCGTTTTTAAACGATATTAACTATTCTTTAAGTAAGAGAGGAATTACTACTTTTCATACTTAATTTACGACGCTTAAAATAATCACGATCATTTGTCATTTTCCAGGTGAATGGTCTTCCACGATTCAAAACGAAAATGTACGACGTCACGGTCAACGAAGGCACGAAGAACATCGAGTTCAAGGTAGAAGTCGGTGGATGCCCAAAACCGAGCGTCCATTGGTATATCGGTGACATGGAGATTACGGAAAAGAAAAAAGACTATGTTCGCACGGAGGAAGGCAATTTCGTCAAGTTAATCATGTCCGAAGTTAAAGCTGAAATGAAAGGGACGTACACTTGCAAATTGAAGAACGAATTTGGTGAAGTCAAAAGCAGTTCTACGTTAATCGTGAACACCAGACCGAAATTGTTGAAGAAGCTCGTCGATCAAAGGATCAACGAAGGCGATACGTTGAAACTGATCTTCGAAGTATCCGGTACACCAGATCCCGAGGTGAAATGGTACAAAGATGGCAAGGAGGTTTCAACGGACGCGAGAATTAAAATTACGAGGGACAGCAAGCGACAGGAAAACTACGATCTGACGGTGACTTTAGTGAAAGGTTCGGACGCAGGCATCTACGAGGTTCGAGCTGAAAACGAGCTAGGCTACGTGACTAGCAAGAGCAAAGTTATGATATTGAGTAAGAATCCAAACAGCTTTTCTTATTCTACGAATAAAATAGGGTTCGATTGTTGCGCTGCTCCGTCGTTCCTGTTCTTTATTCGTTATTAAAGAAAAAGATTCAAAGAAACGATCGGCAAGTTCGATCTTATTGACGTTAGAATTTTGCAGAATTAACAGAATTGATGGAGCAGCTCATCAAACGCCTCGCGTATCCCTATACATTTTTCATTTTTGAGAAACTTGCCAGCGAATCGTCGTGCGTTCGATTTTGCCCACGTTCAGTAAGTACTGAAGGAAAGGTACGGTTTCATGTTCGGTTTGTTGTTCGTACCGATGTGACGAGTATATTGTTTCTGTCCCCTTATACATGTATCTCACGTTTTCCGTGTCCCATTTTCTCTCGTTTTTTCTTCCGATAAAACCAAAGAAATCATTCTTACGACGTATTTGTGTGTACTCCTGTACTACTGTCACTATTACGCGTTGCCCATTCTATTCCATACGTTTGTAACGAATCTTCGTAGAGTTTACCTACGTCCCCTATCACGTTGTGTTCTGAAACAGTCCCAAAATGTATGAATTCTATAGCGAAAACGGAAGAAAGCGTGGAGGAAAAAACGGAAATGAAGAAGGAGACCGTCGAGGAAATCAGCGTCGAGGAAGAGGAAACGAAAGCGCAGAAAGTCGAGGAGGAGGAGATTGAAACGAAGAAGGAACGCGCGGAGGAATCCGGACCGGAAGGTAATCAAAACGATCGTCGAAACGAAACGATAACAAACGATCGTCGATAACACTGTAACAACGAGTGTAACAGGGAAAGAATGATATTTTATATAGTCAGTCTGCTGCAGAAACGCTTGAAAGCTCTAAATATTTGTCTTCTGCGATCGATGCGATATCGCAAGATTTTGGTAAGACTTTTGAAACGTTCCAAGAGAACGTGTCGCGTTTTTTGGTCCTTCTTTTTCCTTTTTTAATCTATTCAAACGAGTAGAAAGATAAAAATAGTGCGTTTTGTGTTTGAGTATACATTTGAGACGCAAAGCAAGCGAGCTTCGTTGTATCCTCTTTTTTCTGTTAACATCGTATACGTGTATAATTCTTCTTTCCTTTTCGTAATCCATCGAAATCCTTGCGATAGGAGCTTAATTTTTGATCACTGGCAAAATATAAAGGCAAGATATAAAGAGATACGAATAGCCTTGCCGATATGCTAATTGATGTTAAAACGATGGCTGATTAATCGTAGACGTAGAATCGTAGCCCAAAAAACATGTCTGATAAATTCAGGTCGAGTGAAACTGGAGAAACAAAGCGTCCAAGTAATACGGGGCCAGGGTGAAACGATCACGATCTCCGTGGCCTCCACGACGACCCACGAAGCTATACTCACAGGTAAATTTCGCACACGCTGAACAACTACTCGCTATTTACATTCATGTAACCATCGTCGTAAACAGGAATTTTGTGACTGAATTAATTCGAAAAACAATTCAAACAAAAATTACGATACTGCGTAACAATTATTTTGACGAACTTAATCTTCTGCGGCTTCTGAACGATTCATATGACATATTGAGAAGCAAAGATTCTATTTCATTTCCTATGTACTATAAGAATATCCAAACAAGAGATGTAGCTCGAATATTTACCATTTTCCTTTACCACAAAAATTTCTATAAAATCGATGAGCGATACAATTTCGAATAAAATCTTCCACGTCAGTCACAAAATCCGTACGCGCGAGAGCATAAAGTAACGCCACGCCGACCAGAGATTTCACGAGCTTCGATCGAAGTGAAACTGCTTTCGAGTGGCTATAGCTCCTCTACAGATCAGAGGAGACAGATCGTCGCGAAAGTCGTCGAGTAGCACGGATCGTCTCTGCTCTCTAGTAGGTAGTAGTCAAAAGAGCTGTTGTGACCAGTCCAAGCGTTCGCAGGTCCCGACGAGAGCCACACGATCAGCAAGATGACCGCGACAAAGGTCGAGTGCCAGGAAACGAACACGGACGGTCCTGGCGTCGAAGAGATAGCCACCTATAGCTACAGCGTGCAAGAAGAATCCATCCAGAAACCACAAAACGGCGTATTGATCGAGGAATTCTCGGAGAACAGCGAGGATAACAGGTCGAGGCTTCAGGTAAACCGTGGTATGTCGATCGTTTCTGTTTCGGACGACGAGTCGACTCTGAAGGCGATTTCAAGAGACGTCAGCAGCGAAGATGTGATGCAGTGCGCTGAATTATCCGAAGACGCGAAGTTGACGAATGGATCCTACGAAGAGTTCAATGGTAACGGCCGTCTGCCTGACGAAAAGGTTCTAGACGACGCGAAACCTTACAGAGGTTCCTTAATCACGGAAACCATCATGGAGGAACGATCCCTGGAAGAGTTGCCATCGGAGAAATCGAAACAGGAAAGCGTAAAGCTACCCCGATACGCTGTCCTTGAGAACGGTGGCTCTATCAGGAAGATGTCCTCCGTGGAGCTAGAGCAACCACAGACTCCTACGATCGAGGAAAGCAAATTGACGAAACAAAAGATCGAACGAGTGAATTCGATCGCGGAGAAGGTTGTCGAAACGAACGTGGAAGAGCGTCGAGGATCCGTACAAAATGGACTCTCGAGACAGAGCTCGAAGATAGAGAGAATGGACTCGACGGAATCGAAGAAAACGTTGGAAAGATCGGTATCGAGGGAGAGCGCGTTGAAGGCTGTTCAAAGCGGTGACGAAGAGGTCGACGATGAGCTCGAGGCTCTTCTAGATCGCGTTAAACGACAGCGCAGCGTTTTGGACGATATCCTTGAAAAAGAATCCTCCAGAGACTCAGGTACGACCGGATTGCTCCATCGGCTGCTCGAACGCATCCGTTCTTGCTGGTCGACAGAGTCTAAGATCGATTATTCGCAGCGTTCTTCTGGCGTTCATTTTACACGCTTCCAGCTTTCTGTTATTTCCTTGTTTGTCTCTGTGTAATCTCTTTCAAGCTTTGTGTTAATCATATCGAATCATCATATATACGTTGCCTTTGCATGTTAACACCTGACGAAGCGCGCAACAAAGTTTAATTCTTTTCAAGAATCATCTAATATTATTTCCTATTTTTTCATTTTACCTTTTATATTCTTCGTTGCGCTAAAATTATACTGCAAGAGGAAGCATTAAATTTTGTCGGCGCTTCTATACTCAGTCCAGACACTTACCGCTTATACAGTGCAAGAGTAATCGGTCAAACCTGGCTGGAACTGGTTCCTTCTCGTTTTCTTCGAGGTAAGCAAGTAGAAAAAATACTAGACAATTTCAAATTATAAATACAACAAAATTAAAAAAGTACCTACGTGTTGTCTATTATACATAGAAGAGAAAAAATTGTCTGGTATTTTAAATTTAAAAATGTATAAAATAACAATGCAGCACGTGGCGCAAGCGCAAGGACGCACTAGATGCACGGCAAAAACGGATATGAACTTTTAGATCTGAACATCCAGAATCTAGTCTTCGATTGTTCGCGAAAAGCATTCTAATCTTGGTATTCCCTAATTAGCGCCTCCTCACATCATCGAAGCAACCCTCAGCGATAAAACGATCTACGAAACCCAGACGGTCGTGTTCACTATCAGAGCGACGAGTTTACCAAGGGCCGATGGAAAATGGTTCAAGAATGGGAAACCTCTTCGAAGCGGAGAACGCATCAGAATCACCAGCGCTGGAGAACTTTTCACTTTGGAACTGCAAAAGGCCATTCTCGAAGACGAAGGAGTATACACATGCACGTTCACGAACAAACTTGGCGAAGTTATGGTCGAAGGATATTTGACCGTTGAAACTGTGGACGAACTTCGAAGACCCAAGTTTATTGAACCTTTGAATGACGTGGATGTGGCCAAAGGAAAGACCGGACAGTTTCAGGCTACGTTCACTGCTGATCCTGTTCCTGACCTAACATGGTATATTTCATCGTTGATTTTTTAACAGTTTTTAGATTTTTGTATTGATTCTTTAAATGTACTCCGTAATTTGTTAGTACTATTCACGGTACTATTTATACATTATATATCAGTATTATTTGTAATACTACTTATTTTATCCCTGTTTCCTTTGCTACTGCTTCACAATTGGAATATTGGGTACGTCATTGATTATGAGTGATAAATTATCTTTAGCGACATTATGTTAAATAATAAATTCAAAGGAAAAATAACATAAATGCACTTTGTCCCAAAAAATGAAATAAATACAGAAACATCAGTATTTATTCAGAAAATATTGTTACGAATTTTCAGAGTTTTATGAGTACATGTAATGATATATATTATAATGTTAGAAGCATTCTATTATTATATTTCGTCACTTGTACCACATTCCCTCGAACAGCCATACAACTTCTTATAAATTTATGTCGCCCGTTTAAAAAGGTACTTCAAGGGTGAAGAAATCCCACTTGACGATATGCGACTAAAATTCACCACGCAGAACAAGCCAGCAAATGACAATCTAACCAGTACTACAGTCACTTTGAGCGTGCCAAAATGCTCGAAAGAAGACACTGGAGAATACACGCTGAAACTGAAGAACAAATACGGCGAAGCTGAAGCTAGTGTTAGTATAAATTCAACGTCATAAACTAAACTCGTCTGAGCCAAAAATATATAAATATTTGTTATTGTAATCAGGCTTTCCTAAATCTCCTTCTGTATCCTGAAATTGAAGAATTGAAAGACGTTGTCGCCTCCGTTGGGGACTCATTTACGTGGGAGGCCATCGTTAAGGGAAATCCGAAACCTGATATCACGTGGACAAAGGATGATACAGTCCTGGAGAAAGGAGATAAATATGATTTCGAGGAGGATAAGAGGAACAACAAGTTCAAACTTATCATTAAAGACGTGGAAATCGAAGACAAGGGAATTTATCATCTTACAGCCAAGAATTATCTGGGTGAAACAACTGGACAAGCAACCCTAACTCCACACAGTGAGTATAAAAATTTATCTATGCAAATACCGCTGACTACTGTTGTATGCTAACTGTTCGAAAAAATTGTCTTAGTTATTGTGTCGCGAGAAAGAATTTTTAATTAAAAAATTCGATTTTCAGCCGAAACACCAACCTTCCTCAAGGACTTGTCCAATATAGAGTGCAAAGATCGCACAGATTTAGAGCTGAAAGTTCGCGTAACCGGTATCCCCAAGCCAAATCTAATCTGGCTAAAAGATGGTGAAGTGATCAAAGAAGATGATCGACACAAAATTACTACACACGTGGATGGCATCGTGGACAGCGTTTATTCCATCGCGAAATTTTCTGTAGACGATGTTGGAAAGATCAAATGCCGAGCTACCAACATTGATGGATGCGCGCAAACTGGTTGTAATTTGACGATGCAATTGATCTCTCCTAGCTTTATCCATCTTCTGCCTAAAACAAAAGACGTGGACGAGGGTGATTGTCTGGAGCTTAAAGCGAAGATCGATGGTAGCCCTGTGCCTGATGTAGCTTGGTATAAAGATGGAGAGAAGATCGTTCCTGATGAACACATGAAGATTGAAACGCTTCTGGATGGCAGCACTAAATTGACGATCGATTGCTTGAAACCGACAGACAGTGGAGCTTATAAAGTCGTGATGTCCAATTCTACTGGCGAACAGTCTTCGTTGTGTGCCGTGGCTATTAAACGTGAGTGACGTTTTACGATTAGGTGAAAAATCAATTTAGGGATTAATTCAAAGTTACATATTTAAATTTTTCGTAATTAAATCTTTTGGAAACTCTCTTTGTATTAAATATTGACGAGGAAATGAAATTAAAAATGAAGATAATAATAATAAATATAATTTCAGCTGCAAGGAGGAAGCCATCTTTCTCAAAACCATTAGAAGATACCAAGGCTATCGTAGGACAACCACTGAAACTGGAAGCCCAAGTGGTTGCTTTCCCGAATCCACAAGTTCAATGGTTCAAAGACGGCATACCACTGCGGCACTCGAAAGAGATATACTTCATGAACGAACCGAACGGTATTATCGGCTTAAGGATCGACTACGTTCGTCCGGAAGACGCTGGCGTATACTCGATGACTGTCTCCAATTCGCTCGGTGAAATTACTGGCTCCGCCAAAGTAGAAATCGAGGAGAAAGAGAAACGACCAGAATTCATAACCACGCTTCAACCATTGAATGTCGTAGAAGGCTTCCCGGCGAAAATGATAGTCAAACTTTTAGGCAAACCAACGCCACAACTTCAGTGGTTGAAGAACGGCGAAGAGGTTCGTAAATCATCATGAATTCTTCAAATCTTGAAAATTTAAGAATGCTTTTCCCTTATTTTCATCAACTTTGTGTTTTCAGCTCATACCTGATGGAAAGCATATAAAGGCTGTCGATCTGCCAGATGGAACTCAGGCGTTGATCATAGACAAAGTGAAGCCAGAAGACGCAGGAGAATACACAGTGATTGCAAGCAACACAGAAGGCACTTCATCTTGCACGGGAACGATTAGCGTTCTCGGAAAACTTCTATCCGATCAACCAGAAGAGAAACCTGGATTTGTGAATCCAATGCGAGACGTCTACGTCGAGGAAGGTCAACCATTAAACTTATCTGTTTCTTTCACTGGCAATCCCGTGCCAGAAGTCAGCTGGTCCAAGGACGGTGCTCCTCTGCAGCCATCCGATCGCTTAACTGTGACTTGCGATGGAAAGAAGACAGAACTGGAGGTGAACCCTTGCGAGTCCAAAGATGCTGGTGTATACGAATGTCGTATAACGAATCCTCTCGGTGAAGATTCTACGAAATCCACAGCTAACATCAGGAAGATCTTCCAGCCACCAAACTTCTTGCAAAAGTTCAAGGATCTGCAACAATTGCCTTCGTTCGATGCCAAGTTCCTAGCTCGTATCACCGGCGTACCACGGCCGGATATTACATGGTACTTCAATGACAGACCGATCTTAAATGATGACGATAAATACAAGATTAAACGTGACGGAGACGTTTGCTGTTTGTACGTGAAAGATTGTACCTATGATGACGCTGGAACGTTCAAATGCAAAGCAGTGAACAAGGGTGGCGAAGCTGAGTGTGTGGCAAATTTGACAGTCGTTGATACAATCGAGAAGATACAAAAAGCTGAGCCACCATCGTTCTTGAAAAAGATCGGTGACTGTGAATACTATAAAGGAATGGCAGCCAAATTTACAGCCTGCGTCACAGGTATCCCAGAACCTGAATTCCAATGGTTCCATAATGGTACGAAAATGTGGCAAACCGATAGGATCAGGATGAACCAAGAAGGCAGCCTGCTGCGTTTAATTATAAACAATGCCGACGAATTGGACGCTGGAAAATATATGTTAAAAATATCGAACCCTCATGGCGAAGATTCTTGCACCGCGGATTTAATTTACGAATCGTTGGAACCACGACCAAAGAAAGCTCTAGGAGACCAATATGCAGATTTCGACAAGTATCGCAAGTCTGGCGTTCCATTGCCTTTAGCCGATCGTCCAATAATCAGCAGAATGATGGATCGTCATCTGACACTCTCCTGGAAGCCATCCATCCCCATTGGACCTCGCATTCCGGTGACATATCAAATAGAAATGTGCGAACTTCCGGATGGTGATTGGTTCACTGTCCGTACAGGTATTCGTAGCTGCGTGTGCGACATCCGTAACCTTGAACCCTTCAGAGACTACAAGTTCCGTATCCGTGTAGAGAACAAATACGGAATCAGCGACCCTTCACCGTATGCGCAAACATATCGCGCGAAATTGGAGCCAGATCCGCCGAAATTCTTCCCTTATTTGCCTCCTGGCATCGACTTCCGTCCGGAGACCAGTCCCTACTTTCCCAAGGACTTCGACATCGAAAGACCACCTCACGACAATTACGCTCAAGCACCTAGATTCCTTCGTCAAGAACACGATACTCAATATGGTGTAAAGAATCACAATTGTAACCTCTTCTGGTTCGTTTATGGCTATCCGAAACCCAAGATGACCTATTATTTCAACGACCAATTGATAGAGTCTGGTGGAAGATATGATCAGAGCTATACGAGAAATGGACAAGCCACCTTATTCATTAATAGGATGCTCGAAAGAGACGAGGGAATGTACGAAGCTGTCGCGACTAACGAACATGGTGAAGCTAGACAGAGAGTTTGGCTACAGATTGCCGAGTATCCAACGTTTATTCACAGACCGGAGGAAACTATCGTAATGGTTAGAAAAACTGGACAATTAATGGCTAAAGTCATTGGTGTACCCTACCCGGAGATCAAGTGGTACAAGGACTGGAAACCTCTTACTACCTCTTCCAGAATTCGGATCGAATTCACCGAACCAGACACTACGATTTTAACCATCAGCGATACCATCGTGAAGGACGAAGGTTTATACTCGGTGAGCGCAAGAAACGTGGCCGGATCCATTTCCTGTTCCGTAATGCTGCACGTGGAGGAGAACGAGCACGAGTACGGATACAGAACGTACAGGAGGAAGTCTGATATTAAACCTCATCACGATAAGGCTCTCGATGAGTTCTACGACCTCGGTGACGAGCTTGGCCGTGGTACTCAAGGTGTCACTTACCACGCTGTCGAAAGAAGCACCGGAAAGAATTACGCGGCCAAAGTCATGCATGGAAAGGGAGAACTCAGGCCGTACATGTACAACGAGATAGAAATAATGAACAGTCTGAACCATAGGAAATTGCTGAGACTGCACGACGCTTACGAGACTGATAAATCTGTCACACTGGTTATGGAATTAGCTGCTGGTGGTGAGCTAGTGGACACTTTGACGAAACAGGCATACTACACCGAAGCAGATATTGCTGGGTATATCAGACAGTTACTATGGGGACTGGATTACATGCATTCGAATCATTTTGCTCATCTTGGCTTGACGCTCGGAGACCTATTGATCTCACATACAGGCGGCGACGACCTGAAGATTTGTGACTTCGGGCTCGCCAGAAGAATTTCGCACGCGAAATTAATGACATTGTTATATGGTATGCCCGAGTACGTGGCGCCGGAAGTTACCAACAACGAGGGAGTGTCCTTCAGTGCGGATATGTGGGCCGTTGGTATTATCACGTATATCTTGCTTTCTGGAATTTCGCCGTTCAGAGGTAACAACGACAGGGAAACGATGCTGAAGATCAGGGAAGGGAAATGGGAGTTCGATGATCGTTGGGAGAACATCTCGGAGGAAGCAAAAGATTTTATTCGTTCTCTACTGATGTACAACGCTGATAGAAGAATGGATGTCAAAGCTGCTCTTGCTCATCCTTGGTTGAACTATGCTGACAGATTTCCGCTTGATTTGTACAAGATCCCGTCGGAGAACTTGAAGAACTATTACAAGCTGTATCGCGATTGGTATAACAACGCTTCCTGCCGCACGTGGTTCCGCAGACGCAAATTGAATACAGCCTTCGAACACCCATCCAGAATGGTCTATCCGCCTGGCCACAAATACACTCCCGAACCCAGCGAGGAAAGACCGTACAGTCCAATAAAGAGACCTCCGGCTAAACCTTGGGAGAACCAGATTACTACGAGGGAACCGATTGACACGGAAATTGGAATCATCAAGAGCGAAAGCCACTATCAAAATGGTCCAGATACCTATCTTCTTCAATTACGCGACACGGATTTCCCTGTGCGTTTGCGTGAATACATGAAGGTTGCGTGCAATCGTAGTCCTGGTTTCTCTCGTACCATCACCGAAGAAAGCTTCGACTGGAGAGCGCCTATTATACGAGAACGTCGTCGCTTCACGGATATTATGGACGAAGAAATTGACGACGAGAGACGAGCAAGAATCAGTAGATACGGTACAGATAATTTCACTCTGAGACGCTTGAAACACGAATTGGGTACTCGATTGGATAGTTACGCAGAGGCAGAGGCAATGATAGAGTCGAAGAAAGAGGGACATCTACCATTCTTCCGTGAAAAACCACAAATTAAACCCATTGAAGAAGGAATGCCTGTTCAGCTAGCTTGTCTAGCTGTTGGAAGTCCCAAACCAGTGATTCAGTGGTACAAGAATGACATGATGATTCAGGAGAGCAACAGAGTAAAGGTCACCGAGGACCAAGATGGCAGATCTGTGCTTAGCTTCAATCCAACGAAGGAACACGATGTTGGTAGTTACAAGATTGTCGCCAGGAACTCCCTCGGACAGACTGTGGTTAGAACGAGATTAGTGGAAGCTGCTGTTCCTTCAGGTCCTGATTCTCCTGAGCTTACCGATGTCTCAGACACAGAAATACTTCTACGATGGAAGCAACCCAAATACGATGGCAACTCTCCAGTCTTGTGTTACAATCTCCAATACAAGCTAGGTGACTCGGTCGATTGGATAGATATAGCCTCGAACATCGATCACGAGTTTTACATGATAAGAGACTTGACACCGGACACTTCCTATAACTTCCGTTTAGCAGCACGAAATCGCGTCGGTTGGAGCGAAAAGGGTATCCCATCGAAGCTGATCAAAACTAGACTACCAGGTTGTCCAAAGGTACAAATTACTCGGGCTATGAGGCACCTTCAAGAACTGACTGAATCAGGTCAAGAAATATTGCTTGATGAAGACAAGCCACATATGGATTACTCCATCGAGGACCATCCCATCGAGTGGTCGACCGACACGAATCTCTCAAGCAAGTATAGCTTCATCTCTGAGATCTCCAGAGGCCAGTTCTCCGTTGTAGTAAAAGGTGTTGACAAAAGTACAGACCGTGTGATAGTCGCCAAGATTTTAGAGCTAAATACGGAAACAGAAAAGCAAGTGAACAGGGAGTTTGAAGCTCTCCGTTCATTGAGACACGAGAGGATAGCGATGTTGGAGGCAGCGTACAAAGCACAAGGTTCTCCAATTGCGCTATTCATCTTAGAAAAGCTTCAGGGAGCTGATATTCTCACATATTTCTCGAGTAGACATGAATATACAGAAAATTGCGTAACAGTTGCTATGACGCAAATTCTGGACGGTTTACAGTACCTTCACTGGCGAGGATACTGTCATCTTGACATTCAACCTGACAATATAGTGATGTCTAATGTCAGATCGGTCCAAGTCAAACTTGTTGATATGGGTTCCGCCCGACTCGTCAGCAAATTGGGCACAACAGTACCGAAAGCTGGTCATCCAGAATATAGAGCACCCGAGGTATACAATGAGGAACCGGCTCATCCTCAGACAGACGTTTGGATGGTCGGTGTACTGATGTATGTACTCCTATCTGGTATTTCACCGTTCCGTGGCAAAGATCCTGATGAGACCAGACAAAATATTCTGTTTGTGAGATACAGATTCGAACATCTGTATAAAGAGTTAAGTCAGGAGGCTACTAGGTTCCTTATGTTGGTTTTTAAACGAGCACCCAGGTTTGTATTCTTTGTTTTAGTATTACTACATGAATCGGAGTTTTTATGTGTTTTGTTTTTATTTTAGTAAAAGACCATTGGTGGAAGAATGCCACGAACACAGATGGCTACAACTATCGGAATTTATGATTAAGAAACGCGAGAGAGCAGTGTTCTTAGGTAACAGACTGAAAGAGTATAACGAAGAGTACCACGAAGAGAAGTCGAAAATAGCATCTGAGAACCAAAGCCTGGCAAGTGAAAGCCTGTTAGGTTCTACTCAAAAGCTCATTAGATCGACTAGCATACAAGAAGAACTGCTCACCACGTTCTAACGAATAAGATATTATTAAGCAATGATTTTCCAATTTTCTTTATGTGACTGTAAAATTTCATGCACGCATCTAGTCAGTTTCTTAAAGAACAAGGAAGAGCAACTGAAAAAAGAAGAGGATGGTATCGAAATATATGAATCTTCCTTCCTTGTTCTCTTTTTTGTTATTATTTATTTGTTACGTTTAATTATTTTAACGAAATATTACCGTCTACTTATATCGTTACTCCTAAGATCTGTGAGTAAAAAAGAATCGATCGATCGATATTTGAATACAACGTAAGATAAAATCACGTTTTAACGAATCAAGGTACAAACCTTTAAAGTTGTACAAAAATGATGATTATATTCTAATAAAATCACCAATAAATGCTAAATAATTAAAGAAAGCTTTATTATTAAATATTGACTTTATTTACAAATTATGATCTGTCGTCATTACAATGCTCTATAAAAAGGATAAGTATATTGTACACATGACATGTTCTCTGTTCTCATTCTCTGTACCATTATACAAATTTAACTGCAATGAGAAGTATCATAACATTCAAAAGCTGCATATAATTAACAAATTCAAATATAACAAATACCTCCTTAGAATAAGAAGACTAGTAGTGAATGAAATAATTAAATACAAGTTAATCAATATCGATTTAAAAAAATACTTTTTAATCAAACTCGAACTTTCCATCAAAATAAAAAACTAATTCCATAAATGTACAGTGTCACTGTTATAACATTATCCACTGATCTGAATCATCTTTTTGCATACTGCATAACATAATCCTTAACCTTACTTCGAAAGGACTCTTTATCCTTTACAAATAGATCGGCTGCTTCTCTGTTTAAAGGATCATCAAAATTTAGGAGATCCTGCAAAAGGATATGATTAATTAATATAATCACAGAAACATTTTCAGTAGAATTTTTAAAGACTTACTGTGAAAAGTGAATTCAAACCCCATACTACATCTTTAAGTTTACGAGTCGGTGCCCATCCCATTTCATCTATACTACTCTGCCTCAAAATTGAAAGGCAGACGTTACCATCCTCGTTTATATTAGGATGCCACAACTTTGTTAAGCATTTAACTTTTGGCGGCTAAAACAATTTTGTTAATATCAGACTGATCACAAATTCTTATATAAAAGTTTTAATGATGATATACTTACAGCCATATTATATTCTTCAGGTATATAAACTTGGAAATGAAATCTACCTCCAGCCCAATATCCTTCATCAGGAACAATTGAGAGAATAAATTCATGTAGACAATCGGGATCTTGAAATTTCACCTGACATGTACTAGGTAATGTTTGCTGCATTTCTTGAACCTAAATGAATGGAAAAATTAAAACAGTTAGTTACAGTTTTTTTTCTTAATTTCAAGACAATTTCGTACATTCTTATCTCATTATACCTCTTTTATCAAAAGCTTATCACGAACAGAAACGCGTTTATTATGTTCTTTGTTTTTTGAGTTTGATATATCACTATCCTTTTTCAATTTTCCTCTCAAGGTAATCATATTTTCAACAATTCTGAAAGGAACAATAATTTCACAAACGATGAAACGTACTAAAAATTGGAAAAAGGATTAAGAAAAACACAATCCAACACAGTGACAATTGCTTTAATCATTTAAGAACAATTGAGGCATTATTCTTATTTTTTTGATACCCGATTTTGATAAATATCAAAGACAAATAAATATTTTAATAGTTTCAAAGAAGCTGTTAATATTCCACATTACGACTTATTATATCCAAAATATTTTTCATATAAGATTAAAAAGTTATATTGTTAAATACCGTTTATGACATTTATTATGGAACAACACGATTTTAAGGTTAGAACTATCGAATAGAGTGCATTAGTTCGTTTTATTAAACTGTACCTTAGACTATAAATATGGCAATATGGTAATATATGTTTATAATCAACTCAGTGAATCTGCATTTTCTTAATTTTCATCTCAAAACTTTCCCACTACCAAACATTTAAAAGCAAACGGTAAGTATTTAAGCGCACTCAAAGTCTAGATCTTGTACTGTAGATGGCAATACTGGTTTGGTTTTATGTCGGAAGTTCATTTATAACATAGCAAGATCTGATTGTTGTTTTATGGCAATATTATTTTTATTGAAACAAATACATATAACGTATAAATTATTAGTGAAGTTTTTATTTATTTATTTACAAATATTTGTAGTGTATAACATTTATAATCTATCTAAATATTGTAGATCTTACATAATCTTTTATATAGAATGTGAAACGTACACGATGATTGAACAATCAAGAAAAATTTTATGTAAAATGATACTTAATCGTATGCATCGCCACTCAATACAGAAAAAGAAAACAATTTTTATATTTGAAGATTTTATATTACATACATAACTTTGTATTTATACATTTTTATGCAAAATTTTATATATAAAATGCTACCTAAATATAACTATTTCTTTTATGCAAATGCATGCCACGTTTGTAAAAAATTTGGGGCAGAAATCTCTTTAAAAAGATGTGGTAACTGCACTATGATCTCTTATTGTTCCAAGGAACATCAAAAAATACATTGGTCACAACATAAAGATTTATGCAATGCAATATGCAATATTTTAAAGGACAATCAACTATCAACCTTTTTAAATACTCAACAGAATGTTGATATAAAAGCTTTTACTCAAATGAAAATGAATTTCATGTTACTAGTAGCAATAAAGGTTGGCAGAAAATTAGAGCACTATGAAGAGCAAATGTTCAAATTTCTTAGATTATGTGTTGTGTGTCACGATCAAAATGTAAGAGTTCTTGAAGATTGTCCTAATTGTCCAAATACTAGTTTTTGCACAAAGCACAAAAATGATATTGTACATAAAAGATATTGTGATCTGATAAAGCTATGTTTTAATTTAGATGTAATCTCAATAACACACGAGAGAAAGATACCGAAAATAAGAATACCATATCATATAAATCATGTAAATTTACCAAAAAACATGAAAGATTTTATAGATTCTTACATTGAGCCTTGGAAGAACTCACATATATCAATAATAGAGGAAACAATGATTAATTCAGAATATCTTTCACGACCTTTAACATTTCTTTACGCAATACAAAAATTACGATATCTTTTGAATGGTAATAGTATTGTTGTTCATGTTATTGCAGCCAATATGATAGATATTGATAGTATAGATCTTTGGGAAATTCTCTTACACTGGTTACCATGCATTACAACAGCACAAATTTTTCTAATAGGACCTGAATTATCTATAGATTCCATATCAGAGAATCTGTGTAAGGACTGTCAATATAATAATAAAAAACTTTCAATTCAAATATGTAGTATGCTTTATGAGAACTATACAAATAATGATTCATACGTAAAACCAGATTTTATTATTGGATATAATGCAGGAATACACGAATATGAAGATTTTAGATCTGAAAATTATTCATGGAGACAATCTTTAGAGATAGTAGCTGAACAAAATTGCCCATTGATTCTAACATCTTATACTGCAACAGAAGCAGAAAAAGAACAAATCAGACTGAATGAAATTTTAAACAATCATGTAAATTATACATATTTTGAACAGAATCCATTTTCCAGTTTAAGACCATACAGAGATTTTGAAAATGAAGGAATATATTACCAAAACCAATACATAATCATTTATGAAAATTTAAATACACTACAGTAATCGATATTTATAGGTTAAATTTATAATTGATATTATAGTATTTTATACTTAATTTGATATGTTTACATTATTGTTTGTATGAATTTATTGCTAAATAAATGCGTAATACTACTTGTAAAACGAGTATTTTTTAAAGAAAAGTTATCAAAAATATATTATTTTAGAAATGTTATTAAAATATTTTGATAACTTCGTTAATTGGCTTTTGTTTTCTCCACATTTACTTGTTTCGTTTTATAACTGATTAATTTTTCTTGCGATGTAGTTTTGATTCTAAGAAAACAACCTCAGAGTGATAAGATAGCCAATCAACTACTCGGCCGCATTCGCATGTATTGTAGTTGTAAATGTCATAATCAGAAATACTTGTTCCTATTGTTAGACTTTCAGAAGTATCCTTTTCTGTTATGAAGAATATTTCGGAGGTATAACTACTTGTATCAACGTGTGATTCACATAAGTTTCTTGTTATATTAATAATAATGGCAGAAATTGAATGGCCATGGCAATACAGTTTTCCTCCCTTTTTTACGTAAGTATTCATAGGTTATGTTGATCATCTATTTTAAACTGTGATTTATGTACATACATAAATATATCTTCTGGCATTCTCTATATCTAAATATTTGATAAACACTTTCAGACTTCAGCCTCATTCAGATACTAGAGCTAAACAATTAGCAGCATGGAAAAGTTTGATCCTAGAATATTATCGTATAACAAAACAAGCTATTGTAGATATAAGAGAAGTGCATTCAAGCCCGTTATTTAATAATACCGCAATTAATCGTATCCTTTTTACAATAACAATGATTGTGTAAAATGATAAACTTATTACTTGCCTACAAATTTATTCCTTAATATATGAAACAGGCAAATTACCATCAGAGGCTATCTTGTTGGTATTGGAAGAATTAGCAAAATCAGGGAATGCAAGCCCATTAGATAAGACAAGACAAAGGTGGCTAATTTATTGGCATACTTTGGAAGAATGGGGTGAAATTATTTATAACTGGGTACAAGAGAATGGATTTGTTGGTTACGTATGTACTTTATTTGAATTAACACAAGGAGAAGATACAACAAATCAGGGTATATACTTTTATAAAAGTTGTATTTAAGGAAGATAAACAGTATTGTGATATAAAACAAATGCTTTCTGTTTTTAGAATTTTATGGACTTGATACAGAAGTATTAATCAGAGCACTTAAAACGCTGGAAGCAAATAAGAAAGCAGAATTAATTATATTTGATGATAATCAAGGTGTGAAGTTCTTTTAGACACATAATTGTACAAAGAATTGCTTTGTAAATGTAAATACAAATCTTCACTATTTTCAAGGTATATATATGTTTATGATTAAACAAGCATTTTTAAAGATATAATTAAACAAATTTTTAAAGAATTCATATAATTTAAGAATATGAATTATGATTAGAATACATTATACATACAAATATGATTAGAAGACATTATTCTTAAACTTATATTAATAAAATCTAAATTAATAAATATTATATATGTACAGAAGTGAAACAGTATTAAATATAATTTTTATATTTGTTGTATTCTATAATTCTGTGGAATGTTTTAATATAATGGAATATATAATATTTAAAATTTCACATAGAAAAGTAATTGCAATAAAATATTTTTTAAAATAAAAAGAACTATGTATTTTTAATACATTTATGAACATAAATAAGTCAAGGTTTGATCTTTCAAAGTACATTAATACTCAACCACTTTTTTTTTTCTTTAAGTATGCAACAGTAACAATCTTTTTAAGTATCTAACAGCATTCTGGTGATTAAAATACTTAATAATTACATACTTATGTATAGATTATCATACAATTACAATCAGAGTCAACATGAATATACATTAGTACAAATTATTGACTATAAAGTATATAAAAAATATTATAAACACAGTAAAATTGTGTTCATATAATATCATGGCAAATTTGTAACAAGAAAACTAAAAAATTATGCATCTGCTTTTCTCACTCTGGCTAATTCAATTGTTTCCTCCTGAAGGTTTGCATTTGCTTCAAGATCTTTTTTACTTAAATGTTCAATGACATAAGCTCCGAGTGCATCGCATATGACGTTTATTGTGGTTCGGAAACGATCCCTATAGGCGAATTTAACAATTATTTAAAATGTAAAAAATTTTTATTTGATTAATAACTATGCCAAAGCGGATAACTTACAGGAGCCAATCTACTGCAATGATAAGTGTTACATCTTCAGCAGGCAATCCTACAGTATCCAACACCATAACCATTGTAACAAGACCAGCTTGTGGAATGCCAGCAGCTCCAATGCTGGCTGCAGTTGCTGTTATACTACAAAAGTATATCAAACCATCAAAGTTATTAAGACTTTAAGCTTAAGTTTTAAAGATCAGTTCACTTAATTCAACAATTACCTAACACCAATAACATTGCCGAGAGACAATGGAACTCTCCTGACTTGAGCTATAAAAATTGCAGCAACAGCTTCGTATAATGCAGTTCCATCCATATTAATGGTAGCACCAATTGGAACAACAAACCTTGTAATTCTCGGGTCTACGCCTATATTATCCAAGCACTGTATTGTTACTGGCAATGTGGCAGTGCTGTATTCACAAAAATAAATTATTTATAAATCCAAAACTTCTAATGACACGTTTTCTAAAATGAATGAATTTATATAATTCACCTTGATGATGTACCAAATGCTGTAGCTAAAACTTGAGTCATCTTGCCTATGAGTTTAAATGGCAACTGTTTTGTGCAAATGAAGAATATAACAGAAAGTGTTACACAACCATGAATAATCAAACCTAATAATACTGTAATAAAATATAAACTTAATTGTCCAGCAATAGCACCAATATCCTCAATTTCTAAAAGCTTTGAAGTAACAAGAAAGAGCACACCAATTGGAGATGTCCTATGAAAAAATAAAATTTTTTACATGACTTAAATTAATTAAATAAATAATTCGTTATGTCATTTGCTTACCATATGACCCATCTAGTAATAAGCATTGTTGCTTCAGATAAAGTGTCAAAAAAAGATAAAAGAGGTTTTCCTTGTTCACCCATTTTACTGAGAGCTATTCCTAACACAATTCCAAATATAACCAAACCCAAAGTATTCATACCATCCCCATATTTATGACTTATGTCCCAATCTTGTATGTCATTTACTGGAAAAAATATTAAATTATTTACAAGATACATTGATAGAATCACAATTATAAACAAATTTAATTTAAATGTAATATTTACCCCCTGTTTTATTTTTGGGCTCTATTAGTACTGTGCGGTACTAAAGCACAATATTAATTAATTAAAATTTTTATTATACAATATTAATCAATAATGTTTATAGGAAAATTAATATACCTGAGCAATACAAGCCTGTACAAGATTCGGCGGAAACACATTCCTAAAAATAAAATTTCGTAAAAAAAATCGAGACTTATTGTAATACAAATGTAATATTTGTTGCTATACCTGATTAAATCTAATATTGTGTCTGTAGTTGTAATATCTCTAGTTGGCGCTACATTATCCTTTGCGATCATACCATGTGTACTGTATTCTCCAGGTCTAATAATTAAGACCAAAATTATACCAAGAATTACAGCAGATATCGTCGTTGATGAATAATAGTAAATTGATCTTATACCAATCTTTCCTATAAATTAAATACATTTAAAAATTTTTGTTTCGTTCTTTTAATGATATACTAGGATTAACATGTAATAGTATTTCACAAAACGTGGATACTAGAATTGTTACCGTGAGATAACAAATCATTATTTTCAATCGTTTGAGCAACGAAAAGCAGAATATGAATGGAAAAATGCTGGTAAGAGAGAGAGAAAGAGATCTATTACTGTTCATTCTTATGTAATTCTTAGGTCATTAATGCTTTCAAATTAATAATTTAGAAAGATAGGACATCTGTTATCGGAATTGTTTTCTCTCTGACTAAGCTAAATCACGCCAGAAAATGCCGGTAATCTGTGTTTTACCAAACCAGGCATCTTCGCGCAAACAAGTTTATACACCCACGTAATCCATTCGTCATAAACGATCATCTACAAAATTTTTTTTGCAAAAAGTATACACATGTTTTTTTAATTACCGGATAAATTAAGATCTAATCCGCCGATTGCGCTAACGATACTAGCAACGATTAATGGTAATATAAGCGCTTTGAGCATTCGAAGGAATATGTCTCCCGGAAATTGAATGTACATAACTTCGCGCTTTGTCCATGGTTCGTCTCTGACATTTCTTAAGATGAAACCGAGAATTGTACCCGCCACTACAGCGGCTACTGTAAGCATTGTCAGCATGTTTTCTGACATGCAACTTCTCCATTTTTTTGGATGAGCCATGTCGTCTTTTTATCCTAAAAAAAGCAACAATATTTTTAGTATGACTTAATACAATGCGAAATCGATGTAAATTTGCGTCTTGATTAAAATCAACATAACATTTCTCAGAAATACATTACACAAATCTTCCTAGTAATATGATAATAAGATATAGCTTCAGGCACGATATATGAAACATTAAATTATATATATATATATATAGTATATGTATGAAAAAGATAACACCCTAATTACTCTACTATCTTTTTATGTCAGCCTGTCGAAATGTAACATCGTTCTTATGGTTGTAAACATGTTAAAATATTTGCACATGTGTGGAAGACCGTGATAAGACTGACATGTGAGAGTGAAATAATGGATAAATATAAGATACTATAGAATGCTCCAGATTTAGATATTGGTTGAGATTCATGAACAATTAATGCAGGTAAATATAGACTGATTAATTTTATATTACTAAGCGTCTTTAAACACAGCAGAGGTCTGTGCCCCTATTACTCTACTACCATAAATTACGTTTTTATCTTGCGGGAGGTACTGTTCCATAATACAATTATCTTATTTACGTTTTCCATCAATTTTGTTGGTCGCAAATAATCAATTTCTTGAATTTTTGAATTCATAAATTGACTTGTTTAAAATTACATATAATTTTTCTGTATTTTCAATTTTATATGCTGTGTACATTCAAATCTAATTCGAGTAAATTTAAATATTTTTATAACTTTCTGTTGCATTAAACTTTTTTATTATCGATAAAATATATTAGATAATAATTGATACCGATATTATCAAGGTATTTGTAATATGTTCTTGATCGTAAGTCTAGTAAGATATTCTGTAGATGGAATGTAAATACAAAACGTATACTTATCCGTATAGTTACAAAAGTGAACAGAAAAACAATCCTCAAGGCGTGCTACAAGACTCATTGATCCTGTATTCTAATCATCATGTTGGATGATACATAATATAATTTATTATATAACACAAGCGATATGAAATATTCATAAATGTTAATTGTTCGTTTAAATATTGCCCGCGACACCCATCGTGCATGCATACCCATCATCTGACAGCACCAATTAACCCTAAAGTACATGGTGTTAAGTTCATGTTTATTCCCTAATTCCGCAGCATCCGGTATCAAATATTCTTATCATAAAAAACGGTATGGCGTAATTAAATCTACCCAAATTTATTATAAAAGATGCATACATGTTTGTATTAAGAATCTTCGATCAATTAATAATGAACTGATAAGATTAATTAATGAATAAAAATATAAATTAAGACTACGAATTTTCTCGTCATCGTGCTATGTATACATATATGTATGTATGTATATCTCGCAGAAACTGGTATTAACCGGTTTAAACTGTCCTGGAAATCTGCCTTTACGTTCCATCCACTAATAAAATTGTATACTGCTGAAAAATTTGTCATTATTTTTGTTCATGCGCGGCGGAAATTTTCATGCTGATTCTACGAATACGAAAAAGGGAAAAAGAAAAATAAGAGAGATGTAACCGAAATTGATCTCGTGTTGACATGATTATTAAGTGAGATTGAAGATTCGATTTATATGCGCTCCGGGCGAGGGCAAATGAAAGTAGACGATAGGAACCAAATACACGTGCCATTCTTGTTTGAACCGCGCATGGCGATAGTAACCGTACGATGAAGAACGCGCGGCGTTCTAAAAATTTGAAACACCCTCGATATATCATTCATCAAATGAACAAAGAAGCATGGTAATTATGGATTTACTGTGCAAAGCGCGTATCTATGAGTAAGTCTAAGTAAAGATGTTCAATGTGTAGATAACGCTGATGTCACGTGTCTAGAAGAAAAGAAAAAATTATATGCGTGGAAAATCGTAATTTGAAGCGTTTGTTTGTCATATCAAGATGGCATCAACTAAAGAATTTCTTTTTTAGCTTTTTGCAGATTTTTATAAAGGTGCAGTTTTTCTTGATTTATGACTGTTTAAAGATATATATATCTTTCTCGATATATAACAAATTTTAAAACAATATCAAGATCAAACATTTGCCGATCATATTTTTGCGCAATCAATTTCTATTTCTTTATTGTGCACGTGGATCGACTATCGTGGAGACAAGATACGCGTTGTATCAAATCATTCGACTCTTTTTACTAGCACAATAGATACATCTAACAATACGCAATGAGAAAAGTCATAAGTGTTATGTAGATCATAATTACAGTCGGGGCAAAGATGAGCGCAACGAGACACGACTTTATTTACCCTTTGATTCCTGTCACATTGTTTGCACGTTTACCTCTTATATCATTCTTAAAAAGGTAAAAGTAAATTATCGCTATCGGGTTTTTACAGAACTACTACAATGTCATTGAACTACTACAGCTTTCAACTTCGAATGCTTTCATTTCCCTAAAAATGGTATATCTCGTATATTTTATAAATAATCACTGTGTATTTATAAAAAAAATTGACTTACCTGATGAATCAGTTCTGTTCACGATTGTGGTCGTCGATAGAAGAAACTGTGTGCGCGGCAATGCAATCGAATCACGTTGCGCGCGTGCTAATTTTTTAATCGGGATGCTGAACACGCTTCGATTTAGAGTACGCGAGATGTTGTGCTTCTCGCGAGCGCGATCGTCGTACTATCGGCACGTTCTGTTCTCGTGGACTGTCGGCGACGGCGCCTGGGCATGAGAACAGAGCCCTTCGCATCGTACGGAATAGTACGGATGCAACCATGTGTGCGTCAGAATCAACTATCTCCTTCCCTCTCCATCACCCTTTGCTTTTGATATTCCACCTCTCTTTCTCCCTCTATCTTTTTCTCTTTCTCTGTGCCTCGGCATCCTTTTGCCCCCTTTCACCGAACTCCGACTACACTGTCCTCCCTCTTCGTCGTTTTTCTTACGTACCTTCACCATGTAGCCGGAGATCCTACGATGAGCGTGCTGGTGCGCGCGCAAACATACACGCGGTTTGCGAAACCGCGTGTACCTCAATCGACACATGTATTCGAAACTTGAATGAATGGTTATACCTTATATAGTAGACAGTTCGGTAATTGGCACACGTACAAGTTAAATCATAATTATTACGAAATACGTATCGTATATTTTTGGATCAAGCTGTTAATGAAAAAAATACATAGCACTGGTATTTTGAATTTAAAAAAAATATATTACTATACATATATAGCGCAATCTTTTTTTTTAAATTTGATTCGCAAATATTATTTTTAGGTATTTGGTTTAATTATAAAAATGTAAATGAACTTTTTCTAATCTTGGTAGATTTCGTTAATCGCTTGCTTCCTTGTTAGAAATGGTAACGAAATTATGTAATAAAAGTGAAACGAACTGTAGCACGCAATATACGTCAGTTCATAAACGATGATTTAATTAATGTAAAATTTACAAAAATTAGTGTGAGAATTACTTGACCGCTAGGGACGATGTTTGTATAATTGGATTGAGGTCAGTCACGTGATTGTGTTAATTATTCTGCCCCTCCTTTCTCGCATATTCGGCTAAATTTGTTTCACTTTTTGTCGCCCAAGAATACAAATGAAGAAACACACGTATCTTGTATCAACGCAACTTGGTTTACGTAATTCTTCGTTAAAAGTTATATTCTGATACAATTACAATACATATCACGTGTTCGCGAATAATATTATTTAAGGAAAATAAAATTAAACTAACATGTATTTGTTACAAACATTTATTTAAGAATAGATAAGGAATATAGGTTTTATTTATTAAAAATAAGTGAATCATTTAATACTTAGATGTAAAAATTACTTTTTGGAAATACTGATAAAATGTTGCAAGAAATACATATAATAATTAGAGAGCAGCTTCTAGATAACATTATATGTAAACTAAATGCAATATGTAATCCTGAATGATATAAGAAATTGTATGGCAAGATATGTAATGAATGCAGAATTTGATATTTAATTATTAATATTAGAATTCTAGATTAAAATCAATGTAAATGGTGAAAACTTAATATTTAAAGGCACACTTTTCCATTATATCATTCTTGTTAAACATAAGGGATGATTATTCTAAACATGTAATACTAAAATATACCTTAATAATTAGTACATTTGTTCAAGGCACTTTAATCACAAAATGACAATTTTCTTTACTCAATAAATCCTTAACAGAATAACTAATTCTGCCGCAGAACTATGATTTTCAGAAAAGAATCAGAATACTCAAATTTTACTTATTAAATGAAATACCAAGCTGTCATGGTAAATCCAAGATATAAGTACTATTTAAACTGTAATTAAGAACTAAGGGATTTTATAGACATATATACACAATTCTCTTGTTGACTTTTTGGAATGACACGTTAAAAGGAAAAATTAAGACAATGAATTACATTTCCACAAAGAATTTAGAAAGAACAAAATTGTTACTCTGTCTTTTTACTATCTTTACTCTGTCTCAGTGAATTTTAAATGTAAATTTATCAACTTAACATTTCATTAATATTGATTTTACAAGCCACTAGAATAATCAGCTGCTATAATTGAGTTGTTTTATGAATATTAACAATGATTTGGAATATTATTTACAAATTGTTACAATGCTGTCAGTACAATTAATTTTCTGGTGGTGGTGATGTTATTTTCCTTTTAAAGAGTAAAATATGAGGTTCTGAAACATAAATATTTGCCAATTAAAATATTTCTAATAATCTTCTATTAAAAATTTATTTTGTAAATACAATTTAAAGTAAAGGGGACAATAATAAAATTTGAATAGTATATAAAGAATTCAACCAGTTGACATACCTGGCTTATGAATCATATAATGAACCCATCCTTGACTTTGTTGAACACCAATAGCTCTCCACTCTTGTTCCGAGAGGAGATGAGTAGTTGGAACCAATTTAATCATTTCTTTTGGTAGTACTACGTGCCTAATAAAAGAACCATAAGTAATATATACATGCATCCATATATGTATTGCCAATAATCTTATGTTCTTATTTATACACTGTTTTTAAAATGGTGAATTTTAATAAACAATTATTTTAGGACAATTGAATAAACTAGTTTGAATTAAAATAATACTGTAAAAAGAATTTGTAACATACTGTAAAATATGGTAATTAGAAAGTACTTTCTAAAGTAAAAGTATACATATTTCAATAAGTAAAATCATAAAATTTGCATGACTGTATTAGCATTATTTAATATTTTATCTTTCTTTTTATCTCTCCATCCCAATTTCAATATTGTTTAAGAGTGAGTAGGCTACTAAGCAAACAAAAGAACGTGCCAGACGGCCATTTAAACGATACGTTACCTCTCCGTCCAAAAATTAGACAAAGAAGTTACGGAATTAGGTATATAAAATATAACGAAACAAATACATTCCTCATTACAAGCAAATTTTCGGATGATATCATCAAGAAAATATCAACATGAATATATAATTAGAAAGTGTATACTGGCACATATAGCAAAACGATTCAAAATGGCACAATTGGCCAAAATCGAAATCTAAATGAGGCATTATATGCTGCTGTTATTTATACCAACCTATATTCGTATTTATCATCGTAATATTTATCCGAATAATACATCTTGTTCGACATCTTGATCCGAACAGGATTATCACAAATTCTCAAGGCAATTCACCACTAAACACTATAAAACGCAGCCGAGTGTTTTCGAAAACCTTCCTTCTACAACGTATACCCACAAATTTGAAAGTTTAACGGATGTAACATCAAGAAGAGTGGAAGAAAGCTACTCCCTAGTCATTGACAGTTCATTAAAAAATGATTATATGAAAAAGATAGAAACAATAATCGAATAATTTTTATCAACTCATTATACTTTTATGAAATTATAAAGATATTTAATATTTATTGTTTATTATTATTTCATTAAATATAAACGGAAATTGACACACGTAGTAAACCGGAATCAGCTGTCCTAAATTCAGTGATGGTGTTCAATACCCTTAGTACGTTGAGAAAATATGATTCGTGAGGTTAAGTGTCAAGTAATATCAAATAATATTAACATTTTATGGGAATATACAATATTCATATTTTGATTAAAAATGGAAAAGTATTCTCATGGAAGTAGCTGTGAAAGATCACAAAATGGCGATAAGAATCGATGTAAATATAAAGATAGAATTTCTAATAAGGACAGTGACAGTGACTATGGTAGCCATTCTAAAAGATCAAAGTCAAGACATAAACACTCTAAAAGTTGTAGTCAAAAATATAGAAAATGTAGATACAGAGATTCTTCAGAATCGCGCGAATCTCATAAAAAATCCTCGAAACATAAAAGCAGGAAAAGGTTAGTAAACACTTTCAAATGATCACTTTTGAGGTTATGAATTAAAAGTTTATTATTTTCTAATTTTTTTTCATTTTAGATCATCATCTTCGTCATCTTCATCGAGTCTAAGTGATTCTAGTGATTCATCTTCATCTAATTCTTCATCAGATTCTACAAAGCTTTTAGAAAAGCTTCAGAAACAGCGTCAGAAACAAATCGAAGACAAAAAACGCCAAAAGGAATTGATGAAAGCTACAGAAACACCAGAAGAAAAAAGATTACGGCGTTTAAAAAAGAAGGAAGCTAAAGAACGTAAAAGAAAAGAAAGAATGGGCTGGGATAATGATTATTTACATTATACAAATACAGATAATCCATTTGGTGATGGAAATTTACTTTCCACATTCGTATGGTCTAAAAAACTTGAGAAAGAAGGTTTACTTGGTGTAAGTAGGGAAGAACTAGAAATTAGAAATAGGCATAAACAAGAAGAAAATAAGAGAGAATTAGAAAAAGTTAAGAAAAGGAGACAAGAGAGAGAATTAGAAAGACAACAAAGAGAAGAAGAGATGACAATGCTCCAAAGAGGAAAAGAAGCTGCTCAGTTGGAACAATGGGCAAGACAGGAAGATCAGTTTCATTTAGAGCAAGCAAGATTAAGATCACGTATAAGAATACAAGATGGTCGTGCAAAACCAATTGATCTTCTTGCCAAATACATCAGTGCAGAGGAAGAAGTTGATGCTGTAGAAATGCACGAACCTTACACTTACTTACGTGGATTACATGTGAAGGATTTAGAAGATCTCATTGAAGATATTAAAGTATATAAAGAATTAGAACGTGGAAAAAATTTAGATTATTGGAATGACATTACAGTAATTGTTGAAGATGAACTACATAAATTGAGAAAATTAGAGAGATCAGAATATGAAGTTGGTAGGTATATTTTTTTTGCTTGCACAAGTGAAATTTTGTTTTTATAGTTTTTACAAATTCATTGTATTTTTTCAGCTGTAGGTAGAAGAGAAGGAATACACGAATCGGTTGCTAAAGATGTGACTGCTATTTTTAAAGGAAAAACAGCAGGCCAATTAGAAGCTTTACAACTACAGATTGAAGCAAAAATTACAGGAAAGCCTGAAGGTGTTGATATAGGATATTGGGAAAGTCTTTTGTCTCAACTTAAAGGTAAGCATTAAAAATTACGTATGTATACTTTGAATCATATTATTTAACTCGCATGTTTGTATCAGTCATTTATATTCTTCAGCGCATATGGCAAGAGCGCGATTAAGAGATCGGCATCAAGAAAATCTACGTAAAAAATTGGAAGTTTTAATTGCCGAACAAGGTGTAGCTAGGACGGAAAATGAAACCGAGAGTTCGCAAGCAATTGATGAGCAGCCGGAGAAACAAGAAGAACAAGCCGCTAGTACAGCTGCAGAAAAAAGTGAAGAAAGTCAATCAGAGTATGTAGTCTTTCTATTACACATATACTGGTATGAAAAATTTCAAATATACAAATATTTTTTATATATTTGCAGTGATGATCAAGAGACTAATAATGCAGCTGATGATCTTTTGTCAGAGTCTTTCTGTGAATATGAATCAGGAGGTTATTCTCCAAAATATATACCTTATTCTCAACTTGAACCAGGAACATTAGTAACTTTAGAAGAGGATGATAATCAGCGATTGGAATATGCAAGAAATCAAGTACTCAGTACAGGTCGGAAAATTCAGAATGTTATGACTGCGGAAGAACAAGCAATGCATAGAGAAGCACGTAAAAACATGAGTTCTGACGAAGCACAATTTAGCGTTGAGTCATCTTTAGAAGCACAGATCTATCTTTGGTCTGACAAGTATAGACCCAGAAAACCAAGATATTTCAATCGAGTTCATACCGGTTTCGAATGGAATAAATATAATCAAACTCATTATGATATGGATAATCCGCCACCGAAAATCGTTCAAGGCTACAAATTTAATATATTTTATCCGGATTTAATAGATAAAAA
This sequence comes from Bombus waltoni, assembly GCA_014737395.1. Taxonomy (NCBI): domain Eukaryota; kingdom Metazoa; phylum Arthropoda; class Insecta; order Hymenoptera; family Apidae; genus Bombus; species Bombus waltoni. The sequence goes on from JACXII010000013.1 coordinate 174,672, forward strand.
CACAACTCCTGAATATTTTTTGGTAAGATATATTGTTCAGATTAATTTTATTTTATTGCTAATGATTTGAATATTTAATTAACAAAAATGTTATCCTTTTCAGACACCCTGTGCAGATAATAAAGACTTTGCTATTTTACGATTTCATGCAGGCCCACCTTACGAAGATATTGCATTTAAAATCGTTAATAGAGAATGGGAATATTCATATAAACGTGGATTTAGGTGTCAATTCCACAATAATATTTTCCAATTGTGGTTCCATTTCAAGCGATATAGGTATAGACGATAATATATTAACATTTTGTATTTATACAATATGTACTATTATTGTAAATAAAAAATACTTTTTATAAAATTCTATCAACTGCAGACCCATATTTCTCATGACGTACGTACATGAGTAAAATTGCACAACTTTCTGTGCAAGAGCAGTTACTTTCTCGGTATGTGAAATATACCCGCACGTTTTTTAATAAGACATTGTTACAAAATTGAAAGTATTATCTAAATAGCGTTTCACTTTATCGTATAACATAGTTTAATAATCGATCCAATAATATTAAAATTATATTCAAAGTACATCCAAACTAAGTGTCAATATTAGAACTAGTTATAAAAAAAACATTAAAACGATTGACATATTAATAAGAAAAGAAGTACTCGTTTATTTTCGAAAAGATTCTTCATATACATCCATGTTTAAAATATCAATGTTGTAACAAACTTTCATCCGACGACGTGAACATACACAAACGAACAACGGCATAGTTGTTTAATAGTAGTTGTTGGATCGATTTTCGTAGCCACCTGTATTCTCACACAGTCGACCACAATGCGAAAGGTAAAAGCTATATGTAGCCAATGGCAAGGTAAACCGAAGCTCAGTATACCGGCTGTTTCGCAGACAAAGGGCTACGCGTTTAAAATCGCATTTTTTCCACAGAAGTCGCGCACGATTCAAATCAATACAATGAAGTTTCTTGATTGAGTAAAACAAGATAAGATCCGTTTCGATGATCTTCGCGAACCGGTCAATATAGAGATACATTTTTGTCGATTGTCTAAAAAAATGTTTATGTTTTATTTGTACACATTGTACAATGTTTAAAAAGGAAGACATGTGTATTTACGGTTTCTTTTAGAAATTCGTAATTTTCTCCTGTGCAGAATCTCATAGTTATGATAATTATTACGTTCATGCGTATGTTTACTGCTTTCGGTTTTGTAAATCATTCTGAAAACGTGCAACTACCGACGTTGTGATTATACAACCTAAAACATTAACTAAGATCGTCTGTGCTTAAAATATCGCGATTGCGTTGATATTTATATACATAAATATATAAATATATCATCGGGGCTATATTTAAATTTCTTTATGGGGATCGAAAAGAATTACAAAATAGTTAAAAAGTGACATCATGAATATTTTGTTGGAAGCTAAATTCAATGAACTAATAGCCGACAATTTAATAGCCGAAGAAAAATTAGTTTGCAATCTCGATAACCATAAACGTCAGAGAGACAGAAATTCCTACTAATAATCGATTGAAAGAATGATGAAAATTCAAGTGTGTCTTATTATGATCGATTATACTTTTTATTTATTTTAAAACGCGATAAATTTATATAAAGATCTATTATGAAATTCTAAATACCGGCTTACTTCTAAAATATAAAAACGTTTTTTTACATACAAAATATTTCCAATTGATCGTGACGTTGTTTGTAAATTCAAAGTGATAATTAATTCCAATATCACGGCGTCGACCGCAAAAATCATGAAATGGAAAAAGAGCCCGACGGAGTTCCTATCCGAAAAAACTTTTCTAGTAATTAAGGATGACTTGGATATGCTGAATAGTAAGTAGAGTTTATTACATTTTTATTACAAGGAAACAAAATAAACGATATTGCGTTTGTACTTTAATACTACACCTTACGTATTAAATTGAATTAGGAAATGGTACTGAAATTAAATAAGAAAATTAATCAATTAATTAACATCGGGGAACTGCATAGGCTGTAGTAATTAATGAGTTGCTTTACATATAGACCTTCTTTTATGCAAATTGAGCCATAAAACTGGAAAACCCAGAATAAACGTAGGTGGTAATTTCTTCCAAATAATTAGCATTAGAAGTAGAGGGTTCTAATTCTGGCTATGGAAATGTATTTTTCTTTTAACGTCATTTACCTTGAACTTTTACGTTGTATTTTATATCAATATTACGTATTATACTACATTATAGTTGGGACCAATCCATAGCCAGAGATTATTTTATATATATATATTATACATTTATATGTACTTAAGAAGAAATCAACATCCATTGATTTTTACTACTAATGTGAGTTCTTTGATCATTTAAATCAATTATGTAGAGTCCTATCTATCCAAAGATCTAAGATGGACAAAATTATTTAGAACAACTATCTAGAGAATCTTATCTATCCAAAAATGTAAGAGTACGAAAATGATTCAGAGAAAGGAAAGCAGCGAGGAAAATCAAAGATACCGGATACAAGCACCTGGCCACCGAAGATGAAACGTGGTGCTTCCTTACACAACGAACCGGAAAGACCGAAAACCGCGAATCTCGAAAAACCAACTGTGCTAGACCCCGATCTGGTCGACAAGCTGGATATGTCTCTTCTCAGCAAGGAGTTGCTCGTTGACTCGATGATGCGGTTTCGTCTCTCGAAAGCAATTAGTGGGGGAACATCGTCATTCCCTTCGTCGTCAAGGTACCGACAAAACGTCACCGGTGTCGAGCGACAACGACAACAATATAGCCCAGCATCGAACGGCGAGGTGTCGTGGTGTAGCGGTCCCTTCTCCATACGCCACAAACGACGTAGTTTTGAACAAATTCTCGACTCGAGGTTCAGTCACATCGACGTGTCGATTGTATCATCCAGGATGCAGAAACAAGCGCGCATAAGTGGACAGGATGCGACGTCTACAAAGAAGAGCTTGGATAATACGAAACTGGATGACAACAACAATAGGTTCGTGAAAATTTAGGAAATTCGTTAAGAAAATTTAAAGACAGGAGTGTATAGAAAATTCCACTTATAGAAATGATAAAAATTGTTTGTGAGAAAAATATCAAAAAAAAAAAAAAAAAAAACAGAATAAATTCAAAGTTAGAAATAAGAAATAAAATTATGTATCTACAATTAGAAACGGAACAGCCAGCCACAAGGTACCTTCCTTGTCTACGTTGAAGAAAAAGAGCTCAAGACCGACCATACAGAACGATCTGGAAGTGTTCACAGCCTCTTCAACAAAGAGCGCTCCGGAACCTTGCAAGAGCTGTGGAAAGCCGGATCAGCCGGAGAGGTTTCACAGTCATCCGAAGGGTAGTCAGCCCAAGGCGAAGGACGGTTGTACGATTTCCAAATCAAGGATCACGATACCAAAAACTGTTCAGAAGCCCGTTGCCTTGAATTTTCGTAGCGATAAGAGCAAGAACAAAGTGGAGGAAATGGTAGTTCAGGATCTCAAATCAGGCAATCTTCAAGAACGATCTAATGCATCGAGTAGTAGACCTTCGTCAGCGCCAATTAAGAAGGGGCCAAGGACCATTACTTGTTACATATGTGGCCGTGAATTTGGTACCGCCAGCTTTCCTATTCACGAGCCTAGATGCATGCAGGTTAGTAGCATCGTGAATGCGTAACTATAATTATTTTACTTCGCGCCTTTAAATTTCATAAAGCTTTAGAACGATATTTTTTTTATCACGTTTAAGATGCAAGTAGTTTCTATGCTAATATTTTTCCTTTTACACGTTCACGCTACTTCGTATAGCCTTATCAATAGTCAGATTTCGTTTTACTGAATTAAAATTTAATTTATTCCTGTGTTAAAAAGAAATTGCATGCCTATCTCGCGTTTATCAATAGACGAAATGTATTACCGTAACCCGGTATGTATTTCCGAAGGGAGCATCTAATTTCACATTGAACTTGAACTCTATATATTATTCATACTCGCGATTGTGTGAGGTACAATGCATGAATATTATTGGATATCTTTGAAAACACGTAATACATCAAGGCCCTTTGCGAGATCGATATGCATATACGTACTCGATCATATCTATTTAGTGGATATGGAAAACATTTATACGTACACGAGAACTGACACTCTTATTCGCTATAGTTGAACATTGGCACGAGTGTAATTTACACGTGTGTCGCGGTTTAGTGTATATACATTCGGTTCGATAAATTTGTATTCTACCTCGACTGGGTCTAAATTTGTCTATAGACTATTCAAGAAAGAACATTACCTGTGTCGCAGACCGTGTGTAAATCGATCGTGTGTACGTTACGTTGCTCTACTGTGAATCGCTTTGAAATTCATATCCACTTCCAATTTGATATTTATTGCGTCTCACGAAGGAGTCTTTGCAAATTTAAAACTAGATACTTGAAACTCTAGAGCTTTTGATATAATGTTCGTATGAACTTCTGAAAATGAATTAGAGCAAAAGAATTAGAGAAAAATGTAAAGAAAATTATAGCCACTGGTATAAGCATTAATTTTCGTGAAGGCATTACTTGTTTTTAGAAGTTCGTGCGATAAATTACTGTTTAAGGAAGTAATTACCATTTAGCATAATTATCATTTAGCATGATCACTATTCATAAGTGATGTATAAAGCTAAAACTTAATCCAATAATTGATGAATATTAATGGTGGCAGAAGTGGGAACGGGAAAATAATTCTTTGCCCGTGAACCAAAGGCGCCCGATACCTCAGAGGCCCGACATCGCCATCAATCATTCAGAATGGAATACAGTAGCATGGGAAGAAAGTCAGGTATCCTGTGATTTAAATATTTCCCTAAGCACGTGAGTCTTCCATTCGGCAAATGTAGCGTCCTTAAGCCAGTTTTTTTTCGAATCCATAAAATTCAAGTAAATTTTATTCTGTTTGATTAATCATCGAGAGGAGCTCAGACAGAGTTGCCCGAATCGTTAAACGTTTCCGTATTTGTCTTTATGGAGTAAAATACTTCGATTAGTGGAATGAGTCATTCCACTATGTTTGTCACGGCTGACGACTGTCTCTCCCAAACGGTGATGTAATATTATTACATGACTTTTTGCGATCTAATCGTAATGTAATTATAATACAAAAAGTCATGGATTGCCAAAAATGCGTAGTATCGAAATGGTTGTTTATTTACATATTTAATTCATTTACGTATATTTTGGATTTGTTTATACTTTATATTCGTTCATTTATTTTTTGTTTATTTATTCATTTTTCTTTCCTTGTAAGAATCAGTATTAATGAATGCAAGAATTGCAAATTCCATGTTAATTAAAAGTATGCAAATGCTTTTATGAACAAACATGCTTCCCACTGACTAAATCGATCATAGTAAACGTAATAGTGGAGCGGCTCGTTAAGGCTTACCCTTGCACATTTCTTATGCATACATAGAAACACAAATACCAATGTATTCAACGGAATCCGTGTGTAAAGTCTCTGATTCCACAGAGGGAGTATGTCACGCACTGTAATATCCCAGTCCTATCGTGTTCAAGGTGCTGCCCCAGATTTATTACGGGCTTGGTTGTTTAAGAGCAACGGCATGTTTGATCTAAAAACTAAGAACCGCATTGCGACTCGTTAAGTTCAAAATTTTAAGAAGAATTTTTCCTCTCCGAAAGTTCTCGTATTGACTGGCGTGTTAATCATGGAGAACACTAAATGGAAGCACGGGACAAGATAATGACGACAAATTGTATTTCAGGTACAATTGGTTCCCTGCTCTAAATGTAGAAGAACATTTCTACCAGAACGGCTGCCAGTCCATCAGAAAAGCTGTAAAGCTTCTATAAAGGTGAAAGTGCTTATCCAGTCTTAACTCTTTAATAGGATGTTTGTTACATATCCTTTAACCTGTAGAATACCGAGCCAGAGAAAGCAGAAAGCTTCCTTAGTGTAAAGTCTCCCGGTACGTCACGAGTAGGACCTCTTATGCTTACTTGTCAATCATGTGGCAGAAACTTCGGCACGAAGAGTATAAAAATACACGAGCCTCAATGCATCAAGCGAATGCAGGTAGAAAAGGAAAAGCAATCGTCTCAGCTTCGAAAGAAGTCCATCCGGCAACAGAAGTCAGAAATGATGAACGCGCAAGAAAACCTAAGCAGCCCAACGGGGGTGAGTCGTGTCGGAAGGCATGCTTATATCATCCAATTTGCATAAGCGTTCCCACGCGATCATCCACGAGTGGTGTCCTATTATACGAGTTAAATTTTATGTACAAATTTTTTATATCGATTGTTACGAATAAAAGTTGTATCGTTTTATGCTTAAGTGTTATTAAATCGGCGAAGATAATCAACGAGATAGTTACTTGGAGAAAATTGATTTTAGGATAATGTGCAGAAGAAGACGGTCACGTGCTACATATGTGGCAGAGATTTCGGATCCACTAGCATAGCTATTCACGAGCCACAATGCTTGAAAAAATGGCACGTGGAGAACCAAAAATTGCCGCCAGGTCAAAGAAGAAAAGAGCCAGAGAGACCTGAAATTATTTACGCTCGTGAGTCAAACATCTTGTCATATCTGCGTGTCTTTATACGTTCATCTTTTAAATGCAGCAACTTCAATTGGCGAGAAAAATGCGCTTTGGTTTAATTGATGTCAAGAGTTGAACAACCCCCGTAATCGATTCACCTGAATGCTTTTATTCGGAGCGGAGGTGCATGAATCTTTTTTCACTTTTAATTCGTATCGAGTTAGTAATCTTTATAGTAGCCTTTAATAATCAATGATTATTATGCGTGGGAATTAAATATCGGTTGCATGACCCGCGCCTTACCAATGAACTTAAGGTCAGTGTAACTATATCGATTAGAAGGAGACACGATTAGAGTCAGGAAGTCGCAAAGTCGAGCTTTATCAAATACTGCAAATATTCCTTGTGCCATTGGTTCATCATGCAAGGTGAAGGGTTGATCTGCAATGGATAATTATTATGTAAAATTGATAAAAATAATGTTCTTTTCCATTGCATGCGCGAATAATGAATGTAATAATTTATTATTTTTAATTTACGATGGTAATTTGTATCCAGGTGACTTAGAAACGGGAAATATAACAATTGACTTGGATGCGATGGCTGAGGCCAGTTGGAAATCTCACATAAGTCAGTTGGTCCCGTGTAAACGATGTGGAAGGACTTTCAATCCTGACCGCGTAAGCGTCCACGAGCGAAGCTGTAAGGGGATTCGTTAAATGTATGCAGTGTAAAAAATTAGAAGATTTACGACTACAACTTTATTTCTATAATAATTTTATCGATATTTGATTAAATGCAATTGGGATGTTTTTATTAATTAATGAAGTTGTAATAAGCGATCTTCTAATTATTTTGAACTGTCAATAAAAATGTGTTTTCGTTGTTTAAAAAATAGTAATGATTTAATACATCTGAGAAAACAAATGCACGCGTACATTGAAGAATAATTAACATTGATTTTATTATTTATGTTTCTCTTTTTCTTTTTAAGTATTGCATTTCGATAGACTGCACATCAATTTTATATATAGTTTTTAAATCCATAAAAGTATATAATGGCATGAAAGTATAGTTAGAGCAAAAAGGTTAATAATAGAAATACGGTGTATTTAGTCTTTGTAAGAGTGGAACACCATGTTATATACATATGTATAGCATACCGATGTAATGTATACTGCACTGACATTAATGTTTCTAAGAGTAACCATTTTACAAGAAAACGCACAATCGTTACTATTTTCTTAATATGTACGTAATTATATATCTTTTGTACACTTGTCTACGTCTAATATAATAGATTATATAATTTTCATTGTTGAACCAATGCAGTATTTTATATTAATATTTCATCTAAGATAGAATAAGAAAATAATATTCAATGATAAACGTATTCATATCTAAACGATGTTCTTCTCGTAACCTTTGAATTGTTTTCTTTCTTTTTCTCCCTGTCCTTCTCTCTTCATACGAAAATTTTACTAACATTAAACGAAACAATTTTACTTCAATAATCTTCACAACAAACGAAGAAAAAAAAATAAATTAGAAAAAAATCCGTTTCATCCTCAATTTTTTCTTGTTTCAATTTTAATTTAAATTATTAGATGGCAGCACTGAGCACAACAATAGCTGTTACACTACTACAGATTAACGGATTGCATTTTAAACTCACGTACGATCGGCTGTAACCTGCGCGCGCAAATTAAGCCACGTGGTAGGGATTACAAAATTCCAATTGGCCCTGTGCATAACACGAAATACGCGTGACAAGGAACGCCCTCTATGGTGTACGAAACGTTCGTTCCTTTCACAGAACTCCTGTTCTTTCCTAGGGAGTCCGCCATTGTTGGTGCACGTATATTTCTAATAAGGCCAACGGAAATCGGACTACATCCAAAATGGTAAGTATAATCTTTCTAAAGTAACACGAACTTGTAAATCTGTGCGATGTGTGGAGTGCAGAGGTATGAATATTTTTGAAGACCGAGTGTCACCTGGGTTTGGAAAAATTGAAAACTGGTGGATTACTTGGGATTGCGCAACTCCCTTTGAAGATAAATTTTGAGGCTCGCGATGGATATGCCAAGGTTAAAATCTCTGAGGGTTCAGCAAAAATTCTGGCGAAATATTCCTCAAAAATTTTCCGACACAATGCTTCAAAGTTACTCTATGTTCGAAGTTCAAATATGTTTCGTCTCTTGTTCAAGAGACAACGTGTCATGGAGTTTTGTAAAGTCTCTTATTACGAATCGCAGCATGCTCTCGAAACATTGTGAGTTTTCAAGAAAATGTTCTCGACGGTTTCTGGAGAATTGGAAACTTTGCGGGAACAATCCAAACAAGCATCATTGTACAAAGAAACGTTGAATACTTTGCACACTGTATATATAAAATGAAGAAGTTGTGACACTTTAGGTCAGACTCTAACAAAAAAAAAAAAAACTATTCATACAGAAACATAATTCTCTCTATTCTAAATAATATTGATCATATTTGTCAAGATTTATGAAGCTTTGATTTCAATATGGTCAGTATGAAAATCATTTTATCTTTTTTTTCTTTATTCAAGATAAAATTGTTTTTCAAATTTTATATTCCATATTTTAGAAAAATATTGAGAACATACTAAGAAAATAATATATTTGATAATATAAAATTAAAAAATGATTTGTAGAATATGGTCATTTTAGATTAAGAAAATTTTAATCAATATGTTGTAATCTGTTTTATCAGCTGTAATCAGTTACAATCGTGTTAAACCTATATATTTAGTATTAAAAAAGTTTTTTATTTCTTACAGGTGAACTTCACGGTAGATGAGATACGTGCTATGATGGACAAAAAGAAAAACATCAGAAATATGTCTGTCATTGCGCATGTTGATCATGGAAAGTCAACTTTGACTGACTCCCTTGTGTCTAAGGCCGGTATTATTGCTGGTGCTAAAGCTGGTGAAACCAGATTTACAGATACTCGCAAGGATGAGCAGGAACGATGTATTACTATTAAATCCACGTAAGTTTAATCTGTTTAATTTTATCAGTTGCTGTTTTTAACTGCCTACTTACAAGTAATATTTTTAATTGCAGAGCTATTTCTATGTTCTTTGCTCTTGAAGAGAAAGACTTAGTTTTCATTACAAATCCTGATCAACGTGACAAAGATGAAAAAGGCTTCTTGATTAATCTTATTGATTCACCTGGCCATGTTGACTTCTCCAGTGAAGTAACTGCTGCTCTTCGAGTAACTGATGGAGCTCTTGTGGTTGTTGACTGTGTATCTGGTATATACTTTAAATGATATAATTTAAATTAAACTAATACCCCTTCCAGCACAAAAAGCGTTACTCTGTAGTATATCAGTTGGTTACACTGACTGATGCACATTGACAGTGTTGATGGTGCATTAATGGAAGGAGATTAAAATGATAGCAGCTGTGTTTAAACGCTGTTGGTGGACCTCTATCCTTATGTCCGAGACCAGCACGCTACGACACAATTGCTACAATTTTACTTAAAAGAATTTTGTTTTCTTTTTATAGTTATGTAAAATTCATAATTTTTTTTTTGTAGTTTTGTAAATTCATAATTTTTTTTTATATTTTGTCAAGGTGTCTGTGTGCAAACGGAAACTGTACTTCGTCAAGCTATTGCTGAACGTATAAAGCCAGTATTGTTCATGAACAAAATGGACAGAGCACTCTTAGAACTTCAGCTTGATAGTGAAGATCTTTATCAAACTTTCCAGCGTATTGTTGAAAATGTTAATGTTATTATTGCAACATATTCGGACGATGATGGTCCTATGGGTGAAGTTAGAGTAAGTAATGAATTAATTTTATTTCTATGTAACATTGTTTCTTACTTTTATATTAATATTTTTATTAATTATGTTTGTTGCAAAATTATGTAGGTAGATCCTAGTAAAGGTTCAGTCGGCTTTGGTTCTGGTCTTCATGGTTGGGCGTTTACATTAAAACAATTTTCTGAAATGTATGCTGAGAAATTCAAGATTGATGTTGTAAAACTTATGAATAGATTATGGGGAGAATCTTTCTTCAACCCAAAAACTAAGAAGTGGAGCAAGCAGAAGGAAACAGACAATAAACGATCCTTTTGCATGTACGTCTTAGATCCAATTTATAAGGTATGTTAATCATTAACTAGTTATAATAAATAAATATTATTTCTTTTACTAATAACAATACAAAATTAACAGGTATTTGATAGTATAATGAATTACAAAAAAGATGAAGCAGACAACTTGCTGCAAAAATTAGGAATTGTTTTAAAACCGGAAGATAAAGATAAGGATGGCAAAGCTCTCCTTAAGGTAACTGTTTTTATATAAAACTATCATTTTAATTCATTTCAATGTTTTTAAAATATTTATGATGACTTTTAAAAAAAAACTTTTCTGACATCTCTACAGAATTTCTTTGACCGATAATATTTTATTCTGATAATACTTTAATTTTAAATAGAAGTCAAGAAATATCATAAGTGATTATATATCAGTATAATATTCCATTTTAGGTTGTCATGAGAACATGGTTGCCAGCTGGAGAAGCTTTGCTTCAGATGATTGCTATTCATTTGCCATCCCCTGTTACCGCACAGAAATATCGTATGGAGATGTTGTATGAAGGTCCACTTGATGACGAGGCTGCAATTGGTATTAAGGTATGTATAAATAATATAATTTTAAGATAAGAAATATTAATTAGGTTTATTATATATGATGAAATTCTCACAGACCTGTTCTGACTTATATATGGTAGATATGAGTAAAATAACTGATCAATATATGTATAGTTTAATTTTTAACTCAGCTTTAAAGTGAACTTGTTGATTTCATATCTAACTGAAATCTTATTTTACAGAACTGTGATCCGAACGGGCCACTCATGATGTACGTTTCGAAAATGGTACCGACCTCCGACAAAGGTCGTTTCTATGCTTTCGGTCGTGTATTCTCTGGAAAAGTAAGCACAGGAATGAAAGCACGTATTATGGGACCTAATTTCCAACCGGGTAAAAAAGAAGATCTTTATGAGAAAGCTATCCAGCGTACAATTTTGATGATGGGTCGTTACGTTGAGGCGATTGAAGATGTGCCTTCTGGTCAGTAAATCCTTCATTTGGTTTCAAATCTTATTAAGTAATACTACAATGATGATTGTTCCCACAGACCTGTTCTGACCTTTTCTGAATGACAATAGAACGGCCAACTGACGCTTAAATTGATAATGTTAAAATGTTATTTCGTATAAATATAATTACAACAGATTATTTTTATCATTCAAAACAGGTAATATTTGTGGACTAGTTGGTGTTGATCAATTCTTAGTGAAGACTGGTACCATTACCACGTTTAAGGATGCACACAACATGAAAGTTATGAAATTTTCGGTTTCACCTGTTGTCCGTGTTGCTGTTGAACCTAAAAATCCAGCCGATTTACCTAAATTAGTTGAAGGTATATTTATTTATTGGTTTAATATAATTTGTTATAATTTAATATCTAAATAAGGATGAAACTTTATTTTGAGCATTGGGTTATGATAAACCGTGATTTTAAAATTGAAAATCTGAAAGTGATCGTCATTTAAATTTCATTTAATAAAAGTGTTAATATTTTTTAACAAAATAATTCGTATTCAGGGCTTAAACGTTTGGCAAAGTCAGATCCTATGGTGCAATGTATCATTGAAGAATCAGGAGAGCACATTATTGCTGGTGCTGGAGAACTTCACCTTGAAATTTGTTTAAAGGATTTGGAAGAAGATCATGCTTGTATACCCATTAAGAAATCAGATCCTGTTGTTTCTTACAGGGAAACAATTTCAGAACAATCGAATCAGATGTGTCTTTCAAAATCACCTAATAAGCATAATCGGTTATTCATGATGGCATGTCCTATGCCTGATGGTCTTGCTGAAGATATTGATAGTGTATGTTTCCAACCTATAAAAATTTATAATTGATATTTTTGTTTTGTTTCTATTTAATGTTTATAATCTTATAGGGTGAAGTTAATCCAAGGGATGACTTCAAAGTACGTGCTCGTTATTTAAACGAGAAGTATGACTATGATGTAACCGAAGCTAGGAAGATTTGGTGCTTTGGACCTGATGGAACTGGACCTAACATTCTTGTAGATTGTACAAAGGGAGTACAATATCTTAACGAAATTAAGGATTCCGTTGTAGCTGGATTCCAATGGGCTACGAAAGAGGTATAATATCATAGGTTATGGAAAAAGGTATTCAGAAACAATTTTTTATTTATAATTATTTCATAGGGTGTTCTTTCGGAAGAAAATTTGAGAGGTGTGCGTTTCAACATTCACGATGTGACGTTACACGCTGACGCTATTCATAGAGGTGGTGGTCAAATTATTCCTACCACAAGACGTTGCCTTTATGCTTGTCTTCTCACTGCCTCTCCTCGACTTATGGAACCAGTTTACTTATGCGAAATTCAGGTAAATTTAGTTTCATGATTTGTTGAAGAATTTATAACTAGTATGTTAATTTTTTGTATTCTAATGTAATAAAATTGTCATAGTGCCCTGAAACAGCTGTTGGTGGTATCTATGGTGTACTTAACCGAAGAAGAGGTCACGTATTCGAAGAACAACAAATTGCTGGTACACCTATGTTCGTAGTTAAAGCATATCTTCCAGTTAATGAATCCTTTGGCTTTACTGCCGACTTGCGTTCTAACACTGGAGGACAAGCTTTCCCTCAATGTGTATTCGATCATTGGCAGATCTTGCCCGGTGATCCAATGGAACCTAATTCTAGACCTTATCAAGTTGTGCAGGTAATTTATCTGTTCTGAAATTTTTATAACTACCCACGGTCATAACTGATGGTAATGAGTAAATGTCAATACATTGCCATTTTTAATCTCGTGGAAAAGAAACTGTTTTTTGTTTTGGTATTCTAGTAACTTATTCAAGTATACCTGAATAGGGAAACATACAAATTTATATCTTCGTTTTCTGACACATGATGTTTGACTACTATTAAATGTAATAATTTTTGTTCTTACAGGATACACGTAAAAGAAAAGGATTGAAAGAAGGTCTCCCAGATTTGAATGCATACCTTGACAAATTGTAACCATAGATTCGCGCACCATATTTAAATACCTATTTAAATATTGTAATTCAATTAATATTGCTCGGACCGTATACAATCTACATCGGTTTATTATGAACCTTGTTTTGCGCAAAGAAACATGAGAAATACATGATTATAAATATGAAAAAAAATAAATTGTAATTATGATGGAAAGTACGCATGTTAGCGCAAGGAGAAATATTTTATACATTTATTTAATTAAGTATGCCACGTTATCAAGATTCCGGTGGCTTTATGTTTTTAGCATATCAGCATCAGATAAGAATTCAAGTGTTATTTTTATTGTGGTGGTAACTTATTGCCAATTTCATATAACAAATGAAAACAGAAGATTGTAATTTTTTACATTGCTTTTTTACCACAATTAACTTTAATTTTTTGTTATTTTCAAGCGATTGGACGAATTTCGAAGTTATTGATACAAAAGATCTACAACAGCAATGTACTCATTGAAACGAAATGCATCAAGAAATTAAAAATGAAATTACGAGAGGAAGTGTTTTTATTGTCTTCGTTAAAAATACCCAACCATTCCAAAATCTGATAGAATTAGGACAAGTAAAAAAAGGTTACGTTCAAATTGTATATAAATTATGATTTTATTTTAATAAAATATACTATAGTGTTAATACGTCTAATATTAATAATTGATATGTGATGAAATAATCACATTCAACATACCAAACTTATTTTTTTGATATATTTCGACTTCATTCCATTAATTTTTTGTACATATTACCACATATAATTAAAATACATTTTCTTAATGTATAAATACTAATTTAATAAGTATATCATGTTAATTGAATTGGATCTTTGTTTCAACAATGTGATGAAATGTTAGGTACTTGTAAAAAGTAAAAGTCTAAGAAATAAATTTTTATAATTGATTCAAGTTACTCTATAAATTATTACAGTTGCATTTACAAAAACGCAATTCATTGATAAATTGCGTCGATGTATTTTTCATAAAAATTTAGATGGGATTAATTGTGTTTTTATAGATGCCAGCTAATGATTGAGCTGCTAAAAGTATAATATCTCTTCTGGAAATTCCGGTAAGTGCATGATGCCATTCATTGTGAGAAACCTTCAAAGATATATTACTTTTTTAGAATTGTAATTATACAATTACTGTGCTTACTTTGTTTGTACCAACCTGTAAACTATTTGCCATTAAACTACCAACAGTAATTGATAATCCAGACCATTTAAGAGGATAATCTTCAGGTGTGGCTTCTTGTGCCATTGTTACTATTTGACTTGGCACTGGAGTCATTTGAGTGAATGTTTGCAAATTCACATTATGTTTGGGATCATTAAGAAGTATCACTCCTAAATCATACCATTTATCTTCACCAACTTCTAACAAAAAATTTTCTACTGCAATTATAGGTATATCTTTCGGAAGAGTTGGAATATTTCGAGCAGAATTAATTCTTTCTTCTGCTCCTTTCACACCAGCAGCAAAACCAACTGGTTGAGCAGCTACAGCTGAGCTTTCCACTGATATACCACTACAAAATAATCAACCGTTTTAATGAAAAAATAGCAGTATAAAATTAAATGAATATGATTCATAATTATTACTCACGTTACTGTTGCCTTCCCAAAAACTGTTTGGAAAGCCTGACGAACAGAACTTATTTTAACATCTTTGTCTGATGCAACTACAATTTCCATATCACCACCAGAATCTGAAAAGTATATTTTCCACAGAGCCTGCATATATGTTTGTAAATGAACTAACATGTTGCACAGTCACGATGTTGCTATTTACATTCCCATATAAATAGTGTGGAATCTATATATTGTTCCTTAAATTTTTATTGCCATTTTATTAAACACAATGAAACAGAATATACTGCTTTGTATTATTACAAGTGGTTTTCAACAATTACTTCTTCACAACACTGTGCATGGGCATATGTTAATGAAAATTTTACTTATAAAGTTACTTAAATTACAACTTTATTTGTAATGCAAATTGTACATCACACTATTTTATATGTGATTTGGAACACTATTTCACATATAAAATGTTATAATTTCAGCTATTTAATAAATGAAAAATAAGTAGGAAAAATATTTTGTAAATGACAGATAAACAGCACACAGCACAGTTCATTAAATTAAGTTTGGTTTTCAGATCATCCAAAAATAACACAGTACATATATATGTTCCTTTCAGGTATGATGCAATAACATAATCTAATAGACACAATGACATACATTTAGGTAGGAAATTGAAAAAAACACTTAAGCAAGGAGAAATGATCGAGAAATTTACAAAATAGAAGAGGATTAATTTGCTTTTACTTGCATGTCAGGATTAGTAGCTTTCTTACTTACAAATGAACTCACGCATCTGAGGATCTAATGTTGTGATCATAGTATTAACACTGTTCTTTGCTTTTTCTGCAACTTTACTTAATACATTACTATTTACTACTGTTTCTTTAACCCATGACAGTAGACCACCTCCAATCATTCCTGAATCCTGGACTATATTTTCTGATGGCACTGTAGTTTGTACATTTTGTATGGACGGAGTAACAATAGGAGTTGTAATTACTTGATGTGTTTCTTGCTGTAATGGTTTAGATTGAATAACAGTATTTAACATTGATTTATTAGGTTCTTGTTCATGAAGTTTTTTTTGCGAAGATTCTAAATTATTAGGCCTATCTGATAATAGTGTTCCAGGATTTGAAATAAAAATAGGCAATGCACTAGGTGGTGGTACATTTGATAACAAATTTCCTGTAGATGTTGACACACCTAATGGCATTAATAAAGATGTTGATGAAGACAAACTGCTAAAAGAATCTGGAAATTACATTATTCATATTATTTATATAAATGACACATTGTCCTGATATATTAATGTGAATAAATAAAAAACCTTCATCAAGTAATAAGTTATTTTTGTCCTTTTTATTAAATAAAACTTATTCGTTTAAATAATATATCATAGAATGTTTTACCATAAGATACATATTTTACATTCATTTTATGTTGTAATATTTTCATGTTTGTTATATTTCTCAAGAATTAAATTTTTATAATTTTCTTCTAAAATCTTTTCCGCTACACGAAAAACTAGCAGCCAATTAAAGTGAACATAAATCTTTTTACTTACGAAGGAATTTGACAGATACGCAGGTGTTTATGTTTTGCCTTTTATTCTTACCTGTTTTTACGATTTCTCCAGATGTAGACGATTCATCTGTTCTTCTTTCGACAAATTCGAATGTGGATTCTCCATTGGAATCGTCAGTCATTGTTGATTAACTTTTCTAAATTTACACGTTAAATGTCCAAAACTATATTGTGAATTTTCTATACGCAGCTATGTATGCAAAAGACATAATATGTACATGGATTGACTATGTACAATTATGAGCTGCAAACTGCAAAGTGACCAACTTCATCATCTTGAAACAGTCTGAAGATAGGAACTACTCTACATGTATATATATTCACATATATTCCTATATCTTATATCTATTATTTACTTTTTTTGAGTGAATGAAAATTTTATTTAGTTAAAAGTTACGGTTTAACTTTGGTCCGGGGAATATAAAATTATTGACCCTCTTTTAATTTGATAGTTTTTAACGCATAGAATCCAAAAATGCAAGTCTTAACTTTCGAAATCCAGCGGTTCAAGAGTTATGCGTGCGTAAAATTGAGCATTTTTAACATATTTTATAGGTTAGCATTACGCTATATTGCTTCTATCCATCATCTGATTGATCCGTACTACGAGTACAAATGAACATTGAACTGACTTTCGCCGAATATTAGTTTATACTAACGTAACGGCAGCGGAAGAGTGGAGCATAACCTAAATCTGCCCAAACCTAATCCAATACTCACGATTCACGATTCAAAATCCCGCCGCAAATGCACCCACGTGCATTTGTATACATACAGCGACTCCCGTCATTGGATCATCATGCATAGAAGCCAACATGGCGTCAAAGTAATCGTACGCTAAAAATACGCTAAAAATGCTCGATTTTACGTACACATAATTTTTGAACCACTGGAGTCTAAAGTTAAGACTTGTATTTTTGGATTCCACATGTCGAAAATTATCATAATGTATAAAAGAAGTCAATAATTTTATCTAAATCGAAGTACATTCGAAGTTATATATTTAAGATAAAAAAAGAAAAAAATATATTATACATAGTTACTGATTACATTACACATATTATACTGATTATATACCCATTAATGTTTATTTTACTATTTGTATATGTTTTACATGCTGTTTATGCAAGGAATGAAGGAAATGAACATTTTTTAGTCTATAAAGAATATATTTATCAACATGATATCATTTACTTTAAGTAACCATATTTATCAGCATTAAAAACAATACATAATACATCAATATATGCGTCAATGTTTGATGAAGCGGATTAAGGTTATGTTCAGGAACATGTTACTCCTTTACTTCGAATAATTAGCATATATGTAGTGAAAGAGAAATACTAAGCAAAATAATGTCGCTCCAAGAATGTTGCAGAATACAGCCAACTGTACATCTGTGATCATCTGAAAGGTTATGAGATTAACTCGTATGAGATTAACCGGTCTATATTTTTTATTTAATGAGAAAAATGTTTAAAATTAAGTAGAACAAAATACTTAAGGGACAGATTAATTAAAAGGGACATAATTACCTTGAAAAATTATTTTATAATACACAGTTCAATATATTTAAATGACATACGTGGTTTGACACGTTATACGTTACAACTCAATGATTATCTGTCACAGAGTTGTAGTTATGAATCTCTTTACCTGTAACAGAATTTTCCGGAAGACTTGCTTGTCAGTATCTACAAGATAAAAATATAAAATAACGAAATATTATAAAATATATGATATTCTATGTCGTATTTATAAAATGGATTGATAAATATATATTAGTAGTATATATTATATTTTATATACATCTTAAATTAAAATTACCAGATATTTCTAGTAAAAGCCAAATATAACTAGCAGTATAATATTAAAAAGGAAATTTCCTTTCTGATAATACGTAAGCGATTATTCTAATTTTTACTAGAATATATTTATAATTATTATGATATGTTGTTATGTTTCATTAGCATAGCAAGTCAATTTTTAAGTATTTTTAAATATATTAACAATATACACGTCAAAAGATAGTATGTTGATTCACTATAACTAGTGACAATGTGGTTTTATGCACCGGTTCATTGAAATTCATTTAAATAATATACCGAAAACGCAAAGCTTAAGAAATAAGAGAAAAGTTTTTCAATTAATTTAGTCTTAATCGTACTATTACGACAATTTTAAATGTATTTCTTCTTTATTCTTTATGTAAAGTAGTTGTAAAGAATGTTAGTAATATTACTTGTATTGTACAGTATTTTCCCTCCTTCCTAATAATACAAACACGCTAAATAAATATTGTAAAAAAATTAATAAATTGGAATTATGATGTTTGTATAATTTATATATTGACTTATAAGAATTTAGTTTTTCGATGTTTTGACAGTGGACTCTTTTTATAGGAAAGTTTCTTAAGTTTTCACCTCCTAACCTCTACGTGTATCGATGCACGCATAAATATTTACTAGAGTCTATTTTATTCTGTAATATTAAAACGTATCAAAGATGTTCGAAGCACATAGTATCAATGCGGAACATAAAGACTTGATTCATGATATTGCTTATGATTTTTATGGACAACGAATGGCAACATGTTCTAGTGATCAATATGTGAAAGTAAGATTTATACTCTTGTTGTTTGTATTCGTACACAGTAATGTTATCATAGTCATATATGAAGATTATGAAATTTGTATAGGTCTGGGATGAAGACGAACATGGAAATTGGCATTTATCTGCATCTTGGAAAGCACACAGTGGATCTGTATGGAAAGTAACATGGGCACATCCAGAGTTTGGTCAAGTTTTAGCAACATGCTCTTTTGATAGGACAGCAGCTGTGTGGGAAGAGATAGGTAGAATTATTATTTTTGTGATTAATTAATAAATAAATAACTATGTTATTAATTTTACTTAGTTGGAGAAGGATCAGGACCAGGAGAACGTGGCATGAGACATTGGGTTAGAAGAACAAACTTAGTAGATTCCAGAAAGTCTGTTACAGATGTGAAATTTGCACCTAAAACTTTAGGACTTTTGTTAGCTACATGTAGTGAAGACGGTGTAATTAGGATATACGAAGCACCTGATGTTATGAATCTAAGTCAATGGACTCTACAACACGATATAAGTTGTAAACTTCAATGCAGTTGTCTTTCATGGAATCCATCTCTCTCAAGGTATAATAAATTGCTGCTGAATTCCTATAATATATGTTATAGATATAGATGTTAAATATTCCATTATTTTACATTAGGTTACATCATCCAATGATAGCAGTTGGAAGTGATGATCCAAATCCATCATCCGAGGGAAAAGTTTTTATATATGAATATTCTGAAAGTAGTAGAAAATGGACAAAAACTCAAACATTAAATATTGTAGATCCTATTCATGATATAGCATTTGCTCCAAATTTAGGTAGAAGTTTTCACACATTAGCTATTGCATCAAAAGATGTGCAAATAATTACGTTAAAACCTATGGTGTGAGTATAAGTTTTAAAATTCGTATAAACACGAAGTGTATAAGAAACTATATGAAGATGTTATTAATATAGGGATACTGCACAAAATGGTTCATCACGTTTTGAAATCAATGTAGCAGCACAGTTCTCTGATCATGATTTTACTGTATGGCGAGTGTGTTGGAACATTATGGGAACTATTCTAGCAAGTTCAGGAGATGATGGTTGCGTTCGATTATGGAAAGATAATTATATTAATAATTGGAAATGTGTTGGTGTGTTGAAAGGTGATGGCACCTCTGCTCAAAGTGCTGAAACTTCTACAGCGGCAACACCGCCCAATCATTCAACAGGAATACAACAAACATCTTCTACAACAAGGTACTACAAATTGGGTTCCATCAGTCATCCAAACCAAGTGCCTTGGCATTAGAGAAAATGATTTATTTTTTAACATACTTAGTCATTTCATGTTTATTATTTCGTACAATGTGCACATATTTTGTGAGAAATAGTGAATTTATATTTATATCATGAGAAGGCATTACTTATCTTTATTTTTTAACAAAATTATACATCTTTTATTTTTAGTAGTCAAATAGACTTCTATTAATTATAATTTTATAGCACCGTACATTACCCTATTGATTTAGTAATTTGTATCTTTTTGTTGAATAAAATAAGTATAAAGTGTATGTTCCACTCAAAACATTTATAATAAATCCTATCTTATATATAATAACTATTAAAATAACAAATTTATTGTCTATTCATATCCATTTGAAACAAATTGCTACTTCAAAAAGAGCGGTACCTTGCTATTTGGAATTAGTAAGGAATATATCGTTAGAGAGATTATTAATCGAGAGTATTTTATATCTTGTAATATAACAAAATTCATTAAATGACAAATTTTAGGCGTGTTAATCTCATATATATTTTTGCTCAGCATTAAAATTATTGTAAATATTGAATTATTATATATGTACACTTTGAAAAATATTTTACAAAAAGCATATATTTCATTCAATTTGTAACGTATTTTTTTCATTAATAAATGCTGAATATATATTACAATACACTTTTTTATTTTTACCTACCTTGAAGTATCTAATAATTCTCAATGGAAAATAATTGTTGATAATAACCGCTTTATGTTTTTGGTAATAGTAGATCACTTTACAGTAAGTTTTTTACTGTTGTTTTAATCAAGATTTATGTTCTCTTTGTAGTATATTTTAATTATACGTCGATGACTAATGTTTAAATAAATTTTATTTCACTTTCAGAGCAGTAACTATAGCAACAGTCACTGCAGAGAAGCCTACAGTTACAGTTATGTGCAGCAATAAATGGCAGGCACCTGTTATAAAAGGTCGTTTTAGTAAATCTGTTTGGTTGGGAAATCCTAGTGAACCAACACCACCTCCACCTCCAATCTTAGAGTATTCAAAGGCAAAAAAGTAACACAGCTATTCGATTTTTGGTAACATTAAAAAATGCGAAGACAAATGACTTTATATTCTTATGTTTGATGATATAAAAAATTAATTCAAAGAATACGATACGCCATATTTTATGCACTTGAGAATAATATTTTCATTTTAAGGAGAGTTCATAAAATCAAGACATTTCCAGACATGTATTTACCGTCACTATAATGATACGGTAATAAATAGCAATAGTTAATTATGCGTAAGTATTATTGTTATGAAACTTGTATATATACACTTTGACTGGTTTTAACAAACATTACTTTTTATTACTATATAACATATTTGTATTTAATTAAAATAAAATACATTCACGACAGAGATAAAGACGTTCACTTTCCTCTAAACTGTACATAAAATACGACGAACACTTCAATTTAAATAATATTGAATTTATAAAGCGGAAAGACGATCTTGGTCAAATTAGAAGCTAAAATTTAAAAAATTATTATACTCTTGCACTAGCATGCATTAATTGTATACATAGAAATTCCTTATTTAATTAATTTATTATTTAGATCAAACGACATTTCTCAATAAAATAGAAGTATTGAAAAATGTAACTTAAACATAGTTGAACAATTAACGTAGTAGTTACGAACATCCGTCAATCGACTTCGAAGTGTTTGGGAGCTTGGTATTAATAAACTTGGTATTAATACGCGCGGGGAATTTTAACGTTTCAAAGCAGTTTTACAGTTGTATATGTTCAAAGTACCCGTAAAGTTATTCAATTTTGTTTTGTGTTATAAGTAACAGCGAAAAGAATTCATTTAAATCGTCACACATTATGAAACGTGTAACCGAACCTGTTCGAAGGAGCCTGCTGGACGTCATCAGGAAAAATCTTCGTGCTGCTGGTAAGGTAAAAATCTAACTTGAATTAATTATTATTCCTTCAATGTATTTACGTAGAATATCAAGATAACAGTACAGTTATGCATTTTGTCAAAGTACAAATAAGTTAGTGTTCTCGTTGTTTGAATATACTAATTCATACCGAAGCGCCATCTACTCTCATCGATTCAAATTTTCGAATCTGTACATTCTAAAACAATTTAAGAACATTGTATTATTTGTAGGTTTCATATATAACGCGTGTTGTGTACGTCGGAGCGTATATTGGTACAGATACGAGTATAGAAAAGGTATGAAATTATCAGAGTTAGTGTAGATTATGACATACACGTTAATTATAGGAGACGTTGAAATACTTAGTGTGTAATATCATACAGTATTTTTACTATCCGTATAAAAAATATAATTTCCAGAAAATGGAATCTATAATAAAGGGCTTGCAAGCAGATTATACGAATAATTCCATCAGTGGATTGTTTCTGATATATCCGAATTATTACGTTCACGTATTAGAGGTGTGTGAATGGAATTTCAATTTTTAAATTTCAAGATTTGAATTTGATTAGGCATATTAACGATTTCACAAACCAAAGCGGATTCTCTTAAAACTAAAAAACAGATTCTCTTAACATAGGCGCCAGAAGATATAATTTATAGGCATTTCAAAGTATTGTACAATAACCAAACAGAGGATTGTAAAATAGGAAAAGCAATTTTTCTTCCAACTTATCATCATGTCCATCAAGTAAGGCTTTCACGATAAACCAAAATGAAAAGGAATAACATTTTTCGATTGGAATTTACAGAGATTTTTTACGGGTTGGTACCACGCGTATACAATACCACCTACTTTGATACAGCCGTTAAAATCGTACGAATTGGATGATATCCAACAGCAAATGTTAAATTGTTTCAATAAAGTATATATGTTGTGTGATCATATCTCGAACACGCATCACGATCGCGTAAGTTCTTCTGTTAGTGAACTAATAGATGAAGTTTGCCCGTTTCATAGATGCGACGATTAAGTTTATTGGTCGGTTTTCAAACTAACAGAAAACTTTTTCTTAAAAAGTCAGTTCCGATACAGGAAGTTATAAGATCGTTGAGTGACAAACTTACACGACTTTATCCCGAGAGTACGTTGTTAGAATATTTATTGAATGCGGAGAGCCCTGTGATTTTAACCGTTGAAGAGTATTTGAACATACATTCCACAGTTCCATTCATTAACCTTTATTCAGGTAATAACGTTATTTGTATTAATTCTCTGTTGATAATTTACGAGTAAAATTGTTGGTATAGTTCCTAGCAAAGTTTTATTAACAGAAAGAAGAAGCATCGATTGAATAAAAACGATTATTTATTTCAGAGTATTTACAATATCAAAAAAACGTCTCTTTTTATGGGGTACATGAAATTTGTGTCGGATATCGCTAAACTAATTACATATACAAACTTCATTCAAATGGTTTCACTTTTTTTTTTCTTTTGCTTTTCCTTCGCGAAAGCAGCTGGTCAGACTCGATCGTTAAAGATGTACAGGCGATATACGGCTGAAACGGTGCTTTCATTTATTCTTATTAGTCTAAAAAGATCTCTTTGGCTCTTATCCCTGGCTACTGTAAGATACATATTAGTAACGAAGCAAATTGGTGTGTAAACGCTGGTCGGTATTATTGGATATTTTGTGGTCGTCACGCGAATTCTAATAAACATCATTTTTCTGTAAAAACGCAATCAAATTTTCGCACATTAACTAACAAATAATACGCGAATTTCTCATTTCGAACGGGATATCCTATCGTTTTAATAGGTATAAAGTAACATACAACGTGTAATATAACATCTTTTAGATCGTTTATAATATATTCATTATTCGTGGAAGAGAATGGAATATAATATCGCGGTGTAGAAAAGTAGATGGTATCTCGTACAAAGCTTTCGAGGTAAAGATTTTTTACGCTAGATTTAGTTTAATCCATTCGCTGCCAACTACGAGATATCTCGTACTTTGCGCTACAAATTTAGATTGATCGCAATTGGTCACGGACTAAGTTCGAGTTAGGAATTATTGGAAATGACGAACGAAAATTTGATGTGATAATATTTTGTACGTAATAATATTTATATAACAATATATATAGATTCTATGAAATTTCATGTTTTCTTTAAAATAAAATCTTGGCGCCCAGGGTAAGACGCTCTATAAATTTGCCTTGTAGCGAATGGATTAAAAACTTGTTGTTTATTCGAAAATTTTCCAAATATACACGTGGACTCAAATCGAAAGTTCATCAAGTGCACGTGTACCTACTTGAACTTTTACGATCGATTTCCTCAAAAATTCAAAGTCATTAATTCATCTTTGCTCGAGATACCACTTCCTTTTGGATTCTACCGCCGGCGAATTACTTCCCATCCTGTATAACACACAGTTAAGCGCAAATGAATCGTATTTTATAATTGGAATATTCATTTCTCGTCACATTTCGATTCCTACAAACGAAAGCAAGCGTTTGCCATTTACAAATAGCGCAAGGAATTAATAACCGAAACGAAGACCAGGTTTCTAAACGAACGATATATGTATTACACAGTCACTTCGAGGGAGCTACTTTTCCAACGAGTCTCGACGATTTATACAATTTACATACACGAGGACCGCAAGATGTTTCGCATACTGACCAAATGATTCTGCGCTAAAAGAGCAGCCTCGCGCAATATCAAAAAACGCCTTTAACATTCAGAATGACGACGATTATCTTGCAGATACCATCTGGCCGGCACCCCGTGACTTGATGTTTTGTACCGGGTTCGAGAAAGAGGATCGTAGTAGCACTGATTTGATGAACCGAAGACATCATACACGCAGGGTTACGTTACGTTAAAAATTTGCAAAACTACATTTCCTTAATTTGGTTATCGACTTGGAGTGCTTATTTTCCGAGCGACGTAGCATACATGTTGGCCGACCTTAAAAAAGAAAAATGAAAAGGAAAGCGATTTGTCCCCGCTATAGTAACGCGTTTTCTCCAACGATAGTACACGATGGTGAACAAAAATTCCAGTCGATATCGATACCGTCCGGTTTAGACCGTTCGTCGATATAATTACAAAGAATTGTACTCGAATAAATTATCAAAAGATTTATTGGCAGTTTGTATCGAAGATTTATTGCGCTGCTAGCGAAACTCGTTAAGGACCCGGGATCGTTTGTCGTCGAAACGATACTAGCACGCCGCTATCGTGCCGGAATGAGTTCGGTAGGTTTCTTTTTTTTGCTTTCTGTTCAGCCTTTCGTTAAACGTTTAATACAAGGTGAAATAGGCGTTTCGTAACGATTAGTAGAGTTCCCCTTAGTACACTGGCTATGCGCCAACATCAATTCCATCAATGGCAATAATAAATAACGAGATTCGCGCGTTTCAATTTCGGCGCGAGACATATTCATCCTTTTTTTTTTTCCTTTCAAATCTTTTTAAATATTAAAGTCAGACACCGTGTCTTCGAGGATAAAACTTAACGACTAGCGATCGAAAGAACACATTCATCTAGAGGACTCGAAAGAACGTCTAATTTTCGATAATTGTATTTACACGAGTGACTCGTGAAAAACCACTGTCCGCCATTTCCTATCACCGTGTTACATCGAATTATTTATATATACTGAGTGTCCAGGTCTTTCCGCGTCTTTTCCTTCTCTTCTTCTAATCTTCTCTTCGGTTTCGTTTAAATACACGCATACACACAGACGTGTTTATCGTTTATTAGGGAAAAGTTGCAGACATTTACAGAGCGAAGCGGAAAGCTCTCTCTTTCTCGCTTCTGCAGTTTTAAGAGCTTAACAATCAAGGAAGCTATACACACTTGTTTTCTCTTCTCTCTCACCACGAGCTTCTAGTTGCGATCCATGGATAAAAGCCACACTTGTAACACACTTCCCTTACCACTTGTCAAAGTGTACCATTCTTGAGTTAATCTTGTATGGAGAATTCGTTATAATCTTTAATCTTTTCGTTCGATCGTCGTGGTACAACTTACAGCCGGAAAATTTCGTAACGATGTTCGTAAAATTTATCGAGTATGGACTTTCATAATATTAGAAATATCAAGGTAGTACGAGTTAAAAAAAGAACTGTTGTTCCTTCGCTGAATTTACTCATTTTTTTAATTAAAAAATATGATAATAGTAATAACGAAATTTGTCAAACTTTCTGGATGTAAGTTACCATAAATAAATATCGACGATCTCCGAAGGAAGAAGCAACTCGAAATTTGTATCAAGTATCGAAACAGATGATAGTACAATTTTTAAGAGCAAGACGGGGATCCATTC
Source organism: Bombus waltoni (assembly GCA_014737395.1). NCBI lineage: Eukaryota > Metazoa > Arthropoda > Insecta > Hymenoptera > Apidae > Bombus > Bombus waltoni. Next base: position 201,700 of record JACXII010000013.1, read on the forward strand.
GTTTCCTTCCCCCTCTCTTTGTTTTCTTTCACCTCGAACCATTACGCAGAGGGAAAATCGTTACTTTATATATTATACAGATATCGCAATCTTACAATAAAATCCAGAATACTGCATACTGACGAAAGCAACGGGGCATCTCTTTACGTTCGTTCTCCTTTCTTTTTTCTTTTTTTCAATTTTCCTTCTTTTACATTTTTCTCTCTTTCGCGCTCGATACAACTCGTTAATTTCAATTTCTTCGGTGATGGAAAGCTGTACGATATGTCTTCTGTGTCCTCGTTTCTTTTTTTTTTCCTCCCCCACCCCTGTCTAACGTCGAACACGCACGCACACGAAATTCTTGTTCCCATTGACTGTTTTAATTTTCCTAATCTCGTCGCATCGCGGGGCATCCTCAGTGTACGTTATTCTGGCTGCCTCGACCGATCTTTATACTCATATACATTATTTATACTTACAACGACTAAACGAATTGTACAGTGTGTATTTTTCCTCCCTCGTTATTCTCTTTTCTTCCCCTTTTTACCATAATAAAAGTGGGAATAAATTGTTCTCTCTCTCATATCTATTTTTTTTTTTTTTATTTGTTTCATCTTTATACTATAGCAATCTGTATAAAATATCCTCCGTATTCAAGGTATATGTACAGCACGCGCGAAATCCGTGCATATGTATAAGTATATTCTCTATCAATAATTCGTACCCGGTTACACATGCACGCCTTTTACAACGCACGGTAATCTCCGACATTACTCTCTTTCGCTTTTCTCCTCTTTTGTTCTTCTCTTCTCTTTCTCTCTTTCTCTCTCTCTTTCTCTCTCTCTCTCTCTCTCTTTTGTTTAAATATATTCACACTGGCTCGAGAATCGTCCGTTCAATGTAAAAAGGGCACTTGATCGAACAGAGAGACGTAAACGCGATGCTATCGCTGCGGAGGAAATAAATTCGTTCGAAATACAACCGGCCTCGTTTTCGATTTGCGTGCGACTCTGTCTGTACGTATCAGCTCCGTTCTTCGCTCGCATCGCACCCGTACACGCAACTGTCGAACGTCTCCTACACTCACGAACGATGCGTTTGATTTGGCCGAGGAATGTACAGGATCTGTTTGTCGTAAATGATCGATAATATGACCATGCTCTATACTCGTTAACTATCGAAGAAGAATACCATTAACCATTCGATCTGTCTCTCAAAATTAACGATCTTCGTGAAGTACCCTGTTATAATAGGTAACGATTCTTCTGATATTTTCAAGGTCGCGTAATTCTCCCCCGCCATTTGGCTATACCTCCCTCCACCTTTATTTATACACTCGTTTACTTGCTTACAATACACGATAGTAGGAGGAAAAAAGATTAATAACGCTAGACTCGTGAAAAGATTCGCTCGGTGTAATCGGAACCGACGAAAGGATCAGCGATCCCTTTGTACCTCATCCGTGGCTCCCGATTACTGTAACAAAGAACACGTTCGACACGGAACGACTTTTATTATCCATCCTTACGTTTCAGCGACGATGCCGTCAACTGCGTGTACTTGTTACCAGAAAACTTTCGGCACTGATACGCGGCTCGAGAAACAACACGTCGAACGATGTTTGCTCATACGTGGCTGGTCTGCGAGCGACAAAAATGTCACACGGAGCTCTCCCTTTTCGCCATCACGATCGGTGTGCTTATCTTGCCGTCTTTCTGCGACTGGATGCAACACTGCGCTGGAATCCTCGCCTCCACGTCCTTGGTCATCAAGGTGCCGCTGGGACAGGTCCTGCTGACCACACCAACGCCAGTGTAGAGTATCGGCGGGCTCATCGTCATCGACATTGATTGAACGCTTTGACTCGGCCAGTGTTGCCTCGGCAAAGTGCAAACGCCGCTTTGATAGTCATCGCCCACCATCGGCTGAAACTGTAGTTCATGCGTGCTAGGTGATCGATGCTTTTTGAATGTTTTAGTTTGAAATTATGGTCATTAAGAATGGATGAGATAGTAATCGTTTTATCGTACTGTCATTTAGAAGCAAGCTAATCGTTAGAGTTGATTATACACGTAGGGTATAGAATATAGGGAATTCTATGAGCATTACGAGAGAAATTGCTATAGAGAGCGTGGCAGGACGAGAATAGATCGTTTCATATACGCGGCTAAATTAAATACGTGGAATAAAATGTAGATGATTGGACGAAACGATGCGTTCTGAACGGTTCAATTTGAAATTGTCGTTAAGAATTGATAGGGTGGTAATCGTTTTACCATATTTTTATTTAAAATATTTAGAACGATTGGAGTTGATTCGTAAAGACAGTTGTGGAAGCAATCGGAGAGAAACTGCTACGGAAAGCGTGGATACAGGATGCGACTGGATTATTTTATATACAACAACGAGTTCAAGATGTGGAAGAAAACGTAGATATCCGATGCTTTCCGAATGTTTTAGTTTGAAATCGTCATTAAGGATGGATGGGACGGTGATCGTCTTACTGTATTGTCGTTTAGAGACGAAGCTGATCGTTAGACGTGTAAAGTTGATTGCGTAGACGGTTGCATAAGCGTCGAGAGAGAAATTACAACGGCTAGTGTGGCAGAACGAAAATAGATTATTTTATATGCAAAAGTAAGTTAAGAGCGTCGAATCAGATGTTTTCGTTGGAAGCTTTGTTTCCGAGAAAATTGAATTGGAAAGCTTGTCAAGCACATATGAACTCGACTAATTCCCGACTAGATGAGAATGGCCGTAGGTTATTATACGAAATGTAGAATAAAATTTGTTCGTTGAAAGCCTCGATTTCGAGAATATTGAGTTTGAATATACTTGATCAAAAATTATAGAATTCAGTACACGCGTAGTCGTGAAATGAATTTTCAAATTTCATTTTCTCGAAAATGAAACATCAAATGAACCAATTTTGTCCTACATTTTCGCCTTATTTCCGCATGTAGAATGGCATCCTGTTCAGTCGCATGTACCACGCAAACCGGCCACATTTTCTAGACGCTTCGAGCAACGGAAAAGTTGGAACACCTGGGTGGTAGTTAGTTTTAGGATGGAATATGCAGTTGGAATTAGAGAGTGGAAGCGAACGTGTAACGGAGGATAATCAGCGAACGCATTAGTGAAAGTTGAACTTACGCTTTTATGTTTCGTCAGATTCGAGAATTCGTGCAACGGCATGCCGTTACGAATGGTGCAGTAGCCGACGTAACTGCCGTGACCACTAACGGAAGTAACCGTCGAGTGCTCCAGCAAACTTCTCGACGGTGACGTTTCGATCGTCGACACGAGCCGTCTCTTTCTCAGGTACTCCGATGGCTCGTCGCCTGTGTACATATAGGATTTTCAAATTGCTTTTAGATACTTCGCTTTAATCCTTAATTGCTACAGCGAAATGGAAATAACTTTATTCTCTAATGGATAAATATTTGTGCAGGATATTTGCGTAAAGTCGTACTTTTTTAAACCTAAACGAAGCAGAAATTTATTTCGCTCGGTAAATATCATAACGAGTGCTATATTTCGAATGTTTCATACATTTTCGCACGTTGTGCGTAATCTGTGGATTCTTGGAATTTTAAATTTCCTGTAATGGTACATCAATAACGAATTCTCAACTTCACGAACGAACCTATAAATTTATAGAATTTAGCCAGGTAAAAGCCAATTTCAATGCCCGTTGTTTGATTGCTGAAAAATTTAATCGTTCGCCTACTCTTAAATCGTATTAAAATCAATCTCACAATGTCTAAATTACGAAAGTAAAATCCTGGAAAGTTTAATAACTTACTTTAATAACTTTAAAAGAGAAGTATATAGAGAATTGGTAAGAAAGGAACGAGTTATAGTAAGAAACGTTTTGTAAATCTCAAGTCGACTTATACGTAGTCGATCCGATTCGATCAATCGATAAAAGCACACAAACCTGTGATTTGCTGAGGTATGATGTCCGGATTCTTTTCGTCGTTTTCGCTTATGTCACCGCTACTCTCGAGTTTCCTGAACGGACTGCTAGGATGTTTTTCATCCGTGAGCAGACTGCTTCCCTCGCGAAACCTCAGCTCCCGTTGGATAGGGATCGTTTTCGTTTGTTTGCCGTGATCCTCCATCTGAGACTTACTTTGCTCGTCCACCTGCGTGTGCTGAATTCTCAGCACGACCATCACTATCACTGCGACGATGATCAGAGCGGTCACCACGCCGATCATCACGCTCAGCATCGGCATTAGTCTCATGTTCTGTCTTGGTCTCTCTAAAATTGAAGTTAGAAATGTACAATTTCTTCCTTTTTTAACGTTTTCGAAAGAGAGATTTCACGTTTAGAAATTAATATCGCGCGATATTCCTTTCAAAATTTTAAGGTTTTCATTTCTGTCAGTTTTTGGCCTTTGTCGACTCGCAGATTATCGAAGCAGTAAACTCGATACATTTACAAGCTAACATCGAACAATATCTTTTTTCTTCGAAATTTTACAGTTCTCAATTTTGTCAGTTTCCAGATGGAAAGATAAAAATTTGTCGTCGAACGTGAATTCCAATTTTAACGTTCTTTAAATTCTGTTAATTTCAAAGTAAAGAGAAGATAGATACGTGGTTAAGGATGAGAGCGGTAATTACGATTAGTCGAAGTGGATGCGAAGTCATCTACGCAGTAAAGCGAACGAACCAGTTCCACGGCACAATGAAACAATTTCCCGCTGCGATGGATGAATTATTCGCGTACGAAGATCTTGTTGCGAACACGAATTGAAATTTATCCTCTCCGCTAGCCCTGTCTTTTGTTCGATAAGATTTGTTCAAAGTCGTTTCGTAAATTCGTTCCATTTATCCGTACGCGGCACCAGGATTGTTCGTTTTCATAGTTATGGACGAGCGAAAAATTTTTGGCTCAGTTTCCTCTTATTTCATACGGGAGAGCTCGCAGCAGATCGTAAAATATATCATGTGCAGCCTTTAAGCTCAATTGCGCAAAGATGAAAGTAGCATTTTACGAAAGTTCCGGGAATTTTCTATAAACGGATAAAAGTCGAAATTTCTCAAATAAATGAACAGATTAAAATGCAGATAGCATCGTAAAAGGCGGTTGGCTAGAGAAATCCCTGTTTTACAAAGGATTTGGAGCGTAAAACAAAAAGTTTCTTCGTTGAAAGCCACCATAGTTTTCAAAAACACCGTGAATCAAGAAAGACTGTATCAGCAACGTGTTATATAGGAAGGAAAAGAAAAGAAAAAAAGGAACACCCTGTTACAGGGACAAAGGTGGAGAATAAAGTAAAATAACACAGAACGTATGATTTATACCCACCTGACTCTGACGTTAATTGTTTTTCAGGTAGCCTGAGTGTTCCAGCCTGCACCACCATCGCCTCGCTACGCCCTTTATCGTTGTACGCGTATATGCAGGCCTGATAAAGGGCGCCTGACTCCAGTTGAGTAACACTAAAACGCGGCACCATCGATGTCAGATTAGCACGCAATTCTTGACTGTTGCTCTCCCTTACTTCAAGAAGAAAGGACTGCGGCAAACCTCCGTTGAATCCCTCCGCGCATCGCACCGAGAACGAGTTCGTCGATGTGTTCGAAGTGGTGCAATTGTGAACCATATCCGGCCGACCTGATGCAGAGACCGGTAACGTAAATTTTACGTTGTAGTATACGTAGTATTAATATATTCCGTATTGTGCGTCTTAATAAATCATCTTTACGCTGATATCGCTTCTCTTATTGCTGGACCGTAATACGCGAAGATGATCGTCGTCGTGGCAATTTATCTTTCATCTTGATACGTTTACCTTTGTTTTTACTCGTGTCTTTTTGTTTCTACCAGAATATTTACACGAACAAACTTTAGGGTTTTAGAGAATTTACGAAAGGTTCGAAGTGGGAAAAGAAATGTTGTATCGGGTTGAACGAGTTTAAGGATTCGAACGATTAACTGTAAAAGCTCGAGTGATCTTGTTTTCAACAGACACTTTAAATTTTCTGGGGCAACGTGAACTATCGAGACGAATCGCGTGGAAATCACGAACACACCGTAAAGTTTTTTACGATAACTTCGAGACAGCTTTTATTCCGTTCTACATGAAAGGAATCGAACGTTTCGAACGTAATACAGTCGAAGTTTCGAAATTCCTCCGAACGACGAAACGCGAGTAATCTGGCGTCTATGTTTGCAAAACTGCGATGATCTTCCGTACGCTTCTTATTTTGTTGGGAGCGAACCGTTCGAATTTTACGAGGAAACGAGACCGTATCGCCTGAATGAGCGACGAAACGCTAAGGGTCGAGTTAGATTCGTGATACGTTCGAGGATCTCGCAAGTAAAGATAGATTACCGATAAGACAGTGACGAAGTTAACAAAATTTCAACCTGTACCCCTCTAATTTACAATTTATTTTCTCGTATATGTAATTTAGTTATTTATTTCCTCGTTTCATTAAGACCACAGAACTAATTACTTGCTACATTAAAAATTATTAATCGCATTTTTCTAACATATTTTCACGTCTACGTTCAGAGATTAATTAGTAGGAGCAAAAGGAGGGTGAAATTCGTTCTAGCCTGCTCTATTGATAGAATAGGAAGTTATTGCATTAAAGGTGCTTAATGTCGGTAAATGGAGCGAAGCAATGGATAGATACAGTGTACTTTAGCGGAGAGTAATTAAAAATACTACAAAAAAAAAGAGAGGGATAGAAGAAAAAAGGTAAAGCGAGGATATGTTCGTGTAGCGGTGGCACGGTAAAGAATAATTTCGTTGGGATATATTAGATTGACAAAGAGTGCAGCACTTTACGTTTCGTTCTGCAACTAGAAACGCGTTTCCTTTATGGCAACGTAAACAAGGTGCGAGGTGGGTTCTGTTTAAACTTATTTACCGAAGCTGCCAACTATCATTCTTTGTTCCAGCGTCTCCTTAAAATTCACGAATAATGAAAATGTTTTTCGAGGCAACAGCGTCGCGAAAACAACGCTCGATAATGTCCGTGTAAACGGAAGAAACGTCCCCGTAGAATTCTTTTTTCGCGAATTATCATATTCCCGTTAAACGTAATGTAAACGTGCTATCTGCGAAATATTTGAAAATTTCGTAACACGGTCGTGTTATACTTCAAATAAAGCTTCGCGCGATTACGAAAGACGGCGCGATTTTATGTAAATATTAGATAGTCAGACTTTTACCATGCACTCGTAGTATTTTGTTGACGGTGAAGAATAATTAGCGAGGAAAAGGTAGGGGGCTGACGAAAACGCAACGAGACGGTTGAAAAGCGGACAAAAATGGCATCAAAGGAGGAGCTGGAAAAATTGCTTGGTATTCGCTGTTATCAAAAGAAAAAAGAAAAACTTGCTATAATCACGCGGCGTGAATTTCCATTTGGACCCTTTGCTTTTAATTTCCCGAAATATCTCGTCCGTCTATCTTCACCGATGAGTTTTCTTCTGTCGAATACTGGCCGAGTTTCCCTTTGAATATAGTAATTAATCCTCTGCCCTCGCGTTAAAAAGTTTTTACGGTTTCTATCGACGGTTTAGAGATCCTCTAGCGATAATCGTAAGTTTTCGTATAGCATAACACCGGTGAAATATCTCCGTTTGCTTGGTGATTTGTGAGTAATGAACATTCGGAATTCCTTTATTTTTCGGCACGCTTTCTGGCGCTACATTCGAGTAGCCATTCTTTTTTGTCACGCAACAATTGGGATCGCTTCAGTAGTTCGATGGCCGCGTTCGTCGTAAAAAAAAGGGCCATCCATGCATGGATTCCCACGCATACACAGACGTGATAACGAACTTCCGTTTTAATCCAGGAACTCCTCGATTTTCCACGGCGGGATTGTCGCTTTTGAAAAGTCAGCATAGTGCCAAGCGGGAATTTTTTCTTTTTGTAATTACCACCAGACCGCGGGTACGTTTCATTTTTTCTCCTGAATTCCAAGTTTTATTCGTCCATTTCCAGCCTACAAATTTTCCTCCATCGACAAACTCGTATACGTGTTTTTCGTATTTCGGAAAATGTGAGGAAAAGTTATCACGTAGCCGATAATAACGATTTATGTTAATGCTTTGGTCGGGAGATTACGGCGTTGGAGAGACTTAGGGAAATTTTATGCTAGTTATCACACAGACGAGTAAAAATGGAACGACGACTGGCCGGACAAGTGAAATCGGACGCTATCTTGTCAGACGAATAGACCAGGCGCGGTATCTGATCGAACAAGTAGCTCGAGACGGTATCGTATCAGGCTAGTGAAATGGGACCGTGTTTGGTCAACCAAGTAGAATGGCACGAGCTTATCCCAGCGTAATATTTTAAGTAATTTGCATTTCTCGATGCATCTTTCGACACGGTAATCTGCTTACTAGTAGAGCAATTCGTTACGTACGTGTCACGGAATACTCTACAGTTTCTATGGATATATCATGGTTTCCTTGGCAGTAGAGTTCGCAGCTTTTTATTTTTATTAACGAGTTATTAACGAGTAAAGTTTTTAAAAAATATTACTATTCTATTAATTCTATTATGAATTATGAATCGTACTTTTGAACGACTTAATATTAAATCAGCGTAAAGAAAGTCAAGTATTTTATATTTGTTGTACGCGTAATTCTCTGAACTCGTCATACAGAATTGTCCGTTTGTTTCATACGCTGACATTTCTTTGCACGACAATATATAACTCCCGTGAAAAAGTAAAGAGAAAGTAGAATTCGCACTTTTCTCAGCTTAGTTAGTGCGCGGTTGGTCAACACTTGCGGACTGTAAATTATAAAGGTATTTTTATTCAAATGTGTTGACCCTTTGGCCCTATAATAATTCACGTCTGACAAAGAATTTATTTAATTTTATTTCAAATATAAAGCCCGCAGTTATTAAGGAAATTCTGCCTGAAAATTTGTATGAAAATGAGTTTTCTCGTTCTCTATCCAGGAAATATGTTAATATCCCCGATATCGATACAAAAAAATCTTCCACTAAAATCGCAAGAGTCAAAGAAATTCATCGCAAATCTTTCCTAATTTCTCGAATCTCGGTAAAATCTTGAAAGATCGAGACGAACGAAATAAGGGAATCGCGCCCGTTACATTGTTCGAATATCGAGTTTCACGGTCGAGAGGAATTTCCATGATCGAATTACCACATAAAGATATCTCACCGGCCGGTATGATGTGATAGACGCAGGGCACTTGTTGATGTCCTATTCGATTGGTGGCCCAGCAGAGCAACGTGCCGTAATCCAATTCCGTCATGGGTGTGTAAGAGACGATGGAGGATGTGCCAGCCCTGGCGATATGACTCGCGGCTACGTCGATACTCTCGGCGGAATTGTTGAAGGTCCAGCGGAATTGAACCTCAGGCGGATTCGCGTCCACTTGGCAAGATATGTTTGCCTTTTCTTGTTTCGCCACTCCATGAACCTTCGTCTGATTCGGTTTGCAGGTGGGCGCGACTGGAATTGAAGATTTGAATCGTTTCAGTTTTATTCTACGCGTCTATTTCAGGACTTTGATCGAATTTTCTCGGGAAAGATCGAGATTCCCTTTGATTTTATTTTATGGTTTTATACGAAGAGACTTCGTATGCGGCTATTTTATTTAATAGTTAGAAGGAACAAATATATTTATTGCATCGTATAATATAATAATTAAGGAGAAGGGAATATTATTAGACTGCACGAAAAGTTCAGTAGCGAACGATATATGGCTCAGTTGTTTCGATAACTTTCTATCACACTATTTTTTTCATTTTATCTCACTTTTCGCTTCAGTGTATATTTATTAGCGTTTATAACGCTTGTTTTATTACTAACAGAAACGTCTTAATTTGTCGGGGAACGACGTTTAATTGCCCGATGGTGAGAGAAAGGACCGTCTGATCATTTATTTAGGTGGGTGACACGTACACATTACGTTCAAATAAAACGGAGAGCTTTCTCCATCTCCTTCCGTGTTGTATCCAACACAAGTGTAATTGCCTGCACTTTTACGGTCGACGCCTTGCAACACCAAGCTTTGATTACTGATTATGATACCCTGTGTGATGTTGAGATGAAGAGTTTTTCCCTGGAACAAAGGGTGATTGATGCGACGCTGATGAGTCACAGATTGTACACTTACGACTGATATAATCCATGCAAAGTTATACGAAATTTTGCTTCAATTATTTTCAAGCAAGACGGTTATCCGCCTTAAGATTTAATTTCCAAATATTAATAATTCTACGCTAAAATGGAATTCCGAACGCGGAACGTTGCAAACGAATTCTTTAGTACATAGAAAATATCAGCGTGAATTTTTCAACGTTGTTTGAAAATACAACAAAGTACAAGTTTGGTACTCGCGATCGACGTTGTTACGGAACTTTGAATACCCTTGTTTCGGTCGAACTTTACATCGCTTCCTCTATTTCTGTACTAATAGGGTGCCGGCATTGTGGTTCTATACTCTTTCGACTCGTATGCGAAGCTTCGTGAAACTTCATGAAATCCGTGAACGGGCTACTTCCGAAACTTTTTGATCCTCAGAAAACAGGTTTTGTTTAAATTAATTTTAAGCTGAAAAGACCCGCCTCCTCGTTGCCGAGACTGCTCCGCCCGTGGTCGTGGAAAATGAAAGAAGCATTCAAACGTGCGAAGAGCGTGCGTTCGAAATTGTTATGAATATAAGAGAAAGTATCAGTTAGATTATAAGTTTCGAGAGCACTCGACTAAATTGCAACTTTTCGGGCTTAGTGTCCCAAGCGATCGGAGATGAATTCGAATGCTGAAAACGGTAATACGAAGAGGGAAATTTCGATTACCCGCTAACGATAAGTCACTGGGAAGATTTCTTACGTGGAAGTAATTAAAAATAAAAATTCTAAATTTAGAATAATGGAAAGTGAAAATAATAATCGAAGTTTCAGCAGCTATTATAAATTGCTTAAAGCGGGAATGGAATGAAAATTGTCACACATTTTTACCACAGAAGATAGATACGACCGATGTCGAACGTAAGAACTGCATTAAATCGATTACAAAATTGCTTACCAAGTGTCGCCATTCAACCTTGTAAACGGGAGGCTCGGCATGAATCAGACAGTCGAAATAGACGTCAGTTCCTTCGCGGATCGCGTTAGGATTCAAAGAGGTGCCCAGTTGTATCCGCGTTTCCGGCGTGTCTGCAAATTGAAAACGTCAATATGTCGATGGTGCCGCGGTGAATAATCGTAACTGATCGACACTGGCTTTGCAGACGTTATGGCTTCTACAGGAATGTGTCTGTAATACGCTTACACTGTATCTCGAGCACCCAGTCGTCTTTTATCGACTCGGTTCCCATGATTGGATGTTCAGCCCGGCACGACAATTGTCTACCAGCATCTGCTTTGGTCGCCATGAAAGATAAGATACTGGTGGTCGTGTTCCCATCGCTCGAGGTCTGTAACAGCGTTATCATAACTTTCCTTTGCGCGACTATTTCTTTTTCTCCTTTTATTTTTACTTTCTGTCTTTTCTTTCTTACGTCTGGTTCAATTTTATCGTTCGTTATTTTGTTGTTTGGATCAAAGCGAGTTCGAGATCTAGGAAACGAAGAGACGGTTGCTTGGACGAATCTCTGTTTGCAATAGTAACACTCTTGTTCCTACGATAATTGAAAGGTTGATAGTTGACGAATTCCAAAGTGGAGGAGAGTCATGGACGAGAAAAATATGACTTTTTCAAATATAGATATAAATAAATAGAAATAGAATTTCCTGGCTGCTAAATAATTTCAGGGTTGACATGCATTCCGATAAAAGTTCGAATATGGGTTTTTATGAAAACTCGAAAAAATTTTGAACGAAGCTTTTCTCTCTCGACTTTATGCATCTCAAAATGTAGCCGTATTCCTTCTTATCGATAGTCGTACATTCCTGGCTACTCGGTAGTGAACTTTGAAGTACTACGGCAATGTAATCGTCGATCTACCGTTACAGGCTTAGAGAGGAACGCCTTAAGTGCATTATCTTGCAGAAATAGCCTAGCGCGGAGTTTTCTTAGTCTAAAATGTCCATTGACTCGGATATTTTCCCGCGGATCTGTTCAGTTTTATGGTAAACTTTACGACGTTGAACTCTGAAATTGACTTGTACAAGATATATTGTTACAGCAGCTGAGTTGCGTCTTGCACTTGCCTTGTTGTTATCTTATTTCTGACTTATTGAAGAAGCTATATATGTCTGAAAGTTCTCAAGTGTTTGTTAAGACTTTATTGTCTCCGCACTTCCTAATATCCCTTCCATTTGTTTTCGAATCAAAGTTCCCGACTTTAACGTCGTGTCTATTAACTTTCCTCTTCCGTTATCATTTTTCAGGAATCATATAATTAACGAGTTAAAGATTCTGACGTTGATGGATGTTGAATTTGGGTCGATAGACTTTGACGAAGTTGACTACTTGCAATAATAGCGTCGCGATGAGGATCAGGCAAAGAGAAATAAGAGACGAAGAGCACTATCGGTAATTTATCGTTGAGATAAAGTTTAGAACCTGTTTGCCATTTTTCCATTAGCGTTCTTGACGATAACAATAGCGATTTATCGCCATTAACCATTGATGCGTGGAAGGGCGATTTTCACGAAATCACAAATGGTCTTTCGATGAAACTAGAAAGTTGTAGATTATCGTAAAAGATGAAACAGTAAAAGAAAAAGGTCTTTTTAATGGAAAAAGATATGTAATTCCTTGCATTTAACGCCAGAATTACCGACAGTTAAGACAAAGCTATTTCTACCAAAAATTTTTAAAGACCAGTGAAAATGACTTCAATTCTGTAAATCTCGAGTGTCGACTTTAAATCAGTATCTTTTGCTACTTGTAATAGTTACAACGATTATCATTCGATGAATCTTCGGAAGAAAAGTTCTGAATTTGCCAAATGCCTCTCGCGTTCTCCGGGATGAGGTTACTCTCCATTCTTGCAGAAATTCGCCTTCCTCTCTGAAAACTGCCGATTAATATGGCATGCTCGTATTTGGGCAAACAGAACGCTGATCTCACGGTTCGATCGTAATCTCGCGACTTCGATAGGCACTCGATTTGTAATTTAAATTTTCTTTTTTCTTCCGATGTTCCATCCGATCAACATATAAATATTTGAGACGCGAAGATTGAGAGACTGATAAAATAAAAGAGGAGGGAAAGACACTACCCAGGAAGGAAACGGAGAAAATATTGTTCCAAAGTTGATGCTTCTCATTCCGCGCGACTTTGCGCTGCCGCTTATATAAGAAAGTTAAACAAGAGAGGATGAGACGTAAGAAGAAATACGAGGGGGAAGTATAATCTATAGAAGTATATCGGAGGAAACGAGATCGTTCTTTTTCTTCCTCTACTTCTCTTTCTTCTTCCTCTTCCTCTTCCTCTTCCTGTAATCTCGCAGTTTGGAAACTTTCGTTCCAGCCGTTTTGTTTCTTTACTAACGCGCCTTACGTTTTACATCGTTCTGCACCGATATTTTCCGCTCGGACGGACTAACTATTTTCAATAATCTTTACGTGTAAGGTACAGTTGCTTCGTGCTATCTGACCATCGTTCGCCTCACCGACTCTCGAAGTTCATATTGCGAAGTGAGCTTTTTGTAAGATTATTTTTCGATTAATAATATCTGCGAATTTTCAAGTTACATATCAGAGGTCTATTATAATTTTAGATCGAATAATTAGTCGGATGGATTGTAATTTGTAAAATGTTGCTGGTAAAATTTTATTTGGCTTGGTAACTAATTTCTTCTTGCTACTTAATAGAATTTATATTGGCGAGGGTTGTAACATTTCACTGATAATATTAATTCAGAAGTATTCGCATCTCATTTGCATCTAACGAAAAGAAAATTCTGTTCTCAGCGTTCTTTAGAGATATATCTGCCCCGATAACAACTGTAAAATCTCAACTCGTGGCCAGATAGTGAAGTGCTACTATACATATTCTACCAATCTCTATCGTCGTATTTCGTTTACAGTTTTACTTTTACCATCTTCTCCGTGTCTTACAAAAATTTCCAGAATGCTCTCGATAAATTTCGATTCGGCAATCGCCTAGAGACAATCGTGACTCGTGCACCGAGCTAGAACATCGAGTATTCGTATCCGAAACGAGGCGAAACGTCTCTTAAATCGCGTCCAAATCCCCGAGGCTGGCCATTGTTTTTCAACGAAGGACATTCCGTCCGGAGCTAATTAATGGTCGGGTCGTTGTGTATTCTCGATTTTCACGACCCGGTCGATTTCCCTTAATTACGCGACCGTAACGAGAGCATGGAGTCGCGAGGGTAGCAGCAGTGTTATCACGTCGCTGGTTCGCTCTCGATTTAAATTATTCGCCGTCTAATGGCGCTTTTAACGTGGCTTAAGCCGTGGCACACGTGAGCTCGTGATAACGATATCCTGGCACGCTATCGCGAGCGGACCGATACACGACGACGGAACACGCGCCAAGTACACGCACGCGGAGAACAACGTATTTTACAGCTGCTCTAAGAGACCACGCCAAGTAGGGATTACAAGTTATGCTGAGTGCTTTGACGATGGTAAATCGAATCTTACGCCATCCTGTTTTACTCTGTTCGACTCTCTACATCTTGCATCTATACGAGTTTCCGCATGACTAGTCTCCCACAGAAAAGCGATATTCACGGTACATCATCTTCACATACGCTACCGTTCATGTGTATTTCGATATCTGGTGCAATTTGATCGAAAGAGTAATACGTTTATTATATCTTGAAAGTTAAAGTAAGGCGTAGGGTTACTTGAGTGAAATTCAATTTTGAATAGCAAGTAATCAAATTTGTTGTATATTACGAGACAGTATTAGTCGTTAATATAATAGCGAAAGGACGGAAGAAAATATCGTGTACTCCAGGTCCTGCCAGAAAAGATATCAAAAACTTGACTCAGATGTCTCCGCAGGATTAATTTTCATCTACCTTCGATTATTACTTTTTTTATTTATACCAATCGATATTAACTGTTTACCAAGATCTGTCAATCACATACTGTTTGCCCGAGATAAGATCACAGATCAAAATTAAATTAAATTCGTTTGAAGTATATCTTATATGTATTTGTAATAATTCAAAAGTGCTCAAATATTTATGGACAATTGTATCGATTTACGAACAACGTGAAATTTCAACAATGTTTTCTATTCCTCCGTCTCCTTCTTCAGAACGGTTTCTCTGGACAAGTATATATTTCGATTCGCGAGATATTTCACTGATTTAAGAGACCTGACTTCGATTTACGCTCGACCAGGGAATAGCCAACCCGATCTTCGCGAACAATCCATATTGTTTTACTTGTCTTGGTACTATTACTTACAGTCTCCTTGGTCTCTACCAAACGCTGATCGTTCCTCCACCAGGTTACCGTAGCCGGTGGCCTGGAGCCGGAGGTGGTGCATACCAGCTCGTACCTCTTGCCCGCAGACAACGGCTGGTTCGATCCGATTATCTTCACTTCCAGCGGGGGAACTGCAAGTACGGTCGTTTGCACGGTATTAGTATCGTAAGAAGCGTATTTCACGCAAGAAGAAGGTAATGGCTGGTTGTGCATCCTTTATGAGTGTAGTAATTGGGAAAATGTTTGGCCGGAAATGTTCAGTTTGAACTTTCGCGTTGATTTGTTTTAGTATTAGTAGAAGATCGAACAACTGAATGGGTGCAATAATAGTTTTGTGACTTGTATGATCGAGGAAAATGTTTGATTGGAAATGTTGAAGTCTAACTTTTTAGATGACTTGTCTTAGTATTAGCAGAGTATAAGTCTCTTAAGTATAAGACGGTTTTGTCTCTTATATCGTATGCCGAATAGCTGGAGAAAATTTTTACTTGAAAATATCCAAATCGATGGATGAGTTGGATGTGTTCTATACATCGAATAATTGGGACAAATATTTAGTTACAAGTTATTCAGGTTGGAGGTTTGGATTAATTTGTTTCAACTGATGTGGGAGTACGTATGAAGGATGATTTAGATTAGTGAGATAAGTTTCGGTTACTGGGTTACCTGAAAGAGTGGAAAACTAGAGCGGAACATGGTGTCTCCGCTTAGCGTAGAAGAGGAATGGGACAGTATCTTATCAGACGGAAGGAGTAGAAATGGTGGCTGGCCAGCCGAGTAGAATAGGACTGCGTGTGAACAGGTAGTAGAATAGGATTGTGTTTGGGTTACACGAACAGCGGGAGTGTACTTGAACGGACAAGTAGAATAGGATAGCAGGTGGCCAGACAAGCTGAATAATCGCTTGGATTATCATTGACAATTAATTCTCGTTTGATCTTCTACAAATAGTATTCGAAGAAATTGGCAATTTCTCGCTTTAAAAATAGGTAACGCGATTCAAATAGTCCGTTCCAAGTTCCTGGTATATTTATATTAGACTCCCTGCTCGCGTTATGGTTGTTTTTTTTACACGGATAACCATTTGCTTTATCAAGTCCGAGGCATCGATTTTTTTTCCCCTCGTTGTCCTTTATTATTTTTTTCTCAGCTTTGAGCGCCTTTATTATGCTCTAGATACAATGTGAAACGCCAGTTCAGATACAGTTGGATAACGTAATAATTTAATTTAAGCTTAATCGATCTCCTCTTGTTACGTTGTACGTATTATATGCACAAATCGTGTAGCAGCACGCTAAGATCTTTTAAGTCAGCGAAATTAAAATAACTCGTAATTCATTTCAACGTGAAAGTTCAGGAAAGTATGTTTCTCTCTTTTCGTCGTTGAAACAATTCCGCTATATATACAAAGCAGGTCTGTTTTCCATACGACATGTAATCAGAGCGAATTTGAAAGGAAATTTCACTCGGCGCGGCGCGACAAAAAATCTCTTCGCGTCATGACAGATTGAAATTATATAATTCTACGCGCGTTGGTAAAGAACGCGACTCGATGAACACTGCTCGAAACGGACGGGAAAAAGATCTGTAATTAATCCTCGTTCCATTATGTCCTCACATAATTGAACGATGACGGCCGCGCGCCGAGATTTAAGTATCCTTCTGCCAGTCTCTTTCCCTCTTCCTTTTCTTCTTTCCTTTTTCTTTCTCTGTTTCTTTCCTCTTTTCTTTCTCGTGCGCGTCGTTAGAAGCGTGTCTATAGTCAGCAACGCGACAAATTGACGTTGATAAATTTCCTTTGTTACAAAGCGATACGTCATTGGTGCCAGGTTGCGCAGACCTGATCTTCGCTTATTAAATTATTCAAAATTAATCAGGAAGTTCTTTGTCCTCGAAATTCTCTTTGCCCGATGTACCAAAGTCTTTCGTTTGTTCGAAACAACGATACGGCGTGCTTGGATTTGCGCGCGAGAACCATCGCTTTGATCGTTCCTCGATGCGATCGAATCACTTGTTAACGAAAGAAAACGTTTCGCCGTAAAATATAAAGTAAGACTGT
Organism: Bombus waltoni; assembly: GCA_014737395.1. Classification (NCBI taxonomy): domain Eukaryota; kingdom Metazoa; phylum Arthropoda; class Insecta; order Hymenoptera; family Apidae; genus Bombus; species Bombus waltoni. The sequence goes on from JACXII010000013.1 coordinate 219,121, forward strand.
GATTAGATACGTTTCTTGGCATGTGTTTTCAGTAATACGTATATAGTACAACACCCTATATATATATATATATCTCCATAAATCAATAAACAAAGTTATTCCACTGCCTTGTTATTCCCTGCAGTTAGCCTTAAGGTAAAAGTAAATGTAAGAAACGCATCGAATTTTTATGTTTCAATTTCAATTTAGTTTTAACAGGCAGGAATTTTAATGTTGCAATAACAAGAGAGATCTTAACGTACGATCGAAACAAGACATGTATACCGACAATAATTGTTTCGTATTTTCCTCAAACTCATGTAATGTCCAGCTCGTGAGAAATGCTATAAAGCGGAAAACAGACCGTCCACGACTTTCCGTGCAGATACTCTATCTGCTCGCGTGGAAACGTACACAGACGTATGGAGACGCGTGGAGACGTATAACGGGTATTGTTCCACTGAAACGTCGTTGCTGTGGCCGAAGTCGTTGTCCTCGACAGAGGCGAGGAAATTTGTTTTACGCAGCGGCCCGTATCGTGGTCGTTTCGTGACATTTTGCATTCAACTTTTCCTTTTGTGGCTACGAGGCCATTGTGCGCTTGAGCGAGTTCTCCTCGCGAGGCGGCGCCTGCACGCAGAAAACGCGCCCCTTTATCGGTAACGGGTAAAGAACGCTCTTCTGGTAACTTCTTGCGCCACGAATTTTGTCAAAACATCGAGATTTCGAACTTATCGAACCTTTCTTATTCTTTTATCCACGCGAAAAAGAAAATAAGTTTTTTTTTTTTTAATGAAATCGTATTCTTTTAGAAAATCAGAGATGTACGATAACGTAGAAAGGAAGAGCTATTGAACCAGCTCGAAAGTGGCCGAATCTTGTACGAAACTAAAAGCTTCGCGTTCGTAGGTCCGCTTCATTCGTTTATAGGATTTGGAATCGTCCCTTTCCGAAACGATAAAGTCTCGTGAAGGTCTTACGAGTTCTCTCAGAGTTTCTTAATACAGTCCCTGGAGATGCCCTTCCTTGGAGATATTAATTTATCGTGGTCGGAACGTCCACTGAGTCGCGAAATAAGTTCGGATACAACATACTGTTTCTGTTAATCTTTTCCTTTTATGGTAAATACCAATACAAAGATAGCAGACTAAATAACGATAAAGATAATTGGTTATTTTATTTATTATCCTTAGCAAACCAATAAAAATCCAATGATCTAATGATCTTATTAATAATAAATTGAGAATTTTTCTGACCACAATTTTCTCTCAATAATTTTGTCTATAGCGATCTAAGAATTTCTCGTCAATAATCTTCATAGCGACCTAAGAATTCTTCCGATAATATCTTTGATTATAACGATCGAAGAATTTTCTGCCAATAATTTTGTTTATCGCGGTTCAAGTATTCGTTCGACGACGATCTCTATGATAGCGGTCCAAGAACTTTTCTCTCGACGATGTATTCTAATAATATCAAAATTGAAAAGTCATTGTTAATTCCCGACATTCGTAAAATCATCATCGTAAATAATATTCAGGAAATAATATTTCGAATCGCTTGGCATACGAAAGAATGGGACGAAGATAGTAGCCAGCGGTGTTTAAAAGAGCCATAAGGCGTTCCTAAAGCGACTTCCGGCATGCCTCCGTCAATATTGAATTTCCCTGTGATTACATAATAAAGTAAACATCGTTTCAACCCTTTTAGCTGGCGCTATCGACCGTCGCTCGAATTAACTCGATGCAAGTCATGTAAATTAGCCACGTCCGCAACCCAGAAGGGACGTAAGCCTACTCCCTTGACCGTTGTCGTCGATAGAATGGAATATTTGAAATATCAGCTGGTCGATCCAGCTATGTCTCGTCACATTCGTGCGGTTAACCAAACTCCTTTTTGTTTGGCTAACTCTCCCAGTCATGGCCTGATGGTCACTCGAGGGTCACGAAAGCACTCGTTCTTCGTTCGACAACGATGGAAAAGCGAAACACGAATGTTCGTCCATTGGAGCAAATAACGATGAAACGTATCATACATTTTTTGCAATTTGGATATGACGAGTTCTTCTCTCTATAATTCGTATCTCTAAAGAAACATATTAATATTTTTCTTTGTATATATATATATACACACAATACATAAAGCTGCAGGAACATATAAAGTATCTAAAGTAAAGCGCTGATTATGATATTTCATAATTTTAGAAATGTGAAGTCGTATCCGCAGTCCGGTAACATATACGTGATATTTATTTTATTGCAATTGCGGATTCGTATGTTTGTACCGTAAAAAGTGTTTGAAATCTTATGTAAAGATCTTACGTAAAGATTGAACGAACGAAAATACGAAGAGATGAAACGAGAATGTAGATAAACAAGTGGAAAGTGTAGACAAAGGAACCTCGGATGTAAACGAACAAACTAGGAATGTAAATAAGTGTTGAATATCACTTGCTTGTCTGGCGAGGCAACGTCACATTCTACTAGCCTGGCGAGATACTGATTCGTACCACTTGCGTATTGAGATACGAGCCGTAGAAAAGCGAAACTGATCTGTGTTGAGATTATTCGTTTGATTTCTAAGAAAATTCAACTTCGATCGTATATTTCTGACAGTAAAATTATTAAATTTGCCTGACTTCGTTCGAAAGATGGCGTAATCTTCATTTATAATATAATCATTTATAATTCTTTCGACTTGGAAAGTTTCTTCGTATCGAAATCCTTCTTATTAAGATAGAAGACATTTTTTCCAAACAGATTAAATAATGAATTGCGTCTACTCGGACGTATTTTACCTTCTGACGTATAATAGTCGGGCGTGGTGCATCAACTAAGGTCTTATTGAAACGAATGTCTTCCACTATCCGTGACAAATTTATGAAATACACGATGATGGAAGATTGAAAACGCTCCATTTTGCGATTGAGGCAAATTGTGGCAAAAGGGGACACTCTGTAAACTTTAGCAAGGAAAAGACATCCGTTCTTCTTCGTAATCTCGATACCAACGCTCTAGGGAGTAACGAATGAAATCATTCAATCTCTTTCAGATTTGAATCTGCGCTTAATTCGGGGACATCGATAAGAAGCATCGAGAACATCGAAAAAACTTTCATCGTTGCAATAATATTAATTTCAGCTACAAATAATTCTATATCGTCGTTCGGTTAAAATTCTACAATAAAGTGTCCAAAGTATAAAATAATCGTCGGTTTTAAAATCTAGATGATTCGGAGATGAATATTCCAGGACCAGCAATTTATTGAAATACAAATTATAACTATAGAGATCATCTCGCCATTAAGTACAATTATTATTTTTTAATACCTATTTGGCAACATATTAGTTAATATCCATTTGACAGGATTAAAACGAAAAATTGATGAAAACATTCGTGGAACACACGTACTATCGCTTTTAATAAAATTTAACGAAACAAAGAGCCGAACGCATTTCATCCTGTTTGAAGTGCGGCTGTTATTTGATGACGCATAAAAATCCGTCTGTGTTTCAGTAAAATAAACGAGAATGTGAATTTTATGAAAAGATCGGTCAAGTGTTGAACGTACAAAGTGCAGCTTTCACACGATGCAACCTTTTCGAGTGTCAAAAATTGTTATTACTCCCCCCCCCTCCACCTCTATATCTGCATTCTCTTTTTCTGCGGTTTTTCCGTCTCCTTGGTGATATTTTATTTTTCGAACAATCTCGATTGACCCCCGGTGACGCCAGCCATTTAAATTTAATCAGCCGGTTCTCTTCTTTCCCGCTTTGTCACTGAGTGATGCTACAGCCACTGTTGCGACTACTTCGGTGCTCTCGTTGCGGTTTGTCCGAGTTACGAGGCCAAAATAAATTTAATACCGCAATTTCGGTTGCTCTTGCACGCTCGTCGCGTTAACGCGACCGTGCTCGTTGAAACGTAGATACTCTTTGAAATACGAGATTCCGCTGTATTGTAGTTGTTTAAGTACGTGCGCTACAGTTTCGCAACAGAAGCCCTCACGTTCCATTTCGCATCATTCCGAAACTGCGATACTTCACTTTTTCATTTACATACACGTGCCGCTTGTTACTTTCCTTTCAATATTACGTTCTTTTATTTTACACGAAATGGAATTTATAACCTGAATACTTTCAATGAAAATTTCTCAATTTATCACGTCGATGTTTATTACATTTAAGACGAACTCTGATTCGGCGAAGTCCCTCGAGGAAAACGTTTTGTCTTAGACGAAGAAAAGAATTGGTAAGGGATCGTGAACCTTCACGCGGCTTCTGAAAGATGAAAGAAAATCAGCGGCGATGTACAAGTGCTGTCGATCCTGAGGCCTACGACGATCCTCGTGGATGTTGGACATCGCGAGAATGAGCACTTTGATCAAGTGGTGGTCGCGAGTCAAGTCACGAACGGGGTTCTTTTTCGAGACAAGGGGAAATCGGATGAAAGCCGTCGTGGCTAACAACTGCTGCAAAAGTGGCCGAGCTTGAGGTAATGGAATGAAAACGCTATTTAGTTCGTCGAAATGCATGGTCAGGCAGGTTATTGTACGACGTAGTTCGTATATGGAGAGGATATTAGAAAGATTTCGAGACTACGATGTTCCTATACGATAATCCTACGAAGGATTGAAATTAATCGTAGAATATATTTTAATTCGGATTAGAGAGTTTTCACGAAGTTACATCATGGTAGAAAAATATTTGTAAGCTTCGAGGCTTACGATTCTCGCATGTTCAGAAAAATTATTTCAAAGAGAATCGACGATGTTTGCGAAATATGTCTCTCCTGCTTAAAAAAAGCTCTGGTACTTGAGCTGTCGAAATCGATCGAAAAAATAAAGATAAAATTTGCAAAAGTCGATCGAGTTACCTAAGAAAGCAGATGAAGTATCCTGGCTTTATTCATCGAAGTCAGTTCCTGTCGATTTAGAGGGACCAGAATAGAATTTTTCAATGGAGTCGACTAGAAAAGTGGCCCGTTGAAAGGGACCCCTTCTTGTTAAGAGTTCGATCGAGTTTTTCAGTGTATAGGTCCATCAGCATACGATCCATAAAAAGAAGCAAAAATCGTGTTCGAATAGGGGATCAGAAAGTATTCAGTCACTATAGTTGATGGACGAGATTGCTACATGTATAGGCACCTGTTAGCACGTCAAAATCATCAAGGGCATATGCCTCTGATAGATGTTGAGTCAGAAATCAGGCGTATAAACGTGTTGAAAGCTTTAGATTATCTTATTCTGAACTTTCGCCTATTTGTCATTTTTCCTCTTTATTACAAACTGAAAGAGGAACCAGAGAAATAATTTTCCCCAAATCATAGTATCCTGTCCTTTGGTATTTGTCCACGATTCTTTCTTTCAACGATGCTATCGCAATTTTCGATTGGCAAAGAAGCGACTATCGCTCGATGATGATAAGATGAGTCATCTTACCTTGTATCTTTGTCTATTTGTCGTTTTTCTTTCTTAGTACAAGATACAGGAGAGATATCGTAGAAGTATTACCAATATTTTTAGTCTTACAATCTCAGGGTGATCTCGAAATAATTTTTTGAAAAGTACAATATTGTGTCCTTCAATATTTGTCCACGATCCCTTCCTTCTACGATGGTATCGCAATTTTCGATTGGCAAAGAAGCGATTATCTATCGTGGCGTGGATAGAACGTTGAACAAACAAGCGTGTCGTTTTCACTGGGCTCGTTGGTTAATCCATGATCGAGCGAACAGGATTTATCACGTACATTACGCAAACATTATCAGGATTCATGAAAAAAAGATCAACCGCATTTCGGAGATTCGTGGAACCACGGAACCGGATTTTCTTCGTCACGGGCTAAGACATCGCGTACTACGTCACAAGGGATCAAACTGTGCTCCAGTTTTTCCTACAGTTTCTCTGAGGAAACCCAGGCTTCTTGCTGGGGGCTCGTTCGATAATACATCGGTGTATACGTAAGCTTAAGTACACGTAACAAGAATAGACAAGACGACTGCAACGTTACAGGATGAGACGATGTTTTTCAATTTTCGTTACTTTCTCTTGTCGCTTTTTTTTCGATCGATTATTTATTCCATCACGCAAACGAAACTGTTGCACCAGCCTGTTCAATGGCAAAGAAAAGCAACCTCGTTTCAATGCTTAAATATACATATAATGGCACGCAAAATATTCGTAAAGATACCTACTGCAGGAATATACACACAGTACATAGAAATTACAAAAGTTATTTAAACAATCGATGACAGTCCATTATATTAATAAGCCTTAATATTTAGTAGAACCATCTATTATATGTTTAAGATGACTGCTCACGCTGCATACTGATCTTTTATTAAATGTACGTTTCCAATAAGCAACTTGTACCCAACACATACATTTTCAGACGCGTGTCTTATCAGCGATAATAAAATTTCGAAATGTTTCGTATAACACACACATCGTACGCACGTAAAACTTTTCTATGATAAATACTCAACCGTTTGTGAACATTTCGTCAAGAGTAACGAAGCATCGAACAAAACTTCGTGACCCGTCGCCTATGTACGCGATATTACCATATTCGGATATCTCTCTTGCGAAGGTATGCACACAATACACAGAGAAACGAAAGCACAAAGTAAACGGGGGAGATACAAACGGTTTTGTTTGAACCACACAGTGGCAATTTCTTTCATAGAAGGATCTTAGTCTTCGGTCGGGTTTCTGCTCTTGGAGGGAAATTTGCAAGGGTGAAAAGGGCCGTCGATAGGTGTTCCGTAGCCCGAGGCTCGCCAGATATTTTCGTTCTCCTGTCCTATGCATGCACGTGTAAGCGTCTGTATAGAGAGCGGTTTCTTCCCTTGGACGACGTAGTACCGATCCTAGACCTTCTGTCGCCCGGGGCCAAACACTCTTTCGTCCGCACGGTTTCTAGCCAGCACGGTCTGTAGCTGGCGTTTTCGTCGTGGAAAATTTAGGCCAACCTCCAACCAGCCTGTCTATTCAACCGTTTGCAGCCTCTCTATTCGAGAGGATTCGGTTGATGTCCGAAAAGACGCGTTTTAAGGAACGCATCGTGGCGGATCGCGAACAAACCTGACGTTATTCCGTGCATTTCTTTATTCCGACACTCGCAATAGAGGGTCTGATTTCTTGATTATATAAATATTTTGTTAATTGTATAATTAATTCAGAATTAACGCTATTAGGTAGACTGCAGACTTTTTTCTATGTATTTACAGGAAATTCAAAGGTGCGGAAATGTATAGAATATCAAAAGTAGTACTTTCTGTAATACGTAGTAGGTAAAATAATTTTGTATTCGTAAAATACGAGTTTGTATTAATACAGTTAGCGTCTAGTTGTGGATACGAATGTGCGGTTTCTTTTATTATAATAGGTGTTTTTCACCAAACAGTATTCTAAGCTGACGTCTTTTTACTTTTGTAGATTTTGCGAAACAGAAGTGTAGTGATTGTAAACTTTTGTTTAAACAGAGTTTGGAATGCAAACTGTTTGTACGAATAGGTATCGATTTCACGTACGTCGAACGTTAGCTCTCGTCGAAATACCAGAGGATAGCGTAAACGTCATGGATAAAATGGCACGGCGCTTCTGTATGCAGAATTTGTACGTAAAAGAATACTTAATGCGACCGTGAATATTCTGCATCAGTTCTTGGAAAGAGACTAGGGTGGAACACTTTCGAGAATTGCTGCGTCGTAAGTCTTGGGTAAGATGTTAAGCTAAGGCGGATGGAAAGCGAGAGAAAGAAGAGTCTGTTCTTGGAATTTCATTGGTGTACTTCTCATTATACTTTCATCAGCATTGAATTTTGGGCTTATGGCGTGTTTTTATTTGTGGGCTTGTTCCGGAGCAATGGTGTGCGATATTTTCCTATATTCTTATGAAATGAGAGTTGGTACATATGGTTCTTTGTGTTATATGTACTGAAATAAGTTTCCACGTTCGAGACTTTCAGTGACTTTGAACAAAACTCTTCCGAATGACTGAAAACATTTTCGGGTTTGTAATAAAAAATAAATGAAACTGATTAATGTAGGAATAAAAAAAACACGTTTTAGATCATTTTTATTTAAAAATACGTCGGGAAATATACTGTATATGTAATGTAATGATACTTATTTCCAGAATGAGAAAATTATAAGGCATGTATGTAATACGTATAACATTATTCATACTTGTAAGGCATGACAGGCACACATACAAACAAAATATAAAAATTTTACTAAAATATGAAGATTTACACGTATAGTGAAATGAAAAAATCTGTTAAAGTAATATAAATTATAAATAACAGTTATGGTAATTCTTGAAACACTCTCTCAAACATAAATCTGGATTATATCTACAGTTACTGCGAAAATAATTAATACCTATATTATGACTTTTCTGACTGTTGTCTGAGAATTAACTGAAAATACTGATCATTGGTCTAGAATGTGTTAAGCGATATTTAATTGTCATTGTTATTCTTTAACTTCGTTTACGATTCGCACGAATTGATTGATATTAACTCAAATGTAAAAAGTTGTATGAAACACAGAATTATTGAGAAACATAAATAAAGCAATTTACATACTGTTTTGTCGAGATAAAAAAATTGTATTAAAATAGTAGACGTGTCATAAAATTTAACTATTCAAATCAGAGACAAGAAAGAAATTTCAAGATTCAAGAAGAAAGACAGTCTCTTGTAGCGTTATAAATACTTCAATCTCTTCAAACTTCTTCAAAAAAGTTGTACAGTACGATTGGTCAAGAAATAGAGATAAAAACTAATAGGCACCCACTTTAAAGTTAAATCTACTGCAAGCTTAAAAATATTCGATTTCTAAAAATACCGATCAAATTCTTTCACGGCTTCAATTTTAAACAAGATACTCTAGATTTACAAAAATCGATAAAAAATTTTCTTTCTGGTTTATCCGGAGGCTGGTTTCCATTCCGGATGAAACCGCGAGGCAATTGTCTTGTTGTCATTTCGAGACTGGATATATCGCGGAAGATACCGAATTACCATACTCTCGGATGCTATATGTGTGTCTCAGAGTTGAACGGAGTGTTGCACGGAATCATTAATTCGACGCCTCTGGCTGCTGGCATAAGCTGAACGGTGTTAGGTTCTCGAATATCGGAGGCTGTAACCTTGTCGGCGTTGGAACGACGATTGAGAACGTTGAAAGGGACGCGGAGACAGACAGAGAATATCCCGCGAGATTCGACGGATTGAATTGCAAAGCGAATGAAAACCAAACTCTGTGAATAAGGAGCCACCGATGGGCGGAAGCGCGGCGGCGTTACACCACGGTGTCTACGTTCCCATCTTCTCCGGATTTTTCCTGCTTTTTGCCACTCTTTTCCTAGAGATAGCACGTCCCTTTATACGTAAAATATCATACGGCAAAAATTGTCGAAGATATACGTACTTCCACGCATTGCTGAAGGAAGTGGTTTATTGTATTTCTTATCGCGAAGTTGAGGATGCAAAGCAGCATATGTCGACAAATATAAGACAACTATGTGATATATGCTTTGTTGTCTGTACAGTATCGTAAAGAGGTGAGAAATATTTTATGAGAGAAGACGTCGAAACATCAGGATACGAATTTATGATCTACTCAAGTTCATAGGGTTACTCACGATCTTTGACCATCTTCGAATTAACATCGTTCTTTTCTACTTTCATTCCGGTGTATGTTGTTCTATCGTTTTTCTGTATTATACTTGTACGACAGAAGCTTCTACGAAAGAATCCAAGAAGGAAGGGTTACCTAAACTTCTCCTAACGTTCGTGCACTCAACGTATACGCACGTATAGCTTTTCACGAAGGTAGTAGAACACTTATAGAAACTTTCTACGAACATATTACGCGTATTACACGAAACAATTTGAAATTTCATTAGCGCTACATTTCCACTTTGCTTTCATATGTTCCTGACACAGTCGACACGATCCTGTAATCTCGCTCTTCTAATGAAATTCTACAACGTTAACGTATCCCGAAAATTTTTCTATGGTAACTGTTCGAATACCTTCACGAGCCACTGTACACTCACCTGTACCAACATATTCAATTCATACACTTCTATTGCTACCAAGTAGCCCATTTGATCCAACCTTGATCAAGTACAGCCGCCGTTTTCCAAAGCGCGTCTCGTTACTCTCCATCTAACTTTCTATGCAAACTGTTGGAATTCTTTCCTGCGCTTACAGACTCTCGAAGCATTCTAACCGAGCGATTCGAAAGGAGAAACGTGACGAAACGTCGTGCCTGGTTGTACGTTGCAGCGTACGTCTAGGGCGAACGTGAGGCGCTTCTGTAAAGCTAAGGAAGAGGAAGCGGATACGCGGCTGCAGTCGGCAAGATTTTCGACGAACGTTAATCGGCCGTGAGAACCATTCCGATCCCAGAGTGGCTGGAGACTCGCGAGAACGTCTCTCTCGAGCCGGGTAATTGATCGGCGGGATCCAATTTCGCCGGGCATAATGAAATTCAGCCGAGAAAAGGGGACGGTTCTCCTCGTCGTATAATCGCTCTTATTCCATTTTCGTACGAGTTTCAGAAGCTTCTCCGACCCGCATATCCAGCTGAAACCTTCTTCGATTTGACGAGACGCAACAAAATAACGGGCGAATCGAAAATCTTGCCAGATTGGAACTTGCAGGATTGAAACGGTTTCCTCTCTTCCTCGGCGTTGCATTGTGTTGTGGTTAGTGTGGCGATGTTTGCACATTTGCGGGTAATTTGAACGTGTAGAAGTACGGAGAAGGCGTACGGAGATTACAGAAGGAATACACGAGGAATCACGTGTTTCCAAGTTGTTCGATTTTGGGGCTAAATACGTTCGTCTTTTTATCTTCTTAGGAATTTTGAAACTATCGTTTGTTTCAATGTGGAAATGCTCGTTAAAATTTCCGAGGTCTAAGTGTTTTGCATTTCTTTTCTAATTACATCGCCAGGACTTGGTAAATTCAGTAGTTTCTTGTTTATAATATTTTTCTAAATTTCGCCGTTTCCTTCGGTACGAGAATTTATACCACGGTCTGCTAAAAACTAAGAAACGTTTCGCGTTTATAAAATTGGCAAAGTTTCTTTCGCGCTATACCATCACGAAACACGATTAAGTACATCTCTATTGAACTAAGTCTATTAAATAAAAAGAATTACGCGTATCTGCGCTGATGTCGCGAGTAAATAACTAAATAAATAATAACCTCGTCTGCAGATGAAACCAATCATTAAAACTGTAAAATTTGATTTGTAAACAGCGAATGTTTACCGTGGCGTGCTCGAGGCAACTTCGCGATGCGCGAAATTTTCATTTCCTTACTTTAAACGAAGCCAAAACTACACTCGTACGTTGGTTCCGCGCTATCACGAGCAGAGAGTAGAAAGTCGTGGTGTCGACGAGTTGGAACGAAAAGCCACGAACCGCGAAAATTCCAGCTGGCTTACGGCGCGTATGCGATGACCGCTCGAAACAAATAGCCGGTACCGGCGTGTATAGGCGAGCTCAGGTTTCTGTAAACCGCGATAAATGGACGTACTTATGTACAGTTTAAGCGTGAATCTATTACGAGCAACCGGACCGGTATAACCGAAAACAAAGAGTCGCATAATTTCTCGGCTGGTGAATGGTTCGGCTAGTACGCTCCATTTACCCCGTATTAAAGGCGAATGACGATGGGAATCACGAGGATTAAATCTGGTTTTAATCGTTCGTCGAAGGCGAGTGTTATTATCTTCGAACAACAAACGCTCGGGCGAAAAGTCTGCGTTTCGTTCCACGGTGAAATCGTAATGGAAAACACGAAGCAACAGACACAGAGGAACTGATAAATGTGCTCGCGTACACGGGGTGATTCATGGAGGGATCCGAGAATTTAGGGACGCCGGTTGTTCGGAAGCTTCTAAACGAGGATGCTTAAGATTCCTTGTTGTTTATTAGATTTAGATTTATGATAGAAAAAGAAGACGAAATATCTTGCTATTTGCGAAAAGGAAGGAGCTCTGTGTTATTTCTGCAATTAAAGTTTCCGTTTAATCGCGAGGCGATTAAAGTTTTTGTTTTGTCGCGAGAAGATAAGACACGTTCGCAGGGAAAGTTGCTTAATCGAGTCAGTTTCACTTTTAGATCTTCTTCTTGCAAAACGTCGGTCGAGGCCTTAACTAAATTTGTAACACGAGTATCGCTTGTTTCGAGCAAATATTTTTTCCGATCTCAGCGACTTCAGCGCTACATCGTTGTATGCGTATTTCGAGATAACACAATCCACGAATAGGATTATCTAATATATATATAATAATAATTAGCAAAACAGGTTAATTGCAATAATGGGCACTATACAAAAATACCACCACGTAGCAATTCTGCGAGTGTGTTACACGAGTTCGAATACATCTACCTTATTCAATTTTCCGAAATAATCCTCACGCTTTACAATTCGAATCGAACGTACTAATTAATATTCGCTATTGCTGTTTACTATTTATTTATCATTCCAAACGCGCAACGAGTTTTCGCTGTAGAACGTCGACGATACTCTCAGAAATAAGATGATGTTGCCATCGCTCTTCTAAAACAACGTTAACGGCCTGAAAAAGAACAACACTCTGCACCAAAGTAGAACTCCGGAAACTCGGTATTTAAATTTCTGGATTCAAGCGCAGGCTCCATCAAGCGGGCAAATCACATATCTCGAGCCAAGAGAGTTCGGTGCACGCGGCGAGTGTCTTTAATGGCCATCGTCTGCCTCGCGAAAGGCCGTCGAACAGTTTCTTTACGGCCGTTGCCGGAACGAATCGTGTCGCAGTTGGCAAGAATATCTCGGCAACGGGGCTTTGGAAAATCGGGTCGTACCGAAGGACGCGCTTTTGCACGAGAGGTAAGGGATACACATATATCAGGCAGGAAATCCGTGTCACTGACTGCCGCGTATCTGCGCGGCCGAAAGGCAAATAAGAAAGCTCTCGGGCCGCCATTGAGCACGGCGATTCCTTTTTAAGCTTCGCACGGGCAGCTCGCCCGTACCGCGATACCTTTCGCCGTGAAAAACACCGGAAACGTATTATTAACTCGACGAGTGGCACCAGCTCCCCTGGAACTCGTTTCCACGCTCGTCTTTTGTGATACGCGCACAGTGTCGCGCATAAAGCGACTCGATAGCTTATTTTGTTCTTCTTTCTCGCGTTTCTTTCTCCTCTTCATTTTTTCTTCTTTCCAACGTCTCAATTTTTGTCCTCTTTGTCCCTCTAGTTCCATTTACCCTTTTTTAACACCGCAACGACCGTTTGTACGAGCCATACGATGCACGAGGTAAATGTCTCTGATTGTAAATTCTTTACGCGGTTGATATTCCTCTGAAACATTAAAGCGGACGAACTCCTGCCTCGTCAAGGTGATTGTTTTAACTTCCTTATGGATAATTTCGCGCGCTAGAAGAGATCTACGGTGGTAGATCTCAAACGAGTAGATTTTTACGTGGACATAGTTGAAAGTTCTTCCTGTCCATCGAATTTTTTAGGGCTTTTTGGTGCTTCGTGGTTGGTTTGGACAGGATCGTTTGAAATTGGTGTGGACTCCGAGGTAGTGCAGGTTCGAGAGACAATAGAAACAGGATATCGTGCTTGTTCCTTCCCGCGGTTATGGCTGACATCCTCGAAATACCGCGTAGCCTTATGGGATAAAGCAATAATATATTTCAGGCTTTCCGTATCGTACTCCTTCTAATATCGTTCTTTTTTAAACTTTGCTCTATGATTCATAGATCTGTCCTTTGTTTCGTTATTCCCTCTAATAAACTACATTGCTCGAATCCGTTCTATCAGCACTATTTTCTCTTATCTTATATATGGTTGAATAGGCTCGCTGTTTTCGTAGATAATTGAACGCCATTATGGAGTGACGAATTACGAGTTTGTTTCACTGTGCCTTAGGTAAATCAAGGAATTTCGATGATCGATCGTTTTAATGAATACACGGTCTGATTGTTCATTAATACTTAGAAATACTGTTTCACAAGGTTTAGTTACAAATCTGGCAGTGATGGAATGATTTGAAAATTCCGATCTACGGTAAAAATTGAGACACAATACACTGTCGAGAGTAGATACTAGAACACCTATTATTTACATTTCTTGAAGAACTCTACTAAATTTTACTGTATTTAATATCGTACATTGCAAGCAGATTTACAATAAAATAACTAGAAAAGAAATGCAATGAAAAGCGTTCAATTTGTATCAAATACCAATAAGTGTCCTAATACTTTATAGCCAGTGTACATAAGGTTCGATTTTTTAAAATGACAGAGTATTCATTCGGCAAGAGGAAGAGAAAAATTAATGCAAATTCCACTTTGCTGTATTTTCTATTACACGAGCTTCTCGATTCGAATAATATTCGTAACACGTCTCCGTAAGCTTCGATCCGCTCGAAAGTGGCAATTGCGAGCGAACGTTAAACGAAATTTACAGCGTTTGAGCCGTAGGTTCTTTCGCGGTTCATTGCGATATGAATCGAAGTAATTGAGAACGACTGGCGTATTTTGATCCGCTGCGCACAAAGAAATCGCCTTTTTCTCGGGTTCGTGTCTTTTAATTCTTTTTTCTTCATCGCGATATGCATAATTACTCGATAATCCAGCGTTATCGGGAATAATTAGTTATTAGGCCATATCGCGTGTTACGATGGAATTTACTTTGTAGCCTTTCGAGGCCGCTGCCTCGACGTTCGTTTCGAGCTTCACGTACGAAACATACTAATGGTCTTCGTGTTCGTGTGAAAACTTCTTATAACCCGCAATCGTGCCATCTCAAGAATTCCATAGTATAAATCCGGTGTGTCCGATAAATACTCTAGTCTCTCTGTCTTCGCTGTTTATCTGGAATATCTATTGCTCATACTTGATCGTATGATATTTCAACAGTTTCTTATCGAAATCATTTTGTGGCATATCTTTCTTCGTTGGTACGTATTCGTTAGCACGCCAACGTAATGAAAGAATAATATCTGTCTACGGTTTAACAACCAAACACGACCTCCAAATTGTTTCACACTTGTTGCTTTTGCTATTATTAAAATCTATGCAGGTGTTTTTGTCGTCTCTTGTTATTTGTGTATAGTAAAACTCAGAACGTACATAGTACCGCTCATAATTATTCATAATTATCCGATGTACCTCTCCGATGTACGTTGTTTCCTCTTCTATTATAAACGCTAAGCAATGGTTTCTTGCTGTTATTCATGTCTACAAATTCTTATTGAAATAACAAACACTGTTCTGAATATTATTGGTTAAATGTAAATTATTCGAGAGAAACGTTTATCGATTATTGATTCCGTTCGAATAATAATTATGAACGGTAGTGTATATACATCATAGTGGATCGATGGTTTTAGTGTAAAAGGGTTATTCTAAATTGAATAATGTAGATGTAGTAATACCCTGTGGAATCGTCTTGTTGAATCGCTTGTTTTTAAAGTAATTGCATCTCGAGATAATAATTTCCCCAATTCTGGTCTGATTCATAAGCTTCTTAATATTCCGTTTATCCCCCATCTTCATTCCCGGCGCATTATTTTCGGTGCATCTCAATTACTCGTCCAATCGATCGTTCTAAATTGAATTCGTAGCTTGCTCCATGGAGGAGACTTCTCGTTGAGAAGAATCGCGAGGGAAATGGTGACCTCGAGCACCGGAAGCTTCAATTAAAGACAGTCTGCTCTTGAGAGCGCGATTTGTCGCGATGGCAAATTAATAGTGCTCTTTACCGCCAGCGTTATGGTAATTTAACGAGGTAACAAACTGCTTCGAGTTCGTGAAAACTTTCCCTATCTTTTTCTGCGTGCTTCTTCGAAACTTCGAATCTCTTTTTATCCAGTACAGAAAAGTTAGAGTCATTCGTTTTTAATCGGTTAAAATTATTGCAGTAGTCATGGTAGCCAATTTGCAACTTTCCATAGGGATAATAACGAAACTGATCGTTTTGCAATTTTTCATTGGAATCTTATGGAATTTCGTAAATTCACGATGGTGTGTACTTTCAGGAATTTCAATGATTCTCAACGTGATATACGGATTAGAAGCTTTCTCTTCTGTGTTATATATTTTTTTACGTATCACCCACTTTGATTTCTTTGTTACAAACTTTAGTTTTTTAGCGGTTCCAGTATTAAATAAATTTCGACTTATCGCGTACAAGCGGCGATATCTAGCCAGAACCATTTGAAAAAGTTTTTACGAGCGAATGCGATAAACTACTGCTCGCGAGAACTTTAAAAGCTGGTCGTTTAAACAAATGGTCAGCTTACTACTAGTAAATTTTAGCAGTTTGTTGGAGATATTTCTAGGATAGATAATAGCTAGTCTGGTAATAAAAATACTTCGTACAACCGATGGCGTAAGCGTTGCGCATATGGGACAACGATGTTTGAATCGGAACCTCGCGAAATATCGAATTTCGCTGATGTTGCGGATTCATTAGGACGATTCGCCCGACACTATAACCAGTTTAGTAGTAGAAGCGATATTGATACCGACGATGCTAATCCCGACTGTGTATCAGCGCCGGTACATCCTCCCTTTAATGAAGCTTCTTGACGAGATCTAGTAGTGAATTTTCACATATGACATCGAACGGTGGACGAAAGTTTCCACGGATGAAACGAGCAGCCGATAGGAAAATTACGTATTCGATTCATCGATATCTTTGGAGATAAACTTCGTATGTAGGATCTCAGGCGTTTCTAATGATCGCAACAACCGTATGTGCTACGGCAATTCACTGATCATTTTTGGAGATTTTCAGACGTAAGTGTCTTGAAACTATAATGGTAAATAAAGTCATAAAGATGGGTAAAGGGAATGGCGAACGGGAAGCTTGTAAGAAGCTTCCGTGTCATAATAAACCTACATAATTTGACTGACAGAAACGCGGAAACTTTGTTTCTATCCTTACAGTCCTTCTATTCAGCCAGCGTTTCAACGTCGATCGATTTACGACCTGATGCATGGAACGTAAGAAAATTATTTTCACGCACATTGAACGTGTCGAAGTTTGTCGTAATTAGCTTATTACCCTCGGCATGAATAGAGTCGTAAAGAAGATTGCAAGGAACAAACAGGAAGCTCGTAAAAAGCTGGCGAATAGGAGCGAGTTTTGGCTACGTTATTACGAGCGATATTCCATCGAGACTAGAACATCCGGTGGCATAAAGTCGCGCCACGACAATATGAAACGCCAGTCCGGCATTTCGCTTACCACTTCTGGGAATTACACGCGGTTAAATTATTTAAGCTTTGCCCGTGGATGGAGAGACTGCAGCGAAACAGAGTGATCGGAATTGTCGCGTCCTATGGAACTAATTGTCACGAAGGGACGGTGTTTGGTACGATGTTTCTCGAGCGGATTTATATCGGAGCGGATAGTAATATCCGATGTGTTCGAGTTTCTCAGAAGGCAAATCGATTTTGTTTGTGAAATTACAAGACGCGATAAATTCGTCTCGAATTAAACTACTCATTTCCTACAATTTGTCACGATGATCGATCTAAGCCAGAGCCTTTAAGAATCGAGTCACGACATCGTCGAGATCTAATTGATTCGATTCTAAGAATGATCCTTCCTGTGTCAATGTCATTATCATCTCGTAACGGAGCAAACGTACGAAACGACGCGCTGTACCCTTTTCGTTCCAGCGTTTGGAAAAAAATTAGCTGATCGGTAGAGTTTCATAGTCTATCGTTTGAGGGACGATAATTTGGGAACAGCGAAGCGAAAATGGTGACCGTTGGTAGGATTGAACGCCGAGAAAACGACGTGGTGGAGTCTACTACACCTGTAAGGGTCAAACTTTGTTTAAGAACTGAGCGACGTGGAACAAGGCTATCAGCCAGAACTTTGCCATTCTCCTAAATTGCGGCACGATCTCGCGGAACTTGGTACAGCCAGAGACAAGGTAATCTGGTCTAGTCATCTGTTGTGCATCGACGCTGTTCCTAGCCGAATGTTCCGCTTATCGGTCGAACCCTGTTGGACCCTGTCAGAAATAATTGTTACCAGCGTCCTCGGTATTGGGTGTCCGAACAACAGGGCTGGGATTGTGGCCGATTGATTGTTCGGTAGTTCGTGAATCCGTAATAAATTCGACCATTCAGCACTTTTTAATGGAATTCCTGTCACGTAAAAGGATTTTGTTGTCACTGTATTTCCCGTCAAACCGTATATCTCCGCTAAAAAAGAAAAAAAAAGAGAAAGTACAAGGTAAAACTTTGCGTAACCTAGTTTAAGATCTACTTAGCCGCTAATTAGGGGCTTGAATTCAGCTTAAAGTCTTCGTTTGCCGATTTACGGGCCGAAACGTTAATTTCAAGAGATCCTATTCACCGCGGGAAGAATGCATCGTTCTGGATAGACCATTTAAAAAAGGAGCTCCATTGTGCTCCGTTCCAAAAAATATTTAAAATTTAAAATATCTGCTCTCTCCGATCAGATTCATCGGCCATCGTCCCCTTTAACCATTTTTGAGTATCATCCTTCTTAAGTAGCCTCGAACGATATGGCGGTATAAACGGTATATCAGTTCTCGCTTTGTTTCCGAGAGGGTAAAGGCGAGGAGTCAGCTAGATCGGAGGTCGTTGAGTGGAAATGGTCACTTCCTGATCCGTGAACGTTATCGGGGAATATTTTAAATCATTGTATAGGTAATCGAAAACCTTTCCAAAGAGGGAAAAGATGAAGCGAAAGGACGAAGGGTATCTCGGCAACCCCATGAACGTAATTCATCCTGTAATGACCACGCCCGTGGCCACCTCCTATCTCTCGCTTCCTTTACGCACAGTGGCTGGAAAATGGGTTCGGTCTTGTAAAGAATATAGGACGATCCCCCAGAGGAAGATCCGAGGATCCCCGCCCTTGTGTACTTCCTTTCAAAAGATCTTATCGTTCATCTTGATTCCAACCTGACGCGTAAACTTATTATTTCTCGTTACGACCTACGTTTTATTGGCTTAACCCCTGATAATTTAGATTCAAAAGATCGGCCTTGCCACCGCGGTCACGTGCCCCGAATGACGAGCGAACAAGCTTCCCATCCTAACTTCTGTGTTTTTTGTTCTCCGTAATATACGTGCGGGATGATTCAATTTAGGGGTTAGAATTATGGATCTAGGGGTCGGCGATGAAGCCAAGATCAGTGTTTCCGTTTTACTATTGGATTTTTCGGCAAAGTTTACGTAAAACGTAGCGAGGTTTAAGAGAAACTTGAGGATGTTGTATCTTTAGGAAATCGGCATACTGTTAAACGATACGATGTTGTTATTTATTGCTATAGATATATCAATCGACTGACAGTTGTTATCTTAGCATTCGAACATAGAAGATATTTGTCTGTCGAGTAAAGTCCTCGTCTACTTTGAATCGATTGACTTGGTCAAGTGCGTTCTATCACCGGAATTGTTCTAGATCGTTCGAAAAGCTCACGATGAAATTTAGGAAGAATTCGAAGATCCTCTTTTTGTTTCGAGAATGACACACCTTGTATTGACCAACGGTCAGATAATTTTCATTAATTGGTACATCTGTTGGTAGCATAACAACATCTTTTATAAAAGTGCATAACGAATATACAAGATATAAGAGGATACATTGGCTGATTGAAGGTATTACGAACTTTCCAAACAACTCTATATTTATTGGGTTTCTGAGAATCAATAGGATCCTCGATATTGTTCAGAGGTGGGATCGAAGTCGATCTAAACTTCGTTGCTCGCTCGGTGGAAACTTCATCTCTGCCCATCGACAAGGTATTTCGCTCGGATTCCGCAGCGTGGCACGTGAAACGCCGCTAGAAAAATGGCCATTGGCTTTTCTATTATATCGATAAACATCTCGCAGCGATGGCTTGTCAATAGCAAAGCGCTATCGCAAAGACGCGCGGTAGCGTCGACGGAGTTTCATCGCGGCGAGAAATTTCATAACCCAGTTTTTGTCCCGTGAACAACCGTGTCGATGTCACTTTGTTCAATAAGTTTAGTATTCGTTCGTCTGACGTGTGGTATTAACAGGCCGACTTATAACCCGTTTGTTTATTTATTGCGATCGATATTTTACGCGATTTTTTGGATTTATTATTCGCGGAATATCAAGCAGCAGAAATCAAAATATTTCTTGCGAAAAGAGAATGAGAACGAGAAATAAGCGTAGGACAATCGTAAACTGGATTTATATTGACATTTAAACCGTAAATTCGTTTCTTCCATAATTCTACGTTCCTTCGCTGTTTATTCGTCATTTATTTGAAAGATTAACTCATCTTCTTACTAATTGGTTTAATGTCGCAATCAAAGCCATCGGACGTTTAATTATTACGAATTAAATCGTTATTCATGTATTTACATCTTAATAACCAAATTCTAATCGAAATTCCGAGAGCTTCGGATATTTACAAAGAAATTTCTTTAGTTCTACGATCGCGTGTCATTTCTAATATATCGTCTTTGTTACACTCTTAAACTAAACGTCTTGTCGAAAGTGTAAAACTGTCGCTAAACGAGCTACGAACTCGTATTTGCGACTATTACCCGATGCCGACAATGTTTCTCCAGTTTACGATAGTTTCGAGCAAAACCAAGCGTTCGGGGAGTTTTTATCGTCGTAACTGTGGGGCGATACTTACAATTCATGTCGACGTAAACGGTGGAGGAGAGCGGGATGGACCTATTGTTATTCGTTGCGTTGCAGGTTAGCATGGAGCGGACGTCGTCCCGTCCTAAATTTTTTATAACGAGCTCGTTGCGCGTCACGCCGTTCCTCACTGTTACGGTTTTGTTGCTGACGAGCTTGTCGTCGCGGTGCCAGGACACCGTCGGCGCTGGCTTACCTGTGGAAACGCATCACTTCCATTTTTCACGCAATTTTCAAACTATTTCCTGAATTTCTTCTCGCTCGGAACGAGAATTTTTGCCTGACGGTAACATTCTGAAAGGTAGCAGTGGATTGTAGTTATGAATTTTATTTTGTTGACGATTCGCCCCTGTCACGTAAAAATTGCATAGAATTGTTCGTTCGTTTCGTTGTTGTGTTTTAGTAGGAAATATGAAAAAATTCGAGATTGCGTCGTAAAAATCATTTACAATGAAGAATTGGTCGCGAAGGGCGTGCGATATCCGCGACAGTAATTGAAATAAATTGCCACGATGATAACTATCAATCTTTCACGGTAACACCGGGTACTTTAGTCCGTAAATCGTATCTAACGCGTGTTTACTGCGAATACACGTGAAAATTGTACCGTCGTAGCCTATATTCCACCGTTTCCCGGTATTTTAACTCTAAAATCTCGTAAAACCGCAGTTACCTATCGTTTCTCTTCTAAGTACGCGAAGATATTGCAGTGTAACGACCATAAATACTATAATCGAATTAATTTGCTTCCATGCAGAGTAGTCTCGAGCATAGTGTACTTTTGTGTACTCTTTAAATCACTGCCAATTTTCTTATCTCTCCTCGGACTTCGTACACTGTGCAAAAAGTCTTAGACCATCTACCTTGCTAATTTTACGATGGAAACTAAATATTACTTTAAGATACTCTTTGTGGTATTTTCAGGCTTAGAAATTTCTTGAAAATTGAGCGTATCTAACAAAACGATCGTCGTCGATATCGGAAACGATCGATTTAACGTTCCAAGCTTCCTAAGACATAGCTCCACTACAATCAAATTATTGTCCGGAAAAGGCAAGTTGTTAGGCAAGTTCATTCGCTGTTTCTCTTATATAAACATTATTCTTATAAATAAATTATATCACGTCCGAAAGAATTAAGAGCAATCTCGCCGCAAATGACCGATCTTTGTTATCTTTTACTTTCAAGATTATCGAAATTTCTGGTTCGTAATTTCCCAACTCGGAAAGCATGATTTCGTTTAGTAGATACTCTAAGACCTTAGCGCAGGATTGTATCCATTACTTGGTAAAGGAGCTACCTAACGTGGCGATTAAAATGAATTTCTGGACGTGGCCAGCGTTCCTTGCCACATACACGAACACTGTCACGTAAATTCCGTTGCAAACGAGGCTTCAACGATCCACGAAAGCCGTGCTCGTTTTTGGAATTGCAGCGGACGTTCCAGCGGCCCTCTCGACCGAACCACGGGAACACGGCACGATGTGACGTTACATTGTACTTACCGCCGTACACGTCACAATAGAGCCGCAGGGTGTCGCCCTCTATGTACGGACCCACCATAGAGTTCCGTGCGATTCCGGAATCATCGACGATCACGATTTTGTGCGGCGGAACTGTAACACCAAAGCAAACCACCGAGCATTTACCACTTGATATCTGTTAGAACGAGAAAATCGTAGATATAAAGAAATCGATATCTTGGATACGTACAGTACTTGGGCACATTCAGAATTCTAAAATTTCAAGCATAGTATCATTCAAAATGAAGAAATTCCCGATGCAAATACATCTTTGAAAACGATATAGAGAAATTTGTATCTAGGATATATCCAAAATTCTACAATTTCAAGCCGACGTCATTCAAACTGAAGAAATTCCCAATGCAATATATACCTTTGAAATCGATATGTGGAAATTTGTATCTTGGATATATCCTGGATCCGGAAAATTTCTAGTTGAGTATCATCCGAAATGAAAAAATTCCCAATGCAATACCATGTTCGTACCGATATAGAGAAATTTGTGTCCTGGATACGTTCAGACGTGTAAAATTTTAAATGGAGTGTCATATAAAACAAAAGAGTTTCCAACGCGATGTATTTTTCTATCGATATAGAGAAATGTGTATCTCGGATATATCAACGATTTTAGAATCTCTAGTGCAGTGCCACTCAAAGTAAAAATATTCTCAATGCATTTATTATTCAACGTTGCATCGAATATTTTTATAAGATTACAAATATATACGATTACGTACAGAATGCTAAGATTACTCTACAATCACACCCTCGATTTTCCAAATCTACGCTTAACCACTCCGATGCCCTTCGCTTCAAACCTAAAGCGAGCGCGCACAGTCACGTAGAAAATTCCGCTACGCTGAACACGCTAGTATCCAACGTTCCAAAAATCTCACCGACCTCGAATACACAGTCTGCCTTGAAATTCCCCAGACTAGCAGTAGAATCGCGTTCTAAGACCATTCGAATCGCGAGCAGAGTCGCTTGTAGGGTTCGAAGATCGCGCGACCCGCGTCTGGTAGTTGCAAGACGGAAGCCGTCGTCGTCGAACGGAGGCCGATAACGCGAAATTGGTATTGGAAGATCGCGGCTCGGATACCGCGACGCCATTAAATTGGAATCTGAAATCGATACGGCGCGGACTCCTCTCGGCTCTTGCATGGAAAAAGAGAAGATCCGCTGGCCAACGGTATTGCAGGCAAAGTAATTGAAAAATTACTGCCGGGAAAGTCGACCCGCGACATTATGTTGTCGTTCGTTCGTCGATGAACATCGGTGGCTCGTGGATCGTGGGTTTGGATGCGTTAACCACGTGATTCTGATAAATGACACGGGAGGAGCGGTGGGAGGACGCGTCATTTATTGGAATTAGCTTTTGTAGCACTTACTGTATCATAATTTCACGTGGTACGCATTATACAGCGCTGTGCGTAAATCTTGGATCGTTAATGGTACTGCTCTTACCAATGCAAATTAATCCGTGAGCATATTTTTAGGAAACGTTTTTGTATATCGTTACATGGAAATAAGATTTTTATTTATTATCGTGGTAGTGGTTTTTGGTTTGTAGTTTTCTTGGTTTATTCTGTTGAAAACGCTACCATAAATAGAGCCTTGGTCTCGATACGAGAGAGTATATATGGAGGCGTTTAGACCAAGTTGGTAGAGAAAAGGAAGTCAAGAACGGATATCAGATTTTTGAAATATCGAAGAGAGGACTTTATCGTGGAAGCAAACGTATATTACATAAAATATTAATCGATACGTTTCCAGGTAGATACTCATTTTTTAATGGAATACATTTCTTCAGGTAGACAGAATTAAAATAATACTAATTGTAATTATCCTCGTATACAATCACCAAACGAATATCCATTTCGTAAGTTATCTTAAACTTTTGTATAACGGTGCACGTTTCTCGAATCACCGGATATATAATCCTCGAGGAAATATGATGCACAACGATAATGTGCCGCCTGGCTTGCGTCTTCGAACACGGTGATACATCGTCGTACACCAACTTTTATCAACTCGAAACGTCGCTTACAGGAATTGCTGACGAAAATGCTATTAATTCAACCATTCCTGGCTATTTATTTGACACAAAAATCGTTGTTCAACGTGCTGTACTTTGATCGTTGAGTTATATCTTCTCCCTGTGAAATTAAGAATTTCGATCAACTACGTCTGTACACTGTTGTTCAAAAGTTACAAGACTTCTTTTTACTTTTCCAATTCACTGGCACGATAAACGCTAGATACCTTCATTGTCATCGACGGTATCATGTTAAATGATATTTCTCCACACCTTTTAACGATTACTTAATCTTCCCGGTTTTCTTGCAAATATGACAACTGCCTTAAGATTTTTAAGCGATTCAAGACTTTCTGCGACGAAAT
This sequence comes from Bombus waltoni, assembly GCA_014737395.1. Taxonomy (NCBI): domain Eukaryota; kingdom Metazoa; phylum Arthropoda; class Insecta; order Hymenoptera; family Apidae; genus Bombus; species Bombus waltoni. The sequence goes on from JACXII010000013.1 coordinate 243,722, forward strand.
AAATACTTTCGTCTTACTTTGTGTCCCTTGAAGAAGATTTAGCGTTTCACCGTATATTACGTTGAATTTCAGTCGGATTTATTCCGACATAGTAAAACGTGGTAATTTAATTACAGCATTAATGAGTTTCTTGGCAGATTTGCGATAGGCTACGAACCGCAACGCGCAAGGTAACATTAGGGGGATCGATTAACTGTCCCTTGTAACTCAGACTATTTGAACTGTATCAGCGGTGTTCCAGCGGCAGTCGCGGTACGCCCACCGAGCCAATATTTGATTGTTTGAGCTTGCTTGAAGAGTACGTTAGACGGCATTGATATCCCCTCTGATAGACGCGACCCTCAGAAACTGCGTAATGTGCGAGAATAATCCCCGTTACAAGGTTCTCCAACCGATAAACCGATCAACCGAAACACCAAATTCTATTTACACACATCAAATCTAAAGCATTGCCAATATCATCTTTCTATCCTTCACGAGAATTCTCTCTACTTTATCCAACGAACCGTTAAGTCTGAATTCCTAAACCAAACAAGACCGAATCAGTTTCTTTACCATTTCCCCTTTCCTCGTCGAGGAATACCAAGACAGAATTTCAAAGGCAAAGCTGACTCAGACAACAGCTTGTCTCGTTTCTCTAGTCGAGCCAGTCCGAACATCTCATTATTCATAATTGGTTCGGCAGTTCGATTTTCGTTCGTTCGCGAAGCCGCGCGTCGCCTTGTCACCGAGGAAAAACTTGCGAAACTCGCGGCTGGTCTTTGTTATCACGCATAAACTATCTTCTAAGGATGAGAGTACGCGTAACCTTTTTTACCTACTTGTCGCGGAAATAACGAGACCTTCCTTCGTTGTTGATGAATGACGCTTTCCATTCGTCAACGATAGATCTTTCTTTTTAATTAACGTGTTTCGTGTTCGAGTAGATACGAGCAGTATTTGTTAAGTAGTATTAGATAATAAATTATAATAATATATTAAAATATATAATATATATAAATATATAATAAATTATAAATTATAGATAGATAATAAAAATTGTATATAATTTCATATTCAGAATATAAAAATGCCAGAAACGCTACAAACTTTTCGAACAACCCAATATGACTAACTCTTGTCGAGAATAAGTAAGTCAAGGATAAGTATCCGAATACTTTTGAGCAGTAGTGTACGTACGGGTAGTGTACACAGAAAGTTTTGCCTCGCTACGTGTTAGCCTTCACGGGTGCATATATGTATGTACGTGACGGAGAAAGACACACATCTGGTATAATCCGAAGGGTTAGCAGCGAGCAAAACAACAGGACTCGTTTCGACGAGCACTCCACCTTCTTACTTACCCCTCCAATTTAGACCTTGCTGCTGTTTCGTCCGTTCTCTCCATTTCGCACGACTTCTTCCGAAGCTTCTAGTCTTTCCAACTGTTTTTCCTGTCTTTGCTAGCTGTTTTTCCGTTCCTTTGTTTGGTTGGAAATTGGGAGCGGGTTCTGTGGATTGCGGGCTGTAGTTTTGTTTCCTAACTTGCGAATCTCTTCCAGAGGTTTTGTGGATGATGACGTTGAGCTGTTTTTGGGGGTTCTCGAAGGTTGTTCTCGAAGATTTATTGCTCTTTAGGATCCCGTTGGTTGTACATAATATCGTTTCTTTTTCGGTTGGCGTTGGGAGTGGATCGTGAGAATTACAGATTGGAATTCTATTTCGTGGATATCAGGTGTCTTCGAAGACACATCGACCTTTTCGTCTGTTATAAGGTTCTACCGTATGTGTTGACCATTTCAGAACTCCACCTCTCTTCTATTTTTCTGTTCTTTTATTCAATTGCGATTTAGAAACGAGTCGTGTGAATTACAGGTTGTACCTTCATCTGGTACGTTGCAAGGGATGAAATAGAGAGATTTGAGCTGCTTTCGAAGACTTAGATTTATTGCTCTTTTGGTACGTCAGACGTTATATGATATAGGGATGTTTCCTACATTCCGTTCTCTTCGGTAAGTCCTTGTATAGTCGCGTGAAATCTATCGATGCGATACTTTGTTCAAGATACGGAGTTTTTTATTCTAGTATCCGCTCGGTTGTTCCTCTCTTTTCTTAAAAAGGTTCGGTCGTATGATATATACGAGAAACTGATTCACTTCTGTGATACAAATATCCTACGATACGAGAAGGATGCTCTCGTCTCTCGTGTCACACGAAGAATAGGGGATTCTGGAATTATCTTAGTCGCGTCGAAATAGCAATATTTCAGACCATATTCGCAAAATATTTCCGTACAAATTAATATATCCGTGAAGGAAAATCTGCAGGAATCTTTTATCAACGCATCGAAGACACCGTATGAAAATATCCTTCTGAAATCGTATTACAATCGGCAAATTTCAGTTCATCAACGAAGAAATATTTCATATTGGAGCCAATTTCTCTGCTTGTAAGGATACACGGTGCGTGTGGAAATATTTTTCTCTGAAAGGTAGGACATTTATTGCCAGCAATGTAAACGGCTCCTTACGCATCCCGCGTCAGCTGCAAGAGCTGTTGCGATCGATATTCGTCCATGTTACAGGCTACGCTCTCTTCATACGCGAATTTTCCAAAAAGCCGACTTGGTCGTTCTAGATTTTCGTCGACGCCGCATCAACGAATACCCGCGATTCGAATCGTTTTTACTTTCGCGTTTCTCGATTCCACATTCGCCCCACGTCACTTGCCTGTTTATATCGACCCTTGCCTTGCCATGTTTGCTTATTTAGCCGACAGGTTGCTTCATTAATTCCGTTTCTTTGAACGGATCCCCACTTTTCTCGGAATGTCGTTCAGAAACAGCGTTTCATATCTTTTCGAGACATCGGACAGTCGAACGAGCTATGACGCAGAATGGCACGCTGGTTGTTCCGCCAGGTGTTTTTATTTTAGGGATTATCAACATTTTTCCCTCGATCTCGTTTTATTCCTAAAAGATATTTCGCGAATATATAATTCATTCTAATTAAACATTAAGTTTAGATTAAATTCACCATCCAACAACGTACGTAATCTTTTTACGTTCGGATGGCTCGTAGCAGAGAATTTCGGTAAGATCGGGACACCCGATTTCCCAGATGTCGGTTCCCTTCTTTCCCTTCGTCGTCCCTGTGAAAGCAGCGCCGATCTGCAAAGGTCTCCGGGACAAGATCTTGTCGAGATTCATTCGTGTTGGTTCAGACGTCGGACGAGAGCCGTGGATTCTTCTTTCCTTCGTGAAAGGGAAATAGAGTGTGAACGAATCTCGGGCAAAATGGGACGCCGCTGCAAGAATCCCCTGCTTTTTGGGGTTTCGGTCCCAGAGAACTTAATTCAACGCAATGTAGCGAATTTTGCTCGGATTTTCTGTTGTAGACTCTCGAGGGGTAGCGTGAGGATCGTTCAAGATTAAGCTGTCCTCCGTTCGCGAATAACCTTTGATTAATTAGCGCGACATCTTCTTCGTTAAAATACCGAAAACATTAAAATACCGAAAGTAGTAATCTTCAGCTTTTTTCGAAGAACACCGCCGAATATTTTATTCTTTTTATTCTTGGTGGTATAAATTAAAACGACGAGTGCGGTGCAACAATGGCGATTACGAGATTGCTAATGTTCACGCGTTCGTGGGAAATGAAAACGTGCGAAAATGCATAATGTATATGCGAAAATGCATAAAATATGAAATATGAAATATTGCGAAGCATCGTGGCGAATTTCTCGCTCAGCTTCTATTTCACGAAGCTTTGATTGCCTTCACAAAGCTCCAAACCTGCGTAAACGTTCGCAGTTTAGTAATTACGCTGCAACGTCGAAAATCATCTTGTTACTTTATATCCTCCTTAATTTATTACATATTTCCATGATCTATTTAGAAATGGCCATTCAAGATATTGGCGCAAAACGGACGACATAAAAGTTTCAGAAACAGATGTAGCATCGTGTTATATTATTTGTCGTCTGGATTCTCTGAAATATTTATGAAACGCGTATCGTGAATGCTTCGAAGGGAACAACTGATTTCGATATCTTTCAGGGATATTTCGTTGGCATTCATTTATTCGCGTAACATACGGTCCATCGATATCAATATTACTACTCATATTCCATTGTGGCTCGTTTTTCACAGCTATTCCCCGCACGTTTCGATATTTTGGGAAGAGCAAATGGAAAAGAGGTGTACGTATTGATCCGACTGATTTCAAGACATACGTCGAATCGTACAATGATAACTGCGTGTTCCAGAGTCGGACAACGTGTCTATTCCATCGTTAAAACGATAAAACAGACTACTTAACACTGCCATACTTCGATAATAATTTGAAAATTTGTTCTGCAACGATATAACGATATTTGCTTAAGGAAATTCAGGAACAATGCTTTTACATTATCTTATCTCGATCCATTTTTATGGGATCGGTTGTCGGAATGACGAGTCTTTACGTTAGGTTATTCCGTAAGTAACGCTGCTTTGGAAGAGCAATTTTAACGATAGTTACACTTACTTCTGGCATGTTAACTGCCACGTTAGTTACGATACGATAGATTAAGAATCATAATGACGTAAGTCAGTCGTTCGATAATTCCAATTTAATCGTGTATTTCGAAAAGTACAATCGTGTACTTCTAAAAGTATCAATCGTTTAATTGCATAATTAACTATTATCGCTTCACTCCGAGCATATCGAATTTTTTATGACCACAGACGTGAAATACTATTTTCAAACGAGTGGAGAATAAAAATTTCATGGCGGCGTAGGAGAAAGGTACGAGGCCAGTTCCACATAGAAAAAGTGCTTTCCCAAGAATTCAAATATTCATAAACTTCGCGAAATTCCCCAGCAAATTCTAAACACACTTACTAACAGCAATCAATCCGGTAGATGAAAACTTTTCCCGCTCTTCTATAATTCAACGGACAAGGAACGCTCTGAAAAATGTACCATCGATCGATATTACTTCCGCAAAAAAACCGGCTTCTAAAACAGATAGGCAAGAAACCTTCCGAAAAGGGGATTATCATTTTATGTCCTCGCAAATAACAATCGAAGCGCGAGCTGTTATTATCATCGCTACAAAAATCAGGTTTCCAAAACAAACGTTACTCTTGATGCGACTTAATATCTTCTTCTTAACGTAAATTCGCTTTGACAGCGGAAAATATACTTGTCTGCAGGTCGACCTTCTTATGGATCGGACAACTGCAGCATTCAGAGACTCGTAGGTGTCTTCTTCCGTTCGTCCTGAGCTTTCTCCTTGGGATAAGATTGTCCTAGCGTGTCGAGAGACCCACTTTTCGATTCGGTTGCCATTGGGATATAGAACCAGGGCCAGTCTCTTCATCCGTGAAAGGAATACGAGCTGTGTTCGCGTGTAATAGAATTCTCGAGGAGAAAGAAAGCCGTCGCCTCTCTGCAAAAGGGAGAAACCTTCTGCTCGATAAGGAGTTTATCGAGATTAGATGGGAAAGCGTCGAGCGACCCAATCGCGACGATACGTACACAAGGAAGATTTCGTATCTGATTCCACGCTCTCGAACATGGGATAATTATACTTGAACACAAGTTAAGTTTCCTTACGATCACTCGTCGCCTCTCTGTGCTCGTACGACTCGATATGCGTGATTCTCAAATAGAGATGCTCGATACAAACGCTAGTGAATTCGTGTACTAGCTTCGGATAGCAGCAACCTTTGACTCTGTAAACTTCATATCGACGAGTTGCTAGGAGCTTCGAAGGAGAGCTACACGAACTTTGATTCTCTGGAGTGTCTAATCTACGGCGTTCTGACGATCCTACAATGAAAGTTGCTAAACTCTTGTGAAATACCAAATTTTCTACTCGTTAAGTCGCGTTTGCGTTAATAGATTGTTCTCGCACCACGTTGAAGGTGAAAGGACCACGCTACACTTTTATCGTCCAGTGATTTTTATTATTAAAGACGATTAATGTACTTGGTGAAGAAATTTTGTGTAACGTTGGTAAGTATAGCCTTAAAGCAATGATTAACGGAATAAGACGTTATTAATGGGTTAGAGAATGGTAACAAAGATTACCTGTCTTCGGAGTTCCAACGACTCGCGACACTCGCGAGAGAACTTCGAGAAGAAGAAGAAATGCACGGACGGTATCGCAAAAGTGTTTCAAAAGTTTCCGAAGAAAAATCGTTCCTCGACAAAGTTGAATCATTAATTGGACAGTAAACAATCGTCTTACCTACAAATTCAGTTCGATTAAAAATAGAAAAACACATCATTTCAAGTCGAACGATCCAAGATCTTTTCCAATTAATCAAAATGTTTTTCGCACGGTCGAACGGCTCTGGGTCGATCTTGCAAGAGTTGGCCGACGTAAACGGGGCTCTAATGTCAGGTTGATTTTACTAGGAATAAGATATTTCACGAGAAAACTTGGCTGCCGTCGAATATCGAAGGATTTTCCGGGGAATAAAGCAATAATAATAACATTACCAGAAGTTTGGTGAGCGATAGGAGGAGGATGGCAAAGCAAACCGGCTTAATACTTGACAGGAAACACGAGCTGAAACGGCGCAAGGCGCGTGTACCGTCGTATCGTAGCTGCAAATATGCAAATCGTGGAAGGCCGTGTTGCGAAACGTGAAACGCGGAGTCGGGCGATAAGTCTCATAACCAATCAGCCGGATTAGATTAATCCCTCCTTCGATGTCGTTTAAGTAAATTCAGCCGGCGATGAATTGGATCGGTTCGCGCGGATGATCCGCGCGACCAGACAAATCGAATCGCGTGAAATTCGTTTCGCCTGCAGCCCGGTCTGCGTTTGTATAATTGAATCGAGGTACGGGCCTAACAATCGAAAGTAAATCCTTCTAATCGATTTCTTGCCGATATGCTAGAACGATAGAGCTTTTGACAAGTCAAACTGCCGTAATCTACCTTTCGTAAATTTCCTAATTTCATCGTCAGTTTTTATAATTTATATTTGTAGAAGTAAGTGGTTGGTACGATTAATTTGGAGCGTATTAATAGTAAAAACTTTGTAAGAAGCTCGATTTACAATGAAGAGGCTCGATCGAGTTATTGCGAAACGGACTTAGAGTCATGGAGTCGTGTCAAAAAAATATGCATACGACGAAATATAATTGTGAAACTATTAACGTTAATTGACCGTGCGGAAGATGCGATATCTTCTTATCTCTCGGTGTTCTATTTTATCCACTCACCGCTCTATTATATTTTTCTACGAATAACAAGAATAATAGGATAATAAGAATAAATTTTCAATTATAGAAATCCATTAGGCAAACCTAACAATTTCTGAGCCTTTAAACTTCCTACTCGTGAAATCCTACCGTGAAATTCAATCTTAAAATACTCGAAATGCGGTAAGAGTTGTATCGTTTAAAATCACGACGTAATCCAACATATCTCGCGTGTAAAAGAAACGCGGGGAAGTTTCTCAAGGGCGAAATTAGGGCGATGAAAGGATCTTATTTGTCGGTGCTTCTTTAAAAATTGTTTGCCCTTAGTTGGCGGGAGTTTCAAGTAGTTTACATACACACGGACGCGCACACGTACGCGCACAGAGACCGCTATCCCGAATACGGACCATTGAGACGACTCTATGCCGACGAAAACGCTGCGAAACTTTAAGCAAAATTGCTTTTTCTTCCTCGAAAGGGTCCCTGGAATACCGAGATTGACTAAAAGTTGTTTACAGTTTATCGCCGGCCAAGAAAGATTCCACCTGCCTCCACAAGCTTCTTTCAACGTAGCCGCTTCTTTCCCCGAATAGAAATTTCAAAGCCAACCAAAACGAAAATTCCGACTATTATGGCGCGATGCAAGTACGATGTAACGTTGAGAAAGAAATATCCACTCATCCAAATTAATCTTCTGGCACTAAAGTTTTTAATTAAACGTCGAACTGCAACATCGGTACACTCGAAGACTACAGATGAGAAACATGACAGGTCATATTTCTTGTTTTTTTTTTTAAATAGAAATCAATTTTGGAATTCAATATGCTGTCGATCATCTCTATATGAAAACTCTTCTTCTATTTGATTTCGGGACAAAATACGAATCGTGACACGTACATTTTTGTCGATTCTCTGATTTTAATACCGCTCTATGATTAAACAGACAGGTTTTGTAAAGGTTATTCTCTTTTTCAGCTATTTCGTATTAAAATACGTTTCCTTAGCCATCTAGAGACAGAAAAGTCAGAAAATCACCAAAACTGAATTGTCGTATTTGCCCTGCATAATTTTCATTTGTAAATTGAGAGAAAGCTTCCATTTACGAACAAGGTAAAATCGTTGAAGTATATCAGGAATGTTTTAGTAATCCCCGTGAAGAATACTCACAGTGGTATTAACGGTTCGAGACTTGGAGTAACATTGTTCCGTTCGCAACATTTTCAGCGTATAGGAGTTCATATAGGAAGGCTCGTATCAAGGGATATACGATGGGATTGTGGCATCTTTGCATGAAGTTACAAAGGCATTTATGTGTTTCACAGCGCACGTCATGGGTCGACTATCAATGCGGCTTTGTGGCGAAAGCGTATTGTATCTAACGACACGCTTCTCCGGAAAAATCTCTTTCATGCGTCAACATTGGGAAAATATTTTCCATTTTGAGCGTTCTGCCTGTTGTAGTGATGAACGGGGCATAATTATTTTTAATCAGTTTCGACGTTTAATATTTCTCCTCGAAAATTGTTTGATATTTCTCTTTACTTTATTATATGTATATATATATATATATATATATAGTAATATCGAACGAACGTGTAAAATAACAAATTTGGCGCGAAACGTTTTTCAAGGAGATTGCTTTACTGTAGTTTTGTAAAGAGTGATCTGTTTACGTTACGTCGCGCACGACGATTCTTTCGTGCATTTACGATAAACAAGAGCGTTCTTTGCATTGCAGAGCCGTGGAATAAAAGTGGATCGTTGTATATGGGAAGTTTTCGTTTGAAACGTGCAACTTTCACCCTCTGGTAAACGAACATCGAAGATCGATACGTAGCGAGTTACTTTAATATTTCGCTTTTTATTCGGTGATGCTGCTACGTTCCGTTCCGCGAGCTGCAAAATATTTGGAATTTATCCAGAAAAAAGGTATATACGTGTCTTGTTTATAATAGCATGCAGAGATAGGAGAAGATCGATATGCGGTTGGGCAAGGGAAATAGGTCACGCTTTGGTCAGACAAGGGTGTATAATCCCGGTACATGGTTAGACAAGTGGAATAACCTGCTATATGGTCAGATAAGTGGAATAACTCTGTGCACGGTCAAAATAAGTAGTATGATCCCGGTACATAGCCAAGCAAGTGGTATAAGCGTGGTACATGGTCAGAGGAAAGTAATATGATTCTGGGATACGGTTATGGGAGTAAAATAACCCTGGTGCACAGCCAACCGGAATGATACGGTCTCATATAAAATCGGATAACTAATACAACCTCTTTGCGTGGCTCGCTGTGTAATCAGATAATCGATATGTCCGAATATTTCGAACGGACAACTACTAAGTGGAATGGCTCGGTGTCTTATCAGACAACTGCACGATGTTCGATCAAAGAGGCATTACTCGATATTTTTAAAATCGTACCACGTTGAATTTGGTCACGCGAGTATACAATTATGTTAATCCTCTTGTAAGTAAGTCTGTGTAGGAATAACACGGTATGCCACATAGTATGTACAGTATACGTCTTGTACATAAATATTAACACCATTACGTGATACAAAAGGTTGTGCCTTACTTATATGAAGATACCGATGTTCCTGAATCGCTTTTTTAGTTTTTCCTTCGTACTTCTCATTTCTGACTGATACATGACATTTCGAAATTAATAAAGGCGATTCACTCTACACGAATACAAAAAACAAAAAGTCTGATCGACCAATCGCTTATCCGATAATTTGGCTCAATTATCACGTATTACACGAGACCAGCAAGTTCGTCACATACCACACGTATTACAAGTGGCTTACGTACAAGTCACCGATAAGTTTCTACGAAGTCCGAAGAGACTTAAATTTTTTATCCGAGCAATTTCTTTAGAGCTTCTCTCTGCCCGCCGCGAAGAGTAGAATTCTCACTTTAAAAGAATCGTCCCCGCCCTCTCATCGCACAAAAGTAATCCAAGAACGAGCATCTCGGTTGGAGAAACTGCCTGGCCAACCTCGCCAGACCTTTCGTTACAACGTTAACACCGTACTCGATCGTACTCGTCGAAAGTTTACCGCGTTCGTCGACAAAGCCCACCGTGGTTCCAAACGGCGAACGTTCGTCTTGTCGTCGTTGATCTTTTAAAAGAAGAAGCAACTTCTGAGGTTGGTTGCAAAGCGAGTCGCGTGCTCTAATTTGCGGACAACAAGGCGTCTCTTTGCGGTCGTCGCCGATAGACGCGCTGACGTTCGCATCTTTGTTCGTCCTCTCCTCCTCCCACTGTTCGCCAATACCGTGGCCTGGATTCCGTGGAATGTCTCGATAGCTTTGTAACTCTCCTTGTACAGGGCCTTGGATAAGTCGAGTAGACGAGGAGAGAAACTCATCAGGGCTTGGCCAAGTTTCCCGCGAGTTTTGATAGACTCGTTGCGCCAGAACGAAGACTCCACGGCCGTGCACGAATTATTCAGTCCTTATCGGCTGAAAAATCGGCGTCTTTTAAACGAGACCAGGCCTCAGGTTGTTTCACGAGACAGTGACCGTAATTTACCACGCGTTCCCAGGCTCGGAGACAGCCTGTTTTGTTAGTCCAACGATGTCGCGCTTTTAAGAACCAGATAGGCTCGGAACTTATGGCGAGAACTCATCAGTCGTCCGAGAAAGTTTCGTGGAACTTTTGATAGAACCAGCGAAGTTTTCGCGTGGTAAATCCATTTTCCTTAACGTTCACGAGGAAAGGTAATGTCTGCGTCGTGTTGTTTTACTTACTTTGGACGATGAACATTTTTATTTTCGTAATCCCCCCATTGTGTGATCGCGATATTACGTTAAGAGGGAACTAAATGCAGCATCTATGAAAATGAGGATAAGATTCAGACGATGAAAACGATATTATTATTATTATTATTATTAACATAATATAACCACTTTGGGGAAGTTCGTATCTCTACCGAGCTATTCACAAACGGCCAGAAGAAAACAAACGGCCAGAAGAAAACAAACGGCGAATGCATTATTCCAGAGCTAAGAAATTATATCAAAGGGAAAAGAAATTACATGAAACCCGATCAGTGGTAGTTTATTCTTCTTGAAAACGTCGCTTTGCAACTTTAGGCGGCCGTAGGGCATTCAAGACTCTCGGAATCTTGTTAAGCAATCGCAAACAATGTACCGCGGAAACAAATGAAAATCTTTCCACGACGTTTATTTAAACGAATCGATGCCAATGCGCACCGGAATCGAGTTTACAGGGATCTTCGTATCTTGATGCATTTCGTTTCCTCGACGAGTTTCAACCGCATCGTTCTCTTTGATCCATGATAATTTGAGAACGAATTAGTCACAGGATATTAACCTATTATCACGGCGAAAATATCGAACAGGGAAGATGCAGTATCAAGGATATCAATTTAAGCTGATAATAATCCGTAATTACGCTTACTGTGATTCCTTCACAGGCACGGTAACTAATTTAGCGAACGTGATCCGGGCCCTTCACTCCGCTGGCGACGTTAAATCCTTATTCCGCTAATTCCATGAATGGTTGGAGTTGACCGATAATGGAACACACCCAACTTCTCTTCTCGATATAAATCCTTCTGTTCGCTTTCGAATTAATTCGCGATGCTTCTGTTATCGCACTGCCCTCGATATTTCACTATTTTTGTTTCGCAAGATCCTCTTAGTACGATTTTCTCAGCAAAGATCTGCGAGAAATTCATTTTTTCCCTTCGGAACGATCGACGAACGAACTCGTTACTTGTATCGTCGATATCATCGAGATTCCTATGACACGTTCCTGATCTTGTATCTGAACTATCCTATTACTAACGCTATCGTACTTTTTAGTGACAATCTATCGCAAGTATGTAACCATCGTAATCAAATATCCAAAGGTTTATGGCTGTTATCACGATATTAAATATCCAAGGATTTACAGTTGTCGATGAACAAGAAAATAACTTTCGACCAGAGTTCCCTCGATTGAAATCTATTTGTTGAGACGATCGTCGTGTTTTCGTGATTGTTCCATAATAGTTTCAGACAGAATCTCCGACACTTTATCTCGCAATCGTGGCTCGTGGCAGAAAGGTGAAGGGATTAACTCTATCGATCGAGCTAGATACGTGTCTTAGGTCAATGTTTAGAATGGAAGATGCAATTCCTTTTATCGCTCCGTCGATTGTTGCCTTTTCACCCACGCGTTCGAAGCGGCGGCGTAACTCGTGGCATTATTGCCCTACCACGAAATCCCAGGGCGTTCTGATGGATCCTGCAGCCCGCTAAGACTTATTTGATGGTGGATTTAATCCCGTTTGGGATATCGATCAGTAAAGTTAACATTCATCAAGCGCCAGGAATTTGCTTCGTAACGTTGCAATTACTTTACTCAAGAATCGGTCTGTTATTTATCTTGTTGATTTTTATTTGCCGATTTTTTAATTTGTCATCTTCTTTTTACGATTATTAAATATAAACATTAGAATTAGACTAGTAACACGCTAGAACACTAAAACATATACTCGTAGCGTCTATCGAGAAAGAGTTCAATAAATTCCGCTGCAATTATAATTAGAGATTTACAATAAAACAATCCGAGAAACAAACCCGTAGAAAGCATTCAATTTATAATACCATCGTACATTTCGTCTTTATATAGTAGCTTTCCTAAAACTTGTCCCTTATCTCTTAATTGCAAAAGGATCCAATAGATGGATAATATCTTTATTGTCCTTTCTTTGAATTACACAACATTCTGCCACTCTGGTTTATTTTTGCCACTTTGTATCTAGTAATTACTGTACGACATATTCGGTTCCTATTAACGATCGAAATATAAAAATCAGTCATCTTCCGATAGAATTCAGTATCGAGTTTCACAAACACACCAACGTACTTCCAATAATCGTCAAACGAGATATTCACAAACTTGTCATAAACTTGCTTCTAGCATTAAGCAGCGATTAAAGAGATTCTTCGTACGACGAACAATACCAAGCCGGAGTACCTTTTCAAATTTCTTTAACCATATCGTAGACGACGACGACGACGACGACGACGACGACGACTGTTTAATTATGTATCGTTGTTATTACTTACGATGACTCCACTCATTTTTCTCCTCTATATCCTGTATTCTTCCTTTCCATATGAACGTCATTATTTCCCTGTTTACATGATGGAACGTTGACACCGGCCATTGTTCGCATGCTACGCGCGGAACAAAGCGTTGAATAAACGCGCGACTGAATAAACAGCTTCTTTCCGTGCTCTTCGAGCTTTCTTTCTTCGTTTTTGTCCTTTCTATGTTCATACGTTGGGTGGATTTCACGCGTGGCAGAATGGCACGACGAAGGAATACGCCTTATAATTGCGACTGCTAACGTTTCGCGGAGCACGCAAGAACTCGAACGGTCAAAATTCCAGTCGCGGCCACGATAAGACGGCCGGAAACGTTTCAGTTATTGCATTCCGCTGCCGCGGAACAAATTGTCCCGCGCTAAAACCGACGTAATTAACTGCATCCATCTTGTACACGTTCCACATTTCGCAACGACACGATTGTTCGGCAAATAACGTCGCGCGAACAACCTCGCTGCATGCAAAAACTTGATTGCGTTCGTTCGTTCGTTCGTATCTTTGAGTTGACTCAATAGCCACTGGTACAGAACCGATGTTTAAAAGGCACACGCACATATACGCACAGTCGTTGACGTTTCGTTAAAATGCTGCTTTCTCTCTGAATTTTGTTCGGCTGCTGTTTACTCGAGCGAAAGGCTGCAAAGTAGGTATTCGGTTTGGACTTCGTAATGGGATGCGTGGCGTTACGGATGGAAACAGCAGTTGTTGTCGGCTAAATGTTTCCTGACATCAAGGAGATGAGAATTAAGGAATAAAAATTCTGTAAATTCGTTTCGCTAGCAACAAGCTATAAGAAGAATTCCATTTGATACTTGTATTTAGTATTTATATTTTGGGATTGTTGTCATTTGCAAGATATTTATAAATCTTTATAAATGAGTCTTATTATAAATGAGAGTCTTTATAAATCTTTGAAAGATGAACCTTTAATCATTGAAAATTGTAGCACGAATTTATTTCAGTAGGGAAAGATTACGTTTAGCAACTGTGTTCAATAAAATACAGAATAATATGATGAAGTGGGAAAAGAAGTAAATGTATGAATAAAATTTAATGAATCGGCTCTTAAAGAGTCAATTGCTATTAATTAATATTAAGGGCAAGTGTTATTGGCGACGAAACAAATTTAGTAGAGGTGTTTAAGAGATTGAAAATATCTTGATAAAATCCAATTAATTTCTTCTGTCTGAAGACGACCGCCGCGAAATAAAAATTTAGTAACATTCTTAATAAATAATAATTAGAAATTGGACCTCGTCGATATTGATCTTAAACCTTGGGCCGTTTTAATAGGCTAGCTTTTCACAGAAGAAAGGAATCAAACTGTCCTTCTCGACCGCATATTACGTCTAAATTGTCGAAAATTCTTGTAATTAAGTTTCCTTGGATCATTGTAAAAAAAAATAGGGAGACAGAGAATCAGTATTATTTCCAAAAAGGGACGAGACAGAGTGGAAAACAAATTAAAAAGATTTCTAGATAAAAACTGTACCGAGAAAGAATGTATGTATGCGATGGAGAAAGGTGTGTAAAAAATGGAAAAGATTTTAAAAAGGACTGACGACGACTAAAAATAGAGACGGAAAAGAGGGTTATAAAGAAATGGGTAGAAAAGTTGGATATGTAAAAAGTATGAAAAATGTGTTTAAAAGGGAATTCTAAACAATCGAAAAATATCAAGAGAAGTTGACGGTTAGAAAAAAGAAAGAAGAAAAAAGTGGATAAAGCATAAAAATTAGGAAAAGTTAAAAAATAGCTGACAAGCAAAATAGGTTAAAAAGAATTGAAGTAAAATTCAGAAAAATTTAAAAAAGCTCGTCGAGCGAACGGAAAGCGTAGCACAGAACCAGAATAGAAGTGGAGAAAAGCTAGAAAAAGCTGACAGATAAAAGCGACGAGAGAAAAACAATAAAATAACCAAAGCATGAAAATTGGGAAAGTTAAAAAAGTTTATTGAACAAAAAGAACAGGAAGTGGTAAGATCTCGTAATATAGAATGCTGAAAAAAAAGATATTGTTAACTGGTAATTTCGTCAATTTTCGTACATTTATTTCGTACAGACGAAGATTCAGCGTTCGATCGACAAGATATTCGCGCAAGATCCAGTTGCATCGCTCATAAGAGACAGTCTCCGAGCGTGTATTTCTTTCGATAAAATACTATTAAAAGTTCTGTGGAGAAGCAGGAAATCCAGATCAATTACCTTTCGAGAGAACAATTCGGCTTTAAGGCCGAGAACTTCGATGGCTGGGGCTGAATTTCACCGAAGAAACTTTCGAATGGGACCGAGTTGGATGTTTTATCGCGCGGATTATGATACGTATAGAGCAGCTTCTATCCAATAATTCTAGTTTCGTTAATTGGACCAAACATCCAACGACTCGTTCGATGAAATTCGATCGATCTTTAATCTGAATTAAAACCCCGTCCAAAAGCGAATATTCCCTCAGCCATCGCGTACAAAGTATATTTTCTGTCAAAAGCTGCTTTAAATCAGGCTGATTAAAAGCATCTGCGTTTCTAACACGGTACAAAGACTACTCGGTGTTTGAAGTCGTAAACAATTTTACAAACGAAATTTTCAATGGTAACCAATTATTAATTTTACAAAAGAAGATTTCAAGCATATTTGCGAAAGAAATCATCTTTAAAAACTCGTCGCGCTTTTGGAAAAGGAAGATAGAGGCAACGTTTTTATGCACGTTTCGCCAGGATCGCCAAAGAGCCACGAAAGCAAGAATCGTCGGACTTTGAGGTACTTTTTCCAAGAATCCACGGCGCATTTATCAAGATACCGACAAAGCGAAGGCAAGCTGGTCGTTAAATGTGACTGAAGAAACGCTTTCAGGATGCTGTCAGATTAACAACGAAAGCTGCAGATTTACAGGGAAGAAGAGAGAACCGTATTTGTTCGAGTAATTATGGTGACCAGAAGCGGGGAAGAAGGCACTTTAAATCGTTTAATCCGCTTTATTACCGTTATTTCGCTTTTTCTTTAATGTTCTGGCTAATTTTTATTGCGATCTAAGAGAGCTCGAGTGTTCACTCTCTGTTCGAATCTCACTGGTATTTATTAATGAGATTAGGGAAATGGGAACACCGCGTCGTTTGGACATCTTAAGCGTTACTGTTCTCTCGAAAAACAGGCTCCCACGAGGATTCTAATCTCCTTTAATTCCGCCCGACGATTCGAGCGTGCTATACTCGGGGCTCGAATGTTGGAACCTAAGACGTTTATAACAATAGCATTTAAATAGCTAAGTTAAGATTGAACTTTTATTGCGTGACAATAAACTCTTAACTATCAGATAACTAATCGCAAGAAAGTTTTCTCGATTCCTTTACGTTCGGAAAAGAACGACGTGGAAATACAGAAAAACACGATTTTCTTTAGCAAAACTATGTTCTTCTATATTTCTGCGTCGTTCGTTCCCATTATAAAAGTAACGCTAAAACTCTCTTGGTCATCTAACATTATTGAAAATAATAACAAAATTCGTCGTCACAAGGAATAAAAAACTATGCTATTCCTTTATCCTAACAATGGAAGAAAAACTATAAGAAATTATAAACGACTATTACCGTTTCTCATTCCACAGTACATGTCGAACGATACTGCAAAACTTTTTCATTTTTCGTTCCCGATAGCTCGCAAAATTCGCTTATTTTCAACTATCTTTCCCAAAGTAGGTACGTGTACCTGTTACTCTGCAACATTCTCGCTTAAGATGGATCATCAATTTACCTCCACAAGATAAGATTCAACTAGCGAAAAGAGGAAAAGGGGCAAGAGTGTAGCATCTTGGATGCTGATTGAACAACGCCAGTTGAGCACGAGTAATCAAGTTCACCGTGAAGATCGGTGCACGTTCGACCGGTCTCTCTCGCTTCCGGTCAATTGCTAGGGTTTATCTAGAGCGTCCAATAACGCGGATCTCCTCGGTGATGACTGGTGGATCGTTTCAATGAATTTACACAGTGTTCTGTTGTTTCTAACGCGATGTTCGAGCTGCGACGAGACGAAGAACCGAGGTGACGAGAACAAAATCGCGTATATCGTACGATGGACGTTACAACGCTCCAAGTATTCCCGATAGAAATATGGAACTGGCCGGGGCTTCCGACTGACGGAATTCAACGAGTTACGGTTCGGTCCGGTGCGGTTAATATCGAAGGAAATTTACATTTCCGTTGGAAATCAACAGTTCGATAGGGAATCCCGTTGGGTATTTCAAGTCACCGGTAAAAGCGGGCTATTTTTGTTTCTCGCTGGCCGGTTCGTTCGTTCTTCTACGCCTGGGGATATTTCTCGACAACGACGACGCGCAGGACCTTTCCATTCGATCGAACTACGAGGTTTGACTCGAACCACGGAGAAAGAGGAACCTTCGTCGGGATTATTTCAAGATTCGAGCCCTCCTGCACGATAATTTACCAATGAATAGTATCAGCGATCTGACAAGATGCGAGTTGCAGGTTTCTCATAATTTTGCAATTTTACTTCGAACAGGATGATCGAATAATTCGTTGTTTGGAAAGTTCACTGCCAAAATTTCATTTGTCTTGTGATCCGTTTTCTTCCTACGACGCAAAGACTTTATCAATACCAAATATTTGCGACTTGTGACTCGCCAAGTTTCACTAACGATATTATTATAGTACGGCGGCATTATGAGTAGTATTGCACGCGTACGAGCGATAAAACTGTTAAATATACCTAGGAACATTTATCTCGAAAGTTCGAGGGACAAACTTTCTCTTCCTCCCCGAACTGTTCGAGCGAACGGGAAGAAGCTTTTGTTTTTCGGCTGACCACGGGAGAGCAACGCCGATATAACACTTTCAGCTCCTCCGCCTCTTCAAACGTTCAATTGCTTTTCACTCTCGGTGCTAACACACAGAGTTTTTCCTGTGTTTGTATGCGCGTTATTGCAAGGAGACTTGCTAGGTTAATAATCTCACTGTTATCGCACGTAGCTTAAGCTCCCATTATCGTTTAGACTCTATTATTCGCAGTCGTCAGACTAATTTATTTGGCGTAACGCAAGCACACCAATTCTAAAAGTCAATTTTAAATACAGAGGTATAAAGATAGAGCGCGTGAGCGAGCTGGAAAGTGAGATAGAAAGGGAAGGAGGAGAAAGAAAAAATGGAAAGTGAACGCTGCCTAGAGGCACCGTGTCTTCTTGTCTAATAACCCATGCAGTTTCATACGATAAAAAGATAAATGTAACATTGATCAACAAGCGGCGTCGATATGCATATTTGATTCGACAAGGACGAAAGAGGCCTTCACGCGACGTTCTCTTTCTATTCTCATATCGCACCCACTTATACGGCAATATATGACCCGCTTACTTTATCTTTGTATCTCTGTAATTTTAAATAGATCGTCGACTGTCTTCTGTTCCACAGAGAAATTATTAACGCACGCCATTGCATTTATTCCGAGTGTGTCTGCCTAACAAATTCCATTATACGTCTGAAACTCTCACGTTGGATAGATTCAGGTCGCGTTCGTGATGGATCGTTCTTAACTTATCGTACGGTTGGTAATAATACTGCGGAAGATTTCGTCCAATTTCACGAGTAAATGCAGCGAGTCACCGGGTTCCGAAAAACCGAGCCAGCCAGTGTTTTCGTTTCCTCCTAACAGGGACAGATTCCATTCGAAAAGATAAATGGTGATTCTCTGTCTAGAAACGCGTGTCTCTGAACAGCTCTTCTCGCTATTTTCCTTTCGAATTTTTCCATTCTCGTTTGTGTCGTGGATAATTCGCCGTTGAAATGCCACGAGCTAGCTCTGACCGTGAAAAATCGCCGCGAATCTTAAACACACGGATCATCTTTTCCCTCGCGCAGATTTAACAGATTACGGATCAATGTCGCGTTAATACAACGTTCCGTTTGTATTTTCTTTCTCGTTAATTTAGATTATTAAATCCTATCGAATCTCCTCATACCGTGACTATGAAAAGTAATTTTAAGAATTTGCTCGACATTTCTCCTATTGCTATTTTCCTTTCCATTTAAATTATAGCGCTACGATATATCGTTACTTTTTACATTTTCTAATGATGTTTACGCAGCACTGGCGCATATTATTTCCTTGCTCGATCCTTAATGACTAAAGCAACGTCGATCCAAATACGTTTCGCTTTTTTTTTTTTATCGAATTCAAAGCGAACGGCCGGCTTTCCCTCAAAGGGACGATACTTCTTTCTCTCCTTCGTCCCTCTTCCACTTCCTTTGACCTCGTTCTTGTTCTACTTTCTCGGTCGATGGTATCGTTAACCGCGGTGTGTACCTACGCTCGCGTCGAAAGTCCCGACTAGCCAAAGCGATATTGAATTTTAGCGAGTTTCTAAAGGCAAAGAAACGCCCAAAAGGCTGGCCATCCGCTCGCCAAGTCAGCAACTTTGACGTAAGACGAAACTCTTTCCTTTCGTCCTTTTTTCTATCTCACTGTACTGCGAGACGAGGCGGATAACGCACGGTTCTCTGTCTCGCACAGACGAATCAATTTATTAGATTTCAGTCGTAGAATTGACGTATTATAATGAAGACAGTTTGCCAGAGATAGAGATCGATTTGTTTACCTTTTTCGTTTCGTATAATCTCGTTTGGCGATACAATCTTCTTACAATTTGTTCCACTCGTTTCTCGTCTGTTTTTCTTGGATCTTTCTTGTTGGTAATCTATTTTCCTTCCTCTTCTTGGTCAGCTCCCCGAGAAAAGCGAGTACGTCGATATAGGTCGGCTTTAGAAGATCAAGAATAGAACCTTTCTGATTGCACCAGATGTAATGAAATTTTTCTGGATTTACAGGGAAATTCAAAATGTTTCGTCCAAGTTACAGCATCGATATGTCGAGCAAAGAATTTCAGGCAGGAAATATCGGGATGGCAATAACGAGCAAAAAGTTCGGTTAAGGAGTCTCCAGATATTTTTATCTTCTCTCTTGGCGAGGGTTTCTTTCGTCGCGATCGAACGGAAGTGACAATTCGAAGCGACAAATGACGTCTTGTAGCGAAGTTTTAACTTCCACGGGTAGCTTTGGTTTTATAGAATTCCCAGGCGGCACGTCGCGTCCGCCTTTTTTGTTCTCGACTGGCGTGGGAACTTGGAAGAAATAACTTTAATTCACCGCGGGAACTCGGAAATCTATTAAAGAAAGATCCGATCGTCTTTTAAGAACGTTCGTGCTCGTGCAGTGGCAACGATTTTTTCCTTTTTCCTTTTCTTCTTCTTCGTTCCTCCTTCGCTGACATTTTTTCGGTTCCGTGAGCCTCGACTTTTACGTTTTCTCGCGACGTCGAGCTTTATTGCGGACTCGACGGTGGAAACGGATCGCGCCGAGTTTTCCTGCAACGGAAGCGCCGCCCTCCGTTTCACGGGGAACGCCGAATACACGGCGAGTCTATCAACTCGCGGAACTGATTTCTTTTAAGCGTATTGGAAATCAGTACAAAACCGTGTACCTAAGATTGTCTATAATTTTGTAATTTACGAAGCAAATTTGTGTAAAGGAAATTGTATTTTTTTAAACGCCTTCGTAATGGACATAAAATAAATAACATGAAAATAGGATTTTGAAGTTCAAACGTAACATTCGGATGAACAGTAAAATATCTCCGAGCGACGTACATCGTATTTCCAGTGACGATACGCTCAAAAGTCATTTCGTTATTGTTTCTTCCAGATTCGTTCGATCTAGTCTTTTTCATTACTCGATAATAATACGGTTGTATTTTGTAATAAATTTCTATTGAAAACTATTTCGACATAACGAAAAGTAACTGTCAAGTAGCCGTAGTTGTGTTTCTTTTAATTATTAGTACGATATGTGGTTTTGCACCTCGATAGTCGACTTTGTACAGGTTTTCTCTGCTTCCATCACTAAGAGAGATGACGAGTTTTCGAGCTGCGTGGCTCGATCGTGGTAACATCGGCGACGAAATGACTATCAGAATGATATCCGTTGGTCCGTGGAAATTCCCTGTAGAAATCACGACATGAATGGTCGTCGGTATTCGGTTCGCGTGGCCGATGAAAAATTCGTGAAACGCATTCGTATTTCCTGGACGACCCTTCTCTGCCTCTTCTGTTCGCAAGGAAATAATCCGTGCTCGATAGAGGAGGCTCGGCACAACGTTCTCTTTGATAAAAGAACCTGGGGATTTTTTTGCCAACCCCGATGGAACCACGCGGCTGAATACAATTTTGATACTTCGTGATGAGAGCGCGTGTCCGACTTCGCTTGTATTTCTCTGAGCCTGTGGAATTCGCGAGTCGTTTTTATCCTCGCGAGGCGGAATTTTAAAACGCAAGAGTAAGTGGAGTTCGTATTTGCACAAACTGTTAGTTCGTATTTGCCGAGAGTTTAATGAGACGAAAGGTTACAGATTGGTCGTAGTATAATAAATAGACTGGAAATATTTGCGCGTATTCCTATGATTATGGGACATAATTAAAAAATGGGATTTTCGTAGAAATCCTTTTTACCTACTGCGTGTTATAACGAGCACGTTTCGCACGTTTCTGCACTCTTAATACTAGAACCATTAACCTGCAATATGCAATGTTGTAAACGATTACGATCGTAGTGATACAGCGAAGACAATAGTCACATAGATATGTTTCTACTTGAATAAAAGTCAATTGTAATCAAAGCAGCGGACTTTTAACAATTATCCGATAATCAGAGATCCATCTGGCGTTAAATTTCTTATGAACGTATAAACATTTATCAACGACACACGGCTGCCATATATATATATATATATATATAATGAAACAGGGCGATATAACATTCCAAAAGAAACTTGGCGAGGAAAAACGGCATATCTAACGTTGATTCCGTGTCGTTCCTATATTCATCGGTACGTTTAAACGGTTTCCAGTGCCTCGCCGTTCCTTTGCATCTCGTCTATCCTATATGCATAGGTAGAAACTATGAAAGTTTAAAGTTTAATAAAAATTCATGCTCCGTGAAGCCGGATCTTTCCGAAGCGTCTTATGTACTTCCTCTCTCTCGTTTAAAAATTGTCGGCTGCGTTCATAAAAAGCTTCTTTGCCGCTGACGGCTCTTACCGGTTCTTTTCTCCTCTGCCTTCTTCCTCTTCGTTTGATACACAGCCTGGTGTATCGGGCCGGAATGTGACCCAAGTCCGCACTCCTTCTCTGTTTTCACCCTTGTCTTCCCTCGTACACCGTACTCAGCATCTTTCTTCTCGTCGTACAAACGATCAGACCAAAGTCAGTCCAAAGAGTCGAAGGAATCGCGACGATTTAAATCTCTCGCGTGTATATACTCGACGCGAACGCGAGAGCCATCGCCTTCTTGTATGTTCTTCCGACGTGAAGGCTTGGTTTGTACTGCGTCTAACTGCAGTTTCGAGGGACCAAGCGAGCACAGACGTGTTCACTTTCGTCTAGCACCGTTTGAACTTGAACAAACGTAGGATCACAAAGAGACGGCGAGCTACGCGGCACTACACAGAACAGCAAGCTGCCGCACACAGGAGTCTCGGAGAAGTGTGTTCAAGCAACTTGTATCGCCAAAGGTGCACAAAGGAGACCTCTTTCTCTGGGCTTAAACCCGTGACAAAGGTCAGAAACAACGATCGGAATCTTGTGAAGATTAATTTAGCATCATCGCGTAATTAATTTACAGCTACCAACGCTCCGGCCACTATGCGAGTATTGGTCTCACGGACGAAACTTTGTCAGCCACTGTGTTTCAGTTGCTCCGCTGTTCGATATCTAGTATTTTGCGTGGTAACGATATTTAGTATATCTAGTGTTCTAGCTGTTAGCGGAACGTCGATCTTTTCTATTTCTACGTGAGGTTTTAATTTGAAATTCCGAAGATTCTCTACGTTCGTACAACTGTCTTTAGTTTTTCATCTTAAGAGAATAGCAATATCCTGTGCTATTCGTCGAATGTTGTCTTCGAACATTTACACAATTTTCACATCGAGGTTCGAAGGATTCTTTGCTGCGTCGCACGATCGAATTATCCAGCTTTCAGCTCCGACAATGTTTTAACTGGTTTGGATAAAACGCAACACCTATTGCCAGCTGCAACATAAATTTTATAGTTCACACAAGACTCGATGAAAAATTCTGCGAACCCGCGAGAAATCGAACCTCACCTGCCTCTAGAAAAACCGAAACCTCGTTCCCTACGTGTATCATCCAGACGACCTTATCTCTTGCTTCAGCTTCTATTTATTTCTATACATTTCTATAATTTCTGTACGCCAGAAACCTGTCTGTCAACGCCATTCGCCGAATATTTTCAATTCTGAGTTTAATTATCGACAGTTACTCTCACGATTCGACGTGCCTGCTCGAAGGAACGTTCGAAGGAAGGAAATTGCACGAACCACGCCTCGTTGACCCTTGCGCTGGTCTAAGGGCGTCTTTCCGAAAAATCCCGCAGCTCGGGACGGAAACACAGCGGTATTGCGGCGTCCGGTGTCCGGCGTACGTGCAGTGGAAACGGCGAGTTGCTCGTGACGCGGAGTGCCGTTCGGCAAATAGTGGAAGAAAGACGAGGGAGACCGATACGAGCCTTGTAATTTCCTCCGTAGTGAGAAAAGGAGGAATGTACGTTAATTGGCGTTCATCTGGAAATGGTTTACCAACACCAGCGACTACCAACACTCTCGGTGAGTAAGAGGGTGCACCGAAGAGGTGGGTCAGGTCAGATGGGATGATCGTGCGAAATGGTTGGAAAGGGAGAAGCTAATTATCCCGCAGGAAAAATTCCACAGGACCCAGGGAGCAAGGAGAAAACGGCAACGTGCAACGAATGTTCTAACATTTCTCGGCCGGGCAGCATCTCCATAACTCTTGAACGGGATTGTTAATTGGATTTTTTTTCCTCCTCACCACGCCACGGCGTTTCATTATAACACGCCCACTCCCGCGCCTCCTCTTCGCCCTGTCTCGCTCAACTTTCCCTCCGCCAACTCCGTTGTTCTTCTTTCTTGGCAATTGTTTTGCCCTATTTGTTCTCTGCTCTCCGACATCTTCCCCATCCTCCTGTCTTCTGGCGTCTACTCATTTTTCATTGGTCCTCCGCACAGTTTTCCTTCTGATTCTTTTCTTGACCTATTTGTCCATCGCAGCTGTTGCCCTCCCCCCCTCTTTCACGTATGTTCCACTTGATAGTGGGTTTCCTCGACCATTTCCTTTTAACAGCAGCTCCTTTTCATACTTTTTTATTCATGCTCGCCTCAGCCGCGCGCTTTTATCACCAGTGTCTCCGTGGAACGCGTCGCGGCTTCTCCGGACGTTGTCATTTCCTCTTGTTCGTTCGGCGATGACACGTCGTTGCGTAGAAACGTCAAATGGAATACAGCGGTGACGTTCGGCCGGAAACGAACCGAGCAATAGACACAGGTATCCGAGCTGAGCTAGCAACGACCGTGAAACTCTTACGGACAACCCCTTCGTGCTACGTACGAAGAATTCTCTCGAGCTGTACTACCATAGGCTAGTTGCAGGGCTACACGTATCCCTAGACATAAAGTAGGAAGCATGTCTCGAGACAATGTGAGACACTTGGGAATAACGTCGATTTGTTCCGGGACTGGTTTACGTCTTTCCGTAATGATTTATATCATGTCATGTAAGAGGTTTATTATGTTGTAAAGGGAACTCCATTACTTCCTAGCTCGTTTCTTAATATATTGGTTACTGCTTTTCCCATGAACCAACGAACTAGTTTGATAACCCACGAGGACAAGTAACCAGTCGTTCCGATTGTCCATTTTTTTTTTTTTTTTTTTGACATAATAGCTTGTTCATTTAAGAATTGCAATGCTTTTAAATGTCCTCTCGCCTCTGTTGAAATTAACGATATTTCACATTAATTAATCGATCTCACAAAAATTGGAAAAATTTGGAAATCACAAATGAGATATACATAAAACCGATAAAGAAGCGCTTCATTGGGAACGAAGGATATAAGTAAGTACTTTTTATAGCCACTGTAGATCCTGCATATTAGTAAAGTTAATATTATTCTTGCAAACGTTCAACTTTTCAAACAGCTCGACTTTACGTAACACGATTAATCAGCACAAGTTTCTGTACACGTCTTACTCCGACTGTTCGTCGTAATGAGTAACTATCCTCGACCGAACCATCGAGTTTAACGTTCCTCCGTTTGTCGATAGCCAATTACGTAATCCCAGCCTTGTATTCGCTAAGTCTTTAACGGTAACAACATCGAAATCGGCACGGCTTCAAAGCGACTTACGCAACTAACGATTCGTAACAGTATCGTGTGCTTGAGCACCCGTAACCAGAGAAACGTGCCAAAGGAACGTAAATTACATCGCATACAGACCGTATATCGGTCTGTTCGTGTTTCTGTCCCGACTTCGATTCCCTCGTATCCGGCTGCGACTCAGGAAATGAAAGTCAAAGCAAAAATCGGAGAACGAGAGCTGTGATGGTAGTCGGACGATGAGACGCGTTTCTTGGAAACGAAGATCTCCGGAAACTATATTCGTGTCGACGCGCATCTCTTCCTCGGCTGGAGAAAGAAAATCGAAATCAACGGAGAAGTTCCTCGTTAAAGTCGACGAGACTTCATATCCGTGCCAACGATCACTGACCGTCCCAGTGATCGATACTTCGAAGCTGTCCGAACCAAACTACCTTCCCAGTACGTTTCGACGTGTTTTAACGGAGGTTTCATGGTACGATCTATTTCCTAGAATTTTTTAGACTCTGGTGATCCAGAGTTTGGATTCAATATAGCGCAATCATCCTCTACTTTGGCGACGGAGAAGGTATGATTAAACCGCGAATGCATTTATGAAGAATGTAAATTTGTAAAGGAGGTTAAGGACGAGCAGAAATATGAAAAGATTTAGCATATAAAATACTGGTAGTAAAACACGCGTTATGATATTGAGAAGATGCGATGTACAATAGCGGACAAAGGAAATCTTGCGATCGGTATGTCTGATATACGAGTACTGGTAACTTTTGTATTAGATATTTTGTATATATTTATTCGTGGCTCTTGTCAAACATATTTTCATTTTCTATTATTTTTCCAAGTTTTATTTAAAGTACGGCAAAATGAACTTTCTCTTGTCCATCACTATGTGTTTCGTTCAAGTAATCGTTTCTTCCTCAATGTCTGAAGAAATATGGATTTGCGTAAACATTTACCGTTCAATTCTAATTATTTCTAACTGAAAAGTTTCCGTCTCATTTGAGATATAATTCCACCGCGAATATCCTTTTGTGTGGCCGTTCGCGTCGCGCGTTTTTCGTTCAAGAAATAAATACATTTATGGCCATTCTATCGCATCAAAGAGGTTGAATAAAGGATCGACTCAATTTATAAGAATGTAGAATCGTAGATTACCTTTCACGTCCTCGATATTCGTGGTCACGAGGAATAATAACTTCGAGCATGACCTAACCGCGTTGTCGAATTCGGAGGATCGTGGTTTGCAAACACTCACCACGATCGCCTCTACGCGAACTTCAACGCATGGATACGCAACAAGTATCGAGAAAACAAACGTTTAATTTCTAAATAGATACGCGTTCGGTTATTTCGTTCTACGAATATTCGTGCCAATGGTCGCCAACGATTAATAAAATCAGCAGTGTAAAGAATCGTGTTTGTACTCACGAGCGAAAAAAGCAAGTCACGCGTTTCCACTATGATATTTACGACTTGAACGATCTCATTCGCGCAATAAAGCGTTCCGCGATATCGCGTTTTATTTAAACTCGTCCTGCGGTCTTTTTTTTTTACCGCCGTTCGTTCGTAAAATTCTGGCCGAATCGGCCTACCCGGGTAGCAGATAAATATTATCGTTCCTTTGTTCGGCGTATCGCGAGCATTAATCGGCCGATTTCAATCCTCGTGGACATCACGCGCCTCGATGGAAACGGATGGTCGTTAATAAAGCCAAACCAGGCCAGAAGTAAAATAATATCGTTTTTAGTGGAATCGTTCCGTGCAATATGCGCGAGGAAAATGGGAGATTTGAATAGCGAGAGATAATCTTTGTTCGGTTTCGCTGCATCGCTGGTAATTGGCCTGACTAGTAGAATCAGATTGTGTCTGGTCAGACGCGTATATCGCGTGTACACATTGTACATAGAACGTTGATTTGGAAGAAAAAAAAGGGAAGATAATCGGTTTCACTAAATTGTCAGCGGTAGATCTGAGTAAGTAGAATAAGAGCACGTTTGGTTAGTTTAGTAGAATCGAATAGCATCTGGTCAAACATACACATTTCGTGTGTACATAGAATATCGGGGATTTAAAAAAGAAAATGATTATAGGTCTGACTAATTGTCGGCGGTGAATCTAGATAAGTAGAACGAGTTAGCGTTCGGTCCGACTAGCAGAGTGAGCTCGTATCTGATCGCTGGATCAGACGCATATATTTTGTGTATACATGAAATATTAAGGATTTAAAGAAGAAAGAAAGATATATTTTAATCGATTCGAGTAACTATTGGCAGTAGCTTCGAACAAATGGAACAGGGTCGTGTTTGGTTAGACTGCTAGAACTATCGTGAATTCGCCCGATCGATTCTATTTTTTTTTAATTCTGATATTTCAACCGAAGTTCCTGGAAAGCTAATTCCTTTGCAGGCGAATTTTACATACTCAGATATATTTCTCGTGAATAGTACTTGAATATCACACATACGTATGTATGTTAGAATCCTTTAGATTCGTTTTTGATTATCAAATTATCTAACAAATATTCATCCAAATGTTTATCATTGCTGGATCATGCGACAACCCAAAATTTAGTCTTCCTACACAAATATCCTTCAGTATATCACCCACAGTGTATTCAGAATCGAATCCATAAACGCATAAATTGACTAACGTTCTACTTAAGCAGATTCCTAAATTGCCGATACTCTTCATCGCGTATCGCTTTGATCTCTCGGTCGATTTCAATATCGAACGACTACATTCCCTCAGTCATAATAATGGCACGTGTTTCAGAAAGTACGCGTAATGCTCCAAGTACGATCCTGCCGGATTTCTGGCGCGCAGATCGCCACGACAGCGAGGAACGTTAAAAGCTCGAAACGCGGCGATGCATCGGTCAGATAAAAGGCGTGTAACTCGCGGAGAATGCTACTACGTGGCGCGACACGCCATTGTCCCACGACAGCTGGCATAGTTTTATCTTAATATATATCTCCCGTTTCGTGTTGTTGCGTGCGCTTAGCGGAGACGCTCGGTTCGTGGCCAAAAGCGTCCACCGTCTTTCGTTTTATTTCTTTCCTGACACTTAGCTGAGCGATAGAGTCGCAAGCGCACAAAACTCGCCGAAACGCGAGACTACGCGTAGCTTGAGTTTCACGAATGTCAAGTGGAAAAAATGGTATCGTGGATTTATGGAAACGCGGAATAGCAATATTCTACCGAAGCCAGTATCGTCGCTACAGACGTTCTTTATCCGATAGGGTGTCGATTGTTCGTGGAGTTTCAAACGTGAAGCACGATTTCGAGCGATAGCTGATAGATCTCTTTATTGTCTACCGACAGGAAATTCTGTTTGCCATTCGACAACAATATGTGCCGGCGAATATTCGATCGCGTTCCACGTGCTACAGGTATTCACGCAACATGACATCCTCGAGAATAAACAGATGCTGCGTATCGACCGTGTTTTAGCTGCCCTTGTTTCTCCTATTCCCTCCTTTTTGCAATTTTTCTAATGGAATGAAAAGAAAATTTCTCTACGGGTTTGACGAATTAATTTCTATTATTTACTTGCGAGTATTTCTCTTTCGATCAACTATTCTTTCATTCCATGCGTACCGCGTTACGACCACTAAAAATAGATTTTGCGACCGAGTATCGAGGCCGAATGTGGAACGATAGTGTTGTCTAAATTCTCTCTATAATTTGAAGGACCATTTAGAAGGTGAATGGAACGTATCGAATGAGTGAATGCGAATGATTGGTGACTGGCGCGCTTCGTTCATTAGTGCATTTCTAGTTTTGTTGTACGAGCAAAACACTCGTGCTTGTTATCAACGCTATAGTATTTCCACTCTTTATTCCACGTATCTCTTGCAGCTGCGTTTTCAATATAATAGAATCGCGTTTGTATGAATTTCATTTATTCTAGTCACACGAAATTTTAGTTACTGTTTGGCGAACGAATCTATCGATCCGAACGCGAAATTCTATTACATGGACGAAAAATTGTAGGTAGTGGGAGAAATCGATGGACCCTTATTACGTCAATTCCAATTATATAAATTATTCTCTATTTCTCAACAAGTTCGTGTAAACTCCGCTCTACCATACTCTGATACATTCTGCTAGACTTTGAACGATTCTATCAAATTCTCACTGCATCGCGAAATTCTAATCCTTCGAAGTGATATCTGTCTCATCGGATATGAATGCAGCCTAACGGCGAACATTGGCGATAAAAAGTATAAAACGAAAGGATCGAAAGTACTTACCTATCACCGTTAAATTGACTTTGGAGTTTCGCGTCTGGCCGATCTGGAAATCGACGCGACACCTGTAGATGCCAGCGTCCTCTTCCCTTATGTGGTCCACGCCGAGTTCGGCCGGTTTCTTGTCCGGCATGAAATATGCTCGATTCGAAAACACAGTGTCGTCCGACCATCGTTCGGCGATACCAAAATCCCGGTCCCTCGCATCGACACTAAACGAACATACAACGATTTCAAAGAAAAACGATTGAACGAGAAAACAGCAACGGTGATTTATTAATTACTATAAAAGAAAAAAAAAAAGAAAGGAAATGGCTATTCCCATACGACGACTCATATCGAAGTCTCTGGCAACCCAGTGGCTGTACATTTTTAAAGACTTCATAAGCACATTTTTAGTTGTTGTTTAGTTTAGTTAGTTAGTTGCGCACACGCAACTGTATTTCACGCGGTATTACGCATACCGGTCTACATGCATATCCTCTGAAACAATCCTCAAATTTATACATCGTTTATTCGTGGAAAATTACGATACGAGATATGATGTTACGTGTTTGTGATAAATATAGTAGGAACGTAATCCAACAATGGCAGTGGTGCTTCAACAATGATCCGTTTATTCGAGCGAGACACAAGACGCTAGTTTTCGTATGAAGTTTGCAGAGCACTCAAGACGAGTGTAGAAAACGATGCCGAAGTTTTATCATAATTATTTTAATGAACGTCACAAGCGGATAGACGTATGCCCGGAGTAGCACGATGAATAAATTAAACTACCACGAGGTAGCACAAGTGAATCAAACAGTTTTAAATGTAAACGTCAGACGTGCGCGTTTTGAGATTCTCATTAGTTTTGGCGTTCGTACGACGAGCTGCGTCGTACAAAAGGTGGACGTATTTGAAAAGCAGCGCACGGCTAACAGGGTCGCGATAAAAACGAAATTATGAATATGAACTATAACGCGAGCGCCGCTCATTCGTTTCTAAATACTTATAACGAATTTTCTAGTACTATTCGAAAAACAAGATTTAACTGCGGTGACAAAGTGGCATCGTACGGATCTATTTATTATTTTCTCGATAAAGATAGAAAGTTTTAATAGAGAAAATTAAGAGTTGACAAAATAAGAACTATTGAGAAAAACCGTGGCGCATGAAGTATAGATATTTCGAGCATAAAGTAAAATTTATTTACGAAATGTACTATTTCTATGCAAGGGAAGTTATTAATACTAACTTGTGACTCGTTAAACAAATATCAGTTCAGTTGTATGAGAAAGTTCAACGTGTAAATACGTTTATGTCGTTTTCATGCTGCCCATACGTTATGCTGTTAAACGAGCGGCAGCTTTAACTCTGAAACATAACCAATGAAGTCACATCGGCAAATCATCGAAGGAGAAACTCCGGTTGACCGTCACCGAATAAATTTTCTGTCGCGACCAGGCTGCTGCTTGCGTCGCTCGATATCGGCCACGCTAACCTTGCGCCTCGTCGACGACCTGGTTTACCAGGCTGTCATAGTCAGACAGAGAAACGACCCACAGCTATTTGATCGTGTACATAAAGGACTTTTGTATAAATTGATTTGCTTCTTACCTGTAAACGGATGTACCGAGGTCCTCGCGGTACCACAGCACTAGGTGCACCGAATCCCCTTCGTGAGTGGTTGATATGTCACAGGGAAGGTACGTTGGATCACCGACAAGCGCCACGATGTGCGATATCGGGACTGAAACAGAGAAAAATGCGAAACTTTTACTGGCGATGCCGATTTCTCGTTAATTTGGATAAATCTGGCGTAATTCGCCCGAAAGAAGAACAACCAGTTTTTAGAAAAAGATCAGGCGACGACGGTAGTAGAAAATTTGATCCATAAATCCAATTTAGAGTTTAAACAACGAACAGTATTCATTTTGTGAGAGATATAAAAAGTTCCTCCATAGTATTATCGATGAAATGGTACACGTAACTTTCGAGTACTGGAATAATTGTTTCGCAACGACGACAAGAGACGTTGGAGTTTGAAGTTACTAAGAGATACATGATTTTTTGTATGTTAATATACGTCAATGAGACAGTATCGTAGGAAGCGCGTTGAAAGGCTGAGAACTTTCTGATGGGAACTTGTCAGTCACGTAATCCGAAATGATGATTTATATTTCGCGAGTCCCTCGGCTCGGATGAAGGAACGAACTTAAGATTTATGAGCCGCCTTCTTCGAAAGCAGCGATTCGCGCAGCGTCTCCGTAATGCACAGCTGCATGTTTATGCAGCCGCGGACCACATGCAAAATTCAGAAAACCGATTCAGAAGGAATCGTCCTCGGAGAACGTATTTTCTAGAAAATAATCGCTATTTATGTTTTACTTCGAGAATTGTAAATGGCAATGTATTTAGTTTAAGGCGGTTATTTTAACTATGGAGATTTTTTAACGTTATTTTAACGGAGACGTCAACGTGTCGGGTCTTTGACTGAATTTTGCGGTTTCCGATTTATTTTATCGTTTCTCTGTGGCCAGAAAATTCAAACGTGAAAACTGACAGTGCGTACATTTGAATAACTTAGAAATCAACACGCACATTTTTAACGGTTTCCAACATTTTTCTACTTGACTACATATCGTTGACAAATATAAGTTTTCCAATGCTGTACTCACAGAATTTTCTCTCCATTTGCCATAATTTCTACTCGCTGCTGTAATTTCACTACATTTTCCTTATAGGCAGTTTCTTACAACCTTTGCAAGGCCGATGCAATATTATATTTTAGAGGAAGTATTTCTTTCTCGGCGCTTATTACGAGCTCTCTAAGTTTCAAACGTTCCTTCTCCAACGCTCTATATACGACCATTAATTTCTTGAAAATTCCATCGTGGCGTTCGGCTAGGAATTCCGAGAGTTGACTTTTCCGACGAGCCAGAAAAGTCACGTGTCCCTCGAACAACCCAATACCGTATGGAAACGCGCGTTTTCTGGAAGCTCGTTTCTCGGGCGAAATGCCGCCTCTGTGCTCCGCGGTTCGCATGAAAACCCTCCTACTTAACCAGTTGTTCCGAAAACAAAAAACAAAAAGAAAGGGAGTGGAGGAACAGGAAAGAAAAATACACGAAATAAAACGAAACGAAGATGTTGTACTCGTCGTCGTTGCCGGGAAAGCGAGTCTCGAGTTGTCCTCTAGTGACCCAGATGCGAGCGTTCTACGGTTAAAGACGAGCGTACGAAATGACAAATGATCGTTTTACATTGCGCCCGCGGCGGTGGAAACATCGACCTCGCAATCGACGCGTTATAGTCGAAACAAATGGATACCGTGTACCCTACAGCAATGGCGAAACACGCGTAGAAACAAAGGGTAGATATTGGCTGGTTTCGGACGCGAGTTATTTATCGCGTGAATGGTTTTAACCGCGTGGACGCTGCATCAGTTCGCAGCCAATTTTCTGATTAACTGGGACGAGCCTGTTAAGAACGTTGGAACGAAGTTTGTTTACGCCAGACACGCGATTTAATGGTTCTTCCGGGGCTATTTGTTAGGCCGTTAGTTATCTTTCGATTCGCGTGTATCTCTCATTTTCTACGAAAAATATTCAACGTAGAAAAATAACTGACTACTATAACGTCTAGTCACCAATGCATTAATACCATCGTTTGATTAATAGTTTATGGATTTACCAAAACACATTTTTTACATTCGACAATCCTCAGTGTTCACACTCAACGATATAACATTACCCTGATTCAAGCTTCGTAAAAGAGATCCTATCGTATCACTAGAAAGGAAAAAAGGGTATCATTTTACTCAGAGATTCGCATTCGCTGCCTGAGAGCCTGTTTCCTCTCTGGCTAGGTTCCTTCAGCCCCTACGTCTGTTTTCGTATCCAGCGAAGCCAGAAAAGAACGCGGTTTTCAGGAAAGCAGGCTTTGGAGAAACGTAATACGCTTATCGCGTTTGTACTGACCACTGAAGATTCGCGATGTAACGTTATCATCCTCTACTTGCAAGCTTTCTTTCCTGCAATTTTTCTTTCTCTTTCTGGAACGTGTGGCTGCCTCTTTTCGCATAATCGGGTCGCCACGGGAGCAACTGGTAATGAGCATAAGGCGCGCGCGTGGAACATGCGAAGTGAACACGCGAGCCGCGCGAATGTTTGCAGAACGACGACGACGGGCGTGTTCGAGCGGCTGAATGAAGTGGCGGAGAGCAACACTTAAGCGGGCTAAGATACCGGGATTAAGTGGTATAGGCCGGCACTTAGTCGGCAGATTCGATCGTGACCTCGTAACTTTCGTATCAAGTAGCGCGACTCGGTAATTAGTCGGCCGGCGCGACGTCTTAATGCGTATAATATCGAGAATTAAGCGGCGCAGGACGTGTAATTAGCAAGTGCGCGCAGGAGTTCGTAGTATAGATTAAGTAGTACGTGTCAATAATTAGCGGCACGATAACTACACGCCTCGCTGCCGAGATTAAGTAGAATAGATCCGTATCTGTCGAACCGGTTCATGGATTATCGTGCTTCGGTGACGAAGCTGTTCGAGTAGCGACACGGTTTGTTAATGCTCGTGATGGTGTGGGGTTAAGCACAGCTCTATGCGTTGACATTCTTGGCGGGAAGTCTGGCAGTAGAACAGGACGGATGTCAGACAGTGATGATTTAATTCTTGGTCGGAAACGTTAAGTTGCAAGCGATGTACGGGAATTTGGATTACGCTGATTATCTCACGAAGGATGAACGCGTTAACGCAATAATTCATCCGTAAATTTTTAAGTAAATTTATATTATTAGATTTTCTCTACAATGGCGTGGCTAGAACGGAGAATTTAAATTTTATGCGTCGCTACGTTGTTTGCTGCTTAATCGAGCGCTTTAATTTCTTTGCTGTAATTTGTAATTTATTGGATTCTATCAGAGTTATTAAACAAGAATTAAAGTTCCTATCCTGCACGAATACCCTATTTCAAACGTAACTCGGAAAATCCTGATCTCCAACGACTGAACAACACCGTCGAATAAATTATTTCGGGGCAGTATAACGCAATCTTTTCTGACAGAAAATTGCGAATTCTGATTCCCCGTAATCTCCACTACTATCTCCACGAGATCCAATCGAGTAATCGAACATTCATGAATTTCGCTTTGCCAGGTATAAAGAGGATCTCCCCATGGAAAATTAGGCCGTGCAATCCCATCGAATATTCTATTCTTCGACTCCGCGGTGGAAGAGGAAACTCGAAACATTCGCCGTGGAAATTGACGAGAGGTTTCGTTCTTCGATCCAACCCCGTCGATTTTCAGACGATACCAGCTCTTTACTTTTTCTTCGTGCTCCCTTTTCTCGAACCTGTTCACCGCCTAGATGTGTCACATTCGAGAATATCGGGAAAGAGGTTGCGGCTAGGCCGCGTTATCCCACCGACGTCTATCATCCTCGCTATATTTGTCGGATTTCAAAGAAGCAAAATGAATAGAAATACACGGGGGTTGAGGAAGAAAGGGGACACAGGTCGCGAATCCTCGATTCGAATTCGTTCTTTCTGTCAGCCGGTGAAATATGATTACACTCGATCGTTGCTTTATTGATATTCGAGCATGTTCCATGGGATGCCAGCGTGACATTCGACACGAGTCGGTCGGTCTCGCCTTCTGCCTCGTGCAAAATGGTTGGATCGATGTAACGCGTTTCGCGTTCCGCGACCTCTTTTTTCCCTCGCGCCACCACTGTCCGCTCTGCGGGCTTCATTTCAGATGCGAGGCAAATGTAGTGGCGTAATGTAGCGTCTGATGGGAACATTTGTCACGCGGAGGAAGGATATTCGATCAGGTGAACCGATATGATACCCGACGGCAGCGAGAGGGATGGAATTTCGCGAAAGAAATATAGTTGCCGTTTATTGTTATCGTTTGACTCTTCCAAGGAATTGTTCCCTTTAAAGGCACTTTAATTAGATTTTTAATTAATTTTCACTCCCCTGGAAGGAACGTATAATTGCTTCTTTGCAATTTTCCAGGGTAGATGTCAAGTATTTCACGCTACTCTCGATGCAAATGTTTAATTAAAGGAAAGAGGCGGACGGGAAGTTGGGTCGCAAATGGACCAAGAAATGCTAGCAGATGATGTAATCTACACGTAATTACGAAAACATTTAGCATTTAGCTCGAAGATCTTATGGCCTCACGGGGATGGAAAAAAAAGGAAGCGAAGGGCAATGAGGTGATAACCGGCAGTGTTTTAAAAAATAAGCTACAAAATAATTGCATACGTAGCCTGTAAAAGACTCGGCGCAGTTACGAAATTACGTGCTTCAATTAATTTAAACCGGACCTTCGCGCTCTGGGCTGAACGCCGTCCGTGTCCTCTGTTTCATCAACACCGTTTATGCTTCTCCTTTTTTAATTAACCGTGAGACACGAACGACCGGTTTAATTTCTTCTAGCTCCTCCCTTTTAATGAATTATAATTACCCCCGGAACGAAGCGATTTAATCGAGCGATACTGCGAATAGATCGATTCAGCTTCCAAGTCCTAGCTTATGAAAGTGTCTGCTCGTGCAGAAACTTCCGAGAACGCTTCGCTTCTTGTTCAGATTTACAGTTTACGTTCTACAGTTATTGTTGGCTTCTGAAACTTTTCGATCTTTTTATTTACCATTGGACGGTTTAATTATTTCTGAATTATTACGAAGTAGCTTTAATTATAACTCGGAAGATATAATACGAAGACGAACGTAACAAAGTAAGGATCAAAGTGGAATATAGAAAAAATGGAAAGGTATAGTAAGAGAGGGAAATTGAGACAAGATATTATATTTTGGATATTCTATTATCTGGAATAAATTTCGATCGGAAACAGAAATTCACTCGCTTTCCGAGATATTTAGTAGCGACCTCTAATCGACGTAATTATTAATATTCCTGCGGCGCTGAACCGCAACTGCGAAGTCCTCTCTGCGAAATAATCTCATCGAGTCATTCGGGGAATTGAAAGGTATTTGGTAATTCGATATAATATTCAGAACGGAGCCGACTGTATTAATAGAAAAATTAAATAAAATTCATTTATTATTTTATGAATAATTCAGAAATGACCATTAGCTAATGGAATAAGCATGCTTCTGTTTCAGTCTCAATCCGTGCTATGGCATGCGTCTCGAGGATTAGGATTGCGCCTGAAAAATGCCGCAGTTAAGGGACCTCTATAACAATAAAACAGGTCAGTAGAATCTCTTACCATAAACTGTCCGCCGTTCCACTTTGTTTGAGAAATTCGCGATCGTGTTTCTCCATCGAACTGCATCGTTATTCTTTTCTTTTCTCGAGGCTTCCGTGATTGACCAGTCGGTTTCACTTGTCTCAGTTCTACCGGAAACTCATCGTTCAAAATGGAATTTGACTCAGAGCAGGACAATCTTACGATTAACTAAATGCTTGACGCGTTAGTTTGTCCAATAAATTCGTACGGTTTCGTAGTTTGAACACATTTGCTCGTGTTTAATCCAGAGTAGACATTTTGATTTCTACACATTGAAAACTTATTTACGGTGAAAGTATTTCATCCTCTGGCAGCTGCGTAAATTGACTCGATCGTTTGCGGCAAATAAATTCTGATCTTGAAGATCGGTACAAGCAATTTTATCGAAATAATGATAATGAATATTCCAATATCGTTCCATTGATATTGCAAGAAAAAGGTGCGGATATTAAAGCAGAAAACTTCGAAACAGCAGCGCAATAAACTGCACGAGCTCATTGGATGACCTAATAAATCCAGAAAAATTCAACTCAAAACTGCCCGAACAACTTTCGCGTTCAAGCATCTTAAAACACAGCATTGAAGTATACCCATTCGAGGGGAAGCTCTGCCCCATCACCCTTGAAACAGCTGCGGTAAAAGGGCACGGAGTTCGACAAGATCTCCTTCCATCGAACGATATACAGCGTAGTGTCGTTTTTCGCACGGAAGCTATGATTCTTTTTATCGGACAGCTGTCTGAACGTACAGTGGCACGCAAGAGTATTCGAACAGCTGTAAACATTTTTATCTCTTTTCGTAATATCGCTAATGCGTATGATACGCAAAAATATCCGACTAGATTCAGAATTTAATCCCCGTTATATTACTCGATAAAGTAAAACAATCATCTGCCTACTCGTCATCTAGCTTTTCCTATTACATTTCTAGAAATATGAATTTCCATAAATATCCGCCATCTAATCACGACAGTCGTGTCTCGTTACGTCCCTAATGAAACTCTGAAATATTTCATATAACACGCACGATATAGAATACAAATTCTCTGTGGTAAGCTGAAATACCTTCGCGAACCACCGTAATAATAATTATCTAAGTGTTTCGAGTCTTCGCGTTCTCGAAGCTCGTTCGTCTGGTCGCGCGTATGGACGCACGAAAAGCTGGCCTGACATTTCACGGCGTATCAACGAGCCGCGTACACTATGGCCGCCACGGCGTCATGCTGTTTGTCATATCGCGGGAAACGTGTACATAAACGGCTGTCGCGATGGCAGCCAGAAGCGCACCGCCGGCTGCTCGAATCGATAACATCAGCCGAGAGAGAAACGCCTCCGCTTAGGCTCTAGCTCCGATTTTATCGTATCAGACGCTAGTCGGACCCTTGATTAACGCACCGCGTCGAAATCACCGTGTTTGACTATCACCAGGCATGATTGCAGCTGCGGTTGAAGGATAGGTGTTGGATCGTGAATCGTGAAGATCGCCGTCGTGTTGGAGGAAAATATCGGAGAAATTATGGGTTTCCTTATCTGGCTGGTTGATTCGCGATTCGATGGTTTCGAAAATTGTTCTCGGTTTTGTCGACGTGTAAATGACTTGAAAAGACGATAGAGAGTGGATTCTTAGAATTTGTAGAAACAGCGCGATGTTATGGATTTGTAGTTATAATTGTACGTATAATTCTGAGGGGAAATTGTTGGACAGGTTGTACAATTGTTGGACTCGAGCTTTTTATGGTTGTTTGAACTTTTTGATATCCTTGGAGGTATGTTCTGGATATTGAAATCGATAGGTTTCGTGAGACTTCGAGTCTCATATTTTGTCGCCGAATGTATTCTCAATCTTTGCTTAAGATGCAGTCAAATACGCGAGTTTCTAGATGTATAGCGTTCCGAGGGATGCAATTGAAACATCGGAACGGTCATGAAATACAATTACGTCGTTGTTCCATCGATGAATTTTCGAAAGTGGATTTGTATGTTTCAAGAGAAATTTCCGGCATGTTATTTTGCCTATAAACTTCGAAACCAACTAGTCGGACAAAAATCATAGAAACGCATTAGCAATCGATTATAACGGCGCGAGTATCATGGGAATATATCTATTGTACCAGTATAATTAATCGAACAAACGCATTTCGCGACGAAACCTGCGAATATGGAACAAATCGGAAATTTTAATAACGATTGTGCCATTTTGTAAGCTGCTTTAAAATTCGTTATAATCGATTATTATCGTCGGATTTATTATAAATTTATCTATGGGAAATACAAACGGCGATTGTTACGAACGCGTTATGGAATTACCATCGGCATTATACTTTACGTTTCTATTCTTTCGACGCCCTCTCGATTCCTGTAAACGTTTAATTTGCTCGTAAAATAGAGGGCTTCCATAAATTTTTCTGATCTCCCTGTTTGTTCAACTGTATCTATGTGCAGCCATAAAACAAGTCCTTTCAGGTGTTTCGATAAATTTCATACGCTTCTGTTATTCCATTATGATATATTCTATCAGCACTACTGATCCTTTGAAAGCGCAAAATTTGACCTGTTTAACGTGGAATCAATATTAGTAATTTCGTTCCATACGAATAAGATCAAATTGTATATTTGATTTGTATAATAGGTCAACGATTATTCAATTGCTCGTTTAACGACAATATTAAACGTTAAAATATAAAATCAGTTAGCAAGAGAATTCGTGTATATTTGAAGTTTACAACAGTCTAATTGGACAATTTTACATAATTTACCTCGAAATAATAAAAAGATACGAAATTAAAATTTATTTCATTCTATTACGCGTTCGCCGTTATTTTGTACAATTGCTCGCTATCTTGATGTCAGATTTTGAAAATAATTTCAAGCCATCTTTACAACGTTCCCGCGTATTTTTAACAAGCGCGCAAAAAATATACAGGAGCTTATGTGCACGATATAAAGGTACAAACGTTTTGCGATTTAATCTCGAGCTTTTACATCTCGACAACAAAAACTTGGTAAAAGGGTTAACGAACCGTCGGTACCGATAGGGGAAATAAGCAAACGACAGTTCGTTTGAAGCGGACACAAGAGAGTAAGTGTACACATCGCGAAGTTCGCTCTACAAATGTAAATTGGCTCGCCAATTTGCACAGTATACTAATTCCTACACGTCGTTCCGCTGTGACTTCTTTTAGAGAAATTCTCTAGAGTACGTCTACTCGAACACTGAAACCATTTTCAGTAATTTTCACTCAAAGAAGAAAAAAGAAAGAAGAAGACTACATATTCAAAACGTTTATTTATTCAAAAGATTAATAACGAGGTTTTAGAAAGATTCAAAAATATGTGTATAACCTTGCAACGTATATTCGTCTAGTTTCCGCCGTTGATTAAATATAGAGGGATTACGCGAAAACAAACTTACGTTACAATCTAATATTTCTATTTATTATAAAACATTAAAGGTCTTCTTACTTATTGGTATAAAATATATATACGAATATAAAAATTCGAAGATTGCAGCAGGATCGAACGATGCATTTCACGTTCAATTAAACGTATCATCTATCAAACGACATTCTCTTTCCGAAAAGATTCATAACAAATAACGAACAGCAAAATATATCGACTGTTTATAACTCTGCCGATTATTTTGCAAAGCGTAATTTTTAAGCGGCTACACAAAGTTGTATTTACATAGAAATTCACTGCAATATGAACCAACCATCCTATGCCACGAATAGAAGCGAGTATTTCTAGCGAAATTTCTGCGCTAATTCCGATCAAACGCAAAGCCGCAACATGTTAATCGAGCAAAATATAGTTATTTGTTTCGCCTGTGCTATTTATTATGGATTAACGGGAAAATTCGGAAACGACAATTTATGTGAAAGTAGTTCGCGGCCGAGATAGGATCGCTTAATTAAATCGTTTACGACTGGAAATCTAAACCTCCCCTGAAACTGATACAACGCAACATCGTGTTTGCTTGGACTGTGTGTGTCGATATTATTAAATATTCATTACATAATAATGCCGGACATGTTGCAACGGCATCGCGCGAACGACGTACGCGATATTCCGCCAACGAAACGCGATATCGAGCTTTTCTGCGTTTTTTGGCGAGTTGTAATTTAATAATATTATCGGCGGTTTTCGAGTAAGAACTGCGGCTATATTGGCATCGCGTATTCTGGCTAGCCGTGCACATTAGCGAGAACGTCGAGAATATCGGTTGGTGGATTTACTTGGCTAATGAAACCAGGAAAATTCATAAGTTCAAATCTCGAACGTTGCCGCGCACCTGCAACGCTGTTATCGAAAGCAATCTCGTTTCAACGACGATTTATTTTCCCTTTAACAATAACCAGTCGGCTTCTCTGTGTGCCGATAATAAAATATTGAAATTCAACCCGGGATATGGAGAAACAATGGATGTATCGTAAATTTTCGTTCGTCGTTTCGTTACCATTCAACGTTGAAACGTTTTATTACTACGTGTATGTGTATATAGACGTGTACGCGGATGTGTATGTGTCCGTACAATCATGGTAACTATTCAGAATAGGACAAGAAGTTTGCCAGAGCTACCCAGGGCTTTTGCACTCCTGGCTGTTGCTAACCAGATTTTGCCTCTACTCGAGGCGTTAATGTATCTACGAAGTGAGATTCGAGCACGTTCGCGTGTACAGTGTGGCGTTTATGGCTCTTCCGCTTGTCAAGGATATACGAGATTTATTGGGAAATCGATGTGATTCAACTTGATCCCAGTAGCGGCAAGAAAGAGATGACCCATTAAGGAAATACAGAAAGACGAATTACTTAACTCATTAAGATAGTGAAATAAAATTGCACGAGTTCAGCATCATTGCGTTCTCCAGGTAAAGAAACGTGTATCGGCGTAATAGATACATTTACAGAAGTCCACTATATACGTCAGAGATGTAATCGAGGTCTCTACGATTTAAAATACTGTAGTTTATCATGGCGTGCCATAAATATTCATAAAGAATCTTATTATTTTATCGCATTAATAAATAATTATAATTCCAAGAATATCATAAGACCACAGTTACAACTCCTACACAGGTAGATCTTCAGATCGGTTGGAAATTCTATTAACATAATCGTGATATTTCTGTCCGGTTACAACGAAATTTCAAAATCTTTTATACAACACCTGCACAGAGCGCTTATTCCTAGTTAATTCCACCGATATCTCACCTTCAACCCACAAACATATTCACTTGCAAGTTTGTCTTCGATTATATAACGAACTTTTCCAATTTAACAGAGAATTGCTTGTTGCTTAGTCATTATTTCTCTTCTCTTGAATTAAACCCGAGGGAATCGAGCGAGAAAATTTGTCAATCCGCAAGCACGCGTCCCGGATGGTCCGAATATCGTCGTCACGACGACAGAAAGTCGCTGGGGAAAGTCATAAAATTATCGTGGTTCATCGGAAAAAGGGAGCGTATGATCCGGGCTTATGGCGAGGGCTGAAGCGTTCGCGTGGCACGAATAAAAAGGGGAATAAGCCTGTATGTATCGGACGCTGGCTGCCCGGAGAACGCGAAATCTGATCCTCTTCGAATGATATTTGCTCTTCCGAGCAGTTCCTTGGCCGACATGAGCGTGGATACGAGCAATCGGATTTAAAATGATAGGAAAGCTGGCCTCGGCCCATGGAAATGCGCGGTTATTGCTCATATCCGAATAAACCGAATTTGCTGGCTCGCGTGTCGTCCGAGATCCGCTGCTGGCTGGTTCAACTCGTGATATTCTATTCTGGTTCGTCGTGTATTTTGTTTCGACAAGTGATAAACGCGTGTTACTTCCATGAATAATTTTAGAAAATATTTATACGCAGAACTGTGCAGAAGCTATTTCTCAGAAGTCCTCCAATGAATAGTTCTAGATTGAACGTTACAAAATATACATACGTAGAATGATTCAAGTCGTGAAAACTCGAATGCCGAGAAATATTAAGAGACTGAAGGCAGAAAGGAGAATAACGGATAATACGCACGAGAAGAGATTACCGAAGAATTATTCAACAAGAAAAGAGTGCCATAAAATATTACTTATGTGAAATTAATTGAAAACATTCTGGAATTAAGCGCAAAATTAAAATAACATCACAAATATAGTTTTCATTTTAGAAGTTAATCGAATGGCACTAGCACTTTTGCACACCGCGGGCACAGTATCCTTCGTACCAAATAATTTAGAATCGATGATGAATGAAATCGCGCGAGCAGTGCTTTATCAGCTTCGTTGAGTTCCTGACGAGCAATGGGTTGTGAATCAAATTAGGAATAAAATCAACTTCACAGGTGTTATATTCGCCGGATCTCTGTCAGAAAGCAAGAAAGCGTCGATTAATTTTCAACTCGACGGAAATGATGAAAATTATCTGCCAGGTGTGAAATGTTTCCGACGCTGCTTGTTAATACTCGCAAGGAATTTCAGCGCTCCGGTTGCATCTTTCGAATAGTTGCTGCAAGCAACTCCATAGGCTTCGTCCATCGCCCACGAACCGACTAAGGGCGAGACTTTGACGTATCTTCAAACTGTTCTCGGATGGAGTCGTATCAAAGTGGAATCGCGAAGTCGAACTGATGGCGGCTTTGTTACATTTGACGTGTTGTTGACCGCTTAATTAAAGCATTAATCGAACTGTCGAATATAATCACAACGCGGAACAGCCGGTTATTATTTCGGAAATTGCGTGTCCGGAAGTTTTAATTGGTTAATTACGATAACCGTGGGACGACTGATACCGTTTCGGAATCGAATCGTCCTCTATCGTATGTATCGATCGGCATCCTCCTCCACGCTTTTGCGATGGTTTAACCGACCATAGCTATAGAAACTGTAGACGGCAGAGCCGTTACAGAACAGAGAGCACGGTTCATTTTTCTTGAACGAAACTAATTTTGCGGGACGCCTGTGCTCAAACTTCCGGCTCATCTCTTTGCTAGACAATTTTTCTCACTACACACCACACGCCACTTCCGTTCTTCGTTTCTTCTTTCCATTATCTCCGACGAAGAAATCTCGTGGAAAGGACGTTAAGTGTTAGTTATTAACCGAATGTTATCGTGTAGGTTGTTTGCGGTATCTCTTGGGTTTGTTGTAGGAGAAATTTGACGCGGTAAAGCGAAAATTTAGGTATCGTAGAAGCGGCTTTTAGGAGGGACTTTACGTGCTTTTAACAATTAGGAATAAAAAAAAAAAAGAAAGAAAAAATGGAGATAGAAGAACAAAGAGACAGAAAATGTAAGTACGTGTACAAGAGTAGATCGTTGGAAAAAATGCGTTTACAAGTTAGCGAAGATTCAGAAGAAAGGTAAAAGGATCAAGAACGAAGAGTAGAAGCAGAAGGAATTTTTTTTTTTAAAGAATTAAGAATAGAAACTTTTTAAGTGGCAGTGATTATACAGTTAAATTATTATTATATTAATTATCGCTTTATTAACCAGCATGTGGCGAATCAAAATCTGTCAGCAACGAAATGTTCTT
Source organism: Bombus waltoni (assembly GCA_014737395.1). NCBI lineage: Eukaryota > Metazoa > Arthropoda > Insecta > Hymenoptera > Apidae > Bombus > Bombus waltoni. The sequence continues at coordinate 288,291 of JACXII010000013.1, forward strand.
GCAACATCATATCGTATAATGAAACGCAACGTTGATATTATAACGAAGTAATTCCAATTTGATTTAATCCTATGTTTCATTTAATCCCATGGTACCGAATATCTGCGAGGGAATTTTTAAAGACAACGCTCGGATGGAATGCAATTTGAGCTCTGTTTCCACGGTATATGAAACGTCGCGATTTCTTAAATTGATATTTCATAGACAACAGGGGTATACGGTATTTATCTTTCGTCTATTGCGTTCCGGATTTATCTGCTACAATACCGATGTGCATTTTTAAAGCGTCTCCTGCGTATATTACGTCTGCCGCCTGTTTGATAGCTGAACTCATATAAAACGTCCGCAATATTTTATACGAATTCTCGGTCGTTCCTATTCGATATCGCAAAACACACGGCGGGGATATTCTGGCTTGCCAGGCAGCGGCTGGCAACAGCATTTCGAAATGTTCATTCCATCGAGTCGGCGTCGCGTTCGTTTTAATCATGTTTGTTTCCCTGGCGAAAACCGTTCGAGATCGTACTTGTTCACGATGCGACTATAATTCATTCGTAAATTCAAAATACACTCTGCTAACGATATATTTTCACGCGGAGGCGTTAACATTGAATCGCGTCGAATTAAATTTCCAGAGCAGAATTAAAATTTGATCGTTCGATTTTTACACCTTTCAGAGCTTTTAGATTTCAAGTTGAAGAACTTGTAACTCCATTAGATCTCTAATCATCCTCGACTCCATTTGTTCTCTTCTCACCTCGCGATGTTCTCTTCCATAGATTATTCTTTATTCTACGCTTTGAACTTTCCTCCGTTCTTGATCTAATAGATCCTCGACCATTTGCTTAAATTGCTCAAGTAGAATTATCCGTGCACGGCTATTCGCAGAGGTATAAAATACAGAGGTCCGTGAATCACGTTTTACGTCCGTTTTCGAGCAGGTTCGAGGAACCACGAGATATCCCTAAATTTATATTGCCTTGTTAATTAGCATATTTCCACGATGGACGATATCCTTGAGAACGTATAAATTTTATCTTCAAATAAACGGGGTGCTCCTTCTTCGGAAAGGAATACTCGTCGCAAGAACAGCGCGAAATGAATACGAAAGTCTTCTATACCTTGCTCTTATTAATCGATTTTGACCGGATGTTTCCAGCTATTCAGCGGGTGGAAGATAAATATTTTTCCTCCGTAAGACACCCCGAGCCGTTTGAAACGAAGACAGATGCAGAGAGAAAGGGAGGGGGCCGGATCTGGTGTTCTCAGGTGCTCTCTGCAGGCTCCTTTGTGCAGAGATGTCCCTTTGTTCTCGCATTCGTACGATGCAACGAAGTTCAAAAGGGGGATTCTCTCAATTCGCTGTGCAATTCATTGTGCTCGGAATAATCCCGTTGCGAAGACGCTCCGGTTCACTCGCCGCCGCTTCTCCTGGCTTCCCGTTGATACGGAATTTATATTTCATGCGCCGTTGTCCGCGGTTTCGATGTTTCATCGGCTCCCATTAATCCTCGAATTCAGCTGGCCGCGATTGTTTCGAGCGTACGGCCACGCGACATGCTTTACGATTCTGTTTTTGGACCACGAGATTCGCGGAAATTCTCCTCTGTTCGAAACGTTGAGTTTCAAAGATACAGGAGAAGAGGATCTGATTATTTACGAAGAGATTCTTTTCCCTATCCCGTCGCAGCGGTTGGTCGAAGTTGCCAGCTCTACACCTTGTTTCCTCCGTTTCTTTCCAAAGTATTTTTGATGCACAACTTCGCTCTCGAAGAGAGACGGCTTACAGCAAATTTGCGTAGCACTACTGCTCTGTTTGAGAACTTACAGGAACGCATACAGCGGTGTACTTTCGGGCAAGAATACTTGTTCCCTTTCCTCTTGTTTTTCATATTACATGTATAATGCTCCTTCTGTAAGTGCTACTTCCCGCGAAGGGAAATTTTTGGAGTTATTTTAGGAAACTTTGAGAAATCTCAGTTTTATACGGAGAGCTTCTCTCCGTTGATACTTTTATACTTGTATATTCGCACTGTCACGCACAGTTTTACGAAAATAAGGCAAAAAGTAGAGGTTGCGAGAGAAACGAAGGAAATTCTGTATTTACTGGAAAGAATTCTATTCTTGACTGTTGTTTTTTTTTTCCTTTTTCTTTTTATTTCCCTACCCTTTTCTCTTGATATCACGAATTTTTAATAACGCTACGTCGCAGCCAAGCTTCTACTACTATTATTCTAGTTATCAAGAGGGTAAACTAAAAGGCGGGAGAAAATTTTTTGACTCGTAAAGAATCAGACTCTAGCTCGCAGCTTGGAAAGGAAGAACTCAATCTGCTATACCAAAACCGCCAGATACTTTTAACCACCATGTTCTCTTCATATCCTACACGTAGCCCGAATAACTTCGGGAACGATGTCTCGTATGCAACTTATAGCACGCGTAGATCCCACTAACTGTGGAAAAACAGGCGTACCCGATAAAACGGAGGTAACAAACGAGAGAGGATATTTGGTATGCGTAAAATTCCTAAACTTCCGTTGTGGTGTTCACGCAGCACGTTCGCACGGCTGCCTTCAGCTTCGTCGAGATTATGTTTCCAACTTTCTTACGGAGATTTCGCCAGGGCACCGGTGGCTCGGAATAGAGTTAGAGTAGCAATTTTCTCTTCTCTTTTTCCCCCCTCGGAATTGAGCACAAGTTATTATCCTCGGGTGTGGAACGGGTAGTCTGTTACGCGTGGAATTCCAGCTATATTGTAGAATTTCCAGCATTGTAATTAGCCGAGAATTTTCGTTTTCTCGGTAGCTCCCGAAACACAACACGGGGCTTGATCATATCCAATACCGTACATGAGAGGTAGATCTCGCTTTTATGCGTGACAAAGCATACGCGAGATATGAAAATGCAGCAAGAGAAAAGCCGATTCTAAGCCAATACCAGTGGCGTGTCCATGGAAACGGCTGCTTCCTGTTTTGCTCCACGTTTCCTCCGCTCGTTCCGCGTTAAGCCCCATTCACACCGCTGGGTGCGGTGGCCCGTGATTCACCGGCTGTGGCGCTCCTGTCGCATTAACAAGCTCGCCCCTTACATATGCAACCAGCCTCGCGCCATTGCGAGATGTCGCGCTGCCCGATTTGCTATGAAACGCTGGCGCTCGTGTCCCGGCCCAGAATCGCCATGAATTCTCGTGTAATCGACAGGAAAACCACCGCGAAATTATACGTGCCCATGATATACAGGAGTCGGCGTTTCGAATGCCGAAAATTGAGAAAATTAGCTCTATCGGCCTTCTCGCTATTTTGCGTTCGTATCTTTCCGAACATCTTCTCTTCGAATCTTGTAATAATAGTTTTATGAAGAATGAGAGGAGGAGCAAACACGAAATAGATAGAAAACGTATAATTGGAAAAATAAGTTTCAAACGACATTTCTGTACATAAATTTTCTTCGTCGTTTTAACACTTAGAGTCGACTTTCTAAATGTCGTTCCATAAATTTTGCGATCCTGTGTGTAATATCTACGGTCGTTAGCGCGTTGGTTCGTTTACACATTAAAAACTAAGAGAGTTAAGAAAATTAAGAGCTAGAAGAGGAAAAAGAAACAGGAGGTCAGGCAGGTCAGGTGAAATTACCATTTAATCCGCCAAGAACCAGTTACGCTTTGAATACTTGGGGAAAAACACGAGCATTCAACCGGTTCGAATACCAGCTAGCGAGCGAAAAAACGGCAGAGATCCACGAGTGTGCGCGCTTTAATTATAAAAATTACTCGAACGAATAAAGCGGTGCAAAAAAGTGGCGCCCGTATCTCCACGTTTCACGGCTGGTATCGGTAACCGGTGGAGCTTTCTCTGTAGCTGTTCTACCGGTTTTATCAACTGGAATACCTTTAATCGCACGCTTAATTGTTTACACGTGCTACATTTTATAGCTATTGAGATAGTACGCTGGCAATGTTATTAGAACGGTGAATTTTTACTTTGCAATTTCGCAGTTCGATCGTTGAAGAAGTTTTGCTTTAATGATTTTCGTTAAGATTATCATAACGCCGGGTGATGATATATCCTGTTACGAATTTTCGAAATTAATTGTCAGATTTCTGCTAATCCGTTGGTTAGTGGCTGGTGGATGTTTAACCGCGAGCAGCTCGGTTTCAAATGGCTTCAGCCTGGTGAAATTGCATCGCGTCTTTGCAACGTGATCGCGGTATAATTAGCGTACGTTCAGCTGACATGATTATACGCCTGATTCCTGGCAAATAATTAATTTCGTGCAGCAGTGAAATTTTCTTGCTCGCACTTCTATCTGTTTCATAAAAAACGAGGAAAACGATTTATAAATTGTACACGAAAAGGCGAAGCTTTGTATGAATAGGGGAAGGAATAAGAAACTTTCAGTGACGAGCAAGTACGATTAATTCTTCCAGTATGATTGTCTCTACCGACAGTTGCACTTATAGTACTTTTATCCGTTTATATTATAAAGTGTTCAGTGGAATATATAAGCGAGTGTAAAATAATTTGGCTGACAAAATTTAATTCACAGGCGAGTAATTGTTATCCTCTGTCTTGCACAAACCAAATAAATGTTTCGACAAAAATTCTCAATAATAACATTCTCGCTCCCTTTGCTTTTCCCTTAAAATTACAAAAAAATGTGAATACTCTGTCGGAAGACCATTATATATATATATATATATACATTATAATATAATTATTCATAATAGAAATAAGTACTATAATACATAATGGAACCTATAATATTCCATAGTAGGGGGAAATCCTATAAATTCACTCAAAAATATACTCGCTCATTATTCAAAGTGAATGGGAATTGTCACGGTTTAATAACCACGATTTGTAACCGACATTCGATGAACGAGCTCGTTATCTATCGCATGTAATAAGTATTTTATATTTTTTGACATATTTACGAGCCATAAAAGTAGTCGCGGGATGTCACGGCGGAACGCCGAGACCTGTAAATTTCTGCGGGGTGGTCCGGAATCGTTCTTCGCGAGCAGAAAGAACAGTTTGTCGTTTTCGCGTTGCAATAACGCGAAATGAAAGAAGCCAGACGGCGGAGACACGGCTGAACCAGCATGCACGTACGAAGTGTTTCTTTTGCGCTGGTTCTTCTTGCTTGTCTCTCAAATTTTCTTTTCCTCTTTTCACGAGATCACAGTACATGGTTGATATTGTGGCGCAATAAGTCCGAGTACGACCCAGTACCAGAGCAAAGAAAAATATTTGATCAGAATAGAGTAGAGTTGAAATTATTATCCAACATTTCGATCTATTAATTCTTCCAGCGGAAGAACAAACAGAAAGTTCAAGAACTTATCATTTCGAAATTCAATACGCACAGTGGCATAATTATCGTTCATTATATATTTCGATTTACTTTTTGAGAAAAAAATATCATCGCACGTTCAGAATCGAATGCCTGCAGTAATATAATAATGCTTCATTATATCGACGATTCAAAGCAAACACAGTCTGCTGCAAACCAGTGGCGCTGTGGATAACAATTCGTCTAATTAAATCGCCAATTTGTAAGAGTATCACGCCATTCATCAAGTGCGATCGAAGCAACCCAGCCGATTAACTCGTTCTCGTGTCGCTGGCACCGTTTATAAAGGATTAATGAATTTGATCACCAACCAGCTCCGGTTGATACGAACTTTAAACATATCGGCGAGTCTTCAGCGATGTTTCTTCGTTAGTATTCCAAAGACCTCTTACTCCGGGTTATTTATAACGCTCATTAATGCCGGTGTTTGTCATTTGCTCGGTATTCGTTATTCGTTATCGTCGCCGTTATCGACGAAAAAATATCTCGGAAAATTATTCGACCGATTCGATATCGATATTCACGATTTAATTAATTTTTGTCGTGGAAAGAATAGACATTCGTCTCCAGACCTAATCTTTGGGTCAATATCTTCTCGCTATTAGAATTAGCTCAACTTTTCCATGAAGATATAACGAAATAGAATCGAGTGTGAAACGCTACAAGGATTACGATAATTTAATATTAAACATTTTAGTTTTTAGAAATCGAAGCAACTAATTTCGATGTGTCGATAGTCTTCGAATTTATCAATCTCTAAAACCGTAAATCTAGCGACCATTAAAAATCCATATCGTTCGAGCAATCTACAATTTGATGTCCAGAATTTATCAAAAATTCCTCTTCTCTCTTTATTCTTCGCTCATCGTAGCCATTCGCATCATTTGCCATTTAAACTCTTCAATTCCTTTCGACCGTATAAACGAAGAGTAAAGGAAAGGCACAAGGAAGGCATTGATCGGCGCTATCAGGCTCAGGATTCAGCTCGTAGAATTCGCCAATTCGGTCTTAGCCAGATTCGCAGCTATTCGAGCGAAGAAGAGCCAGACTGGAAATGGGATAAAGGATGAGAAGACCGTCTCGATGTTCACGGCGACACTCCATCTCTTTCTTTCTCTTTCTATCATACCGGAGACCAAACTTTGATCTCGACTCAGACGCATTCCGCTACAATAGCCAGCCATCTTTCCATTCTCGCCCACAGGCGTCAGTCCACTCGATTACATTACAACGCGGCAGGTTTCTTCTCGCTTTACGGTATACCAACGTCATGCGCGGTTGTTTGCAGTCTTTTCGCTTCTTATGTGGATGTTACTTGGCACATCGCGTGGTTCATCGGTAGTTTAGCGTCGGTTTATCATCGACTCGATTTTCTTGGAATATTGTGAAAATCTTGAACCAGTGATTCGTTTACGAGGAAATTTTAAGGGTTCTTTTTTGTCGATCTACCGTCTTTCTTTTACGTACGTATATGTATCTCGAAGGTAACGCAACTTAAAGAAGTTTTCGGGAGAAGCAAAAGATTATTCGTATGCTTACAACAATATTATTTGCAGCAATTTATTAAGGAGTTATCCGAGTTTAAAGACACTCGAGTAACTTGCCTTGTAATTCGCCAGATTCGGTTATGAACAATTTTTAAACGATCTACCAGGAAACAAAATATTATTTTCATAATTTTCAATTCTTAGTCATTGAACGATTTTCACGTTCTTCCAACACGTGTGCTCGAATTACATCGAGTCGTAACAGTTTTGAAATGCACGTGTGTTTTATCGTGGATGTTCATTGGAACGCTCGACGGAGTTTCTTAACGCAAGATCGTTTTTTCTTTGTGAATAGGAAAAGGGCACTTTCGAAGAACTGCTTTCAAACGTTCGATCGTGTCACCGTGATTGGATGTCTCGTGATTGATGTAGCTTTTTCAGACACAACTTTTAGTATAGGTGAGAATGAGGTCTCCGGTGCTAAGGGCTAACAGTATCCTATAGAAATTCTTGGAGGAATTTCTCATTTCCATTTTTCGTTCCTTTCGCTGCTTTAGAGCTAGTTTTCCATCGGGGAACTTTTTTACTGATTAAAGTTTACTAGAAATTGAATGAAATCGGACTCGAATTTTTTTCTTTCCTCATCGGATTAACTGTAAAAGACGTCAGAAAGTTTCAAGAGTTTCGAGATCATTTGAAAAATATCGAAGCACTTTATTCCTTGGTAATATTTTTCCGCGAGTGAAGCGACGTTAATGTTTCGACGAGAAATTTTTCAAAACAGAATCGAGCAGAAGAAGAAATACGACGATGAAAAACCTAATTGCCACCTAAGAAGGATTTCAACTCTGTTCCTTTGATTTGCGCTCAAGCACTCTGATCGCTCCACATCGAATTTCTTGTTAGACTGCTTCTTCTCCGGGTACATCTATTTCCTGAACCTCCTAATTATCTCACAGAACAAGCTTTTAACTTGCGGACAGGCTATATTCTCGCCGCTAATCGCAACCCGATTCGTTTTTAACCTATCTTCTCCACTACGAAAAAAAGAACAAAACAGGACAGAACGGTCGTAAATAATTTTTTTCCGACGATCGGTCGCTTAAAAAAATATCGTACAGAGTCGTATCGTAGATTACGATTTGAGAAATTATCGCGGGAGGCTGGACGATTTCATCGGGCACACTCCGAATGCAATTATAACGCGAATTTGAAATACAGCTTCGCACTTTTCCTCGCTGGTTGGCAGCAGTTTTTAATGCTTGGTGATCAGCGAATCGAAATGGATTTGCGAACGCCATAAATTCTCCGCGGGGCCACCGTGAACTAAGAACAGAAAGCGATCGTTGTAACGAGCTGGAAAAACTTGGAAGAGCTTGAGCGTAAGTTCGGATTATCTGGATGGCTCCAATTTCAATACAATGCTCTCGCTTTTCTTAATGCCCCTTCACCGGCGAACTTTCTCTGGTCTTTCGAGTAGAAGCAGAATGGAAACGCGGAGATTACGGTTGGCATCTTTTTCCGCTCGAAAATACGCGAACGAAAGCGATTACACGGTAATCCATGCCCTCGTTTAGCCTCGGGCTCTTCAATAAAGATCCCGCTATATATATGTATACATTCCAAGAATCTTCAAATTTCCCCCAAATATTTGCTGTCTTCTTTTCAACCAAGCTTTCGGATAGTTTTCGATATTGTGCGGTTTGAACGCGATATCCGAGGAATGTAATAAATCTATCTTTGTCGGTTTTGCTATTTTTGTCAGGCTCGTAGAGGCCTGTAGATTTTAGGATCAAATAGATGACAAAGCTGCGTAGTTTTCCGAGAAATTAAGCGCATAATTAACGTTGTCACAATCACCATTTTTTATGAGACTTGGAGACAAATGACAGAGCTATTCTGAGAAATTAGGAGCATAATTAACGTTATCACGACAAACACACGTGTAATATGAAAACAGTAATATTGTTTATTTGCAACAAAGATAGGGCCAATAATAGAGAATTCCTAGATAAAGAAATTACTATGCCCCAAAAATTGACGATCCAGATTACAAATTAACTTAGGACGGTCTGTTCAGTTAACAAACAAAGAACAAAGATCCTCTCGTCGAGCAAGCTTTATCTTCCTATTTTTACTTTTTTATTCTCCGTTTCATCGCCCACTTTCTAACGTGGAAAATAATCACAGCACAATTTCTGCGAGCATCGCGGCGTTCGCTATGACTGGAGAGCGCTTCGATCAAGCCTCGGCCACCCGACAAAGCTCAAGATTACCGAGTAACGCCACGGGGTGAACGGCACGTACATACATCGACGTCGAAATTCGCCGGTTAGATTCACCATCGGCGAGGCGAGATCGGAAGCAAGGGAATAAATTAAATGCGGTGGCCGGCTGGTCCACCGGCGAAACGAAAACGTAGCCAAGCCCGATCGACCCGATCGATCACCGACGACGACGCACGGATGCCCTATACCGAATCGGATTTCTCCGTGTGCGAGCGACGTGTGCGAGCGACGTGTGCGTACGCGTGTAATATGTTCGCGTCTGTTGCGATCATGCGTGTGCAAGCGTGCACCCTCTCACCGTGGCTTTGCTCGTTTGTTATCAGGGTTTCGTGCAGTGCGCCGGTACAGTTCACGTAGTTTCTACTAGCAGAACGCGTAGATTTGCGAACGATCGCAAAAGATGGTGGGGTGATGATCGAAGGTAGTAAAAGAAGGTAGAGACGTGGAACGAATGGCGTGAAGAATAATGGATGAAGATCGAGATTGCCAAAACCTGTCAGAACTCGCTGTTACGCTGTGATATAAATAACCGAACAGCTTCAGAGGATGCTATAACGAAAAGCTGGATTCAAACGGATTACAGAATACGTGATGATGAAATCATCAGATCCGAGCAAATCAAATAGGCGTTCCGCTCTTTGCAGCAAAGAGGTGAAATTAGTTCGTCTTTAGTAAGCTTTAATTCGGCGATTATGCGAATTCGCCGTTTCAAAGACAATCTGGATAACAAGTTAACGGTGGAACTATTCAGACCAAGATATGAAATTTGTACCAAAGGTACCAGAATTAAAGGTGTATGAATAAGCACGTAATGCAAGGGGAAAATGCATATATTTCGCTAAAATTCATTCGAGAGAACATTTCTCTGAACTAGTCACTTTAGCCACTTTGGCAGTTACCGTTACTGGTACTATTCATAGGAACTACGCGTTCCATTAGTAGCCCAAGATGTTAGAAGAAACCCAATAATCTTCAAACTTTAACAATCGTAATGTCGATCCTCCAAACTCCTCCAAATTCGTCCGTACTTTCATACACTTCGTATAATTCACTGCACCTCCGGAGCATTTATAATGAAACGAATATTTAATTCTCTCTCTCTTTCTCTCTTGCCCAACACTTTTTAGCCATTCGCACGGTACAGAATCCATCCGAAGCGAATTCTTAAATTCACCGAACCGCGAAACACGGCCGTTCTCGAATATCGATATCGGCAATCCCCCAGCGGCGATCGAGTAGGTCACTTTTTTGGTCGGCTCTGTTCGCGATTGCTTCGTTATCTGCGCGTAACAACCCGGCCCGGCCGATTAGACAAACGAGCGTAATATAAGCGGAAGCATCGACAAATCGTAGCTTTTTCGACCGGTGCCGATTCGTTACTCGTTCCGACGGTCGTTTCCGCGCTCCATTGCGGCGTTCGACAGCGATGTCTCTGCCCAACGATGCCCTTACAGATCCCCATGGCCGTATCTCGTCGATGTTTTCACCCAGGACTTTGTACATCTCGAATAAATCCAAAAAGCGTGGCTATTTTCTCGCGTCGATGCGTTCGGATCTTATATTGCAGCGAGCAATAAATTTGTATGCACTGCGATATTTCTTGTATAATTTCAGTCTTGCTATTTATCGCGAAGATACGATTATTTTCGTAGGAAACTTTTATAGAGAATACGCGAACTTTCGCTTCAAATCTTTTCTATTGTGTTGTCGAAACTAACTGCAGTAGTTTCGGAGCAAGAAGCTCGTGCCGCGAGCGATCTACGTTAATCCAGGGGAAAATTTGACGTTGGATCGTGATACATTTTCGTTGAATACTCTAATAAGCGTAGAATTTCGGGGATTCGTTTCATCCGACGAGCGGTAGCTCTAGTTGAATGAAATTTTTAGTCTTTGCTTACTTACGACTTACTTACAGATAGAAAAGAAATTATTCGTATGTATGTAGGTGGAATTAAATGCTATCAGTTTTGTCAGAAACTTAGAGGAAAATACGGAATTAGGAATGAGAATCGTAGGTTATTTGTATTTCGACTAAATTTGTCATCCACTTTTGATTATGTTTATAGATTAAATTAAACGCGAAATGATCGAGTCCTGTTCTAAATTCGCGAGAAAGTACGGAATTACGAACGCTTCGAATCAGCAGCCAATATTGTTCCGGAGAACGTTCGCGACACGTTCGTGATGCTACTAGTACAACAGGACCTAATTGTTTCCGTGTGCCTATTAGGAGTAACCTAATTAAGAAACGTATCTATAAATGTCTGACGCACCACGAACACCTGATAACGAGCACATGTTCGTACCTACAATAATAAGAACGCGAGGGTTTGTAGAACGGTCACGTGTTAAGCCTTTTTTATTTATGGATTCGTATCTCATGACCTAACATCGTTCCGCGTCTACACACGAACATAGGCGCTTGAATTCACGGAATTTCATTTCTATTTCACGATTAAATATTGTCGTCGTCATTTTATTTTATATTTAATGAATACAAATCTGCTAAACTCGACGTTCTTACAAAGCGAGCATCGATTCTACGTATTCCGTATTTCCACGTTTGTTCGTGCGACATTGGATCGGATTCGAAGGTTCTGTACGATATTTTGATATGACAGTATCGGCTGGCCTGGCCCCCTCGATAAATCTGTGCGTCTTGTCGTGTTTATTCGGAAGGAAACACGAGTGGATCTGGCCTACTGCTGTTCGAGGCGGAGCGCATCGTGGCGTTCAGCTGACAGCGAAGCTTCATGGTTTTGGAATTGGGTCGTTGAATGCACGAAGGTGTATGATATTCTGATAACAGTACCCACGGATCCACGATTTCCTCTCGTATATTCCGTTGTATTTTAGAATCACGTATTGCGATATTTTGAAGAAGGTACAATTAGGATGGCGCGAATCAATCAACGCGCTGCTGTATTGGTTATCTATCCATCGCTTTGAGATTTAACTAGGTCCAAGGATTGGAATAGTATCGTATTTATTTTTTCGAGTCTGTTCTCCTTTGACGATGGGTTCAGAATCGAAAACGCTTGTGTGTAACAGACCGCGAGATTTTTGTAGAATTGGTATTCAAGGTAGGACAACGAGTAGGAAAACGCAGCGAGTTTAGATGTACAAGGTTTCACGTCGTTAAATGAAAAAGCTTACAAATTTCTCTGATAACAATGGCCGATTCCAGGGCTTTGTCAGCGCAGTCGGTGGTCGGATAAATGGATTTAACGATATTGGGAACAGGTTTCGAACAAAGCTGCTTTGAAGCTTTGTCATGTAGGTATCGTGTGATTCTTTCACTTTACCGAAGTTTCAACCGTCCGACACGTATCATGACACAAGAGCACCAACTTCAACGTTGCTTAAAGATCTTCGCATCTAATTTTCTGGTAAACGACATTCTTTTGGTTGTCTATGAATCTTAAAACTCCTTCGTTCAAATCCTTCAGATTTATTTGAGATTTATCCACGTTTGCCGTGTCCTACTTCTAAACGCTTAGGTATTTCAGGAACTTTTACTGTAGGATCTCTGAAAGGGCGGAAAGATACAAGCATGGAATAGTTTCAACACCATATATTCTGTCCATATACTTCTTTCCAATCTAACTCGATTATACTAATGAAAACCAACCACAGTCGCTAATAGGTAATAAACAAACAAGCAAAATTCCCATTCCACCTATACCAGCCTCTTTCAAACATAATTAATTGCACGAGCGAAGGATCAGCTAGAACAAAGTCTGTAACCAACATCGATCATAAAATAAAACGTGTATATCTACGCATTGAAGTTGCATTATTCATAAAGTCCCTTTGTCGATGGAAGAATAGCGGTTGGAAATAATGGATCGCCATTACTCGGTATCAAACGCCTGCTGACTTACGATAGAGATATGTCGGACGCGCACTTGAGCCATTCAGCGTTGACGTCGGCGTCACCGTTACCGCGTGACATAATGTTGAACGTACATTGACCATGTAACAGTAACATTATATATAAGCCAGGTGTAATTCAACGGGACGTTAAGCCAGAAAGGAAACGTTAGAACAAACATCTATGCAAAACCATTGGAATGATTCTAGTTGGTGGACAGAGCAAACACGCGTTAAAGCTAAGGATATTCGTAATATTGGAATCGCTCTGGAGTGGCTGTATTCTACCGGTGATCTCGTTATTGCAGGATTACTGCCAATATTACGAACGTTCAACATTAGCCCGTAGCGCCACGTTCGAGTGTCGGCCCTGCTAATTGTTACGTGTTACGCGATATTATGCATACATCGCGTGCATCGCGAGTATACACTTCCACTTCTGAGAGATTACAATAAATCCTGAACAATTTCGCCCTCCTGACTCCCTGCTAATCACACGCTTTGATTTTCTCCGTCCATTTATTATTATACATACGCGTACTCTATTCGCATTCGTGCGTGAACTGTTTCGATTATTCTCTCGGCTAGACGCTGCTTGCTTACTTTTTGTGGTAGAAGATATTTCTGTGCGTAAGAAATATTTTTCTTCCGCCTCTGTTGATTCTTTGTTTTATTCAATTTAAATTGGCTCTAACGTGTTCCATATTCTATTATGTCCGTTCCTATAAAGTATGCTCCTACAGGGGATGAAGTAAGCCTTGAACGTTTCTCTTGAGACCCTGAATGTTAATTTGACGAAGGTTAAATGTTGTAGTAACTAGGTTACACGTATGCCACTCACGTATCGAGATCGATCAATGAACCTTAACACTCGCGAATTTCATGCTTAAATAATAGAAAATTCCTCGTTTGACCACTTCATGAATTGTACGTATTATTATTTTCATTATCTCGATAATTTACAAACTTTCTACTAATCATGTTATTTACAGAACCTGATACTGATCGAAAGACTCGGTGAAAAATAGCACAAGTGCACGAAATAGTATAGTAGTAATGTAAAGGGCAAAATCTATTCAGGGGAAGAAACGAACAGATTTTTGTTTAAGCGTAATTTTACCTACAAACTATACACTTCTTTTCAAATTAAATATTTCCTTCCGAGTCTTTCAATTAATAATATTGTTTCATAGAATGAAAGAAAAATTCGAAAGATTTCGACGTACCGGAATTTCAACGAACCAGAAAATTTCGCCTGTCGCCCGAGAATAAACCTGTCACGTTTCGCAACCGATTTCTTCGTACTGGAATACAATTCCATAATCTCGGGATTAGACAAACGAACCTGGAGCGCGAGAATGGCGAACCGATTGCAGCTTTCCGGGTCACCTTTTCTAGAAACTTTGGCCCTACATGCTACTGTGTGACCGTAGATCGGTCTACGGGTGAATTTCTCCTGTCCCGTTCGTTCACGAGGAAATTCAATCGTTTCATTGCAAGCTGCCCGAGAGGAAACTCGTTTCGGCTCATTCACGGGTCGGCTGCTACGAATCTGGTAACATCGCACCTCAGAACGTCACGTCAACCGACTACCTGTGGATACGTAGTTCTTCAACGACATATTCGTCTCGTTCCTTGTCGAGTTGGCGGAAACTCGTTAATAGAATTTTGAGCAGTTCCAAAACGTTCCAAAAATAATTTTTCCTTTTCGGTTCTCCGTGTTTGCGTCTACGTGCGTTAAGGCTATAAAAGTCTACGAAGATTCATGAATTTCTCTATAGATCTACGAAGGTCTACGAATATCTACAAAGATCTAGAACGATCCGCCGAATATATCGAAAAAGTTTTGAAACGAAGAATCAACTTGTCATCCAGTTAGCCAATATTTTGATTTTAATTAATTACTTATCGAGTAATCCGCTATTTCTGACGCGTCATTATATTTTTTAGTATACATACATTACGTCGTACATATTTATATCTACAAGGATTAGAATCGACCAGGATAATTAATGTGATTTTAATTTGCTATCCTTTGATTATTGTTTTTCTGAGATTTTCAAAGTATCTTGTAGATGCTTGAAGTTGCAGGATTTATTATCCCTGAAGAATGAATATTAGCTGGAAACGTAGAACTAGTAGACCTAGAATTTCCCAGTACAATAAGCTGAACGACGTACTTGCTTTGAATAATACCGCTATTTGCAACACTAATCATACCTTATTCCATTATTCAAAATATCTGCTGACGTTCGATTCTCCCTAGCGTATTTGTACACGTGTTCTACAGATGTTTCGCCCATCGAGAATCCCGAATGACAAACGCATACGTATCGATGCATTGCTCTATACCGTTTACACAACACGTGGAAAGCCAGTTTCAATTCTCTCCATCGTACAAACGCATTTATTTTTTCGAAATTTTTTAACTTTAATTCAAATGAAACTTTAGGAACTAAAATGTGGGTAAAGTTTATATTCACAGCTACGATCGTTAAAAATTTCATTAAAAATTCAGAAATAGTACGCAGATGCTAAACAAATGATCTTTTACGTTCGTTAAACTTTTCATTTGCCATAGTTAATTTTGTATCATGTAAAGTCTAGAGAATGCCACAAAGCATTCAACATGAAATTTGTATTCTTCTCTGATAGAAAAATTATTTATCGTTCAAATTCCATCTTTATCATCTTTTCCAAGGAAACCAAACAACATCGAAGATATCGTTCGATTAAAATTGCCGTTTCGACGGAAGCTAGAACAGAGAGCGTGAGGTCAAGCACCGTGACGCAATGGCAGGCGTCGCGACGCGGTGCGGTTACGACCAACAGGTGCCACGACGACGACGACGACGACGACGATGACGAAATTTTTCCTCTTCAAGAATTTTACCGCGAATTTTCTTTACCTAACTCCGCTTTCCCTTTTCTTCGATACACGCTACACGATTGTTTTAAGCCGGATTTATTTCGACCGATGTTGATCGACTCTATCGACATTTTAAAAAAAGTAGGACGCTGCTAATGATCGAACGCTGCTGGTTGGAAAATCTCGAATTAGAAAACTCGGTTCATTCACTTTCGCGGACCAATTTCTTTTTTCTTTTGCTCTCTTTATTTTTTCATCTCGTAATTGGATCCAGCATTGTTGCTGCGGGATGCCATGTCGAAGGTTACTAGAGATAGAATAGGTATTTTTTTGTGGTGCATGCTTTTTATTGGATGATCTAATTGTGTGTTTTGGATCAATTAGTGTTTCGTGTAATTCACTTCGCGAGGCAGAGTTTTTGTTTGTTTGCTTGTTTTCAGAGCGCGAAGTTAGAAATCAATGAAGTGGAAAGGTTGCTCTTTGTATTTTTTTATCAAATTTCTTGCGTCGAATAAAAATCTCGTAGGAAAGCGAGGATATTTCATCTTCGAAACAAATCACCGTTGATATATTAAGCTGGTTAACTCTATCAAAATAACAGCGATCTTATGATTCGCTACTAATATCGTGAAATTTATGCAAACTGAAATTGATCGATTTCACTTCCGAATTATTCATTGGTAATCAAGCACAAAGTAAACTACCAAAACTTCTTCGGAAATTCAAAAATGCTTGTTCGTATTATCGAAATACCTCAGTGACTATACAGAAGAAATTATACCCTTAACCACCATCATATACGCCATAGCGATGTACACGACCCTTTCAACCGGTAATGATAATGCTGCAGTACAAACAATTACAAATTGACGAGCAATTCATAATAGTACGGCTCGTAACAATGCGCTTTGCAACAATTCTAACATTACCCGTTGATGCTAGCGTAAAATGAGTTATTAACAAAGATCGTGATTTTTAATACGACTGTAACAGTAGCAACAAATTCAATACTAAAATAATTCACCTTAAACGAAGAAAAATACGACACGAACCGTTAATGGTTAATATATATTCTCGTTTCCCTGGTCGAAGGAACATCGCGAGACAACGTGAAACCGAGGCCACATAATTTCCCCGCGAATCCATTTATACCGGAGATTCGAGTCACGGTTTTGTAACCAGATTACCGAACAGTTCCAGCATTGCTAAGGAGTCGGTAACGTTCCGTGAACTTCCGCCGCCTCGTCACCTTCATCCCTGGCCAGTCCACCTCGCCATCGCTATTTTCTGTGTACCCGGTAGTTTCGCGGTACGTAATCCCGGTGAATGCGAGCCAGTTTTTCCAACGAATGGGGAAAACCGAACAAAAGCGACCCCGGAGGCCAATGAGAGTGTTGCTGTACGCGTATGAAGGTGGCACGGAGAAGAAAATTCGAAGGGGACTTTTGAGAGCGACTTTTGGAACGTGTGATATTCGAGGAGAAGAAATTGACCGTGGACTTAAAGCGATTGCATTGTTCGTTGAAAGGTTCGCGTATATTGTTACGGTGTGTACGGAAATGGTTAAGGGTGCAATTTCGTTCGATAGAGTCGATTGGACAATTCCCAGGATATGAGAAAATACTTTTGATTTTTCGCACTGACGCTTTTCATAGCTTAAAAAGCGATTATGTGGATTTAGGGAATTTCGCGCGTTTTATTTACGATTATTAACGCCTGTGGAAACGATCGTGAGAAATCCAATGAATAATATTCGGTTATATATGAATCGGAGGGAGAATTCATTATACGAATTCCATATTCAAAGTGGCGAATTTCAGGGAACATTAACGGCCGTGTCCACAATCTGCCCGGACACACTGTTTTTCCGTATTCTCGATACGCCAGCACAGGATTTTCATCTGGTTTCGTCCGCTAGATTGAAAATCGATTTCGCCCATTGTTATGCAATTTGGTTCGGTCGCGCACGGAAAGTGTGCATAATTGTCGTTTCCGGCGGCTGTAGCGAGCCTCTTTCGCGGCATTATATTTCGATTAATCACCTTTTCTTCTCTGTACCTCTTTTTTCTCCCCTCCCCTTCCCCCGTCTGTTAATCGATCCTTTTTCGTCAGTGTCATATGCAATTAACGTATTACGTGCTAATATCCTGAATTTTCTTTCTGACCATGACGTTCTCGGTCTGATTTTAGCAGAAAAATAGTTAAAACGCTATTCATCTTTCGTAGTTAATCTTTGTTTCCCTTTTTTTCTTTTCTTTTTTATGCAGACGAGCGAGAATGGCGATTCTTCCATTTACAGAGAGAAATCGGAAAGTAAGATGGATATCTTGGAACGACATCGTTGCAACGTTATTATAGACAAGAATACAGCTTTTATCCGTCACGACAGGGAGCACCATCACTCTTCCTGACGTTTCTCGTATTACTCGCTCACTGTACAAATTGTACAGCGTTTCACGCGACGCGCATGTGCATTTTTTTTATTTAGGAAATCGCCATTCCTCGAGGCTAAGGTATTCGTTTAGTACTATCGCGATGTTGCTTAATATAATCGTCACGCGGTCTTGGTATACTTGAAGAAACACAGGAGTTTCGATTTATCAACCTTTGCAATAAGATTCACTTTTCTTCCATACTTTCCCTCTTCAAGCACGAATCATTCGAGTAAAAATAATGGTTCTTTATGTCATTAGCTAAATTTTGACAAAGTTAACAAACATTCACATAAAATTTTCTACTTCCAACAAGGTATCTCGCTTTATTAATTCTTTTCACATCTATAAACGAGTTATTTTATATTACCATTGCATCGTTACTCGATATAATTTTCATTTCGATATTATTTTCATTGTCTCACATTGAGCGGAATACAGAAATTTCAATCCTTACAATTTCCATCAAATGTAACTTTATTCGTGAATCGCGAACTAATTGAACGCATGTAATGGTCCAATGTATTACCTAAATTTCGACGAAGCTGAATTACAATCTTGATACGAATTGGCAAGTGGACACAACGCAACGTCAAATGTCCCGAAATTTGTCAACCAGCTCGGGATCGACGACTCGTGTCCCGAATTTCGCGCAGAATTTCGTTGGTTCGGAGGCGCGGAACGAGGGAAAACAACGCCGTTTCGATCCTGCGTACGGCATAAGCGCAATTTTCTGCTCGCTAACGGAATCCCTCGAATTGTCTCGTCCTGCAACAGCATGCCAGCGATGCTTAGCACGAATACCATGGCTGGACGCCGATGGATTCGAAACGTGATCGTAAGAGTACCGAGCGTAACCTCGAAACGTCGCCCTTGATGATCGATACCCTCTTGTACAGCCTGTACCAGAAATATATCCAGGAAACCGATTTCCCATTTGCGAGTTACGTTCTTTCGATTTACTCGAAAGTCGAAATTTCGTGTTAGATCAATCAATCAGAATCTTTATTGTTGCAATCGAGGAGCTCGGCGGAGAATTGAAATTTATTATTATTCGGTTAACATTCGTTATTACGCGTACTTGTAAATCTATAATAAATGAAACGTTTATAATGGAATACTCTAGATCTTATGCGTTGTTCGCCGCGATTATCTCACTTTCGGGAAGAAAAACATTTGTATCCACTTTTTGCCGGAGCGTTCGATCGTTCAAAATTAAATGCCAAGAACGCCGAGATAAGAGATCTAGTTTTGGACAGGAGTTAATCCTAGAATGTACGTTATCCGGAATTAGATCAGTCGGAAACCGCGATTAAGTTTGCAATGTCTACACCGCTACGTATTTCTGTACGATGAAATCTTCGTCGAGATAAGATCTTCCCTTAACGACGATCTTCTCGAGCGCTTAATTTTTGGAAGGTCGAGCTGATCTAACGAATCGATCAACAAGAAGAAGAAGAAGAAGACCGTGATTCCTTCACAAACCTCTGATGACCCATTGATCTCTTTCAAGCTAAAGTGTTCTCTTGGAGGACGTTCTTTCTAGCTTCCTCTGTAGACGCAAGCAGAACGTGCAATAAATTTCTCGAATTTTTCCTGCGCTTTTACCATTCCGAGAACTGCTCTAGCATTCATCGGATTCTGGTTGAGATTGTTTCATTCGAAAGCAAATTATTTCCTCGAGCATACTTGCAACAACGTTCGAACGTGTTCTTAAATAAAACTCAACTTTTGTTATTTTATCCGGCAGGCTTAAGTGTCCCGCCAAGGGTATGCATCCATTTTCTCGACGATATTTCTCGTATAATACGAAAAGCTGGTCGGTCGACTTGACTACGAGCGTGTCGATGTATGTATGTGCGTGGTATGATGAGCTCAAGAGGAAACCGCGAAGAGGGATGCACCGAGTAACGTTGCTAACTAGCAAATGCATAGTCTCCTGTGGATCTTGGGGTCAAGATGGTATCCTCGACACGATCCGGTGGCTTCATCCGTGAAGAGATCCCGCAACCTCTAACTATTTCCTATTGAGCGTGTAATACCTGCCTCGTTTCCGGTAAGCAGCCAAAGTCGGATCGTTTCATTTGCTACTTTCTCTGGAATATTTTTTAGAAAAATCCTCGCTCATAGGGGAGTTTTTTTTTTTAATTATGCAATGGCATTTCGATGTAATACCGTGAAATGGTAGAATTTTGATATGAAATGTTGGACTTGACGATGGATGTCGTTTAACGTTTCGATGGAAAATGAAAAATTTTACATTGTGTCGGTGGGAACGTTACGCGTAGGCATTATGAATTTATATTAAATGTTAATACCAACTCTTAGTGATTTTACGTCAAACCGAACTCGCCGTAATATTTCGTTCACGTCGGAACTTTCGCCGGGATATTTTTTCGTAGACACTGTCTAACCGACAGCACAGATGTCTTTGACGTTTTGGGAAGACATATGAAACTTTTGGAAATTTTATTCCCACCGGAGACGGTTTTATCTTCGCCGAAGATGGTTGTGCTACTTTGATACTATTTCTTCTATGCGCACACGTATCCTTTATTTTCCTGTCCCTTTTACAAATTCAATTTCTTTTACGTCAGCCATGTTATTGTATATTGCCGTTTAAATAATGGCTTCTGCGCTTTCGAACGTATAACGAGTAGCAAACAAATGTTCGAGTTCAATCGCCAACGCGAAAGAAGTGACGTGCGTTACGTTTACGTGAATTTCAATTTTCTAAAATTATTAACAAATACACGAACCTGCATTTATGGAAATACTAGAAAATGTCGTAAACTACAGATCTGTCATTGTCCTTTTAATCCAGCTAATAGTCCGATCATTCTACGGTAAATTCATTTTACGCAACACCAGTCGATTTTATCCTCTTTAATTTTATTTCACATCCGTCACGTGCTTTCTCGACCGTTTACATAGCACGATTTCAAACGAAATTCGGTCCGAGCGCGTTCGAAAATCTCTTTGGAAAATTATTCCGCACGAAACACGTTCAATCGACCGCGTTTTCCACGCGGCGCATCGCAAATCACGTCGTCGGTGTCGCAGTTAATACAGCCGAAGGATGTCTGAACGTGTATCCACGATAAAATCCTTGTTTGCGTTCCAAAGCGGATTAAATATTCCCGTAGGGAGGCCGCGAGAGCGCTCGCGCGTTATACACCGTCCCTACACAGAAATATGCCTCGTGTTACGACACACTTCGCGAGCAATGTATCACGACGCCGCTCGTACTACGGATTAGTCGTATCCCCCTTTCTACACGCGCTCGTACTACTCGAACGACCGATCGTTGTCGTACAATTTCCTCGAAATAATCCATTAATAACGTCCCTCTGTCTCCGGGCTCCACGGCGAAACGCGGAGCTTCCCTTGTAGGAACAGAATAGGCACCAAGATTTACTTTACTGCGAACCCTGGATAAATTGAGACTCGTTTCGTTCGCGAATCGACCATGTTAAAATTTGAGGGAAGTTTCTACGTTTCTGCTCTTTTTCTATTTCATAAATCATAGGAGAGGTTTAATTTACGCCTATAGAAGCGCATACATATACCAGTTTACACAGATACACGGAAATAATATGTATCTATTAGCTTTTGTACTCATCGTTTCGTTATTTCTGTAGCTACACGCGAATATTCGTGTTTTAGAATTGAGCGTGGAAAAAGTTGTAATTATACGTAAATACACGAATTTTTATATGAATTTTTTATACGAATACACACGTAGTTACGATGTTCTTTTATCGCGTAAGTTTAAATTCGGACGGCTACAACGCTGAAATATTTGACTTTCCATTCTCCAAATTCTCAAATCTTCGCCCCCGCTCAATGTCAGTTTAGCTTCTTTAATTTGGCCAAAGCGAATTTGACGAATTCAGGTGTTTTCTTACAATTCGTTAAAGGTAATTCAACAATTTCTATTTCACACGCATAAAGGCTGGGCAATTTATCGGATGAAAGGATCATCGGTCTCGATAATTATTTATAAGAAATTGTTTCTACGGTACAATTACTTTACGATCAGAACTCGCTCGCAATCCGGAGATCCCAAAGGTTTCTACTTCGTTTCCTCTACCTAATTCCTCGGCAAATAATCACACGTATCGAACGACGTATCGCGCGATCCGAAGGTCAGGAAGAAGCTTTAACGAACCTTTTCTTCCTTAAGGAAGAAGTTCAACGTCTCCTCTGGAAAAACAATTCGATAGACTTTAGGTCCCCGAAGCCACTTAAATTTTATTAAGAGGTCGCCCCCGTGACTCGTGCAACTTTCATGCGGACTCCGTGTGTCGGAGAAAAAGTGGGTGGACGGGACGAGAAGTCGAAGGGAAGTTTCGGAGGCGTTCGCGAAAACTTTCCGGGGCAATCGCTCGCGGCGACGAGAACCAGCCAGCAAGAAGCCCCCGATAACGTTTTTCTTCACAGACACTCTGATAATCCTCTCACGGCTTCCGACGTCTCACGACCAAATAGTCTCGACCGCCACGCGGTTTCATCCCTTCGATGGAATATTTTTCAAACGTCCACCGGCGAACTCGCTGTCCCGGCCGAGGAGACATTTCGACAGATCCACCCATTTTTACTTCTTCACCGAACTTTTCCGTTTATACGAGTTAGAGTTTTCTGCTATTTATTGTCTTCTCGTCGGTCGACCGATGGGCAGATTTAAACACTGTTGGATAAATTTCAACGATTCTTCCTTCATTCGAGATTTAATTGTCTGTTTGCCGACAGACAAAATGTATTTATATTTGCGGTATTTCAATTTGTGGAAGGTGCTACGAAAGGTGGTAAGTTTTCTTAATCGTTCCGAGGTAGGAAAGTAGTAAGAACTCGGTTGTCTCTTTATATGGATATTAGAAACGTTTCTATCAGTAAAATATAATACCCTGTAAGCCTGTAATATATTTACTGTCTTTAGACAAAACACAGTGAACGTAAAAAGTTGTAACGACTTATGTTATTTTTTACAAATTGATTGTTAAAAAAAAAAAACAAAAGCAGAAAGAGGAAGAAACGCTGCCTTTCTCTGTAGTTACACAATATAATAACAAACGAGAGATTTGATACACATGGACAGTGTACAAATAGTTGCTTAGATAATATACATATATGTATAGATAAACGTACAGGTTGCTGTTTAACATTTACATATAGCATTTTACGCGTAGAAATACGCGTACATAATATGGTAAATAATTCGACACGCACGTAATGTTGAAATTAACGATCGAATTAAACTCCGTGAAAATATGTCATCGAAATAGAACATATAGCAGGAAATTGGAAACTATGATCAACTTCAAAATTGCTACACAACCGTCTCTGTACAGCAGTTGCCATCGAAACCATTTTATATTGCATTCTGCTCGTTTCATCCGGATCTGCGAGAAAGATCGACGATCTCGAGCATGGTAGCAGATAGAGGAACACTGGATTACACCGTTGGAACGTGTTGCCCAGGGCTCGATCGCGACGGTTGGCGACAAAAATAATAGGGAAACTTTCCCCATTGACCTCGGGATTTATGTGGAACCGTAAATCCCGAAATATTTCCGCACCAATATGGCCGAGGGTCTGAGTACCGTGCCGGCGACGAATTCACGGAACTTAATTCCGTGTTCGACATTCCCAATTCTCTCTGCAGAGAATTCTAGGTGAACCGTGTTAGGAACCGATATGATTAGTCATGGCGATCAATTTGATATCTAGTCTCTCTATTTAGGCTTTAACATCTTTCGTTATACAAAGTGAAGCATAACAAATTATAATAGCAAATAACAAACAGTTGTATCATCAATAATCAGATATATCGTAGAAGAAGAAATTGAAGAGACTGTCGCGATAGGACGGCAGCTCTGATATTCAAATTGTATTTAGTGGAAGAGGGAGAAAAATTCAAATTCAAATTTCCGGGAAACGACGCTTTACGCGCGTCGACTTAATACGTTCTAACAGCTCGACGAGAGAGGCTAAAGTTTCAACGCGCAATTTTATAGAAAATTCACGGGCAAACGCGTTTCCTGATTTTCCAATAATTTTTTCACCAAATGAATTAAAAGGACATCGACGTCGGATAATTTCACGTATCTCATAAACTCCGCGAAGCTCTCGACGGAAAGCCCGTCAAGAAAGCGAAGCGTGTCCTCTTACCAATCTCCTTCGCCAGTGCTTCCTATCGAGAGTCGCGTTCAAAACTTAATATCATAAACGTTCCCGGGACGTTCTTCTCGCTACGTTGAATTTCCAGCGAGACTAAGTCGAAAATGATTCGCCGTGTACCGCGGTCCTTGGATTCCATAAAATCTCTCGACAGCTGCTCAAAAATGTTCGCTTCTATACGACGCGTATCATATATTACATTTCCGCATGTGTGTACAATAACGTGCATATATGTACACACATATTTTCGGTTAAAAGAGTTTTCAATGCAATCCATTGAATCGTAGCTCGTTCATCGACAACTTGCATAAGCACCGTTCCTTACGTGTTTCCAATCGAAAATATTTGCAACTCTGTCTTCCTGGCAGACACTTCTCCCACCCGTCTTACATTTCTCCTTTTTACCGATCGTGCAGTCGCTATAAGACATAGCGTTCATTCTTCTGTCTTTTTCTTTTTTCGTCGTGCAGAAAACTGTATCTCGAGCCAGGGCACGTCGGACGTAAAAAAGCGGAAAATTTGTTCCGCGCCACCGTGCGTAGGGACGAAACGTAAAAGCATGCTTCTGTATATTTAATGTTACGAGCAGACCCAGCTGCCAACGCACGTACTCTCTTAATTCTTTCTTGCAAGTCACATTCGTCGATCGTTAGGTTGATTTTTTTGATTTCAGTTGGAAAATCGATCGGCGAGGTTTGCCACACGAATTGACAATCTTTTGCTTTTTTCTTTTTCTCTCTATGCTGCAACCTTCGAGGGTGCTATCGCGAATTTCGTTTCGATTCAATGACTGATTCGTATCTAGAAAATCTTCCACCGTTGATACGATATTTAGACAATTTGCATTTGCGGAAGTCAGATTCGGCACTGACGAAATCATCTCGCTGAAGATAATTTTATTTATTTAATTATATATTCATCAGTCTCGAAGATAAATGCGTTCATTTAATTACGCAACAGTTGAACTGTTCACGTTCCCTAGAATACATGCAAATGTTTCTTACCTGCCGTGTAAATTTTTCAATGAAATGAAACATTTGTAATTTTACGTGAGGGAGGAAGTTTTATGAATTGGCGTCGATGTAAGGATCGGTTCGACAGCTTGCTGTATTCGAATTACGAACGTTCCACGCCGGAATTATACGACGCATAATATTACGTAATTGAAAATACGCGCGTAAGACTATTCGAGGCGCGTCTCGAATGCTAGAGCCCAACCTAAGTTTCCATCGGGCGACCTCGCTTCTCTTCCTTACGGTTGATCAAAGGCACTAAGAACTTTCCATCTGCTGGCTTTCAGTGTCGTCCCGTTAATTAATTTGTGTACAAGAGGCGACACAAATATTACGCAGCCGTCTGGTTAAACTAGACGTCGAATCATCCTTTTAAAAGGCACCAGAGGGACGAGTCATAACGATAATTGGAAAAAACAACGGAGCAGACAAACGTAGAGAAGCATAAAATAAAAATTAGTGGAATATCACTTTTGTAAATATTCCATTGTTTTCCGATGATTTACCGGATAAACGAATTTCACTCTGTCCTGGAAGCTTTCGGTTAGAGGAATTTAAAAAAAAAAAAAAGAAAAAAAACGATCGGGTTCGAAATTCCAAGAGCGACGATTTTAAGTAAAAAATTGGAACGTTGAATGTTTCATCAATGGAAATAGACTAAATATCTTTTCCCAAAGAGCCGAATGTAAATCTTTGAAAACTCCATTTTCCATATGTACCAACTTCTATCGTGTTTACTCAGTGCTAATCTATTTTTAGTTCTCGTAATTCAAGCTTTTTGAATTATAGAAATTTCACGACGAGTTTCACGAGCCGCGTTCCCGTCCACTTCGACATTCGCCGGAATCAACGGATCGAAGAGTCCACTTGCTGGCTTGATTTTACTGTTCGCTGGAAGAAAACAGCGCCGAGCGAGTGCAAGCCCTCGTGGTTAGTCAATAAGAATTGCTTTAACACCGAGTTAACTTTATTCGATCCTCTAGAGTCGAGAGGGGCTTATCGCAATGAGAGCATACTCTCATCGGTTATTTAATCGTCCCTTCCTATTTTATCAACTTATCGTTGAAGGGTTCGCGGAATATCGAGAACAATTCCGTGGACTACTCAGAAGTTCCCAGCATCGCCATTGTTTTCGATAAGATCGTTGGCACTCCCGTGATCATCGACCGAGTCACGCTGAACTTTTATTATTTTTCATAAATTTACGAGAACCGTTTCGTTTCGTTCGATTCTATATCCCGCGGTTCATTAATTCCGTTATTAAATCACGATGCATACTGTTCGATAGCCTACGATAAATTTTTTGTAAAATCCCCGATGAATCGATCGGGTGAAATACATAAAATGCGCGTGGTATAATCGCTTAAAAACAAACGCTTGATCATTGTCGACGAAGTATAACTTGGTTACAGAGTTACGGATTGAGATAAAGATCGGCGATGATTTTATTCTTTATTGTGATCTTCATACGCGTATCGCGAATCGATCTTTAAAGACTGATATTTAAGTGGAAATATTTATGCATACGCAAATATACACGGATGAAATATTATACACATGACCAAAACTTAAAACGCTGTGGAATCGTTTCGTTTAGAAAATTCTGTATTCTTAGGTTGTTTAATTTTTAATATACACATCAGGTAAAAAGAATTCTTCCAAACTATTAGAGATTCTATCTCAATTATTTCAGTTAGTAATACGTATTTCCGTCGAATGGTACATTGAGAAATTAACTTTAAAAAATTGAAATATTTAATTATCTCCAGCGTCTAACAATGACCGTGCATACGATAATAATCACGATAAATAAAAATATTCGGACATTTTATGGCCGCTAGTGCATAAATCAGGTAAAATTGTACGCTTTCTAGCGTCCAACCTGTCCGTGGTAAATATTCTCTGGGAACAAGGCAAAAGTTTTTGAGTTCTTATCCTGGTACGCCCAGGTTTTGCATACGTGTAGCTTCTGCATAAACAAACGATTATTTCTCGTGCAGATCCCGTCGCCTCGCTCGCAACCCTTTCATTAATTTCATGTAACAAAGATATCCGCGGTAGTTATCCCTATTTAGTGTGTCTCATTAAAATCCCGCGCTGCTCTTGTCGAGTATAAATGCGCCTTTGAATGGTGGCGCGCTATTTATTCCTTGAAACTATTCCATGCAACTATCGGCCATCTTTGTGCGGAACTCGCATCGTGCATCGAATGACAAAGAAAGAGCGGAGGAGGGAGATGAAGCAACTGCGAATAAACTTTATAGATCTCATTCTTATTTTTACCTTTCTCGTTGTTTTCGAAACACCAGGATATTCTCGCTGTCGACACTTGGAATTAGTATGCAAACTTCAAAGAGGAAAGAACATCTACGGGGCGCTTCAGAAATGTGGCTACAAAGGTAACTGGGTTAGCAGGACTTGTAAAAAAAGAACGAAGGAAGCTTTAATAAACAACGAGAGAGCTCTTTCTTTCGAAATATTTCCTTAGCCAGAAGTAGCGTTTAGTAAAATTAGGTCTTATTTGAGAGACGTATTCAAACTTAACGCTCGCGTTGGCTTACTTTATCGGAAAAAAGAAAACGGCTGTATAAGTAAACATCTGTCTATTAGGTTTAGATAAATCGTTCCGTTACTCTGTTTCAAATTTATTTCCAACAGAATCGAAACATCGTAAATGAAAGTGTTACTTGCGATAGCATTTAGGACAGTCTTTTTAAAGCAAATTATCTGTTTGTTCAGAAATGTAGAACGATACTCAATATAGATATTTACGTACAGAAATTTTTAAGTCCTGCTATATTTCAAAGGTCGAAAGTAAAGAACCTCGTTCATAATTTTTTGTCTTATAACGAGAGAAACTTCTGCCCATAAAGCATTAAGAAAGATATTCATCGGATCCCTCAGAATAGCCAGAAAAATAACCTGATCGTGAAATGAATATCGAGGGTCCAACGACTGGAACCAGAATGAAAGTAGAATGTCGAGATCGATTTTCTCGAGCAACCGGACGAATTTTCAGCTCTCAAGACCACGATGGCCAAACGAAAGCCACGGGAACGAACGAACGAACGAAGGTTCGCCAAGTAGCAAAGATCATTTCCACCTGGCTCGATGAATCATACGGTCCCTGAAGCGAAAAAAAAAACTCGTTTTGAGGAAGTTGAGTGGTTTCTACCAGGCTCCCGATCTTTTCTCCCCCGAGATTACTCGAACGCGCTTGAAATTTCTTGAAAAGAAAAAAAGGCGACGACGAGGTATTTTCCCGCGGCGTGGCGATATCCTTACGAAAATTAGCTCGATGAGCAAATATTTCAAGGATTTATCGTGCCATCCTTGGTTTAAGAGCCTCTTAGCGATTCGCTTTGTTTGTTCTTGCTTCTCTAATCTTTGAAAAGCCACGGCGTGTAAAGAAATTAATGGGGAAAAGAAAATTCTATTCTCTGATTATAACGACTGTTCTGTGCTCTTTGACTGCGAATGGAATTTAATAGGCAAAAGAAAATTTTGTTCTTTGACGGTAACGACTGTCTCGTGCTGTTTGGCGGAGAATAATATTAATTCGACTACGATAAAATTTGCAATACGATTATACATTTGCACGAGTGAATCGGTTAAACATTACATTGGTTAAACAACGAAGCTTCATAAATATTTAATACATTTTTCTGCATAAAGATATAAAATGTGTACGTGGATACAATAAGCAATAGCAATTAAATGTATTATATTTGTATCTTTAAACTTCCGCTAAATTTAATGAAGAGAGGGAAAGGGGAAGAGGTATATTACGCGAAATAAATATAATACTCGTTTTAAAATACTGCTATCAAAATTATGCGTAGACTCTGCTGTAAAAGAGAATCCAAAGATTTTCTTGCTTTGGTAGAAATTTTAATATCGTCTCATATCAACAATTTTGCTTGAATTATTTTCTTTTTTTAATTCTAAGCCGAGCAGGGGGGAGATTTATCGTTTCTAAGCAAACTATTTAACATTACCAGTCCAGCAGGGAGTATCGCGAGACAACGTTTCCCACTTCTAATTAACGTTAAAAGCTGAAAAAAACGTCTTTAATGGAGTCTGCAGGCAAACAAGTTATTTATGCGTCGTCGTAGTTACACAGTAGCGGTATATTCCTGTTAATTCATCTTTTTGTCCCGCTGCTCCCTGGGAAGCTTTTTTTCTTGTTTAAGCTTTCAAATCCTATACAGGTTTACTCGCTATACATTATGAATATAAGTATACAGGTACATTTTATACTTTAATATTACAGTCTTTGAGAAACGACAGGAAACAATTGCACGCGGGTAGATTCAATTTGACGAGTAAGAAAGTCATACTCCAGGGTAGTTGCAGGTACTTGAGTTTCAGGCGTTGTAAAATTAATTTCGTTTTTTTCAATATGGAGCAAAGGACATTGCCACATAACATGGCATACATGATATGGTCTTGATTTCTATGTGCGCATGAATATTTCTGGTCGTTAATCATGCGAACTGAAGCGACAGACGCAGCAAGATTGTAACGATAAGCCCTGCAGCGATTGATCATAAAGATTAATTCACGAGAGAGCTTTCTGTTGAAATATCAAGCTTTTGCTATTTTTGCTATTATATAACCGAGCTTTTCACTGCGCACTTTCCTCCACTAAACACATAACTCTACTTATTTATTCCTTTCTTTTTTATCCGTTAGTTAATTCGCCAACCGTTCGATCATTGAGACGTATCTTGAGAACCGGCAATCACGACGATTTAATCGATTCCTCCTAGAACGTTCCAAATGGATCGAAGTATCATGGAAAGTCTGTTCGACTTTCTCAGATTAGAAAATCACGGAAGTAACGAATCGTTTCGAGCGGCGGAACAAGGGAAGATCTGCTTGGCTAGTCGCCTAGAGATTCTTCCAGCCAGGAGCAAGAGGAGGAGGATCCTTTAACCGGGCGAAAAAAAACGGGTAAAGTTTGCCAATGGAAAACCGGCATCGGGGTAAAAAATCAATTAGCGGCGGTTGCAAACGAAAAAAGGCCCGAGGGATCGCTTTTTCTGCCCGGATGCACCCGATCAACCTTAATATAATTACGCTCGAATATTTCATCGTGTTTCTGGGCCACGGAATTCCACTGTAATTTTCGTGTAAACCTCGGGTCTCCGGATTTGACAATTGATCAAAAGATATGGAAAGGCTTTTAATTACTTTCTTAATCGCTCGATGCAGTTTCACAGAAGGGAATATTAGGAATATCGTTGTGTTTCTTTGATACCGAAGAGAACATGTTGGCTTGCAGCATGAATTCGTCTTGTTCTTATATTTGTTATATACATGGAAAAAACGGGAAGAGTTTATAGTACACAATTTTGTAGCTGTGTAGTAGATTTTATGTAACGTTATGAGAGTAAACGAGGGAGAAATTTATTTTTGATAAATATTTATTACTCCATTCCATATTAAAGGATGTATGGTGCAGGTTTAAGTATTAATTGCCAATATAAAATATTCCAACGGCTGGATACATTGGAGCAAGATAACGTATAAAATAAACGCTAAACATTTCATTTTATCAAGTGTATGATTCTCTCAAGACTCGACTTTTTGTAGTAGAATCTCGTGGCAGACTGACTTCTTGATTAATGAACGTACTCGACGTGTAGAGGCAGATAATCTTCTAAGTATTTCTTTTTCAGTGGAACTAAATCTCATAGAAAATCTACTCCATTTTAAAACAGTATTACATTTTCTTATCTTTCGACCAATACGAACTAACCCGATTCTAAGTAACTGCGGGAAAACATGGAATTTTCCGTACATACTATAATTAATAACAGTAAACAATACGAAAGATGATATTCGGAAACATAATATTCACGATGTTGTTTTTTGCATTGATCGCAACTTTCTGCTCTAACGTACCGCTAAGACGAACGTCGTTCTGTAACAAAATATTCTTCGTCAATTATTCTTGCCCGCTCCAACGTTTACTACCTGTTATTCAATCCCAAGATTCAGTTCCACAACACCTGCTGCTATCAATACCTAATCGCCTAATCAACGCCTAATCACATCGATATACACCATTAATTTCCTCAAGCAGGATAACACGTAGGAAACACTGAGCTGGAAGAACGTGGCAGGCAAAAATCAAACAGCGGGACGACCATCAATTAACGACCACTCGATCCCACCCTTTCGTGGTCACTCCACTAATCAAATCGATCCCGGCCAGCAAGAATACAGCAATTTCGACCGCTGCTCGCGTGCATGACCCATTTCCAACTACCTGGGATCTCTTCGTCTATTCGGAGAGCAACAAGAAACCCTACGAGTACGAGCTGCATTCGTGGCGTAATTAAAATCGTGTGCACCGCGGTACGAGTGCGACGCAGCCAGGAAAAGCAAGGTAGGCCACGCGACGAGGATGCATTCGTGAGAGGGCAGAGGATTGCGGAGGGTTGCAGGAGGGTCGTAGAAGGGTCGCAGAGGTGGAGGGTCGCCCTTTCACGGCGGCTTGACGAAGACAACACGGCGACGGGACGATGGGAACAACGGACAGTACAGAGGTAAAAGTTTTCGGGGCCGTGGAAGAGCCACGGCCGTGGCTCTCTGCGGCCATGCGCCCCGCCTATCGATCCGTCACCCTCTCAGCAGCCACGGTCATCTACAGCATCGACAACCGGCGATAGCCTCGCGAACAACAGCATTCAGCTAGATGTTTTGTTTCGCGAGACACAGTCTTGAAACACGGTTAGAAAATAGAAAGAAAGGATGAATATTGGAAGGGTCGAATGTTGGGGGGGGGGGGAAGCGTGGAAGCAGCTGGTGCGAAGTATCGAAGACCGAATGTCAAGCAGTGCAGGTTCTGTGTGGCTGTGAGTCGTCTTTCTGAAAGACCGAATGATGTACTGGGCAATTAGTTTTCATATTTCATATTTACATATATATTTACATTTCATATACATATTTAGTTTTCATGAGATTGTAGAGAGAAAAATATTCGGTCGAACGATTGCTGGACCGAGATACCAATCCGGATCTTTCGCTCGCCGAGCGAGTGCTTTCCCAATTGAGTTACATGGTCGTCGGTGAATATTTTTCAAACTCCTAAGTCTCAAATGGCTACCGTCTGCAAGATAACGTTCTGTATTCGTTATTGCTGTCGAAAATTGGTTGTATCTTTTCGAGTCATGGGAACGTGCCGTGGCAGAGAATAGAGTTACGATTAGACCGCGGATTTTTACGCATTTGTGAAAAATTGAAAAAATGCTCACGATGCGTTAATAATAGGTAATACATAGAATATCCAAAGTACGACAATCTCTACGTAGATCCCATTTGTTTCATAGTACTCGTAAAAATTGAAATCTTACTCTCTTATTAATTGTCAAACGAAAGTGACGACGCACTAAATAGAGAAAAGACGCGGATCAGTCTTTATCCTCTACGGAATCGAAGGATCACGCGAATTCGTCAATTCCAAGTTCAATGGTCTTGGCACGGCCGTTTCCGATTGCCAACAAATTCCGGATCTTTATCTGGCCGCCGTGTTCCTCCGCGCCTTTGTACACGAACGTCTATCCTCTTCGCCACGCGCTCGTTAATGGAGCGTCGAATCACCGCGAGGAAATCGATGGAAAACACGAACACCAAGTGGTGCAGCCTCTCCAACGCGGCTTTTCGACAGCAATTACTTTCTCTCCGAGCGGATTGCCGTGCGGCAACATCTCGCAATTTCCGGAAACCGCGCTTTTTTCCCCGCCCTCTGCCTCTATCGCCAACGACGATTCATTCGGTTCGCGGCTTACCGACCGGCTTGTTTATTCGTGGCTCGTTCCCACCATGAACACCGCGAATTCATTTTTCTCGATCCTTCTCCAGATCGATTCCTGTTATTTTGTTACGTTTGCGTTGCAGCCCCGGCGAACGATCAACGTGCATGGAAATTCAAATTGGTTCGCAGATCTCGTTTTATTTTCTGAATTTGGTGTTGATGGTAGTAACTATGTTCTCTATCCTTTTTTTTTGCGTATTGGGAAACTTGTTAAGCACCGTAAGATTACCGAGAATATGAGATGCAATCACTGGAAATGCTAGTCTTAACAGTCGATCGATATAGTATAGAGTTAGCTGTACTCTTAGATCGTTGAAAAATTACGATTCGAACGAGTTGAATTGGGAAACGGTGCACGTTGAAAGATACATTGTAGTTTATTTCTTTCCAAACAACAATTGGTTAATTAGACAAAGAGATTTGCTTAGAATCGCTTTATAAAGTTATTTAGTTGGGAGAGTAAAGTTTGGCGACAGTTGGTCGACTATTAGGACTTTGGTATTCTTATGTAACAATTATTTCGATCAACGTCAATAAAATACGTAGGTTCCTGGCCTACGTAGAAAGATAATGTGATTTTTAAGGCTCGTAATTTTGTGATACTCTGAATTATCGTATATTTAACAGCGCATAATTTTATTTGACCCGATTCACAGATTCTGCAGTTCCGAATTAACATATCTATTCACTGCGGGCTCGTTTCATTAACTACATTCCTGCACGTTAATAATTTTCGTGCAATAACTGGCCGTTATCACATTACAATGTCTCTTAATTATTATGAAATTTTTCTCAGAATTTCACGATACCATTCCATATTATTTAGAATCAAGTTCGTGTCATACATGCAACCTAAAAGCGTGTGCCTGGTGAACACGTTACGTGAAATATCGTGTTTCTCTACAGCAAATATAAATTAAAAATTACCATTGTTTAAAGAGAAGCTTCGAAGCCTCGAGTATCAAGTAACAACGTATCGTTCCTCGCAAGTTTTTCCCTGTTACGTAGATGGCGAATAAAGGGCTATAAAAAATACAGATTCACCTTATTATCGCGAAGGTTCGTTTCACGGACTGCTGTCTCGTTTCCGCAGCTCGATTTCTCAGAACGCGAAACCCACGTAAATTATATATTCGTTACGGCGCTTAAGCGCAGCTGGAGACCATGAATGGAAGCTGATTATACGTCGTGGATTTAAGCGGTTCGGTAATTTCCAGCGCAGTCTCGACCATGGTGCCTTAGAAGCTAGTCGAGTTCCAGGCTTGGAAAGTTTAGACAGAAAGCCATTCGCCTATTTTCCGAACGTATTAACGGGCCAACGAACTCGATCGCCTATGACATCGAGAAGAGGCTATTAAAACTATTATCGTCGCGAACGAACAACTTTCCCTTCCAAGCAAGTGGTACGAGTCAATGATTGCCGCGTCGAATCGTCCAGAAGATTCGCTGGAACTTACGAGCAAAGTTTTATTTCCGAAGTTTCTCCGGCGAATAATAGCGGAATTTTTCTTTGTATCGTTGCTAATTAAAAATGAAGCCGCCCAGATGGAAGAGATGAGATTTTAATCGAAGTTTCACAGTCGAGGGAATAATTGGTAAGATTTTCTTATGAGGAAGTTGGATATTATTTCGTAGAATATGATACCAATCTAGCTGTACGATGCAAGGGTTAAATGAATTTTTGCGAACATTAATTGTTCCTTATTCGCGTAGATAACTGTTGCGATGAAAATTCTGCAGAGCAAATAATTCACTGTGCAAACTGGCAAGTATAAAATTCAATATCTTTAAAATATTTCACTTTCAGCCGTTTCTGAAAACGCGATCCATCTCTCTCAGAATTATCCTATATATCAGCTGAATGTAAAGCGTTTGAAGTTTGAAGAGACACTCTGGCGGCAGCGTTAAAGCGCGGAGTATCAGCGAGAAATATTATTCGGTCGCTGTCGAGAAATATCGTCGCGTTGCTCATTGTGCAACGTCCCGAGACCGCGTCGAAACAAAGCGACAAGGTTATTTCACAGAAATAACGCACACGCCACTCGTAATTACTACAATTTTTCAACGATAATTTTGTTGCGCTTGAACCCACCAAAATTTCCTCGTCGCCCCTCTCCCCCCTTTCTTGCTGTTCCTGCTGCTTCATTCTTTTTCTCTTCTACAATCGTTCTCCACTCGGATCAAGGAGCAAGTTTCTCAAGCTCGGTCGACCGTGTTACACGACCTTTTTCAGAAATTCAAATTAAAAAACCACTTGGCTCGTGTCGGAGGCCAGCCATTGCGCGCGGGCGTCCTGTTATAGAAGCTACGAAATATTTCCTGGACCGATGCTTCGATCGTCGAACCACGAACATTACAGCCGTGAAATATTTTCGGCAGGTACATCGAAGAATCCAAGCGGCCATAAATCATCAGCTTTTTTGGTTATTGGAACGTCCCCTCGAAACCCATCGTGGCTCTTTCAACGTTGCAGTGGAATGTCAGGTCGACTTGCTTCGAGGCTGTACCATGATTTCCCTCTGACCCGCGATTGAACGCCGCCGTCTTAAGGATCTTATTAAGCGATAAATTAGAATTTCATCTCGTCAACGGATGCGTTTCAAATTAATAGGGAACTTACGAATAAGGCGAGCTGTTTCAGGCATTTTTCAAACTTTCTCGGGAATTTCATTTTATTGTCGTGTTACGTGATTTGTGCTCCTACAGAGGATGTTCGCTTTTGGCGATGACGCGAAAGCTTAGTCGGTGTGGCGGCGGTGTAGCGAGGTTATAAATAAAAAACATTAAATAAAACACTCGGAATTGTACACGTTTTATGGAAGTATTTTGAATTTTCTGACTGTTGAAATCATTTACCAAGCGATATTTTTAGTTTTTGTATGTGTTAACATTTGATTGTTAAAAAGTATATATCGGGAAAAGTAAGTACTTCACCTTGCGCGCTGTGTGGAAAATAGCAAATTACATACTTGCGGAAGCTGTTTCGCGGATACTAGTCGCACGACGTTCTTTAAAAATCTGCTACAAAGAACGAAACATTTCCCCTACGCATGGCACGTTGCTGTTTCAACTTCTAAAATCCATGAACGTTAAAGCTCGCTCAATTTTACAACCTCGCTATGTATTGCAACTTTGAATTCCCAATTTTTTAAATGGTACAACAAAAACAAACATTATCCCCAAAACAATAAAGAATTTAGTACGGGAGAGGAAAAAAGTAGACTGTTGGACACGGTGAAGGGACGATAAAACGTTGTGATTTTTTGCGCCATAAAGCAACGCCAAGACCACAGCAAAATAAAATCACGAGGAGCACGCTAAACAGTCGTTCTCTTCTCTCTTGGTTTCAATGAAATATCAGGTCATGATCGCGAGAAATTCGTGACAGTTTTGCGGTGGAAAAAACTGCGCGAAGCTCGTCGGCTCGCGAGCAATCGAAGCCGATGCGTTCGCTCGGAAGGTTGCTTCCGAATTTTCGACAAACTCGCCGCTTTTCCATCAAACTTGTTCCGTTCCGCCTTTTTAATTTGGACCTTTGTCCAATCGAATCGAACGATTTATCCCGATTTTCTCTCGCATTTTCCATTATTCCTTTCATTTAACTTGTCATTACGCGTTTCTGTTAAAAATTATACTTTGAATCAGTTTAGTGATTCTTTGTTCGTATGACATCGCGTAAATTACTTTAACACGTTCACTGTTCCAGCGTTTTACACAGACTTCGTACAACGAAACCGTTTATCTTCGTATTCTTCGTATCGTGTATCGTTATTTGTTCATTAAAAAGAAAATAATCCAAGAGACGATAACGAAGATTCCAACAAACATGGCGGGAGTTCGACAAGCATGTTCAAAAATTGTACGAGTTTATCAGTTTTGACTTCTCGTTCGTGGTTTATACGATACGCTTAATGTGTTAAATAGTATTAATATGACACGCGTCACTACTCGTCTGAGAACGATCGAGTTTATGGTTTGGAA
Source organism: Bombus waltoni (assembly GCA_014737395.1). Classification (NCBI taxonomy): domain Eukaryota; kingdom Metazoa; phylum Arthropoda; class Insecta; order Hymenoptera; family Apidae; genus Bombus; species Bombus waltoni. The sequence goes on from JACXII010000013.1 coordinate 325,591, forward strand.
GTCGATTATTCGGAAACGCGAGTACTTAGAATCGAATTTGATCGATGGTGTAAATAATTCTTTATCAATACGACCACCGTAGCTAACTGCTTCGATATTATCAAAAACATAAACGTTTTGAATCAATTTGACTCAGGATATGAATGAAACCGATGTAGTCGAGAATATAAATATTCCGAACTGATATGAATATGAATACACGCTTCGAACCGATGTAACCGCGGCTATAAATATTCCATACCGATATCGTCGAATATATACGGTGCCCACGAATCAGTGTAATCGAAAATAGGAAATATATGGAAATATTTCGAGCAAGTCGGTTATTTAAATCGTAATCGACGACATAAACAGTTCCTATAGACGTGTCGAATTTTCTTTAAGACGAATTTCATTGATCAATGGCACACAGATCGGGCACGAGCGAGTTCTAACTCGATTGCTTCACTTTCCTCGAATTTCCAGTGCCTCTACGGAGTCTCGTGTTTGAAGAAAATCACATACAATATCCTGTACATTGGAAAAATATAAATTCATAAAGATTTATCAAAACATGTGAGAAATATTCAATTAAGGATTTAAAAGTCGCGAAAGCACAACACAGAGGACGTAAACGTCCTGAAGCAACGTGATCGCAAACGCAGAGTGCCACGAACGTGTGTACAATGAAACGATAGAATCGCGGACTATAGAAAATCCGACGCGGAACGTTCCATTATCATGTCATGTATTTTTTATCGATTACGTTGCGCTCTTCGACAAGAACGTTCCATTATTTTCCCTCGTGATACAAGATTCTTTGTGACAACATCCCATCAAAGATATTCATCTTCCTTAACCTGTACATCTAGCGGCGTTTCCATTTCCCTTGGCCTTTGTTTGCATACAAATAAGCTGGCTCCCGAACGTCACTTTTTACCTAAAAATCGGCTTTCTTCGGCATGGCAAAGCAGCGTATGTGCTTCCTTCTTCTCAACCTTCCTATTTCCTTTTTTTTCCTCTTTCTACCAAGCCTCGCTGTACTCTCTTCCCACTTTTCACGAAGGCAGCGCAACGATTGATTGGGCCTCTCTGTTTTGTTATTTTCCACCAGTTCACGTTCCCTTCTTTGTCGATTCTTTGACGTTCTACTCGAATACCCTCGAGTGCCGACTGGATTTGATTCGAACATTCGAATCGAACTACGTAACGTCTGATTTCTTTTATCTTGCACGGCTGGCTGTGATTTCCTCCTCTGCGATTCGAGGTCGATCGTTTCCACTAGATAACCCGTTAGTTAAATTATTTTTCAATTGGCGATTGGAGAAAACCTGGTAAATTTGGTTGATTTCTTGATGTTCTTCGTATAAAGAATATCGAACCAAATTAACGATCCTACATCTTTTAATAATTGTCCAACCACCTCCAGTTTTGAAATTTTATTATTGTCCTAAAACTCTCGAGCAGCAGTGTACCGTGATTTTGTGAAATTATCTTTCGTTGTGTTCCTCGTTGAGATACAGGCTTGAGGAATAATCGATATATCACGAAGAGGACAAAAATTCGCAGTATTTTATAAGTGTGTTTCTTTGACAAAGAAGGAAATGGAAAATTGTGTTCCGTGTTTTTTTAACAAGATACAATGTTCGGAAATAATTCCTATAGTTCGAAATACAAATCGACATATAATACCATCGTATCGATGTATTATCGCGAAAAGTAAAAAATACCGATTCGCGATATTTTTCTTGCAAAATAGAGTAGAAGAGTATACTTCACGCGGTTCTCTAACAAAATATAGAATTCAAAAATACAGATCGATGTATCACGAAGGGAAAGAGAGTCACGCGATGTTTCGTCGTATTTTTATCTTTGCTGGCGAGGTTTTTAGGCAGATATGAAATTCAGAGATAATCCTTTTGGAAAGCCGAAAACCGAAATCTCTGGAAACTATCCTGGTAACCACCGTGCTATTAGTCACCGGTAATCTCACAGACACGAGCCGAATGAGTCGTAAACTCTAGCGGAGCTTTTAAAATGTAATGCCACGAGGACATGGAATGCTCATCAACGGTTGGCCGACATAATACATCCGTGATTCAAGAAGTGGTACAGCAGCGAGATATTCGGCGGTAAAACTATGTAAAAACTCTTCGTCGAGTGGTTCGTACTACCGTAGCATAGTTAACATTATTATCCTTTTTTTTTCTGGAGCAATAGGCGAAAAAGAATTTCGGTGAACGCCAACTTTTGCATTTAGCGACCTACCGTTGTTCATCGGAAAATGGATTTACGCGAATACTTTGTTTCGCTTGGTTAATTATTTTATATTTTTCGGTTCGTTTTACTTCGTTCTATTAACTACCATTGGCGATATTAACGTTCTTAACGATATTCCGTAACCAATATCGTGTTACGTGCATATAAGTCTGCACGTACGTATTTTTAAGTCACGTGCATAGTAGCGACTTGAATGGTAGATACGAATAAAATGCAGTGGATTGCGAAAAGATATTTAATAATGATTTGTTAACACAGAGACAGATATATTATTGTATTATTGTAAAGAAATTATTTATTAGCATAAAGAATCGTAGTTAATATTACCGGTAGATTACGTTTTATTAGCTGCAGAGTAGAAGAGCCCTGTAAAGGTCAGACCTCTGCGGCTAAATGTCTTCAGATAATCACAGCGTTTTCACTCAGATATTTCGTGTTAATTTTAGATGTTTCATTACTGTAGATTTTCATGCGTTTATAAGAAATTCAAAGGTACCAAAATGTACATGGATATACTGTGAAATATTGAAATTATAATTCTTGTCGTAATAATAAATGCATGAGAGAAATTTCTACTAAAATAGTATTTCTTTAGTTGTGATCGTGAAACCACGAATTCGTATAAATATTCAAAGTCTGGTAATTAAAATCATACCCGCAACGAATACGATAAATCCTTCTCTGGCAATTTCTTTAGACCGATTCCGTTTCTCTGATAATAATAACATTTTACATTAGAATTTTAAACGCGTAACCATCCAACTGCGACCGTGGAAACGAGAAGCTTAGTAATTCTGATTCTGTCAATATTTTTCCGCGTAAATATTCGTACACTCCATTTTGCACAGAATGGAACCGGAAAATTACGATTCCAAGTGATTTTTTCTCCATTTTATGTTTTCTTTCTGCCACTCTTACTTTGTTTCAGCTGAAACACAGTTTCAGCGTTGTTTGCTGCGCGATTTATAAAAGCGCCCGTAATTTTTACACGCCCCGAAGTACGTATTTGTTTCGACAGGAAAATACGTGAAATATCGCCGGTTATCAAACAACGAGAAGCTTATGCTGTATTTTTATCCGCGTCATTCCCCTCCCACGAATTAATGCCGGCTATTTTTTTTTGCCCGACAACCGCGGAAATGAAACTGCATGAATTATTATTAATATTATTAGATCGACTGATATAAAACCGCGATGGGATTCAGCTAAATGTATTGCAACGAAACACGAATCATATGATTAAACAATTCCCATCCGAGAATGGTAAGTTTTCCATTATTTTCCATTTATTTATTTCTTTCTTCTTTATCAATTAAATACGGCGAAAACGAGTATTATATTCGAATCAAACAATTAAGCAGCCAATCTATGACTTACGTCATCCATCTAGAAACAAAAAATTTTTCCTTTCTTTTTGCAAATAATACTTCTGCATATTACTGATATATTTTTCACCTTGCTTGTCGATGAAACGCGAAAACACGGTCGAGTCACACGATGAAATTATAATTCTGCTTTGAAATAGAAAATTGCTTATCGTGTTCACAAGTCATGCGTTCCCATATCTTCGATATTTTCCACGTAATACTTCTGATCAATTAAGTCCGTGAAACTAGTTCCGAGTTCAAATCAAACGTTCAAATTATCAATTTCATACAGGTATAATTCTTCGTAGAGGCAAAGAAATATCCTCATTATCGACGTAAGCAACGAGTCAGATTTCTCATTATCGTAGCAAATAATAACGACCAAACGTTTCTCATTGTCGTAGGCGACGCTTGAATTATCCGTCCCCCCTGCGATCGACGTTACAAATAGCGTGCCAAACTTTCTGAGAACACCTGAACTCGGTGAAATTCTGCATATCGTTGGGAAAGAGCCGTGAGTTTCGTTTCATCAGAAACGAATTCGTTTGCAATAACTTTTGTCTCGCGGCTCTGTGTCCGCGCGTGTGAATGTCGAACGCGATTCCGAGCTCGCGTTAATTAAATGCCCTGTGTCGAAATGGTTTCGTTCCCCCTCTTCCCCGATTACGTCGAATCTCGTTTTTAACCGTACAAAAAATAGACGTCGAATCATCGAACGTTTTCCGCTTTTATGGCGCTTTTGATTTAAGGGACGAGAGGCTACGTTCGCGCCTTTCTCGACGCTCTTTGGATCCTGGCCAAAGCGAACGAACCACAGCCACGTTTTTCTCGGCTGTGTACGACGTTGTCATACGATATATCGCACGAAAGACAGTGAGAAATCATGCGCGGGAGAAGCTTGTATCTACTTTAGGAGACACTTTACGGGTGATACGTTTATTCTTTCCAGGAAAATCTGTGTCGGGTCGTGGAATCGAAGAGGATGCTTTATATTCACCAAAGTGAATCATCGAACCAGTCAGCCGCACCTTTTTTCCTGTACTGGTTGTGATTGGGAATTACCTTTGATCAACGAATTCGTAGATTCGTGTTATTTAAGAAAATGGACTGCCGTATATAAATTCTTCTTTTGTAATCTCTAGAATCGTTGCAGTTTTTAATCGAGAAACGATTCCCAGAAACAAGGCTGATCAACTTTATAGTTGTTTACGCACGACGTAGCCGTAAGTCTAAATCCGCGAGGAAAATTTCCAAATTGAGTTGAGCACATTTTCATCTTTATTTTGCCACGCTTATTTCCCTTTTACTTAGCTGTCGAATAAAACAAAGCAATAAAAAAGGACATAAAGTAGAGACGAACGGACGTGAAACGATAACCAAGGCTCTTACCACGTTTGCTTCGAGATGGAAATTTCGTGATACCGTAAGACAGGATCGCGGAATGTCCGGCGCGTTTCTTCCGTTTTTGGGACGCAGCGACGAATCGTTTCTTTAAGTCGAAGAAGAGACTGATATACGTGACCGCCCATTCTTCTTCCTGCCATCTGACGCTTCAATTTCAGGGCAATTCTAGGTGACGGAGTAGCAATTCGCAGGCGGCGCATCGACCGCCGCGGCGAAACGAGATTTCTATCTGTCGGAACGAGCTAATGCGCCGGCCGAGTTTGCCCCGCTGATCCTACGTCCTCGTTTCAACTGCTTTCCGCTGGAAAGAACTCGCGCTTCCGTTTGACCCCGAGTCTCTCTTTCTCTTTTTCGCTTTATCGCCCAGCCTGTCTATCGATTTAAGTTCCGTCATCTTCCTAGATGTGCAGCGGGGACACGCGGTTCCTATTTGTGCCGCGTAGATTAATGACTCTTCGCGCGAATAAGAGAACGTCGGAATTAGGGATGAGAATATGATTATTGCGAGAGCAAGTCCTGTTGATGGATGAAGTTATAAATAAAGATTACGATCTTCATTCGTAACTTTCTCAATTAAATATTTTTCTGCTGAAAAATTGTTTTCCTCTATGAATTATCGGCAACGGAGGGGCGTTTTCTCTGATATTTTTGCGACGATGAAGATGAAAGGAACGAATACGTGATAGGAATAAATACGCGATTCGCGGGGAAGACTTTAAAATCAATACGCGTAACAAGTATCTTCGTTTTAATGCAAGAATAAGAATTATTAGCAATTTTAATTTATTTTGTTGCGCGATACGCGTATTCAGCGATAATAGAAGCACTACTGGTATTTCGATAATGCTATTTAATTACTTTTTCCTGAATGAAAAATTAAGACGAAAGAAAGCAAAGACGACATACTTGGAGTGGCGTAGATATTGAAAATTTATTGCTCGAAGCGAAGGAATATTCATCAACGCGAGAAGTTGTTTGTTCCAACAGTAGACTCGAATGCGTCGATATTTACCTGTTACCGTTTCATCATTTACACAGACGAAGTTAGCGAAACGGTCGACAAACTTCGTTCCTATTTGCGTTTACAGTTTGTTCAATTAAAATCAGAAGTCGCGAAGCGAACCAGCTCAAGTACCCGTCTTTGAGTCTCGAAGCTCGAAGAAACGCGCGTCACATTGCAATTCCCCTTCCTTCTTCTTCGTCGTATCTTTTTCTACGTTAAGATACGTAAATGACAAAGAATTCCTATCCATAAATCTCGTCTCTATCGCAAATTCAATTTAAACTCGGTCTATTTAATCAATATCGACCATCAATCGTTCTGCATTGAAAATCTCACTCGAAACGCGATATCACTGATAAAAGTTGTTAACCAAATCCAAAAGCCGAAACAAATTACGCATCGATAAATCTCCTTCAATAGCGTTTCTAGCCAGGAGGAGAAAAGTTGTCGAGTTAAACGGTACCAAATCCAATCGTAGAAATTTTTCCAAGGGATATAACCGACAACAAAAAGAGAAATAGATAGATAGATAGATGGATAGATGGATGGAGAGAGAGAGAGAGAGAGAGAGAAATAGGGAAAGAAAAAAAAAGAATTAACTTGGCCAAACACGATCTATCAGAGCGCGTTTTATTTGCACGCGCCAACTCGCGGTCGAAACAGAGAATCCCCCGAACCCCTGTGAATCGTTCCCTGTCTGCTACCCCTTCCAACCTCTTTCCAACCCTCTTGCTATCCTCTTTTTTCTTTCCTCGAAACGAAATTTCGTGCTGGATCGCGATTCATGGCCCGCGCAGTTTCGACGCAATTCTCGTTTATCGAGTGGCTCGGACGGGCAACGGGCTTCGCGTGTCCGGATGTTCGCCAGCTTAAACAGCCCGACGTCCATGACATCGCGCAATCCGTCATCCGCACCGGCTGATTAATTGCAGCTCGGTTCTCCGGCTCGAGTGCGACCCAGACGAGATTTAAACAGTTTTTCGCGTAGAATCGATGGCGAGATCGCTCGCAACGTTAAGATTCGATCGCGTTAAGGCAATGGAACGGTTTTCGAATGGATCCGATTGTTGCGTCTAATTGAAGTTTTAGCTCGTATCGCGTAAGGATTCTTCAGAGTAGAATGTCTAGTTTGTGAGAATTCTTTTTTGTTTTCTCTTTCTTCTTTCTTTGTAGAACAGCTTTTCGCTATTAATCGGCTGTTCGATTGAGAGATCGCACGGAACGTTAACGTTCGAAAGCGTTACGTTGATGTTGCGTCCGATTACAATTCCAATTGAGATCGTTGGGTGGGAATTTTTCAGGTTAGAATTTTTATTTTATGAGAATTTATGTTCCTATAAAACGGTTTGGGGAACGTGGAAATATTGGGATACATTAGGTTACCGGTTTTCGGCGGATGGTATGTGTGGTACGTATTGATGGCACGTGAATTATGGTGGATTATTTGTAGAATATGTTGATCGTGGATTCCTGTTTGCATACAAGGCATATTTTTGCTAGTGGTATTGAAATTTTTGGGTTTTGGTTCTGGGTTTGGGTATCGGCATTCGTGCAAATAATCAGAATCTTCATATTAAATTAATCCGTTTGCGATGAAAGTTATTGCAAATTTATTAATCATTTTAAGAACTTCAATACATGACTCGATTTGTTTCTCGAAACGTTGACTTACGCCGCTATGATTTTCCGCTTGTAAATTGTTTATTTACCTTACTGGAAAAACATTTAGCAAAAAAAGATCGTACTACTTAAAACCTAACGGATCTAACGGAACGTAGGAAATGCATTCTCGACAGCAAGAGCCGAGGCTCGTATTTAGAGTTCGTATTTTGTATTAACGAGGTTATACATGGGGTTGCGTGCGTGTCACGCGATCGTTCGAGAAAGCTGGAAACTTTTGTACTACAAGAACGATCATGAGGGTGGAAAGTTGCTCGAGTTCCTAGTATTCCGTGAAGTGGACCGAAGTTTTCCACCCTCGTTCGTCCAGTCTCATGCACTTCGACCATTTTCGTTCCTCGTTTCTACTCTAGACCTTAACTCTCTCGATGTAACTTCAACCTCTGTAATTTTATCGTGTCTCCGTTACTTTCGTCTGTAATTCTCGTCGTTGCACGAAACAGTCTTCTTTCCTACCGTTGTTTCGTCACCGACTGGAAACTCTACTTTCTCCTTCCAACCTTTCCATTTGTCAGTGCGTTCGAAAACTTCTTTCTCTCTTCCCGAAGAAGAAATACCGAACAATCTAACTGGAAACTCCACTAGATATCACGTATGCTTCCCACTGAATCTCGCGGAAACTTATTCTCCATTAAAACTTTCTCGCTCCCGTTTCAGTCCGCTCGTATAATCTTCCAATATTTGTTCCGATTCTTCCTAGGTACAGAGACGATTTAAACGGGAGAAAAACATTCGCGGAATCCACCGGAGGGTGCAAAGCGTGTTCGAGTAAACAAACTGGTTCGGGTTTTCGAACGATACACAGTGTGTCGAAATGATCGTGAAAACGTCAGTGGATCGTGTACAGGCTAACGTCGTGTTTGATTATTCGGGTTACTGTATTTATTTTTTCAAGTACAATCATCTTGATATGGGATGTATATGTTTCTAGATAGGCCGCAATTATAGCGTGATACAGCGACTGAAATGGTTGAAAGATAGACGACGTTAATGTGTACAGTGCTCGTAACGTCCGCAAACTTCAAAATTATATTACCAAAAGAGTCGTAATAAGTAGCGCTGGATTTCTATAAGAAGCAAAGAACTCGACCCAAACTATAGGATCCGTATCGATCTGTTACGCCTAACTGAATAATTTTCAATTAAATATACGATAAAACGATATTTTTCAATAAATAATATTCCAATGAAGGAGTCTTTGAGTCTTCGGAAATCTAAAAAAGGCTATAGAAAATCAGGCTATAGAAAAAAATAAAAATCACGATTTTTTTCTTGGTCAGCCGTATCAACAGATTGTGTGGTGGCGTTTAGTCAAGTGTTACTCGACCACGTCTTGCAACGGAAAACAACTCGTTCCACAAGACACTGTTACGCCCTTCACGCGTCTTGTCTCTGTTCTAGCTTTTCCTTCCTACCGGCCAGCCTTCTTTCGTAATTGCGAGAATTTCGTGGCCGAAAGAGGGCCAGGCACGGTGACAAAGCGGCAACCATGGCAATTATCTCGAAACGCGTGCACTTGCTTGCAGCCAGAAGAACGAAGATGAGAAAGGGAAGAATGGAAGAGAATCAGAGGGGAGAGAGATTCCAGTTTGCTCTCCTTTTGCGATTCGAGCCGCGAGGTCGGTTAATCACTGGACGCCGGAGAAAACCAACGCCTCGAAAATTGTCCCCTACGCGAGTTGGTAAATAACGGCAGCCATCGTTTCCCCGGCTTCCCTCGCCGCCACCAACTTTCTTTGCCCACGATAGAACCGAGCGTATCGCGTATAGGGTGAATGGAACGAATATTCGATGACGGAAATTCGAACGAAATATACGACTTTTAATTTCCTAGGGAATTTTTATTTATGTAGGTAATGGAGAACGAGTTTGGAAAAAAATGTGATAGTCTTGGAATAATTTCTTCTGCGGTGCAAACTCGACGAACATGCGAGGATATGTGCTTTGCGATCACACGGAGATAGCATGGTTCCTCGAGAAAATGACGGTATCAGATCAGTAAAATAGAGACTGATTGCTTTGGTGATTCTATCATTATTTACAATATTATTCAATATTATTCATAAATTCAATTCAATATTATTCATAGATTCAATATTATTTACAATAAAACCTGTTACTGATTTACCACCGCTCGTTCCCCAAAATTTTATACGTTTAGCGGGACGATATTGCCATCGACCAACGCCTGAACTTCCTAGGAACCCTAAATTACCAAAGGACGCCATCAAAGAATATTAAAATCCATTATATTCGTGATTCCCCCGATCTTGAAGTTTGAATCACTATTAAATTTCTTACCAATTTCTCCGCTGTTCGTTCCTCAAAACTTTACAATTACCGGTAGATCAGTTTTCATTTTCACCTCGATGCTACGAGGAGAAACAGGATTCTACAAGGTTCTACTGTCTCGTCGCTCGATCTCCCTCGTGCAGTCGTTAAACTTCTAACGATCCATCGTACAGACTTTATCAGCAACGTTAAAGCGTCACGGTACGAGGGTTTCCGAGATCCAAAGGGGAGGAGTTTTTGAGCGTTTTCTCCGGGGATTTTTGAATATCTGGCTGACACGTTATCGCATGGTCCAAAGCGTTATCATCGTGGAGAAACTTTTCGTGGCTGTTCTTTCGCCGTTGCTCGCGCGAATTTTCTCTCTCTCTCTCTCTCCCTTTCTTTCCATTCATTCTCTGCGGAAGACACACGTCTCTGATTCTCACGATATAAGCGTCAAATTCACGGGGGAAGCGCGAGAGAATTTCGAGGAGCTTTCCCTCGGGATTCGGGAGATCTCCCCTTTTTTTTCTTCCCTCTATACTTTTCGTTTCGCCATCATATCCGTGGATCTACTATCTATCCTAAATGTAGAGAGATTTCCCAACGCTGTTCTTTTACACCTGGTGATGTGTATCCCCTTTTCCTCTTCTTCGTAGATCCATTTTGATCGAAGAGAAAAGTTCCCAGTATCCCCCACGCGAATCAAATATTTTCTAATCTCTGCGGGACGCGTGTCCGTAAAATATTATATCGTAAAGATTCTAAAAGTTTGATCTCTTAAATTTTACCGATAATTTTTCCCTACGATTTCTACGGAATAATAAACAGAGACAAAGATGAAAAGGTATTTCTTTCTCCGTCTTTCACTTTGAAAATCGAATATAAACATCTTCTCTGTTTGGAAAAACAGAGTCTTTTCTGTTGCTTTTCGTTCATTTTTATTCTCTTTGTAAATCTTCTTTTTACGGCGAACTCGAGCATTCCCCGCTAAAAGCTTCGTACGTCGATGCTTCTGTATGAGTCGCAGGTATATTTTTAATCAATTTAAATAACGCTCGTTGCTGTTAAACATCGTATTAAACATTAACGATACGAATTTACACGCGCATTATAATATACATATTGTAATATAGAGTAACCATAAAATTTTATAAATCTTTGATCGCATAAAACATTAGTATCCATAACAGTACAAAATAATGCGCATGTAGATATAATCTACCTACAACGGTTGCAAAAAGAACAACGTGATTCTTTATCTCCTAACTGGTTTCTCGTTTTCGTCACGATCTTTCGCGAACAGATCTTTCAGGATACGACAGAAATTAGTTTCGAGTCGGCTGCACCGACCCTAGTCTAGCTAGTGATTGCACTTCGCCGGTGCACCACGTTGACGATCTTTTTTCCACCAGGCAACAACGAGGTAGAACGCGTTTCATCCGGTCGCTTTTTTCGCCAGGATTTCTTTCGGCGCGTTCGTTCATTTTTCATTTGTTCGTTTCTTTCGCCCGAGGAACAGAGGCAAACTAGAGAAATTCCTGGCTGACGGAAAACCACGCGGCCAGATGAGATTTCGCCCTAGGGAAAGGAGAAGAGCGACCGATGCAAAGCGTTTTATTGCCGGCGTTCCGCTTTCGAACTTTCGCGCTGCCCCTCGCGAAATTACGGTGCAGGAACGCCCGGAACTCGAACGCGGAAACCTCTCGCAGGATTTGCACTCCGAAGATTGTCCAACGATCCAAAGAGTCGAGTTAGAGCCATTCCATGGTCTTCCGGTTTTAGGTTCTTGGAGCTCGATGACACGTGTTTGGAAGAAGCGCGAGTTATCTCGACGAAAGCAGCTTAGGTTTCGTCTCTTATACGTCTTGCAATCTTTACTCCGTTTTTTGTTCACAGGGTGTGTATGGTAATCGAAAGAAATCGCGTATCGAAGTATTTTGAAATAGTAGAAGATTTCCAAGTATCGAGGAAATATTGAAAAATGTTGGAATTGAACCGTTAGGAAAAGAAATATTTTTAATGATTGGACAATTTAAGAATATTCCGTGATATTACAGAGATATATTGGAATATTAAAAAATTTCTTATTATTAGGATTCTTCTAAGATGATAAATTCGTTCAAAGTCTCGCAGAGTAGGAGATTTTGTTAGATGTTACGCGAGAGCAAATTTGCAGTTACGTTGTAATCGGTTGATCGTGATTGCAGATGACGAGGTTAAATTTTTAAGTTGTAAATCCTACATCGCGTTGCTATTAATCGTATTTTCGCAACTATTTGTTTGCAACTCGCAACAGGCACTACCTTCGATTAAAAATGTACACAGTAATATAATAGATAAATTCTTCGGTTATTTTCCCATAGTTTTATGATCCATAAATTGGCAATTCAAAAATGTTCCACTCTGCTTGAAAAGATCATGCGTAAAAATATTAAATCTTCGCCGAATAAACCGCGAAACAACGAAATGAGTTTCTTTACGCTCTTGCGATACGTAAATTGACAAATCGGAAGTGCTTTGCTTTATATGGAAACAACCAGATATTTAAGGGTTGAATGATTTTATTTAAACTAACCGCGACTCAACCGAAATTTAATTTCGGTGAATATATTTCGCTAAATCGTGGCACGAGGTTGGGATGCATCGTACGCAGAAGAGATAGCCGGAGAAAATTTAAGGGAAATTTTATTGAGAATCGAGCGGAGGGATGCAGTTAATGCGGCGTAGCAAGGATGATTCCACGAGAATTCACGATTTTTCGTAGATGAAGGAAATTTTAGAGTAAATCCGCCGTAAATCTGGTCCAGCCAGAGCAAGTAGAACGTAGCACTGCGAACTTAATACGTCGCGGCTCCTTTAATCCCGATATTTCAAGAATTCGCCAAGTCGGCAGATACTCGTGAAATACTTGGCCAACTATGAGGACCGATAGCCTCCAACTTCGAGTCAGCGTTAACTTTCAAAGGTACGCGTATGCAATGACGTGTAATGAGCATGATGCACAGAGCGTTCCAACAAAAATCAAACACCCAAATATCTACTTCATTCTTAATCGTTTGAGAGACGTTTAACACACTATTCCGAAGGGTAAAGGAAATCCATGTGATTCGTAATCGTCGTCTCTCTGAGACTTTTTTTTCGCGATCATTTTAGGATTCTTGTGAAATTTCCAATATGAATGTACGACAAAATTTGAAAAATAAAACGTGATTTACGTCGCTCTTCGGATTGCAATTATTAAAGTTTAGGAATTTTGGATTATTCCTCGAGTCTCCTAATATTTCATCCATAAAAATCGGAATTTTATCTTCAGAAATATATGAATCTCTACCATACATCATGTCCTTGGTATTTTATGGCTAACAATCAATTCGAGATTAAAGGGGAGAGGCCGATATCCTGAAAATTTTACATCAAATGTTCAATCTTGGCAAGGGTCTGATCCGGTTAATTATTTTGAGATAAACGTACAAAGGGAGGCCATAACGCCTTCGGTTGGAGACTGGAGAGGTGCCGATCTCGATAGGAAAGACTGTTTCCAGGAAGTCGCAGTAATCTGGCGTGTTAAGTGGTCGATAGGGACTGCCAGTTAATTTTCTCAGCCTGCTATTCTATCCTGAATCAGACGTTTGCATAATTACAGTATGAAATTTCTATTAGTGGAGATACGGATGAATAATTAACACTTGAACTAATACCTATCTGTAATACGTGTAATACTTAATTATAATATACGTAGATGATTGTAATTAACCCGTGGTGAATGAATTGTGAGTCGCCTTATACTCGATTACGTTTCAATTTATCGTTCAGAAATTTTTCGAATATATTTTTGACGAGGACATGGAAGAATCGCGAATAGCTTCAATTTTGCGCTAAAATGCTTCCTAAACCTCTCTTTAAAATTAAGTAGAGCTAAATTAAAAATTGTAAATCTCTATTCGCTTCCTCTGCTTTATTCGCTTCTATTCGACATAAGAATTTCGATATTACAGTAGGATTAAAATCGTTTGGCGAGAAAAGAAAAGAAACTATACATAATTCGTGTTCGATTCTCAATGAAAGCCAACCTTCGTTTTTGCAAATTCAACAATTCCAATATATCGCGCGAATGTTATCGTCTCGCATTTCGCCATGCCTTTGTCGCACGAACTCCAATTATCTTTCATTTACTTATACTTTCTACTTCTTCCTGTACGTAACCATGAAATAAACACTCGATAATTTCACCGTTAATATTCACCCTCACCTCGAGTAACCCTCGCTAAAAGCGCGATAAATTAACCTTAACAGTTTCCTGTGTCCACGCGTCATCTCTCTTCGTAACAACTTTCCACAAAAAGATTCTTTTTATCGATTGGCCGAAAAAACATCATGTTCCTCCTGTCCTGAGCCGCTTCTTTTTCCTTTTTGTTAAGTTTCCCTTCTTATCTCGCGGACATATTACGAAGTACAAGGGTCACCTGATCCAACTTGCTGGAAATCGCGTGAAAATCTTCGGGCTCGGTCGTTTTTTACAACAATCGGCCGGTCGAAGCGCCCTGTGAAAATCAGTGGCCGTGAGAGATTCAACAGCCGGACATCGAGCGGAAAGAAGGTCGTTAAGAGGTTGCAGCGAAGGGCTTCCGGGGATTCTCTCCTTATTAAGTTCTTGCGGATTAGCGCACGACGTGGCCCTTAGTCGCATATTTCCGGTCAGCTCTGGTTGTTCTTTTTTTTTTCTTGCTCTGTCCCATTTTTTTTTTTTTTTATTTTCTAAGAGAGTTAATTGAATTGGCTTTGATTTTCTACCCGCTTAGACCCTCGTCAACGATGTCAATTTGTATTATTAGAGTTAACGAGCCCGAAAGATGTAAAACTTGGCGGGTAACTTCGTTAACGAGCTTCTCTCGTGTTAAGATTCCGACGCGTGGATTTCGTGGATTTAGCAAACAGGTCGAGATATTTAGCAAATGAATGGAATCTTATCGGAGAAAGATAAATATATGGGTTCGTGAAAGTATTCGAACACTTTTAGATACCTTTTACGAATATATTTATGTGAATTACACGTTGAAAACGCGTTAAAATTTCATTAGCATTAGCATTGTTAGGAGATTCGACTATCGTGATTGTGTTGGTAAAGTTTGTAACATACCCGAAAATATATGTAGAAATGACAAGATGGTTGGTATAAATATATAGCGATAATTGAGTTTTCTACATTGGTTTTAATATTCTATTCTATACATTTGGCGAAAGAATAAAATCGAGAGAATACAGAACAGAAATATGAAATATTCTCTCGTGACATATTAAAATTAATAAATTCTTTGTAGTTGACGTGATGCCATAGTATATTCTTTTGAATTGTAATTGGTTACACGTATAATAGGAAACATCATCTCCAGAGGATCAGTCAACGTTAAATTTATAGTACAGGATAAACGATGTATAATATATATATGTATATTTGAATTCTTTCTGTTGGTCTTATTTCATCCTCCGTTAATTGCAGTTTCACGTTTACAAAAGGATTCTCTGTATTTACAGACGATTTACGCACAGTGGAGTTCCGGTGAAAATTTCGTAATTGAACGTGTTTGTGTTTCGATTCTCTGTCTTTTCTTTTCCACTTTTTCTACTCTTTCCTGTGTGAATAAAATCACAATCGTATAGGATTTTAATACAGATACCAACCAGCGAGTCGATAAATTCGGTTTTCATTCGTCGGTATCGTATCTTGTTTTCATCATCCCGCGTTAGTTTTCACGAGAGAACCGCAAATATCCTTTAACAAACCTGAACAGATATCCGCAATGCGTGTGTTATCGAATTGGTTTGATAATAGCCGTTGCATCTGGAAATTGAATTTCATCCAAAGGTGAGCGTAGAAAAATATATTTGATCGGTGCGTACAAAGTGCCATTTTCTCGAATAAAATTTTGCAGAATGTCGTATTTTATAATCGGCGTACTTCCCGTGTGATTCGATGCGCCTACTTCTCCAGCGATTAACTAGTTTCATTATTCCAGATCTGTAAGAATTATTCAGAAATAAAAAAAAATCCTCGAGCCGAGGTACAGATGTTGCAGTTCCTTCATTTATAGTTTTTTAAAAATAACCAATTAAAAAATTGTCCATACGGAACAAAGGATACCTTTAATCTTCCACAAGCTGCTAAATTTATGTTTCTAATGATTTTCATGATATTTTTCCAAACTTCATCTCGCATAAGAACGTCATCGTCATCTCACGTGAGATGTCGATAATGAGATTTTTATTATAAATCTATAATTATAAATATAATAAATTTAAATAAATAAATAAATAAAATAAATATAAATTTATTATAAATCTTTATAACGTTCGGCTTATAGTAAATTCATTATTCTTTAACGCGACTCACAATCGACGATAAAAGACGAAATTTACTGGTATAGATTCGTTCCTCAAATTCAAACTTCAAAAAAAGCAACGTTTCATATATTCTATAGTCTAATATTATTATTAAGCCACAATAGCCGAATATTAACAAGCCTGATATTAATATTAGGCTTATCGAAACTATTGGATATAGAGTTGTAAAGCATTATTTGTGATGAAATAGACGAGAAAAAGTCCAAGTTATGTATCGGCGGTAATTAAGTAAGTTTTCAGAGGAAACAGAAGACGATTGATATGAGGAGGAACAAGTTTCAAATTTCGTGCACGATATTGGAAAGTCGTATCTCGTAGCTAATATTCCGTAACGGATCATGCAATTAGTTAGGAGCTATAATTAGAAGGCGAGGTCGAATTCGTAGCGAACTTTATCTTCTAATCTCGATACGCGCGCGTTACACCCAGGGAATTAATTTATTAGCGGTTAGTTTGCTCGAACGTTCTCGCTTAGAAACGTGCGCCTTTAAAAATTGAACCATAATCACGCGCCATTCTTCCACTAGTAATTCTACTGTTTCTTGTTTATTAATGTACCTTGATATACGTTTCTATACACGTTTCTACTACTTAAGAGTATTAAGATTTTATTTACTTCGACTTTACATCAAGACATTTGAGCATTTCTATTGACGCTGTCTTTTTAATAATATCCGCTTAAATTAAATACACTTTTATGATCTCTACATAATTAACTCTTAATAGCATTGTACGTATTGTAACGTAATATTTCAATTCAATATTTGATTATTTCCAAATTATGTTGTTGCATATTTCATTCCATCGTGTTGCCTTAATTTTTATAAAACAAATATTGGTTATCACGTACAATACCTGTAATCAATAATACAATAGAGGCAGGATACAGTAACTGTAACAAACAGTACAATACTGTTTTTACCATACAAATTGCGATGTAAAAAGATTTTTATCTTCTTACCCTCGACCCTTCAATTTCTCTACCTAAATCAGACGCATCCACGCTTTAAAAATCCTCCACAAATCATGCGAATCTGGTATCCCATTCGGCCCACAAAATCCCATATACTACCTCATATTCCAGATGAGCTTCCATTATCGTTACGTTCGCCCTACTAATATAGCGGAGGCATTATCGCAAGCAACCACGCAGCGTGTTAAGCAGTCATGTCTGAGCCTCTGTTTTCGCTGGCCAGGGGTTCAATCAGCCGGATGAATAACGCGAAAAAATTACAACTATACGTCATGGGGGGAGCACCATAAATCGAGCCACGTCCTTGCTTCGGATCGCACCCCCATGGAGATCCGGTCGCCGCCATGACAGCCAGGAACGTGAGGCTAACACGCGGATATTATGAAAGGTCGGATATAAATTTTCGCTCTGACATGACGAGGATAAACTGCGATCGTGATCATTAAACTGCCGATGTTTATGCAAATTTATATTTTTACAAATAGCAAGTATGAAACGGCAAATAGACATTTGTTTTATCTAAAAGCGTTACCTATCGGGCTGGTAAATAAATTGGCTGGAAAATAATGAGAAAATGGTATTTCGGATATTTTTTGGATATTTTCAATATCTTCGCGTATTATGAATATTTGATGTATTTTCTTACGTTTAAATTCCCCAGAAATGCATAAGCATCGACGATCATTATCCGTGTAACAATTGGACACCTCGTAATACGTCGTAAGTGGTGGCGTTTATCCCGGATACTGATTACAGGCTGAGCTTTAGTGGCCTGTACTCGTCAAAGGGGCCAACTTAGCTGTACCACTTAGCGCTTTGTTATTCCTCGTTCGAAGTTTCTTCGTTAAATTTCTATTATTGCGATTCGACCCTCGAGAGAATATTTCGAAAACCGAACAAAGAGCTAAATATCGAAGAGCAGTAAACGACGGATAAAGGAAAGTGGAGAGAACAATTACGGTACTCTGTGAAAATCTAAAAACGTAAAAAATCATATTCCCGCCACGAAGCTGGCTCCCTCTGGATCATTTTCAATCTACGGTAGAGTACAGATTTCTTCGGTTTGAGAAAAATATGAAAAACTCGTTGTTAACCTTTGTCAATTCAATCATGCCAGTTATGATATAACTCTGGCTTGCGTTTGACGCAGCTGTCAGTTACAGTGATAAGGGTTAATAATATCCTTGATTCCTCGTTTCCATTTTATGCAAAAGTCTTTCTTTAGTCATTAAGCTTCTTTTTGTTCCCTAGAACGAGAGAGTGATTGGAACTCATAAAACTTCATGAATCATTGCAGGGACTAATATAAGATAAAATGAACGATCTTCGTTAATCAGACAAGTAAACAATTTATACGATTCGAACCATAAACGAAATGGTATCGTGTTCAACGACAAAAACTTTAGATTTCGGCTTTCGCTATTTCGAAATAAAGATTGATAGGGCAGATAGAAAATTTTAATTGGCCAAGTCGATCCGTTCGAGCTTGACACGGCGATGAACCATAACTTTGGTCGGCGAAGTTTGATGATAAATGTTGAGCCACTGATAAATCTTGGACCGTTCGGAGCTCTAGAAACGAGCCAAGACAAAAGTTTGGAGAAGTAGCGTGGAAAAGTTTTACAGCGAAGACTAAGTTGAATTGTTTTCGAAGCGGCCTGGACGGGTGAAGGCGACGAGACTTGATTTTATAATGAGCCTGCGGACCCTTGATCTCTTCTGAGATTTATGACACGAAAGTTCATAATTTAGGTGCTCTTGGTTAGACGTGTCAATGTTTTCCCAATTTCGACCGCGATTTGAAAAGTTCAACATATCGTGTAATGAAATCTAATCACTCGAGCTGCCATCGTGATTCCTTTTTTTTTTTTTCTTTTTACTGAGAATTTACAAACCGTTGAATGTTTCTGTTTTTGGAAGAATATACGATTTTTATCCTTCGTTCAGAATCGAACAGAGAGAATATACATACATACACGTTGAAGGAATGCATTACTTATGGAATGACTCGATATTTCCATTCTTATCTCGAAATCCAAGAGACACGGGCAAGAAATTATGAATCAAAGATCAGTTAAAGCTACTCGAGCTCGTTCTCCGAAAAGTAAGTAAATTTTTCAAGAAGAGGGCCATCAAGTTATTAACAACAGAGAGCCTAAATTCTAAATAAATATTTCTTCATCTTCACTATGAATCCTCCGAACATCGAAACAACATAATACTTCCATTTCTTTCTAAAACTTGTAGAAACCATAAAAAGCTGATTCGCTCGTACAACGTATCGTTTCTACGTCTCCGTGTAATAGCTTCGAACGCGCATTTTTAAATTCTAAGCTCGGCGAAGGTATTTGACGTCCATTCGATGCGAAACTAACGAGATCAGGATACGCACTGTCGCGTGTTCGTGTCGGGTTGGCGGCAGTTTCGAGCGAAGTGAAAAATTGTAGGCTGTTAACGATGATCAGGGGGATGCTCGTTATTGGAGCAGAAGCGAAGTGCGCTCCCCTAGCGATTTCGAAAGGTATTGTACTCGCCGATGACGATGATTCAACGTATTTACGACGAATGGGAGCTTCGAGATCGTGCCGCGAGATTAAATTACGTTCGTTGGACGTGGCGGCGATAAAAAAAAAAGGCGCATCGACGAACAATGGATAAGTTTCGCGAAGATGACAAATTGTTACCGGAAGTTCGTCGCGATATTTTAATCTTTGCATCGAGACTCTATCGCGCCTTGCAGCCGTTCCATAAATTTCCATTTATTAGGGCTGAATTAATGGGCGATTATGTCCGCGCGTTCTAATTGATTATTATCGAGATTAGATCGATGTAAATTTTTTCCTCTCGCGGAACGTTAACTCGCGTCGACGTTTCACGCGTGCGTGTATAATTCGCGGGTACTTTGAGAACGGAAGAGGAAGACTCGAGCGAGCGAGCATGATTAAATTCTTCGTTGATTGGTCGTAATTGAGGAGTTTGTTGAAAAAAAAAGGACCTGTAGATTCATGTAGATACGTAAATATACAAGGTATCCCGGAGTTCGATAGCCAAACTTTGTATTTTGTTGATTAATTTAATAGATAAAATTTAATATTTCCGATATTGAGCCGTAAAATTTGATCGCTTACGTCGAAGTTAGTATTCAATTAAACTTTTAAATGTGTTTAAAATTCCAGCGTGTTAAGCATGTAATTTGATATAACGATTCCTATTAAAGATTATAATGCAATTTCGTATCCTCCTATTTAATTTGTTATAACAAATTATGAAATTTTTATTAATTATGAAATATTTTTTTGTTAATTATGTTATTAATTTTTTTATTAATTATGAAATTTTCATAGTCATTATAATTATCAATTAGAATGTAGCTAATATATTAAAAAACCGGAATTAAAGCTTCGCATGCAGATTAACCAATTCACCGTTATGTCTTATGAACCCCTTACCAGAAAGCTGCTCTTCAGCTACTTACAAAGAAATTTTACACGATAGTTATGGTATTAATGATATTTTAACAATACGGGGAATTACACGAAAATGAGTAACGAAATATTTCGAATTAGCCACGATTATGAAAACCGATTTAGTAAATTAATTGTCGGAAGTAATTATTCGTAGCAGACTGGGGGATAAGTGGAGCAAAAACTTCTTCGTGGTTTTATTCTCAAGCACCGTATGCGAAACGCATGGTAAATATATGGAGGAACATGTATTATGCGGGTACTTTACTGCATAAGTTCGCTCCATCGTTTCTCAAGCACATAATGGTCTTCGGACTATCTTTTCTTCGTGCATCGAATTTCCTTTCCCTTTAACAGCCATTAAGAGCAATTCAAAAAGAGTACTTTGCGTGGAACGTAAAAGATTTCTTTCTCGTTTTGTTCCTCCGTTATCTGCTAATTTATTTTACAATAAAAATTCCTGGCTATTATATCGCGCAAGTAGCACGAATCAATAACAGCGTTGTAGACTAAAATGCAAATAAATTTGCACGATACATTCAATTCGTATTATAATCACGATGAAATCATTGATCAATTAACGCAACCAGAATGATCAGGCGTCCATATTCAAGGCTGTTTATTTCATTCGAGTGCTAAAGGCCAACGACGTTACATTAAATTTAATATTAATTAAAATATTTCAGTGGAACGTCATAATGTTTGGACGATCGTCAATCAGATAAGTCCAGCGATATTCTTAGATTTTCCTATTCTACACGTCGCATTTCAAGTAGCGCGAATCAATAACAACACTGCGAACCAAAATATAAACAAATTTACATAATATGCACAAACTATATTACGATAACGAGGGAACCATAAATCAAATTCACCAAACATGATAATCAGATTCTTCTATCGTAAATAGTCCAGGTAATAGGGTTCAATAATATTGCACCAAACTGAATGATGTTATATCGAAATATACCAGAGGTTATCAGCGATCATCATCAGTCAAACCACACAAACAATGCCACTAAATTTCCCTATACCGTACGCTACATCTCATTTAAGTAGCAGGAGTCAGCGATAATGTTTCAAACCAAAATATAATGTTTCAAATTGAAATGTCATGTTTCAGGTTGGGGTTAAGTTACGAACGAATCCCTGAAAAGTATAAAAGGACATCAAATTGATCAAATAACCGAAACACGACAGTCTGATATCTTTCCATTATATGCACAAAGTGTTCGCTTAATCTAAGTAGTATGGCCGAACGATAATGCGCGAAACTCAATAATATCAGATTAAAGCGTCCGAACGCTACGATCGCAATCATACTAGTCAAATAAGACAAACGAGGCCATCATTTTCATATTCCACGCGCCACATTTCATCCAAGTAGCTACGAGTCAATAATAACACCTTAATCATGAAATTACACGGAAACTATATGTATAACGTTTCAAATCCGGGTATTATCTACGCAAATAGATCCATCGAAACGACTAAATAATAGGCTATCGAGCGAAACGGTGGCGATCTTGCGGAAATTTCTCGAATTCTCCGATCGGCTAATTAGTAGGGCAGGATGGCGTTATCGCGATATTACTCGTACGATGGAAATAGTGGACCTAAACGGTCGCGTAAAGAGGGATAGAGAGGGAGGGAGATAAAGAGGGTGAATGAGAGAAGCGTATCCACGGCGAAAACAGCGTGTAAAGCCGGTACTGGGACAATGGTACGTTTGATTCGGTTAATGAATACTTGTCGAGCGCGGATTATCGTGTGCTTATCAGCGTGAAATATGATCGCGTCGGTGGACACGACACGATTCGCAAACAAACGGACCGGGCTTGCAAATACCGCGTACGGTTAACCTTTCAGAAACGGGACAATCGTTGGAAATGAACAATGAGAGGTGGCAGCCGAGAGGGTGGAGGGAACGATTCCACGCTTGAAAATTGTTCGTGATTTTAAATATCGCCTCGTCATCGTCCGCCAGGACAATCCTTCATCCCTGCCACTGACAAAATTTTCAGGAATATCCCCGATTTTGACGGCACGCCGGAATTGCTTACGATTGTGTCGTGTTTTCGGTACGGTGGATGATCGATGAAATGCTTTTTCAATGATCGGATTATAGTTTGAGTGGAACTGACAGATAGTCAAGGTCGCGCCTCTGATCGTCAAAGGAAGATAAATTGAAATTCGATCGTAGTTTTAAGAATGGGAAGGATTGATACAAAATATGGAAAATATGAAAGATCGATTATTCCTGGCATGGTTAACAGGTTGTCTGGTTTTGGTTTAAAAGTTCCAAGCTTCTGCCATGTCCTTAAACGATTTTGCAACATCGATATATACCGACGAATTCTTCCTACCAGGGTGCATTAATCTTTCGTTACTTCAATAAAAATTTCCATACGCAAATAGGACGCGCAGTCATCCTTCCTATCTCTACGAGAAAATATTCACAAACCTTGCGATCTTTTCAAACCTATTACCTATCCACCGAGTTTCCCAAATTACCACGAGATCCTTCCACGGTTCAAAAATCGAGTCCGAAACAGAAGACGCACTACCTTCCTTCTAATCTGCCCAAGAAAATATTCACAACCCCGCCGATCTTAGCGAATTTATTCTACAATCAATTCCAACGTCCCTTCCCTTTGATAAAAATCGCCGCCATCTCCACCGTGATCCAAAAATCAAATCGCAGAGAAGACACGCAATATCTTACTTACGGATCTATATAAGAAAATATTCATGCAACCCGTTCAATTCACCCCGTCTTCTCCACCGGTTGCTCGGCGATTCGAAAATTAAATCGAAATCAATTTTATCGATCCCTTCGACGAATCTATCTCAGCATCAGCGATTCGATCCTGTCTGACCCAGAATCTCGAGCTCTCCCGATAGGATTCCTCGCATTGTATCTTGGAGGAGGAAGCGAAATAGGGACGTGTGCGCGCGCTCGCGCTATCTAGGGACAGGAAGTTAAGCGAAAAGAGGACCGACCGCGAGAGTGCATCGAACGAGATCGATTTTCTTTTAATACCGTTGGCCCAACATACATATGCGCGCGTGCACTCACGCACACACACACACACGCACACGTAAGCATACGCGTGATTGAGACCCTCGGGGTCGGCAATGAATAAAAAAGTTCGTAGCGGTGTCCGCCGTGTTCTACGTCGATTCAACGGTTGAACCGTGTCGCCCCGTTTCGCCTTCCGCTTAACGGCGCCAGATTACATGGACTTCCTGTTCTCTGGACTTCCTCCCGCGACACGTACACCAGGGCTCACCGAGGCGTGTTTCGATCTTGGTGACCTGGTTCGTGCTAGTGATTGTTTCAACGGGTGGTTAATCATTGTTTTTTCTGCTTCCCCTGTATATCAGGATGATATATAGAGGAGTTTTGATTTATTGGTCAGCGATATTGGCAGAGTTTTTTTAATAATAGGAAAGTGTATTCTGGCAAAGCACTTAGATAAGGACCGGGTTATTTATTAATTTCGGTTATATGTTATCAGCCGAGTTATTTATTCATTTGCGTTATTTATTTATTCAATAATTTTAATTGTATAACGGTATACGAGGATTAACCGGGGTAAACACGATAGATTTATCTTCGTTGATTTTTCAATTTATATATTATTTTACGTGTTACGCCGGAAGAAAGTATTTTTAGCGTAATATAACAGGAGCTAAATAAAGGGAATTTTGTAACATGACATGGTTGAAGTTTAGAGGATTTTGTTAGCTATAAAAATATATATACCTCTCTAGAAGATAGCTAATGAATTTACCTATAAAATAACCAAGCGTTGGTCCTAAAATGAAATAGAAAGGCAGTCTAGGTAATATAGAATTAATCAATAGAATTTATAATGCTTCTACTATAGACTTACGTGAAGTTGATTGTAGGTCATTGATTATAAATGTTCATTATATTAATGGAATTAATCATAAATCATCATCTTCATACGGAATTGGTTACGGTCAATAATTGTAACATTAGATTGTTCTACAACATCGTAAGATGCGGAATAGAATGTATTAACTCTGATTCCGATGTAAGTACAGTGGGTAAAGATTTCAGCGAATCTCACACGATTTCACATTAATCGAAATCAGTCGTGCCGATGAATAAGATGCTCGTCAGAGATTACGAGTAAGACGAACGTCAGCAATACGGATATGCGCGATAACTTCCACTCTCACGAGATCCAAAGTAAACGTCAATGTCTCGATAATGCGTTCCAATCTGCTCACTGAAGTTATTCTTCGATCAAGTACGAGCTTACACGAGACACGCTGCAACTTTGAATTTTGTTTCCCAACGATCTTACACTTTCAATTGACTTTCCAAGGAAATTTATTCCAAGAGAACGAAAAGTTTAAGGAATAAACTTTTTCGAATTTTGTTTCTTTAATTAAATCGATAATTCGATGAATAAATTCTAGAATAAGCAAATGAGATCTAATATTGACAATTCTATGAACACAAAGAGAACGTCTGACGTATATACGCTCGTTCTACTGGAATATTTAGTAATGCTTTACTTTTGTATACCCTTAGCCTATTATTCTTGAATTATCGTTGAATTATTATTATTTCAGCTTAGATAACTGATTTTTTATATAGAAAATTACCGATTCGTTTCACGATCTATGACTCTTCTATCTTACAACGCGAGTTTACGTTCAAGTCGATAACAATCGACAAGAGTTTAATCGGACACCAACTAAAGTTTGGTTAAGTAAAACTCTACTGTACCTGGTCATATAAGAAGAACAAAAAGCAATTTTCTCGCCTCCTTTTTCAGGAAAACTCCCATCTTTCTTTCCTAGAATAACAATAAGCAAGACGTATCGTTGCGCGATTTCGTCAAATTATCAGAGCCGGCTCTCGCATAATAGAGGTGAGCGAAATGAATTGCGATCATCTTTCAGTGCTTGTGCATCCCGAGAAAGCACGACTCACGAAAACATTTTCCCACGCTCGAAAAGCTTCGGCCCTACAGAAAATTTCATGGCGTAAGAATGCTTAAAGGCGAGTTCCTGCGACGCTTTCGGTAGATCGATTTACGTAATAAAAGATATTCTCACGATTTATTGTCTCCTTTCCATGTATCCGCGTGCTCACATTGCCCCCACGCAACTACCATTAGTCTTCCTAGCTTGATAGCTGTGTACCAATATCGTTCTGTCCGTTTTCATCCCTCGTTGCTGTCCTCTTGAATCAATAACGCTTATGGACTATAATTTAACTCCATCAATACCACCACCTCTTTATTTTTGATGTTCGTAAAATAGAAAAATAAAATTTACGTGACTGCACTTTTTTTGATATTGTATATAGTGTGCATATATTGTATATCGTAAAATACTGGGGAAAATTTTAGAAGCATGTGGTACTCATCGAAACAAACAAACGGGTTTGAATAAACATGGATCGAAAAACCATTGGTCTCAGAGTTACGAGACGTTTATTGTATAAAAGTACGGCGTATTGTTAAACAGTTGCTTCGTTAAACGAATTGATACAACGAATCGGGAACTGCTGACAAGAGATAAGAGAAACATCGGCGATTTTTCAACGCGTGCGTGCTTTTATGAGGAAACGTGTCGTAGTGTGTGTTGAAACGAATGGTGGACATACCGAACATATGCTTTCATATGTAATATCTCACGAACAAAAACATCTGGTAACTGCGAAACTATTAGTTTTTCGACCCATGTTTATTAAGACCTTTTTGCTTGTTCTGGTAACTACATGCTGCAGTTCGCTCCCAACATTTTAGGACACTCCGTGTAGTTGTATTAATTACTGCAAAAGTAATATACGAATATGCGTTACGAAACTTTCTTTGCCTTCTCCTCAAGCTTTACGAATTTATCAACGAGGCTTATATCCATGTACGCTAATTAACACAATTTTTATTACTTTAATATCTATATAGGATTACGGACGATAACGATATATTCGAAAGGTACGAAGTGACATTACTCTCAACAAGAACTGAACCATAAAAAAGCCACAGCCTCTCTTTCACCAGGGAAATTAAAACGCGTCACCAAAACATCCATTCAGTTTCTCAAGCGGAAATATCCTCGTGGACCGGCGTGTACATATAATGTATCGAAGCAAAAGTTCATTCTCGCGGTGGCTTCAGTGGGTTGTCGAACGAAATTTCCCTACTGAAACTTTCCTTTGTCTCTCGTCGATATACGGACATTAATTTCCACCAAGCAACATCGAACGTTCGTTGATTGCAACGTCGTCGAATTTCGCCCATTCGAATCTAGTACGATTTCGAGCAATCTGGTCTTGCAGCGGCGGGACAATCGTTGAGTTTGTCTTTTCGATAGTACTCTGCGTTAGAGCGACTGTTTGGTCGGGAAAAGTTACGGTTTCGATTAACCCTGTAATGTTTGTGTTAATAAACAATTTTCTCCAAGACAAAGACAGATGCAATGACTCGACCAGTTCGGCACCAAGCGATGTTTGTCCGAGTCCAACGACTTTTTCGTGATCGGACAGTTATTTTTGCACTTTACGGATGGCCGCCGTCGTGAATCGTTGAGCTGTTTCACTGGAGAAGGTCGGATCGAGTCACGGTTACGGATTTCAAGAAATCTGGGACGCGTTTTAAATATTTACCAGAGCTGGCACGCGAACCGGGTTCGTCGCTAGAAACAATGATGATTTATGTACGCACGAGGGGATCACGAACGCACGATGAGATTACCTGATACTTTACCGGAGGAAAAACGTGTTATCGCGAGCTGCTCGCATTTCAGTCACTGATATTATTTACCGCGCCTGCTCTCGAATGATAATACGATAAAGAATGGGATTTTGAAACGGTGATACGATAATAGATAGCGTAAGTTAGTTGCGACGTGTCAAACGTTACGTAAAGACGAACTAAATATGTTTTATGGCAAAACAGAGAGAGCGTTGATGAGATACGATATAATAAGAGAACTACGCGAGTATATTTCCTTTGTATCTTCTTAATATCTTAATATTTGAAGTGAACGTATATAATGATTGGAATATAAAATGAAACGAATAAGCATTCTCGTTCTGTTATAATCTTTCGAGGTTTTGACAATCTTCTCAAAGGATAGCCAGTTAATGATAGTAACGCAAAGCAAAAGTTAATCAATTCTATATAAATTCATGACCACAGATGTTACGATTTCGCACTGTCAAATTCACGTTTCAACAGCTTCCAATTGAAATATCAATTTCGAAGAACACGATTTATCCAATCATTCGATTTAAAGCATACACCGTTATTGTCTCTTCTATTTTGATAATAAAATAAACAGAGTGGATATATATTGCCACCTTCGTGAATCAGTTAGCGGATTAATTATATATAGCGTGCGAAATTTGAGGATTACGCCTCGGTTGAAATTCAATTCGTTAAAAGTTTTCGCGATATGCGATCCTCCGTGTTATGGCGGGCGTTTCAGCGTGTAGCGGCGTGCTGGCGAGCGTGTGTGCCGCGTTGCAATTAGCAGTTGAATGTAAGCGTAACAGGTATCGTTGATTGAATGTCCAGTTAGCCGCGTATGCATTGTCCAACGAAATTCCCAGGTATAACATTCACCGTTTGCTCTAACTTTGTAAACAGTAATCAGCCCCCATAATAACGCGTTACGTTCACGTGTCGGCTCTTCAAATATTTAACGAACTTCGTTTATAATCCAAGCCTTTTATTATTCCCTTTTGTCGTTTTGTTCGCCAGATAAAATATCAGAAATTATTCCTGTCGTTTCCACGGCATCATTCTCTATTCTGCGTAGAATGGCATTTCTTATTTATTATGATTATTCTTTGCTTTGAATCCTAGCGTGTGTAATAAATTTGATATAGATTGAAATGTAGTATGTTCTACGCTATACGTAATAAATAATAATTTGATGGACGTACAAAGCCAGGATTACTCTTGGTCTAATCCTTCGCAAGCGAATTAATTTAGAGTAATCTTGCATTTGATATCATGGATGGTTCGTACTCAATAAACGACTTCCAGTATCTATTTTAATACATTGTAACGCGTAATTATGATATATTAATGTACCATAGCATACAAACGAATATGTTCCGCTCAGAAAGTAATTGACTGATTCAAGTTAAGTAGTAATTAAAGTAACGATTAAAGTTCAGTACTAAATAAATCGATAAAAAGAAACAGATAAATATGTTTCATATGTATGTATGTTAAAATTAGATTGGGAACTTTCATACGTTTAAACGATGCAAGAGTATCCACGTCAAAAATATCCAACGTACGGTATTCGCTATGATATCTGAATCGTACAGAGAAGCTGTACTCTGATCAACTCCATTCACTATGATCGGTACTATCAACCTTCTGATTTGCACCAATTTATTGCCGACTTGTGTCTACAAATATTCCAATAAGAAACGAGACTCGTTTTAAGTTCGATAAAGTTAAAAAAGCTAAAATTACAAATCTGAAATATTTCGCAAATAATGTAATACCTTCGATTAGCGCAGATTACGGACGAGACAATTCGTTTCGCAAGTATTCGCGATTCGCGTAATAAAATGGCGATAGTAGCGCAACCCGAAACAAATAAATCTTGCGCTACTATATTCGACGGTTTTACAAATTGAGCCGGTCCAGGGAATTTGGACACTGGGAATTATTGAATTCGCTAACGATGCATCAGATGCCAAAATCTGCAGAGTGCGGCTGAACCAAGTAATTAGTTCTGATTGAATCGTAGCGGATAGATAGGCGGGACGGCTTCGAGGCTATACGCGAATTTTAGCTATGCATTTACGATGCACCGTAATGCGTTGACTAATCTCCATTCATGCGTAAACTGTAAAATTCGATTACCCCGTCTGTTTGTTAAGTCGTATTAGATTCGAATTCAAACGTTAACGACGCGGTAACTACTTTGCTAACGATTTCGGGCGGTTACATCGATTTGCAGAATTATTCGAGGAAATACAACAAAGGAGAACGATAAACCAGTTGACTCGGTGATGGAGCGGTGTATAAATATAAAATGTTATAATATGTATATAATATTAAACTACCGGATAATGCAATCTCCTATTAAAGGAAATAGTTGGTCCGGAGAAGATGTTTGAAAAATTATAGAGAGATTAAATTAATCAATTTTGTACTAAATTTATACGAATCTCGCACCAAATTGAAGAAAGAAGCAAAGGAAGTATGTAATAAAATATTTCAGAAAAATGTATACATTTTTCTTAAGAAACAGGACATTTTATGTCATGTTCATTATCCATCGTCTATGGTCTAATCACAACGAAAGAAAAAGAACAAACGAGATTAGTCCAACTTGGTCGATCAGTATCATCAGCGTTCCAATTTATGGCTTTATTTTATCGATTCTACCAATAATAGATATACCGACGAGACGGGTCCTTTCTCTCTTTTCTTCTGTCCATCACAAAATGTATCTAACTGTTATACATACCATTATCATAAAATCACTATAAATTGTCCTGCCATACAATTGTACTAAGTACTACCATAAATTGTGACAAATATTGCAGGCATAATATTGCAGGCGAATTTCACATATTTCTCGCCATCTTTCAGAAGGCATCCGTCAGTTTCCACAACGAAGCAATTACTAATTGCGACGGAGAAGCACTCCACGTAAGAGTAACGATCCTAAATTCGGACAGCTCGACGTCGCAAACATCGAGTCGACGGTCTTGCTCGCGTAAATAATCACCGAGGTGCAGCTCGCGCAGTGAGAAAATAACGTGGCAAACAGTCTAATGGAAATTTATGACACTGGATACACGAATGGTTATTGGATTCCGAGTGAACGGGCCACGTTGCGACGAGCCGAGCTACTTCAATCGCCCCTGATTACTTCGTTTACATTCAGTTGATCTCGCTCGCGCTAATTAAACGACGCGCTGGCCTACCTTTTTATCAGCGTAACACGCGGCTTTCGCTTAACGGTGAAATGTAGAGAACAAAGAAGAAAGAAGATGGGAGCCTTGATACTTTCATGGCCCGGGTTATCACGCTTAACGTTATTACACTTTGCATTGTTACGCTTAACCCTGCTACAATTCTGGAATTTTTATATTTCAATCTGGCTCTCGTTTCTTTCTTCTTTTTTTTTTTTTTTTGCCAAACAGAAAGAATTTAATACTTTAAGAACGAGTTTAACGTAAAATTGTAAGAAGAAAATCGCGCGTGCCGATCAGACTTTTTCGTATTTCGTCCAAACTGAAGATGTTTCTTTTTTACGACGAAAAAAATACAGTCAGATAGAAAACAATTGAAAGTGTCGGCGTTGAATGCTGTTTGACGCTTTCAAATGCAACGCGGATTATTAGGAAGCCCGAAACACAGCTGTGTTAAGTATAACGACGTAAAGTGTAACAGCGTTAAGCGCGAGGAGCACAGGGTGGAAAGAACTGTCGTCAATCGTCGACAACGTTAATAAATGCAGCTTCCGGGAGGACGACGGCGCGGTTGTCCCCTTGTTGCCAGGAATATTGCATTTTTTTCCCGCGCAAATAGCGTTCGCACAAGCGGCGCTAATTGCGGCAGAACGACGACGCATTCTCCTCCACCGCTTCTATATTTTTCCTCTTCTTCCGACGACGAGGTTTCCTATTCTCTTTCTTTCCGTGGGTTTTCAAGATGCCCGCGACGACTCGCGATTACGAGTTGTTCCGCTTATTTCGAAATACATTAAACAAGGGTTTGTCAATTTTTCAGACGGTATTTGATTATGCGTTTGAATAGGTCGTTTATTAATCTTGTTTGACCGAACTTCCATGAACTTTACCGTAAATTGATCTTTCCCTGCAACTTTTTAAGATGTTGCGCGCCAACTGAGACTACAATTTGCCTCGTTAATTACGCGATTTTACAACTTCGTTATGTATCTGTCCCATCAAATATACTTAACAGATTTGCGTCGTGGATTATGGTTACGGCGAACGTGTTTTCTTGCGAACGATCAAGTACATGGTTTCTTATGAACGTAGTTACATTGTTCTTCCGATGTTTCGTTCGTTAAATCCGAGTATCTACCGCAACCATGACGTTAGACGTTTGAAAACCAGAGCGTATATTTGCCGGAAACTATAGTTAAATGGTTACTTGGTGAATCTTTATTCTCAATGTGCATTCCTCTAATGGCAAGAATAAAAACCATGTCACGCTAAAAACGTGCATTTCTTCGATTGCAAGCGCAGAAAGTCATGCCGTAGAAACTGATGATAACTTTAAGCGGAGTGGACATTTTTTAAGGAAGAGACTTCGAGAGAACCCGTGGAAACTGAAAAAGCTGTTACTACAGATAGAATTGGTTTCCATACGAACATTCCACTGTAACATGCAATCTCAATTTTCGATCTCAATGGTAGTATAACACGACGATTTCCTTATCGTTTCGCGTTGTACTCGAAGGAGGAGAAACTTTATCTTCCCTTATCTATATCTTACGTAGGAACCATATTGAATTTGTCGAGATTGGTGTTCAGGAGAATGAATGGAGGAAAGAAAAAGACGGCGAAGGCAGAGCGTTAAGAAAGTTACGCGTGCACAATTTTTCCTTCAGCAGGAAGCAAAATGTTGGGCGGCGTGACGGTGACCGGTTTCGATTTGTCGTAGCGCGACGACGAGCTTTCACTATTCTTTCCCCGGCTCGATATCGTCCTGCAGAATCTCGAATATATTTTACGCATGATCTTATAAAAGGGCTCGCAGTCTGCGACGACGACTTTCAGACCAGCGTTCATAAATATTCGCTTATGAGACGAGTTCCTTTCCATATACTCGGCTTGCATTTCATACTATCGTTGCGTATAGAAAAGCTTGCCGAAAAATACCGTCGTGAAGCTGGCTGGGTGAATTTATTCGATAAAATATACTACTTGCATAACCTTAACGCATAAAAGTCGACAAACTTCACTGTGGATACATATTGCATTCATGCTACGTAAAATAAAAAACTTCACTACGAAGAGGCATTTATCTTCTTTTCTTTGTTGAAACCACGCGAATCCTACAAACACGGGATTAGAAAGCTCGTGGAACGTCGAAAAAAAAATAACGGAGAATAACGGAAATTATACTGTCGATTAAAGTATTCTATAGGTATGAACGCAACACAGCGAAGTGAAATAAAATGGAAACGCACGGACTTTCGATCTATTGATTCGTCTTTCTCGTAGTTCAGTAATTCGCAGTTCAACGATTGTCGAAGGTTCGAATCCTTGCGGTTCTTCGGTATTCCCATAAAGCGTAGAATCGAGATTTTTTTAATTACGTAAATAACGGCAACGCGTCAATTTTACCGGTGCGAGTAGAATAAGACACTACCTCGTCAGACTAAGGGGCTGTATGGACGTCGAAGTACATAGAACAGAATCCGCTGACGTCAGACAAGTGGAATGGAATCGTGTCCCGACAGCCAAGTAGAACAGAATACTCTTCAATCGGTCCAAGTAGAATAAAATCGAATCCAGTCAGACGAGCGCCGTCGAACCACTCACTCACAATCAGTCGAGTTTCATGAAACTTCAACGGTATCACTCGACTGTTCTCTACGTTGCGCTTTTCAACGTGCATTACACCGTGCTTAACTCTTAAGTGCTATGGTAAAATGAAAGTAGCTGATGTTAATAAATAGTATTAGCTGTCTGATTGTACTCTGAGACGTTATAATAAAAGATTGTTAGAAAAGATTGTCGCGATATTTAGAGTTATGAGAACGATATTGTGATATTGTTTATAATTTTTGGCGTATTCTAGAACATCGTAAAAATATTTAACCGTGAAATACTGTAGTATTTGTAGTGTTCTCCACCGTAGTAGAATATTGTTTTCAATAATGATTTAGCCATTTCTAAAAGACTTTATCACCTTTTATCTATACCTTTGGATAATCTTCCGATAGAATTATTCATGAACGACATTATCGATAGATTCGTATTATCGTCATCGATATTATTAGCAGTATTCTCAGTGTGTACGAACTTCGTTCAAATAAATGCTGCATTAAAAGAATTATAATCTCTAATTTCAACTATTTTCTTCTTGTTAGCAGAATTACGTATACGCGAGTTAAACAAGAGTTCTTAATTTTCTTCTTGTTAGCAGAATTACGTATACGCGAGTTAAACAAGAGTTCTTAATATTCTTCTTTAACAAAATCCACCAAAGTTTCGACTTTTAAACGAATAAAATGTTAAAGATTCCATTCCAATAAAAGAACGAGCACGAAATCGCAGTTTCGTTTCCTTTACACCGTACAAGAATTTTTGGGATCGTCGTCAACTATGTCTCGAACAATTTTAGCTGCGTTAAGCCGAGTATCTCGACGGCCGGGAATTTTAATCCGACAACGATAATCTCAAACTTCGTTTAGGTTCAATTAATGTTCTTTCGTTGTATTAGGAGTCGCGTGATCGTATCTTTTCGCGTGGCCCTTTGAAATGTGTCATCAAATCGTTCCAAGGTGCACGGAAAGCGTTCAGGGTCGGCGAGGGGAATTGGAAATGGCATTAAAATTTTACGATATGCTATTGCACTCTCCTGGATCCGTTGTAATTCTCCCCTTTTACTGCCCCCTTTCGACGCGAAACTCTCGCTCTGGTTCATAATAACGACGACCATCGACCCATGCAATTCTCCATTTCTGTCTAGGCCGGCTGATTTTTACGATCGACAAGCGAACAACGAATCATTCGACGATCGATTTTTGAGAAATTTGTGGAGGAAATGTAGACTTTTATCGGGGGAAATTGATGGTAGGATTTGTAGGATAGCAGTATCATTAGGTGAGAAATGTTTTTCGCGCTTTCTGTTTTTTCTTGATTTATTGACTGATAATTTTCGATTAAGAAAATTGACAAATGGGATCCAGGTACTCTGACAGTGTTTAACTGTGTAGAATACCGTTCGTTTAATCGACCATTAAGCATTCTTCCCATTTTCTGGAAATACTACCTTCTTCACTGGCTATATTTATTATAATAATAAGCTATATTTGAATTAATTTCCGTTTCGTGAAACGCGGTAAACCTAAATGTGTAAAAGGCATTTTATTTCGGTAGACTTCGGTAGAGCTTAACTGATCGCGCTCAATCGCAAGCCGCAGTCCTCTGTGTCGTCCATTATCGAATTTCGAAACAAATTTTTCCATAAACAACGAATTGCTCGGCTTAAAACACACAAAACAATATTTTCAAAGCGACAGTTTCCATCGCAAAAGATAACACTCCGCCGTTCGTTTCTTCAAAACGGGAAAACAATTTGCAGCAGTATTATAGCCTACCTAAAATTGAATCGCCGCTGTTCCAATCGAAATGGAATCGATTAGCGTACTGAAGAAGAAAAAACGAGGATACCTCGCAAGGATGCCCGTTCGATTTTACAGGCAATATCGAGTTTACAACGTGTCGGGCGAATATAGTTGGAGCTTGGAACACGGCAATCTCTCGTGTTCGCGGCGCATAATGGATTCCGTTTCGAGATTTCCACGGCGTTAACTAGCGCAGCGAGGAGAAGTTGCTCGAGTTTCGGTTAAAGTGGTTCGCGTAAACCGAATTTTCCGTGGCACGGCTGAGCGAAATTTCGATGGTAGGTGAATTCAGTTGCTTACGAACATGAGAGAGAGAGAGAAAGAGAGAGAGAGATACATAGGCAGATAGATAGACAGATAAGTAAATAAATAAATAGATAGATAGATAGATAGAGAGATAGAGTGTGTGTGTGTGTGTGTGTGTGTGTGTGTGTGTGTGTGTGAGAGAGAGAGAGAATTATAGAGAAAAGAAGAGAGATCAAAGGCGTCCGAGGAGGTCAGATTTACGCGAACTGACGAGGGAAGTTCTCGTCATTCCAGATACAATTACTAACAACTTGTGAATTCGCTGGAGCAACAATGCGACCGGCCTCGAATCGCGGCAAAATTTGCATATTGCTACGCGCTGACATAACTGCTCCGTGTGAGACAATGAGAAATGTAAGCGACGCTCTTGTAGACTGTATCGATCGAAACGTTCTTCCGGCTTTTATGCAACGGAGATTTGTAAAGATGTTGACAAAGTTTCGTCGAGTTTAAGTATTCCCTTGTAAGTATCGTGTAAAGAGAGATATTTTAGATTCTTGAGAACGTATTTTGTTGCGAGCGAATAGGAATTCGAGATTTGCCTGATATTTAGAATTTTGCGATTGTTATTCTCGATTCGGAAATATTCAAGTTAGAATGGAAACGAATGATAATTTAAGCGAAGAATATTGCTGTCGCATTTTTCTCGTTTCTGGATTACATATCAGAAAATTGGTGTAATTGGCGCGCTTATACCTAATTCTGTCAACGATCCAACGGTGCACGTACGTGTAAACAATTTCAATTCCCGTGTAATTAGTTTTCCGATGCGCGGATCTCCCGAACCGGCATTTCCACCGGCATTATCTCCATTCTACGTGGCTGATTAGCAAAAACTTCGCCGGCAACCGTTCCGTGAAAATGATCGTCGGACCACGCGCAATCGAGATACCACCCAGAATGTTTATGGGAAAACTATTAAATTGTCTTGATCCAAATTTCTGTCCCAGTCTGAAAATGTTCTCTTCGCTAGGGCGACTCGTTGTTAAATTGTTCACACAGAATCTGCGGACAGTCGTAAATCTAGAACGATCAAAATCGTATAACTATATTCAATAATATCGTACACTCTAAATCTTCACGAGTTGCATGAAATTTCAGCAAATTATATAAATATGAACTTTTT
Organism: Bombus waltoni; assembly: GCA_014737395.1. NCBI lineage: Eukaryota > Metazoa > Arthropoda > Insecta > Hymenoptera > Apidae > Bombus > Bombus waltoni. Next base: position 362,201 of record JACXII010000013.1, read on the forward strand.
CGATAACAGAATAAGCTGATGCAGTCAATATTTCCATACGTTCCACGAAATAATTATCCATTACAGCCAAAAGGCGAAAAGAAAATTAAAAATACGTTCTCTCGATAACCGCAATCACTATACCGCGGATTTTTATATATTTCTAGAAAATATGAGCATAATAGAGCACACGGAATACTCATAATATGTAAAAATATGTAAAATATCCAACCTACAGTACTCTTAATAATATTCAATAGATAAAACAATCTTTTACCTGATTTGCATTTTTTCAATTATATTCGTAAAAATATGAATTTCCATAAATATCCACAGTTTACCGACCATTCTCACGCAACATCAACAAAATGGGAACCAAGGGAGAAAATGTTTCATACGCTGTGTTACACCGTGAATCGCTATGATTTCGTGGGAGCTGTACAAAACCGATCGCTGTGCCAAAAGTTGGCCGTTCAGTCACGATAACTATTACATTAGAGTGTCGCTATTACAACCACGTCTACGGTCATGCATATTTGCCAAAGTCCAAAGTTGTTCGGTACACGTTGCGCCTTGGTACCCGTAGCCGATGTTGGCAACTTCGTTCGCGCTGTCCCTTCGCTACTTGGTTCGGTAGTGTCCGTTACCACCCTCTAGCTGATTAGCTAATCGCGAATTCCACTTAGTTAGAAAGCTGCCAGCCCATTCCAGTTAACGTCCCGGTGTACATATATATTTACGTAACAAGAGTCACATCGATCGCATCCAACGTTGTTCGTTAACGTGGCTCCTTGAAATTCGAGCAGCTTTATAAATTACCAGTTTTCGTTGCAGCGAACGCCACTCCAAAGTGGATATTGCGCTTGCACGCTCGCTCGTGTGTCCACTCGAGTCCTTTCGAAACTCCCTCTTCGTGTAACGTTTATTCAGAGAAAGTTGACCGTCGACATCGTCGATTTTAGCGGTCTCGTTTGTCGGGCAAAATTTCGCTTGCTGCCCAATTTCGAGGAATTTGTGTGCCATCGATTCGAAGCTTCTCTCAACGATCGAACCTATGGTATTTTGGATTGCCAACTTTGCGATTTCACGTAACTCCTGTTTTGAAGTTTTAAGCTGCTCAAGTTCCCTTTTGTTAGCGGCTAGCGATTAGTCTTTGATGTACCTCGCTTGTTATTTTTATCCTGTCTTTCTAATTAAAGATCTTAACATCGGAACAGGAATATTCGTGATGTTTAATACCGACGAAACTTTCATTCGTTTACTTCAACGATATCGATATTTTCTTTACGCTCGATACTTTTGAGAACGTTCAAACGTACTGAAAAATATACTACTCGAACTCGATAACGAAAGAGATCTGCGAACGATTGGAATCAAAGACACCAGCAGGAATCGAAAGACCGAAACTCTATCTTCTAGCCTTTTTACGACAAGTCAAAACGACGTCGAACGTTCTCGCCAATTTAATCAGAATTCTACTCGGTGACAACGAAAGTTCGAGGGCGGAAAGAGCATTCCACGAGTACGCGAATGACAACGAAGAGGTCGAGCTCGTAAAACTGCGACAAAACAGCCGATTCAACTGTCCTATGAGAAAATTCGACAGAATCCTGCAACCTTTTACCTCTTGCACATCTGTGGATAAGACGTGTTTAATGAGTTAATAAAATTCCGGGAAAGTTTGTTCGTTTAAATTGCGCGCTTCTTACGCGGTCATATCCTCGTCTGATCGTTATTTCGAATTTTATCGAGCCGCCACCGCGGTCCGCTTGAAATTCAAATTAAATTAACCCGGGTCGAGGGAAAGACCGCGGACGGTCGCACACGTTCCTGGAAAAATGGCCAAATATAAAATTCACCGCGCGTTCGCCTTCGATCGATCGAACCGCCTCGGCTCGCCAGCAGTTCGACCAGTCGTCGCTTTTTCGACGATTCGACGATTTTTATTTTCGTGCTCAGCAAACGCGTGATGGGCAATTACAATTTTCTAGAAAAATTATATTATCATTAGCAGACTGCGGACTTTTATGCAAACTTATGTTTTTGTGAATACCTTCTGTAAAGTTTCACAAACTAAGACTTAACTATCGTAGAAAATTATTTCAGCGTTGTAACGAGTACTTTGTTTCGAATATTCGGTACGATTTCACAATTTGGTCGGTATCTTTAATTTTCTTCAAACTTCAGGGCTATTTAACAGTTAAGCTGTTTAAGAAGACAACATATCATGTAAAAAGAAAAATGTCGTAAACTATTCTAGGTTATTACTAGTTTTATATTAAAGCTGAATCCACGACTCAGAATTTTTGTATTTTATTTTGTATTTAGAATTTTTTATTTGGAAATTCGTTTGGTGTGACAGCATGTGCCAGTATCGAAAACTTGAGAAGACAAAATATCATCTAAAAAACTGTTTCAAACGATAGTAAGTATCTTTTATTTAATAATCAAACTGAACCTAAACCCAACTTAAAGTTGTGATAGACAAAATTGGAAAAATATCGAGTAGGAGCAACGAACAATATTCTGAGAGCGATCGAGATCACTACTAAGTTCCATTCTGTTTTATTTATTCTTTATCCGTTACTTTTTCTTATTTGAATTTATTATCGATAAATTTATTCCTCAACCGGCTGGTTTCTGTCGCTTAATTCAAGTTTACGATTATATAGTTCGTCTCAGATTAGGTTTACGTTTCGTTTTAATATAAAATTAATTAATATAAAACGAAACTAGAATTAAAGGTATCTACAATGATATATTCCCTCCTAAATTACTTTCATAATAAATAACAAATAATTCGAAATTACATTCTAAACATATTACCTTCTTAAATGGTCCTTTTCAATATACCAAAATCAGAAGAAAATCGAAGAAACCAATACCTTACATATTATTGCATTTTTGTACATCTTTGGACTTTCTAACTTCTCAAAAATACGTAAAAATCCACATTCTAGTCATTAGTAAGTTACAGAACGTTGTTCGAAGCTGTTTCGCGATTATTGTTCGATTCGTATTTTCCACCTGCCGTACGATTTATATCCACTTCATAAACTAGATGGCATCGTTAGTGAGATGACAGGTCGAACAAACGGGCAAGTGACTATTCGAGGGTCGTGCCGCTTCAAATTTAAGTTTCAGGGGAAAGAGAGCGTGGCTGGAAACCGGAGAACCCGCGGGAATCGCTGGCTGCGCTGGTGCATGCACACGATGACTCGCTGCATTAACCACGACGGGACTTTGCCTGTTCGGGGCCGCGTGACGCCGCTTTCTAAATCAAACTTTCATCCGCGAGGGGAGACATCAAAGATTTTCACTCGGGTAGTGACGTGGGCCCGTCAGTTAGCCGACTCCCCGGGCAAAAGGGGAATGGTTCTTTGCTAATTTGACCGACAAGGACGAAGATGGCCTCTAATGGGCGTCCTGTGTACGAACTCTCGCCACGAGGGTGATTATGGAGCACCCTAGAAACCGTCGAAACGAGCCAACTTGTTTCGGGTGTTTCGCATGGATAGCTGAGATGCGGCCATTGGTTAGCTTAGAGATTCTTGCTGCGGTGGTTTTAAAAACCTCTGGACCGCCTCTCTCGGAGTCGCTATTGATACAAATTCGTGTAAAGTACAGGCTGCACCAAATATGCAACTGGCCGATTCTCATCGTCGATAACTTTGAAACAAAATTAAAAACAACTGTCCTTTTAATACGAGTCATTTATCCATATTTTTTGTTTTTTTTTTTTTAATTTTTTAAATTACGGACGATTAGAGATGTCCGGCTCTAGGCGCTGTACGAAGTCTAGTCGAAGAGCATGTCATCCAAGTCGTCGAACGCGCTACCTCGAATATGTTTCCGTGATGTTTCTCGCCGAGACAGTTGCAAGTTTGACGAAGTTGGTCAACCAACAGCTCTTAATCGCGCGAAACCTTGCCGCGAATAAGGTTTGGCAGCGCGAAGAGCAGAGAGCCCACACTCGCCACTCGACCGAATTAAAGGCAACCACGTTAAGGCATTCAGAGGTGGACGATGCTTAACGCGAGCGCTGGGTCCATTTTGATTAGCGTTTCTCGCTTATTCGCGGATTTGCTCGGGCTCGCGTAATTAGTTGCTCGACGTTGTTGTTTCCACAGAGGTTGGCGACTGCGAGTCTGGATTTCGGATGATTTCAACGCGTACAATTATTCAGCCGTGTAAGGAGTTTGTCGAGCAGCGTTCCGCGTTTTGTATGCAGCCTCGGGATAGGAGTACGCGAGAACCACGCTGACAATGCGAATACCTCTTTCTCCGAGTTTAATTAAATTTTCTGGGCATCCGTCTTTTCGTATCTCGCCGAGAGGAGCGAGAAATTGATTTTAGAAAATGTATTATTCGAATGGCACGGTGGAAACTGGATAACTTTGACGCAAAGTTTGCTACTGTCCAAGATACGTTCCCGCGTTGCCATTTTATCAAACGATTTTATTCTTTATCACATTTCCGTTCTTCTTTGCTTTGCTTCTTCTCCTACTCATTTACTTTATCATTCTATCGATAGGTACGTAAATTGTTGCAGCTTTTAAACACGTTTCATTGTCGCATAAGACTACCGTGGAAAGAAACGGTGAATCTAATTGACATTTGACACCGATAACAATGAAAACGAAGCTTTGGCCAGGCGAGGATTAATTATTAACGAAGAATCGCGAACTTCGTGAAGAAATTATTAGCGAAGCTCGAAAAGAAAGGCCGTGGACGAGAAATCGCTTAAACGTTGGCACGGTTATCGATCGCGAGTGTATGGAAATGAAATGGACGGGAAACAAAATTTTCTGTCCGTGAATTCGATGGGCGTACTTTTTTAATTAACAGCCGGGACACGGGATAATTGAGAAGTTTATCGGGGAAAGCGCGTGCTCGTTAATTGATCATGTTCCATTGCGTGGTCGATTATCTGGTCGAAACGACTTGTGAAATATTCACGATACTTTTGTCCGTTGCGCGGTCGCCTGCGAAATTATTTACACCGACAACGAGGTACAACGAGCCAGATGTAAAACAATAGCTCGTGGTTCGTGCGAAAGATTCGCAAATGCGAGCACGGCTTCGCTTTGCGGAGGAAAATGGAATTGGATGTTTCGCTTTTTATTTTTCTTCTTTTTCTTCCTTTTCAGATGTTTCGAACGAGATTAAATTATATTACCGACTCGGCATACGTAGCGAGAACGCCAAATCCGTTATTTTCTGTAGTATACGAACTCCCGCGTTCCTCTGTTTCCCTTCTTTGCTCTTTAGATTTCTCGCGTTCAATAAATCCTACAGAAGTAAAACCTAACGCAATTTCGACTGTTTATCAACGAATCGCAGATGCATTCAATCGCAATATTCTTCTGTCCATTGTTGGAGACGTAAATTTACACGTGGCCTTGAATTGGCCTGAAAATGGTCTTCAAGTTGCCTCAAGACAACTTGAAATGATTTTGATTAAACTTAAATATCCTTTCAGAGATCTGCATATAATCTTAGAATAACATTGAAGTCGCAATGATCCCTAAGTGACTCTCCGAACCTTTCTATCTCAATTCAAACGTAAACCGATCTTAATTTGAAACTAATTTCAATCTCTCCGCCTTTTGGTCTTTTTCTCTTGCGGTCCAGCTTTTTCTCTTCGCGTTGGACAATATTAAACGGAGAAAATTTTAGTGGGTCGCCCATAGCTTGTTGTTCGAACAAGATCTTTTTTCTCAAATGGACGCAAGCGACACGGAGATGCGACTAAATCCGGCGCAAAAAAGCTAAAGCATGCAGCCCGGTAACTGTCCTAACGTAAAGAGGTAATAATTCTTGTTTTTACAGACTTCCGTTAGAGAACGTTACGTAAACATTATTTAAACATCCCTCGGAAGCAGATAAATCAATGGATCAACGAGTTTTTACCCGAGCAAGTTTTTCTCAACTCGTTCTCCTTTAATTCGCGAAACAACAGCTTCCTCGTTTCACGTGACACCTACTACTTGCCTTCCGCATCGACCATATGAAGATGGTGTTGCGAACTACAGAATACTCTTAAAAATTTGTTACAAATATTATCGTAGAATCGGAAGTTTGGCAGTTTTAAACCAGAGCGATATGTTCCGGTTAGTTAATTCTGCAGTCACGAGTTTCAAGCGTTTTCGAGCGATTTTTATTTCACGGTATTCGCGGAACATATTTGGTACTTCGTCGTTTTTTTTTTTTTTTTACCCTACGTTCTACATCGTAAAACAGATGCTATTTTGCGAACACTCTACTTTACACTAGATAACATAATCGAAAAGCCAACAAGCACCGATAACGTCGCGCTTAATATGTAACATCATGGTCACTCAACCTCGAAAGCGGGCACATATCCAACAATTAACCGCGACCAGCGTAGCTTAACTCTGACGATCGGTCGACAACCAATCTCCAACCAACTAACGCTTCAACGTCATCGCCTCTATATTTCCAGTATTCCAACGAAATATTCAGAATTACTGCTTTACGCGCTTACGTTGCACGGATCAAACAAAACTGCAATTTTCATTCTGCTCAGCTGTGATTAGTTAAAGACTAGCAAAGTTATGCAGAAAATTATCACAATCCTCGATGATCTGAAATTGAGTAAATTTAGTTTGAAGATCTCGACTTGAAAAGAGGAACGTAGCTTTGTTTCTATCTGCTATATTTTATTTCTTGTTGTTGTTCCAGGATATTTTTTATTGGTTTATTTTCTGGCGAGCAATATAAGTAATATGTAGTTTGGCAAGTTTTCTGCAAAGTAATTGTAAGCTTGAGATGGAAGTACGACTTGATAGTTTTAATAATTTCATAATGTAAGAGTTCTATAGATTGGCAATTTTTTGCAAAATAAAGAGCATATAATTATGGGATCCGTACTGCGTTTAATTAATTCTTTGTCATTTTAAGGATTGGTAGGTTTTTGCACAATTTGGCCTAATTTTTGTTGTACTACCGCACAGGTAGTTACGTTTGTGACTTTTCAATAGATTTATTATGACTTATGATTTATTAAAGTTATGTGCTTATATACTATATGAGCAATAAATACAACACTGGATTATATAACGTTGCTACGACTAAATAATCAATTTGCGATCGGTGACTCGATTTTACTTTTGCGATGATTAAACAAATTCTTCTCGATCCGTGAAGATCGATTGAATTTCCACTCCCATTTCCTTTCCATAAGGACATAAGTAGCACGAAAAATCTCTGATGGCTACTACTCAATTATCTAGTTGAACGCTGATCAACGAAGAGATAGTTGAATTCTCCAACGTCGGCTATATTAATAAAACGAAATTTAAGAGATAACAAAGTTCCTAAAGTCTGATCAATGCCTTTCAACGTCCCGCCATGACATTCTAAATTCTACGGTCTTGTCGAATGAAACGGATGTTCGATAAACCCCAACCGTTTGCATTTCTGCCTTATGCAGCAATTTTCCAATCGAACTGCGGTCTCAAATCTTTCCTCGTAAACTCCATCTGTATTCCCTTGCCCTGAAAACTCTACCCCTTTCTTCTTATCGCGTTATAAAACGTAACCTATTCTCATTGTTTGCAAGATTTCTCTTATTACACGGTTTACGGTGCATCTTAAACCGGACCATGACTCCTTTCATCCGGTGTGTTCCTCGCCCGTTTATCCGGAAATCGTGCTGGATTCGGATGGAAACTGGTAACCGCTAGCCGGATGTCAACTGCATTTTTTATGGGATTCTGCGTCCCCGGCGTCTTATCGAGCGACGACGAGCGAGCGTTCCACGGGGGACGCGCAACCGCATCGCGATCTCCATTTTGTCCCAGAGATTCTCCGCTCAGATTCCTTCTTCAAACTTAAGAAACGTTTCCTTGCGTCGGAAATGTATTTGACGTGTAATTAACACGATTGTAGGGAGCGTTATGGCGCGCGAAGGAATCGCAAGGACGTCTGCCAGTGAAATCTCATCGAATCTCTTTTTAGAAGTGGATTGATAGACCAGCACCACGGCGACGACGAATAGTACAGGATCGTAGAAATTATATTGCATTCTACCTCAGATGGGACGCATCTTTCAAGCGAAACTTAATACGATAAAGGGGTTTCATGATTCCAGAATGGCTGGAAAAAAATTGATATGTTTGTTGACAGTGATGGTAGGAAGAGGCAAGGAAGGTTTGGAGATTGCTAGCGGAGTTGACAGTTGGGTAACTTAGTCGCGCCTTAAACACTAAGATGGTAGAGACCAGGTGGAAAGTCATGTACACGCTGTTCCCTAAAATTGGTTTAAGCTGTAGCTACGAAACGACGGGAAATAAAGACAAATTTCATGAGGTGAAAATTCGATAGTTTCGTACGATGCACGATCTATAATACTATATTCATTCGCTACAGAACTGAGGAGATTCTAAACGTTTTAAGGCCGCTCCTACATTTTTGAGTTTACCCTAAACGACGCATTTTGTTATCTTCTTGTCACGAAAGAATATATTAAGATCGTCTTAAACAGAGCTTTAAATAAATTCCTCTCTTAAATATTGCAGATCCGTTTGATCTGTTTACATACCATCGATGCGTTTTATTGTTTCCTATAAAAAAAAAAAAATGGTATTAATTGGCTCGCGTTTGAAGAATCGTCCGACGACAATTATAAGCGGTCCGCTGTAATATAAACGTTCGAAACATCCTCGCTAACCACCCATCCCTCCAATCGCATCACCCACCATATCAAAACAAAGTTCACTCGTTGACAACTCATCATCCAGCATAGCAACGACGCGCAATACCGTTTGAACTCACCAACGAGAGACACGGAGAAAGGGTGGCGGCGCTGGGTGGATGGAGCATTGTATCATCAGCGCGAGTCCTGTCGTCGGTTTTGCTTGTTCGCCCCTCGCGGGGATAGAAAGTGGAGAAAAAGAAGCGACGGATGGGGAAGGCTGGAGCCGAAAATGCCTGGCAGCCACTCCGCTTCCATCTCTTTTTCGCCTGTTCGGCCGCGCCAACGGGAGAAAACAGAGCACACACGGTGTGCAGGATCTATTCAAAGGCATCAAGGGACTTCGCGCGATGCACGGAACGGAAACTGAGTTGCCGTCCGGAGATTAATTACCGAGTTTCAAGGGGATGGATCCGGAACGTCCTATGTAGTACTATAACAACGGCGTTAAGGGCTGCTGCGAATAGAAACACTATACACCGCACTTGAATGCTGGACGAAAGAATTTTTCAACTTGCCGGTTACTTGATTACGGTTTTCAACGTCGACGCTCCTTTTTTCAAGGGGTTGTTTCTGTTTCTGGTTCTCGCGGTCAATGTTTGGACATTAACGCGTTTGCGGTTTAACGGCGCAAGTATACACGTGCATTAGACACGAGATCTTTCATACGAATCGACAACTGGAAATCGTTTAGAGGTATACTAGTAACGAATAGATCGTGAATATTTACGCGAATATCTGCTTATAATATTTCTATAAATCCATGGAAACACAGTTTCTTTTTCTCGCGAATTTTCTATTAATGCAGTTTAGTAAGGGAGCGTCTATAGCGATAGGAAATCTTTAGGCGTGAACGCTCTTTTCAATCGAAGATGCGTAGACGCGGGATGTCTGACTATTGCGGGGCACATTCACTGTGTATTTAATAACGCGCTATGGGCATCATATTTCGTTCAAAGAAGATTCGTTAATGATGAAAGATCGTCGAGTATTCGATGATTTTGTTTGAATTTGGTGAACGTACACGTGGAACAACTTTTCAAATAACTTTTTAAGTCACTTCCTTCGGAAATTGTATTTTGAAAGTCACGAGCTTGTGAAAGTTCGTGACTAGATTACTTTTAAACGAAAGAATAGAATTTCATACCGTGTTGTCGTACAATGTCTGTCTCCTTTCCCTTTTTTTTTTACTTGTTTTTCTTTTTTTTGTTTTTATTCGGCGACTGTGCAATCTCTTGGGTATTTTGTTCCCCAAGCATTTGGAATTCTTTTGTGAATACGTTGACTTGGCAATCTTGGAGAAGTTTCCAGAAGCAATTTCGGTGCTTTCACGGCAAGGAAAAACAAAATTACGGTCACTGCTATGAAGGGACTTAATTTACCGGGAATGAAATTTCTCCTATGATAACCTATTACCTGTTGCACGAATTAATAATCTCTGTCCTATGCCAGTTAAAATATTCCAATGGATATCCTGGATTTTAGAACCTTGTTAAACGGACCACGAATTTTCACAGAGATCCTATCTTTCGACTAGCTTCCAAAATTGCAAATTCTATATATTTTTAAAGCGTGTAAATCCCAAATAACAGATTTACTTACGGACCATACTATCCGTATCAAATGTGAAAAATAATCGGATTTCATGGTCCCTGAACTATGCGAATGTTAATAAATTTCTATTAAACGACCGTGTAACCTGGACGAATAATTAAAAAAAATTTCATCTTTATTTATTCGAGCGAAATATGCACCGAATCGAGGGAAGTCTCCGTGAATAATAAATAATTTTACATCCGACTTTTCCTTCTTGGATAATAAATTATTTATGCGCCGCGGTGTTAGAAAAGAGAAAATACATTTCAAAATATCTCTCTGTGTTACGTGTTTACCGCACACACCTCTGCCAGCGTTTTCCGTGGTTCGTTTTACGGACCGTCCCACCCTTCGCGATATTTCACTTCTGTTAACCGTAAAAAAATATTCCGTCCCAGCTTACAGACTCTCGAAACTTTCGATCGTCACTCGTTCGTGTGGTCGATTTCTTCGGATTTTCCAAGGCAACTTGAATATTTCGCTCGGACTCGAGATATCGGACCCTCGTAATTCACGTACCGACATTTCTCGTACGACTTCCGCTTCGCACCGTGTTCTTGCCACTTGAAGAACGAAAAAGAAGAGGGAGAAAGAAAAAAGGAAATAGAGGAAAAGAAGAAAAATCACTCGTCACGCGACGTTCCAAGAGATTTATATCGCATATCTTTGAAAAATTCGCGTGCTGGTCGTACGGATTTACACCGGTCATTTTGTTTCCACCGTCACGAACTGGTAAAAATCGAATATTCTTAAACGAAAGGAGAGATTGATCTTTCGAAATTTTGTAGAAATTTTATCCGGCCTATCTTTGTAATAATAACCCTAATATAATAACCACCCCTTAAAAAGAATGCCATTTGCAAAGTGCTCTTTTATTATATCTCGTGATTTTTGTCGAAATTCTTCCAGTCCAAAGATTACGCTGCAACACACGTGTAACCCACGGTATAGATTTAAAAGAAAAACCGATCTGGTAATTCTAGAATCAAATATTCTTGGCGAAAGAATCCGAGGCTCCTTGATACATTAAAAAATTCACTCGAAACCTTTAAATCGTCAAACCCTTTTCAAAATTCAGAGCGCCTACTCTGCCATGTTTTAACAACCATTAAACCTGTGACCTTTGCCGAGCCATTAAACCTACGGCTTTCATCCAACCGTTTCTTTCAAAACCTACTTCCTTCCGAGCACTATCGATGCAAACACGAAAGTTTAAAAAAGGAACTAGCCGAAGGCCGAGAACACTTCGAAAACGGGGCGAATACTTCGAACGAAACTGAGAAGAAAAAAAAAAGAAAAAGAGAAGAGAAAAGAGGGAATGCGGGTAAAAAGAGGGTGGAAAGGGGTTAGAGGATGTAGGAGGGGGTGGCGCATTGGGTGCAATTTCGGCGTTGAAGCCGCGTCGGTACGGGAATCTCTTCGACGCTTCGCCGGAAACCTATTCCCTCGAGCGAGCCAGCAAACAGAGGCTTGCACATAGGCCGAAACTTTTGTTTTCGCCGCGGCGATGCAGTCGAGGTCGCGCACAATGCACGCGGGCGTGCATTCTCCTTTTCCTTTTTTCCCCCTTTTTCTCCCTATCCGCCATTTTGATGCGCGATCGAACCGCGCAATCTTGTTCTGTAACCGGAAACCGACGACGATCGGCCGCCGCAAGTCCTCTTTTTTCCGTCCTTCTGTCGTCAAACGAGAGAATCTTGGAGTTGTTCAATGTGTCGGTTCGTTTTGGTGGTTTCAAGGGGTTGTTTAGCGTAATGGGGCTGAAAGTGTCGTTATAGTGTCGTTATACAAGTTGGAGGCTTTAGGTGCGGAGTCGTATTGTTGGAAAATTGCCTCTTGTAACTTAACGGTTCTTAATAGGTTAGACACAGAGTCAAAAGAAGGGGTGAGCTTTTTCCCATAGTATCTTCGTGGAACACAGAATGTTCGTATTATACGAATACGATACTACAATATCATATTTCGTAATTATTTTCCTTTAACGTATTTCCAAGAAATGATTTATATTTATTAGCGCCATTTTATCATTGATATTGTTTATTTGATATTTAATAATCTTCATCAAATCATTGTTTCAACACTGTCTTTGCGTACTTTCGTTGGAATATACGCATATACTGCAACTGTTTTATACCAAATAATTGCAACGTTAAATCAGATTATGGTTAAGTAGATTGAGAATTTCTTCGCCCTCTAATTTCAAATCAGACGCTTGCAACGAATAACGAATAAAAAAATTTTCCACTGTTACGGTATGTAATATCATAATAGTAATGTAGAATATTCCAATCTCTATTCCTCCTTAAATTCCTTCCTAATAAATAAACCTTCTTTCTAGAAGCAAATTTTCCACCGTAATTAACCTTCGCACAAAAGCTTACAATTACGACGTGTTACAAACTCGCGCCACAAATCAGTTCCACTAAACGATATACACGTGTCGATCCGTCAGTCGCGGACACATTATCACGTGCAACGCGCCAATAATTCCTTCCGGTCGAACGAGTGCGGGTCAGTGTGCTAATAATCGTCACAGTTATGTCATTCGTACGTTAGTACGAGTCGAGCGTTAACAGGGTTGGATAATTGGTCCTCATAACGATTTCTACCACCCTCCTTCCTTCTCTCCCCTCGACTATTTGCATACATTTCCTCTAACGCTTCGAACGAAGCCTCGGATAACTTGAACACTTCGTACAACGTCTGATGAGACAATAAAAATACGTTTCATTAAGGCAAGGATCGTTTAATTGCCGGTCGTTCGGGCTTAAGTGTATCGATTGAACTGATTTCCGGTTATTTAGGAGTGCGGCCTCTTCACAGGGATTAGTTGAATGTTTAAAGAAGCGAAAGAAACCGTTTCGAAACTCTTCGTGAATCTTCCCTTTCCTCTTTGGACAGAAAAGACACGGCTTCGACTCTTGCAACGAGCTCGGCTGCGATTGAACGACGGAATTACCGAGTAAAAGAGAATCAGAACACTTTGGATCGTGTACTTTATAAAGATTGTTAAGAATATTTAAATGAAGGAACGTCGAAGAAATTGGAGATATAATTGCGATTGACGGGAGGGCTTTGGTAAAGTGATTGGCTAATTGATGGCTTTGGACTCTCGCGAGAGTTTCTACAAAAGTTACTGGATTTATTATGAGACTCGGTGTTACCGATTCTCTCAGTTGGTGGTAACCGATACCACGAATCGCTAAAATCCGATACCGGGCAAGTTTGGACACTTGGGACTTAACGTCAAAGTCTTGCGAAATCCGATACACCATTCTCGATTTATCGAACTTTCTAACACCATTCGCGCCTAACGAGAACGAATCCAGCCTCTGAGATTCGAAATATCACGTATCGAAGTTCGAGTCCGAAGAGTCAATAATTAACAGGAGGATGGAACAATCTAAACGCGTATGTAACTCTGTTTGTATTTCTCTAAAGACAAGTTACAGATTGCCGAAGATCTCGTCGATAATTCACTTTATCGATCGAAATCGAATATACAAATTTAAGCAAACACGTTCCGTGCACGCAGAGTGAATCACGATAGATCATTCGTTTCGCCGGCTAATATTAAATATAAAAATTTAAGCCAATATTCAGCTTCCAAACAGTCTATGATTTTAAAACATATATATATACGTATATACATTTTAATTCAAATACGCAAATGTTTGCATAAAAAACATCGTTCCTAAAAGCAAGCTACGAGTTGCCAGATTAGCAGCAAACTCATGGACGATTCATTTCATCATCTATTATTATTTTAAATATAACAAAAAGCAAATATTCAGCGCTCAAACAGTCAATAGTTAAGAACGTATGTACTTATCCAGTCGCTCAATAGTTTTTATTGAAACATCTTTGAAAGCAGATTACGGGTTGTCAAAATTCACCGATTTCATACGTAACGAGCATAAACCTAGCGCCTGATCGGATTAAATTGTTCACCAACGGAACTTACAAGCTCGCCACGCATAACGCGATAATTCCTAGTTTTGAACACCGTTTCACCTAATCAGCGGCGATCGAGCAACGATCTTGGAAGGAGCATCGTCGCGTATTTGCTGTCGCCGCGTTTCGATTGCCCGCCATAATTAATTCATCCAGTTATCGCCTCGATCGCGTATTTGTACGTTCGATCGACACTGGCCGGCGAGTAATTTAAATACGACCCACCGTCTCTTCGTCGACTAATTAACTTAAAATAACATTGTCGGGATAATTAACATTGGCGCTGGTTAACAGATATAGTTGCTTTAATTAGTGAAAATTTGGAATACTTTAGTAATTGGAGTTAGGTTAGTAATTGGGAATTAAAACGATTCCTAAACCGAAATAATCGAATCACGTGGAACATTGGAATGCTAAAAATACGAGTTATCGTTAACAGAAGCTTCACTTTGACGGATCATTTTGTCCGACTACGCACGGATTATATCACTGCCATAAATCTAATAAAATTTAATTAACGTCAGCCTAATCATAATCAGCGCGACATTTAAATCACGTCAACCAGACTAGTTCTAAGTAATTAAATCATCTGGTGATTAATCGAAATTCGATCAGGAAAAGGTTTCCACGCGAGAATTACAAAATTTTCCAAATCGTATCGGAACTATACACAGTGACGCTCGATGTTATGTAATGAACGATTGTGCATGATTTCGAAGTTCGTACTTGATATCGATGGGCAGAGAACCAATCAGAGATAGAACAAGGCACGAAACTAATGGAATGAATCAAACCAACGAGGAAGCGACTAGCAGAAGCAGAAAATCGAACATAGCCGATTGTTATTACATCCTCGTCCCCGCACTATTTTTCGATGATCGGGAGGGCACACTTTCGCGTTTCCCTGTGTACCGTGGAGAATTCGGATCGATCACACGCTATGGAATAGGTGTCGACGTACGCCGATACTTTCGCGTTATCGAATATCGTCCTCGTCGCTCTTTGTTCGATTTAATCGATGCGTATGGCACGTAACGTTCGCTTTGAACTTTGTTTGTTACTCCAGCTAATTTGTCGCCACGGAACAAACATTTAACTCGGCCCAACAAACAAAGCGGACGTTTATAATCTGACTTTCTATATAAATTATATTAACCGTGTAAAGATTGCTTTAAAGAATAAGTTTACGGTAACTTACAAAAGGTAGGTATTTCGAACGTCTACCATAGTGTGACGGATTGTGACAGTGATGCGTTCCATTTGTAGTCAGACAAATATTAAAATCGATACTTCTCAAAATATTCTTACAAAAATATCTTTTACAATGATTAATTAAAAAATGCTCGTTTCATTTTAATTAGAAATATTGCGGCTTTACTATGCTTTCAGTTGAGATTATCGAAGATTCTCGATCGTGTGTCTTGGATTTTGTTCTTTTAGAATTATGTCTAAGACTCTGTAAGACTCTCCATTGATCGTTAGAAGTGCAACAATTAAAAGGTATTATAAAGGCGATGCATCGAAGTACAGTTTAGTATTGCCGAATGGTTTGCAGTGACACGAATTAGCATCATCGGCGATCGTGCTGTAACTCAGGCGGCGCCAGCATTCCAGCCAACTATTTGGACAACTATAGAAGGAGGCAACTTGCTTCTCCGATTTCGGTTTACCAACGATCTACTACTTCCTACTGGGTTCCTTCTCTACCACTTTCTGCTGCATTTGTGCAAATACATATGTATGTCCTCCACCATACTATTTCACTCACAAGAGAAAAATAAATCTTGATCCATGAAGAATCTGCTCCGATTCAAGAGCCAGGAAGTAAGAGCAATTTAAATTTTATCTAGTGACTTTTAATAAAAGAAATTACAAGAAGAAGGAGACTATGCCCGTTTTTATTTATTATTATCATTAAGACTACAAATAATAGTTGGTACAGACTGACTTTCGAAATCCAAGTTTGTTACCGAATAATATATTAGTAATTTTAAATGTTCGATAACGTTGAATATATGTATATCAGAATAAATTGCACTAATAGAAATTACAAACACTTGAAGGTTCGTAATACGCAATACAATATAGATGACATAACTCCACTGCAGTAGCGAAATGATATAGAAAGTACATACGAAAATATTCAATAAATTGAAAAAGAGGATAAGTAGTACACGGTACAATATAGACGACTTAATTTCTACCGCAATAGCAGAACGAAGTGGAAAGTAAATAGAAAAGTATTCAAGAAGTAGAAACACTCGACAACAAGTAGTACACAGTGGAAAATAGAAGACGCCGCCTCTATTGGCGAGAACAAGGTAAAAAGCAAGGTAGAAAGCAAGTAGAGAAATACGTGAAACACGAAGCACTCGAAAATCAGTAGTACATTTTGCGATATATGAGACACGATCTCTAACTCTCTATTCTGATCTCCTCGACTCTCGATACGATCTCCGAGCCTTCTTAACACGGCTACTCAGTTATCCGCAGCCCTTAAAACGTGGTAATTCAACCGGTTAGCAGATCGCAGCGTGTCGCGGCCCGACAAACAACAATTAGCCAAGCTAAATAATTGGCGTTTGGGGTTCGCGTGTCGCGTCAGGCATCTTCGAGCCGTGCTGTAGCCGCGCTAGTGGGCGCGCGCGCGCGCGCGTTATTTGCATACATTCTCATTAGGCGGCGGTACTCGGCAGGATAATTTGAATATTGCACGTTACTCGCGCTGATGAAACGTAATTCGAGCGGCGTTACCTCGCGGAGGAACAATTCCTCGAGACGTCGAGACACCGACGTTGCGAGTCGGGCGAACATTCGGCGAGGGCAACGGCGGAGAATCTTGATGAGGTGTTTCCACAAGCAGAGCAGGGTAGTCTGAAATAGCGAAGGTCTTCCGTCTCTTTCCCCTCGTTCTTTATCCTTATGAACAGCGAAACTTCTAATCTCGAACGCGTTACTCGTCTCATTAAACAATTCGTTGCAAGGAAACCTTCGACGCTTTCGTGTTCCACGCATTCACGATCGTTCGAGGGGTGAAAGTGCAGAAGCGAGATTGAAGGTTTGGGGGGGGGGGGGGAGATTGGTCTTTAAATGGTTTTTGAGAAAACAGATACTCGATATGTTGTAGTTCTATAATACAGATTTTCGTAGCTAACCGGAGAGTATGGACACAGTTATTGTTGAATTAATAACTGTTGTCTGGATTAATATTTTACAAACAGGTCATTGGATATTTATGAAAATTCAAATTCCTGTTAATAATATTTAAGACATAGAAACTAAGCAGAGAGTGGTTTTATTCGCTGAATATTGTTACAAATATTTCCAGACATTTCATGCAATTTTATAGATTTAACTTTTAACGTTATTTTGCTATTCTTGTTTCGACAAAAAGGCGTACGGATTTCTACTTCTAAATTGCGATAAAATTACTAACTACGAATGTATAAATAATACATGGTAGTTTCGACGACGCATAATGAAAATTGTGCAACTACGGTAGTTTCAGTGAGCCAAAACCGAACATATCAAGAACAGAGCATGATGTTAGCAGGGTTTAACGAGTTTAGAGAAAATTGCTACTAAAGCCAGTTAACGTCGAAGACAAGCCAACTTTATATTTTTGGGAAATTTAATACGATGTGCTAACATAGTTGAAGGGGAGAACTTAATATTTCGCGACCTAGTCCACATAGTTGGCAGAGGATAATGTATACACGACACGTTTAGAACGTTCACTGGCACTAAAGTTTAAGGGTCGTATTAAGGAACATTGGTTTAATATATCATAAGCTATCTACATGCTTGTCGAAGGACGTCGAGTGGAAGTTGATTTACAAGGGATACGTTCGACGAAGCTAAAGGAAGGTGTTACAAACACTGATGTAATATTTTGCGTACTATCAACCTGCTGTCGAAGGATGTAAAGATGAAGTCGATGCACATGGGATACATTATGGAAATTAGCAAGAGTGAAGTCGAAGTACGATTTTGGGCAATGTTCAGCTAGTGTCTCATGAACTATGGATACCTGAAACTTTTCTTGATCGCACAAATTATTGCTAGATCAATGTGTGTGTATATATACATATGTGGCAATTATTTTATTACCAGACTATGGATATTTATGAGCATACGATTTAAAAATCTGGTTTAGTAAAGGTATTTATCTGGTCTTAAAAAGGTATTACATAACATAAGAGAATGTTCTTTTATGTACACGAATGCATCCGTAGATACTTTATGCTTCAAGAAATATCTCACAATACATTTTTCTTAATTTTAAAATTTTCCCTTTGGCGTCACTATTTGTTTGCACAGAATTTTCTCGAGTTAAGTCTTTTTTAAACGATCCTATCTCGTGAAACGAATACCAGAATATTTCATTTCATTTAATGGAAGTTTTATCCCTATTCAACGTCGCGAATCGTCACTGACCCAACGTGTTTAATGAGGAAAGAAGGGTGAAAAAAAAAACTGGTTGAGACAATGCGGACGGAAAGTAATCAGGTTCGAGTGTCAGTCGACCGAAGATGCATTGCTAATTAAACTACGGAAAAGTTTCAACTGGTTCGCGATAGACTCGTTGAAATGGCGATTAAACCCGTTCCACCGAGTCCGTTTCGTCGGAAAACTGAGCTTCGCGTTGTAAATGTATGATAAATGCTCGTAGAAAACCGTTTGAAGAAAACTCGGTCGTTTGAGTGGAATAAGTCCAAGGAAGGTAGCTACTTTGAAACTGATTGAAAAATGAACGGTTTGATGAATTATCGGCAAGAACATTCGACGCGTAGGTATATTTCTGTTTGCAATATTTCAAATAAGACTGCAACTCGCACGAGCAGCGTAATTGGCTCTCAGGATTTAATATTTTCCTCGCTTAACGAGAAATATCCCTCCTTCGTTAGAAGACATAGATTGCATTCTGGATGTAATGATAATAAAACGTAGTAACAATATTCGGCAAATTCTACGATTCCGGACAGCCGTACTACGAGATTGCAAGAAATGAGCAACGCAAAAATTTCCATGAAATCCCAAAGCATAACTCATCGCCATAAGCCGATCGAAATCTTAAGTTCATTCTCATCGACATTTTCTCCTTCTGTCTTTGTACTGACTCTGCTAACCAATTAACCGTTACGAGTTTCTGAACTCCTCTTCCCTCCTTCTATATATTTATTCATAACAGCACTAAGAGAACTTTCGCATTGCGCAATGCACCAGAATCGAATGAATCGCGACGCGTAACGATCATCTGAGAATGACAAGAAACACAAAACATCGAAACACGGTCGAACACGAACAAGTATACGATAAGAAGAACACTTGTAAAAGTACAAACAATTATCCGACAAATCATACAATTATTTAAGACCTACTACCTTCTCTGAAAAGGATCACGTCATCGCGTCGTTAAGATGTCATGGGAGAAGTAGGAAAATACGCGACGTTGATCGATAAAAATAATGCATTACCTGACCGATCAAACAAGTTGACGTTAACTTATTAGACCTTTTCTATAGAAATCCTGATAAAATTCTGACTATTCGGTAACATTAATTTTTCTTCTAAAGAGAAGCCGGTTAACAGGCCGTACAGTGAGTTTCGCGCGACCAATGAAAATGGTAGTTTAGCGAGCCGGTTTTAATTTCCTCGGTCGTTTTTCCGAACAAAGAGCAGCTTCGCGCTGGCCATTCGAATGAATTGTGGTTATTTCGGACATCCTAACTGTTGTATGGAATGGAAGCTGACGAGTTCGTGAGTAAACCGCGATGCTGCGGCGATATTTCGGTTACTGTGTCAGCGGCTCGATGTTCATATTAGAGGTGTGCTTGCAAAATCGCGGCTACATACGTAATAATACACGCACGCTAATGCCTTCTGTGTCATTCGCTATCCGCTGTGAAATTGATGTCGCGGAAACGATAACGAGTGGCTCACGAGTGTGAAGCGATAACGAGGTATCTTTGGACTTTACTAATCAACTCGGATTCATTGTGTTTCGATTTCTGATTCATAAATCTTTGTCCTTCTCAAACCGCGAATTTTTTTTGGAAAGTCTCTAATGCTGATTTTACAACGATTGCTGTTCATCGTGGCCGCGCGTGTTAGGTTATTTTTACTTTTCAGAAACAAGACTTTGTTCGCCGTTTGATGCACCGTGATCGCAACTTGTCAGTTATACTTCCCGATTAATGTAAAAAAAAATATATATATATAAATCTTCGACAATAGATCCTCGATTAGACGTATTCTAAGGCGAAGAAATTTTAAGCTGACATCTTTCTAAATTCTTCGGTAAAATTCTCCTGAAACAAGATTCTAGAGCCAACTACGTTCTATTGTACTTCGTTATATTCAACATGAAAAGTAATCCCTCTTCAAAAACACCTTCTTCGTCGTCTGTAGCCTCTCTCGTTCGCACAATTGCAAGGTTAGAAAGCGGTATTATACAGGTGAAAAACCACGCTACTCTCGTTTACAGTTTCCAGAGAAGTGGAACGTTCAGAACAATCGAAACAACGGAGGAGAAGGGAGCGACGATAAGGGAGGCCTCGTAGAAGGTAACGTTCCCAGAAAGATATTGGCGACGAAAGTTTGAGAACCCTGTGGCACGATTTTTCCTTTGTACCATCGATGGAACCACCGCCAATATTTTAAGCTTGCGCCGGTCAACCGCGTAACGGTTGCCGCGAAACAAAACAGGGAGTTAGACGATTCACAGACCATGGATTTTTATGCATTTACAGAAAACTGAGAAGCGGAAAATTGTACAAAACGCACGTAACATAGCGCTTTCTATAATACTCGATAGGTAAAACAATTCTCTACCAAGATTCTACTTGTTTAAATATATTCTCCAAATTGCTAATTTGCGTAAAAATCCGCTGTCTACTAATTTACAGACGTTTACCGACGCGATGTGCAGTTTAATAAACGACAAACAACAGGCTGTTCGCGTGACTTGATAGTCGCGACTCTGCTAACCGTGCGGCTTTTTTAACGACCAAGGTTGTAGATTCGCTTGCCGATACGTAGTGTCTATGGTTGCTTTTCCCGTGGAAAGTGAAAGATTTGGACGATCGGTGGATCGGCCTGTTTTTCAAAGATACAAAGTTT
The DNA here is from genome assembly GCA_014737395.1 of Bombus waltoni. Taxonomy (NCBI): domain Eukaryota; kingdom Metazoa; phylum Arthropoda; class Insecta; order Hymenoptera; family Apidae; genus Bombus; species Bombus waltoni. Next base: position 383,571 of record JACXII010000013.1, read on the forward strand.
CAACGAATAAGCGGATCATGTTTATCGACTGGATAGGAATGTAGATAAAAGAAAGAATAAACAAAAAGTACGGTAATGGACTTCAAGTTCAAGGACAGACGTGGAGGAGCCGAAATCGTCGAATAAACAGTCTGACGATATGAAGGCAGAAAGTGGGAAAGTAAGCAAACAAGCGACGCAAGAACGTAGCCTGGAAATATAATGAAACAAGCAACCAAAGAATACGAATGCGCAAACAATACGGCAGAACTAAAAACAAGCAAGAAATACAGTGAAAAAAATTAAAGAATGGAGACAAACAACAATGCAAGAGCGCAAATGAAGAAGCAGCGGATGCAGCAACGACTGAAGAAAGTAAACAAGCAGCATGTAAATAGGAATGCGAATACACGAACGAACGGTACAGGTATACACATAGAAAAACAATCCACGAGTACACTACACGGCTTTATTCGCCAATTATTTTTCCCCGGCAATTTTCAACGTTATTAGCTCCAAATGCAAAATTAAAACCGCAGCGGTAGATTTCTCCCGTTTCTTAATCGCATCACACTCAATCTTGCCGCTTAATTGCCTGAAAGGAATCTGAACGAGCCATCAACAACCGCTAATAAGCAGCCATAAAGATTGCATTCAGCGTCAAGACCAGGCTGCGGCGCATCAATCGACAGAGGCGGTTCAACAGTGGGGTAGAAAGGAAAGGGAACCGGAAAAAGGCTGGCAGAAGGAAGGGGAAGGCACGAAGGCGGCTCGGACGTAATTTGTAAATGGAACGGGAGGCGAGATTGAATTTTACGTCGAATGGAACCGGCAATTTTCTTCTCGGCGAACACCGAGAACGAAGAAGCCGGCTGACGTGGTTTCACGTCGAACGAGCCTGAGACACGTCACGTGGCGATATTCAAAGCCGTTGGATGCCTATACTCTCTCCTTATCTCGCTTTCTCTCCTTCAGAGAGCACGGACGATCTTTTGACATGCACCGAGACGTTTAATTTCGCCCGACGCTCGCTCCGTGAATTTCTGCGACCAATTGAATTACCCGGGCAAACTTCCCACTGCTTCCCTTCCAGTTTCCCTCGGGGATGCTACGACCGACTCCTACGGTTGCATAAACTTACGTTCGATCGAGGACTGGTCGATTAAACCGGGAAATACACAAGGAACGATCAGTGATTTTAGAGCTGTTGCTCGCTTTAACGGTACTAAGATGAATAACATCACGTCGTTGTATATTCCTGTTCGTGTGTATTCACACACACGAAGGAAAAGCAAACTGTACAAACGAGCATTTAGGGCATTATGAAAACCATATTAATGCGAAATTGATTGCCTTTCGTGTTTACTGGTCACGTTCCTCGATCGCAGTTTTCATGAATATTTACATTCGCATTTACAACCCTATTTATTATATTGTATTATAAATGATTTTGTAATTCAGATTTTTACGATTTCTCGTTTAATCCGTTTCTGAGCGGTGTATCATGATCGCACGCATTACTATCGAGCAGCTCTACAACAGAGAAAGAACAACGAAGAGGTTCGTGACGATTTGTGCTTTAACGAAACGTTCTTCTAGTATCGATTCTGAAATTTGTATTCGTACGAAACTAGTAATGTTCGTGCGTTGCCATTCGTGTTCTATAAGAAAATAATATAAAGATGGCAGTAGAACATACAACGTAATAAGAATAAAAATATATACACAACGCGCAATAATAAAAAATTACATAATGATCCGTGTTTTAATGAAAAACTTTTCAAAAGCCGATTTTGCATTGTGTTCTTGGATAAACAACGATCTTAAATGTTCTCCATTTGTTTCTCTGCCATTCGGTTCAAAGTTTCGAAATTCTGCGGCATGCTTTCAAACCTCGAAGGGTCTGTTCTCTCCACAGAATAAAGCCGGAACGAAAAGAATAGGTCGGAACTCAACGTGCGTAAGAACGACGAAAATGATTCTTCGCCGGAAAAGGAAAGTTTCTCAAACTTTCTTTATGTATTAGTTTTTGATAGGTAACACGCGTTAAGTAAAAGTGTCGATAATAAAATGCTTACGAATAAGGCTGCCGGTTGTTCTACCGAAGTTCGATTCCCTCTCGAGAAACTCTAACTCCGAAATCTCTGGGTAGGATTCCGACTCTAAAACTCTCTCTAAACTCTCCTGCTAAAACCCTCGTTCACCATCGTTTGAAAAGTTACAGTTGTATCTACGTGTATGCATGCCCACGATGCGCGTTTACCAAAGCCTTTCCTAAACATCACGTTCACACTTCGTTTCGAAGCATTTGCATTCGCGATGTGGTAGAAATGTTGAGTTAGAAATAATTTCAACTCGTAAAGCCTCGAGTAAAGCAAACCGTATATGTATTTAACGATACAATCGATAAAAACGATTATTCTTGCTCTATAAAATGAAAATAGCTTGCTCTGTAACATCAACTTTTCATTGAAAAACTCCAACTCGTAACTTGAATTTCGTATTCTGATTCCTGTCCTTCGATTACTCGATTCTTCGTCTTTGAATGTTCCTATCTTAATTCCACTCTTATTTCAATGAAAAAAAATTTTTTTTGAATAAAAAAAAAAACGATTTCAATATCAGAAGAAAAACCTCAAACTCTTTTAAATTTCCTTCAGAGAGAAAATTGACGAAAGATAGGAAAACCTGATTGAGTAGAACTTTCCCATATTTTCCTCGAATATAAAGGCAATTCTTAGACATCGAAAAACACGAGGAAAATCGAAAATTAATCGAAACATGCGTCGTTATAAAACACCAGAAAACTCGAATCGTACAAATCTCCCAAGAATGATTGTCATCGATGATTCTACTTAATTGTCAAGCACCGAGTTCCTTTCTTCCACAAAACACCCTTCTATATAACCATAAAAAATTCTCTCCCGCAAAATACCCTTCGACGATATATATCCATAAAAAGATTCCCTGGGAGATCGTAGACTTACAAATCACGCAAAAAAAAGTGCCGAGAAAGGCCAGTATTTTTTCTCCTTTTACGAAAGAAGCTTTCAGAGGACAATGCCTCTCTGTTGTACGAGAGGGCAGAGTTTTTCGATCGGCCCGATATTTCAAATTGCGCCGGTTCGGGCATCGATACGCGGCTTCCAGAGAAAAGCCAGAGGACGGGGAAATTTATTTCGCAGAAGGCTGGCCACGACGGTGCACCGTTGCCGCGGGGGTGAGCCGGACGAAACAAAAGAGCGAAGATGAAGAAAACAAGGCATCGGTGGGAGGGAAACCGATGGAGTTAGGAAAGGGTGAAAGCGGGGCTCGAAAGAGGAAAAAAAATACGAGCAACGCAGGTGGAAAAAGAAGCGAAAGAGTCGAGGTCGAGGAAGAGAAGAGGAAGGAAAATAGAGAACGGAATGAAGGAAGAATTGAAGTACGAGGGAGAAAAAGAAGGTGGAGAGATTCGGTTAGAGAAAGAGAGAAAGCAATGGGACGAAGGGTGGGTAGATTCAGGGAAAAATTAGAACAGGAAATGGAAAGAGAAGTGGAAATTATAGTGGCGAAGTAGAAAAGGAAAAGTAGAAGTCGAAACGCCAAGAGGAAATGATAAATAAAATGCAAGGGTAACAAAGGGTGCAGCAGGGATAATACTCTGGAAGAGAAATAGACGACCGAGAGGAAGGAAATGAATCGGTAAAGAATAAGTTAAAATGGATGCAGGAATTGACAAAACAGCCGCGCCAGAAAGTTTGAGAAAATAATAGAACGGTGGAAGAAACGGGCACAAAGGAAAGGGTAAACGGGGTAGGGGTGAAAAAGTGTCTGCTCGTTGGGGAACAAAAAATTGTTGCCAAGATAAATGGAAACAGTGGGAACGGAACGCGAGAACGTTGCAGAGGAAAGAACGGGCGAAACTTGACTGAGAAATTGCAAATGCGTGTATATCTATACCGTAGAAATGAATATGAGGAACTAGAAACGCGAGGACATCTACGTTATAAAAATATTGGATAGCGTAAAAGGATGCGAAAACTAAAGACCAAAAGTTAAATTCCCCGGTGGTGCACCGCCTAGCTCGATATTTTAGCCTTCGTGTTCTATTCCGCTCGAAATTTATCGAAACGTTAAAAAAGTTCACGGACGAAAAGAATAATAAAACGAGGAAAAATTCAACACTCGGAGCGCGTAGAACATATTGAAATTACCCTCTCGCGTGAAAGCTCGCAGAGCAAATAAAACATCTCGCGTGAAAGGTCGGATGAAAATGGCCAAAGAGGAACGAGCCCGTAAAATCGCGATAGAGGGGAGGCGGCGGCTAGAATTTTCGTTTTTCGAGGGTGACTCGAATACGAAGTGTGGTTTGTCGAACAGAGGTTCGAGCGACCGGTGGGGTTCTCAGACGATGACCTTCGCGGTGGAGGGGAAAGGCTAGCGTTTGCCGACGAGGACCCTAGTCACACGGAATTGTAACTACGTGACCGAGCGAAATTAGAGGGTGGCTACGAAATGAAGTAAAAGGACGTGGTGGTTAATAGTTGGCTGGAAGGGCGGCCTGTCGCTCTAAAAGCAGCCAGTTAATAGCCGGAGAAAAGCTGTCCCGTGAAAATTTATAATGACAGGGAGCCGACTTTCCTGGCCTGCTGAGCTCGCGCGAATCGTAAGAAGATTTTTTTTTTTTATTAAACGTGTCCCGCGTGAAAGATGGCCGCGTATCGAATATCGAAAGACGGTTAATCAACCTGTAAAAACCACGAACCGACGTTCTGCCGTCGTATGATTTATTTCGTCGACGTAGACACTGTTATTTTTTCCTTTTTCTTTTTTTCCTTCTTTCTTTTATTTTCTTTTTTTTTTTTTGGTTGGTGGAAGATTAACGATTAAGTTGATCGTATCAACGGCATGGTTATTAGCGACGGAAAAAGGTCTTGTTGGATTACTTCGTGAATTATCTTTGGTTCTCTTGTGAATTTTAATAGGTCATAAAATGTATCATTTTTTTTATGTTATTTTCAGGAAGATATTTAAATCCATATTTGTTGGGAAAATACGTTATACCTTTTTAAATTCTTTTTTATCTTGCTTTTTACAATGTCGATCGTAGAGTTTTATGTTGCATAATATGATTATATGATATTCTACTTTCTCGTTTATTTTTGTTAATTCGTACATATTTATAATTTCCTCCGTACGGCTTTAATGTGGCTAATATATTAATTAAAATTAATAATTCGTCCTAATGTTCGTCACTGATTTTTGTATCATTCAATTGCAATTCTCGCCACTTTTCCTGCCAGTTAAAGCGGCTGAATCGTCATACCCGAAATATGTAATAGATTTATAAAAGAGAAAGATGAATTAGAATGTTGCTAGTAGTGGGGGAAGTGGCCTTGAGCGACAACAGACTTTGAGCAGACTCTAACTAACGAGTCGTGCCAAATACAACGACCTTTCTGTGAACAAGTCAGTCGCTTTAAAGCTCTAGTCTCTTCCTGTTCTCCGTGCCTCTTTCAAGCTACACTCTCATCACACATTGTCTTCCTTCAAGAGCACTCGTCCCGATATGTACACACGTCCGGCTGACGTTCCAGCGTGCATGCATACGCACCCCTCGAATTCTTCCTCTTTAAACGACGAAGTTTCCCTCGAAATTTTCTCCTTGGTAACTACATTACAAAAAACAGGAAGTTAAGTTTCCACGTATACACTTTGGGTACATCTTGCAATATTCTATCGTGAATTTTAGGATTCCCTATAAATTTGGAAGTCGTTTTCGTTCAAAGTATCTTGGAATTTCTTTACTGTATATTATGCATTTGTAAAGTTTACTACTGTATCTCTTCTCCGTATATTTTTCTTTTGTACTTTTTAGCTCTTTTCTGGTATTCTCGAACAACTTATTAATAAATCGACAAGACAACGAAATTTTCATTTGAAGATACCTTAAAATACATTCACCGTGTAAAGTTCCCTTGTGTAAAGTTTGTTCTATCTTGTCGTCGTCAGCTTCTCTGTCTCTCACATTCCAGTTGTTTCTTTCCGTGTTCTTCGTTCAATGAATCGCTAAGATATCAAAGTTTATACATCTATGCAAATATTTCCATCATTTAAACATCTCAAATAATATATAATCTCAAATAATATTCCTTATATCCTCGTTTAACTTTAAGCTGTCCAAACTAAATTGGTCAATCTGAGAGGATAAGAACTCACAAACCGAAGAAGTTAGGGTATCGCAAAGCCTACCTCGAATTGAAAATCCACCTCGTATTGAAAAGTAAAATACACTCGGTAGCGTGCCGCACAGAATTTCTTATTTACACCTTCGATTTATGTGCACACGTCTTAAATGTCGGCACGCTCAACGAGTTGCACGCGTACGTAAGAAGCAAAAGGCATTTCGGAGCACGTAATCCCGATCACGAGCCACAGAAGCTATTGTTCCCTTTAAACCGACTGCTGCCTTTGTGCACAGGCCCCAGGATTTTATTCTAAAGCCACGAATGCTTCGCAATCGGCGCGTAGAATTGATTAACGAGCGGCTTGCCAATGGATTTCCCGGGCCAGCGAACGCTCGATCCCCAGAGTGAAATTGCGTAACAGATCGTGTAATTGTTAAGCTTCGGTGAAATTTTCCACCCTACAGTCTCGTCCGTGTGAAACGATACGCCGATTGTTTACGAAACGGGCCACGTCTCTAATTATTGCTCTTTGCTCCTCGCTATCGTCGACTTTCTTTACAAAAACGCGCCACTCACGGGTCAAAATGGTTGACTTCATCTTTTGAGATTTTAGGGCCAAAGCACTTGACCGATACTTATCTTTAGATTGCGGACTTCTATGCAAATTCATATTACCGAGTATATGGTTAGAAAAGTAGAACAACGTCGTACAAAAGTGGAAAATTGTTTTACTTACCAAGTACTATAGAAAGCACTATAATTTAGGTATTTTACGTATCTTTTCGTGTTGGATGCATTCTGCGCAATATTCCACTTTCGGATGTCCTAGAAGCGCGTATAAATCCGCAGTTACCTTATATAATCTCGTCAATTTTCTCTACGTTTTGTCGCAATTCCACTATTTGAAATTTTTTCTGCCAAACCACTTGTCATTTGTGACACCTATCTTCGTAGGATGTCAAAAAATTCTTCCACTTTTTGTTTCGTAGAATTAACCGATTCTGGCAAATAAGCGACTCAAATTCTACATCAGTGGAATCCTCTTTTCCCTCGTATCTCGACTGGCTTAGTGTCAACACGAGAATAAAAATGTTGGACGTAGATAGGATAGAAGGTTCTTGCAACGAGATCGTCGGCGTAGATTTAGAATGACGAATGTTTGAAGAAAGCGAGTGTCGGTAAAAGAGAACGTGAGGTGAATTAACGTGGAATTTTTTTTCAAGCTTGACGGTAAACGGACGGAAGAATTAACGGGTGACGAGTGTCGGAATCTTCGAGATTAAAGATCGTGTTTAAATTAAAAGAATTCGGGCGAAGGGGCAGGGGTAGAGCTTGGAATTAAAACGTCCTCGCGGCGACAAATTTTCGAGAAGGTAGAAAGTAACGTGTGTTTATACTTGGAATTTCTTTATTAAATGTGGAGAGACGTGCTTTCTAAAATTGCTAGTTCCTCAAAAAGTAAATGGTCCTTCTTTTAAAGCCTGCGTGGAATGCAGCGTGGGCCTCGATTCGCAGTACGAACGTAACGAAAGAAAGTTCCATAGCGTAGAAGAAGAAGAAACGATGGAACTAATTTTTGTTACACGAAACTTCGTTTTCATAAAATATAATTTTCATTTCTACGAAAGGCGTGTAACATAACTTCCACCTACTAAAACATGGAATAATTTCAAGAATTCTCTGGAAACACATTTAGAACCTGACATGGTTGTAAAAGGCACAAACACGTCGGTCTGACTGTTGAAAACACGAGCGAAGAACTTTCCCATTTCCAAGTCCACTCACACAAATTTGAATCTGTATCCACATGTAACAAGCCGATTGAACGAAACACGCGCAATCTTTTGACATCTTCGCACTTATACTATCTACAAATTACCTATATAATTCTGAACATCGTTCCCTTTCTAACAACCTACCCTGTATAACTTGCAATACACAGCGGTTACAAAAAGTATCGTCACGTTTCTTATCTCGGAACATTCCTTTCATCCGCCATTGCATTTCATTCTCGTGTTATTAATATTTTCGCAGTCGTACGAGAGTGTCACTAAATGACGCGAAATTTAATATACTTGGACCTAGTCAATTAGCACGTAAATGCTATAATATACGAATACAATGGTGTACCTTGTATTTAACATTATTTTATACATTTTGTAATTTATTCTGTCGCAAGCATAATGCAGACCTAAAACCGGAAACACAATGCCGATAGTTACCTCCACGGAGATCCACGAGAGAAAGCAGAGAACTAAATTTTTTCACGGTACGTTCAGTGAAAGGGAACAAAAGGACAAAGTAGCTAAAGGTGGTCTCTCGCGTCCACGTCATTTACTCGTTCGTTTTGTTCGGTTACGAGCACGCCAGGCCGGCGAATACGTGACCGACCGATGTTTTCGCGAAAATACGTTAAACGCTTGTTATCCATCCGCGCCTTCGGCCGACGATCGCGTGACATCGGGCTTTTATCCATGGTTCGAGCCGTGTCGACGCGTTTTCGCGCGGTTTTACGCCGCGTGAGCATCGCGCCTCTCTATCTGCCGTCGCTCGAACATCGTCGTTTTTACGAGCACGCTCGTCGATAGCGGCGTTTAGATCTCGTCAGCGGGATTTCTGTTTATGCGCTGAATAAATTTCGTCGTTTTCATAGGCGATCGTGGCGTTTAGAAGTACGTGGAAGTTTCGTCGGTCACAGGTTGACCCGTGGTTCACGGAGTATTTGCTGTTGATGGCGATATTTTGGGCACAGGCTGGGAGATTTTATGGCAAGGGAAATGGAAGCTGTGGGTGTTTACTGGATAAGGGAATTTATGATGAGAGAGATATTCGATCTTCATTTTGATCGAGAATCTTATCAAGATCATCACGCAGAATTAATTACGTTGAATTCGTTGTTTCGAGGTAGAGGTGGATGTTCAAAGACTATGTTAGCGTGGACGAAGAGGATCGACGAAGAATAGAACGAAGCAACTCTGAGTCTCGTAAGAGCCTTCTATTAGTGTCGAACTAAACTTTTTATGAAGTATATAAATTTTACCAAAATCACAGGTTTATATATAGTATAACTAAAAGTATGATTAGTTTCTCTTCTAAATGTCTCGTATACGATGTTTCCCTTGCGCCGGATTATTGCCTTTCTTTTCTACTGCCGCGCACTGAAACCCCAAATAGAAACATACCGCTATAGTCAGACAATGAAAGTAACATTGCACAATATCATCGAAATCAAGCCAACGTTTCCCATTGCGATTTCTGTTTGAAAGGAACATTTCCTCTACATTACAAGGTACGGAGAGGTAAAAACAGAGAACCATATCAGATAGCGGATAAAAAGGTGGACGACGATCGATCGATGTCTCCCAGCATGCCGATAAAATTTTCTCGCACTCTTTACGATTCCCGAACGTAAAAACTGATTGGTCGCCTCCAGAAAAAAACCTTCTGAATATCCCTCGAGTGCACGGTGCTGGTTGCAACTTCGTCGCAACGATTCTCGAAACTCGATAGCCGAGAACAACAAAACATAAACCTGCTGTTATCCTCAAATTTATATATTTCAGTCTTGCTCTCATTTCAACGAACGAAAAGAATATTTATTGTCTGAAGAAAAATGTATCAGATATAATGTAAAAGAAGGTTTAACCTTTAGGCCAAAATTTAGGCCAGAAACCATATACACGGCGACAAGAACTTTTCGCAATTTATCAATCAAATTGTCGAAATAATTTCTAACCAAACTTGAGATATTTTTTAACATATTACCACCGACTGAATGTTCTATACAAAAGCTAACTGAAACTTGCGCACGAAGACACGGTGAACAATATGTTAACTTTGGAAAAACACGAACCGGTCGAAATTGTTGAAAAGAAGAGTAGCAGAGAAGTAGTAGAGTTGAAAAGTAGCAGAGTTAAAACGTTGCTTGTCCATTACGATTGTCACAGGAACTGTGCGACGAACACGGACGAGAATTCTGGCGAACCTATGACAAACCGCAACTTGTCCATAATCGACATTCCGGCGAACCATCGAAAGGCATCGCACGTTCCTGTTACAGTCTGTGCAAGAGGATTGCTGTGCTGCCTGTGCGTACACCGGCCCTGGGGCAAATAATGGCCAGGCATCCGAGTAGATTGAATGCAAAACAGTAGAGGCATCGAGTGATCGGCCAGCTCCGCCAATGCTCGAATTCGACGCTTCGTTTCAGTGTTCGATTCGAGCACCGACGCTCAATGTCCCTCTCCAATCGTGAACTCCCGCCATTCTACCTCACACTTTCGTCTATCGAGCTATTCACATGGTTAAACCTTTTTCTTCTCGTTCCGTCGTCGCGCCAACATTGGTATTAACGAGAGCTCGCGGTTATTACTTTATTACTTTATCGTATTACGAGAAATTTATACTGGAATTCCATTGGGTTCTCTTTTCAGAGAAACAGTTTCGTTAACCTCGGAATTTAATTGCACAGTCGGCTATGTTCAGGATGTTACCATAAAATGTTGGGATATACCTCGAAGTCTGTAGAAGACTATATTAGTCGTAATTAAATACTTTTCACAGATCAATCTCTTTCTTCGTTTCGTCTTTTCGTACGTAGACAAAGAAATGATAATCGACGAACGCTGTCGCACGTTGCCTATGCCTGTTTCTAGAGTAAAAAGAAAATCCTGAAATACGATGTCGTTCACATTTTACGAAATATCTTGTACAAACGTCATTCTCGTTTTTTACGCTCGACTAATAAAAACGCAACAACGAGCCAACGTTTCCCACGCACCTGGACATACGTGTATGTGGTTTCGCCTGATATAACGTAACGTATAATACTCCGCGAACATAAAAAAAAAATTCCGAAATTTCCTAGCGACGCTTACTTTCGTGTGTGAAATACAGTTTCACGGACGTAACTCTTCTACCATACGCTCGCCTAGTAAAAGACCGATAATCGGCCACGCGTTTAATAAACCAGTCGGTAAAAGGAACTGAGTGATTCTAGATAGAAAAAGCAGAACAGGGAAGAAATACTGAAATTTCGCAGCGATGCTCGTCTTCGCGAAATTATACGGTCCCGCAAACGTAATCGTCGTATCATTCGCCTAATAAAAAGCCAACGATCGGCTCACACTTCGGAGAAAGCAGCCCTCAGAGGAATCGAGCGAGTCGAAATGCAACCTCGTCGTACGTCGTTGAAACCCTTCGCTTCTTCTTGGTCACAGGTCCGCGTGGACGTTAAAAACAGCATGAAATCGACATGTAAGGGAACAATGATTTATACGGCACAGGACGGATTATAAGATCGGCCGGCGGGACGCCTGCCTTTGTGAAGCCGTATCCCGGAGCCGCTCCTTTGTTTCGCCGGCTCGCTTAAACGCTCCGACGTGCACACCCTCTGCATACTCGGTGAATTCATTAGCGGCTAGGTAATAGGGGCGGTCGGGATAGATCGGACCCACACGGACGGCTGCTAATGAATAAAACGGCAGCAATCTTTCGAGTCTCGAGGCGAAAAGAGAAAACCCGTAGAAAAACAGCGAGCGAGTTAATTTCGGTCTTTGTTAATCGTGTCGAATTAGTAATTGAAACGTGTATCATACGCGCGAGTGGAATTGGCGCGTGTCGCATCTACATACTGAGATCGATTTATATTATCCGCGCAGACATCGACATGGACACGCAACAGCGACATATCCGGTTCGGTGATCCGATATTTTCGCGAAAAATTCTTTGTCGAATACATTCGTTCGTGAATTAGCACGAAATCAGGTCTCCTCGCGACAAAACCATTTTCTTGTCGTAATCTCATTTTATTGACCCTTCGCACCTGCTCGTCCGGATCGTTCTCTTATTTCGTCGGAGTCTGTCAAAAAATGCGATCAGTCCTGTCCATTAATTCTCCAGATTCGATTTTCCGACCGGCTCGCGAACCCTCTCGCTTCCCAGTCGGTTAATATCCTATCGAACTTCAATAAAGCTTCTCTTTATAGCTAAACGATTTCGATTTAACTTCGTTCGTGCCTCGTCTCGATGCTTCTTTTTCCGTCTCGGTGCCCTGCAATGCTCGCCTTGGTCAGCTAACGACGACTAAATCGCGCGAAACGCTCGCTGGAACTACTCTTTTTCCTGCGATCCTTCAAGTATATCATTACGGGTAAAGAAAATACCAAAGAGTCGAGGAACGAACGACGTTTTACTTCTTAATATTAAAAGATTGTGAATTCGTAATGACGTTTGTTGCCGGAATTCCTTACTCTTCGGTGTTCAAACATTTGCAGGCTCGTAAATTTGAAATTACCCCGAATCTCCAATGAATTTCGTTTGTCAAGCTTCCAAGGTAACGATCAAATGGCGCGAAATTGAAAGCAGAAGAATGGTAAAGGCAAGTTATTAGAATATGAATAAAGCGAGATAAATGTTTCTGAGAATCTTTGCCTTTCGGTATTAAAACGTTAGACATTTGTAAATTCAAGCACTTTCCGACTGCGTAACAATTTTTCAGCAAGTTCCACCGCGTCATACTTTGATCATTTCGCTCTCTGCCAGATTAAATCTCGTGCTCTAAACTCCCGACGAATTTTAATGCGCCAATAGCGTACTTACGTCACGAACCACGAACAGAGGGTGGATTCGGCTATTCTTCGAATCTTCATCGGTCTACTTGAACTTTCGAGAGCTAAGAACCTTATGTTAATTACTTCTTACGCTTCTTTAACTCCTGTGCTCTTTAGTTCGAAAGTAGCCGAGAACTAGAACGATAAGATCGGAGATACGAAGGGCAGGATTTATGCTCGCGGTTCTAGCTACTTTCGTATTCCTTCCACTCTTCGAAGAAACCATCGTTCGTTTCTTTTTTCCCCGGTAATTAGGCAAGATGTTGTACCGTAGATTTCCACCGGATGATTCGCGTTTAAGCGGATTTACGGTTGCGCCAGACGATTCGCGTTCGAATGGCCGTGCGAAATTAGCGGAAAGTTGCAAGAAATATCGTATTTACAATGATAACGTCGGTACTTTAATCGCGTAGCGTATTACAAGTTGCACAATTAATCCAGAATCATTCGAAATTCCAGCTGCGTCATCAACTAACTGGGAACGAGGCACGGCTAAGTATTTGCAAGCGAGTTTTACTCGCCATAACTTAACATCGCAGAATCCTATTAGCTTAAGAAACTTGGTTGGTTAAGATTTTACTCGATGTAAACGCCAGGCTTGCCGCGGAACTCCTCTAAACGTGGATTATTTCATTAAAACCAGTCTGATATTCATCCTCGCGTCTATTAATTTTTAACACCTCGTTCGACGTAAATATCAAGCAAAAGTTATCGTTAGAAGACCGTGTTTCAATTAACGCGATAACAACGATTCAGAAACGCGTCTGTATGGGGTAGATAAACCCTCGCGCCTCGTCTCAGAGCGAAACTTTGTCGAATAAGAAGCTTTGTATTAATTATTTTCACGATCCCTTCGTTGCCAACAGCCTTGCTGAGCTTAGAAACGGAACGTGGAATATTTTCTTGCGAAGATTAATTCTTCTCGTTAAAAGATTTCCATAATATTTATATAACGTGAGCGTGATAAAATTAGGAAGTGAACGAGGATGACTGGGAGATAGCCAGTGAAACGTAGCGAGACGCGTGAGCACGTGACTCGAAGCAAATTGTTCTTTATAAATATTGATGTTTATAAATAATGATATCTATGTACGTTAGGATGTCTTCCTTACAAAATTATTTTGCAACATGAATTTATCATAGGAGGAATTTAGGAGATTTTTCTTTAGTTTTATTTTCAGTTTCAGAAAGAATCAATTTTCGGCGGGATCATTATGTCCGACTTGTGTTAGATTATACACAGCGCCAGTGTAAGTTACAGCGTCATATACGTTTCCACCCCGTTCTCCCATTTTTTCGCATCTCTCATGTAAAATGGTCGACATCGAAACTCGATAACGAACATTATAACACATCCGCGGATACCTATGTACGTATATCTATATTTCTCGCTGTATACGCTGTTACTCTGCCTGTACACATTTTGTTACCGTGGTATTCGTTATTAACGATCGTAAAATAGCGCGTCGGTTGAGATTTAATTGCACAATAATAGCTGGCGCATCGTTGCACTTCGCCGCCGTATTTTTATCGAAGGGCCGTATGGGTTAATATAATAAAAGGAGGCCAGCCGCACAGCCAGGGAAATTAATAGCGTGGAAAATACGAAATACCTCCCGGCGATTATATTAATTAACCGCAATTAAAACACGTTTCGTCGCTTCGCAGTGAGTTTTTTTTTTACAATCTCGCCCCGATTTCTGTTTGGACAATTGTTTGGCGAAATGAAATTTCAACGCCCATGATGTTTTGATCGCCCATATCCCTTGGCAAACGGCAATCGATAAAACCTCCGTGTGAAATTATTGCGAATTTAATACTAGAACTTTAATATTAATCTGAACAGAGAGTACAGCCTATATATATATATATATAGGTACATATATTTTACATACTCGTTATATACATATACACAGTTTTTACACTAACCCTATTTAAATGGAATCGCGATGCTCGATTAAATTTCTGTGAATCTACTTGTCCGAATATGAATTTCTATTGTGTGAACGAAGAATCGTACTGAACAGGATCGATGTACTTCCATTACGCGAAAGATCTGCGTGTTTTTGCGAGTTATTAGCGTAGGTAAGTACCTCTGGATAATAGTAAGAAATTCGACGAGTCCTGATTATCTGAACCACCTGTCCCTCAAATTCGAAAATAGGAATTAATCATTTCGTAAGCACGTGTGCATTTTAAGTAACCCTGAGAACATCAAAACGATAGATACTACCCTCGTTAATTTCTGATTTGACCGGCAAACGTTATCTTGCAATCTCTAATTACAGGATTATATATTATATATGTGTGTGTGTGTGTGTATGTAATTTGATTAGCGAGGGTTATCAACGCGGCCATAATTGCTTAATTGCATAGCAATCCCTAATTCAATTAATCCACTTACTTAATTATTACTTTTACGTCTGCACATAGCAATTCATATATATATTTTTCTAAACTATTTTCCTCCCAAATATTTATGAAGATATATATATATATTAGTCTCGTATCTTGTGGAAAAATTAAGTGGGCAGAATTTTGGTTAAAATTTAGACTTGTCCGAGTTATGTACCAACAATTCTCTTTATATGCATGAAGTTTGATATCTCAACAACGACGAACCATTCCTGTCCGTATCATAAGATCCATTCAACACTGCGAACAGTCTTGTAAGATCCAAGATTAATCTTCCAGCTATATAAGCCGGCTGTTCCAACGACCGACCTCCGAATTTAATACTAGATAACCAGTTATGTTGATTGAAATACCTCGGACTAACGAACTGGTCGAATAACTCAACACCTTGGTTGACTATTAATTCAATTTTCTTCTTGCGTCACACTTGGCAGGAGGAAATTCGATTAATCCTCGTAACCTGATACTCGTACGATAAGGTTCGTACAATATGACCAAAAATTACGACGAAACTTTGATTTTAGTTTAATTCAGATAAAGTTTCAGAAGAATTACTTTGTATTATACGAAATTAGAATAATCGTTGCTTTTCTCACAGTTTTCTCGGCTATCTGAATTTCTAAGGGTTCGCTGTCGGCGTCATGATCCAACAAATAAGAATTTGGACTATTCGTAACAAAAAGATATCCCATACCTTTGTACGTTTCAACGTTACGATTTATGCAAAAATTTTATACGTTAAAGCTTCGAATTACGTTACATCATTATTACTGCTTAAATGAGGATCGACCATGCTATTTTGGAGTATTCTGCATTGCTCGTTCAATTTTTTTTAACGATCGATCTGAATTGATGAAAAATATAAATCGATCGGAATATAGTCTACAAATATTTGGCAAACGGTATGAAAAATCCACATAGTATAACTTCCCGGAACTAGGTAATAAATTTGAACAATTTTAAAACACAAACTCGAGGAAAATTTAATGAGGTTCAACGGCGGAAAAAAGTCGGACAAGAGAGAATCGATTCATAAGTTGGTATCGTTCGTCGCGCGTTCGGTTGTTTGTGCGCGGAGGCAGTTCACGGCAACCGGAAGTTGCTCGATCGTTGACACGGTCGCCTCGATTTGCACTGGCAGTCACCGAGCGATCAAATATTATTCGATGCTGTACGAATGTACCGACGCGTTGTTGGCTGACGTTACGTTGTTTGATTTACGCTCCAGCTGGATTTCAGGACACTGAATGGCATTCGTGAAGTCGGAGTGCGATTGTGTCATGCGTTGCGGCCCAATCGACATCGTAAATTGCGTCCAAAGAAATCGTTCGATCTCGCACTAAGCCAATCGGCGAGTCTCTCACATCGCAAGTAGGTGCATAATTAACATTCGATGCTGAGAAGAATTTCTTTCGATAAGAACTTCCGCCATAAGTTCGATACAAAGATTACTTTCTACGATCCAAGAAACGCTCGATCTTGAAAGAGTTAAACATCGAGAAGCAAGTCTGGCGTAAAAATAATCACGTCGGAAGACGGCTCGATATCGTGCAGAAAAATCTGCATCTCGAAATAAAAAATATTTCTTCCACATACTGAATCAATGTTAGCGACTGTCAAAACCGGGGGTAAGCGGCGGGCGACGAGGTCGTGGAGCGCGGTCGTTTACCAGCCAGAAATAAAAATGAAAAAGGAGAAACGCAAGGTAGGAAGACGAGAAAGGAGGAAAAAAGGAGAAAAAACTGGGATTTCCCCGGTGGTTTGTGGAGTACGTTTACGCGTTGTTCTCAATTAAAGTTAATTGCTCTTGCTATTCCCCGTTTCTTTCGGGGACACTTCTCGCGCAACGCGGATTTTCGTTCGCCCCGCGGCGAGCGTGAACGCACATCGAGGAGTCGCGGGTTAACGTGGCCGCGACACTTCCAACTCGTTAGACGTACGAAAAAATCGTCGCCGGTACAAAAGCCTTTACCGCGCCTTTGCGACGCTATTTTCTTTTTTTTTTTTCTTCTTCTGTTTTGTTCTACTACCCAGCCATTCTTGTTCCGGTGCAAAACCGACTCGTATCCAGCCAGTGGATTTTCCGTCCTGCTCGTTCGCTTTCCATCCGCGGTGCACGCTGCGTACAAAATACGAATAAATCTTTCAGGGTTGAACGCGAGCTCGCTTAATTGAACCCGTGCCATCTGCATCGCGCTGGAATTATTCAGTTGCCTCCATTACGACTAATCTCGCCAAACAATGCTCGGTCATAACTGTCTTTAGCTCTTGCTTTGTACCGGCTGGATCTTCTTGCTTTTTGAATTAGAGCGCGGTGCTTTGATACGATACGCGAGGATTTGGGTGATAAAGCGTGATTTGAGACGTAGTTGTTGAGTTTGATGTTACGTATCTTGATTTGGAGTTTATCCATTGAAATAATATACCACGTGTAGCAATTTTTATACAATCGTATCTCTAATTGTATCGCGAACTAGAACGTTTGTTCGCGTTCTTACCAGAATAGTATTTTGTAATGTTATATAAACGTTACGTTATATAAATCCTCACATTTATTAATTCTACCGCTTCAACTAGTCATTCGAGTATATTCTGTGGCAGCTCCTCTAGACTCGCGTCAGAAGGAAACAAAACTGAACACAATACTCGAGAGTCTTCGGCTTTAACAACCCCTTTCACGCGAAGATGTCACCTAACTTGGTCTGCGTTATCCTAGCGTCTAAACTGGAGACCTACGCGAATCTCACCGATGAACTTTATTCAATTCATCAACAGACCTTGAAACAAACATACAATTTTCTTTCCTGCATTCGACGTTATAACATTATTCAAACAGTAAATTCAAGATACTCTTCGGAATATCGAAAACAAACTTGAAAATTCGCAGAAGTGCGCGAACTGCTCGACTCATCCACTTAAAACTACCTACACACAGCGAATGTACTTTAAAACATACGTTTCTTTCCTCTTTCACCGTTTCTTTTCTCTCCTCCGCTTCCAAATTTCATTCAAATAATAGATTCGAGTTATCCTTCACATCCCCAAAAGCCGCTCTAAAAGCTCCAAGAAACACGCGAATCATCTATCTTATCAACCCAAACCCACTTATATACACGCTAGATTATCAAACCCTAAACGTAACACACTTTTCCTTTCCTCTTCCTCCTTTTCTTCCCTCTCTTCCGTCTCACGCCACAATTCTATTAGACTAATAAATTCAAGATACCCTTCATAACCCTCCAAGCCAACCTGAAAGCTCCCAAGAGACACGCGAATCAGCCAGTTCATCAACTCAGACATACTTATACACACGCTAGATTATCAAACCCTAAATGTATAACACGCTTTCCTTTCCCCCTTCCTGCCCTCTCTTCCGTCTCGCGCCACAATTTCATTCAACCAATAAAATCAAGATACCCTGCACAGCCCTGAAAGCCAAGCTAAACGCCTGAAAAACACACGAATTACTCGACTCGTCAACTCCAACCTACTTACACGTATACCCAATGCATTTCGCCATGCACTTTTCTTTCCTCTCTTTTATCTCGCACCAGAATTTCCTTCACACGATACTTACATTCAAGTTAGCCTACATGTAAAGGTATTGAGAGGGTTTGCAGAGAACAATAAATAACTTTATTCTTATACTGTTCTAATTCTACACGTGGGTTACTATCCGAAGGCCCAGGCAACACACTCGCTCTTCTTTTTCTCTTCGACTGCCTCTTTTGTCTCAACGAAGACTTGGACCGTCTTGCGACGCTCGCATACACTCTAGCGACGGGATTTATACATGCGTTGCTCGCTACTCGCTCCCACATTCTCACACGTACAATATAAACGTACTACCTATTTAACACTACACAAGCCCAAAAACCAGGCAGAAAGAGTTCCAAGAAACGCTCGCATTACCCAGCCCATCAACTCGAACCTCTGCACACAAACTCGTGGAACATACACTGGAATCGAGTTTTTCCCCGGTGGTCTGTTCCGCAAACGAGGAGGGAGGGTAGCCTGGACAACGACATAATCTCCCCGGCCGCGAGAAAAGACACGACTGCCCTACGTCCGCCGTAACGTTCTTCCCTAAACTACTTTTCCATGGGCGTGTCTGTCTAGCCAGTCACGTCATGCCAAGAAAATGCAGTTTTCTCCGCGGGTGACGCGTCCAGGCTGGTCTTTCCTCGTTTCCTCGTCGCGCGAGGTCGTCGCTCGCGACGTTTTTCATTAAGAAACGGCCGCGTAAACGAGGAAAGGAACGTGATCGGCGACTCGGTGGCCACCATAGGAACACATCGATAAATTCAACAGGCCGCGCGGTACGTACACGGAATCGACCAGACAGCGACGTAATCGACTTCAGTTTCGATTCTCTTCTGTCCATTTACGCGATTACTTAATGCCATCGCTCCCTTCCTCTTCGTGATGGAATCGGCCTCGTCGGTTCGGCCGCTTCCGCTGGTCGCTTCCGCTGGTCACTTCCGCTTCGGACACAAAAGGGCGAGGCGATGGTGAATGGGGAATTTTCGCGTTCGAGCATCCACGCTTTTTATCGGTTGCAATTTCCAGAAGCGAGTAGCTGGTCCCGATTGAAAGACGAGGGACGGGATTGAATGGGTAGGATGACGAGTGAATGGAGGATGTTTATGTATTTAGGAAATGTGCAAGCGTATAGATTACACGCGATATGGAGAAGCACGAGAGATATTAAGGAAATGGGAATTTTGGCCGATTGTTTCTCACGAGTGAAATATGGTGGAATCGAAGTGGCTAGACGCTTGAAATTGCGGAACTAGAATATTCATGATATACTTGACAATATGTCTTAATAGATACGTATAATATATACGTGTCTTGTTATTTATAGTATAGTCTTTATGGATTATCTCGATATAATATATTTCGCCTCGTGTTTAAATTATTTTATATCGCGCGAGTCCGAGAACGACTATCTAGACTTTAGAGCAGACGTGACTGAATGTGTCCCGAGAATTCCTATATATTTTGGCCGAGGTATGTGAAAAATATCGTAGAACAGAAAAAGAGAGAACACCCGGCTGATAGGATATATTGCGTGAAAGATATGTGCCTGGAATAAACCATCCAATACCTAGAATCGTCTTATTCTCAAACATACTCGATCATTAACTAAATTAACCCTTGAATCGTCCACGATCTCCGGTCGCATATCTCCAGTTCCAGTCTCTACATCGGCATATGTCAACAATAACTTGTAATTACTCTTCAGACAAGCCACCGTAACGTAAGTACCTCAATCCTCCTGCCAAACTTCATCATCCCCTGCAACCTATCCCCATCCAAGGTAGACTTTAACTGTACGACCAGCGCTGTACTCGTTTCACGAATAAGAATTACCTCCCGTGTAGCCAGCCAACGAAAAAATACGAAAGAAGACCTGAATGCGACTACCGGAGAAGCCTGAGAACTAACCAACCAACCAATCGTGAAGCGGAAAGAGAAGAAAATAAGGTTGGAAAAGAAAGAATTGGCAGAGCGAGAGAAATGATGGAAAGGTTGATAGCTAAGGGGTGGAAACGCAAGAGGTGACAGGCTTGAATTAAGAGGTAGGAAACGGGTTGTCGAGTGTCTTGCAGGGTAGATCGAGTAATTGCCGCGGCCTAGTTTCCGGCCGGCCGAAGAAATCAATCAACCGGCGACGCTGGTGTTACGTAATTATTACGGGGGTTGCGAGAGGGCGAGAGCTCGTTGACCGGCACGCTGTTCCCCGTGATAACGCGGCCGATATTGCCCCAGCCGTAGTCGGGGTGTCTATTGAGCGAAGTGGCACAAAGCGGGCAGCGCATTTATGAAAGACGAACCGGCGTCAGCGAGATTGCGTATTTCGGCCTCGCGTGCCAACCGGTACGTTGTTTCCGGGGCCCTCGTTATTAACAACCGGGTTGCACGGATAGGTTAGGTTGCTAGTTTCACTCTATTTCGCTCCTTAACGCGATACGTTTGTCTTTACGGTCGACTGCTCCGGGCAAATCTCGCGGATTTACCTCCGTTACCGGAACATGCTCGTTACGCTCGAACAGTTACGCTTGTGAACGTCGTGCAGTTGATTCGGAGAGAGTTAGACGTTGGACGAAAAGGAAGCAGGGGTGGTGGAGAAAATAGAGCGCGGAGAAACAAGAATATCGAGGGGGTGGTACTTGCAAAGTTGAATTTTATTTTGTTTGAATTTTTCTGGTGTTAAGCGTAAATACGTAAAGCTGATTTACACTATAGAGAATAGTTATGAAACGATTATTTAACAACACAAACTTGATGGAATGCATCGCGGTAGCGGAAGAGATCGGGGGACAAGAGAGTTTGAACAAGAGTAGTTCCGATAGTTTCCATTCATTCGGTTAATTTTTCAATAATTCATTTAGTTATGATAAAATTTAATTGTTAGTATTTCAACGTATCGTTCTTATTCGTTAACGTGTACGATGTATTTCGAATACAGACAGATAATTGCACGTATCAATATCCGCTTTTAACGCGTGCTTTGTTATATCAAACATTTTTATTCGAAATTTCGCAAAATGCGCATAGTTTTTCACTGTAATTGCTATGAAATTGATCAACAATGCCGTTATTATAAACCACATTGCTTGAAAAAACATACACGTTTAGCCCAATAAACCTTAAACACACGTGTAGCACCTATTGAAACTACTAAAACTTTGAACGATTGTTGTTGCAAAATTAACGAAAATTTTTTAATCCACTTGGAGTTGTTAGAAAGAATAAACCCTCCCCTGCGAAATGTGTTTCGTTTCGTTTCGATCCGACTTTTCGTTGCCGAGATATCGTCGTTTGAATAGGATCGAATTTTTCAACGATTCTCTATCGCTGTCTCTCTCGCACGCTCGGACCTCTCAGTCGTACCGTGTTACTGACCAATCACAGCGTCGTTAATAGTACGCTGGTCAGTAACAGACGGCGTCTGCGTCCTTCTACTATTACTACTACTAACCGTACGCATTTCCTGGAAAAAATGTAGGTCAGACCGCTGCAGGCTGCCATTCATAGTCTTATAAGCTTACGATTAGTTACGCCTATTCTACTTTGCAGTGCTATATCTTTAGAACCAATCGAGATATCGATTTAAATCAAAATGCATTATTAAGGGTACGCTTTTCACTATCTTCTGGGTAGATAATATTTAAAAATTTCGCGACTTGTACGTGTTTGTATTTACAATACTTTGATATATACCTATACGTACGTATACGCACTTCATAGTGCTATATCTTCGGAACCAGTCGAGATATCGATTTAAATCAAAATGCATTATTAAGGGTACGCTTTTCTCTATCCTCTTGGTAGATAATATTTAAAAATTTCGCGACNTTGTACGTGTTTATATTTACAATACTTTGATATATACCTATACGTACTTATATGCACTTCATAATGCTATATCTTCGGAACCAGTCGAGATATCGATTTAAATCGAGATACACGATTCAGAGTACGCTTTCGACTATTTATTGGTTAGGTAACGTATACAAATTTCGTTATTTATGCATTCAACTGAGAACGTCGGAACGCAGGAAGGGCCAGGAATCATTGCGATGTATGCTAGTCCACATTTAGCTCTCGTGAAGGGATTATTATACGTTCGTAAATCATGAAAAAGTGTGTCAACAGAGGATAAAGATGTTACGTAATCAATAGAGAAACTGAAGGCGCGATACTCTTGAAAGTATAAATACTCAATTAGATTTGAATTCTCCGCTTCGCATTGAGCAACGAGAGGATTTCGTGAGAATTGTTGAATAATTAAAAGAGCCACGTAAGAATCGAAGGAGATAAAAATCGGAGAAGACGAACTATAATTTACTATATATTTACTTCTACATTTTGCATTTAAGTATAGTTCTCGTTATTTCATTTCGTATTTAATAAACGAAAACCTGTCGACAAAATCCAACGTTCCTACGTCATTGAAACAAATATTTATTCGCGTCTAGAACTTTTAGATTCTCGACAATCCTCTCAAGACGTTAATTAATATTGTTCAGAAATTCTATGCGACGACGTATCGAAGCAAACGAACAAACAGGATCATTGTAATTAGCGTAGCTGAAAAACGTGCAGCGAGAAAACGGTTGCATCACGTTGATGCTGAATCGTGAAATTAATGGAAACGTCGCGATGGCTAGCGACGATCTTGAACCGGAGATACAATTGGTGAGCCGAGGCGCAACTGTTTATTCTATGATTCGCGTTAACAAACCTCTAAAGTTAATGAGGTCGTTCGCGAAACGCCGCGACGGCGAGCCGAAACGAGATTAGGGACGACGAGGGTTGGAACGTTAGAAGAGCCAGGAACGTCTTTATGCAATTTCGTCGACGTTCGTCCTTACAGTCGTCGTTGCCCGTTGGCTCCATTAGCGACGGCTACGTAATAGTCACTTACAGACGAGACCAGACGACGCTGCGGTTACTTGTAATGGCCGTTAAAATTAATATCTCGCGTGAATTACGTTGTTCCCGTGGTCGCGTTAAAATTCGAGCTACGCGCCGTGTTTAGAGCCAGTTGCGTCCCTATTCTCTCCCTGACTAATTAGATGTTTTGCATACGCGTAATCTTCTCAACCGGATTGCGAACCGTCGTCACCTGTGCGTCACACGCAGATTTGTCTTGGTGGTTGAAAGTGGAAATTGGGGATGGAACGGTTAGGCATGTTACGCGGTTTTGCTTCGTCTGTCTATTATTCTACGTATTTTTAGAAATGCTCTGAATTTCAGGAAGAAAAAATAAACGCCAGTGTAGGAAATTTGTAAAATATTCATGTCGACCGGTTTTAAGTAGGAATGACGAGAATGAGTTTGTAAGAGTTATGGAAGCCTCGGTTCGATTTATACCTGTTCGAATTAAATTCAGTTTCAGTCGTTCTCGTTAAATCTTGGATTATTCGTACTTTGATCGACACGCGAATATCATAAATTTCGAATTTTGGGATGAATCTGGAATAAGAATATTCTTATTGCAGAAAGACGTTGAGAACTTTCTGATACTTCTAGAAGTTGGAAACACGTTGGTCGCTTGTAGGTTTACCGTAACTATCCAAAAATTTGCATTCTCGCTTCAAACAACTTCGTCAAACCGAGCCAATCGTCGATAGACGAATTGATATCTGTTTAGCGCGATATTGCACTGGTCTTTCTAATGCCACCTTTCCTTCGTGAATTATAATTGCGTCGAACCTCAGGCAGCGTAATGATTTTCATCTCAACAAGATAACTTGACTGCGAAAAGCAGTCGTACGACAAAGATTTGATATCAAGCTTAATGTTAATATCGCGTGTCGTTTGTTGCGTAAGTTTCATTGCACGTTAGAAGGAGGCTCGAGACACGCGTCGCGTGAGAATAATTCTTCCGCGGCGAGGAAATTAAAGGTAGACCACAGCGGTCGATGTTTAACGTTGTTTCATGCCTACGTTCCGTTTACCGCGTAATCGAACGCGAAGCAATTTAAGTTGTTACGATGTTTCTAAGTTCTGATAACTTTATTGCCGGTGACAACTTTCTGATAGGGGGATCAGCGGGCGTACGCGATCCAATTTATTTTGTTTCAGACGTCGATGCCATTGATCCCGGCGAAAACATTAAAACATATGAATAATACCAGTTTCAGTGAAAAATACCCATTCTTTAAAACCGAATCGATATAGTTAGATATAATAGTGAACATACAGTAAGCTGTTCGCTTACTATATACAGCACAAAATTTTGAATAGAATTCTTCGAGGAGGCTTTTTTAAGTAATCAAGCGAGTAAAATCGATCTTTGTTTGTATTTAATTCCTCTACTTATATTCACAAATATATTCACATATATATATATATATATATATATAATTCTGCATAAAGATTCTCAACAAATCTTCCATTAAATCATTGTTCATTTTTCTCCGGACCCACTTTTCAATTACGATCTTAAACTGCCAAAAAAATCGCGTTACGGTGAACAGAATGTCGCGAATCGCAAAATACGATTTCGAACGATAGAATCAAAATTCAAATTCCCTTGAAACGAAAACATTTCCTTATCCCTCTACGCTGAATCCGTATACTAAATCCTGAAAAGTTCTGGTCGTTATTTACCATCGGCCAATAGCGTTTCGAGTCACAATCACGGGCTGGATGGTACTGTGGTCGCTCTGGAACGTTTACAGGTCGTCTTTTCGGTCGGGCCAGAAAACGTATGAAAAGGTGAAGTTTGTAATATTCGCTGAAAGCCTGATGAGCGGCTAGATGGATGATTCGAGAGGAACGGCTGGAATAACAGGCGGTGAGAAAAGAGAAGACATCGCGAAAGATAGATAGCCAGTGTAGATAGCCAGAGGAAGAGAGGGTAACGTTCGTTTTCTGTCTATTCATTCATCTACTCGCCGATGTTCGGTCGCCATTTCTCTCTTATTTTTACTGTTGCCTGCCGTGTTGTGTGCACACGGCGAGTTCTATGCGCACCAGGCATCTCGCTATCGCTATTGGTTAACTATAATTACGAAACAGGCGACGTTGATAAAAATCGAGTACATAAGTGTCTGTACATGATAATGTTGACGATACGCGTCGCGTTATTCTACGTTGAACGAATTTCCAATGCGCTCGTGACGACTTAATGGTGTGAGAACACGGTATTAAACCATTTTTATGGCGCGATCGACAAGCAGCTTCAGCGTATTTTTATAATGGAAATTTTTGGAAGAGAGTTTTTATTTTGGGATAAAAAATTTATGGGTAACTTAAAAGGCACGGAAATTTACAGAATACGTATAATATGCAAAAATGTGTAAAATATGCAATAGTCGAAAAAATTTCTATTTAGCTAAAAATATGAATTTGCATAAATGTGAATAAATTTATTTATGGATCACTGTTTTGTATTTTTTTACCAGTGAAGTTTCACCAGTGGAGATAAAATTTTCATATTATCGATGTATAGCGTATATAGTGCTGGAATATCGAGGGATAATTAACGTAGCGTGGTGGTTGACTTGGTGGTTTAATTTTTAACTGTTATTTTATCACATTCTAATGGATATAATAAGTGTGCGTGTGTCGAATGCTACAAGATGAATTGCCTGATATGGCATGACGTATTCAATGTTCAGGTGCTTTGACGTTACAAACTGAACTCTCTGATAGAACGCGATGCGTTGAACGAACACGTGTGTGTTTCGATGTTACAAACCGTTTTGCCCTGTTTAAATTATACGGCACGACAATGAGATGGTATGTTACGAAAACGAAGAATTAAAATTCCCTCCATTGGATATCGGACATAGGCAAAAAATTAAGAAATTAATACACGAAGAAATGAGCAGATAGAAACTACGAAATTATGGAAGATATTTACGTACTGGAAAAAAAATAAAATACCAACGAAATTAAATCGAGGGTATTCGACAGACTCGTTAAAGTAATCAGTTCGTGAGATACTAGAAATTTGATGACAATACGCTCTTGCCGGTCCAATAATACAACGAAGAATGCATCGAGAATTCGGAACGTGGAAGTAGATATCCGTAGCTTTTATTCGCGTTTCTTTGCACCGCCGCGTTTTCCAATTAATTTCATAGATTAAGCGTAACGAGCTGGACATTTTTTCCAGATTCGTGAATTGAAGAACGCTGGCGACCATTCGCCACGCGGAATATAATGCCGTTTGTTCGTTTTTCGCGTTCACGTTGGAAAACAAAGGAGCTAAATGTAACTCGACGACAAAAGCTCGTTTATCGTGACCAGTTTACGAAACTAGTACGACGATGACGTAGAGTCGATATCGAAAAAATGGTCACGATATTTTATTAACATCGCGGCACGAACGAGAAGCATTAAAAGTGGATCGTGCAACGATGTCAAACCGATAGAAACCGGTGTTAAATCGACATCGAGGTGCACGGCTCGAAACGAGCCAAGCATCGTGTTTTGATCGTTGTTTGGTTGTTGCCAGTTTTGTTACCCTTTTCCATAGTGGAGTTGCGGTTTTATTGCTACAAAGTTTCAACGAAGAGGACCGTTCCTTTTGTCTCGGCACGATTCAATCTGACAGTGCCAGTAGATTCAAACTTGTATAATTTGTCGTCGTAAATACCCGATTTTATTTCTGTGCAGCATCGCGAAAGTATTTGACCAATTCTACAACCTAGACAATTTTCACGTTTCTATCTATTATTCGAAAAAAAATTTTGCTCCAAAATGGCCCAGTCACGGATGGCGGATGCTTCGCTGACAACTATGAAGCTTCTCAGAAGCCAAACTGAACGAAAACCACGGTATATTAATTTCTTAATTTCAGTACATAAGCGCACGAATTATATTTAATTTATAAGTTCGTTGGTCACAACGAGACGGTACCGATAAAATAACAATAAATTTTAAGGTAAATTTAAAGGACCGTGTCTGTAACATCGTCGTTCTCTGCACTTTTCAAATTACGAAGATCGATCAATGAGACCTCTGATCAGCTCAATTATCAGTCACTCTAAATAAGAAGAAATATCTTATAAACATCATATTCGACGTTAAGAAGATTTATAACAAGAATTATAATCACCGCTTAATGATCATCCTGGGTAAGCAGCAGAATATTCGTGTGATTTTTCAATAGCCAATAATAATTTTCCACTCTATTCCTACACGATTTTCTTTTTTCATCTGTATGGTTGACATTTGGAAAGCGCGAAAAACGGAAATCAGTCTAACCGCACATCATAACCATACTCGCGCAATTGTAAAGCCGCCGCTTTCCGTTTGCTCTCTGCCTTTGATTAAGATTTCGCGACACCCTTGGCAATAGCGACGCACACCAAGAACTTCATGAAACTTAGGCAACCAACTACAAGGTAGTTTATATGATTGATCGTCCCAGTTCAATCTCGAATACCTTCGCACGATAATTACCGCCGAGTGCCTCCCGAAAGGGAGTTATTCGATCGTTTAACTGTTCCACGGTGATTAGCTTTCGCCGTCGTGAATTCGAGACACGACTCCGATTGCGTTATTCCCTAGATTAACGCTGAACGTTGGAACACGTATACACGCGTGGCAGCGGCGTATCGCTGTTGAATGGAACGACGTTGAAATTGTTGCGGGATTTTTGGCTGTTTATCAATTTGGTTATAGAAGCCAGAGAATATATCGACTTATCAGAATATTAGAATGTTGGAGTATTAGGGATATGTAGGGATATAGATGTGTTTGAAGATTTCAGGATGCTTGGAATATTTAGAGTATCTTTTTATATTTGTTATATTACGTTATTTATATCGTATTATTATTTATTATTTGGAGCGATATTTCGAGCATTTACGTCGATTGGAATCATTTGACTACAGTGTCAGAAAATGATTTATTCACTCGACCACTGGATTATTAATTAGAGTTGCGTGGTATTAGATTAGGCATGCAAATATTAGGATATAGAATAGGTCGTTTTTTTCCATCGAATTTTTATTTCTATCAGAAAAGATTTTATATATTTGTCATCGGAAATAATAGTAGAACGTAATAGCAGAGACGCTATTCATAGGTATACCAGAATTTTTTCAAAGTTTACGGAAGCTTGGAATTACGAAAAAATTCAGTTCGCGCGTAAATTTTGCCTACAAATTGTTAAAAGAGTAACTTCCTTTTTTTTTATAGTTAAATTCGATCCTTCTAGCGATATGCTTTATCCTGTCATTAATTATTATAGACAAAGCGGCGGAAGCTGGACGAGGTAAACTGTTGCTTACGTCGCAAATATTCGTCGACCCGTATTATACCCAGGCATCGAGGTCAGAGATAAACAGCAGCAGGATTAAGGATTGCCCAATGGGGACGGAAAAACGTGTCGTTGCCAGCGGCAGTCTGGCTCAATTTTGTGTTTCTGCCTCGTCGAGTGTACGCAATTAGTCGCGAATTATCAAACGTACTCTTGACTCCACTCCGTAGCGAACTTTTGATAAAATTAATTCGTTCTTATCGAGTGAACTCGCTTGAGAATCAGAGATTGGAATTCCGGCTCTGAACGCGTCCGTGTGACTTTAATACCGAATCGAGAATGCGTGTTTCTACGTACTCGCAGTTTCACTCGAGAGTCTTAGGAGAGAAAAGGTGGCGGCGGCGATAAAATCTTTAATTTCAGGAAACCGTGCAAGTTCTAATAGAAAAACCTGTATACCTAGGAATATTAAAACACATTAGGTACCATCAGTGCTAGCAAAGTCTTGGAAAATTTATAACAAAATATAATAGATAAACATGGATCTAGATAAATATTATCGTCTCTTGGAAAGAAACGTACCTTTATTTGGGGAAATTCGGGGAAAGGGATTCAGAGATGAAATTTCGCTTGAAACGTGAACTACTCGGTATGCGAGCAACAGTTTCAACAATTTAGTAATTCATTATCCTGATTAGCTACGAAGTAAATATCGAAAAATAAACATTTTCTGGCTACGTACTCGACCAACTTTAAATATCTTATGTATCGCAAATATCATAGATGCGAATACGCTAAATACGACTTTAGAAACTCCAAACAAATAAGTAGGTACCTTTTAAAAGTAAAATTTCGCTTGAAACGTGAACTCGAATCAAGTAAATGGCGGTGCAGAATAATTTCAAAACGGAAGTTATCGAACAGGCGCGTCAAACTCGTTTATCCACTTCTATAAAATACTCATGATAAAATAGTCATCTATTGATCATTCGTCCGACTTCTCTTTCTAAAATATCCATCGAATCGAACGAATCGAATTTCTGCCCCTGCGTATGGACCTAAGATCCGCGACGAACACAACAGTAAATTTTGCAGGAGCCACGGAGTTTGGCCGGAAGCTATACGGTTTCGCGATGGTTCGTTCGGTTCGGATCGGGCCTTCGCTAGCATTATCGTGAATACACAAATTCCCTAGTAATCCGCGAACGCGTCGCGGCTACCCGCCGAAATCTCTGATATATATACCCATTTGAAATCCCTCTGTGAGAAATTTCATAGTTTTCCGATATTTCCCGATCAACGACCGCATCGATGCGAAGGAATGCTTGAAAATACGCCACTAAAAGGCCGTTAGTTTGCCGCTGAATTTTGTCGAATGCATGCTTTGCATATATACCGCATATTTACCGTATCCACTTCCGCAAGATTTCTCGCCAACGTTCTTCCAATTCGATAGCCTCGACGGCGTTCAGAAATTCGAATTTCGATTGCTATACGAGACGTTCCGATAAACCGTGTAGCTGTTTATTGGGGTATAGGAAAAGAACATGGTAAGATACGCCTTTCCGCAGGCTTTTAAAAATCTTTTAAGGGAGCAATTTAAAATTCGGTACGTTATCAATTACTTCTACATTAAAACACGATAAGCCATATGTTTCGGGGAAATTTTTAGAGCTTTTAAGGAGGGGGGGGGGGGAACGATTTAAAATTCAGTTCGTTATCAATAATTTTTGTATTGGAACGTGACAAGTTACAAGTTTTTGAACAGGTTTCTAGGCCCTTTTAGGCGAGCAATTTAAAATTCAGTACGCTGTCTATCATTTTTGCGTTAGCGACACCGTGCTTTTTATCAAGCTTCTGGATTAAGTTTTCGAAAACGTAGTGATAAAGTTATTCGATTTCCTTTTGGGGTAACCTATATAGCGTTTCTCTTGTTATTTTTGCCCCGCCTATCGTTCCATGCGTAAGACGGTCATGATGAATGAGAACCGGGTTCGCTTTTCTTCCTATCGACGCGGATAACATCGAGTGCCTGCACACGAACGCGATTTTCCACCGGCAAAATATCTGATTGGTCGTGGCTCGATGCACGCCGATACATTATTGCTTGCAAGTCGAGGACTGAGTACTTTTGGTACGTATATTGCACACGTTATATTGGAAAATAGGAAAGTTCCATTTTCTTTCTATGATTTTTCCAAGAGTTTGTGGATGTGTAAGTAGTTGCTGTTACGTCAGAGATGACTGTAGCGATGGAATATTTGCAGGATGCAAGCAATAAATAGGAATAAGGAGATCGATATTTGCTTCCAATATCAGATTCAAATATTTCAGAGTATAAGAAAATTTTCAAATTTACTTTCTCTGTACGAAATTATTCACAGACGAATAGTAACGGCATAGACGCGATGTCTATTCTATATATAATCCGTGTATTTGTAGAAGTACCACATTTTGTGATATGATAGAAGTTGTAGCACTGCGCCCGAATAACTCCGAAATACCAGGATGAAAAATTCTTCCATATGAAAGCAGTGTGGTTTCGAGAAAGGAATTTCACGTACTCGAATATTGTCCTAAATACTGGCCGGTCGAATTAATTAAAAAGGAAGAATGAAGGAATTTCGCTGTTGTTATATCCTTCTTAAGTTACAACTCCCTTGTACGATTTTTCATTACCGAATTCCTATCTTGATACAGCGCAGCAAAAAAAATTTCGCCAAACCATGCAAACAGAATATCTCATCAACCTCGTATCTCGTGCTATTAAATTTGATTCTCTGTCAAAGCAGGTCTTCGATCGCGAAACTCGAGCTTTCTAAAAAAAAAAGTCGCTCGAAGACGAACAAAAATTATATACAGTTAATCCAATGATACTGAGACTTTGGTTAACCCGAGGAAAACACGGAAATACTTTTAGGGACCCGACCGCCATCACGTTCGCGTAAACCTCTTACCAGTAACGAGCAGTAAGTAAACCCGAAAGCCTGGCCGAACAATACGAACGAACCCTCGCGACAACCCTTCGATCGTTGCCCACGAGTACCGAGTACTGACCGAGCCACACGAAACTCATGGTTTCCAACGAACGATGTACCTTCGATCGAGCTACCAGTGTATGGGGCCAACCACCAGCTCGTCCTCTATTATCGTGGACAGTAATCCGACGTAATTCGATCTCGATCCCCGTGTATCATCCATTTTCGATCGTTTCTTCGAACGGCGGGGAGAAAATTCTTTGGACAGTGCGTCGACTGTAGGCTTGAACTTGTACGTTCGAAGCGTACGCGCGTCGTTGATCTTGCGTGCGATAAAGCCAAGTCAAAGGTAAGAGAGGTAAGGTAACCTCGTGAGAAGATCAACTTGGGAGATAAAAGAAACAAGGAAAACGAAGATGACCTTGGAGGAAAAAAGGTAACTTCGGGGCAAGGTAACCTTGGAGGAAGATAACCTTGGTGTTACGCGTAATAAGCCGTCGAGATCCACCCGAAGGAATTTCCGCGTGGAATTCTCCTATTTTCCAAAAAGCTACGCAGCAGAGCTGATTCCTTTTTTTGGGCTTCTTTCCTCGCAAACTCCTCCCAAGGAGTTCTCGTTTATGTTTGCTAGGAGTCCGAGGAAAGAGGACAATTTCTTCGTGGGAGATCGAGAGTCTTCGACTACGATATTTGTCCTTGAAACATTGAGTTCGTGCATTGCTACTGTCCTGCTCGGACTCGAACCACCGACGTCGATAATATTCGACTCGAGGAGCAAACGTTATCTGAAGTCTATCTAATACTGCCTAAGGACGGGACATGTAGAGATGCAGAGCACGATTTGCTGCGGCACAGCAACACGTGCCTACTGATCACGCTTGTCTTTCAGATAACGTGGCTCGGAAGATCGCCTTTGTCCACGTTCCGCGTTGCACATCCGCGGTCGCAAAGGACGTGATGGGATTACAGAAATGGGGCGATCTCGGCGAGAAACCGGGCGTCTACAGGTTGTTGGTTTCCCGCGAGGCTTGCCCTACCCATTAGCCGAAATTAATTCGCTACTTCCTGATCGAGGCGGAGGAAAAGACCGTAAACAGGTCGATGACTTCGTTGCCTGTTCTTTAATAAACTCGTTATTCAGCTCGGTGCGTGGAACGATCGAACGATGATGAATCGACCGCAATATGGTTCGAGACAGGGGTGAGCTGGCTGGTATTAGATCGTAGGGAAGGTTCGTGTGGAAATTGAGGAGAATTTAAGGGCAACATGGTTTCATGGAATTAACATCTTATTTTAATAGGAAATTTCATAGAATCGATATGCTTTTTTTAATGGAGAAGTTCATCGGATTGGTATCTCGTTTTAATTGGAAATTCGAGGAATTAAATTTCGAAGAATGAAAATTCTATTTTAACGAAAAACCGAGAAGCTTCGTGAAAAGAAGCTTGGTAAACAGTTGCGTTATTACAGTGGCTGCAAAGTTATTTGCATACCATTTTATTTATTAAATTAGCCGCACAGTTAATCAAATTCGCTACAAAAATTTGATACCATAAAAGCGAAGTGTAGTTTTATTTTTTCAACAGGTTATTTGCATTCTTCGAGAATTTGAATACGAGGATTGATGAGGGTTTCTTTCGGGCATCGATATGTTCGATTATTAAGGCATCTTCCGTGCTATGTAACGGTGATCGATCGGTAAAAGAAGACTGTCCATAATTTGATAAATAAATTGCGATCCATCACGGTGGTAACGACATACTTCGCCACGCGAGTAGCCAACTACTCTTACATTCTTTCATCCTACAGTCAATCATTTGGTTTTATACCTCCTTCCTTCACCGTACCTCGTATTTCACGGTATAAAAATACCAGAGAAAGATTTCAATCTAAGAACATTCTTCGCAAATTACTTTCACCGTCGAATTACTCACTTTATTGCAGTTCTTAATCCTCGTTCGCCACAATACTTTCCCTTTGCACCATAAAAACCAGCCTCGCGGCGAACTGAAAGATTTCAATCTAAGAATACTGCTTGAAATTGATTTATTTTCCACAAAGCATCCGGCTAGTTTACGTCCTCACATATTTCTATTCCCATTTCTAACAATTAATATTCAACGTTCCGCAACCATAAGAATTATTCGTTTATTAAGATCCGAAATATTTTAATTGAATTATATTGCTCGAACTAAGAATATATATATTTTTAATTGATTTCTTTCGAACGAAGTTCCTACATTTTTCATCCCCATCTGGAGGAATAACATTCATCTTTCAGCAACTTTATCATCCCTGTAAATTCTTTTCGAGGAAAATTATTTTATCCCAAGAATGCTTTTTGCAATTGGTTTGCTTCGTATTTTTCCGCGTTTGCGGTAATAATCTTTATCTTTCCGCAATTGAGAAGCTCTTCGGATTATGGACTTTTCTCGAGATATTTTTCTCCTTCCGGTTATCGCAATTTTATGATCTACGAACTTTATCATATATGTCTTCAAATTACCAATGTCGTATTGCAGTAATTCACCGAGCTACAAAAGAGTTAAATGGCGAAGAGTTGAAATTTTGTCACGCGTTAATTTTATCCACGTGACTTATAGATGCCCGTGTGAATTGAATTGAAATTAAAATGTTAATACATCAAAAATGAGTCGATGAATATTTCTTTCACGCTGATATATATTTATAAATGTTCCTTTTAATATAAAATTACACTAAAAACGTAATCTTTATCTCATACTCGATATCTTAGCTTTCGATATAAAAGCTCCTACATCTGTTTTCTTTTCTTTTTACTTTACATCTGCTTAAACGCGCGTTTAATAAGATATCGTACACGTGTAATTAATTTTAATCCACGTAGTAATATACCGAGAAACTTTATCGCCTTTTACTAGGAGCAACAAATACGTCATTTTTGGTATCACTTTATCATATATTAAAAATGAAGTTTACTTACTATTGATTTCATAGGCGTCTTGTAAATATCGCCATCTTATAAACGAAGGAAGTCTCAACTCTGAATATCTCGAAACACGATTTTAGCAGACACGCCCTTATTCCAGATAACTTCTCGATTACAAAGACAGCTCGCTTATTAATACTGCAAACATTTTAATAAGATATTCCAAGGAATCGTATATATTCCACGCGAGTTTTTCTCGAAGAAGAAGAAACGGTTACTCCCTCGATACAAAGAACGGTGTGGCATTGCGGCCATTAAATTTGTCGCAGCCGCACTGGGAATACGCCACTCCCTTAATGGAAAGATTACTCGAGATTTTCTTAAGACGCCGCCACCGCGACGCCAGTGGACTTCCGCGTTCCGTTTAATGCGGTTCCAAGACTACTTTGTGTAATTAGCCTTCAACGTCCAGAGATCCAATGTTTCCTTATTCCATAAGTTGTCATGTAATTGAACCGGTCCTGTTCTTCACGAACATCGTTATAAATAAAACTTGGCCAACCGCCGAGGGAATGTTTCCACCGTTAATTGGACAGAGAGTACTTTGACCGAACTACGGCGACCGTTTATAATTTCTAATTAAGAGGACAATTAAAACCGTCTTGTGAAGCGAATCAGACAATCGTATATCAGATATGTCTCCGATGGTTTCTGGTTTGATGATCAGTTTGTGATAATCGGATCGATACCTTCGTCAAGTTTGAAGCTTTTATGAGAGTTTGGCGAGGAGAGGCGATTTTATGCGAAAGGAATGCGAAGATATTACACGAGAAGAATAATTTCCTCTTTTCTTACTATAATTTATTACGTAAAACTGCTACAGTCATTTGATATTTCGAAAGTAAAAATTCATAGCTCTACGGTCCGTCTGACCGTGTTTATACGGCAACAACCAGGATCGATAACAATACACTGTCGCAAATAAATTTGCAATAAGATTCCCCCGATACAGCTCTCCAGGCGACTTGAACAGACTCGATTCCACTACATAAAAACACCACTTTTCGCCAGGAACCATCTAACCGCATCGTACAAACCTGGTATGTACGTTGCATCGAGATCGTTCGAAAAACGAGGAAAAAATTGGTCTCTGCTCGGAGTCTCGTTTATTCCTTATGAATTTTAACAAGCCCGTTTCTCTGCGCTCGGCGATATACCTTCGAATATTTAGGAAAGAGGGCGAAGGTGGAAACGATAACCGATTCGACTTCCGATTTTTACAGTGGCGGACCGAGTGGGTATTCGTTGAATTCGAAAGCCGCGAATTCGGCACCTGACGAATCGCGCCAGTGGACCGTTTCCCCCGTCCTTAATAATTCATCGACTGCCGGATAATTCGAACAATCGGCTCGACTAATGGCTGGAATACGTAATTACGATCCTTGGCGCCGTTTCTTCGCCGTAATTCCAACATCACGATCCTTTGCGAATCGCTCCTCGAAGCTCGCCTCGTAATCGTAACTGTTTGGAATTTGATGTGCCGAAGCTCACGATACAGTTAGAACCACGACCGAAGATCACGACGAGAACACTTGCAATTATTGTTATTTTGCAGGGCTTGAACATTAACGCTTCGCCGTTATCGTCGAGTCATAGACGAGTATAGTAGTCGAATTGGAGTATTTAATATTAGAGTACCTTTTCATTTCCTTTATTATCGTATAGTCTTGTGCTCTACGTTGTGAAATCTGAAAAATCTGGAATCTGAATGCGTATCCTTCTGCGAGAATCTGTTTGTGTAATGTTTGTCACTTTTAATGAATTGGCTTCAGAGCTATGCAAATATAATAGCCAGACACGTATAAATACAAAGTTCTAAGCTTGTAACGCGCGGAGGCTGTTAAAATGCAAAAGTCCAACGATTCAAAGTGCAATAACGTTCGAAAGTTGTTTGAGGTCCAAAAGACCAGAAAGCCGAAATAGTTTCTATGTCTAGAGTACTTCAAGTATTTATGCAAACTTTTACGTAGAACTTCATTTATCTGGACTTTTCGGGGAACGAACGATTTACATAATTGCAGTTCGTATAATGAGATACGAGTTCGCCAAATTTTACTTACTGCCTGTTATTTTTCGTTCGCGTAATAGGAGCTCATGATCAGATAAATGAATTCAACCGGCAGAAGTTCAGTTGATCGAGCGTTAACTAAAATTTCGTTCCAATAAAAGTTCAGATAAAAGGAGTTTTAGCGGTCCTGGAGCAGCGGATGATGCGATAAAACGCGTCTTATTTTCAAGTATAATTTATTTTAATTTTTCAAATTTCACTTATTCGCTAAATGCTTATTTGACCCTGGAAATCGTATGAGAGCTTTAATACTAATTGTCCCAGGATCGAATGATGCAACGATGCAGGTTCGATCGTTGGATGTATCGTTAGTTCGCGCTCCAACGATATTTCCAATCGATTATCGAAGGTTGAAATTGGAAAGTTCCTATGGGAGTCGACAGAATTGGTTACACGTGTACCGCACGAGAGAGCTTTGGGAATTTTTCGATCGAAAATCGCTGCATTTTACTGGCGCGCAATTTTTAAAGTAAGTAGTTTTTGAGGGTTTGGTATGTTTTAAATTTCGATTCAGGGATTGAATCGTCGGGGGACTGAAAATATTCGTTGATCCTTTAGTGGAAATTAAATTTCAAACGAACGGTGGAAAGGCAGACACGAATGAAAAATTTGAAATTGTAACTAGATTATTCTTATTTGATTTTTCGAATGAAAGGAATTAATTAAATTTATCATTTTTATATAAGGTATCCTGTAATTGGTAATATAAATGGGAAAAATGAATCGGAAATGTAGAATGCAATTTGTGCACATGAGAGTTTACGTCGGGGAAGATTGGCTTTAAATATACGGTTGGCAACTTTTGGATTTGTCGGTGGCATAATTGAATTTAAACTCGTAAAAGAAAATAATTGAAATTCTGTAGACGTTGCATTACTGTAAACTACAACTGCAATTTCAAACAAGCTCGACATTCGGTTTTACGTAAATTACATTCTAAACAAATTACATTGTACTTGTTTAACTCTTAAGTAAGCTATCCTAATATTTTTCGATTTTCATCGGATACGTTGAAACAATCGAAGTTTCCCGTACCTTTTACCTTTCGGGCAAATTATGTTACACAAATTGTTACTAAATGAGAAGTAACTAATGAGTAGGAAAAATAAGGCGGCAGAAATAAAAATAAAATATCAGCCGTCTGAAATATATTAAATTGGCTGACAGAATATTTTACCTCTTCAGGAGAACAGTTCTAATAGTAATAGATCTTGAAAATACTAATAATAACATTTGCAGAGAATTTAAACGTAGCACGCGTGATTAGAGAGCAAATAATAAATATTCGATGAGCGATACTCGTTACGGCATCGCGCGATAAAAATTGTATTTCCTCCGTTTGA
Source organism: Bombus waltoni (assembly GCA_014737395.1). Lineage (NCBI taxonomy): Eukaryota > Metazoa > Arthropoda > Insecta > Hymenoptera > Apidae > Bombus > Bombus waltoni. Next base: position 421,838 of record JACXII010000013.1, read on the forward strand.
ATTATTCCTATTGGATGCGGTGCATCGGGAACCACGAGAACGAAATCAATTCTACGGGATGCCGATGGAAATTTTATTTCTAGTACACGTTCCTCTTGCTGGGATCGTCGGGCTTTTATAAACAATATCCTTATGAATATTCGCACGGTCCATGACGCTTTTCCACTGCGTCGATCTGAATCCCCTTATTCGACTGTTTCTTAATAAATTTTCATGCGGACAAGGCCTAGCGATATCTGTCAATTACTGATCGCCATGAATATTCAGAAGCGAGAATAGTCGAAGCTCGCAAAACGCGTCGTTTCTTTCGTCCCTGATTCTACGAGGACACGTGTATTCGCAAAACGAGAGAATCTTTGCCTCTGGACTGTTTTAATTGGAGCTCGAACACGCAAACGATTCGTTAAAACTTCTCCTTTTGAGGTTATGTTGTTTCAAGGGAATGTTTTACGAAGTAACCGAGTGGAAAACGATGAATATACTCGTGACATGTTGACATTAGTGTTAATCGAATCGAATGGAACAGGGTGGAACGTAGTGTTGATTAAAAAAAAAAAGAATACTTTGGTTCTTGTTCGTTTTGTTACGGAGGTTATGTTGTTTCAGGAGAATGTTTTACGAAGTAATTGAATTAAAAACGAGGAATGTACTCGTGACGTGCTACTATTAGCGTCAATTAAATCGAATAGAGCAAGCAGGAACAGAATGGAACAGGATGCTGATTTTTAGAGAGAATGCTTTGCTTTTTGTTCGTTAAAATTTGCTTTGGAGGTTATGTTGCTGCAAGGGGAATGTTTATACTCGTTTCATTCTTATTCTTTGGGATTTACAATCTTCGACTGAAACTTAAATCTTCCTTTTTTTTATTTAGGTTAGCTCCGGTTCTAAGAATTCAGGCTAGGAGGAAGTAGAAAAAACGTAACAGAATTAAGTTAAACAATTAAAAAATTCTATGGTAAATTGCGCTGGCGTGTTTATCTTGTGTACTACATTTCCATAACATTTTTCGTTTAATCATCTCTTTTTCTTTGCTTCTTATCTCGTAGCTGTTTCGTCGAGTTACGGTGATTAAATTAAAAAGTCGCGGGAACAAGTTTTACAACCCGTCATTCTAAAGGCACCGTAGAAGCTTAGAAATTAAGGGAACAATATTCTCGAGATTTTTATGATATTTTCTGACCAACGAAACACGTATTCCATAGTGCAAAATATTACACCCGCAACGATATTTTCTATCCATTGTTTATTAACTCTCCTAATTTACTCTTCCCATTCTTTGTTTTGAATACAATACAATTTCGAAAACAATTCGTATGTGCATTCTGTCGCTAAAAAAACGTAAAGTGTTCGTGAAAATAATATTTCTAATCGCCTTCGAAAACTCCTAATTTTTCACGCATGCATGCATCCTACCGCTGAAATGTATCAAGTACAGCTTCGTGGCTCTAATACAAATCGTATTAACAGCAAACGTTAACTATATAATCTTCGACGTTTTAAACTCTGAAAAAATTCATAACCACCGGACAGTATTCAGATCGTACGAAACTAACACGCCTATGCTTCGGTTTCGAAAGATACGAAGCACGAACGTTCATGAATTTTCACGCGTTCATATTTCGAAGCGTCGCGTCGATTAACGTCACGACGTTTCACGGCCGGCCGCGTGACTAATTCGATTCCATGGGAGTCGAGTTCGTGGTGTCTCGTGCGAGTTGCCCGGCGTCGCGGCGACACCGAAAACCCCGGTGTCCGTGTCTCATTGGGACGCGGTCGGTTTTCGCGCGCGGAAACTGATAAACCGCGTTAGCGAGCGAACAGACTCGCCTATTCCCGACAGTACGTTGCTATAAAACCACTTTACCGTGTCCTCGTTATCCCACCGAACCGGTAATGTATCTTTTATCCCCCGTCATTCTGTTATTTATACACACTGTTCACTTTTTGTTAGACAGTAGGTTGATACTTGCGTCGTTTCGTCGAGCCATGCAAATGTTTTGCATCGTAGCGTAAAAAACTATACTGTTCAAATAAATTTTAAACGATACCGTAAAATGATTTTTAGGTGGAAAAAGAAAAAGATAAAAATTGTATGTTTCTTGCGTTATAAAACTAAACTAAAAAATTAAGGTTGAAAGGACAGAGTTCGCTTTTAGCGATTTTCTGACTTTAACGAAACTGTATGATCAAATGGGAGAATGTTTTATGAAATCCAGAAGAGTAATTATTTTTAATACCTTCAACGTCGTAACGCTGAGACGAGAAATATTTTTAAAGTTTCGAAGGAGACGGGAGATCACGGTGTTTCGTTTCGAAACCGACGAAAGAGAAAATCTTTAGGCAGTTGAACTTTAACGAGGAAAACATTTATGATTCCAGGTATTAAACCGTATCGAATCTATAACAACATTTTTAAAATAAATCCGGACATTTTCGAGAAATCGATTGAAAAATAGCAATAAATTTGTATCGCTTTTTATAAGTATATATAGTATTTATGGTAATATATATTTCGTGTATTTCAAATGTACGTATTTGATATAAATATTTTACATTTGAAATTTATAAATATTTCTTGGTGGTAAAAGATAGTAGAAAAAAAGCAAAGAAATGCTATTCATAAATGGCGTTGGCTTATAGTTCTAATGACGTTTCATTGGCTGATATTTCGTTAATTGGCCAATTATGTTACAGCGGAAACATTCTGATTAAAGTGTAGTGAGAGATCCGATGCGACGGAGTTAATAAAGTTTCATGTTAAACACCTATCAAATACCAGTTAAATTGGAATCACGATATTCACTTATTTGACTTATTAATTATTAGGTATAACATATTACACGATACAGTTTAATTTCACAAATTAATTTACTTGTATAAAATACACTCTCATAAAATGCAAAAGATATACTGTAGAGATACTGTAGAGTAAACAAATTTTAAGCTGAAATTTTTCTAAATATTTTCGACTCGAATCAGGTTATTAATTTATCTGATTGATAAACAAAAAAATATATGTATTTCATAAAATAAGTTGACTCTCCGATCGAGAATAAATCTGCCATTTAAAACTGGAAATTCGTGCAAATAAGTACATTCCAATCACGAATCACGAATGCAAACAGCATCTTGCGTTCCATTTGTGTACTTTTGCATAGAGAGATCTGAGAGTTGTAAATCGAGTAATTTCGAAACGTAATTCGAAAACGTGGAAACACGATGCGGCGATTGATCTCTGTAATCCTTTCATACTTTGATTCTATCCGATGATCTTCTGATTACTCATCCAAATTGGACCACTTGCAGCAATTATCAGATTTACCTAATCCTAACGATTCGCGTAAATCTACTTTCGTTAATTTAAGGATTAATCTGGGGACTTTCGTTAATTTAAAAAACGATCGAAAACTATGTTACGATCAGCTGGCTGAGAAAAAAAAGGATACTTACGAGAAACAAAATAGATAATTCTAGAAAAAGCTTTAACGAAGCTACCTTACGCCTGAAAGGGAATGATCGCGATGATAAAACAGTGCGTCGACGTTCGAACGTTCCACGATATACAGTGGCGATCGTTTTCGAAACGTGAAACGCGGCGAGCAATTAAAACTTTCCACGGTGTCAGACTCGCTGGCAACATAACAGATTTCATCTTTCGGAAGCGCGCATTGGCGCAGCCTTGATGCAGTTCCGATGAAAACGCCCTAGAAACGACATGCTTCCTTCGACGAGAGCTCTATAAGCTGGCGTTCATTGCTTTGCAGCTGACTGCGAAACATCGGTCGGAATTTCTACTGCGGGACGCGTCTTTGAAATGTTTGAAGGGAATTGTGGAGAAAAGAGACGTGTGGGTTGCATTTAGCTCGATTATTCGTACTCGCGATCGATGCGATACACGTTTATTCCCTTCGTCGAGATTCGAATCAACCTATAAGATACAAATTACATGATGCAATAAACGTGTCGTATAAAATATTTTAGTAGATGTTTAGTAATTTATAGGTTGGATATTCTTTCGTTTTTTTCATTCTGTTGCATCGATTATAGTCAATTCTCGCGCAGAATTACAACTGATATAAGTTTCGGACAATAAAAGGGTTTGTTTCTGTAACAGATAAGACGTAACAGACCGTTTCTCGTTAGATAATCGACACGCAGTAGAAGAGGATCGTTGCTAGTTAAACGAGTAACGCGAGACTGTATCTGACCCGTTAAGTAGAATAGGAACGTCGTTGAACAGACACGGTGATGTATTCAGAGATTTTCGCGCAAAGCCTCAAACTCATAACATCGTCTACTTAGAATTAAAACATCGATGGTCAATTAAAATTCATAATTTATAATTCTAACAATAAAATATTTATAAACACACGACTTGGAACGCAATCTTCGTTGGATATATCAATATATATATTCGTAAACAGTTAACTTACATATATACTCATACTCTTGAAAACCAACATCCGCAGAAATGAAACTCGTCCTAGTTTCCATCCGAATCTACTCAAACCCATCTAAACCCACCCAACCCACCATTACACGTTTCCCACAAAACAGTGGAAAGGAATAATCAACCTTCTAACTTCTTTCGAGAGAAAGGCCAAGCGATGTTCCTCGGCAAAGTCTTCTAAGATCCTCCTTCAATCGAGCTGTTCGCAACAAAAGCATCGTTTCAAAGCGTCATTCTAAAGGTTCCGCAGCTTGGAGCTTGGAGAATTCGGATTAGCGCAGCAGGAATTCCGGAAAGCGCGGGGACGTTCCGGTGTACGGTCCCCACCGTGTGTAAGGTGGACGTTTGCGTGTTCTGAAACTTGCAATACCTCTGGCAGGTATTGCGGGTTGCAGGAAACACGCCATTCGGAAATTCGAATCGAGATCGATATTTGCTCGTGGAAAAGGAAACAATAGGATCCGCTGTCGATTCTTTGTGTCGCTTAAGATTAAACGGAGACTGTTCGTGCTATTTTATAATTTCGCAAATACAATAAAGGAAATATGCGAGCCCAGGCAACGACTTGTCTCACGCAATGAGCATTATAACCAGTACCATACGTTGAAAAGCTTATACGTATCTCCAGTAAGAAGTATCGTGATACTTGTTGGTCTCGTACGAGACATAGTAACGAAATTGAACAAATTGGACGAAATAACGATCCAAGATACTTTAAGGAGCCTAGATAGTTGAAAACTAATTTCATCTGAAAATTCATGATATTTTTGAAAAGTGTACAAAGAATAATCCCCAAAGTAATAACTTTGTAATAGCTTTAACAATTGTGGTAATCCTAAGAATTAGAGCAATCCTAAAGCTTTTGATAAACACCCGATAATTTTTCAACTTTACCTAATTTGCCGTCAGCGTCCTACGAATGAATATACCAACGTAATTGCTCGAGATGCTCGGTTGCCAAAAAAATAACGAGAGAACGTGGCGAGACGAGTTTTCGTTCGATCGAACGCTTCGTGGAAAACTGTCCCGTGAGTTGGGGGATGAAACGTTTGTACCTGGTCCCTTTTTCGTACAACACAGGGAAATAGGAAGCGTGTACGTTTGACGGAGTGAATGACGGGGTGCGTGGTGATCGATTGGAAACGGAGATTCCTTTTTGGTTGTGCTTCCGTGTGGAGAGCGTGAGGTGTTGACGAATGAGGTGATAAGCTGCGATGGATGAGGAACTTGTGGACGGAAGTCCCATGATATTCGATTAGAGGAAATCGAGTATTTCTATGATATGTACGAGACACGAGACACGAGGCACGAGTCGCACGAAAACCAAATTGATCAATTCTACACAGAAGGTAAATAGTCTTGTTTCTTTTTAGATTCAGCAAAAATTTCATATGTTCGGGTTAAAATAATCAACTGCAGATGCGATATCTATTATCGATTTATCACTGATGATAAACGAGCCATTGTTAAAAGTGAAACTCATCAACTTTCCTTCTTTAATTTAATTTTAACGAGAAGGAATATTAATCCTTTTCACTTTTAAGTGGCTCATTTATCGATGGCAAATTGATAACGAATATCGTGTCTAGAATTGATTATACATTACATTGAATATAAAAATTGAATTTTTGTAATGTACGACAAATCCATTATCGATAACAAATTATTTATAAACGTTGTCCGGAATTGATTGCGGATATCGACTGTAGAAATTCAATTAATTTTATTACATAATACTAATGAAGCACTGCGTCTTCTTTTTAAAACCTTATACCACTACTTTATAACGTCCACATATTCGTAGATACATTATATGCACAGATAGGAGTGTTACATTTCCCGTAATAATGAATTTTCTTCGAATGTCTCATTATCGAGAATCCGATCACGCTTACGCGTTCATTTAATTTAATTCGACTATTCAATTATCCACGCGATTAGTATTCCCGGAATCTCGAAACTACTACTCGTCCGCTAAACAGATCCAATTAATCCCTCATTAGGGGAGGCAGAAAATTTTCGAATAAAATTCCCTCTATTATTAAATCGCGGTGTGCTTTCGCTTGCGGAGAGGGCGAGAGAGATAGACGAACAACGTGTGTATGCGTTGCGCGCTTTTTATAGCTCGCCATAAAATTAATACAGGCCGCTTACGGTGATGTAATTAAATTATAAGGGTTAAAGTGGGTCGCTTTGAAAATAACCGTAACACCCAGCCATCGTTTTATTCTGCGTATAATTCCCGCACCATTGTTTATTTTTCGCTATAGACGCCACCTCTTCTTATTTCGACGCGAGCTTTCGTAATTTTTTCCTCGAATTAAATCTCCTGTTTTAGCGCACGAATAATAGGTTAAGTACGCGTAGATAAGTAGATGAGAAGCGTACGTGGTCGGACGTGCGATATAGCAGACTGCTCTCAGTTAATCAACGCGCAGTAGTAGAGGATCGTCACTGGTCGGACGAGTAATACCAGGCTCCGTTTGATCAACCAAGTAGAATAGGAATGCTAGTCGGGCGTGTCTTGGATGTTGCAATTTTAAAAACTTTCCAACCATTTTTGAACTCTTATAATCCGACAGTATCTACCAAGTGGAATCAGTTTCTCGCAATGTCTGGTATGAACTTTCGACAATGGTGGAGATTCTTCTATGATTATCTAGCAGATTTGAAAAGTTTGTTAGCTTTGATAGGCAATCTTCATCGAGGTCTATGAATTTTAAAATGTTGCTGTCCTACTGTATAGGGTATCCCAATAAGTTGATGTCAAATTGATACAACACATTATGAGCTGAAATAGATGAGAAAAATTCATACGAATCTTTCGCTCATTAAGTGAAATTGTACAGCACTGCTCGATTTCATAGCCGCTCGTTGATAAATAAATGATGGATTCTGATTTGTTTTTTTTTATTTTTAAGATACAGTAATCGTTCGAAAATTCCTGCTTGTACAACAAAATAGACATTCGGTCGATGAAGTAGTAATTCACGTTGAATATTTTTATCTTCATGCGAGCGATAACCATCGCTGACGATTTGTCACTATTATCGTCAGTTAATGCAATCGGCTAATCTCAAAAGCAAACTAAACTCAGAAACCTGTTTCCAGTAGCATACTCGGTGTCGGTGAAATTGCGCGGTGACGAAAAGAAAATAGGACAGTTCCGTGACGCAAAGTTATTCGAAACGCAGAGTCCACGAGCAGAGTTCGAGTGAATAGCTGAGCGCGTAGAGGCTCTGCCCGGAGAATTATGACGGAAACTTCCACATCCAGAGTTCTTGTTTAATTAAGTTCGTTAAAATCGTGTTTAGAACACGCGCCGTTCGCTGCCTCGGTATTTCCATAATTCATCGCATAAAGACCGCGCGTACGTGTCTCCTTTAATTCACCGATTCGTAGCTACGCGCGGAGACAATAGGAACTTCCGGCTTAGCACCGGAGTACAACAAGAAACATTTTCGAGGCGAATATTGACTCGACGTGCTAAAAATTAATAGCTCGTTTACTTACTACGCGCTGTTTCCCTTAATTCGTTTCATTCTGAACGAGACCATTGTGCTGTGCATTAATTGTAACTTTGAGTTCTCAAATTCCATGAGATCGTATACGGTGGTTCAGCAAAGTGTCTGAACAGTTAGTTACAGAAGTGGTTACAGAGATCGTGCGTCTCATACGGGACGTATCCAAATTTCCTTGACGAAACACGATCGTAGAAAGTAAAATTTAACGAATCTGAATCTCAATTACTTATTATATTTGTAAGTTAGCGACGCCATCGATTGTATCGTTTAATATGCCGTGTACTAATTTTTAATTAATTATATGTTTGTAGTATCTTATAACTTCTACGTATACGTGTGTTCCAATTGGTTTCAATTTTCCACAATATAATAAATGCCTTCGTGCGTTGCTGTATGCATACGATGTATCATAATCTTCGAACAATAAATTACGTTAATTCGATAGGACAATTGTCGATTGTTTTTGAATTTGATAACAAATATATTATTTCAATGACAAATAACACAGATCCTATGTATTTTATTTGCGAGGATTTGATAATGGTGATTAAAACCGTCTTGTTTATAATTCGATTTGGCTTGATTGGAGGCTGCATCTTGTTTATTCGTCGTGATTGAACGACTATGCTTAGTTTCGTGTATTCCTACAGGCGAAGCGAAAAGTGATTAAGTAGCGTTTATCACCGAGTCACTACTTGTAAGTTCATGAATCATACATTCTCAGCAACTAAAACAACTTTGGTATGTTCCAAAATTCATCTTCTAGGATCAGAGCTTCTCAAAGCTAACTAAATTCTCAAGTCGTTGTCAGAAAAATTATGTTGTGCGCGAAATTATGCTATTACAGAATTATTCGAAGGAGGAAATTATTTCTATTATGAGACTCCGAACCATCGAAAACTCGTTGCAGTTTCTCGCGGAATCGTTTTCGTTCGACTCGTCCTGCAATCTAATAACAATAATTCACGATCGTTAACACGGTCAGTTACAACGAGCGACGCCCGCCCAAAAAACACCCCCCACCCCCACCCCTCCGATTTTTACTCCCGAGCGCGAAATTGTTTTATCTCGTCCCGGTTTCGGTATAAAGTGGTTCCTTTTGCCAGCGGCCGGGATCGAATGAACACGGAAATTTGCACGTATTCAATTTATGGACCGGCAACGAGGCAGAGTCGCGCGAGTAAATTGCGCGCGCGTTGGATATATGTATAACCAGGTCGAAACTAGTAGACAACGGAGAAACACAGAGGGGTGGTTTCATCAACGATGCAAAAAGTGTGTCGGTTATAGCAGCGGCAGGGGGATGAATGAAATTTAGAGAAAAACATTCGATCGGGTAACTCGAAACGCACGACGAACAGTGCTTAATACGATTTTAATTAATATCGAGGGGATCTTCATTACATCATCCGCCTGGGTAGAGAGTTTTTTTTCCCTCCAATCCGGTTTTGCAAATGCAATTTTTTACGATCGATCACCGATGAACGGGGAAACATCGGCGTGTTTACACTCGCTCGCGTAGAAATTTAATTCCCTTGCACCCTCGCGCGTGTGTATTGGGAACGCGATAAAAAAAGAAAAAAAAAGGATGAAAAATGAAAAATTGGAAAAAGCCGAGCGCTTCGTTCGGCAAGAGAACGGAATAATTGCGGTTCGTAGACTTCGATGCATCGTTCGGAAGCATTGAATCTACGCTCCTTGGCGAACGCAGTCATAAGCGCGCCATTGCTTTCGTTCACAAGCTAAACCTCTACATCGTTCGCATTTTCACCCCTCGCAACCGGGAAATTCTACTCGTTCTCGCTTTCACGTAGAAATGCTCGTTCGATCACCTGTGAAACCAGCAATTTCTACCGCGGAATTCCACCGACGTTTCTCTTCTACATCCACGTGTGTAGTAACTATCCTTTCTACACCGTATTGGCTAACTGTAAGCGAACCTCGCTTCGCGCACAACATTTCTATGTTCTACGTGCGCTCTGGTCGACTATTTCGCTGTACGTTTCGAGATAGGTGTGTCGTGTGCACAGCCACAGGACTATCGATGCTTGTAGTTTCTTTTTTTCCTGCGAGACACGCTTTTGCAACGATATTCGTTGCACGAACTTCGGCAAGTAGGTAGCACAGGTTTTCGAGGCGAGGATGTGTCGAGGAGGGAAGTATACGTGGAGGATTCGTGTTTATCGCAAGAACACGTGATATAATACTTTTATATATACAGGGACGTGTAAATTTGCAAAAATGTATTACGACACGCGCGAAACATTAGAATATATATCAAGTGTTCAAAGTAGAATACCGATTAGAGAGTGGAAGGAATCTTCGTTTAGATTCTATTTCCATGGCTAATTAAAACTTGTTAAATTTACACAATAAATAAAGGTTGTATATTACGTTAAATTTTCATCTTGATTAACGCAAGCTGGCAATATCTAGCAGACCCATGTTCGTTGCTTATTAGTATCTTTTCACGCGTAACGGTGTTGTATCGGAAGGTGTCGTAAGGGATGACCCATTTTCGTCCATGAATAAATACCCATGCTATTGGCATCTTTCAAACTGTGTTAGATCTTTCGACCCGTTTCTACTACATATATTAATTTTAATTTGCCGACTAGATCCCGTAAACTGTCATCGTTGGCGCCAACTAATTTCGAAAAAGTCGATACTATCGCTTTGTATTTTAGTCTCTTAAACGATAGACTAAAGGAACAGGAATGTTCGCTGCATCGCTGTTTCAGTCGAATATCGCAGTAAGTGATTACCGTTATCGTAAGCGAACGCTGATAAATTTCTATTTTATCCTCGAGAAACAAGAAACCAGAAGAAGAATATCCACTGCTTTATTCCGTACATTGGACATCACGGCGCTTTCATTACCAGGAAACATTTGAAAAAGCAATTCGCGTGCAATGCCCACTCATAATCATTGGCTCGTAGCAATGCGAACTCCGCTCGAACCGCGATTCACAATTTCCACTGCTACGCTGATCGAAAACGTTTGATCGATGGCTGAAACAGCCCTACCGTGGATTTCGCTGTTCGTGAATCCCATATTCTCGTTTCCTCGTGGCGAACGAACATTCTTTTCCGAATCTCTAGCGTACGGCGACCGGTCATTGCCAGTTGGATTTTTTACTAACCTCCGCGGCGAGGAGTGAATTAATTTTGTCGACGGACTTCCTGAGCGAAATGGACCGTGATTTTCGGGATTTCGAGACTCACGATCTTCCAGCCTCGTTATTATCCATCGTCATTGTGATAATGAAGCCACGTTGGCGAACATGCCACGCTACGACCGGCGCGACCTAATCAATTAGTCCGGCTTGAGTTGTACGAGGACGATGGCCTGCAATTTTCAAATCGAACTCGATCTCGATAATGAACTCGAAAACTGACCGATATCGCGACGTACTGGTGAGAATTTGTAATTTATTTTTTCCTTGTTCTTACCTTTCTCTTTTCTTTATTTATCACTTAGATTCTACAACTTTATGGAGTTTAAAGAAACTGACGTATTTCATCTTTAATGAAACTTTCACGATAGATTCATTCTACTAATCTGGTATTTACAATGCAACGATGTAAAGTCTTTAGTCGACCAGTATCGATTCGTTAATCGGATCGCCGAGAGAGAATAATAATCAAAGAATTATTAAAGTATAATCACGGAATTATTAAAGTTGTCGTAAAGCTTCTTAATTTTAAAGAATTATTAAACACGTCTTTATTCGTCTAATTATAAAAGTTCTCTTATCCCAGTCCACTGGTTCTACGATATAATATCTCCAGATCTAAAACGTGAAATTCCTCTCTCTCTCTCTCTCTCTCTCCCTCTCTCTCTCTCCCTCTCTCTCTCTCCCTCTCTCTCTCTCTCTTGGAAGCTGAGTGAATGATTATAATTACACGAACAACGATTTTCCATGATTTAAATTATACGGAAATATGACCTCGGAGAATGAGAAAGTAAATTTGAAATTTAATTAATTAATTTTAACGTTTAGAATACGGTCGACTGAATACAGTTGAAATTTCGGAATTTCACGTCAAAGCAACGAACCGACGCTAAATTTCGAACGAACGAAAGTTCGATACTTTAGTGCTGGAAATTCGAAGGTCGACGAGCGAACGGAAGAACGGTAAATTTCCACGTTCCTTCTCTTTATCGTTAATCAACTAATTAGCGATCTTTGTGTTGGTCGGTGATCCCGAAGGTGTCGCCCGAGGTTTTATTCGGCCAGCTCTCCCGTTGACCTCGATTCCCCTTGTACGGAGAAATGAAAGAGCGTCCCGAGAGACCAGTCGCATTGAAAAAGCTCGCACGATAGTTTCTTGCCCCTCTTTTCACCCTTCCATCCACTCGTTCCATCTAATGGAAAACGAAGCACCGAAAATCACTCTTCTTTCTGTACTTTCACTCGATATTTCGACGACAGCCATCCACAACAATTTGCCATACCCACGATCTCTAAATCCTTTCCCGTTCTGTATTTTATCTGTACGATTTATCTTCCCGATATCGAAATTTGCGGAAAAGTAATATACGTCACGAACCGACGTTCTTTCCTCAGGAACGAATTTTACACATATGGTAGCACGCGGCTGCATATTTTTCTTGTCGGAGAGATTTCTACGTTTGGTGCGATATTTTCCTTAATTAATTTTTTAAGGTTTTACCGAGACGCACGATGACGCAATAGTTGCGTCGATGAAATATTAGATGTATATGATTGAAATGAAAATTTGGTCACATTTGTTTCTTAATTCTGGCTATATTGAATCATCTGGTAATTTTATTATTAATTTCGAATTAATCCTATAGATGCCAATAATAATTTCCTTCGATTCGATCAACGTTCGACGAAAAGTTTTTCAGACATAACAGAATTCCGACCTAATTTTTATAAATCTTTTGGACGCCAATGATACAACTACCATTGATTCCAGATTCTTTTTTACTACAATTGAATCGGTGAACTCTACGCAGGATGTCCCAGATTTTTTCGGGCCGTACGTTGTCAGTATATAGATCAACGTACCGCTTTCTTTTTTTTTTTTTTGGTATAACTCTTTAACGATGCTTCCAACGACATATACTTATAATACGATATTTTTTCCTTATCTTGACCTATAGAATATATTTAATAATTGGGACGTCCTGTATGCAATATGGAAATAAATGCCTATATGGAAATAAGTAAACAAATGTGAACGAATCGAAACATCAAAAGTGAATTCGGTTTATCGTATCGAGACGTGGCTCGTAAAACTCGAGGAGGTACAGCGTTGAAACCTAAGCGATACATGTCGCGACACACGATCAATGACATAGACGATAAGTCGATAAGTCGCGTTGCGTCGTAAAATCTTTGCGTTTTACAAGAAGTACGAGCCTGTTTATTACCCTTTCTCATAAGGCTCTCCCTTTCCGAGCAATTTGTTTCGACATTCCTTACAAGACCTCGATTACACGTCGACCTCTCGACAAAGGATTTGGACGAGCTTCGAGATAGTCGTACCAGGAACTTTGGAAATTACCGTTTATCACTCAGCAAGTTTCGCTAACAAATTGACGAGTTGGAATGGTAAACAATGTAAATCCGAAAGCGGAAATTTCCAATAGAAACAAAAGTTGCATTTCTATCGATTTGATCACCTATGTAATTTATTACGCGAATGTCATCGATTCCTAGTATCTATTACTTTTCCAAATTTTATATCGTACTACTTATTTTGTGTCGAGACAGAGCCTTATTTAATATACAACAGGTTAAAGTAAAATACATGTAAACGTATATAAATGTAAAAAAAAATACCTAAAAATGTATTTTACACGTGTCGCGTAAGTTTTATAAGAACTGTATTTTATTCTAAAAGGGATTTTGCATCGATAACTCCACCTTCCAATGGCTCCAAAAGTTAAAACGAATTATTCCACGGCATACGACATACATCTTCCAGAATATTGCGAATGAAATTCCTACTATTATTTCCTATTAAAAGAAAAATACTTCTTTAATTTTTTCATACTTAAACCATTTACCATCAGATTCCTACATTCGTAAAAATTTCTTTCAATGTCTCCACCTGTTCCTTCCGATCAATGTTCTTCAACTTGTCGATAAAGAGCTCGAACAGCTTTAAAGATCGTCGATCGATGCAACTTCGGAAATTGTCATTTACCGTGGACCCAGGTTCGATAAGAAAATTCGCCGATATCGTAATGTATCGCGTAGAAAATCAGGTCCCCGAAACACGTTAGCCAACAGCAGAGTTTCTTACTTTGTTGCGTGCGTTGTCGTGCGATAGGTCCCAGGAGAGGGGTGATAAAATAATGTAGCTCTGCTTTCCTTTCATTGCACCCTCGAGGATCGTAGAGATTTAAGCTTCTTAGTTTAGGAAGCTTTTAGACGGTCGGCTTTTAATCATCCTCGAATATGTATTTAGTGGCTGCCTGCTCTCCAGTCGCTGAATACGCGCGCCGCTTTAATTTCTGGCTAATCGCTGGGCTCTGATCTCGCATGTGTGCTACTCTTTACCACTACTCGTGAACACGCGTCACCTCTACAATGTACGCGATCGAGCAGAATGGCTGACGTTCGAAATGACTTTCGCAGCTGCTTCGATTTTTCGTTTTATGGAAATTACGCGAAGGATTACGCGGTGTAATTAGCCGATATGATACAATTTCAGGGAGGGTACGAATAATAAATCGGAATAATGTTTACGACAGAGATAATCGACGTTTTATCCCGCCAAGCAAAATAGCTGGCGTTCGAATTAATTTCCCAAACTAAGTCGCTTTTGTTCTATGTCTTTGTTACGTGAAAATCGCTGCGAGAATTAAGAGAATAGTCGGTATGACGGGAAATTGAATCTTTGATTTTGCGTAAAAAGAGTGGCAGATATATATAATGTAATAATTTCCGAGAAGATAAAATGTACGAAAACAATGGTCGACATTTTATCCGAAAGGCGGTAGAGATTTTTAATGTACGTTCATTCGCGAACAATCGATATATCCAATCTTCGATGATATTTCTCTCGTTCTTTTCAAATGAAGATATAAAGGAGATAGATATTTAATGGACAGTTTTCCAATTTTATATCTTCTTGTTCTCTCCATATGAGATCTCCAAAGGAGATAGATATTTCTCGGACAATTCTTACAATTTTACGGATCATTTACCGCGACTACATAGTTTATATAGATTTTCATCCGGCATATTTATATCTATTTCTTTATTACAACGCTTACAACCCTTCGAGAAAGTTAACGCCGTAAGAAGCGAACGGATAATAGTATACGTAAAGAGTATTACATACACAGGACGTGAAAACTGTGCTAAGATGTATCGCCTGACATAAACTTTATATTGTTTCTAAAAGACCGAAGAGAAGAACCGAAAGAAATCAAGTTTGTCGGCGTATATGATACAACGTACATGTCCGCGTGATATTCGCAGTGACCGTAACGATTTAAGGTTACACAAGCGTTATATAAGGACTCTTGAAAAGACAGTTTTCGGCGAGAAAATTGGTATTTCTTGTACACAGTGTCTATCGTGCGCATCTGGTCCAGGCCACTCGAGGGCGATTAAACGAGGCTACCTGCTCGATCCAAGAGAGCGCTCCTAGCCCCGATTCGTGATTGTTTCGAACGAGTGCCACTCACTCTAACCGTCGAACGTGACTTTTACTTAACCAACCAGGCTTCCCTTTTTGCTCCACCGTGGAAAAATCAACTGGCGGACGCGTCCAAGTGTCGTAGACCCTGCCTTCTCCGCCACTTGTGTCCCGTTCTCGCGGGGAAGGCTGGTCGTTTACTTGGTAACCTACCAGCCCGGAAGTACGTGATCGGTCGGTAACGAATGAATTTCACGGATGAGAGCTGTAAGTGGCTTACTTCGCAGAACGTCGTCGAGAACGTATTTCGAGAGGAAGAAAATGTGAATCTCGTGTTTTCCAGGAGGGTCCGAGTTGTATTATACCAATTTACGAAGGTTCAATCGCTTCTCCAATCTTTCGTTTGCAATCGGGGCTTGGAGAATTTACGCGAGGAGAATTTTGATCGATCAAATACTGCGATAGAAAATTCGAACACTTGTAGAAAATTACCATTAATATTATGTATCTGATACGAGACACGGAATTTCGTGAGCGCGAGACCAACTATCGTGATTATATTGGCGACGTTTGAAGCTTTAAAAAATAGAATCTAGACGCTACAAGATATTCGGTGCAAGGATATATTTCGCGGATATATGTCATAAAAGTATTTTAACGTTATATCGATGGATCACAATATTCGGTGAGACCATCTGGAACATTTACTATATGTTTGAGATAACTGTTTATGCTACGTACTGCTTCTTTATCGAATATATGTTCCCAGTAAATAATTTGTATCTTCCATATACGTTCTGAGATTGGCTTCGAATTTGAACACTATCATCGTGACGCTCGTGTATCGTCCTAGCGTTAACGAAATTTAAAAATGTTTTATGCAACGCGCAATATACACGTTAAAATTTTCCATGACACGCGTACAAATGTCAGATTTTAAGCTCCCGCGACTGTTTCCTTTTGGAGTAGTTTCAGCTTCGCCCCGAACAAGCGAGCCGTAACGTTCGTAAAACGATGGCGCGAAAGTGCAGCTCGTCGCACGATCGTCTTGCGAAAAAACCAAAAGCGTCACTTAATATAAACACTTCCTTTATATAAATATCAAACAAATACTTTCCACTGTATATTTGTAACAATTTGAAGGTGTGCAAATGGTACCGTAATTCGGGTCGAGAACCGGATTAAAGCGTCTCTATGGTGACGACGGTATATGGCTGTGGCTAACGGGGCGGCCAAGTGGCACGACGAGGCCCTATGAAGAATTTAAGCCTCTCGCCTAGTCGCGCTCTAACCGTGTGGTACTATTCCTTTCACCCTTTTCACGTCTGGTTTCGAGGTATAATTAATTTTTCACTCGTTTTGGAATTCCGCTCTCGCGTGTCCGCTTCCGCGCGTTGTCTGCGAACGCCGCGAAATAATTATTCGCACGAGCGTGTTCGTGCGCCAGTCGCGATTAATTCTTCGCCGTTCTGGTTAATTTTAATGCGGCCAGAATCGTGTGCGCGGCTACGAGCGTAGCTCGCGGATATGATAGATCGTCCTGTGGCTACGGTTGTTGCTGCCCACCTCGATGATGTATTAGAGCGAACAATAACGTCGTTTTCTTTTTTTTTGTTGGTTTTTCGTTCTCCCGTTTTGTTACGGCAAATCTCTCTTACGGCCATCATATTTGATGGAGCCGCGTTGTTCCCGCACGCCGATTTGTTTCCCGCTGCAGCGGCACTGCATTCGTAAATGAAAGTCTTCTCGTTACTGCGATGGAACAAGGCGGACGAGCATCGAGAACGGTATTAATTTTATAACGAGATTAGTAACTTCGAGTTTGACATTATTTTTGAAGCCTGCCACCTTCTTCTTCTCTTACCAGGCTTTGGATTTTTTTAAATTTACTTTTAGAACAACTGTAGACGAACTGTTCTTCGATCAAAATTTTGACGATTTCTATGCTTTCTATTAAGTTGTACGAGGTATCTGTGTGCACGTGTGTGTCACTTTAGCCGAGAGTGAGAGTAAGCGAGAGAGAAAGAGCACGGAAGGGACGGGACAACGGTTTCATGGGCCACTTCCTCCAGACGCGACGCTATGGATGCTCGTTTAATGCACGCGCCTAATTATCTTCCGGCGGCTGAATAAGGCTTGCGCGCCTATGATGCCGCTACTCGAGCAACGTCGCGGTGCTCCGCGTTTCGCCAAATCGACGGACCGCTCTGGTGAACGTGTATGGCTGTTTTGGATAACGAAGCTGCTCGCTTGTTGAGAGTTTCGCTGAGTGCGGAGGCAAGTTTGTTAACGTTTTTCCTACCGTGGACGCTGTAGCGTCGTGCAGATTTGCGTTATATTTCGAGGGAAATATTTTGCGTTTTTCATTCATAGTAAAGATATCGTCTTTCTTTTTTGTTTGGTACTTTTCCTTCCAAGTACTTTTTAGAAAATCGATCAAGTTCTAGTGTTAATACCGTGACGATGCTATTAAACGGAGCTTAAGGAAATTATCGGGGAAAACACGAGACAAGAAATATACAGAGATACGATACAAGTATCGAGTATTACACGGCGGGGAAGATATTTTCGAGATAAGTTTCATTCTTCAGCGACCTCCTTTCTCAGTCTTCTTGCTACGTTTTCGAGTACGCTTCAGCGGATCCTCTGCACGCCTCGACTGATGAAAAGCTCCGCGGAAATTAATTCCAGCATGCACGCCGTCCAATCGATCGCCGTTATCTTAACCAAAGGATCGGGTCGAACGATAGAAGTCGATCTTTCGTGAGAGCCGCAAATTGCGCTATCGCCGCTCCATTCGATTACCACTCTTGCGAGTCTCTTGACCACCTGTTAATTGCACAGTTGGCCGAGCATCGCCGGTTATCGATGTCTGATACCAATATCAACATAATTGAAACGGAAATTTCATCGACATTCGATAAACGAAACTATTAAACAATCGCCCAAAAACTCATCGCGATCGCTTACAACCTTCGTAACTGAATTTCCTTCCTATCGCATCTTAACGGATCTCGATGATAAGATACGGGGAAAATTTATTTTTACAGGTAAAACGGTATAATAGAATAACGAAGATACATTCATATTTCTATCTGGATGAAAATCAACGAATTTTGTCGAAAGCACGTATGTACGTATTTTTAGTAACCGTAAAAACAAACAACCTGAAACGCGTTAAAATCGGTAATGCTGTCAACGGATCCTACGTCTCTCGCGAGAAATCACAGCGAGGTGTCAATGGCCGATTTAATGTTAGCTTGTACCAAAAGTCTCGTAAAGAAATAACGGATGCACCACATCCTCTGTCTTATATTATTTTAATAGAAATGTAATGTAATAATAGAAATAGAACAAAATAGATCATAGATGATTCAATGAAATAATACAAAACGAAAAGAGGCCGTGCATCTATTATTTCCTTACAAAAGGAAAGAAACTTTCGGGACAACCTAATACAATTCTGCTAAAGTATAATTCTCTTAGAAATATTTCGCGCCTATATCTTTTCTTGTCATTGAAAGGGGTTCTAAAAGAGATCTGAAAGCGAGGCTCGTGAAACCTACTATATATGTCGGAAACTGACAAATCAACGATGCCCAGAACTCCTTCTCTTCCAACTCCGGATCAAATTCCAAAATTTGCTCTCCACGTTAAAACGATCTAACAAATCCGAGGGAAAAGGCACGGTCTCTTGTGTTCACGATCCCGACAATAGTCTCTTAGCGGGGATTTCGACCGCGGAAGGGTTAATCGTCGACCACGATCTCGCATAGCCGGTAGGATTCGGAAATGGAAAAGAGTATTTCGGAAGGAAAGCGGGTACAAAGAAGTCTCGAGAGCGGGAATTTTCGATCAACCCCCGCGAGAGGCGAATCGTTCTTCCGAAATAACTGGATCAAAGTGGTCGGCGAGTTGGTGACCCCATCGCCAGAGGAAACGTTTTTCGACGAAAACGTTTTCGTTCACCTACACTCCTGTTCACGAGTGTTAGAGCAGTTTTTGATTTCCTATAAGACATAATAATTCCTTTAAACCGAGAAGCACGTACAAATTTATAAGAATCTTTCGTGTAAGAATCTTGCTGAAGTACACGATATTTTCTCATTCTTTCGTTATAACAAAAACCAACGGCGTGTTATAATATGTACAAGCTCGATCGTTCTGTGCAAAGATCGAATGTTAACACTGTTGTAATCCTCGAATTTTTATATCACGATCTTCCTCTCGTTTTGGCAAACACGGGAGATTCGTATCGTTCCATGGAGTTGTTTGACATAGAATTGAAAAGAGAATATCGTACGTGTCAATAATAATTTTTTTTTTTTACTCAAAATCCAGATATTTGTTAACTTTGGGAAAATACAATCCGGTCAGAAATGACGGGCTGGACGTATTAGCGTTGCGTTGCACGTTGAACGCGCTTATTGACATAAATCTAACTCTACCTTGCTGTATCTGTCTGTACATTGCGTAGGTGGAAGTAGCTAAAGATCGAACGTTGCAAGAAGAGAAGTTTGGTCAGTAAGCCAGTTCTCCTTTGCTCGGTGGACCTCCAACTATCGCGAAAACGCTCCAATATCCACGATAATCGTGTAACCCTCGCGGATACGCTGCTACCCTGGACAATTATGGAATCAGTTTGAACCACTTTGTTATACAGCCGAGTGCACTCTCGTTGTTGGTTTGGACGCTGTTGCTGATGCTTCCTGCGCTGTCTGCTCTCCAGGTCTTTCCAAGTTAAATTGACCAGAACTTCGACCCGTTTTCCGCTCGCTGTGTATTTTAAAAGCGTACAGAACTGTGATGCTGGTTTTGTTTGGATCGGGGCGTCCAGTCGTGGTTACATGCACCGTGTAACTTACAATAAGTTTTCAAAAAATTTGTACCGGGTCTGTGGATAGTTTAATTGGCTGATTAAGGTAAATCGTTCGAGTTCGATGAAATCAAAGAACTTGAATTTGAACGATATTTAGAATAAACGATGCGAAGGTAGAATCCTTAATTTGATAAAAGCGTGGCTAAAAGTCGAAATCTAATAGACAAACGTTCAATCTCTAGAGTTCAATGCAGCCAAGATTTGTACGATTACGATGGAGATGTTTTATTTTCGTCAACCGCGATTGATAGTAATCGAAGAACATTTTAGAAGAAGTTCGGAAGGAGTGAATCGAGAAGATCGTGTTGAAGGCTTTAGATGCAACTTTTTAATATCTCCTACGTTTAAATTGATAATTATAATGGATCTTAAAGTTCCTTTAATATTTAGAAGATGAATACAAATTTCGTGATAACATTTTTCGTATAAAGTTTCTCGATTAAAGATTATTAACTATTCGATCGTCGATCGAATTAAAGATCGTTAATTCCTTGTCATGACGCTTGTTGATACGATTGTCAATAAAATAATAAGATAACAAGACAATAAATCTCTTACTCGTGTGTATCGTTTCCTGTACTTGCAGAAGAAAATGCAGTTGTATCACTTTTCTACCGAATCCTTCGTATAATATATCCCGTAGAGATCATACCGTGGCATGGAATCTAAGTGACCCAGTCTCCCACACGTGTGTCGCATTCGTTATAATTATGGTGCCTGGAGGCGTAGTAATCCGAGATACTGGCGATAATTTTCAAATCATACACGCTGCTGTAATTTATGAAAATGGAGAACAATGACGGATGATTTAAGCGGTAGTAATCTAACCAGATATAAGGACAGCTCTAGTACGAATCTGGATACTGAACCTATATTTATCCCTTGCCTCTAGATAGTACATTTTTATTTCTCCGACGCTTTATTTCGCGCGCGATTACCAGCGCCGCTATTCTTAACAACGAAACGAAGTCATTTAAATAGATCATACTTTTTATACCCTCTGCTTGCATTTTCTCGGAAACCACCTCGTATTTTTCTCTTCTGAGTCAGTATATTTTGCACGCAATATACAGAGTGATCCACTTCGGCTGAACAAGCTATAACTTTATTCTAATTGCAATTGGAGGAAAACGTTAGAAGAAAAGAGGCGAGTGGTTCAAACGTAATATATTTTCTTTTCAGAGGCAATGTTATCGTATTATTTATTTTTATAGCCTATATCAAATTTTAATCTCCGTGATTTTAATAAAAAAAAAATTTAATTAAAAAGAAAAAGCAAACTCCTAACAATTGACTATAATCGATTTCAGAAAATGTTCTATTGATCGTTGATCGTGCTCGAGAATAGAGGAAGAATACAAAAGACAATAGAAAATCCAGTATATCGCTATACTATCTGCTTATTGTATCTGAAAGTACACGTGCCTAGAAAACTGAATCTGTGTCAAGACTAACGTGCGTCGGCACGACGACCACAAACCGAATCTATAAGCTCGCCTATCGTATTCCGTTTCTGCATATCGTACAGGACGTCGACCATAAATGACGGTCATCGTGACTTTATACAACTTCTTACTCGGCGAACTTCGCCAATGCCAGATCGATAACTCATTAATAATTTGAACTAGGAATATGAACTAGGTATGCTACGCGAGTTTCCTAGCAAAATCCACGCATCCGGCTCACCAGTTAAAATCAAGTAACGGGAGAAAATTAACAGTAGAGGCAGAATGATCAATGTAATCAATGATCTTCCAGAGAAGCTTCATTATTAATTTTACCGTTACTAATTTCGTTAAAGTAATTAGCGAGGATTTCTTGGTGAGATAAATTTTTCCTACAAATAGATAAAAATTGTTTATTTTTTCAGATACCTTCAATTTTAATCTCTTCGATAAAAATTTACAAATTTCTAAAATTCAGTCTAATCTGCTGTTGAATAAAGATATTATACACTTTTTATACATTCCACGTATATTATATACACGTTTGATTTTCATTGCTTCGATATAAATTCGCAAATCTACAGTTCAATCTAATCTATCGTTCAACAATCTCAGACTGAACACGAGTCACTCGTATCGTTCGCAAACATTGCCTCCTCTCATTTCGCGGATGAATTAAAAACGATCCCTTTCGATCTCACGCAAATTGATGCGGATTCCGTTTAACGAACGCTCTGGGAAATATCCACGGTTCCGTGTGTGCCAAGTTTGAAGAACGATGGATGCTGCGAACGAATGTTTACACGAAAATGGCGTAGATTCGGGGGGAGAAAACGATTAGAAAAATAAACGGTACGATCGATTTCTTTTGGGGGATATTCTAGGCAGAAGGTAGAGGAAAATGAATAAATTTGCTATCAATTTGGTAGTAACTCGAACTCGGAGGTTCGAAAAAAGAAGCCATGGTAAAGCTTGCAAATATAGGGGCGACGCTACCACGGATGAAATGGATCGTGAAATTTTAAAACGTTCACGTACTTGAGTTTCATCCTTGGTTCATTCGAGGAAAGTTCGTTTCAGGTTATCATACTACGAAGCTGTATATCGTGTCTTAAGAAAATAGAGAGGAAGGAGCTGGATGTTCCTGTAATAAGATGAACAGGAAAAAGAGTCTGGCGTAGAGGAGATCCGTGAATTTGTATGAAATTTTTATCAACGAGCGTTTCTTTGTGCACTTCTCAGCCGGAGGTTTTTAGAATATATAACCAGGACACTGGGGAGTACTCGCTTTAACGGTAAAACTTTTTTAAAGCATTTTTTAGGATTTGAATAATTTTCAGTAATTCATAGAATTTCCTACAAACCAGCTTTTTATAATAAATTTAATAATAAGAACTGTTTTATTATCGCTTCGTACGTCGAGAAATAAATATTTTATTATACGTCGTGTTATACGCTTTATTTAAATAATTATGCCATAAGACTGTGCACCACAAACATTTACGAGTGATCGCATAATAATAAAGGCTTCTTTCGTCTCTCGCATTATACGTAAAATGTTTCGTATACCTTTCGTTGCAATTTCTACGATGCAAACTTCATACGTCGGCCATTCTACGATATTATCAAAAGCGCTAGTCAAAATGAAAAGTTGTGAAAATTTTCATTCGACACTCGCCGGATCGAGGTGTCACAGAATAACTCGTTACTAAAACTTCCTGCGCCAATCACAAAACCAGGGAAAGCCCCTCGAATCTTTCTCTCATGATTCTTTAAATTCGGAAACCGAATCGGAACGAAATTACGCGAAACGAGCCAGCTTTATCGAACACGCGTCGAACATCCCCTATTTCCCTCGACCGCGCTCGATTTAATAGCTTAGGGGGCTGCGGCGACGTTCGACGGGAAATGATATTTTTAAAGCGTGTCGACCGCGGGTTCGTTCAACCCCTAGCCGCATACCACGGAGTTGATTTCATGGGCCACTTGCTCGATACGATCCCGAGCCTTTTAACTTTCAGCGGTTACCACGTGTGACTGCGCCTTTCCTCTCTTTTCGCGCACCTGTGTTCGACTTTCTTCATAGTGGCACGTACAGTAGTCCACGGAAATATTTCAACAGTAGTAGAAACATTTTATGAACTATCACGTGAAATTTGGAAATTTTGAAACTTTATTAATTCCGTAATGAGACCCCGGAACCGTGGTTATATTGATAAAATCTGAAATAGATACGTGATCGGTACAGTGCTAGTGAAATTTCAAAATATTTCGTACAATATATAATGGACGATATATTGTAATACGTAGATATATAATATGTTTCATACGATATATACGCTTTCAGATTGATTTGAAATTTTGCCAGTATAATCTTTCAGACTGGTTCCATATTCGACCATAGTTACGGTAGTCGTGTTTCGTTACAGTGCTAATGAAATCTTAAGATCCTTCGTATAACGCATAAAAGTTTCCCCTGCTGAGTATTCAAATGCTTTCGCGAGTTACTGTATGTGGTCAAAGACGAATCGTCGGCTACGATCGTCTGGGCTCGTAGTGCCTTGCGTTTACATTGGCTGAAGGAGATCTGTCGTCCGTTCACCACCACTATTCCGCTAGAGTAACCGTCAAAAGATCGCTTCGAGCTTCTTGGAAAGCTGGTGCATACGAAAATTGCGAATGGGGAGCTGTCGAGTCGAGTTTTATCGCTTTGGAAATTGCGCAATGTACTGGAGGGCGCTATGGGGTGCGCTGTGGGTGCTGTGGATGCTGCAGGGTGAGTAATAGGGACGATGGGTGTTTGTTGTATCTAGTGTCTTTGGATCGAACGAGTAAATTGAATTTCTCGAAAAGCTATCGTTTACGAAAAATCTGTGCGCATATACATGTATAACAGGAAGCTGTGATATTCGAATTTTATCACTTTCGAAATTCGCCGTTTTTAGATGTTCCGCTATAGAGTGCTATAAGGTCCTGCAGAGTGTATAATAGGATAAAAATATGCATCTGTTACGCGTACTATCTGTTTCAATCGAAACTGTCGTTGGGATTTTTCGAGAATTTGTCACACGCGAAAATTGCAATCCCCGGCGTCGCCATGCATATAGGAAACCGTCTCGATGAATTTTATCGTTTCGGAAAATCACACGGTAGAATATGGGGCGCAACAGGGTGTCACGGAGCGCTGTACGATATAGTGAACGTGCATACTGTGTTATGTCTGGTGTCCGTTTCGATCGAATTATGAATAGAACACGATGGTACAAATATTGGGTATACCTTTCGGGAACTCGTGCGCGGTTTGGATTGATAGGAATTAATGTTTCGTATTGTAGTTCGAATGGTGTGTATAGTTGGCGAGATCGCGTTTGTCAGCCGGAGATAATTGTAGGCAGCCGGTTGGAACGTTAGGGATAGAGCGAAGGAGTCCGTTGATAGGTTAGATAAATCAATTGGTTGGAGTAGTTCAGCCGAACGATGAATTCCAAATTGCAAGCCGATCCATTAAATCGATCGATTAATTAACAGTTTCTGCGGAGTAGCTGCCTACATATGTTCAATATGTAACTGCCACGTCGAAATCGAATTTTTCTCTTCCCATTACCAGACTACAGGGTCACCTGGCGAGCCTGGTTATTGCACAGTTATGTTTTAATTTTCGTCCTAATGGAAGGATCATCCAGGTATTGACAGTTTTGGAATCATGTTGAACGATGTTGAATGCATGTAGTCACTAAACATGGTTGATCGATGTGCGTGTACGCTTCTATTCTCTAGCTCTATGTATCTCGTAATCTACGAGGCGAAATATTCTATAATTATCTCTAAGAGATCTCATCTCAGAATGATCAGGTTTTAGGTGTTTAACAAACATTACGTTTGCTCGAGATATTTTGTACGCTTGTCTTTTAGAATAATCCGGTTTTCGAGTCATTCGCCGCGACTGTTTCAAGTTGTGCTACTAGCTGGACCAAAAAATTGGGCTGTTTTAATTTTACTAATTTAATAAAAAAAATCGTCAACTCTAAGATTTATTACTAGTTCGAGCAACAAATGTAACTATTTTAAGTCGTACTACCAGGACGACCAAAAGCAGAATCGTTTATTTGATTACTAATATATTAACCGATATTCTTGCGCTGTCGTGCGATATTTATGTACATAGTTTATACATTCTTCCGCGGCGTTTAATCCATCAAGTTTCTAATTGAATATATTAAAACTTTCTCCTCTAAACATTTAGAGAATATTCCGTCTAGGATCTTGCAAACAAAAACTGGCTGTCTACTAGTTGACCTCGCTCTACTTCTTTCCTTTTAATCTCAGTGTGTCGATTGTACTCCACTCAATACAAACTCACGCAATGGCCTTGCGAAAACAACAATCGTTGCCAATCGTATTATAAACTTCGCCCAATGATTACTACAAGCTACGGTATTTAAACTCGATTTGTCCTTCACAGCGTGTCGCGCGGTTTCCCGTATCTGCTCAAATTTCATCATCCACCGTCTTAAAGGAGGAAAACTCGCGCAACGAAATAAGAACACCGAATATCTCCTGACCAAACAAACCGCTCCGCCGGCTAGGAAAAACTTTAGGAAACACGTCGCGACTCGCGCCATTTCCCACTCCATTCCCAAGAAAATAAATCGACCTAACCAATTTTATCCAAGCGCCGGCAGACTACCCGACGAAAATACTTTCCGCGAGCCGATTACGAGCAGCAGGTGCGACGCGGTTTGGCCTCCACCGTTAAAAGGAAGATTAACGCCGGCCACGGGGCTTCTGTATAAAGTTCAAGTTTTAGCACGAAGTGGCCGAGAACGTGACTCGACCGACTGCTCTCTCGGCTGTACTCGAGCCGCAGGGATATTAAGATGCGATCAACAAGCTCCGACACGCACACGACTCTTTGTTTCAACCTCTGTTCCGCCAGGTGCGCGACGCAGTCTGCTACTTTCAACTTATTAGCCGCGCAACGAAATTACAACCGACCTAAGTCGTTTCGAGTCCTTTGTACGGTATCTATGTACATATTCTTCTTCCTTTTTTATCTCGCCAGCTTTACTTCCTGCAACTTTGCGTTTTACCAAGCGTTTCTTTTGTATTCCGTAGATTGAATCTAACTTTGTGTCGAGCTTTTTCTTTGATACATTAGATATTTGATTGGAGAAGGTGGTACGGCAGTTTTCTACGATTTTATCTCCCTCATTTCGCGAATCTTTATGTTTCGCCGGCTTTCAGCAAATATTTATATCGCATTCTCTTAGGTGGGGGTTTACGGGAGTTCGGTATTTGAAATACCTTACGCTTTGTTTGATGTAGAGATTCTAGTTTTCTACGCTATCAATACTTTTTGTCGTTTGGAACTTTCTCCAATAGAACTTTATGCTTCGCGAGTTCCTACGATGTGTTTGTTTTGCAGAATGAACTGTATTCTATAGAGTGCATTTGCAGAAGTTTTGTTCGAAGTATTTTACCTTTCTTTAGGGGAGCGTTGGACGTACAGTTTTCTACGATTTCTCTCATTTCTCGAAGGTTCGTGTTTCACACGTTTTTACAAAAAATGTAAAGTTCACGCGTGTATGACCTACGATACTTTTATTTCAAATATTTCGTATTTCCTTTGAGGTAAAGATTTCAACTTTCCGATATCTATCCACTTCCTATTCAATTTGGTCCCCTTGATTTCCTGAAACGTTAATGCCTCTCCTGAATCTTTGTGAAAATTTTCGAAATCCGCGCGCGTTTGTTTCGTATTCCGTAGAATGGATTTCTAGAATTTTTGCGTGCAACATTTTGTAGTCTATTCCATTAATTGGCTGCAATTTTATCGTCTTTACTTTCCAGTTGTGATAAGTTTGATACGAAATAGAATATTTTTTGAAACAGTGGAAATTGTAGATTTTACGTAGAACAGCTACGAGGAGAGCACGTAGGATGGCTTACGAATATAATTTAAGACGAGGAAACGTGGTGCACCAGCAACTTGCCCCGCTGAGTTAAGAAGTTAAGCCCAATATGCTGCTAATGAAACATCTGAAATGCTAATTTTCGATGCGCTTGCTTGAATTCGCGCAAGTCCGTTAGATGCACTTGCTTGAATCCGCACAAGTCCGTTAGATGCACTGTGCCCTAGCTACCCTATTTTGAATAAACGCATTCAACGTTTGTCACCTTCTTCGCTTTGCAATTGGACAAATTAGAAACCACCTTAAGAATCACGTAACAACTTCCATTCCATATTAAACTCCATATTCGTTCCGTTGCATAAAAAATTGTCATTCCAACTGTCGATTTCTTTCCTCCCTCCTCGAAAATGTTTGCTCCAACAAAGTAAAAAATGAATCAAAACCAAAAGGTAATTTATTGTTCTCTCAAACCGC
Source organism: Bombus waltoni (assembly GCA_014737395.1). Lineage (NCBI taxonomy): Eukaryota > Metazoa > Arthropoda > Insecta > Hymenoptera > Apidae > Bombus > Bombus waltoni. The sequence continues at coordinate 450,148 of JACXII010000013.1, forward strand.
ACTAATTCCATTCTAAGAAAAATTTTATTTCACCTTCTCGTGATTCGAACCGAATCTACGAACTATCGCAAACTATACGGATGTCCAAATTTCAATCTCGTTGCATTTCTTGAAAAACTTTTCTCCAAATCCTTAACTTCGTCTTTCTTTATGATCTTCCCTCTCCCAAACCATCGATTCATTAAGAAAAAGAACGCAGCCAACCCGTCGACTTAATTGTTGGTCAAGTTTGATCCATGCTAATTTCAAAAATTAAAAAATTAAAATATGAAATTAAGATACAAAAGATTTTGTCCAAAGTTGTAAAAGTCTCGGTTTAACGAAGTCAAAGGAGCATCCAAACCGCAACTCAAAGACTATCAATTCTTCCATGGTAAACAAATCGACACCCTCGACCCATAAATCAAACGTGGTTAATTCGAAGGCAACGGGAATCAATTAAACGTTTCACGGTTAGTCGCGAGACGGCAGGCTTCCACCCTTAATTATCTCGCTTTTGCCTCGGTATCGTTATTTTCCTGCGCTAATTCCAGCGTTCCAGCGAAAGAACACGTGCCCTCCTTCGTCTACCTTTTTGTACGATGCAATTCGTTACGTAAGTTCCAGCGATAATTAAGTTCGAGCAGTCTCGACAGTTTTATTGGCGAGCACAGCCGGTAATTTGCATAGGGGTGGCGCGTGGCCAGGGGATAAGGTCGACGTCGAAAGCTGGTTTCAACGATTGCGCAATCAGCTCGTACTGCGACTTCCTCCTAATTTGCTCCGCGATACATGAAACGTACGTCAAATCTCTGACAAACGAGAGTTTCCAGAGTTGAGAAATGGTAAATGAAAAAGAACTTGCGAAAGAGAAAAATGTAAGACCGCGCGTTAGTGTCTGCGTGTATGTCTGTATGTATGTATATATATATAAAGACAATTTAGGTTTCCGATGGCCACTCAAAAAGACGCTGGGACAATGGAGGGAGAACTCAAGATGAGAGGATATACCCTTAAAGTTATTTCAATATCTTACTTGAATGTTATTTCTTCATTGTTTTAAATCTCGTTAAGTCTAGGTCATGGTCCGCTTAGACTTAGTTTCATGGTGGAAACGTCCCCTATACTCAGAGGGATTAGATATCCTTTTGAAGATTTTTTCTACGAGGAAGAAGTTTGGTCCCAAATAATGGACACCTTGGTTATCTGTTACTCCGTGTATATATGCAATTCCCTTTTACAAATAGTAGGACATTCCTAGCTGTGTAAGTGAATATCTTTAATGGTCTGTTCGAGTTTTTCAAAAGGTATTAGAAAAGGTGGTTGCAACGATCGCGTGTATAGAAGGCTTGGAGGCGGTAGATTCTAGGAATGCTGGTTAGAGTATGTGTGTGACCAGATGGAGGCTGGTGTTGAAGCGTTGAAGAAGGAACAATGTGTGGCGAGTGAGAGTTTTCCAGGGAACAGCGAGCGGCACGAAAGTTTCCTGGACCAGAGAGAAAGTATTCGGCGAGTTTCTCTGCGAGGTTTCTCTACAAGTTTCGGTACTGCGGCACAACGGAAGAATCTGTTGTGTTTGCACCTGCTTTGTTCGACGAAGTTCTACATTTAACACAGCCGCTGTAGGGAAATTCGTTCAGCCTTTGTCGTGATCCGAAAAAGAATTGCATTTAATTCTTTTCTTTCCATTTCTTTGTAAGATATTCCTCTCTTGTTTTCTTTTTGTCCCTTAAATTGTTTTAGAAGTTTAATGAAAGAATCTAGAGTTAAAGAATGTGTAAAAGGAGAAGCGGAAAACTTCTGATTGAATAAATAACTCCAAGTGAACTTTTTTATTTTCGCGTTATCGATACAAAACGTTTATCTCCAGCAAGAATGCAAGAGAAGATTCAGTTTCTACGTACGTATACTATCACTTCAGTATCGCCGTGTCAGGAATTATTTCAACAAGTTAAACGCCAACTTGAGCATGTTTCTGGAAAGTGAGTTGGCAAGACGAAACGGTGAATTGAATAAATTGCATCGGTTTAGTTCTACTTCTTAGCATTAGCTGCGTTTAAATTGAGAGCGATTACCTTAAAGAACTTCGACCTTTTACAACAATTTCTTTACAAGGTATTTACAAAATGAATCAAAATTTTAAACGCGATAACTGTTTGACTAAGAAATACATTCACCGTAGATCTATAATCCACTTTTGTAACAAACTTCTCAATTGCAGAAGTCAATTCTACACGTAACATCACATTTATCAATACGACATCACGTTTATTAAATAAGGACACACGATATAATCCTATCTGCCTGTCCAAAGTATACAACTTCTCAATTTCTCAAAAACCAACTTGCCAACTATACAATACGATATTTACGCGTTGCGCGACGAGTTCAACTAAACGACACAAATATCTTCCTCTGCAAAACCATGCGATCCTTATCCGAATCTCAGTTGCGTCTTTATCGTAATCTAAAGCAAGGATCAGCCAGAAATTCCAATCGACGACTGCATTAACAAACCCCAAAACGAAACGCGATCAATCCTTCCTTCCCAGTACTCCCCTATCCTCCTCTCTTCCACTGCTCCTGCAATTCCAAGCTACAAACCGAAATTCCTGCGACGAGTTCTCCACGTCGTCGACCGGAACTCGCGTCTCGCGTCGCAAACGTCACCGTGCTTGTGCTGTCGTTTATATCGCGCTCGGTGCCAGTTACGCGAGGCGTTTACTGGTTAAAAGCGATGTCGTTATGCCGTTAAGCGTCAGCCGAGGCATCGTCGATCCTCGAGGAGGCGACGAAGGGGTGCGAGAATTACGAGGTCAGTGTCCGCCCTTTCCAAACGAAATACGACGCTGTAAATTCGAGCTTTACGGTCCTCGACACGACGATTCGTGACCGTTTCGTGGAATATCATTTCGAGTTCGTCGCGGAGGCGAACGGAATCGGCAAGGGGATAGATAGATGGTCGCCGTGGTTAATTATTTAATGAATCGCGAGGGTCCTGCACGTGATGTCTGGAAGCAGCGGACGAAATTCGAATAGCGGCTCGTGTTTAAGTTTTAAGCGTGCGCGTCGATTAAATGTGCAAAGTAACCGGATTTCTTGTGTACCAGCTGTGCTTGGGCATTCATGAATCCGGAGGTTTGGGATTTGTTAAAGTTTGATAGATCGTACGACGTCCCCGGGAATAATGATAGGATATTTTTAGTGGAATCCGTAGATAGAGGTCCGTCTTCAGAGGCTGAGGAAAGAAACGCTCTTGCGAGAGTATTGAAATACTTAATTGGGAACAAGATGATTCGGTAGATGTGGGAAGCTTCATCGAGCTAATAACATGTGAATTCATTTGCATTTCTTCCCCACGTCGATAGTTCATTGTGATTCATTCACCTCCAATACTGTGTGATAATAGATAATTTTAATATTAGGTTGTCCCAAAAGTTCCTTTCGTTTTGCAAGGAAATAACGGATGCACCACATTCTCCGTTTTATATTATTTTTGTCGAATCATGTATAATCGTAATAATAGAAATAGAAGAAAATGGATCGTAGATGATTCGATAAAATATAATAAAACGAAAGAAGGTTGTGCATGTATTATTTCCTTGCAAAAGGAAAGAAACTTTCGGGACAAGCCAACACAATAGCCGTTTCGATACGATAAAACTGACCGTATCGTTAATTTCTTGTAAGGAGGACATGATTATGACACGATCCGATATATAATTTTACGGGAAACGAGCTCGAATACATTGTATAAATAGGAATCGTTGTTTCTACGCCGTGATAATAATTTAAAGACTGCAAAGTTTCGATTGAATGATCGTCGCAGCGAATGAACGACATACGCTTTATGCGAATTATTGTACTACAGGTACACGTGCAGTTATATTTTGTACTATAATTGCTTCTTCACTTTTGTCATGGTACCACAAACATTATCTGAAACTGCGTTGATTTAAATCGAACAAGAATTAATTAGAAGGAATTAAAATTAACAAAGAATATTTCAATTATTCCAATTATCGATTAACAAAGGCATTAATTGATACTCAAGAACCAAGGATCACTCTGCCTACTTTGAATTGTAATTGGAAAATAATTGGAATTGGAAAGGAAACGCGCAAGGCCAGCCCTCAAAGTGGAGAACTTCGCGAGGAAGAAGTAGGAAGAAGCAGACAAGATGAAACGCGAGACGATCACGTAGCTTTGAGCCAAAGGAACACGCGAACACTAGGTGACTTTCAAACGGTCTCGTTTGCAGCTCGAGTCGGCAACACTTAACAGGTGGTGTCTTTGCAACTGCAACCCGATATTTTCCATCCCCCCTTCAGTGCACTGTCGTTGAAATAACGGGCAAACAAACCTGTAGCGGTAATTTTAAATAATCGTTCCTTTTGATCTCGTACGAACACGAGACGAGTGCTCTATGCAAAGGTGGAAAAAGTTCTAGCTAGTAGTTTGCATGTTGCAACGATTCATGAATTTTCATATTTCAATCCTGCTCTCGTGTTGGCGGACAAAAACGATCTGTTGTTGAAAATTGTTTCAGGGTTGTTTCCGACATACAATTAAAACGAGAAATCATATTTTGCTCCAATCTTTTTTTTATTTAAATGTCCTCTAACGTTAGAAAAATCCAATTTAATCGGAAATGATCGAAGTAACGCGGCACGATTAAGTTTTCTGTGGCACAGTAACGTGATAATAGGTTGTTGAAAACAACGAGGGGATAGTTCTCCTTACGATTTTGATTTTTACAGTCATTACTTGTATGTGTTTTAACGATTGCCTTACGGTCGATTTTTATTACAATATCTTTGTTACAGCTTTTCATTTTCGTTTTCTCGGTAGATACGATAAAACCGATCGTAATAGCGATCCCCTAATTACTTTCAGCGTTACAGTATCTACAGATCACGCTGTCGCCATTAGTACATTGTATTAAACAAAATAATAAATTAGCGCAATAATAAGAGCCTGTTATTCTTCTATCCGTATGTTTACGATCGTACGATAGAAGACGGATTTGTTACGCACAGAACCAATCAAATTCGCATTCTTTCCGCGAGACGCGAGTTTTAATCCGTTGCTAGGAAAAATAGCTGGTTGCATGGAAATCGAGAATTATTACGAGTCTGAAAGCCAGCGTGCTGCCTCGCGTAGTTTAATCCGCTATGTAATAATTCATAATGTTATTTCAAGTTGGCGAGTACCGCTGAATTAAGCTTATTGTCCACAAAACTAGTCAACTAATTCCAGAATTCGCGCGCGCCATGCCACCAGCCGCCCTTCTCCTGTGTTTATCGTTAAATCAAAGTGCCGTTAACGAACCTTTCACGTTTAGTTACCCTCTTTCTTTTTTCCCTTGCTCTCGTAACGAGCACCGCAGAGTTACGTGTTCGAGCGGTTAAACCATTTCGCCGAGAAATTAAGGACGCCTTTCATACCCTTATATCCTTCTTTGGCTTCGAGCGAATGTTTGATCACGTTATTATTAACGTGGACGTACACAGTTCCGATACCATCGTCGAGCGAAAATTTTCTCGTCTACCTACCATTCGTTTCAATATTTGCAACTTTTTTACACAGTAGAAATATCGTAACCTTTATATATAAATGAAAGTTTAACACCGCTATTCTCCAGTCGTGGATGTTACATTTCAATATGTAGAATATTATTAGAATATAGAGAGTTTTTCAATATTTGGTTTTAGTATTTGATATGATTTTACTGTGCTTCGCGTGTTCCATGCTTTCTACGAATGAATTAATCCCAGAGAAGAAGATATCCGAAGAGATAGAAACGCGATGAAGAAGAAGCGAGAATAGCTGGATTAAATACAAATGATACGAAGAGTACCGTAATTTTCTAAAACAGAATCGTATTTGAAGAAAGCAACGAATGAGTACAACGTACGCTCCAGGATAGACGACTGCTAACAAGCCGCGGTGAAAAATATTTAATACAAAAGTTACTAACACAACGCGCGCATATACAATCAGCAATTTTAAATTTTTGTCCGCCACTCTATACTAAATAAATAATTGAATGCGCGTTTTATGAAATGACAATTAGGGGAGAAAAAATTTGTTTGAGATAGCGACGTATTGTCCTTAACGACGTTTCCTCGACGCAACTTCATCGCGTTGAAACGCCATGGTAACTCCGCGGGATCGCGTAAATCCAGTTACAGAACTCGACGGCGAATGAAACAATTTTGCAGTGGATGCAACGCGCCAGACTAATTTCCATCAAGCACAGCCAAGTGCATTTGTCAATCACGCTACGTACGCTTGTCCCTCTATCTCGCTTCTTCCGCCTACGAACACGCTGTTCCTGCGTAACGCGACATCCTTCTGCGGCATGTGCCGGTACATTGATTTCGTCGAGCGTCGTTTGTTACATGATTGCGACCAGTTCATTCCAGTGACCAGAGATTTCATCAAACTTGTCGAAATTGGAAAAAAAAAAAGATTTTATTAATTGGAGACCAGTGAACTAGAGCTGGTCTAGAAATCTATGTAAACGAGTGTGGATTCAAGGTACATTGGACTCGTCACAGTTGAAATAGTTTCATTAAAAATTTTCTTCGATCCCTAAGCTTCGATCGAATTTCTGAGCTTCCAGAGAATTATGATTATGATCGAGACGATCAAAGTCTACAATTAGTCTCTGCACATCTTATTTCTTTCTTCCTTTTTCTTTCTTCTTGTTGCGTGTATGTTGCACCGATGTACGATGCTAGTTCGATTCCTGAATCCGACACTTTCAACAAGGAAAGCTTTTGTCCTATTTTTATGATTATTAAAACGATCGAAAATGGCTCTTTGATTGAAAAGGAGGCGCGAATCAATTCTCGCCATTGATATTATCAAATGGAGAATTTTATACTAAAACGAGTGTACGATGTATAAAATTAAAATATTCGCTTTTTGTCTCTCCTTTTAATCTCCCTTTAGTTGAATAACATTTTGAAATATTGTCAATAAAAATACGTATAAACGATTCGATTTATTAATTTAAATAAATAACTTTCTCCTAAATTGCCTTTGTCTTCCCTTCCGATCATCCTGATATTGGTACAATAAAAAGAAATTCCCAACTTGAGAAGTCTCTCTGAAGCTTCTTTTCCATCAGAACTAACACCTATCCAAACGTTGCAAATCCTAACTTAAATTCTTTCCCACACAAATAACTCATCCACGTGTTACAAGATATCCAAGTTGCGATCAAACTACCCATGATTTAACAGAAATGGCGCTCATAGCTAAATCTCTTTCTCTCATAAATAATCGCCGAAAACACGAAACTAATTGCTAAAATAAAACGTCCACTCGTAAATGGAAAGAGCGAAAAGGAAAAGAAGAGGAACGATTGCTCGAGCAGGGAAGACGCTTCTAATTAGTGCAGCATCACGAACCAGGTATTACTGGAAAGTCGCCGTCCGAAGAATCAGTAAGAAAGCCGGGTAGAAGAATTAGAACAGGCGTCTGGCGCTCGGAAATCACGAGACAGCTTCGCGATTTCCCGAAATCCAGTTAGCGGAACTCACGGACCAGCCGGAACTGTCGTCTGTTCCGACCAGTCGACAGAGCTAATTCGGTTTCCATCGAAAATAGAGGGACGTGCACGGCGCTCGTTAGCTAAACGCGTCGAAACGACGTGGCCGTTGGTTGGTTACCTTCTAACTTCGACAACCGCTTGAGAATACTCGAGGTGCATTAACAGAACGACGCCAGACGAGAGGAGGGAAAGGAGACTGCCGTGACCCGGCAAGAAAACGTTGTCCCACGTTTTCTAATTGCCCGGTACGCGAAAGGTCGACGTTCTCGTTCACTGTACCGGCCGGGCTAATTGTCCGAATGGCGACGAGCGTTTTGTCCACGGAACAGACCAAGTTATTTGCTATGCTCCACGCCACAATGAGATGATTTGTTTTGTTACTTGCGCTTTAAACTGTTTTTGAGAGTGGTAATTTTGCATCAAGTGGCTGGAAACGGTGAGGTAATTGTTGGTTGGATATTTGCAAGGAGGATCTTCATTTACAATCGCTTGTATAGGGTTGAAGTTAGACTCGGCTGAATTAATCGGGACATCTGCGTTGATTCCGGTCAAATGAATGCAATTCGACGACTCTTTATTTGTTATTTACTCGACTTGAAACATCTTCTCAAGCTTCTGTGTATGACCGGTCAAGTTAACTTGATTTCAAGTAATTGGTGATATTGCCAAATCGTGAATGTACTATAGATATGGTGACTCGCGGTCACTGCAATGTTTGAACACTTATCGTAGAGAATGTTCATGTATATATCTTATGTATTATATACAACATTTTCAAAATTTTAATAGCATTTTAATAGTAAAAGTTGTAGTTTATAGAAATCAAATACGACTGTCACGATTATACTGATCGAATTTAAAATCAGTTTGAAAACGAATGTAAAAGTTACGAGATATTTTCAGATTTATTTGATACGTATAACATATTCGTAAAAAGCTTCTACAAATACGCAAAAACTTTTATGAACCACTGTGCTTTAGTTCCGACACGGCGAAGAAACTTCCAATTTGGCTGGGTGATATATTGACGAGAGCGCTGTGTCTGACCAAAGTTGTCTCTGATCTCTAATGACCGACCCGTACCGCTCTCTACTACTAGTCGCGTAATTTCAGTAGTAAAAAGCAGCGTCAGGCCAGTGAGACGAGAGCGGAGCAGACTGTCATAAGTCAGACAAAGTTTTCACAGCCATTGTTTCATAATGGAGTATTGTTTCGAGTATATCATCGCGAACAGCTTCTGCAGAATAAAATAGATTAAAGTACATAGTCAATATTTACTCTCATCGAGCAAATATTGTTCATTACTCTGACAAATTAAAGTAACGACGAATCAGCTAATGGACGAATAATTATTATATAGCGTTGAAAATTCCCTTTTTTTACGCATCACCGGAAGGTCGAAATTTAATAGAAAGGACTCTGAGATTAACGTAGAGATTAAACGGAAGTTCCGAGCACGAAGAGACCTGGATAATTCGAGCCAGCCGGAGGAATCGTCTTAAAATTCTCTCGGACCACGATCGAGGCCGACGGTCGCCTAAATTATTCAGGCTCGTCTCGAACCTAACGACACTCCATTAACACTAATTTGTCGGTACTCGCGCGGCCAGTGATTTCACATCCGCCGAAAACTCCTATCATCGCTAGTAACTTGTCATAATTAATACGTTCTTCGGCTCTTGCTGGAATCTCAACTAACGACCGACCTTCCTTCTTTCTCTGGTATCTAAAGTTCGATATCCGTATCCAAAATCTTTCCACGCTCAGCTCGCTCAACTACTGTGCATAGGTTTTAGTGAGAACGTATTGCGTGTCGTACGAAGCATTCTGAAATTTCCTTAGCACTGTTACGAAACTCGACTATCGTGAACAAATCCGAAGATACGTATAGTATTACATCAGACGAATACTCTTCTCTTAAAAGCGTCTCGTTTGTAACAACCTCCCATAAGGAAATTAGAAAGCACTCTTGCAAAACGTTACTTATTTTCAATCAGATGATTATATCGATCGATCCACGTTGGCAATGCAAATAAAATTTCAAACACGTATACGTAGAAGTATTCCGTAATGTACGTCGAAGTCGCGAGGCAGCGTGCATTTTCTTCTTGTCGTTCCACATTTTCTCAAAACGTTGCAATCGAGCGTATCGACGACGACGTTCTCGTCGAAAAGAATTTGAAGAAATCTGTAAAGTGGTCACCAGACACGATTTTCTTTCACAGGCCAGATCGAATTCCTTCGATATCGGAGTTAGAAAGTTACCGCAGCAGAAAGGCGACACTTTACGAAGTATCTAGACACAATTCGCTAGGATCAACCGATCGGCCAAGTTTTTTCATTGGCCACACCACGATCGCCACAATTTCCTCCCTATACGATGTTTTCCGATCTCGATGGAGCTGAAGCACAGCACGAACGAAACGTAGTGACGCGACGAGGACGCCGTTAATCTTGGCAATCTTCATATCCTGCGAGTGCTCTTGAACTCTGGCTACGAACGCACGAAAGGTGCTTAGTCGGCTGACAACCGTTATCGCGTTACGTCGAAGAACCCGCGGCGTCGCGCTATCCTCGAGTGTCCTCGGCGGCCTTCAAGTACCTTAGATGAGCGTAAATTACCGGCAAGGATCCCTTTTCCTTGTTGTTGCCAGACTAAGGTCTCGTGTTCGTCGACATACCGTTGAATCGCCAGCAGTGATCATCTGGGCATTCGGTAAATATCGAATCGATGCTTGGAGATTAGTACTTTGGGCGCCATTAGGTACTTTGGATAGAGAGCGCAGGGAGCTTGATCAAATTTTCTGTGTCCTTGCGCTGATAATTTTTAGTTGTTGCTATTAAATATTGTTATTGTCGAATCACATGCAACTAGTTGATTGTTAATCATCGAGTCAAGTCAAGCTACTGTTATAATAAAATCAAAGCGAAATTGGACATTAAGAACTCCGTATATATGGAAATGGAGTAATATACGACTTTATAATCAAGGCGATGAGGAATTCTTTTTTTAATCGAATATACATTGTGGAATTTGAGTATCAACACGTCCGCGGATATTTACTACAAATTTTTCACAGCATTTTATATCAATGAAATAATAGTATAATACTTGCGATACAATTTGTATAGCGTAAAACTCTACATATACATATAGATAGAAAACGAAAGTCAGAGTTTCCCAATGAATGTAACAAGCAAAGTCCAACTACTCGTTCTTCCTAACGTACATCTTTATTCATAAATACAAAGCAGTCTGTGTATTTTTATAGAGTATCTACATAATATATACTACAAAAAAAAGACATAAAACTCGGCATGTACGAATCTTTCATATTTACGATATCAATTTCCTGCGAATTTGAGAGCTCATCCACAACATTATTGAACCCATTATAGCCAGAAGCTTGAAACGACGCCGGCTTTGTAAGTCGCGTGCGAATAGCAAGAGCATTAGCGTCGAATCTACGACCCATCCTGTCCCGTTATCTCTCTTTTTACGATCAAAAGGCGACGACCTACGCGCCATTGTAACAATGCTCATTGTTGGACGACAAGAAATTCCGAGTGGGTATATACATACTTCTTTTAGAAGAACGACCGTTCCACCATGAAAAAGACTTAGCGTCGACGATCCTTGATATCGTTTTGACTCAGCGCTAGGCCAATCCGGTTAATGCAAAATTGGCGTGCTGTCAGCGAGAAGTTCGATAGAAGTAATAATAGAGCCCACGGCGATTTTACGTATCGCTCTGGTTGTTCAACGCATCCCTTTGACGATTGGGGAAAAAACTCGTCGATTGATTCGAAACATACTTAGTTATCTGTCTATCGGAATGTTATACCATCCGTAAATACGGTACGGGCTCTATTCCGGAAATAGGGAGGCTACGTCCGATATGGGAGAACGCGCGGATAGAAAGAGAGCTATTTGATAGCGTATTTTCTACAACAGTGGTCATTTACTTGGATATTTTTTGTGGTATCGTGAATATCGTTGTATCGAAAAGGGAGCAGCTGGCGTTTTTCCATATTTTCAAATTTACCGACTTGAGATGCGTTCAAACATAAAAACCACACGGAAAATATAGGGCAAGTCCGTTTCTGTTGATTTTTCGAGTTTTATGCCATTTGTACGAAGTGATTGAAAAAGGGAATAATCTCATGGTTTGAAAGATATAAGGTTTTTGACAAGTGACGAGAAGTGTTTCCCTTTTTCTTTTTATAATACGTTTCTAGTTGCTACGTCGGTTCACTTTGATCAACAATGACCCATGTAACTACTGTTGCTAATATTTCTCAAGTGTACAAGAGGCTGATAAAAGCACGTATTCAATCTCAAAATAAAATACAAAAATAGTTTTGGTGTGGAATCGACGACATATTGGATTTAGAAGTTGCTCTACAAAAACTTCAGAGCACCGTAAGATTCATTATAAGGAAATATTTTATGTCTTTCTCGTATATAACGTTATATATGCTATAGCACACATATAGAGCAGTTGCAATAAAACCACGAGACGCGAAAAACTATATTCAGAGCATTTCCGTGAAAGTCGCGACGACGATATCGTCCAGGACGATAAAGGTCCGTGGTGTTGGGTCGAAGAAGAAGGAATTGTTATTCAGGGAATAAAGGAACGAAAATATCCGTAAGAGACTCTCGAACGAGCATCGATATCGTTGAAAACAACATAAAGTATATCCATCTCGTCGAAAGTGACGATCAGAGACGCGTGTATTGCGCCACCGCCTCGACGTAAAACTCGTCGAATGATACAAGAATCGTATTTCCCAGGAAAAATACGTCCGTTTTGAGGTAACGACGGGGGTGAAACAATGCGGCTGTTTCTTAATATTATATAACTTCTGGTTATCCATACTTTCAATATTTTCCATATGTTGCGTTAAATTCAGAGACGTAAGAAAATTCTATGGCATTCCGAAGTCTTTTTTTCCCTTAATTACCACGATTAACTAAAAACATGCTCACGCAATAGTTCATAGTTTTGTTTTTAATCCGTTTTGACCGTAAGATTCCATTCACAGGCATTAGCTTAGTTAGCGTTTATGACTCGTATTACGAACTTGAAAGTTCCAAATGGCTTCGTATCCTGAGTATAAATATAAACGTTTTCACTGCGAGATATCTTTTTCGTACGATTAGAAAGGCACAATTTTGTGTACGTGAGTGAATGAAGGTAATATTCACGGAAATGAGTTCGACGTACGGAAGTACCTACCGACAGAAATTGCTATTTATGGTACCGGTGTGCTTTAGCTCTGTCCCTCTATATGGAACGAGGTTATGATTAAGATATAGTTTGCTCTGGCTCCGCCATTAATCGAGAAGCTAAAGACTACTTGGATGAGCGGTTTCCCGGTAAATGGATAGGACACGGAGAATCAATTGCCTGGTTTCCATGATCCCTTGACCAGAATCCACTCGATTATTACTTGTGGACACAGCCACCATCCATTGTTTACGCAATAGCCACTGATGATAGCGTGCTACTCCATCAACTTAACATAAAAGTGTTGAGGGTAATCCAACGGATGATGGAACTGTTTCCAGACATTATGGCTAATATGCTAAGAAAATATTGCATTACTTTATCTCCATTTCGTATTCACTGTTGTACAGCCAGTAATGACAAAACATGAATTTCAATAATAAAAGCCTTATAATTAGCTATCTTAATAAATCAAGCGTCCACGGTCAATACATTTCTACCATACTTCTTCTCATTTCTTTGCTCTTCCAATCAACATCCAATTAAGCTTCCAATTCCATCTCGAATTTCTACTTTCCTTTATTAAGAGAATCTTCCTTTATTACGAATTTTACTTAACATCCAGTCATTTATCTTGAATTTCGACTTCCTCTTTACGTTTCCTCGTAACTTTCAATGAATTATGACGTAACATATGTAAATTTAAGGAAAATTAAGGAAATGTAACAATGTAAAATTAAGGAAAATTAGAAAAGAATTAAAATTAAATTACAAATAGTTCGTGAAGCATTACATCACATACTACGATGGTGACACACATAAAATAGCCATGTATCATAACGCCATAGTAATACTTTATCGGCGTACTTTGTGAACGATCATTTTGTTCAAACTGTACCCTTCACATGCGATGATATCAATCTACAAATTTAAGGATACGTCGAAGACGCTTCAATATATTTGTTTAATATTATACATTATTAGGATCACTTGTATCTCACGCTGCAGCGTGAATATTTAACACAGAACATTAACTGACCTTCCTCGTTAAAATGTTAATTGACCAAGCACTCTCATGGTATTAAGTTTCCGCAAGAGCATTCGGAAATTCGTGAAACGCTAACGTACGAACCGCAACCAACGCGATTTACCCAGTCAAACATCTTCCGCGTCGCGGTTCGAAACACTTTCAATCCATTTAAAGACTTTCAAATTATACTAATAACTTTCGAACGCCTCAGTTTCCTCTGCTCCTCGCGTAATCTCCATATTTCCAACAACAGCAAGATAGCGTTCCCTTTTCCAGCGAGGCTGACGTGACATTTGACGATACTATATGTCGCTGGTAACGCATTAAATAACGTAGTTTTGGGCATACATATGCATCGACCGATTTCATGGGCCCAGCATCTATCAATTCATGGCGAATACTCGAACGCTTTGGTCGATTTGTAATAACAGTAAGCGAATTTTGCCAAAGTGTATTATACGTGTATAATATATTATAAGTGTATAAGTATATATTAGAAAACATAGCAATTACTATACTTTACTATATGCATTACAACAATAGGTTTGTTATTTAAATACCGACTGTATTAAGATCAGAACTCCTCTTAGTCTGTCGTGTAATTAAAAAATTAAGAAATCCACGGATAGATAGTTGGCCAAGCAGCAACATAACTATAAAACTTAACAACGACAAACGTCAATTTCATTACTGCATATCATTATTATCAAACATTAATTTAATCAGCTTTGATTTAATAACATGCCGTTACACGTGGCTATGATTAACGGTTAAAATCAATTAGAAGACTGAAAATTCCTGTAATCTGATTCATCCGAAATTTTGCAGTTAAGATACGCCTTGTCAAAAGTAACCTGGATACTTTTGAACGTTAGTGTAGATGTGCATATATAGGTCGAGTGACTTCGAAGACTGGTTGGAAGAATAGCTTCTGCGGTTTCCGTAACGGCAAAACACAATACCCGATAGAGGGTTTCGCGAAGTACGACACCGTTGTCAGCGGAAGGTGCATTAAACGAGGAAGATCCTCCACGTCGAGGCGAGAAGCGGGTGGCTTGTCGTCGAGCATTCCACCGGGCGATGATATAGGGCGCCTCGTGTACACACGAGTTACGTGTTGAAAGTAGTCGTCGTCATGTAACTAGAGTACGGGAATAATGGATAAGGACGAGGAAATGTATATACGAGCGGAGGAAGATATTTTCAAGTGGGGAAACTAGTGGTTGGAAACTTCTTTGACGTTCCGCCATATTCCAAATGATATATAGAAGCGCAATATGATAAAGGATGATAACCGAGGATGGGAGGAAATTTGCCACCAAAAATCTCATTCTGAATTATCAGTTCGTTTATGCGAAGCAACTCTGGAGTTAGTGTAACTTCATTTTTTGGTTCGACCAGCTTTCAAGCGACGTTAAGAGTCTAAGTAGAGTAGTATTTTCTCGAGATTCGTTTTTCGACTCCTTACCGTGAAAACCGAGTTATTCCGTTGCTTTCCATTCGATCGTGAATGGCGATCGTATTAAGTAACTTGACTCGTACCAATATAAACTTGAAATCAAGCTGCTTCGATAATCGACCGATCTAAACGTGTTCGATTGACTTAATCGATCTAAACGAAGCTTGAATGAACTTTCAACCTAGAGGCATCGATAGCTCAATAGCTCAACCTACCACAGCTTGCTATAATACCATAACGTAATTTGAAATCAAGCTACTTGAACAGCGGACTGATTTAAACTTGATTAATTAGCGTAATCAATATAAACGAGTCCAGTCGAAATCTTTAGCTCTTTGGCATCCAATCAATGATGTTTCTCAATAGTTCAACCTACCACCTCACTAGAGCGTGTTAACACTAGAACTATCAAGACCAGTCAAAATGACTGATAGCAAATTTGTTGTTCTTATAACTGAATATTAAGAACATGCAAATGTTGTTAATGTTATTAATGTATCCTTGTAATTGCACGGAAATATCATGCATATATTTATTCATTTTCGTCATATTACTTCGATTCCAATTAATTATGCACGATACATTAGACATATTAGTTAAGGAAATTGGTAGACGTAGTGTTAACGTAATCTAAAATCTAGCTACTTAAATAACTGATCAATCTTACCTAGATCAATTAGATCAACAATCTCATCAAGATTCAATCTACCATCGCGCTATATTATCTCAACGTGTACCACGCCTCTACAAACCCAGAAGTTCGGAAAAGTAAAACTAAAAACAATAGCGAAGCGAAGAGGAGAAAACTCTTCTACGTATAGCGTATATAATTATCGAGAATCCCTTAGCGAGATCAAAGCTGGGATTTAACCCTCTCACGAGGGAAATGCACGCTAATTTCAGGAAGCCACGAGGTTGGAGCACGGCCAGGCGGTGTTAAATTAGGAATAGTAATAATGTTGCCGCGCTAATAATTTATACCGGATGCTTTTACATCCGGCCTCGGTTAAGGGTACCAGCGGCTTTTAGTCAGTCCCCCGTACGCTCCTTACGTACCTTCGATCTCCGAAATAAAAAACGGAGTTTTATGAAAATTGCCGACCGACTGCGAACGTTTAAGTATTCAGCCTGCAGGAAACGGCATTGCACGAACATGAGCGCTTCGCCAGGTCGCTCTTAACGGTGCGCGAGCGTTCCCATTGCAATTCGGCCTGAGCGTTCTCCCGCGTCGAATATGCTCTGCCAATGGCCTCGTGGAACTCCGATCGAGCGTACAATTTCATCGATCTTTCATCTATGATAGATCAACGATCCAACGCGAGGTCCTGTACATAAATAAATTTTCGCGCTAGCTGATGACGTTTTAATCCATTCATAACGAATGACGTATCGGTGTGTCAAAACCTCACTGGCAGTTTTTATAGCTGAAATATCGTCACGGCACTTCACTGACAATTGTTATGTATGATTCTGAATTTGTCTTTTTTTTCTTTTTGTTTGTTTTTTTTCTTTGCAATGTTCCTCGATGAGAAGTAATTTCATTCCTTTTATTTGAATTTTAAGCTAGATTTATCGTTCAGATTTTTGTATTCTGGAAACACAACGTTGAGTGCAAACGTCGATGCCGTAGGTGCGAAATAGCAACATAAATCATATTACAATCATTCCTTTTTGAATAGGTAGCAAAATTATCCTGCAACCAGCCGTTTTATTTCTATCGGCTATATTGGATACGTTGACTGTAATAGACGAATATTCAGTTCTTGTTGAACTGCACCTACATAACTGCAGCTACGTTTGATAGACCAAATGTTTAGACTCGTAACATTGTCTCATTGTGTTCAGTATATAAGCCCTGGCATTATGCGACTATTGTTTTTGCGAATAGGTTAGCTAACAGTCGCTGTTAACCGAGACTAATTAGTATCGAATTGCAAATTTCTCATAATGTAGAACCAGTAAATTGGGCAAGGTAAACTTCTACCAGCTTTAAATAATCAAAATGCTAATCTCGAAGATGAAGCTTCTTCGTCAGTTCTCGACTAACTCACGAAAATGGATGCACTCAAATAATTTCGACGTTAAACTCGTCACTCGTGGTTCATTGATGTCTACCGCTTATGTGAGCTTACGTGAATGTGCTTACGATTTGCTTAATAGATTTTCGTTTTAATATATCCAACATTGCGTACAACTGTGGTGATTGATCAGCAAGTAGTAGAAGAAACAAACTATGCAAGTAACTATGAAACCGAGGGCATCGCACAACAAGTAAACTATTGATCCGTAAATAGAAAGTTCTACTGTATTTGACAAATTTGAAGGATCGATTCATAGTACGACTTGGCGGACATATCGATTTTACTGCTTAACACCACCGTGTGTTTCAGGATGCGAAAGCAATGAATTTCGCTTGTATCACAGTCGTATATTTCTAAACAAGGAGAGAAGGGAAGTACGTTTACTGTTCGACGCATCCGAGGCAGATTAAGGTACCCACTGTAACGTCTAAGTACGAGCTTTATATACCGACGAATTGTGTTCTGTATATGTTCTCGGTTAAGTTTCGTCGCGCGGTGTCTCTGTGGTGTGGAAGCGCTCTTAACATTCACTTTGGCCTAGTCCTCACGGTAAATTGCACGGAGCGCAGCCAGAAGTGGTGTGGCTGCTCAGTGATACGCATCGTACGCAAGCCGTACTGAAATTTTCTTTAAACGTTCTTGGCGAAAATTTTAATTTCACGCGTATTTTACGATCTATTAGGTTGGACGAAAGCTTCTTATTTTGAACAGAAACTGTCCTTATAGTTTAACGTAATTTGATGAAATCTTTATTACTTTCTCAAAACGTTCCACGAGCTTTCCAATAGGCGTAGAATTTTTCTGATTAATTTCGTTGTCTTCCGTGAACATGACGCTGTATACTTCGTGTCAGTTCGAGAGAAATAAAAGACTTTAATCGAAAAATTATGGAATTTCTATCATATCCACTGGACTTAGAATTAGCACCATCTGGTTACCATCTATTCAAACCGTTGCAAAATCGTCTTAACGAAGAAAAGTAATAAAATTCGGAGGCAGATTGCAAAAACTCGTCGAATTTAATAAAATAAAGAAGCGCATAAAATGTATCCCGATAGTTTCCCCAAGATTCAACGTAATCGTGTATATAATTTTTCGGATAACGCAAAGTTCGAAGTATCGAAAGTACTCGTAAAAGGAGAGGGATAAAATACAATCGGCGTTTCGTGAACAGATTTTAGAACGATAGAGCGCCGTACCGGTGAGCAATTCGACGACGAGAGATGGATCCGTGAGTCGTTCGCACGAAAAATAAGGATTTCCGCAAATCGGTCGCGTCTCTCGCTGACTGGCTACATTTACATAATTCGCCAAGGTGCTTTTGCAGATAAAAAAAAAAAGAAAAAAAGAATAGAAAAAGGAAAGAAGGAGAAAAAGAGGAATCGAAGAGAAGGAAGAGAAAAAAGATACACAATTTTATTTCGTGGAAATTTGACGAGATAAGTGAATGGACTTTATGCGAGGTTCCCAGTGCATTTTATATTCCACACCCTATTACCTTGCGTGGAACGTTCTAGCGTCATTTTATAGCGAAGTAACATTCGCCCTGCGGCGTTTATTAAATTTCTACGAAATTGTGAAATATGCGTCGGACATAAATATTAAACAATAACGGTGGCCCGTACGTTCTGATTAATATTCCCTAAATCAACGCTTAAACATTTTCTCTTCAGCTATTTTTACGCAAAATTAAGGGCGATAGGTGCGGAGGGGGAGGGCTAAATGAAATTTTAGCCGAAAAGGAATGCGTTATCCACCATGGTAATTCACGCAGTGCTCCATTTGCAAAATCTTCCGCGATTAACGTCGCTCGGAAGATCGTGTAAACCTCGCTCGGCCGTAAAACTTATGATCTGGAAGATTTTCCGAAACTGCGCAAGGAATTCGCGGAACATCCTCCCTGCACTACAACGCTCCTACTCCATAATTTCCGGCCTATTGAAATCAAACTTTACGTGCAAGTATAGAAATAAATCCACTCCCTTCGCTTTCGAATTGAGAACTTTTAACTGTACAGGGTGCTCCAGAATAAGTAGAGAATATTTTACGAGTGACTTTTGGAACACTTATCTGACTTTGTATCCGAGATGTACTGACACCCGTATAGTAACTAAATTTCATCATCTTAAAATTCCATCTTGAGCTTTGCACGGAATAATCAAACTTCTCGTATATTATGATTAATAGAAGCTACTAGTACTTCTCGTAGAAAGCTACTAGTAGATTCTCGTAGAGAACTATGGCCATTGAGTAGTCTGTTTTCAAATATACGTCGTTTAAAATCGTCCCCATCCGAATTTGGCAACTTACAAGGAAAATTACTTGTATCGATCCGAATATCCTTCTGGTACAAATAACCCTACTCAGTTCCATTCTTTAATTATATTCACAAGTAAACTCGTTCGTCCGGTAATATTTATCCGGTAATAGTCGTTTAGAAATCACCTTTCCTACTTTTTAATGCTATTCTCGCGTATCATGATAAAAGTAATAACGGGGTAATGGATCCAATTATTATCCGAACGCAGGTTTTCTGAGATTACGCTTTATCGGTGAACAGCGCCGCATTTTCAGGCCAATTATCCGCACTCTTCATCGTGTTCGTATCAAACTCTAACCTAAAGTTTGTTCGCGACTCGCGTTTAAGAGCCTCGTAAATTTCCACTCGTGGCTTATCGAGACCCGTACGTTTTTCACATACATTAGATGTGCCTCCCACCACCTATTTCCACAGTGTATAATAAAAGTCGTCGCGGGATACCCATTACGTTTCATCAACGTCGAATAGACGTGCACGGTTTGCGTAGCGTCAGACAATTCATTGGGAGTTTCGATCTCGAAACTGCACGTTATCGTCGCTAGAGAGCCTCGTAAAGGCGAACACGGAACATTCCGTACACGGTGTAGCGATCGTACTTCAGAACCACGATGGCTCGTTACGTCTCTCCTGCTTTTTTCTTCCTCTTTGTTTGTCCCTTTCCTTCGTTTCTATGCTTCCACTCCGTCTCGTGTGGCTCTCATCTCGGTAATCTCGCTACCCCTTCTTTGTTTCTCACCGGTCCTTCATTTCCCTTTTCCCCTGTCGTTTTCTTTACCTCCACCCTTTTATCTACCCTTTGAAATTCACCTAATATCGAACAAAGAAAAAACCACGTGTCCATTGTCACGGTGCAAATTAACGTGCCGAGGAGACACAATGGCAGAACGGCGATCATAGCCGCGAGAATTGCCAGTGGGGCTTTGCTTTGATCGTGACTTATGCGCCAGATACGCTGAATCGACGCGTAACGCGAGGAAACATTGCGTCGGAGGTTGGCTGCCTCCAAGACTTCGGAAACGTTACACTCCGGGCGCGAGATTCGTTCAATCTGTGAATCCCCGCGGAAATTCAGAGGAGAAACTGTGAAACTTTGGCGAAGAGACCTTTCTAAGTTGGTTGGTCCCTAGTAAGTTGGCATTCGTGTTGAAAAGACGTAGTTCTACTAGGATGTTTAGCGACTCTAACTCGTGTGGGTCTGTGAAAAGAGGATTGATAAACAGGATGAATCCTATCGTCGGTTACTAGTTTCAGGTACGTCGGTTCAAAGGAATATAGAGTTCGTTTGAAATGTCATTTAACCATCTGGCAATGTGGTAAAGCGAGAAAAAACGTAGGGGCGAATTGTTTAGAAAATAGTTTTTCTTCTGGTATCGGAAAGAAAAAGAAATTTCTACCTGGAAGATACTTTACAGAAAAATGCTTTTAGCTGTCTGTAGGAAATGAAAGTTAAAGTACCGTAAATAGATTTTATCTCTTAGAATCGTACAACTCAGATCAGGATCATATTGTTACGTGCGTAAAAATTGAATATTATGCTGTTTAGTAGAGAATACTTTCTCGTGAGAAATCGAGGTACGTGTATTTACAATCGTATTGAAAAGAATACTGAAAATGGAATATCGAAATGATTAAAGAAAACAATTAAACGAACATTGATGGATCGATATAAATTAACTAAAATCCTTCATCGACTTGTAAAAAGCTTACGGATGTTCGAGAAAGAAACACGAAGACGTAAAAAGCTCGGTCAACATTTTATGGAATTAATAATGGTCGTTTGTTCGAACGAGCTAAAATACAAGCTGAACGTCGGCGTGGCGATAAAGTCTCGTGTAATGCCATGATCGAGCAATTGCTGCTATTAAATCACAAACGTGGCCAACAATCGCTGCTTTATTTCTCTGTAATTTTCAGCTATAAACATTTCCAATTATCAAACTGCATGAGAACAGAAGCAGAAAAGAAAAATTCTTTCGCGTTAATTATCCTTACAATTGAATCGAGTAATTAATGCGCGCCGATTTACAGGGACGATTATGGTTTCGTTCGCACGCACGCAACATTCTGGTTGAACTTTATGAAAGGTCGAGATAATTCTTCGCTTTTTACCCGCGTAAATCGATAACAATGACGGCGGCCGGTCAATTTGAATAATTACGCGCCGGTGCAATCTCGCGCGCTCGAACGTGAGCAATTGAACTCCTTTCAGGCGACGCGCGACCCGGGAAACCGATGTTTTCGCTTTACAGCTTTTTCATCGAGCGTGAGCGAGCCCCGACGTCGATTAATTGACCTGCGCAACTTTCACACACGTGACGAGTCACGCGACTTCGGTCACTATCGAACCTCGGATACTTTTTAAACGGCTTTTAAACGGTTCACAAAAGTTCTTCTTGTAAAAAGAGTAATTGGTTATTTCTTGTTGAATCTACGGTGTTGAATTCCACGCATGTGTTAGGCATGGAAGTTGATAAAACGTTTATAGCGTGCCACTTACGGGGATTCTCCTTTTTTCGTGCGACGATTTACGTTTGAAGAGGATAAACGTGGAATATTGTCAAGATACAGGAATCTCGATTCGGTTCAGCATTATATGAAACGCTACAATTCTATCTATCTATACTGTATACCTCCTTAACTCTCTAGAACGCGTACGTTATTCGATATTCCTTTAATAGAAACTCCATTGTTCGTAATATTAATTATCTTCTGCAGCCTTTCGTTTCAATGACAATTTTCCTCGAATATTCCGAAATGTTAAATAGGACGAATTAAGCAAGAAGGACGGAATATTTCTCTAACGATTTCCCATATATCGTAGCTCGTGAAAATTGTGCTAATTACTCTCGGCCGATATAAACGAGGAAAGGAAGCGAGATAGATGGAACGAGGGCAGCGCGAATCACGAAAATCAATCGTTCTACACGCGCGATATTACGTGAGATATTTGGTAACGAGCACGGAGATCTCTCCAGCGATTTCGATAGCCTTGTGTAACGAGATTCGGTGAACATCCGTAATTCGGTTATCAGAAGGGCACGCAAAGGAATTTCCAAAACGATGAACATCTACATCGCGCGCGAATTGTCCGAATAATATCGCGAACGTATCCAACGGTGAAACACGCGCGTAAAGGCCGCAATTGGAATTCGTGTTACTCTAATAACGCGATAATAAGATGACTGCGAACGTTTCTACATGCTGGAGATATTCACGTTATGGGGATGAAACGACGTCTCGTTGTCGTGCACGATTCTGGCGATACGCGTCACCGGCAAGTTCGTTGCTTTTCGCGACACAACATCCGGGTAATCGCTGGCTGGCTACGTTTCCCGTCGTTTCTTTGGAGAAACGCGAGGCAAACGAGCACACACGTTTTATATTTTATGGAACGTTTCACGTTGCTTGGAAGTTTCTAGTTACTAGGCTGCAACACGTTGTGCACGATGAAGGATTGGTAGGCAACGAGATAGATAAAACGAGAATTACCAAAGTAATTCGATCGTAATATATTTGACAAATGATTCATCCATGCAATGATTGCTGATTTCGGGGGCTCATCCGTCGATGTTAAAATTTTCGAAATATTCTTAGTCACTTGTTCTATCTTGTCTCTTATTTCTAAAATTGTCCAATGTATTCCTCGTATCTATCATCCCCTAAATTGACCAATCCGTCCTTTGTATTTCTCTTTCAATTTTGACTCTCGATTATAAACCACTTGCCTCTAAAGGAAACTCGAATTTTTGTTTAACTGCTACGATCTAACGGAGAATTTCGAAAAATTCGATATTTGAGCATCTTCAATTACAAAGACTCTCGTCAAGTAAACGTGTAGTTCGCTGAACAAAATAGTTATACTGTGTTCGTTGTTGCGAGACAGTGATTTAATGCTATGAAAATTATCAGATAATTCTTGAGATTGTGATCCTAGTAGCGAAGATATTGACGTTCGTAGTGAGGGGTTAAATCAACTCCACGAAGGAAGCAACTTATTCTTCGACCAATATATTCATTGTTCCAGACTTTACGTATGAACATAGAAAAGTTTCTCATTCTAAATTGTTTTATCGTATATCGTCTATTTAAGTTATTATATTGTTCCGTAGGTAATTAGAACAACCGAAATAAGATGCTACAACATATATTAGAAATCCAGTCTAAGATTTCGCGAAAGTTAAATATCATAAAAAAATTCGCTATTTTAGGCTCGGCTCGATCAAAGGAGAATTCGCCAGCGATCTAAATTCTATGTTTCAAGCACCAAAATCCCAAGGCAAACAGCGAATAGAGCAATCTGCTTTAACTGGTAAATTTGCAGCGTGATTAACAGAAGAACGCTTTGCCCGAGGTAAGCTCCGCTCAAAATTTCGAGAACAGATTGGTATCTGTTTGCCGTGGGGATGAAACACGAGCGTGAAGAGGGGTGCAACGAAGTGACGCGCGATCTGTCCACGCGATGAGTTGCGAGATGTGGGATGATGAACGCGTAAACGATGTCACAACTTTTTGACTTATGATAAAGTCGACAGGAACTGTCGTCCGAACTTTGAGCTGCCTGGTGAGATCGCGCCTCTGAATAAATAACCATTGTGTGGGAAATATCGCGCGAAAGCGATTGAAACTGATGAAGTTTTAGGGAGAAGAATAGGACGGAGGTTCAACAGGCTTCGGGGAAAATGAGCCTCGTGTCGAGCTCAACGAGCTGATCGTAAGAAAACATGGGAAACGGGTTGACAGGTAATTAGGTATGATATGGCATTTCTTAAGTCGTTTTATAGTATAGACAGCTCTTCGTACAGAGTCCAAATTACCTCGCAAATACGTCCAACTGTAGATATATTGCGAAGACTACAATGTACGTACATATTTATGATGCAGTTTAAGTTACAAAATGAATATATTGACATTGACATAAATTATATAATAAATTACATAATAAATTAATGATTTACTGAGTTATATTCGACTTATAATAATTGTTGTATTAATTTCTAAAATAATGCAGACTATAGATTAAGAAAGACACGTTCTTCAAATTTTTTACAAAGAAAATTTTCAAAGCCTCGTCATCAGTGACCAATGAATGTGATATTTCTCAAACAGGAATCTCTCGCATTTGGACAAATGAACCATAATGTTTAATTAAGGGATTCTCGCCAGGAATTTACACGGACATAATATCCTAGAAAATCCTCTTTAATCATGCCGTTCACACAAGTGCATCCTGCGAGCCAACCTCTGCTATCCTTTCGCCTAAGGCACGAGCTTATTGGGAAGCCCTATCGACGAGTTCACTATCCAGCACTGAACTGTTTCCCTTTCCCTTTCCTTTTTCATCCTTCTTTCTTTCCATCTCTCCATTTCAATACGATGCGTCAGAAAATTTCACGACCTAGATATAATATTATATCTATTATATCTATAATATTATATTATATCCGACTACACAATGTCCGCCGATGCACTACATCCATGTTATTCCTTCAACGAGCTAAAATGATCATCCCTGAGATATCACGGTGAATATTGACGATACACGTTAAGCATAACCATTACTTTCAACAGAGAACATAGTAATACTTGGCTCGTACTGCATCTCGAAGCTTTGCCTTGTGCTTAATCTCCGCTGTTTATGGCTGTGTCTCGTAAATGGCTTGTTTCGTGGCGGAACGTGTAATAAATAGCCGCGTAATCTCGAAACCTTAAAAAGTAATATCCCCACCGGGGCAAGATATCGAGGACCGCTAACGGTTCCGTTTCATCGATTCCGGCGTCGAAACTCAGGCGACGAATCGACCCGACACATATTTCCGACGCGAGCCTCCAAAACGTACGGCGAGCTTGGCTCTGGAAAAACTTTCCCCGACAGACTTAGCTGCATCCAACTTCTATAACTTCATCTAGCGACAAAGAAAACGCAATTCGTAGGTATACAACGTCCGCCAAGTTTTGCGACCTGGCAATTTCCACGCGTCTCTATTTTTTGCACCGGCTCCACGGAGCGTTAAATCTTCGCGAGAAACGCGTCCCCGAGCTCTAGCGATTTCAAAGGCTGGCAAATTGTACGTTCCTGTAGGAGACCCTCTGTCGGCCGAAATGAACGAAACATATCGCGACGACAGGATCGAATTCGCGTTTCCGTAGATAAATCAGAGTTTATTTGGTATAGGGTGTTTAGATATTGTGGATTACATGAAATATGGCGTAACAGAGAGAAAAGCGAGAAAACAACATCTTCTGATCAATAAGACACGAACTGTTCCGAAGCCACATTCATCAGCCCTATAAATTGGGATGCACAGAAAAGTGTTGATATTACGAGCACTGTATTTTTAATTCGCGTTAGAATTTACCACTATAGGAGCCTCTCTTTTTGGATTTCTTTTTCATAATCACAATTTGATTTTGATAGAATTTGCTAATGTGAATTGACAAACGCCTACCCGAGAGCAATCCTTACAACATTTTGATGGTCCATTTAGATAATGATATCGTAGCGTCTCGTACACGAAACCATTAAAGCGTAAAATCACAATAACGTAATCTTTGAATTCGGAAATACTCAGCAGTATGTTACTACTTCGTTTCGTATCTCGATCCTATCAATTTTCTACTCAAAATTGAAGAAAAGTTCCACATGGACGGTCCTTGCAAACGGGTTGCATATCTACAGGCGTACCAAACCAGCATCTTTCGAACAAAGGGATGAAACCGTACGTACGTTAAACAAGAAACATGTTCTTTCCAACAACGTTCTTTATTACTCCCTGTTCAACCCAAGTCATAGCTCGGAAACTTTCTATACGTGTATATAGTTTATATATCGTCGACGTCAAGAAACAAGCTGAATACCAAACTAAGACGAAGGCAATCGTGCAACGTTCGTCTTGTTTCCGGTTAGAAGCCAACCAGAACCGATGCACGGCTTAATACGACGCTGTGAACCGAGTCAAAGCGGAAAGTTGTCTTTGAGCGGACGCGCGTCCAACTGCGTCCACCACTGGCGTTACGATGAATATGTAACGCGCGGCGGAACTTCCGCCGGATCGTTCGACGCCGATTAAAGTGGAGAACACTGATCGATTCGCGGGATCTTAATTAACCCTGAACGGACGGGTCGGGTCAAAGTGAGTCTGGCTACTTCTTTTGAAGGGACGTTCAGGGAAACTTGTTTACCTTGGACTAGATAGGTTGTTGAACTCGTCGGGGAAATAATTTAAGCGAAGAATGTACATGAAAACTGTTCGAGGTCTGTAATTGTTTAAAAGTCAGAGAGCGAATGTAAAAAAAAAAGAAGAGGAGAAGGAAATAGAAAAGGTAAGTGTGTGCATATGCGAGAGCACATGTATAGCTGTGAGAAGTGCATACTGAATCAGTGAAAATTCAGATAATAGCCAGACAAAGGCCAGCGATGCAGTTAAGAGAGAAATCGAATGGTTTAAACTTTAAACCATCGAGATTAAGAGTGGCGCAGCTAAAATATTACTGTTATTTTGTTTACTGCAGCTTTGTTCTATATAACAATAGAACGGGACTTCGTTTATATGAATCCCATTTGTTCCGAACGAAATTTTGGTTGTTGCCGGATTAAATGGAATTCTACCGGTCCATCTACGATCCAGTTATCTAACTGTAAACGTAAATTCCTACTATATGAACGAAAAATCCATAGGTATTGGGAAATATCAATTGACTTATACGAACTCTAATTACACACACGTATCAACTATTTATTTCCCGACAAGTTCATATAAAACGAACTTCTATTATCTTTTACATCTTACATAGTCCATAGTTTATTATTTAATATGTAATAAAGATCAAGTCCTGAAACAACAAAAAAACATTGTGACGGACCGTGTTACGGTTCTAGTATATATATATATATATATATATATATATATCTGAACCCGCAATGAACATTCGATGGACCGTTCCATTTAGTTGCTGTTGAATTTTGACGAGCATCTCGTTAATGGCTCTATCGTGCTAGAATAACGAAAGATTAACGAAAGGGACCAGTTATATGCGATCTGATTATACAGTGAAAGTATATTAAACTGCCCGTACCGTGATAGTCGATTCCAAGCATCTTATAGATGGTTTAACGCGAGCCCGAAGTTTACTTGGCAATTTTCTTCGATATTACGGGGCTCGTGTATCAAAGCGTGAGAAGTTTCTACCACGTATCGAACGAACGTCGAAATTTTGTAGGGAATTGCGTTTCCGGGTTGTCGCGATCCCATTACCTATGGGGTGAGCCCCGCTCTATGCAAAATCGCAGCTGCAGAGAGTGGTCTTTTCTTTCGACGAGCAATTTCAAATAACGACGTTACACTCGCGTCTCACCTACCAAATGAAGTCCGATGCGACAACGACGAGATTATCGGACGATGCTACCGGAATATCAAGTAAGAAGCAACAATCGAATTCATCCCTTCGAAGATTTCCCGCAGATACATCCCTATCCGTAGATAGGAAATAATGCTTTCTTTTAGAACAAAGATCTTTTGGAAAAGAACGCGACTTCCCCTTTGATTTGTTTATGTTGAAACATTCGAATCATACAGATATACGCTAATGGACAACAGTATGGACACAGACTAGCTTCTTTCTTGTAGAATACTGTGTAAGTTTTGTAAAAAGACGCGATCTTTATTTAATTCTTCTCTAGAACACCATTTTTGAGCGTTAAAGGCAACTGGTTACGACGAGGATTTCGGCTTTTGAAACGAGTACGCGTCATTTCGAATAATTGTTATGAGCAGCTGGGATTTTTCTAAATTATAAATATATCCTATATATAGTCGTATATCCTATACCTTTCCTTCATCTATCTGTAGATGAAGTCCTATATCTTAACTCGCTGTTACTATTATTGATAACGATTATTATTAACTTATAAACTTGATCTAAAATAGACTCCCGCGTCAAATTTGTAATAATTGAAATTTGATATGTTGCTAAGAACAGCCCATCGTATATCACGTATTATTTAGTTTCACCGTAGAGCTGCTTAACGATGATGCACTCCTGTGTTAAACTTCAAACTGAAAAGCGATATTTTACAAGTAAATTAGATAAAGTATCGTAAATTTATACGAGATTTACATGGAAATTTGATCTGTGCTAATACTTCCATTCATCGCTGTATGTATTTAATTCCATTAATTTAATTAATGTATTTAATTTAATGTACTTAATTTAATGTATTTAATTTAATGTATTTAATCTAAAGTATTTAACGATGGCTTTTTGGTTTTATCGCGCTAAGAGTTTAATGATCGAACTATTCGACGCTTCGCGTGAGATAGAGAGTATGGTGGATCTCGAAGTACTTGTATCGAGAAGTTAGTCGAGCGGAGAAGGAAGATAACCTATAGCGTTAAGGACATAGACCATTACGTTCGAGACAGAAGGCAATGCGAGTATGAAACACGAGCATTTATGCCTCTATAGGTACGACACGCGTTCCAAGTTGTTCGAATGCGCACAGAACGTTAGTAAAAATGGCTATGATATTTTATAAAATTACGATATTCACGAAATAGTTCGAATCAATCATTTTGCTGAAAAACGCGGAAATTTGTTTTCACGTTTGTGAAGAACGTTCAATGTATCTTCTTCCTATCTTAATATAAAAGTGGCATCTATAAATTGCATATCGATATACTTTTCACACGACCTACGTAAGACGCGTATTTGTTATTCATTATGCGAAATCCAATGTAGAACGACGAATGAACTTTTTTTTTTCTCATATTTCCTTTTAAAGTTCTATCGTTTATTTAGACATTTGATAAATTATATAATGGAAGCATGGTGCGTTCGACACCTATTTAGATGTTTCCTTGTAAAAAAAACATCTGCTTAAACGTAGGTAAGTACGTGCTACGTTTGAAATTAAGGATAAACGAACATCAGCCATTCAAAAGCCAAACTGATCAACAATCCGCATTTCTCATTAATTTCCTAATTTCCTTAAATAAATAGGTAATTCATATCCAATTCTCCAAAACAAACGACATTCTTCCATAAGATTCATTCGTCACAAGAGGATAACATAAATCGTAAGCTAAATTAAAAAAAAAAAGAAAACAGCGTTCGTGACGATCATGACTTTTGTCCTTCTTAGTTTACGAAGTTGATCAATATAACTTCCGAACAGCTCATATATACAAACACGAGTTTGAGATTAAAAGGGCTGTTAGTAAACATCGACTTGTCCCGCAAATGCGTCGCAATTCACGAACGAAACACAGCTTTCAATATCGAGAAATTTATGTATTGTACTCACTGTCCTTCACACAAAAGGCGCCGATAATCCAGAGTGGGAAGAGTGGCACGATGAACACGTTCCAGTGTCTTGCATTCGTGTTGCATCGTAGACTCCTCCCGACGTGAAGCCTAAGGTAAATCATGATCGTTCCACGTGAACTCTCCGCGGCTCGATCATAGCAACCGATTGTCAAGCATCATCATCCACCAATTCCACCGACACCGTGTGTTTCTTCGAATTAATCGAGATCGAAGGATCTCTGCCTTGACTCGCCTTCACGGGAACTGTCTTCCTGTATCCTCGTCCTGCGTGTCTTTTACACACTGCTCCCACATCTTCTTCAGTGTAACATGGAGTAACAATTAACCGACACGACGATCGAAATTAATCGACACTAACGATAGATCGCAATCGAACGCGGAAACGCGACGCAGAAAAGCGAAGAAGCACACTAGAAAAATCACTTTAAACTCCGTCAGATGCAACTACGTAGAGGTTTCGTGACGGGTTAGGAAGCCACGCAAGCGACGAGAACACGCGTGATCACTGTCGAAACGATAGTAACATCACTCACGGTGCAACGATCGCACGCGATTGTTCGACACGTTTCTCCCCCGGTCTTTCTTTCGATCTCCTGTCACACTACTTCTTTATAACTTTTTTAACATTAATTAACTCCCGACTTTCCAACTATCCCCGCGAATTATTCCGTTTACGTTATTATACGTACGTGTACACGGTTCGTTCCCGATGAAAATTCACGTTCGATAGATGCGATTTCGATTGTCGACCGGGAACGATATAATGCGCGCCACTCGCACTCGGCGAGATTTCGCTGTTCCACACTGTACCAGCAACACCGTACGGTGCACACCGCTACGCTAAGCTGCCACGACCGACGTTAGCGGCGCCACTGTCGCTCTGCCTGCCACCACCACTTCAGTTTCCCCTTCCACCGCCACTCGCACCCCACTTATGCGCGCTACCCCTACCATAGAACCAGCCAGCTCGCTATGACACTAGTACCACCATCACGGCAGCGAAGCCAGCTGCCGACGTCGACGTCGCGAATCGTCGCCGTTGCCGCCGTTGCTGCCGTCGTCTACGTCGTCCCCCAGCTCCACGACATCGTTGCCACAGTCGTGGTACTACGTCGATCGAAAAGAGCCTGCGTTGTACGCGGCCGCGCACATGCTTTACCTCGCATGCGTATTGAACGCACGGTTTCTCTCACTTTCTCGGTTGCATAGTCTCCTTGATAGGGCTGTCTCATTCGCGCTCTCCGCTCGTCTTTCGCTCTTTCGCTTTTACGCTTACTTTTCTCGTCTCTACTCGCGCAGTATCGCGTACTAAGACTAGCCGAGAGAGTCTTTTGGAAAAAGAAAAGCGGCACCCGTGAATGGAGATGAATGAAGAGGAGAATTTATGTTAATTTCGAGTATCGCACCGCGGCACGATTTGAATGTAAGTTAGGCGCAACGCTAGTTGATTGTAAAGGGATCGAGCGGAACCGGAACCGGAACTGCGCGCTCTTTCCCCGTTTTTTTTTTTTTTTTTTGAGCCTCGTGTTCTTTGTTTCTTTACGTGTATTCTCTATTCTCGCTTTTGATTCTGTTTCTTTATTGCGTGACGATTACACAGTATCTGACAAAGGAGATAGGACCGAATGAATTCCTTGCATACGTAGATTTTTTAAGAAACAAGAATATTCGTTGGATACTATTATCTTCGAACGATTCGTTCATGATCTGTCAATGTTTGTACAACGAGGTTGATTCTCTTTGTTACTCAGATACGTACCTATAAAAAAGAAGCATAATTCGTTACACGAGAATATTACTATTGATTTCCGCGATTTAGGTCATAGTTCTATTACGTATATATAGATACTATTAATTTCAATAATACGTGCATTTGTGGTTTGTAACAGCAGCGTAATGGACTCGCTAATGGCGCTAATCGCATGGTCTGCGCTTTTCGCTTCCGTTTGTCGTGTTTCTTTAATCAATATTCTCGTCCATCATCATCCCCCTTCCGACATTCTTCCCTGTCCTGATCCTTTTTGTCATTCTCTCTGGGCAATCGTTTTCCTTTCCGCCTTCTCCTTCGTCTTCTGGTCCCTCGACTAAATTCGTTCGAGTCTGACGGAAGAAGTTTCTGCAACAAGACTGCTGCAAGCGCACTTGTAAGAATGTGAACCGGGAAACGTGGCTCGGCGAGGAAACAGGGGTGGGTTTGAAAGGGTGAGTTACAGAACGGGCAATGCGGCTCTCGAAGACGGAATTCCTGTTAATTCCAAATAAAGCGACATTTTTCTCCGTAATGTTTGAATAGAAGCGCGAATCGAACTGGTCAATTATATTGGCAATTGAATACAAATTCCTTCGTGTTTCTCCGTTGTTGCTCCTTCTTTTTTCTTCTTCTCCTTCTTCTGTCAGTTCCTTTTTTTTTTTAACAACTACGAACGTCCTCGTTCCATCGTCGTCCAGGCGTGCTAGTTTCCATTCCCCTTTACATACTTTCGCCTTTTTTCCGCTCTCGCCCGTGCTCCATCCTTATCTTACCCTATAATCCCCCCTGCCGAACCAGCCATCGCCCTTCCTTTTCCTTTATCGCAGCGCACAAGCCGGGTCTTTGTAGTACCGGTGCTCGCGCTGGAATGCAAAAATTTTCAGAGAGACGAGAAGATATTGAAGAATCATGAATAGAAATGACAAAGGTTTGCGTTTATATTAATTCCAGATATAGATGTCCAGACCTCTTCTAACTTACTCGTCCGCTTTTCTGGTGCAACGTTGAATACAGACACAGTCGATAGTGTTTAATTACACAGAGAAACAAATTCAGTCATTTCCCTGTGGTCTCGGTGCTCCTTCGTAACTGGTCACTGGTTTTCTTCCTTCGGGCCCGATTCTCTGGTGGCCTCTTTGCCACGCTAATCGTATTTTTACCCAGTTTCCGGTTTCCTTCCCTCTTTCTTTCCCCAACCCTCGTCGTTTCCTGCTTTTTTTTCTTCTAAATTAGTTTGCTTAATCCATCCGCGTGGCTTCGACCCGCTTTCCCGGCTCTCGTCTTAAATTTTCTTCGTGCAAACTCTCTTTTCCTTTCTTTTGGTCGACCGTTCTTTTCCCCCTTTCCTTCGTTCTAAGTTTTTTTTTTCTGTCGTCGTCGCGAAACTTATCGGAAGAGAAAATAGAGGGTTCCAGAGGGAGGACGTGGACGAGCGCGTATCGACGGAAAAAGAAAAAAATTGGGAAAGAAAGAACGAAAGAAAAATTACTGATACAAGGGGAATAGGGTTTGATGGAGCGCCACAGATAGCTTGGAATCTCTCCGGGTGAAAGAACCATAAACAAACGTGTTTAATTATAGCAGGACCCCGTTTCGGTTTCTCCACGTTTCTCTTTCCTACCCCTGTTAACTGGTCGCATGCTCAGTTTCGTCGTGGTACACGGTTTTATGCTTTCGTTCAGACCCCGCGGTCACTTGGTCCTCTTTTTCCTCGTTGCTTTAACCATACTTTCTCTCTGTCTGGTCGCTTCATCATTTTTTTTCCATCGTTATCTTTTCCTCTTTGCTTTTTCTTCCTTTCGCTGTCCTCTTTATTTTTCCTCCGTAAGAATGGGTTCTCTATAAATTATTCGAAACAATGCTGGAAAAATATCTTCGAAATTTCCTTTAACGTCGCCGTGTACGCTCGCACCCTTTCGCTCTCGTTACTCCGAGACAACTACTCGACTTCCTGGTCACGTTTCACCGTGTTTAACAGGATTACTGATTTTCAGCGTCTACTTTCACCGTCCCTCTTGCCATTTTCATCATTTTCGCCTCGTTTCCTCGTCCTTGATCTTCTCTTTTCTAATTCGTCAAGGACCGACGATGCGTCAACGCAACGTTTCATTTATAATTTCTTTTTAATCGGTTCAGGTTATTCAATTCCATTGAATCCACAATACGAATCCAAAAATTTGTTCAACAACTTTACGAAGTTTTTATGAAGAATTCAGGTATAGTTTATTGCACTGCAATAAACTATCTTTTTTTTCAAATTATAGAACTTCTTTTTATTCCTCCAATTTGTGGCCTTTTGCAGTGTATCTGTTACTCTAATACATTTTTGAAAATAACTTTTCAAAGTAATAATTTACGTTTTCATAATAATACGCTAGTAATACACGCACGATTGTTATTTTAGTATTATCGTATTTCAAGGCGTCTTTTAATTTCAACTTTGCCTGTTCTTGCAAATAAATGCAGTAGCTCGATACATCGTTGGCGAAACGCGCTTTGAAGGATAGAGGAGGAATGTATCGGAAAATCACCAGTGAAAACGAGACCTATACACAGCATAATCATAATCCCAATGACGATTCGAGATCAGACGTATGACTTGGTGAATGAGTTAATGAGAACGTTGCATCGAAAGATGAATACCCCCCCCCCCCTTTCCACTTCTCTTCTCTCTTCCACCGATATTCGCGAAGCTTTAGGAAAATTTGCTTCATCAGATATTGCCGCGTACTATTCACGGGAATTATGGTTCCCGAGTTTGGAAACCGATTTAAAATTACACCTACAGTGATTACGTTGCATAATATATGATATACTAACGTATTATAGAATAATGGCAATAGTACATATTATAATATCATATTTATCGATTCCTGTATAAAACATTATAATATCTTGTTTAAATTGCTGTATATCATTGAGTATATAAGGGAATTAAAAAGAAATATAATTAATACTATGGTAGTAGTCGATAGGAATAAATATATACATATAAAGTAATATTAACAATACATATAATATACTACGTGGAAGAATAATTTTAGATTAGATTGAATATTATAAAGAATTCTAGTGAAAACGTGTTTTGTAATTAATCGCAAGCATTTGTTCCAATGATATAGTTGCTATCGTAGCGAATGTTGAGGGAAACTTTTGCAACTTTATATAGGCGAAAGCGTTTAAAAGGGAATCGTGTTATATTAAGCTCCGCCAGATCCAATGAATGTTTATTTCGAACGAAACTTGGAGAATTTACTCGATTGCGTTCGTTTCCTTCGGAATACTCGCTTACACGGCCAGGAAAAAGATTTCCTTTAATTTTGACTATGGCCACATTTGCATTGCGATTTCCTTGGAACAACGAGCGATGCTGTCCAATTACCCGTAGTGAAGCACGCCAATTTTTTTCCATTCCACTTTCCCTTTATTCCTTTCCTTCTAGAAACTTTCTAACGTCATAATTCTTAATTCATACATATTTTTCTTGTTAAGAAATCGTTTTTACGCGTCCGTAAATCTTTAGAACACCAAAGTGAAAAGCGTAAGGGAAAGGATGAAAAAAATTGTTATCGTGAATTCGATAAAGACTTCTTTTTTTGACTTTACTTTTTCTTGTTATGTATACGACAACATTCGCGTGTTTCCTCCTTTTTTCATAATTCATCGCAAACTTCTCTCTGACGTATGACATGTCACTCAAACAGAACGAAAAAATCCACCCGGAAGAGAGAAAACGTACGATCGAACTCTAACTAAAAAAAGAAACGAACAAAAAGGAGGAACACTGCTGAATTTTGAATTTTCGCGTGTTTATGTTGCGACTCAAATATCGACAAAAATTGAAGCACTTTGGGAAGAAAAAAAGCGAGATGTCCGGAGGTGAAAGCAGAAAAAAAAAGAGGAGAGGGTTAAACATGACATGTGTTTTTATTCGATCACCTTTGCAGGATCTCACTTCAATTTTTATGTGATCACTTGCCCGTGTCCCTATCCGTGCTCGACCCTCTTTTTGCCGTCTTTTTATCTCTCCTCTGCCGTAGCTGGAAATTTTATCGATAAAGAATTCTTCGCCTAACACAGAATTCAAAAAAAAAGAAGAATTGAAAATAAAAAATAAAGAGACGAATTGAAACGAGTAATTCGATACGAACGATAATTCCTCCGCGAACATCGAATTTTGCCGAAATAATTATTGGGGCGTAGAATAAATTTATTCCCGGTTTAGAAAGGAAACTACAGAAAGAATTTCATGATCTTTATCCTATCGAATAATTTATTGCCTTTTACGAACCATTTTATCAGGTGATAGAAAATAAAACTTGTTCGATCGTGTTGTTTTTTTTTTTCTAAACATTTGCTGTATTGCCATTTTTTGTTTCTCTTGGTTTCGCCTCAATAGCATACCTTCCCCGCGGTGAAACTTAAATCGTAACTCATGCATACAAAAAGTGGCTCATGGAGCAAGAAAAGAACGCGGGTCGGTGCAAAAAGGATTTGCTTCATTTCCGGTATTCCTGCATTTACATTTCACTATTATTTCAACGTCAACAGGATTAATAGCGGGTCTATTAAAGAGGTTGGGTAAATAAAAGTAATTTTTTTTAAAAACACGAACTTTTAACAAAAGAGAGAAAGAGAAATACAGCCAACCGGTAGAAACGACGATAATTTCCAGCAGAAAACGAGTTCATCTCTTTCACGTTCAATTTATCGTTATACGAGTTTGCATACACTCGAAATTGTTCATCATTCACTCGAATCATTTATGACGAGGTGAATAATTTTAAAATAACTTTATACCCGGGAGGGATCGCGTTAATTCGATAACCCTATAAAATTAACCTAGATTCCAAATTTTATTAAATTAACTTCTTAACGACGCAATAATTTCTTCATTTATGGATGCCCAATTGTTCTCCATATTGCGTTTGTTTCATTGTTATTTGAAAGTGCCTACTGGAAATACAATAAAATGAATGAATTAAAACGAATCTATCTGATATTGATTGATTTCTATTAGCTTTTAATATTATATACTTATAATATTATATAATAGTACGGAAACATTTTGGTAAAGAGTAACCTAGTGAAGAAGTGAAAGAACATTTTTCCAAACGAGTCAGAAGGTAAGGTGAGGAAATTCTCGTCTCGAAGAAACAATACTTGATCCACTATCTAATCGACAAGTTCCGTAAAAACCAGTGAAGTTGAGAGTTAACGTTCGAGGGTACACGTGTGATCGTTACAAAAATTCTTCTCGCGCGTTAGCGCGACACTGTCCCAGTTAACGCTGTAGTGGTCGTCAAGGATCGCGTCTATTTATCCAAGGACCTTGTCGAAAAATGATGCTTCTTGTCCCGATACTACAAGCTCGAGCGATGAAACCGACGAGTACGAGGACGAAATTTGGTGTCCGATTTTATTTTCTAACATTTTGAAATTTATTTTGTATAGAATTTCGTTTCTTGAAGCTTTCGTTGATAATCTTACGAAAAGTTCGATGGAATCGAGCGAAATTTAGAGAAAATTTGAGTCAATCGAGATCGAATGTCAAATAGACATATTAGAAGATTGTTACACGACGATGCTTGACGATGTCTGACCCAATTTTACGAATTTCACTGCTGAAGGATTCAAGGACATTCGTCGCAGAGGCATGACGACGGTGAATTTCAAGGAGAGTTTTTAATTTCATATTTATATTGGACAACTCGCTGCATACTCGAATTTATTGAAAATTTAATAAAAATTTACTCTTCCTCTTACTTAGTAACATAGAAACTACGACGGGAAGAAGAACTAAAGAGTTTTTCTCTTTCTAACATTTTCTTTTTCTTTTCCTCTCTTTTTTTTTGTAAATTAACGCAAGCTGAAAATACGCGACAAAATTAATCGTAGGCTTTAAAAATTAATACATTCTCGCTTGATTATTCGATCTTCCATTGAATTAAAGTATCGATACAAATAGAGCGCACAAAGAATGTACGAAAAGCGACTAGTTTCGCACCTACCCTGCGACCCGTTAAGAAATAGCTATTTAGCGCATTGTTTGAATAAACAAATGTTTGAACAGACGAATGTTTTCGCGCCGTGAAACAATAGCCACCGCTTTAAAATAAAGCATTCAGACGTTTGACGTGACGTTAAATTTTAATGAATAGCGTTCGAACGACGGCCCGTTCGCGATTCGAATTTCCAGCGAGAAGCGAGCAGAATGCGAAACTAGTTCTCCTCTTAATTATTCGCAATAACATTAATTAAATTTGACTCAATGGCCGGGGGAAAGAGGCGGTGATAGGGATGGAACGTGATTTGTCGAACGTAATGAAACACTGTGGAAGACCTCGAGAATTAAGTTTTTCAGTAATTTCTCTTTCCCCTAACGAGAGACGATGGAGACTGTCCAAACAATAAGTTTTGTCGTGTTTTATAACATAATACATCTTCCCTCGTGCGTCCGTGTGTTTCGTTAAAATCAACGTCTACGTGTTTGTCTACGTGCGTGAAGAAAGAAAACACGCGTGGACGTGCGGTGAAAATAGAAGGAAAAAAATAGCGAACGTGAGTTTGGTCGGGCGGCGAATGGAACGAAAATACTCGAAATGTGGTAACACGTTGCACGGGAATATAATTTGAGTAGAAAACGGCCCGTCAAAATCACGCTCTCGCCTAGAACGCCAGGATTCGGTGTAATTTTATTTGGAATCGTGGAATGTCGAAGCGAAACACGCGAAACGAACTATTTACGTTGTATCGGCGTCAAATAAACGCGGGACCAAAAATTTCGAACCTCTTGGGCACGGTGGCAGCAACGAAAGTATCGCTGTGGCGTTACGACAAACAATTCGCCTCATCGGATTCTATTCGCTCGGAAATTTTTTCTCCGTTGTCGCAACGCTTTTACGTTTAGTATATTTTCTTCTTGCACATGCTGGAAAGTAATTACGCCGAGTAAATTTACGTTGGAACGTTGTTATCGCGATGACCATTCTGCCTTTTATTCTTACTTGTCTCATTACTTTGGCGGACTAATTGATATTAGCCTTACAATTAGAATTTCAATGCTAGATGAGCACCTTTTTGTTTTGTTTGAACTGGCACCGTGCGTACAATGTTTCACAAAAATTTGTGCATACAGTTTTACAGTTATGCCGATTCTTCCTTGAATTGTAATTTGCGCGAAATATAGCAGGCAAATTCTCCTCGCAGCTCAACAACTTTTGTAAGTATTATTCAGATAAATTCTCTTTGTAACCGTTTAAAATCATTACTGCGTTGTAACCTAATGTGAGTTTATTATGCATAGAATTTTAAATAAAACACGATTTTCCAAAATTATGCGAAGTAATAAATTCTCTTTGTAGACATCTAAATTCATTATTTCTCTGTAATTTGAAATTAGTTCATTATGCATGAAGTTTTGAACGGGAGCATCTTTTGAAAATTATGTACAGAACGATTGATTATTCATTCTTCGCATTTACATAGTACATGCCGACACTTCGTTACCGGATAACGAATTTACCGTGGAAGTAACAGGAAGAATAATTAAATACGACTTTATGAAAGAGTACTCAACGTTAACGTCTGTTAAAAATTAACAGTTATACTCGCGCAAAATCAAAGTTAATGGATAATGTTAAATCCCCTCGAAGATCGATAAACAACGAAGTAAGAGTTCCGCTTCGGAAAAAATCGAAGCAGGTTGAAACGAG
The DNA here is from genome assembly GCA_014737395.1 of Bombus waltoni. NCBI lineage: Eukaryota > Metazoa > Arthropoda > Insecta > Hymenoptera > Apidae > Bombus > Bombus waltoni. The sequence continues at coordinate 489,603 of JACXII010000013.1, forward strand.
ACGCGTCGTCTCTGTCGCGTACAAAAATTCCAGGATGCGCGTTAAGAAGAGGAAACTTGTAAAAAAAAAAAAAAAAAAATCGTCGCAACACGAAAGATCGAAGAACGGGTACAGTTTATCCAGGAAAGAAGAGAAGACAAACAAGCATAGTTAGAAAGTCTATCGAGATCTCGAACGAGTCGAACAACCACCGACGAACTTTCGGAATGGCCTGATTCTATGAAAAACTTTGGAAGAAGCTGCGGTGAATGGAGGTTATTAAGGAGGAGCAGCATCGTCGACAAACGTCCCAGCTGTTATATCCCGTTTCTCAAGAAAATTCGCCTTGCCACGTGGAAGTTCTTGACGAATTCGGGTCGAACTTTGACTAGAGGAAACCGGGACACGTGCTTTCCCGCGATTAACTCTCTCGACTACAAAATCGTCGGTTCCATAGTGTATCCGGGTCGTAAATTCCGCGTGCTTGAATCGAAATGCATTAAGCCGACTTTTAATTTCCGAGATACAGGCTGCTGCGATATTAACCCGTTAGTTTGGTCATCTTTCAGGCGGAAAGGGTTAATTACGAAATTAAAAATTAACAGAGACAAGTCAATTTCAGAGCGAAAATGTAAATACAGGCCAGTATTCGAATATATCTGTGGACACATTTCGCGAATATATTACGCTTGTTACACGATACATCTTGAAATTTTACTAACACTATTCTGAGACTCGACTAATATGATCATATTGCTCGAGTTTGATACGAGTCAAACTATAAATTCGCAATAGCTACGTTTTACGAATTTTTTATATTTTAGAATCGATAATTGTAAGAAACGCGGAATAATGTTATAATTAGTCAGTGATATTTTCGTTGCAAATTTCGTTTGGAAAAACGACGTTTCATATATAGCGATCTAATTCTTGCTTACATATTTCGACTATAATTTTGGTCATCTATATATATATATATATATATCGTAACGTACACATTTACACGTCACAGTTCCGTAGCACAAACGTTAAATCTTAGTTGTCTTGATTGCGAATGAAAGAAAGGAGAATTAAGTTCGATTATCGCGAAGACCTGGTTATTGCCACGCGAAATACGTTGCAGCTGACCAGCTCATTACCTTTGGAAACGTGACGAATTGCCGCGTGAAGGGTAATTACGGATGATGAATCATCGTCTTAATCGCTTTCGGTGGCAACATCGAGATTAGTGTGTGCGCGTGTGTGTCTCAGTTAATAACAATTTTGGCCGAAGAAGCATTGTTTCTCTCGTACAGCACCTAAGTACACACAAAACGAATCCCAGCGAATATCGTAATAATTAATACGGCTAAAATATTAATTTCGCTGACTAGGCGCTAATGCTAGCTGTTCGTGAAAGTTACAGCAGGTTTTCGTGAATTATCGTACTATAAATCTTGACAATAGCTTATTACAGTGCTTTATCTTTTAGCTTTAATCGAGATAAGAAAGAAAATAATATATACATATATATATTTAAAAACTATATATATACTGTGTATATTATACATATTTATATATATATATATATATATATATATATATATATATATACAGTGTAAAGAAGAGAGAGAATGGGAAAAAAGTATTCGAAAATAATCGAGCATTCTAGAGCGATTGATACGTGGAACGGTACAACGGCGAAGAATCGTACGGAGGTTGGGAAAGAAGGTGCATTCGTAACTATGAAAAATGACCGCAACTCCATGTCAGAACTAACAATAAATCTGGAGAAATATTGCGTAAATTCTCGCCATATCGTAGCAGTGACATTGAAAAACGGTATATTCCATTTATTAGGAAGTCGCGAATGCAGCGTTGAATAAATTCATCTTTCAGAAGATTGCTCGACACCTGTAATTATAGGTTTATTGTACCACCATGGATGATATGAAATTTATGAACATAAATTTTGTTTGGCACAGAGTCGCGTAAAATATTAGCGAACAGTGCGAAGAGTTAAGTGTATAAAGCGCGTTGCAGTATGCAAAATATGAATTACTAGTAAAATATTACTATGAAAATGCGATATCGAAGCTAGAGTTTCGGTTAAATGGATGATCTGTAAACGTGACGAGGCATTGGTGAATTCAATTCCCAAGTTCGCGCGACACTAACCCTTCGTATATAGTATGTTTTGCGTTTATGTTTCGTATTTAGAGGGATGAAGATTCCGAGCAGCTTTGATTGAAATACCAAGTTTCCAACGCGAGTTTACGGGGAATTTTGGTATCTCGAAATCGTTTAGAACTTTCGAAATCTCTTCACTCTCTCCTTCCCTCCCTCTCTCTCTCTCTCTCTCTCTCTCTCTCTTGGAGTTCTACAAGAACTCTTTGCGTTTATCAGGATATTCGATATTCTCCGTTTTCATTGAATTTCCTGAAACTTTCCCCGCTCGGAACTCTCCGATTCCACCGAATTCTCCGAAAATGCTAGAACCTTCCTGAACCATCTTAAAACTTTTTCGAGTCTTCGAACTCGCTGGAATTATCGAACCTCCCAGTAGTTCGTTGAACTCTCCGAATGTTCAAACATTTTGGAAATAATTTGCGACGCTTGAACTTTCTGAAACATTCGGATTTTCCTGGAACCTTTAAATCTTTGAGAACACTCAGATTGTACCGTGTAACGTTTGAAGTCGAGGAAACTCGACGAGCGTTCTGTAACGTTCGAGCAGTTTGAAACTTTGCGGAAGTTTGGACGCTTCCAAACCCTCAGGAAATTCCATCGATCTGCAGCCGTTTCTGATCCATTAAAAGTTTAGCATTTTTCCATTCGTTTCTTTCCTCTCGTTGTTGTATAAATTTCTGAAAGCAACTTGGCGCTATCCGATTCCAGATAACGTTCAAAAAATTCTCTCTTTCCTCGAGTTCACGCGTACACATTTCTCCATTTTCTCGGTTACGAGAATTACGTCTGTGCTTGTTGCAGCCATAGATTCGCCGGTTACACGGGACGTGCGCGATATTCTCCTGGTAAACGATAACAACACCGGCTGCATATGTACCTCGGGAGACATTCCGGCCCGATGTATACACCAGCGTAGCGCCAGAGAACAGACAATGCGTATCACCGTAGCTGTCAATGAGACTCGTGGAATCTCGTTAGTACATCGTTCTTTCCAGTCGACGATCTATGATCATTCCTCGTCGAAACGTAGCTGCGTTGCTAAACAGAAAATATCGCTTAAAATCCTAATGCGATATTCGATTAAACATCTTCTGTGTTACGTTAGCCGGTTCTGGCGATATCATCGACGATGAGTTTTTCATTTCTGCGGCTTATTTTCCATAAGAGAAAAATTCGTTAACGTCGATTAACGTTACACGCGCAACTCTGTTCGTACCCAAGTTTTAATTTACAAAAAAAAAAAAAAAAAGGAACTGCGTGAGTGAATACATAAATTTCCTTGAAGTTTGATTAGTTGGAAGCTAATTTGTATAACGGCAAATTAATAAAGCAATTTATAAGATTATCGACGGAATTTTAAAATCAAATTATTCCAAATTCTATTCTCCTGTCGAATTAACGAGATAGTTTGTTCTGTACAGCCGATGTGCAAATGACGTGATCGATTTTGGAATTTGAAAATGACGAAGCAAGAAGCTACGCGATCGAAGAAACTGAGCCAGTTGCTAAACCACCGGTTCATACGGAGTCGCCGTATCTATTATAAGGGTTGATGGTTTGGCAGAGTTACGAAGTCTTATTTATGGGGTGGCGTGCACTGTCGCAACCTAGCCAACTTACAAATTCTGGTTGGTACGTGTCGGGGCTCGACGGTGTCATACTTCGAAAACTATAATTCGCTCTTTCACTCCTCACTCTCTCTTTCTATTTCTCTTTATCTCTCTCGGCTCAACTTCCTACTAAACAATGATCTGTCCACGGAATGCAAAATGTCGCGTGCTAATATCGAGGTTGCGGCAATCAGCCGTTTCCATTGTGTTTCCAACTACTCAAAACGTTGCGGCGTTACTCATATATTTAATCAGAGAAAATACGCCGGTTTGTTACCTACGGCCATTACGACGCGTTAAGTCCTCGCCTACTTTCATCGAGACAATGAAGCGTTGCGACCACTTACACTTACGTTCGCGTATATTAAGACACTTACAGAAAGTAAGTTTAACCTCGGAAATGTTTAGGAATTTATTAGTAGAATTTATTAAAAAGTTCAAGGTTAAGGGGGCAAAGTACTTGCGATAAGTATAATTTCTACACTCGTAACTATTGACGTCTCTTAACCTGTTAACTGAAGAGTTAACGACTTTCAAAAATCTATTCTAAATTTTACGAAAAAGGTAAAGCAAAACGAGGATGGATTACATTCTTATTCGATAAATAATTAACAATCCATTGTTGAAGAAAGGTATATAGAAACTTAAAAATTGACGAAAAATGATATAGTAAAGTACACGAAATAATTCGGTGAATAGTCGATGTGTTGGGGAAAATAATCGACCCTTATAAAAAGCATGTTATGCGGAGCATAAGAGAATAATCAAATAATCAAACTTTCCTTTTTTACTCTTTTGTTTTGTTTTATACGCTACGCAATGGTTTTACTGGAAGTACAAAGGGAACATACCACTAAATGCCATTTATATTACTTTTTACTAAAATTTTGTGTTTTCATAGTAAATGGTAACTTTTTATTTTGCACGACGAGTATACGCGTCAACCGCGCCGAAACAAAGTTTCGGATTGACGCGTATATACCTCGAACGCAATTAACCAATTAATGGTCCATCAGATACAAAATACGTATTTAATCCCACGACCAATTCAAAAGGGCAATTCCGATATTTTAACACGGGGAACGGAATTTTAAAATTGATATAGCTGTGGTTCTTTAGGTTCCAACTGTGTTTTATTTGTGTAATTTGTTTTGACGTATCGTGAACATTCCAATTCACTTTTTCGGGGCAAAGCTGAAAAACACGATTGAAACCGAAACAATCATAAATATGTGAAATAATCTTCGTAATAGTTTCAAAACCGAAGTTTCCAAATTGTTCATCCTGTACCTTCTGTGTGTGTGTGTGTGTGTGTGTGTGTGTGCGTGTGCCTTCAGATGAAACCAAAGAAGAGCTCAATGCTCAGTGACAGATTTAATCCTTTAGGAGCCTAAAGCTACTAATCATTTTGCGACCCCTGAGCTGAAGCAAATTTAGTTTCAGTTTAGTTTAGTTTAGTTCAGTCTCATTTAGGAACAGTTCAGCCTAGCTAAATCGATGTTTGTTAATTATATATAGGAAAATTAATAGGAAATTGATATATACCTCTAGAGACCCTTTGCCTAAACTGTCAGAATATGACTTACAACTTAGACGCTGAATATGAACTTCATGCGTAGTAATTGAAACACGCACTATGCGATGATCCGAAGCTAAGCTACCTTCGAAGCTCTCATGGTAAAAGGAGTCAACTCCCGAACAGTTCAAAATGACGAATTCACCGTGAGCTCGATGCGAGCCTCGAACAACTATTATACACGTTGATTCGACAAACATCGTTTTAGCCAAACTAAAACTTTTATCCCATACTTTGCACATTGACATACGCACTTCACGCAATTCTGATAATCGTCTATCAATCCCTTTCCTAAGCATTTTCGGAGCTCTCATGGCATTTCAGGGTCTGACGCTCATAGCGTCATTGGCATCAAGGTAAATCCACGCCTACTAATACTTGTGAACGAGAGAGTATACGAAAGCGCGCGTTTGAGATCGTTAAACAATCAACGTAACGATGCAATTTTAGTCTCGGCTGCGCCAACGCTGAATTATAGCGTTATCGCAGAACCGAAAATGGCCGCGAAGCATCGGCCGCGAAGAACAGGCGGTGATCGTCACGCGCCGCCCTGTATAAATGACGGCACGGTGCAAATCCGCGCAAAAATTGTCACGAACGAGTCCCACGGTGCAGTTGCAGCTGACGAATCGCGCGGATGGAACAGGATCCCATGCATTTTTAACGTTCCATGAATTACATATTATACGTAGGACACGCCGGGCCGTGATGAATATTTATGCAATTAAAATCGTTGTTTATCGCGGACTCGGCGTAAATAATAAAGATTAGCCTGTTTCGTTGCGGCCGCGTGATGGGAATGTGCATAATTCATGCGTGCAAATGGTCGGCCTTTGCTTTCCAAGAACGAAACGCGACGGAAGATGACTTGGAAAAGTGTCGTTTAGCGATGGAATCTAGATTTATGCTTGTAAAACAACGGACAGAGGATGGTTTACCGGAGGGAAGAACATTTTCGCGACGAAATTGGAGGGAGAAGTTGCGGAGTAGCTGCAAGTACTTGGAGAAGAATTTTGCATTTGGGACAGGCCAGGCGCGCTCTCCGCTCTACCAGAATAATCTTTTTACGCGTAATCTATTTTGAATATACAATCGTGAATGATAAAACTGTGACAGCTTCGTTTCAGGAGTCTTCATCTTTTTGAGCCGCTGATACAAGGCAGTTTTCACGAATGTTAAAATGCTAAAATAATAACATTCACGGTGTCATTGTCGCTTTTTTCCTTTTTTGTAAATTACGCAAGTCGAGGAACGAACCTCTCGGGAGCTGAATCGATAAATTTCACTTTCTGTTAATTTCTACCTTCGTTACGATCGATGATCGATTCTCAAGAAACAAACGACTTGCTTCTGCAAGTTCATTTGTCGCACGAATATGGCATAAATTGTCGTTTAAATTTACCTGAAGTGATCTTGGTAATTGCCAAAAAAGAGAAAGAAAAGCGTTAGTATTATTCACGGTCTCTTATTGTCTATGAACTGATAAATTAAGCAAATCAGTGAACACCGATGCCACTTGTAGCTTCCTACGTTTCTTTCATTAAAAGCAAACACTTTTCTTTCGTGTATAATTTTTCCACCAAGTTCTTCATTTATCGAGGAATGTTTGACAGATGACATTCGATATTACGATCGCGACTAAGTGGTCTTGCCGAATGATGAAAAAGGACGTCGACATTATTCACGGTATTATTCTCGCTTATGCAAATGTTCGTTTACGCGATGGCTTGCAAACAGCAAGAAAAACTCCTGCAAGAAAGAATCTATCGTGGTTCGCGGTGAAACGATGGCTGTTCGCGATATGGAATTAAATTCGAGTGCAATAAATATTAATGGGACGTGGCAAACTTCGATGAGTTTATTGCGCTCCTGTCATAGGAACTACCATTGCCATACAACTGAGCGTTTGCGACACGATAAATGGTAATCGAACTATTGATACACAATGGAACGTGTTCTTGAATAGTTTCAGTCAATATTATACACATTTCGTTTGATCGTCAACGATTAATTCCATTAAATTTGTAATTAAATACTAGCGGCATAATATTACACAATACACGTCCAGTATCCGACAGTTGCATTAACTTCTTCACGGTCTTTCTCTATTAGTTAATTTTATTAGCCGCAAGAAGAGTGGAATGTACATTTGCCAAGAGCTCCAATTTAGCAAGTTTCACGCTGAACTGAGAAACGATTTCAAGTAAGGAAGCAAAGTGAACGAACGTGGAATTTATTTCATTCTTCTGCTTCGTGCTGCTTGATAAACGTCCAGCCAAATGAAATGCCAAATAACTTATCCTTTGATTGCTATCCGTAGACAGCATAAATATATACTTATTTAACTCTAAAATCGGATGTACATTAAAAGTAGGTATACGGAGCATGTAAATGATATAAGATGTATATTAAACAGATTAAAGAGTTATTACGATCGAAACTAATCTACGTTTAAAGTAAATTAAAATAAAACGAAGTGCCATACCAATCGATGGTTAAACTATCAAGAATTACTCGAACTGTAATCGTAAGATTGTTGATTAAAACGACCTGAAACGTGGTATTCGAGTTCTTGCGAATCTTGCATCTCCATGGAATGGATTCTTTCACGGAGCGACGCGTTGCGACGCCGATTTCCTGTGAATCGGATCGAGGGGAACGTGACACGGAGAGCAGGGAGTGACGCGCGTTTGAAATTCAAAGGTGTACCATGTTGCACGCAGAGACACGCGCGATCGATCGTTGAATCAAAGAAACGTCGCGGACGATATCAGACGCGATATCAATGGTATTATGACAGATATTGTGCCGAAGGCAACCTATAATACACCGAGAGGATGTAGAAGGAAGAAAATCTGTCGTCTAGTCGCGAAAGTCGAAATTTTTGACGTATATACATTTTTCTTGCCTGAGACTCTTTGAAATTTGATAACGTACACGCTCGTTCAAGGTTTTCGTATTCCTCGTGAAATTGTTTGGCGAAACAGAAACTCGATATCTGTCGTTCATTCAAAAATCGTATTGATCGTTAATCGACCGTGTTTTAATAACCGATATCGATTATCGTATCTCAAGGAACTAGTATGGATTATTATCAGTCGTAATTGAATTCTTAGCTTCAAATTTCTCCTTAGATCGATTTACGAAGCCGCGCAGAATGAGAATATCGTTTTATTTGTACATATTAAAATCGGACAGACGATACGTCGGAGGATTACTTGAAATTCCTCGATTAAATAATACGCATTATATCCATGTATCTTTTGTAATCACTGATTCGATGAAAACATAAAAAGAAATCCTATCTACAAATAAAACTATTCGTACAACCACTGACAGATCGAATAATATCAAACATCGATGTTATTTTAGCAGCTGCGTTCCCATTTCGTTAAATCTTCTATTCGGTTCTCTGTCAAATTCAATTCTCACGAAACATAGCCAAAACGTATTACACGATCCGGCCGAAACCACGAGCATTTAACCCGCAAAATTTCGCGATCAACCTCGAAACGACGCTGCCTCTCTCTCTCTCTCTCTCTCTCCATCTCTCTCTCTAAAAACAATTTATCCTACCACGTGGAGCGACTTTTCCACGAGAGATCGGCCGGTTTCCACGCCAAGCCGGAATACCAGGCAGAAATGACGACGTTGGACGCGTTCACGCTTGTACAGGATTTAACGAAAAATATTCGGCTGCAGTCCCTCGTAAAATTCTCTTGGTATGCTCCGGCCTGTCAGAAATCGTCGCGTATCTCTGGCATCTCGTCATCGCGTCACCAGGGTCTGCGACGACCGTAACTGAAGTTGCGCTCGCGAGGAACGCGGTTTAGCGCGAGTTTAGCCAGACCAGCCTGCAATTTTTCTCTGGTCGCTCTAAATTAGAGCCAGGATTGTTGTTGCGTTGCTACGACCTGATACGTTTGTCCAGTTACGATCCCCTGTTTTATATATTCAATACGTCCAGCTCTGTCGTTTGCATTTCACGCGAAATATCGCCGCGCTATTGTGCTCTTCCTCGTTGAAAACTCGGCGACTGCTGATGCTAAAAAAATACCGCTCGCTATTGTGGAAGTTGGAACGCTCGTTTGATTCATGGTGGTAAAACTGTTCGTTGCGCTGATAAATTACGTTAAGTCTTTGTATCGTGCATTGCGTAGACCCTTTGATGTTGAAGAACAAAGAGATTCGTGGTCCTTGATAATTCGAACTTCGAGAAGAATAGAAAGCGTTCTTGTTTATACGCATAAATTCCAGATATTAATGTTTCTGTCGATCATTGCATCGATGAGTTACGAATCTTCTTTGTATAGAATATCGCGTGTACCTTGCGACGTAAAAAAGCAAAAAAGATAAGCGAACCATGATAATTCGTGGAAACACGAACGAAATATATAAAGTGGCCTGGTTTATACGCACATATGCAGACACAGAAAACTAGATACACACACGCACACACACAAATACTAGACATTAAGAGTTCTGTTTCTGTCGATTGAAAGCGTAGCACGCTCGTTCGGTTTCTAAAAACGAAACGTCTCCGAGCGTACATCAAGCAGATAGGAGAAAGGGTCTGGAATTGTGAGAGCGCACGATTCGTGTGCACACGCGCATGGAACACGAGAGTACGGGTAGTTGAACGATGGTTTTGCGAAACTTTTGAAACGAAGGACCTCGCGTACGTGCGCTGCCACGTGCAGAAGCGCGGTACAATTGTTTGTAATTGGGCAGAAAGCCAATAACATTCCGCAGCTGAAACCGAGCTGAACTTTCGACTGCTTTAGGATCTCGATCCCGAGGATGGTGGTCGTACATCCGCCAAGGCACTGAATAAGTATGAAACAATGCGATTGTTATACACCGTTGTTATTGTTGTTTCTGCCTGCCTGTCATCCGGCTCATCGTTTGACCCCTTTTCCGAATTTATGCAAGCGGCTGAATATCAATTCGATCGTATTCTCGAAGCGCGCACGTTCGATTTTAATTATTCCTTGCGACGCGTGGATACAACGATCACGAGTAATTGCAGATTTCACTTAGTATTTTGCAGAGAAATGTTTGACAGCTTCTGTTTCTTCGTTTCGCGTTAGATTAATTAACCGCGTTAACGTTTATTCGTTGGCGAAACAGTTACGAATTTACGAACGATTTACCGGGCTCTTTTTTCAAGATAAATCGTTTCGCCTGGGAAATCCAAGATCAAACGAAGCCGCCAACCGATGATTACGAAAATGTTAAACCTCGCCTACTCGGATAACCACATTGTACCAAGGCGAATAACGCCGCTGGAATTTCACTTGTCCTTGATCCCGCGGCCTGCTGCCTGGGATTAATTGCGCCTGGATTAATGCTTTCCCTAATCCCTTATTCGTACGTGGCAGTGACTTTACGAGGCGGCTCTGGAAACCTGTCCTTCCTGTCTCTTTATTCCGTAACCATTAACTCTGTTTGACTCTGTTTGATAATGTTCCTTCGAATCAGCCTGTTCTCTTCGGTCAAGGAAATCATAATTAAAAATTTAACACGCGCGACAAACACGTAATTACGATTTTACAGAGAGATCCTCCTCAAAGTATCGTCTCTGTAGCTTAAGCGAAAGTTTAAGTCGAATACGCCGATCAAATTTTTATACACGCTAATATAAATGGAGAAAAATATTGAGCTCAATTGCAAACAGAAATCGTTCCGTAATCGTCGTTCCAAAAAGGTGTCAAACTATATCGCAAATTAATATTATTTTCTAATCATTTTTCTGAAAGGATAACGAGAAACAAAGTACGCGAAACAAAGTTTTTATACGATTTTACTATGAAAAGAAATTAGAGGTATGTAGTGAAAGATGAATCTGTATGATCGTTTCTCTCCGTGTTCATCACTGTTTTCAAGTCTCTTTTACAGACGAGGAAGCACGATTAATAACGATGATTGACTATAGTTGAATTATTGAGTTCACGTGTTACGGGTACTCTGATGGTAAACAGTAGAATCGCGACCATGTGTTTGTCAATCGAAGCGAAAATTGACCCATTTCCTGTCGAGCAATTATCCGTGCCTTCGTCTCTTTGTGCCGCGGTCTGCTGATCGCAATAAAACATCCATTTGCAAGTAACGAATAGACGCAGAAACTGTAAAACGTTAATAATTCCTGTCTGAATGCCGGAATAAACGATAATAATATCAATCAGACAAATTCGAGTATTGTATAACACGATTCGATAAGAAGAAAAGATTTTCTAATACAATCGAGCCAATCAAGAGTTAAATTGTGCAATTTCATTTACTGGAAATTTCACCGTTCCAACAGAACGCCTGACGACTATTTAATTTTTCGATGGAATCGTCCTCTTTTTTTTATTTCCGTGTAGCCCGATCGGCATTCCAAATAATGAAAAGTTCTGCGTAATTTTATATTGGAGAGCACAACTACTAGAGATAACCGATTTATTAAGTGTAACAAATAATCAAAGACCACAGAGGAGGAAAACGCGACAAGTGCATTTTCATCGAATTTCGTATTCCGATAGTCAGTTTTCGATTAAATAGAAGAATGTTAACGCGACATCGTCGAAGAAGAGGATAATCTGTTGGATCGACGGATGTCGTTTAAAAATGTGTAAACTGACCAAGTTTTATGGAAGCCAAAGGTATATTTAAAAATATTTAAACATCTCTGATACTGTTCGTGTAACGAGGGGCAATATTTTTCAAATTTGGTTAAACAGAGGCGAGGAGACCGGCGACTCGGCCTTAATTTCTTTCTAAACGCGAGAAATCTTCCGTCTTCTCGATACTGCTATGGTTTTTCCGCGGGAAATGCGATCGCTCCGGTTCTCCGACTCCGACATCGGCAAACGACTCGCAAAGAGAAAACGCTGCGTCGGAAGAAAAAAGGAGAAAGAAAACGCCAGGACAGTAAGGAGGAAAACAGCGAACGAGATATTCGCGACACGATGCTCGATGTGACGTTGGTGAAATGAGCTTTTTACGACGGGGCTGGATGGACGTGCAGCGTGAACGGGCGAAGAACGGACAAAGAACTCGCGCGAGAAAGTTCTCGAAGAAGAACGGAAGCTTCCAACGAACGAAAGAAAACGTCAGTGGTCGCGACGCCGCGCCGCAAGCACCCGTCCACTTATTCTTCTACTCTTTCCACTTCTCCTTCGTTCTCCTCCTTTTTCTTCATCCACCCTCTTCTTGTCTACTCATATTTCCTCCGTTTTCACCTACATCTTGACCTCACCCACATTGCCCTCCACAATGCCGCCTGTTGTCCTCGCCTTTTTCTCTCTTATTTCCCCTCGCCATTCGCCACGCTCTCATTTTCTTTTTTTCTACCGCGCGTTATTCCATTCTTCCTCGACCGTGTTTTGTGCCCGCCTCTCCTTTGGTCATTTACTCCTTTCCCCACCATCAGCCTCCCCCTTTCCTCCTTGCGGGACTCCATCCGTTTCCGCGTTCGACTTCCTCTCGCTTTGTCACGAACGTTCGATTCGTGTTTGTCCTCTTGCTCTCGTGCGCGTTTCCTCGATTTCCGTATCGCGGTTATTAAATCGGGACGATCGTTCCGCGTTTGCATAGCAATTTTCCGAATAAAGCGAGCCGTACGTATTTATGCCAGCAGGTATGGCACGGTTCTGGCCCCGGGATTAATTCTAACGGAATTTATGCAGTTTTCCGAAATTCCCAGGAGCTACGAGGTTTCTTTATGAAGTGTACATTGTTGGCCGTATTCTCCGTATATCCGCTGTGTGATTTATTCGTTTGCTTCTGTATTTTTACGTGTATGGCCAAGTGTATATTAGATTTTCTTTAAACGCTTTTTCTTGCAACTTCGCGGCAGTGAAATACGGTTGAAGGTAGGTGGAAAATACGACAGGTGGTGCTTCTCGTTTTTTTTTTTTTTTTTTTTTTTGTAGGAAAACAGTTTGAAAATTCGGTACATCGTCAACCGATTACATATCAAAGTTATGTATCTTTCTGGATCAAATCTGTGTTGCGGTGTTATCTTCCCGAACATTCAAGGAATATTACTAACGTCATAGACACGTATATGTGAACTAATATTAATTACAAAACATGGTAGATTTATCGCTCACTTTGAAAACATCTTCGAATCCACTAGGTTATCCTCTTTTATTTTACGTTGAAATAATTCTTCTTAGACATCGAACGACACAAAATCATCAAGGAATATCAACAAGGCTGCGTGCCGTTCGATTGTGAAATAAAAATGACGGAACTTTAAAACTTTGCGTAAAACGTAACGAATCGCGAGACTGTATAACGCTGTGATTTTTATGAAATATCTTATTTCGTCGATTTCTCTCTCGCGAGCTTCGAAGAAAAGGACTTTGACTTTCAAAGCATCTTTGCTTTTAATCGTTAAGCGGGCAAGTTTTAAGCGCCCTTGAGCTCTAACCTTTCACAGTATCCAACTTTTAAATGCTTACGGGGCACGTATCTCTCCAGGTCGAATATCGATCCACCCTTTAAGCCACTTCTGAAATTTTTGAACTCTCGTCCCTTCAATTACACCAGCTTAAACTTTGCCAACTTCTCGAGCCTCGAATCACCACTTTTAATCTAATCCTTTGACATCCGACACCGAGTACAGACCACCGGTATTCGACTTCTGCCCCTTCGAGCCTTTTCGATCATCGGACATACCGCCAAGCTTTCTGTTATTCCCCTTCAAGCGTTCTCCACTCTTATTGATAGACTTGAAAACTCCATTAGCTTTCCTATCAATAACCGAGCGATGTACTCAGCCACGGTGAATAATGAATTTTCTCACTTTCTTGTCTGTGCACTTAGCCTTGAAACTTCACCGTAGTTGAAACGACGCAGTCGTACTTGGAATACGAGCCATCCTAACTTTCGTCATACGTGATGCTCGTCGTCAAAAATTTTGGAAATATTATGTTCATTTCGAGAAACGAATCGCGTGACGTCGTTGCCATCGAAAGTTTCCGCGTGTATGAATCTAATCGTCGATACGTACGTGCTGTTGGAATGCGAGGCTCTAGCTGTATCGTTGAATCGAATTGGATCCAAAATAAATTAGCCAAGCTTTGCAGGTCGCCAGTGACCAGTATCAGTGAATACTTGAGTATCGGTATCCTTGAAGGACAGCGATAAGCTTAATCGTGGAAGAAGTGAAATTTGACAAATAGAAGGATTACGAGTTATCCGACTATTCCATTTGAAACTGTGAAATTGCAATCTGCAACCTGTAACTTATCGAATCTTTTTATCGACTGGTGAATTATTGCGCAAGAGATCGCGTAACGTGACGTCATCGTCAAAAATGTGTCGCATAAATCGTATAAATCCCTCCGTACAAATATATAAAATGCGACAGGATTTTTTAATCGCAGCGTGATATTGCTATCAAAAGTTATTCATGCCCGAATCTTTCCACGCAAATAGATACACGCTACCAATACTCCAGCAATAAATCCACGCGATTGCAAAGATATCGCGTGTAATTCATACGCAGCGAATGCAAAGTGCTTCGAAGACCAAAGATCTGCAGCAGCAAGGGTCGAAGGACCGTGTATTTTTTTTTTTTTTTTTTTAAGTTGAAACTACAAGAAGCCAGCATATCGCCCGTTTCCTATCTCCTCTGGTACTCGTTTCACCTTGTTTTTCTCCTCTAGCGTGCTCGAGACATTTCCAAACGACTCGCCGTAGAAGAAAGAGTTCACGCAATTTCCTCCAGCAGGAGGTTGACTTCGATAAGCAATCTCGATGGGAAAAAGTCGAGACGATAAGCAACGCAGAGGCACAGTGTTGGACAGGGGTGGACACCCCGGTAATTAGATGTCGCGCTCGACGTCGCGATAATTAGCACGAATTGTTTTTCTCCCTGCGGCAATTATCGGAGTCCGTCTGTCGTTTCTTCCTCGGTCGAGAACAACGAATAGGATTCGTCGGCTCCGCGTCGTCATCGTCGTCGTCGTCGTCGTCGTCGCGTCGTGGGACAAGAAAATGGGGCGGAAAGGAACGCGCGTATGACACAGATGAAAATAATTGTGGCCGGTTGGGACGCTGGCGAAAGTTTGTCCCGTTTTGTGGAAGTAATTACACTTTTGCGTCGCTGGTGAACGGGACTCGCCTTTGACGAACTCTTTGGCAAGATTGAATAGCCCCGTTCGTCCCTGCTTCGTTTTTCTTTTTCTCTCCATTTTCGGCGACGATCATCCCTCGACGCAGCCGTTCGAACGTTGCCTTAACTCGCGTAATCGTCCCCTCGTGGCAAAGTTTCTTATAACTGGATTTCTCTCGTTGCTTTTAATTCTGATCCATCTTGAATTCTAGTCGTAGCTGTATCACGTTTAAGAAGATTCTGTTCCATCATAGGAATTCCTCGATGGTAATCGAAATTCTTTATGGAGTCGTATCTTGATTTTCCCGATTTTTTAGTTGTCCCGGTTTTTTGGTAATCACCGTTGGTCTCGAAATCTGACATTTACAAAGTAGTCTGTTTGGTTTGGGACAGTCAAGATTCTCCTTGGCTATAGAAATTTTACGACGATAAATTGCGATTCTTTTACACGGATACACCTCGATTTACCTCGTATCTACGTCGTTCTTATTCGCGTATTCGATAATACGATGATTCGTACGTAAGTAGGGAACATTACGTTCCACGAGAGATCAGTTATTTTATCTACGTCTGTTAAAATCCAAGACTCAACACCTGTTCGCTCTGTTTCGTACAAATAACGATTTATAAGCGACGTTATCGAACGTTTTACGAGGCTGTTGGTAATTCCTTAGGAGCAAAGATTAACGGTGGTTCGACCGTTTCAGTCGAAAAGTTTTTCTCTCTACTACGTTAGGGTAGTTCTAAAGTTGTCGATGCTGTTATTTAAGTTTCAAACGGCCTTTCTCTCCCCACTCTTGCCAGGACCGATCCTCAACCTAGTACGTTTAATTCCACGGGAAGTTTTTCGATTGCACCGAGTCGCCAATCGACGTAACACATTACGCTCAATAGGGGTGGTAGCTCTACACGCCGGCCGTCGAGTGTCTTGAAACGACGATAAAAGCGGAGAAAGCTTTCTTTCCGCTCGGGCGAAATAATATTGTTCCATGGCTGTTTCTGTTAACATGATCGCTGCTGACCGATGGCGTGACCCGCAATATTTTACTTTGATTAAAATCGAGCGAATCAATTGGAAAATTAAGCGTGAAAACTATTAATTGCTAGCTACTCGATCGATGATTATACGATTATTAAGCTTCATTTGTAAACATTTATGCGATCGAACGACGTTCATTATATTCTCTCTTCTCTTCTACGAGACAGATAGTCGATGGTTAATAAGAGTTGGAAAATTCGAGTACTTGGAAATATTAGGTTGTCCGAAAAGTTTCTTTCGCCTTGTAAGGAAATAACGGATGCACCACATCCTCTGTTTTATATTATTTTTGTCGAATCACGTACGGTCGTAATGATAGAAATAGAACAAAATGGATCGTAGATGATTCGATAAAATAATATAAAACGAGAAGAGGTTGTGCGTCCATTATTTCTTTACAAAAGGAAAGAAACTTTCGGCACAATCTAATAGTTTTGCCTTCGTCCACTAAATTGCAGGCTTTCTAAATTTTTAACGTCGACTAAATAGCAATAGCGTTGAATAGGATAGAATGATAAATAAGAGAATGCTAAACCGAACCCATCCAGATAATTTTCTTTCGATCTCGCAAATAACGAAGCTCGTCAACTTTTTATTCCAAATGGTAATTTTCCTTTGATCCTTTAAATCGGCAAGTTTCTGAATTTTAAAAGGTAAAGTAGGAAATTAAGCTCCGGGAGAGGAGCTGGGCAAATTTTAGAGTTAATAAGAAACATTTTTAAACCGGGTGAAATTGTAAAATTGAAAAGACGGAGACCCGCGTCTGTGTAAACACTAATCCGCGTTGCAAGCAGGCAGGAGTTCTAGTTTCTCTGAGATTCATACAGACATCTACCGCCTGTAAAAACTTGAATTGGCTTCTCTCGCTGTGCTTCGCCAAAGCAAAAGTTCCTCTAGGTCTTATCCTGAATCTTCCAACCGCTTTTCCACGATAATCTTGAAGATATTTTTGCAAGCGACGCTCGAAAACTCGTTACGTCCCGCATTATTTTCTCGCAACATTTTTCAACAATGACGCGTTATACAAAATTTAGAAGAGTTAGCCTTGCTTCATACGAAGCGAGGATTTTTCAAGTTTCGCGACACGAGTCATACCGGGAGATTCCGAGAAGATAAACTAGTCTGCGATTTGATACGGTTCGTTAATTTAGTTTTTCCTTCTCTATCGGGATAAGCCAATAAAATCAAACGGCCGTGATCCAATCGAAGGGTTCGTAAGCAACGTATTGTAATTGTACATCCATGGCCGTGCCAGTTTGATTGGATCAAGAACGTAATCCAGTTGGTACGCCGCTGTATCAATTCGCCTTGTCGGTTTGCTAAGAACGCGATTTTTTTACGTTCAGGAGAATCGAACTTCTTTCAGTATGCTCGATATATTCTCGTTAACGACGATAAACGTTAGAACTAAGAAAAATCAGTCGAAATTCCCACGAAATGGCAACACGCGATACACGATCAGTTGCTGCAGAGGACGTCATCGAAGTAACTCGAAAGAGCTCTCCTTCAAACCCGTAATCCTGTCGACAAGCCGGCGATATATATCAATCGAGAGTCGAGCGAGAGCACGGCTGATCCTTTACATTCAATAGCTCGCAGTAAACATTAGAATTCAAGAAATGACTCGAGTTATCTACTTGGGTGAGAGTTGCCTCCGTTATTCGACTTGGTCTTCGCGACCTAAATTCCCCATGAAATGGTAACATGTGATACGATCAGTATCCGCGAAGCCACCTTTAAAGCAACTCGAAATAACCGTCCCTCCCTCGATTCACGAGCGCTACACCGTGGCGATATCAAGTTGCACGAGCGTAGAATCTAAATCGTGGCGTCCATTACGGACTCGAGTGCTCGATCTCTGCGCGCTATCTTCCCTCTGACAATCGCGAGCAGCGAAACAATACGAAGAAGCAGCAAAGAGCCCCTCCATTCCTTCCACGGAGACCGGCAAACGTTTTCACGAACCCTTTCCTTGCCATGCAGATTTCTCGATGTCGAGAACGACTGCGAATTTTCCAGGCGACACGTGGAATCTTCGGCGTCTATCTTCGTTTGTAAATCGTTGGACGTACTGGTGGAAGCTTCGCGCCGACAAAAGGAGAAGAGAAGGGATCATTAATTGAATTAAGTCGAAGCTGACGCGAATTTATAGCGTGCCAGCAGCTCGTAAGCTCCGTGGAAAATGATTGTAAAGAGGCGGCGTCATAAGCCCCGGGAAGTACGTGGCCGATTTCTTTTTCCTTCTAGAGGAGGAAGCGTGAGCCGAGGCAATAAAGGGGAACCCCGTAAGCCGGTTCTCGAGCGGCGTTGTTTAGCAATCGTACGACCGTGATCGGATCAAGACGGCTGAACTTTTAAATCCTCCCTGCTCTTGACTTTCACCCTGCGGAACGATGCAAGAGATTGTAACTTCGTCGTTCTTCCACTTTCTCTGACAGATCTACCGACCCGTTGACTGTGCGTTTCTTGCGTCTTTGCCTTTTCCTTTTCGCTCGCGGATTTCTTCACTTGCTAAGAACGCTCCGTCGTTGTAGAGAATAATCGTCGATACGTCGTTTCGACGTTGTTTGTTAGCTTTAGCGAGGACCATGTTAACGATAGAACTACCAAAAACCGGTCGAAACGATCGGTGTCGGACTTTTCATCCTTGCAACCACTTAAGACGTACGGGTATTAATTAGTTATTAATGCTCACTTTTATCTTAGCTATTTTTCTCATCCTGCCTCGATCTTAATTAACTGTCCATGACATATTTTTACGTACGTATCAAATTTCGGTGCTTCTAACGTTCATCGATTCGTCCTGACCAATTACAATCTTCGATCCATCGTTGTTCATAATTTCCTGGTCCGTTTTTGAACTCCGTATCTCGCAATCCAAATTTTTATCCCAACGAACGTTACCATTACAGTGCTATGTTAGTTTGTCTCGGCCGTAACACGGTGTCGGATAAATAAAATATATCTCAACGTTACACGTACTTTACATTCGCTAATCCTCGCTGAAGGGTCGAAGCTGTATTCGCTGTTCAAAACGATTTTGTTAGAGACACAGCCAGTGTTGACCCAAGAACAGAATCTCCGCGGCTCGATAGTACGGACCACGAAGAGGTTAAGAGAGATCTTAAGCGTCGTCTTATATTGAGATTCACGGCGATCGATAATAAGCACGATGCACTTACGCTCGGTGAAGAGAGCGCGATTTTCAAAGTGTCTCAAATTAATATCGCGTTTGCGATGCAATGGGGATCGCCATGGAAAGGGAAGTTTGCCGGCGAGCTTCGCCCCGCCCCCTTTGCCCGTGAATAATTAAAGTCGAATAAGCTCGGGGAAACGAGAGACGATAGAAATCGACGAGTACCGTGCCGAAAGCTATTAAACGGCAGAAGTATTCAAAATTACGCAACCAGCCGGTGCACGATAGAGACAGAGACGATCAGAGCGCGGGTAATTCTTCTCAGAAGACAGAGACAGGAAACGCGCGAGGGTTTCAGTGGGCAGGAAATGCGAAATCGATCAGGCGAATCGCCTCGCGAATATTCGTTTGAAAGTCGGACACGAACAAAAGGACGAACGTTCGTTCGCGACATCGGATATCCTCTGCGGAGGCCAGGTTTGCGTGCATTCGCACCACGGGGACCGGAAGTGCGCGTTATCCACGGTTCGTCGCATCGGTTCCAGCCATCGTGCGGCTCTGTCGTTGCAGAAACTTGAAATCTGCCTCGGAAATCGATAATCTTGCCAGTAGTGACGGGCATCCGAGCATTAGTTTGCAAATGAACCGTTACTTCTCACGTTTGTTAAACGCGAAAGTCCGAATCGTATCGCGTAGAATCTGATAACGTTAAAACTCCCGATAATCTCGGAAATCTCTCGCAAGTCTCGATAGTCGTTCGCCTAGATGTATATTTCCGATACGTTGAATTTTCCGAATTTTCTTTCACAGTTCACGTCGATGCTACTGTTTCGATCAGAGCGTTCGAAACGTTCGTAAAATATCGACTACGCGCGAAGCTCTCAATGCCTCGTCGAAATAACCGAAGCGCGCGACGTTTCCAAGGCTTTTGAGATTCCCAACACTTCCGAGACCTTGGCAAGTTTTAGGCTATCGAATCCTGTTCCGAGCGATTCGAATCTTTCGCCGAATGAGCATATTCGGCGTGTCGCGACGATCCATCACCATCTGTCCGACCAACGTGAAGATCTGCCAGCGACGCCATTCGAAAACTCGGCGACGAAGATTTACGCGTTCGACGTCAGGTGGAACCGAAACGAGAGAAAGTTTCCCAGTTTCATCCCGGTAAGGACGTTCGCGGCGTGCTTTTCGCGCGCCGACGCTTAATCGTTCGCGATAAAAAGAGAACAAAGGGCGGAGGAAACTGCGGCTAGGAGAACAACGGAGTGTGATAAATTTGGAGATGGCGGCGGCAATGTTGTTTCGCCTCGACGCGGATAAAACACGACGCCACGCGCTTTGTAACGCCTGGCGGATAAGCAAACGTTGTCTTTGATCGGCGAACCTTCGGGTTTCTGCCGATGTTTGAGTTTCAGAATGGAACAAGCTCGGTGGAAAGTCGAAGTTACTTTCTACGAGGCAAACTCGTCCCTATTTTGTTTCCGCTGTTTTCGTTTCACATAGAAAATCGTTTCTACGGTCAGCGGCCGTTTCTACGAAATTTCAAGTAGATATTGTTTGCGGCTACAACAGAATACCTGTTGATCCGTTTCCACGCTTCTTCGTTCGATCCGGATCCAATCCTTCGCTGAAAATTCTAAATTCGTTCGCTACTTTTGCTTCGGCGAACATCGATGTGTAAATTTATCGTTTTCCTGTTTCTATGTACAGTGTTCGGAAAAATACTCGAACATAAAACATTTTGAAATTTCGTCAGCGACGCATTGGCACAGGCGTG
The DNA here is from genome assembly GCA_014737395.1 of Bombus waltoni. Classification (NCBI taxonomy): domain Eukaryota; kingdom Metazoa; phylum Arthropoda; class Insecta; order Hymenoptera; family Apidae; genus Bombus; species Bombus waltoni. Next base: position 510,997 of record JACXII010000013.1, read on the forward strand.
TCGCGATTATATTGGTGGAATCGGAGGTGGAATTTGAAAATACATAAACGAATGACGAAATATTTATCGCAAGCGTACACTTTGTATTCGCTGTTATTCGCTATTATTTACCATAATGTTTTGCGAGGCCAAATTTAGCACTAATTATATGCGTAAGACTACTCTTAGTGCTGTATGCTAATTGTTCGATAAATCTATATTTGTTGTCGCACGAACGAATGCCTCCATACTTCTATATTTCTCATTTTTGGATCGATCTGAAATTTTAACAATATAATCGCAATTTTCATTGTCAATTCCAAACGTGACAAGATCCAATCACGTAGCGTGCCACGATAAGGAGAACGAACAGTACTGTAAATTGCAACAATGCGATAACTGTCGTTAAAAGTGCATGTTTTCGTTCGTGTATAGGATATATTTTGATCAAGCCAGTGACACGAATTCTTCGGCGCGTTTCGTTCGTGTTTGAACGCGAGCTTACTTGTTGCACCTTGCATTTCCACTATGTAACCTGAAAAATCCGTGCGCGGCTTAACCTCCACAGCCTTACGAGGAAGAATGTAATATGCATATTACGGAGATAGACTATCGTCGTTCCTGGAATGTCGCGCTTCTTTTCTCTCACGCGAGCAAATATCGAATACTATTTCTGTTGCGATGATATGTCGTGCACGACGAGAGAAATCTTGGCTCGACGTACGGCATTACGTTACCGAGAAATGATAGCGTTCGAGCAAATTGATTAATATCGGCACTCGAATCGTTTCTCTTGCAAGAGTTCGACACATGTAACATAATTATCAGCCTATGTTGCTTAATCTTGGCCTCGCCATCTTACAACTTGAAAGTAGAAGAAAATTTCATCGCATCGTGTTTGTACTCAAAGTGTTCCACGGTGTAATAGCCTGTCCATAAATTATCGAAAGTTTCAAAGTTAATATTCCAGCTCGAAACTACGATCTTTTATATGTTCGGCCTCGTTATTAGAGAGATACATTGTTTGGCTATCTTACCGGTATTAGTCGTGTGGTCATTAATACTAATAACGTATATTCCCCTATCGACATATTCTGTCAATTTGCCCATACAATCGAGGAATAGTTACACCGTGCCTCGTTGTAGTGTTTATCTTTTCAGTTTTGTATATTCGAATAGCCTCGCCCCATAAATGAATAAATAAATAAATAAATAAATACATAAATAAATAAATAAATAAATAAAACGCCGGAGCGAAACTTCCGTTGTACCATACCGTGAAATATCGCGAAACTCGAGCTTCCACGATCGCTCTGAATTTTCGTAGCCTGAATACGGAATTTAGCGATGGCATAAAGATGAAACTACGAGCTGTATGAAGAGACGAAAAATAATTCACGTGTTGCAGCGTGGCTGGCTACGGTTGTTCGTACTTCCCATCGTAAGCTTACACGTGTTAGCGCGTATTTATACGCGTATGTTAATGTATGGTAATTTCCCGAGGAACACGCTCGGTGCATGCCTCAACGTGCTTACACAAATTCATAGCGAGCTTTATTTTTATATTTTCCCATACTTCACGGTTTATCCAGGGCTGACAACGTACGTAGCCGCCATTTATCACCGGCGGATGACTTCCGTCACGAAATTCATGTTCATCGCCGCGCTCCATACCTAATCATCGATCCATCCGGACAGATAGCCTGCCCGGATACCAAATGTTCTCTCTCGTTTGACTCGCGTTCCCCTGTTCGGCAGTTTTCGCTGATTAGTTCACGATGAAATGGATACCCTTTCTATTACACTCCCGTTCTCTGTCTTTGTACTTTTCCCGACGTTTCGAATCGATAAAACCGTCGAAATAAGTGTATTAGTCTCTTCGTGCCAAACGTCAGCAAAAATTCCAACAACGAAGGAGGGAGATCGTGAAAATTCCATGGAATAAATTAAATCGTCTTGGCGAGATTTGTAACCAATTTGAAAAAAAAGAAAATATATATATATATATATATGATAAGTACGATGCTCGTATTTATTGCGAACGTATATTTAATGTAAATTAGTACGCATGAACAGCCATCTTAAACATACATAATAAATGTTAAATGTAATCTACCGAATATTGAAATTTATTAATATAATCGATAAATTGACTGCTCAAGTACGTCCGTGAATCTGTACGAAATGTATCCTTGTATTAAATATCTTTTAATTTCCACGTACACTTCCATATTTGTTCCAAGCTTTCGTCAACGATAATCTCTTTCGCTGTTCGATCGACGACTCGTCGAACACGGTCAAACATTGACAGAGATCGCTGTATTTGCAACAGTTTAAAAGCCTCCGGATACGTACGCATGCTAATGTACATAACGACGCGTTACGAGAAAAAGACAGAAAAAAAAGAAAGTAGAAAACAGAGGAAAGAGGCGAACGAAGGGGAAAGAATCGCTGTGGATAGAACGCGGAGGAAACGAGAAAGTTGAAAGAGGGTGGACAATCGGAGAATGGAAGGGGATGAAAATGAAAGGGGAAGTAGAACTATTTCCGACTTGGTTTATGTTTTATGCGCGATGGCAAAAGGGGCTTGCAATGGGCCGTACACGCGGCTATCGCGCAGTCAAAGTGACCGTGAGATCGAGGAAATTGTTTGAGAGCTTTCAGAGCTTTCGTTTCGGATTAAATGTTCGTGGCAGGCCTGCTGGAAGGGTTGTTGATGTAAGTGGGTTTTTAGTAGCCCGCGTTTTAAGTAGTTACCGCGAAGATGAAAGTGACGCGGAATTGTTAGAATTAGCCATTCGAGAGAAATTACTTAATAGGTTTTACGAAGATATCCTGGCTAAACGATAAACGTGAATCCATTCTCGATTCCATCTACATTCTAATTTGCATTTTAACATGCACCGACCATATACGATTCGTCTGTTACGTACTCTTATCTTTATTCAATATTGCGACATGATCACAATTTCGACAGCAAGCAACTGACAAGGGAAGACACCCAACTCGTAAATTAAAAAAGCTATGAAACTTCGGGGATATGTGGAGAATAGATAGATATAGATATGTAGCGCGCAATTTTTTTTCTTTTTGGCTGTCCAAGTTCGCTACAAAGGGACGAAATTGGCCCCCGAAAATCCGACCATTTTCCGATTTTGCGTTACAAATCGTCGTAACGTTGATCAATTTTTCATCAAATGACAGTGCCAATTGTAAGAAATCAATTTTGTCTGAAAACCTTCTTCCTGTCTCTATTTTCCGAAAATTTCCTCGCACTTAGCGAACGAGCAATTATTTGATACGTTTCTTAATATTGTTGAGAGATAAAGTACCTTCTATGACGAGATACATGTAACACCAAACAATTAACAGAATTCGTACATGAAAAATACCCTCCGCGTATCCAAATATTTCTTATTTCTTTTTTTGTCCTATCGCGAACAAAAGTTGCGAAAACTTTACCACCCCGCTGTACATGCCGATAGCTTTTGTATCTACTGTAAATCCGGAATTAATAGAGTAACGGAAAATATTCCCATTCCTTTCCATCGATTCTTCCTGCAGAAAGGCACGCCTAAAGAAAAAGCCGAGACACCCAGTGCTGTTGCATTGCACGTTTGGTCATTGAAAATTGTTTCACGAAGAACGCGTCACCGTAGAACGATTCATTCCTGGTAATTTCGCAGTTACGTTCTCGGACGAGCAAGATGTGCTGCGTCGAGCAAACACACTGGCACAGGTAGCCCAGTAATTTGTTTAGCTGAAAGCCGCGCGGCTCGTAATATGTTACGGGGTAAACGCAGCGAAACGATATCGTAAAATTGCTGTTTAAAGGGGAGGATGCATATTGTACAAGAGACGCGCGCGCTCTCGAACATTCGTTTCTTTCGCGTCGTTCGCGTCCCACGATAACTGCAAATGCGAATTTTTAACAGGTTCCCTTGCCATTGCAAGCCGCCACTTGCGGAAGGCGTTGATAGACGACGATAGCGGTTAAAGCGTTGATCGCTTTGATTTATGAAAATCGGAAATTCTTTTCGGGATAGCTGTTTAATTTTCAGCGCTGCGGTCGGGCGTAAGTAATTGATAGAAATATACTTTGGATAAATATTAAATGAAAACCGTTGTGATAATTAATTATCGAATAACGATATCGATATTAGGATACACGCAAATATATGAACGCGATATATAGATAGTATCCGCAAAATAAATTTCTGCGGTACTATTGTTAATTAAAGTTGGTTTATACGAGGCGATCCTCTCTTTAGTTCACATCGATCAATCATGTAGATTCGAAGAATATTTTTATATTGCAAGAATGTAACTTGCAGAATATATCTCGAAGAGTTCGTCCCCTTGGAAATGGACGACGCTTCTTGCAGTTATGATTACAACGTTCATTTAGATGCAGTGATTCGGTGGTACTATGAAGCTCTGAAGCTGTGACACGACTCTTCGTCAACGCTGATACGATTTTACCAGCGCGCGGAAAACGCATACGGAAAACAGCAGCTGCAGTTCCAAGTAGAATCGGCGATGTCTTAGATCAGAGGGAACGAAAAATTTCCGGAAAGTTTAAAGCTCTGTTTTATTCCTCCAAAGACTTCGCGCGCACGATACACGTTCTCGTCGCGCGTAACAAATTGTCCGCCTGGCCGTCTCCTACGATCGCGCGTTGTTCTCAGTTCTATCTCCTCTTAATTTCATCTTCGTTCGAATAAACACAAATTCACGGCTACTTCGCATTCGTATCTTCGTTAGCCAACTAATAATACAGATAACACGGGCAAAAAGCTGTGGACGAACAGTGAGAACGATGAATGGGGTGAAAAGGGGCGGCTGCGGAGGGTGGGCAAAGAAGTCGAAGTCTCGCGGCACGAGGGTTGCACGAGCAGCCGAGCCACTCGTTGGCGCAACGGTGTCGTTAGATCTTAATGGCCGACAACGATGCTTCAGGACGTTTCGACAAGCAAAACGAACGACGGTGGTGAAACGAATGGCGCCTGGAGGAACGAAGACGGCGCAGAGTGTTCAGGCTGGTGCGTCTCGAGGCGCGGAGGGTGCTCGTTCGCAAAACGTGGTTCTTGCCAGAGAACGTAGATCGCTTCCGGCTACGTGGACGTAATCTCACGTACCTATGCAGATACGTGTATTCGCACGCGAATGCGGAAATATTTGCGCACTTGTACGAACAATTTATGTACGTATTTCTGTTATACCGTAAACACGTTGAAATTTCCTCGGCGCTGTAATATGATCGAGGTATCGTGATTACGTTAATAATATTTAAAATGGGATTGAAAATGGTCGTAGAAATTGCAAGATATTTAGTACAAGCGTATATTTCAGAGATTTTGTATCGATGGACCTCGATATCCACTGGGACCATCCATAAGACGTATTATGTGTTTAAGACGACTATTCGTAGAGTATACTTTTATTCGATCTATGTATACAGTAAATATCCTGTAACTTCTGTTGCGTTATTAGTATAGATCGTAGATTTATAATATTCGGTATAGATTGTCACATCGGTTTACATTTTTATCGATATAGCGCAGACCGTCGTGTTCCGTTGCAGCACTTATGAAAATTCAAAGAGTTCCGTACAACGTAGCAAATAGAATATTCATAAAAATTTTCTCTGGTAAATATTGAAACACTTTCGTAAGCCACTGTACGTATGTGTCCAACAAGGAAAGTCATATCACGTAGGCAAACTGCGTTTTAAGGCCATTGCCGGAGATTCACTTTTCCCTAGAATCCACGGGAAATTTACTTGGCCATGCTCTGAAATCAGAATTTATCGTCGAAGGGAAGGAAGTCCATTTCCCTGTACAAAAGAAAATAGTCCGCGTGTTTTATTTTCGTTTGACGCCGCGGGAAAATGGCTGTTCGTCTGGTTTAATTCGGTGGTTCTCTCGGGGTGGTCTTCTTTGACACAGAACCCAGAGAGCGAACCCAGCCGTGAAGAGACCTCGGTTAACTCCTTGTTTTAGATTTTTCCTCGTGTATGTTAGAGTCTCCTTTTTATTCCGGTTATTACCTTAATACCGTGTTTCGTGTAAAAGATTGAAATATCGTACAGTCTTGTCGGCCGGCGTGATACTTTCAGTTAAAATTGCGCTTTAACGTAAGTACAGCTTAACCATAAAAGGGGCGTGACTCGATCTCTTGCACGTTACATTTTAATATTATCGTCAAACGATAACACCAGTTTACAGTGTTATTAATCACAACTGCAAACAATAATTTTTCTACGTTTCATCCGATAACATCGAATAACAAAACGTTTGATCCCACTGCTTTGACTTCGTAATAACTTTCAACGGTTAAGCTCGAGTTACGCGGATCGTTGTATTTGTTGAAATTTCCGTACGAATCTCTTAACATTGGCGAATCTTCCTCCGTTCCTTAAGACATTAGATTTACATTTATCTCTATGGAGAATATTGGATTGTTGCTTGATACCGATCTTAATCCGTGTCACGAGTCTGACACGATATTCTAACGTAAGGGGTTAAATGTTCTCGATGAAAACGGCGGGATATTTCGAAAGCGATTCAAACTTGTCCAAGCTAGCTGTCCGTATACGCGGTAAAAATTTTTTAAAGCTTTCACGATATCATTTATGTGCAAATGTGACAAAACTGAAACTTAGACGGTGTTCTTAAAGAATTCAGAAATTCAGTTTGGCTGATGCACGGTGGAAATTCATAAAATTGGGTCGCGTGTGATGGAAGTTCACAGATTTTCGATCATCGATAACGGAAATTTAGAAAATTTACATCACGTATAACGGAAGTTCGCAAAGTTCTCGATCACGTACGATGCGCAAATACTAAAAACTTTACTTCTCGTAACTGTAATCGTTTGCCCGTCGATTCGTCTGCACATCGGTCAGACTCGTTATATTTTCTTCTATATTTCTATTATATTATATTTCCTTAAACATATTGGGAAAATACTCACAAAGGTATGTCTTCAAAAAGAAAATTCAGTAATTGGTTATTGCAGGTGATACTTAAATCGAAGGGCAAGTGGTTTTAAGCCAACTTACTATACACAGCCATAGAAATGTAGACATTCGTGATAAAATCCTGTGAGTAAATATGGTAATACTAGGAATGGCGAATATCAAATCACCATTTATTAATATTAATTTTAATTTACCAATATCGATTTACCACTTCTAGCGTTTATCTCCCTTTCACAATAGAAAGAGAAGAAAAAAATACTCATACCACTTTTACTCCGAATCTCTCAATAACGATCGAAAAATATCGTATTTGTTTGACTAAATTATAGTTGTATTTTTGAAATTGAGCATCGATCCACCATAGACATTCCAACTTACGCACATTAATTTGCAGTTTTAACAAACGTTGTCCCGTATCCGCGACGTTCCGAGCCATTAATTTAATGATCAAAAACGTGTTAGTCGGCTAAATCGATTGCCCAGTGAGCATCGGTTAATCGGTTTAGCTGATTTACCGGTTAACCGCGTCAGCAGCAATTAAAACGTGCCACTGCTAGTAGAAGAACGATTTTATACGGGCTACGGTACACGGCCATTTGCACCGAGTTGGAACGCGTGAAAACGGACATCGAATGTACTCGTTCGAACGTCAGTTAACGTTTACGGACGGTTTTCTTGCAAGCTCGGCCAAGGTATTATTGAAATCTGCAAGCTCAGGTTTCAACCAAAATTCAAGAATGCCTCTGACAGAACCAAAGGGAATGACTTTGCTCGCACATTTCCAGCGAGGGGAACATTGAAATCTTGTTAGCTTGAATTTAATAATGGAAACAGAAGTTGGCTCGTTGTTTCAATCCATCAAGGAATAAGATTATCGTTTTCATTAATGAGTATAATTATTCGTAATGTCGTAACTTTTGAAGACGAAAATGAGCGTTTTGCCATTTTCCTTTTCGCTTGGACGTTATTCTTGAATAATTATATCGATTGTACTTTTGATGCGTTCAACGAATTCAGAATTCAAAGATGCAAGAACAAGGAGTGCCAGGGTGAATGGTTTATTGGAATTTGTAAGCTATTCTTGAATATATTCGGAATTCGAGGATATCGATGGGTAGCTGGATTCCCTGGAAACAATTTCTCCGTAAACTGAAGTGGTGGAGCTATCGAACTCGGCAACCTTGGATTGAAAACGATTCAGAATTCAAGAACATGGCTGCTGGATCCGGAGGAAAATATCTATCTGCCAGCTCCGGCGAAAGAGACCTTGAAATCTGCAAGCTCAGGTTTCAACTCTAAGACAGAAGTAAACTGAATTCGATAGCTTTAACAAGATCAACTTTTAATAGATTCAGAATTCAGGAGACCGCGTCGATGTATTTTCCCATCCACGCAAATATAAATTTCGTATAAAAATCCACGGTTCGATCACAACCTATTATTTTCTTTATGTTCCGTATCTTTACCGCAACGTTCCAATAAATGTTTCCACGATCTATGTACACTCGCACGATGACAATTTCGCACGATTTCCGCTTATAGGATACCTTAATAACGTTTCTACAGAAACTTCAAAAGTACTCTATAACGAGATTATCTCATTAAGGATTGTCGTGTTCCATTCGAAACCGAAGAAACGGAACGTCGTGAAAGTTCCCGGCCGCCTTCGCTGTCGAGTAAACTTTTAAACGAATCCTGCAAATTTCATCGCTCTCGGTAATCATTATGAAATATATTTTCACAGGCAGCGGAGCTGTTGCGTGAGATTACTGTCTCGGCGTAAATCTGCGCCACGGATGAAGCTACATCGAGCGATCGACAATTTGTAACGTTGATCGATCAGAGGCGAAGATTCAATCTGCACCGGTGTAAAAGGCTCGCGGAAAATGTGGCTCGGTTCCAGTTCAGCCGGTGAATGTACATTTCCATTCTTCCTCCCAGTTTATCCGTTGACCCGGCAGAACGACTTCCGGCTCGTGAAGCTTCCACGAAGCGACCACGGAAAAATCGAGAGGAACAAAGATGTATGATAAGGTAGGATTATTTCAGACAGATAAGTTTCAACAGCTTAAGGTTTAACCTTAATCCTCGTACAGAATGATCAAACTTGGTGTATATTATGAGACGGGAATTATTGATCGACTGTCATACCGTAGCTGGAGAAACATAATAATAATTAGAAAAATAAGACAATAGTAATTATTCTCTGTTAGCCGTGGAAGAGGAGAAATCTTTGGCAGAATCTCTAAATCAGGTTTTGACGGTAATTCGAGAGAGATCCGAGAAAAGGTGAGTTCGTAAAAAGAGAGATTCTTTTCTGGAAAATGCTTCACGCGAAAATTGTTCGTGTCCTGTACGCTTCACGGACATGGTATTTTCGAGTCGAACATATGGAAACGAATTCTGTCGTCAAGTTGATCGCGGTCTACCGATTAGACAAACTCGTTAATGCTATAATTGATTCATTAATTTAGCCATTGCGGGTTGGTAGTAATCCGCAGGAAGAAGCAGTACCAGACGTTTAATCGTTGGCTTCGGAGGTGATAACGATCAGAGGAACCTCCGAGGAAAATTGTTCGGCTAGTCCGCTAATTGAACAGAGAAAGAGACGTACACAGGCTGACGACAGGAATTCGAATATTCGTAGACACCTTTTACAAATGTATTCTACACGTGTTATACGAAACATTTTACAATTTCGTTAGCACAGTTATCCGATTCGACTATCGCGATTGTATCGATCAAATTACAAACAAATCTGAACGTACATAAGTCGCAAGACATTTAATAGAAATCTATATTCCTCGGAGACGACAAAGCTATTTAAACAGTCGATTGTCCATCATATTAATAAACCGTATTTTTTCATGGTATTTTCCCTGTGACCGTATTTAACATTTATTTTACAGGTTTCCCACGCTCGCCACCAACGAGAACGCTCGAAATCGCTTTGAAAAGCGATTCAAAGAAGCCACGGCGTTTGACACGATAAAAGGCGTTGCCCTGCGCTCTCAGTAACCCTTTTCGTCAGTCAGACGGCTCTCTTTTACAGTTTCTGGAAACGGCGTCGATGTACAGTGGCGATCGAGACTGGTCAGACGAGGAAAATCAAAGGGCCGACCGCCGCGCGCCAGCAATTCCAATTCTGCAAAATAATTTTTCCCTGTTCAACCGTCGCTCCCTACGACACCCATTCTCATTGGATTTCCGCTTCCTTTCTATCTTCGTTCATAGCCGATCCCCCCAAGAAACGTCGGTTTGCTCGCACTCCACCGGTAATCCCGCTAAATTGGAATTTTATTAAGCTCTGCCTTTTTCCCTCGACCGCCGTCCTTCGGCGAGCTTGATCTCGTTCGTCCGCTCGAGTCACTGGTTCCGTCGTTCGCCACGTTCGCAGGGATTTTTTTGACGGTCGTTTTTCAGGCTTTTCGAGCAAACTCGGTTTCTTTTGGTTCGTTGAATATGGAAACTTTGAAACTAATTTGCAGGAGAAATGTTTCGAACTTCCAGATGGAATGTCCAATTTTCCAGTGAAATTTTCTGTTCGGTGTTTGCTCGTTTAAGAGATAAACCAGGCTAGTAATTGCGGGATAGTAAATTCGTCATAGCGTTTCGTAGGATTTCTTGGTACGTGTTTGGAAATATATCTCCGCCGTGTAGTTACGTGATAACGCGAGAATCGTGCATCTCCGTGGTTTATTTTTATTTCTATTTTTCTTCGCAATTTTGTATCGCCGAATATAAAGGACACGTCTGATTATGAACGACGCAACTAGCTCGATCAGATTCGTCGAGGTTTTCGAGAAAGATTATTCGTAATGTTTATTGAGAAACTATATGAAGTATTAGCGTAACTAGAATTATTATTGGTTACCAGTAATTACCAAGTAGACAGAATTGATTATCGAACGGACTACGCTAATAGAGATATAATAATATCGATAATCGAGTGAAAAATAGAAATTGTTCTCCGAAATTAAAAACTGACAATCGATCGTAACGCAATAAATAAAAGAATCGAAAGAATCTGTAAAACTTACCTAAAGTAAAGTGTCTTTAATTAATTAGTCATTTTAAAAATGCTTCTTGCCGATATAACGTCGTTCGTTCGGCATGTAAAAAATACTTGAGGACATTTCTAAAGATTCGTTTGACTGGCTTCTATGCTACGATGGGTCTCCAACTTTATTAGCTTCGGACAGTTTAAGGAAATAGCAGCGAATTGTACGTTCGAATCCCTTTCCACGCCACAAAAGTGTCAATTATCTGGCCCCTGCGATATCGAACATTTTTTCCAATTACATCCGGGCAATAATCGTAACGAAACCCGCTCATTATGCGGTTAATCCCTTTTTCGTAGTCACCAGCAGACGAATACCATCGCACCGCCAGGTAAAATTCTCTGAAAAGCACGTTCCACGAAATGCCAGAAAGACCTGTTTGAAATTCGACCCGCGCGAACTTAGCATTTCCGAAACATTAAGCGTCACATTTTAACGAACCCAAAAAACAATCTGCGTTAATTAGGTTCTGCCCTGTGCTCTCGAGCGTCTCGTATGCAACTAAGCATTTAACATTTTTAGAGAAATGAATTTTCTGAACTCGAGAATTATGTTCTTCGCATTTATGAAGAAAATTTCCCGTTGTTTCTCGCGTTTCGTATTTTCGTTGTACCGTATCAGATACGTAAGGTACAGCATAACAATTGTAAAAGAACGTATTATTGCGTATCTCGGACGTAATTCCGTTTAAAGAAGGGAATAAAAATCCCGTAACATTTAGGTCGATGTAATTATGTGAGAAATGCTTCTGTTTGGAAACGAAATTCAAAATATATTTGAACATTTAGGTCGAGAGAAGGAAATATCAAGGAGTTATACGCTTTGGTATAGTATCAGGACTGCAAAATATTCGGCTAAAACGACACTTCTTAGGTGTCTTTGAGATCTCTGAAGCCGAAAACGAGGATCGTTTCTCACGGAAATAAGGCGTAAAAGTTTCGGCCAACCTGTTGATGCGTAACGTTCTCGCGGATTTTGACGTTGTCGTTCTTTAAATTCCCTACTCTAACCTGCCGGTTAGACCACCACGCCTTGCTCTGTATGTATTCGAATCGTAAATATCGGACTAAATTCCGGTTATTTTCTATATTTTCTTTGTCGCCCAAAAATATCCCCGGAAGGACATGTACGGATGAAAAATTTTGTAGTCCGGACACCGCGCTTTATCCGCGAGTTTTACCACGACTTTTTCGTTAGACAAAAGCAAACCGTCGAAAAACTAAAAGAAAGACTAGCAAAAATAGATTCGGTACGCGCATTAACCATTCAAATTCCTCGCAAAACCGCACGACTCTGCCAAACTCCGATCCATCTTGCGGCAGCCCATTAAGAACACAAAACTCTGTCGCCACGGAAACCCACCGCCCGATTTAATACCACCCCCTTTAATGCTACCCGGATGGATAATTAAATCACGTCGATCGTTGGTACTATGGAATTGTTCGCAATTCACCGGGTCGACATTCATCAGCCGCGGTTCTTTCCACCCCTGGAGTTATTTCGCTCGAAACTCGTGGGGGTCCACCGCCGAAAATCCATTATTTCGTTTTACAGAGACAAAGCGGAGCCGGAGGAAACGTACGATCGAACCGGAACGCGTCCATTCGTCCCTTCCAACCCTCTGGTCCCGGGCCACGCTTCTGTGCTTTCCTCTCCCTGCCGGTTTTCGCCGCGTCTTCGAGAGCGAGGGTGGCTGTCTAAACGCGTCGTTTGTATGCGCAAGGACTGCATAAGAAATTCGAACAGGGTGTTTGTGTTCGACGTTGCAAGGATTAAAGGGAGGGTGGGGAAGGGATTTAAAATAAATGAAAGGGGATAGGTGAATGTACAGGGTGTTTCTGAATTGGCGATGCAATATGTAATGCCGAATGTTTGTTAATAATACGAAAGTATTATTATATTATATGATATATTATATATTAACGAGATTTATAGGTTGATTAAAATAACACACGTTTCGTGGATTAGGAAAGGTGCGCAAGTGCAATATAATATTTTGCAAAGAATTAAACGTTTGTACCTGCATCTGTCGCAGTTTCGAGGCCAAGGTATATAAAACTGATGTGACGGTGTACGCGTTAAGGACGAAGCGATAGTTGGCCATAATTGATGAAATTTATTAAAGGAACAGGCTCCGCGTGAAAAACTGTCGCTCTACGTTTTCGATTTATTTTATCCTTCGACTTATTTTATCCTGTACCTTTCCTATTGTATTATTTCAGATACACCCTGTAGAGAAGGAAAAAAGACAGAGGAGAGGAATGACCCGTAGATAGTGGTAAAGTGTAGAAGAGAGTGGAAGATTAATGGAGCCTGAATTTTCTACGAAATTGTGCATGTCTCTCGAAAAGCTGCACCAGTCGATGCATAGATACGACGAGTAATAATGATCTGGATAGAAAGTGTATCGATGGATCTAACCGGTTTAAAATGGTAATGAACGAGTCGAAGAACACTGTGATTTGTGAAACTGGTACTGGTTATTTTATGGAAGACTCCATGTTGATTGGAAAAACCGGTTTTTTGTTAAGCAAGAACAATTTGTAACGACCTGAAACGGGTGGTTTGAAACTCAATTTGTTGCCTAAAAAATGTCAGTTTTCAATGGGAAACGTGGAATTCGTTTTCGGGCACATATCTTGAGGCAAAAAAGTTGGCTGTTCCGTTTTGATAAATTTTATAAGAGTCCCTTGCTTTTGTAGTAATATTTGTGAAAACAACAGAGAAACATTTTACGCGAAACTGACGAAGAAGTAGAAAAAGAAAGCGATCGACTAATTGCAAGGAAGAGATGGCTCTTAACTCTGCTACATTCTCTGAATCATTCTTGGCTCAATCGCGTTCCTTTGCCGCCAAACGATTCGCCCGATTTTCCTATTAAATATCAAAATTCCTCTGGAGCCATCACTTATAATACTTACCAATAAGAGATCGAGGAAAAAGGAAAAGAATTTTATTCGGATTAATTCTCTGCCAGAGGAGAAAATTTAAGCAGGAAACCCTCTAGTTGCGTAGAAATTTAATAAAACGAAAAGAACTGACTAACACAAAACGAAAGCTGCTCTGAATATCGAATTTTTCCTGTAATATTAAAACACGAAGTTTATTATTTTACCTGCCGATACATACATATACGTCATTAAAGCAAACAACAGAGAAAAAAGGAGGAAAAGGGAAAATATTCGAAAACTGAATGTCACTGATTGAACGAAATATTTGTAAATAAATTCTCAGTAAATAAACGTGTTTAATTTTCCATCGTGTTTGACGATTCAGGATAGGTTGGTGTATGGATTCAATGAAATGGAACATCGACGAGAGGCAAGTAAACTTATCGATGGAAGGTGTTGCATTACAATGAAAATGGAACGAAGTTCCTCTGCTTCCTGCTAGTTTCATAAGGCGACGCGAGGAACGGTTAGAGGTGATCGCGATTAATGCAAAACCGTGAGTCAGATCATTCCAATTCCATCGGAACCGGCATTCTTTCCACCGTTATATATAAGAAAGAGGAAGATCCGGAAGGTTAGCTGCGCAACTGAACGAAGGAACGATTGGGTAGCATCGCTGGGATTAATACAATCCTACTCCGCCGAAGAAAGGGAAATCAATTTCAGGAGTAACGGGAAAAAAGCGCCGGTATGATGAAAGAAGATACGATGCTCCGATTCATGGTGTTCCTTGTGAATATAAATTATGGCGATCAACCCTCTACTTTGCACCCAAAATTCTGATAAAAATATAAGAACAAAGACACAGAAAAGAAGAATAATATCCCGTCGTATTTGATAAAATCTCGAAAGATGTATTTATCATATACTCTTGCGAGATACTGCGTGACAAATACAGTTTCTAACTGATCATTGAGAAACGAAATTTAATCGAGTGAAAAAGTTCAACACGTTTGATGAAATTTAAAACGCATCGTTACGTACTTTTGCAAGATGCTACTTGAAAAATAATACCGTTAATCGATCGTCAAACGCATCAGTTAATTCTAAAAATCTGGCATTGGTCAAGATAGAAGTGTCACTTTCTAGCAAGTAAAAAATAAGCAAAAATATTACATATCCGTGCCAAGAATTTATCTTGTCTTATTCATATTCTGAACTCTCTGGAATATTCGTTTCGTCGTTAGAAACCTTTCAGAACTACCTCGAGAGAGACACATGTTTCTTAAGAACAGTCACAAAGTTGCCCGCTAAATAGCCAAAAGTTCCAATCTTTCCCGTACTTGTCTCGTTTCCAAAAATATATAAATATACTTTCTCCAGAAAGAAAAGAAGAGTATTCGCCATCCATTCGATAGGAGTAGTCGTCGTTTAAAGACACAAAAGTGGACGTAGCTGGCGTTGTCGCCATGCACGCTCGCGAACAAGGAAAAACGGCTAGGAAAAAACGTGGAATCGCATTTGGCACGGAATAGCTGATCGGATCGCTGACTTTTATTTAGAAATAAACGAGAAACGAAGGGGGGAGAATGAAAAACATAGAGAAGAAAGCGAGAGAATGTACGGGCACGCACGTGGTCGGTTTTGTACGCGTCCATTCGGCGTGAAATCGGTCTTTATTCCATCGGGTCAGTCTTAAAGCTCTGTCGCGCTAAAAACTCCGTATTAGGCGTTCAATGGCCACACGCTTTCCGGCCGGAAATTCCGCCATTGAAATCCGACCCCGAGCGAAATATGGACGCGCTCTACTGTATCAATTAACTGTTCCATCGGCCGGATCGACGCTGCCTTTTTCATCCCCTTGTGCACACCACCGGTAGCGATGGCGATTCGATCCAACTCTACTCAGGGTTCTCGAACAATTTGCATAAAATCTGAAATTCCCCTTTCGAAACATCATATTCCGACAAATGTTTGTTAGACGAAACACTCGCCGAAACGAACCAAACGGATTGATTCTTTTCTTTATAAATGAAAGAACGGGTGAAGTTGAAAAATATCGGAGTCCCGTGAAATCTTTCACGGGCAGAATTTACGGGTTCTGGTAATTTCCGAACTTCGAATCGCAATTGGTAAAAGTGTCGATGATCGTAAAAGAATCTTGAAAATCTGAATCGAGAAATTAAGATCGCCGAGGAACTTCTCTTTTTTCGAGAGAGAGAGAGAGAGAGAGAGAGAGAGAGAGAGAGAGAGTTCAGACTTTTATCTAAGACTTTCCGAAGTTTGATGAGACGAGTTTCGACGTTCGAAATTTTGACAAATTCTATCGAAGATCGATATTTCCTGCACAAAGTGAAACGTATGGGTTTCGCATTTATCGATATTTTTGGTTTTCAAAGGCGGTTTCGAAGCGTGTCGAGGCCCATCGCTAGCCGCACGCAAACAATTATCGATTCTGGGGAAAAATGAAACCCCCTCTCGATGGCCCCCGCGTCGTTGCAAACGGCTGAATGCACGCCGCAAAAATATCTGGAAATTTCAATCGGCGAGGACTCGCGTGTCCCTCTTTCGCCTCGGTTAGCCTCGTGTTTCATCCCTCCGGTATCCGGCCGAAATTATTTTTCTCTCGCGTCGTCGCTCAGCCAATTTTTTTTCGTCGATTTTGAATTTTCTATAACTTTGGTGCTCGCCTTTTAACCGCGCTACTCGTCTCTATACACGCCCATTATTATCCAAGTAAAGGCACGTAAGTAGATCAACGTCGATCGGAGGAATTTAAAAACACGCATTTACGTATCGATGTTTCCGAGATTGTTTCTGAGAGTTAATATCCTCCGGAGGCAACCAATTATGTTCGATGGAAGTTGATTTTATTCGTTGCTGCCGGCTATTTGAGGGAAAATGGGAAATTTCAAAAATGTCGACGGAAGTCGTAACAGAGAGTTATATTAAAAGATGAAACTAGAATTGCCTGCATAGTGACGAACGACTACTTTCATTTGAATGTTTTACGTTTATATCGAAGTTCTGATCATGTTTTCACGGGGAAATTTGTTTCATTCGTGAATAGTGTTTTTATTAAATACACAGGGGGAAGAGGATGACCGTACGCGACAGAATAAGTCGAATACGTGGAATAAAATTCTTTTACGCGACGCTTCGTTTTCGAGACGAATGATTTTAAATACTGCGAGACTGTGCGTTGCGTTAGTTTACTCGTGTATTTCGCAATTGTTTCGAATATGTAATCGACTGTAATTTTATTTCGGTATGGAGATTGCTTTAGATCTCACATTTTCCACTCTTTTAGAGTAGTAGTAGTATACTTTTAATGCTAAAGTTACCGAGACTTTCATTCGAAAAATTACTGAAATTACAATTACCCTGATACGATGTAAATTCCTACATTACGCATTTTCATTTTACTTTTTCACATGGAATCGGCGAAATTCTCTGCCGCAATTATACATAGCACGACTATTCAGCTTCTCTATGTGCAGCATTATACAAAGACCACTAAAATGCTATCGTTTGCTCGATAAAAAAAATTTAAGGATCGTAAAAATTCACGGAACTATACAGTTTGAACGATCGGTATGATAAAGTTCGCAAGCGTGACGAATAAAAGCGACTGAGCAACAACAGCTACTTCTGGCAAGTCACTTAACTCGCTTTATAAAATCGCTCGAACTTAATAAAGTTTCAAGTGTCCGTTATCAGCAGTTCGACCCGATAACGAAGTGGCGCGTCGCTTGGAAACGCTTCTTCGCCTGGGAAACTCTCGACGAGGATCTCCTTGCCTAGAAACGATCGACTTCGCGGTACAAATGTTTTTCCAGGGCACTTTCAACCAACCGCGAGAACATCAACGTCGAGAGAAACTCGAGATTTTGTTCTTATCGCTATCAAACTTCCAACAATATCAACGGGTATCTTTGTGTTCTGGACGATTATGCAACTTGAAACTTCTACTATTTCTAGAATCGATCCACTCCAGTTGTCACGGTTGGATCTCGTGCAGGAGCGTGTCAGGTGTATTCATTTGCGTATCGTAACTCGCAATCAATTCTGTGCCACTATATTCTAACGAAGTTAATTTTCACGAAGAAACTTATTATTCTGAAGCAAGAAACGAATTGTAAAGGTCTGTTATAAGGAGAGAAATATTTGATAGAAATACGATACATCTTCTCTGACGCAATCCTAAGAATACAGCGAGCTCGATCGGTCAAGATATTTAAAGTAGATAAGGACTCTTATTGGTCAGACAGATGTCTCTGTCCGAATGTGGATCAACTTGACGGTCAATTATATCTGTAGCCATTCTGTCGTGTGCAAGTAAAATATAAATAGTAAAAAGTTTAAATAGGATCCATGAAAGATAGGATCCATGTTTTGTAATGAATTATTTTTAATTATTACAATTATTACAAAGGCACGATATCCGTCATTCGAATCTCTTTCACGCAAATTTCAACTCCAGTCGCCTACAAGACCGGTGCTGATCGAACGACACAAATGCTGCCCAAAGCAAGAATCGCTAATAAAAAGATATAAAGGGAGGGCAACGTGTCTCGTCTATCGATGAAAAATTCACGATTTAATCCAATTTGGATATATATCTGTTTGAGGGCTGACCATACGTCGCTGACAACTTCGAGTTAGTTTCGGTAGATGGTGAATTTTCAAGCGGTGTGTCATTTTACGGGGAAGGGATTCCCAAGCGTTTCACTGATTTTTCAGTGAGCGAAATCTGGTTGGGAAATAGCAGGATGTGGACGATGCATGGAACCGTTTCGTTCGGTTTCGGAATTATGGTAAAAATGGCACTTTCTAAAGGCTTACAGGATTTTCCGGGAAGTAGCCTGTTCGTTCCTGAAAATCACATCTATTTTCCTTTTTCAAACGGCCATCCGCTTTGTCCCGATATATCGAACAATTTCGTTTTACATCGCCACGCTTTAACTTTTCACACGTCGATTGTTTGCTGTATTAATTAAATTCGCAAATGTAGTCTTTTTCCGTTTCATTTTTTTTCCTGATCTAAATTCAGATTTAAAATTGTAGTTCCTCTCTTTGTCGCGTTGAAAAATATTTTCGACAGAACCTTTTACATATCCCAACGAAAACACTTGACAGAAAAATCTGCACCTTCGTGCACAATAACAAAATTTTTATTTCGGCTCGTAATTTCTCTGCTTACGCTCGCGCAAAAATATAAAAAACACACGGGTTTCGCGTAGTTCACAAATAATAATCGGTTCAATTGTTCAAGAGCAAGAGTTTACGTAACAGTTGCAAGAGACAAAACTGTTTTGTGACGAAAAGTTGTTCAACGTTTCAGCTATCGCGGACCATTCACCGTGGAAACGAGCCATGTTTTCTAATGAATTATAACGCGGATTTACCATCTGCCAAACACTCCGAGTCTCATTACGATATATTACCGCTGTAAATGCAGGTACCGCGGCTCCAGTGTCCGCGTCGTGTCGCGTCACGTAAATATATACGGCGCGGCGCATAGATTTCCGTCGTCATGAATATGAAACACGCGTGGAAACTGCCGCGGCAAAATGTGTTCCGTGCTCTCTCTCTCTCTCTCTCTTTCTCTCTTTTTGCGAAACTTCTTTCAAATTAAATACATATGCTTGGAAATCGTCCGAAACGGCGTCAGATTAATTGCGATCTAACGACAGCGACCGTTTAACCAACTACGTTTGAAAAAAAATTCTCGAGATATTGAAACGTCGAAGGAATTCGCAACGTTGCTATCAGTTCTACGCGTTTCATAAAACTTTGGAGTCGTTTGATTTTTACAGAAAGGATTCAGGTGGTCAGATGTTAGACGTTGCGAGCGATTTCTATTAATTTTCCTATTTGCGTAATTTATCGCTCGAACGCTATGGACTTTTAGCGTTCGCTAGCTTCGCGGATTTATAAGCGGAATAAATGGTACAAAGCGGATTGGATCGATTAGATTTTTGTTTTCGTCGTTCTTTCATATTTTTCGATTATTTGGTACCCTCGATCGAAGCTCAATCTTGAAAGAGTTAAAATAAATTGTTCTACAGCTTAGAACTTTTTTTTTGCCACTAGTCCGCGTGGAATTTCGATCATTTGCCAATGAAAAGATCGTTTTTTATCTCATTCGCATTTATGCCATATCCGATCGCAACTCTCCAATTTATTTATCGTGGAAGAAGGAAATTATACGTGAAAAAAATATCCCGAGCTTCGGAGTCGTATGATTTTCTATATAAGAAATATATTTATCGGGGGAAAATAGCTTTATATGTACAATGTATATAGAGACCGAGACGAAGTTATCGTAGAGAATCGATGACTCGATGTTCCGCCATTAATCTTGCGAAAGGAGAGAAACGTGTCGCAAGTACTGGAACAGATTACATCGTTCGCGGGCTGTTAAAGGAAAACGTACGTCATCAGAGATGAAGAAACGGCGTTTGATTGCGTTTACGTGACGTGGCTAAGTTTCGATGCTAATCGAGACTCTTTATGCCCGATCTGCGCTTTTTACGTCCGCTACTAAGCGGCGCTAAAGAACGAGCAACGGGAAATAAATGCTCGATAAAACTCGGTAGTCGACAGTCTAAATGAAAATAAAATTGATATCTTGTGGAAATGCCGGTGTTCAAGGGTGAAAAGGAACGAGACGATCGCGCTGTAAGGCGTCTGATATGATAATAATTTAGATTTTCGAAATTGTGGCAGGTTTATGGAGTGTTGAACACTTCTGAAATCTCCGAGCTTTCAAGAGAGATTCGTGATAGTTTAGCATGCTCGTAAGTTCTAGAGATTTCTGGCGATTTTATACATTGTTAGGAAATTCGTATATGTTACATATACAAGAATGTTCACATAAATCGCGTTAATATACATAGTCGTATCGATCATTCTCAAAAGTTATATCTACAGTTACGTATATTTAGCGTGTTTAAGGTACAAATGCGCGTCAAGATATAAAAATAAATGAACGATCGATATATGTGAAAAATATACCTGACCAATTACAATTAAAGTATGTATAACGAATTGAAATCATATAATCATATCGTGCGTTGGTACAATAAAAAAAATAGGAGAAGAGATAGAATTAAAAAGTATCTCGCAGTGTACCAAAATTTCAATCGAGTCTAGGTATGTCATAGAATCAATGAATCTAAGAATGAAAGCTCCTGTGGAATCTTCAGATTCGCGCGTACTTTCGCAAATCCCAGCGTCTCAAGTTTCTCATACCTCAAAAATATTCCACGTCGTTTTTCTACACTATCTAAGAAATTTCGAAACTCGTGAAACCGTCGAGACCCAGTGCTAGGAATCCCTGGAAACCACCTGTAACACCAGAACCCTCTGAAATATGACCTCAACTATCCGGTTCTGACCGGGAAATGTTAATGGTTCAGCAACCGAATTAAAGCCAACGAAACGTCCCCACGTGCAGAGAGGCCACTCAGACTTCAGGCAAAGAGAAACGAAACCCTATCGAGATCATCGGAACGTTTTAATCAGATTAAATGGACGCACTCTAGATATTCGAGAATTCGCTTTAGTCCTTGCCATATACATATAGCTGGAGACCAACTATCGAATATTCGTAAAGCATAAAAAAAAAAAACGCACTTTCCGCCCTGTCTCAAACAGAGAAATGCTATCTACCCGTTTCGAATTTATTTCACCCCTTTCAATTTATCGAATACATTTTTGTAATTATTGAATCGATGGGATAAACTTCGAATAGATTATAATTAGGTTGCGGATGTTTACACAAATTCATATTTTTATGAATTGCAGTTCTGAAAAACTGGAATCTGGGTGGAAAATTATTTCACCTAGTAAATATTGCAGCGAATAATATATTTTGACTATTAATCCTGAATAATCATGTACATTTGTTACTGTGCATTATCGTTGTGTACCCGTCGCATTTTCATGCGCGCCTGTGCACCTTCAAATTTCCAAAAAATGCGTAAAAAAGACTCTGCAGTTTATAACGCGCAAAGATTCCATAATTTTTTTGAGATGACGTATATACGTGTATATAAGTGATTAAACACCAAAACATACACACACACGCGCGCGTACACATACACAAAAGATAACACCTACATAATAGATAGCTATTAATTTTTCACAAATCTTTTCTATCAACTCAATCGTAACTTTCGCTTCGTCTTTGCAATACTTATTACACAAATTTTCATTTTTTCTCGTCGCCGGCCATTTTTCTTATTTTCCAATAACAATGGTCAAAAAGCGAATTCCGAAACTACGTTTTACGATATAATCTCCTTGTCCTTGATCACCAGTTGGAAATCGTTCATCGAGAATAATGGAGCACCGATGTAAACCGATCAGTGATGGATATAATCGAGAGCCAAGGGAATACATCCGGCGGGGGTTTCGCAGCTGTTTCGAATATTCAGCTTTCGTGGCACGACGAGGAGAAAATGGGATTTTTTCGTCCCCTGTAGCGTGTCGTTTGATCGTGCTGTAATTGCACTCGGAAATTACTGGACCTCGGCGAGCGTGTATACGTCGATGCTCCACCCGTCTGGAAAATGAGAGTCCCTCTGATCCCGCCTGGCGACGGCCATTATCATATAGAATTTTAAATCGCCGTGATTCTACCGCATCACCGACACAATCGTACAGTGATCTCTCTCTCTCTCTCTCTCTCTTTCGCGTTGTTCGTTATGTTTGAATATCCATGGAATTTCTTTCATCTCCCGAAAAAAGCGAAGCAGCGGTCCTACTACTACCAGTGATGCTGCCTTTGAAAACTCTGAAGCGTAGGAATTGGAAGCTATGAAGAACCGATGTTTTATTCGATATGATAAGGTCTGTTTAATTTGGAATTCACAGTCTACGTTGAAAGTGTAAAATGTTGCTATGGTTGTATTCTCTCTGCGCGTAATCACCGAAGAACGTGGCGAAATGTAGTTCCATTTCGTATGATAAAGAAAATATACGTGTTACATCGCGTTGGTATATGAACAATTTTATTAAAAATGAATCTAATTAAAGATTTACGAAGTTTTGTACGAGACATAGGAGTTTTATTAAAAGGAGTATGAACCGTACGATCGCATATGAACCATAGAGATCCATATGAAAAATGTAGATGAATAATTCTATTCAGAAAATAGATCTAGTTAAAAATTCACAGAGTTCTAAACCGTATACATTAAATTCAGTGAATCCATACGAGAAGTGCCGGTGAACAATCTTACTAAAAGAACTAATGAAAAATTCACAAATTTTTAATTATCTATAACACATTGTCGTATTATATTATTTATAGCGTAACACGTAACAGCTCGTTAAACAAAAATCGTATTGATTATTTTACACATTCCAAGGTTCTTCAAGTTTTGCCACCGCGTCCGTGTCTGACCATGGAAGCGAACTTTCACTTATTTTATGCCAGTGTACCTGTCAATATCGTCAACTCGTAACTTGTAACGAAAACGTCGGTAATATCGTACAGTTCGATGGCGCAAGACGGTCCTGCTCTATCTCACACATGCGATAATCCACCCTGTACATTTTCCAAGAACTCTACCTATTTTCCTTCCTTATCCGCTTTCAATCTTCCACGTCCGTGGATAGACGAAGAAACGTCGCCGATTCCAAATGGCAGGCAAACTTCCACTCTGTCCCATCAAACGTTTCTGAAACGGATCTTATACTCTTCTTAACACCCGTGAGAATGGATCACGCGTTCGCCAAAGATCAATCCCCTTTCTAACCATTTCGTCAGACCTCTATTCTCCCATCTAGATGAAGCTCCAACACTTCGAGTCCGCAGTGGCTCGTTTCGCGGGTCCATCGATTTCTCCGGATGGTAGATCACGCGTGGCCATCGTCCAAGCCGACCATTGTCCGGTCTAACGGCGACGCGGAATCGGCCGGACGATAATGGAGCACCGATGTAAACGGATCGAGCGTCGATAATCCGTCGTTCACGGAAGAACTCGGACCGTTACGACTGGCAAAATGTGGGCCACCGCGTTTCAGATAACCTACGTACGTTCCGCTCTGTGATAGAGCCATTGTTATCGCGATCAGACGCCTTGCTTCCAGCTTTCGAAGCAGTTTCATCCTCTTCTCGGTGATCGAACGACAGTCACGTATCCCTTATCCGATGACTTTTGGCCGACAACACTCGCGATCGTCACGACTGACCATTTGGATTTTTGGTTGGCAATTAAGACGAGTTAGACGATCGGTCGTTGGTGCGACAGTTTGGCAACTCGGTAATTATCACACTGCGAACTAATTTATACAAATTTGTACTTTTATAAACGTTGCTGAGGAAATGGTATCTAGGCAAATATTTGCTTCAGCCACGTGTTAAACAGGTGTTGTATTTCGCTTTGAGTATTTTATACGTATATATTCTTGCATTTCACGTGCACCCTAGGCATTTTTGCATCTTCAAATTCTTCGTGAATGCGTCACAGTCCGCGATACAGTGAGTATATTTTATAAAACTTGGAAATGAAATGTACGAACGAACGAATGCCGATTAGAGTCGCTCGGTAACTCAATTGTTCTCATCGAACAATAGAGTTTGAAGATAGAGGTTATCAACGAAACGATGGGTAGAATAATTTAAGTGGTCGAGCTAAAAATCGAAGCTAAAGGATAGAATGCAGATGAATTATATTCGGGTTTAATGATTCTTGATTGACATGCTTTCCAGTAAATTTCTTAACCTCGTCTTTCGGATGGTAATTGAAATGGATTAAATTTAAACGTGTCTATCGATTTATCAATGGATCGTTAAGACTGTAAGAAAGAACTTCCAGAATAAAATTTTAAGACCGCGATAGCGTTAACAAAAAAAAAAGGAAAAATTTTTTAAATTAACAGATTAAAATTAATGGTTGTGGAATATTTATTTGCTAAACGGAAACTGTTTCTGTGAGAGAATCTTCGCTGGTTCTGAGACTTTCCAAGACACCATCAAAGAGATAAGTAGCAACCCAACACCATGGAGGATAGTTTCATCCCTTAATTTCATCCCTCGGTAGCTAAAGGAAGATACATAACGCTTAATTCTGCTTACTGCATAATTACGCGAAGTTAAATCAAAATAATGGAGGCTTTTAATGGTATCAGCTTTTGGTACACACCTGTCTCATAAATTGCCAAGTATGATAAAAATCGCTACAAATTGCCCGATGAGATGAAACAACTTTTAGTAAATAAACGTGCAATAAACCTCCAATTGTCTAACGTTTCTCGATATACAAGAAGTAGTAAAACGATCTGCGCTGTAAGATCAGCTGTTCTGGAAGAAATTTTGAAGCGTCTAACGACTCAAGCTGGCCTCCATAATTCACGATGTCTTATTCCTCGAAGATCGGAATCAGGTGGCCGGTTGCCACGGTTGCCCAGTTTTTCCCTTCATCCGCGTGATTATAGCCATTGTGGCTAAACGAAATAAATTGAACCCTTCGTCTAGTCTACACTCGCCCCCCCCCCTTCCATTTGCCCTCTGATCCTTTCGTTTCTTCCTACAAATGGAAAAATTATTCCCACGATATCGTAAATCATCGGCCCTTTCGTTTACTCTCGAAAATTTCATCAGACTTCTCGTTAACCCCGAAATACAGCGAAGCACTTGTTTAATTGCGAAACCAACGCAGAAACTTTCTTTTCCTTTTTCTCGAGGCTTTCGAGAAGGAACATACAATTTGTTACAACTATGTTTTGTACTTTAGAATACCTTCAACGCTT
The DNA here is from genome assembly GCA_014737395.1 of Bombus waltoni. Lineage (NCBI taxonomy): Eukaryota > Metazoa > Arthropoda > Insecta > Hymenoptera > Apidae > Bombus > Bombus waltoni. Next base: position 536,676 of record JACXII010000013.1, read on the forward strand.
CTCTTTTTTACATACGCGATGCCGTTTGCGTGCGAAGATTCTTTGCAAAAGTGCTGCACAGCTTCGTTATGCAAAATACGCGTCTTCGTTTCGTCTCTTCAAAGAATAAAGGAATTTTCTGCGAAAGATGAAATCGTTGCAAGGGAACGCCGTTATTTATGAACAAAGGGAAAAGATAAACTTAATTATTCTAATTGTAGTCGCAATTCGTTTACCCGCGATCGTCGAGGAGAGAAAATATTTCGACGATCGTTAAGGAGAACATGCGTAGAACATCGAATAACGAATAACAACGTTTATTGTTGAAAATTGCCACGTTTCACTTTTAATATTAAACGGGTGGATTGATGGGATCGTTAAAAAAACTGTACCGCTGCGTTTGCCCTGCGTACATTTCGATTTAATCGTTTCGATAATTAATGGCGATAGCCGGCGAAACGACTAAACACTGACGTATGGGCGAATAAAGAGGAGGAAATCCTTGTTGATTGAAATTAAGTGAAAGTCGGAGCAGGAAGCCGTGTAGAGAAGATATAGCTACGTAAAAAATTTCGTTCTCATCGCAATCGTATTTGTACATTACACGAATGCATGGTTTAAAGAAACCTGTTATTATTACGTATCAATATATGAAACGCGCAATTTCTAATTACCATTTTAAAACTAGCGCCGTACGAATTGGCTTGCACAAGGTGATTTAAATAAAGATTTTTACGTACAGGTAAACTGTTGTGAGAGTTATATAACAAAACGTTACTTTTAATTTGATCTGTGTTATTTAAGAGATTGTTAGCGCTGCTGCTATGCTTTGGGTAGGAAGGGTGCATTCTGTAATTAACAATCAGCGCCTGCAATTAGTTGACTTTAATAATTCAAAGGGAAGTTGCTAAGGAACAGTGAATAATATTTCAAAACACAGGGAAACAGAATCGGTGGAAGTGAAGCGAAACGGAAGGTCGAGGAATCTTGAACGATTGCAATAATTTAATTGCTTTCATCGTGAAACGCGCAGTTTAGAGAGTACAAAAGCTCGGATACGAAGGAAGACATTGAAAAGTCAACGCAATTATTTCTATCTAAAATCGATTTTATGTCTCGTAATCTGTGTCCACGTGAATACATCTAACACTATACACGAATAGAAATAGCATACTAAATATGGAGAAACAGACCTTTTGTTAAAAAGAAGGATAAAATATGACGAAGAGCACGGTGAATTGGAATTATGTAACTCGTTTCGTATGCTGTTTGTCTGCAGGTAAAAACCATTTCCAGAGACACAAAGGAAACGTCACTTTCTCTGTTATTTCTCTCGCGTTTCTTTATTTCAATCCTCGTTCCCTTCGCTCGTTGGAATATTTAAAAGGGGCCAAAATTAAATTTCGCTCGTCTTTCTTTAAAGAACTGGAAAACAAAGGGTTGTCTTGATCATCGGCACCGTTGTAAAAGCTTCTTCCCTAATTATGATACTTAGCAGTTTTATTTCCTCCCTTTCTATCGATTTACACGGGAATTCTGACCAAAGGCTCAAAGCCTTTGAATAGGTACCATTAATTGCCATCTTTCTCGTTTTCCTTCGGGTCAGTGTCTATGACGGCGAATTTCCCTGATAGCCGGCACAAAAGACGATAGTTCCAAGCAAAATACGTGGTTCGAAAGCGTGTAATACGATCGGTAAGAAGCCGGCTCCCTTAAAATCACAATGGGATTTTTCGGTTTTCACAGGTGTCTCCTCTTCTAATTATCTTACCAATCAGATAATGCGACCCTTCTGCTTTCGTTTCCCTTTCAGCCTCTCGCTGTCCTTTGTCTCGAAATCCCTCTTTTCTATCAGAGCACTCGCAGTTTCAGTCTGCTGCAAAACGTTCGTTAAACCGTTCAGATTGAAAGAATAAATTTCATTAGAAGCCGTGTCATATTAAGTGACTATCTGAAAGTATTCTTAATTAATTTCAATTCCAATATAGCAAGCGTATATTTTATGCTGTAAGATTGGCTCGTTTTGAAATTGTTTTCCTTCAAATAATCGAGGATTTTTATTTTTAAAGATGTATTTTTCGTCTCAACAGCGACTCGATAGTTACTGCTGTAAAAGCACAAGATATCCGCAAATTTGGAAATTTACAATTTTCTTCAAACCTGATACCTCTTCGACAACTGTGGATATTGGGGATTAAACGTTTTGCAGATTCGTGTTTGCCTGGCAAAAATCTAGAACAATCGTCTAACGGAAGTCGCAAAATTAAGTACGCGTTGAACAATGTTATCGAACTCTCTCTCTCTCTCTCTTTCTCTCCAAAACTAGCCCTCCGTTTATCACCAGATATCTTAATTATCGAACTCTTTGCTCAAAACTGACCTCTTGTTTATCATCAAATATCTTAATTATCGAACTCTCTCTCCAAAACTGGCCTATTGTTTATCACCAAACAACGAAAGAGCAATCTGCTTTAATCCCTCCATAATCCCTAAAGCCAAATATCCTTTTGTCCTTGTTATGAACTAATGTTTCGAACGATCGTAATAATTTCCGTCTAATCGCGACGTTTCCCAGCGAAAGCTTTTAAATATCGTATTCCACGGCGCCCCTTAATTAGCGACAATACCGTTCCAGGCAATTCCACGACCGAGTTAATCCGAACTTTCGATGTCGTTAAATCGGAAATTCTAATTGATGATACGCGCTAATTCCATCGATAACTTGTGCAGCCGTTTCCAGAGCGGCGATTTTCCACAGGAACCGGCCGACAACGCATTTTTCACGTTGACCCCGCGAACTCGATCCATCGTGGAAGATGAAGAGCGGCCAGTGAATTTACGTCTCGCGGCCAACATCTGCATTCGCCTGGAAACGAATCAATCTTTACCATGATTCTAATAAAAGCGTTCTTCGTGGAATTTCACGAGACAAATCCAGGAGCATGGAGCGCTGTCAGGTAAAATTCAGCAAGTTGTCGTCTAATCGTGTGATCTCCTTGACGATATCTCATCAGGATTTCCCCGTTGACTGTACAATTCTTTATTGTCATCGATGTTCACTGGGCACAAAAGAGAGGAGAGATTCGAATTTTCTATGTTTTCTTCTTATTGTTGCTTGGAAAATAACGTAGATAGGAAAGCGAAGCTGTATATTTCTCATTCGATAATGGCTGTGATTCTTTCTATGATAAATCACTATCCTTCTGTGATACTTTTATATTTAGGATTTCTTTCGTATCGTTACCTTTTTTACCTTCCTTTTCTTTTCTTTTTTTTTTATTTTTCTACCTTTCTATCTCTTCTCACGATAAATCGTCGTAACTCTACGTCCCTCAGATGAGAGAAATCGAACAAGCCGATTACGAATTAAATCAAACGGAACTCAACGCAGCCCTATCTCGCTGAATTATGATAATTCGATGCTCATCGATTATTCATCGGTATAACACCGCGTGGAATGGCTGGATCGCTCCATTTTGCCATTCCTTTTGTGGTAGGAACGAGAAGATTGTCAGAAATTCGGTTCATTTCGTTAAATTATAGTAAGAGGAGGAAATGTAAAATTATGGTAAGAGAAAGAACGAAAGAAAATGTAAAGGCTTCAAGAAAAACGTTAATGTATTTAATTTGTAGGTAATAGAAATTCGCACAAAGAGAAATTTCAAGCGGTGTAATTGAATAATCTTCAACGGGCGAAGGTGTGAGTTCGTTCATCTTTTCCACGGTTTTGTTCCTGTTTCGTGCTTTTAGGTTGATCGTTAATAGGCATGGCGAATCCATATATCAGCTGCCTGTCGCTGCTTCTCTATTTACATTCGAGGGTTAAATTAATCTCCAACTTAGGGTACATCGGCGAACTAACTTCAAGAAGCAACGTAACTTCAACTTTATCCGCAGTTGCAAAACGTAATTCCATCACGCGGGCCTGCTAGCATCGATATAATGTCAGCTTCCTGCTCGTTTCCCTCTGTTTTCCGCTCATTTTCTATTATGGTGTACGATAAATGCAAAAAGTATTCGCATACGATTCTAAATATTCATTGCAGCATTTACATATTCGTTAATTCATCGAAGTTCGTGTCATTCGGCAATACCTTCGTATAATTACAAAATGTTTCATTGAAAAATTAAAGTATGTGCCAATACTTTTCGTAATCACTGTACGAAGCTATTTAATGAAGCTGTTTTTTTTATCTTTTATATCACTGTTCTATTTCTTTTTTATGCTGATGTAGATAAGGGTACCTTACTTACCACTATTTATCATCCCAATCGGTCTTCCATAGAAGGATTCCAACGGACAAGATTACCAGAATGTCGACGAAGATCGCTATGAAACAAAGTCCTATGATGTACGCCGTAATCCACATCAAATCCAACGTTATCGCATCAAGGCAGCCCACTGGTGACACGTTCCTCTTCTTCCCATCGCTGTTATCGCCTTCGTCGGGGCTAAGTACAAAGGGAACATTCGACAAAGTGGAGGAAAAGAGGACCTCGTACAACCCAGCATCCCCCCTCTCCCTTTTTCTTCCTTTTTCCCTGTTTTTCCCCTTTTCTACTTTACGACGATGAAGGGATCCACAGTGGCGTAAGTTTGGGAACCACTCAAAATTCCTCAACAATCTGCATTTTAACGCACCATCCACCCTCTTTGCGACACTCTTGCATTTTTCTCAATTTCAATTCTTCGAATTTTTTAATTTCTTCCGTGCTATTTTCCCACGCATGAAAGATCTTTTTTACCTTAAGATAGTTTTTGACGTAGGAAAGATATAATTGGGTCTAAAATTGGACGAAAGAACGTAGAAGACTTAAAGAATGATATAACACAACACTACTTTTAATCAACGCGCGACCCAGATATTTTTTCCCTTTTAATTCTTCTAGAATGTCTTTCCTCGCATTTAGCTTTACAGGATCTGAAAGCTTTATGACGAAAAATTCGTTCGTATGTATTTCTAGGAATCCAAGAGGCGCAAATCTAATTTTTCTCTAAAAATCCACTACACGTTGTTTCTAGGGATAGTGACAGTGAGATACAACCCGCGGCTGACTTTCCCCTATTTATAGTGTTGTTTACCCGACCGTTTTTTAGTGCACGGAGAGAGCTTTTTTAAGAACACACCCAAACCTTTCGGGGCTTTAAGTATATTAGCGTTAGAGTAACGAAAGTCTACGAAAAATATCACACCCCAGGGGACTCGAACTCGGGACCTTAAGAATTGTGGGCAAGCACGCTACACTCTAAACCCGCCAGTTGGCTGATTTACATGAACTGACTTTGACTCTTTAAGGGTGCTTCCGCCGAAGAAACTACTTTTTCCTATAGCAAAAGCACGCACTGGTGTCTCAACTAATACAACCTCGACACAAATTTAGCGAAGGCTGATCAAATTAGTAGAAACTACAATTTAAATCTTTTTCTCATTGACAGTAAGAGTCTAGCAATTTAAACTGGCAGAAATTTCTCGACACAATGCGATATTGTAAATTCCAATTTAGACCTTCCCTTAATAAAAATGAACGGATCTAGCAAATTTCGTTAAGAGCTTTCTTGCTGTCATGCGGTAACATTCAAAGCATGATTCGTACAAAACTCTAAAATTTCTCTCCCTCTCTCTTCATCGAAGACAGGCGAATTTTATTATTTGAAAGTTTCTCGCGCAGGTGTTTCAAAATTTACCAATTGCGCAAAGACGCAAAATGGAATATGGAAAAATTCGTGAATGTGGAAAAGTATTCGAAACAAGGCGTTCTCATATTTAGCGAACGAAACTATAACCTCGTAATTTAAGTTCCATCTCCTCAGTTTCTTCTGCGTCCGCAAAGAAGCGAATTCGCATAAAAGTCCGCAATCTGCTCGCAGCGCTCTATCCCCAAACATTTCTCTGCCTCTCGAACATTTTTCACGCGAAAAAGCAACAGGGTTACCAGTAATTTCGTATTTTTAAGAAGACATCAGCGAAATTAAGGAAAATTAGCGCGATTCAGTGAATTATCAGGAAGTCCAATCTCGTGCACTTCGTAACGTGTTTCGCGTAGGTAGGAAAACGCGAGGCAAACTTCTCGAATGAAAACCCTGACTACGCCACTGCGGAGTGAAAAAGGGTCGAAGGGAAAGGGGGGAAAGTGGTGAATGTGAAGTGGCGCTGGCGTGGCTCCACTTCGAAGCAACCCTCTCTCGGTGTCACACTAATGAGACGCAAAAGCTTTTGCGCTTAAAGGGTGACGACGCTGCGGCGTCGATTAATGAATGTCGCCTGTTTCGTGCGCCGTGTCCCTAGCCGTTATCAACGCGATAACGGGCCTCCTCGCGAACCGCCCAACCCTTTCCTTCCGTTCCGCTCTTCGCAGACATTCCGCGCGCACTTCTTTTTTCGCTCTCTTTTTTCACGAAGAAACGAGACCCAAAGGGGGACGAGTCTGACGAGTGTAATTATGCCAGACGAGGAATGAAGGTGTCGGGAGAAAATACGCCTCCCCGGGGAACAACTTTCGACCATCTTGAAGAAGCGACACCGGGCATCTTGGCAAGTCGATTACCAAGCATAAAACAAGCGTTGACTTTTTAATTTGAGCGTTTGATCAAGTCGTCGAGGATGTTGACGCTACATTACGTGTGGAATTTGTTTTAGTTGATTTACTGACAGGGAGGAGACTATTGGCTTTTGATATTCGATTCTCAAAGGGATTTAAAAAATTACGTGATTATTTTAGGAACGTCGTTTGAAGCGTAAAGCACGTTGATAATTACGTTCCTTTGGAATCGTTTATCGTTAGTCGATTTAGATGTATCATTGGATTCTGATTCTTGATATTTGATTGTTAAAGGGAATTTCTAAGATCAGACTAATATTCTTTCGGCCATACTTTTCCTTCCCTTCAGATACCACAGTTACATAAAATTTGCAGAGATCGAAGTATTCCTAACACCATGACAAACTAGATTCTCGTAATTCATAGAAATACTTTTTCTGTCCCTCGTTTGTGCCGCAATGATATAATACACGATGCGATATGATATCATATCATATACGATACGATAGGGTAATCGCAGAAGAATCAAGAGGTCAAATTTGAAAAAGATTTGTTACGAATAAATTAAGTGGATCGCGAGAAGGATTGCGAGGTTTGTTCCATAGAATTGCAAGGATCCCATGTTCTTCATTCCTGGAAGCGAAGGGAGTATATCACGGAAGTTGAGTACTTGAAACAGGAAGCGCGGTAATTACTTGTAAATAATTCCCCCTTCCGTTGGTGTTGTGACATGACTCATTCGCAACGATAGCAGAAAGACAGATTTTTGTCTCTAATAACTCAGTTAGCGCGATGTCATCAGTCTTGGAACTTTAGTTACACAGTTACAAGGCAATTGCGTTTCACTTAGCTAGACAACTAGGCCTAACTCGGCGAGCAATCAAGCTACGGTTACGCAAATTACCAGAATCAGCTTGCACACTGAAATTGTTCCGTCACTTGCAGCCACTGGCGTGACGTCTTACGAACTGTCTCTGGAAATCGTTAAGTCAATTTTCCGATTCGACTGCCACTGCCTTTACTGTCTCAAAAAGAACATCGGAACAAGCGATAAAAGTAATTACAAGATTCCTGCACACTTTTAATAAGCTTTACGATTTGTCCGATATCAAAACGAACGATTTTCCATGGACGTAAGACAGAAACGTGTTCCATATAGTACAGAATCTATCGCGGGATTTTCCTACAAGTTGTTCTCTGAGATCATTTAACCTATTTTCCAATTCGTCTGCTGCGCTATATCGTTTATCGAACGAGCAATAAAACAAGCAATAAAAGTAATTACGATACGGCAAAGGGAGGAAAACAATTTTATTTCAATTTAATCGGAAAATGGGAAAGGAAAGAAAGGAGAGAATCGGTGGCCATATCAGTTTGGAAAAAAGTCATTGCAGAAATTGCATTCTTGTTGAGAGAGTCCGCGGCGCGTTTGCAGCCGCACTCGAAGCACAATGAGCAGTGTGAATAACGGAAGTCCCGGGAACTCGAAAAAAAAAAAAAAAAAACGAGAGAAGAAGGTAAACCAGCACGCGTGCCAATAAAAAGGTGCAACGCGTCACTGAAACGGCGGCGAAGTGCTCGCGAGTGAAGTGGCGAGGATGAACGGCGAAAAGATTTTTCCTCTCCCCACTTTTCATCGCTTTCTTCCCGACTGCTTTTTCTGCCCCTTTCTCGCGAATGCCCCGGAAGGGCATCATGGAGGACGAATATCGCGAACAATAGGGCAATTAAGACGGAGAAGTACCTTCGAGAAGCGAAGGATGGATGGGGAAATGAACATGATAACGAAAATGAGCCGTGAAACGAGGTTGTCATCGAGTTATTGTTTGAAGTCTGAACTTTATCAACGGCAATACGTCAATATTTTATTTGTATGTAATATCTACACCGTGGATGTTTATAGGTGTATCGGAATTTTGAAAATGAAAAATGGACGTAATACATAAAATGTATAAAATATCCAAGGGAGATGCATTATAGAACTCGTTATAAAATTTAGACGGTAAAACGAACACCAGATTGTAGATTTCTATCTGCTTATATGCAACATATCCTACAGAAATGTAATCTCAACGTTTAAACAGATACGCCTTGGTAAATGCTATACGTACTTATTATGTAGCTCGCTAATGTAATGCAAAATGTGCTCAGAGAATGTGTCAACATTTTACAACTATATAAATCTCACGTGAAGATTTGAGCAAGCTTAAGTAAAAACAAAAATGAAATAAATAAACAATTATCTGGCTCCTTTAAATTAATTTAAATTTATTCGAAAAAGATAATTTGGATAGGCATCCGTTGTCTAGCAATGTTTATCGTATTCTATCACGGTACTACCGTCTTCGAAAATCTATCTACTGACTCTAATTTATTTAGCAATTGCCAGGTTTCCATCCAACGAAAGCTGCAACAATTTCCTATAATACAAGAAACTGCAATAACTTTCTATATAATTCTTGAAATACAAAAAGCGATTACGACTCGATAAAAAGATCGAGTAAAATACACATTTATCCTAACTTTTTTCATTACTTCGTCGTCCACCTGTTACGAAACACTTTATACTTTGGCTTTCGTAGCGAAGAGTTCGCTGAAATCCACAAATGTAATTTGTGAAATCAAAAATAACAGAGCGTCTCCTCGTTCCCTCTGGCTTGAAATAATATCCAGAAAAATATCAGTTCCAACTACGAAATATATCTGCACGCCGGCCGTGCAACCCTCTCAGGTCGTTCACTTGCTGGTTCTTTCTCTGAAGAGTGGAGCAGCGGCAATTAGAGAAAGGCCAACGAAAGCTCGCTTTATACCACGCGATCCCCTAGCGAGATTAACCGTGAGATACGCCCTCTTAAAAGATACCGAAAGAGTAATCGAGGGAGGGGGCATGGATAAAGTCAATATACGCGGCAAAGATATCGCGAGGTTAGGAAGGATCGAAACGATCCTTATCGAGGTGAGAGTAACCAGAAATGAGAACAGCGGGGGAGAATCAGAAACGACCGTCTCTCCACTTTCGAACGTCGACCTTTATACTATGTCTACTTTCTTTCGATTCAAACGCGAAGGAACCACGATTACCCCTTTTCTATTTCTTCGACGAAATCGAAGATATTTCGGAGAATTCGAAGCAAATGCGACCGATTTTTCCGAACAAACAGGAGCACGATTTTCCTTCTCGAAAAGAATGTCACGCTTCTTGGGAAATTTAACGCGCGGAATTTCCACGGTACGCAAAGTTTTAATTCTGCAAGATATGGAATAACTGGTCGTAGGATTCTGCGGATAGAAGCTGTACTTCTTTCTGGAGTGTGTATTTAACGAGGACAAAGTAACACGACGCTTTACGAAATTTCCATCTCGTTGATTGATTATTTTTAATCGAAGTAATGCAACGAGACGTCGTTCGTTATTGGACGATCTTAGGAAATTAGGGTGTCCGTTCGACGATTTCTAATCGAACTAACATAACGAGATCTCTGTCGTTCTTTAAAAATCTTAAATCCAAAAATCTTACAAAATACGGTCTCTATTAGTTCGCGATTGGTAGTTCCTACTGAAAATAATGTAACGGAGGCATCGAAAAAAACAAACTCCATCGAAACTACCACATCGTCGATTGACAATCCCAACTCAAACCAACATACCTACAAAAACGTCTGGGAAACTTCGGAGACTTTGAAACAAGCAAGACCACCGACATCAAGCATTCAGCGATCGCATTTTCATACACGCCTGATTATCCCCGCAGAATTGTCTACCCATTTGCATAGACGTAGTCGCAAAAGAGCCGTATCAGCTTAACATATTCCATGCAGATCGTGGCGTCATAGTGGGAAGAGAAAAACATACTCAGCGGACCGTATTATTCCTCCATTCGAGAGTAGTAGCTGCTACTTTCTTTTTTTTCTTCTTCCATACGCCGGTACTTTGACCACCGGTTTGCTCGCCACTCCGCTAGGCGTGAAACGTTTCCGTTATCGGCATGCCGCTTTTCCATGTACTCGCGTTAATCGCCCCATTGTTCGCCACGTCGGACGTCGTCGTCGCCGTCGTCGTCGTCGTCGTCGTCGTCTTTGGTAAGCCTAGTACGAATGTACAGCGCCTAAGCCAGCCCGTACGTGAACGCGGACAATACATGGACAAACCGAAGCCGATAGACACGGGTGTCGGCGTGTATATCGGGGACAACCAGCCCCAGCCCCGGCCTCCTTCAAGGTGCCTCTGGTACATTCACCCCCACCTTGCATGCTACGTGTGACACGCGAGTGGACCACCTGCAAGGAGCTTAGAAGGGAATTACAGGGCCGAGGGACGAGGCGAACCGACGACCGAGCTTCACCCTGTTCCGTGGTGAACTAGATTCGATCCTCGCCCCTCCCCGGCCACGATCCGGTCGGTATTTAGACGGGTCGCGTTTCTTGCGGCCACGAACAGTGTTTTTGGCTGACGTACTATGGAACGGGGAATGCGAACGATGCAAGAACAGGGAGGGCAGGATAAGTGGAAAATATCGTTACGAGGGGTGTAGGAAGCGAAGATATCGGGGGAGCGTTCGGAGAATGTGTGGATTCGTGAGTACATACTGGGAAGTGTTTGGGAGAATAATGGGGTCTTAGGTGATCGAAGGGTATGGGAGAAATTGTATGTAAGTATCAGATTGTTAGGATGTGATGACGCATGCTGGAGAATGTACGTACGGGCTTGGTGAAGCGCGAGTGGCAAGATCGTTAGTTTGGAGGAACTGCGGGTACAATAAAAATTTTAGCAGGAAAATCTAACGAACGGGGGTGCGAGTGGCGAAGTCTTGAATTTCTGGAGACTATTGGCACGATTAAATTTTGTTGGAAGAAAGCGGACGCAGGTGATAAAATCTTGAATTTGAAGAAACTTTGGGCGCGATTAAATTAAATTAAAACGATTTTAACGGAGAACTCGGAATGTTTTCAAATATCGTAACGTGTTATTTGAACTACTCGTAAGAATTTGAAAATTTATAAAAAGTTCCTTTCGGTTGAATACTTCGATTGCTTGTAATAGATGTGCGAGATATGTGTGTATAATTGGGCCAAGAAGTTAATGACATTCTTGCTCCCGTTAGTTACACGTGCATATTCGAGTTACACCCGTGTACTCGTTGAACGCACTCGACTGTCCTACTTTTCGAGTTGTAGAGGTATTTAGAAATCAACGACGCCGCCGATGTTACTTTGATCTTCGAACTCTTTTGTTCAAGGCCACGCCAAGGTCGCTACATCGTCTTACGCTTGCAAAGTCCTCGTTTCCTCTTTCATCAGACATACGAGTTATTAAAAACATTTGTAACGAGTACGAAAGTGTGCATGCAAGTTGAAAAGTGCTTATTGCAGATATTGTAAAGTATTTATTGCGTATCTACTCTTCATAAAAGCTGAAAAATTGTCGCAACAATCAATTATCCATTACATTAACAGGCCGAAATATATCATAAAACCACTTTCTATGTTAATTTTTAATAAACGCATATTGGCACAAATTCTACCAGTATTAATGAAAATTCGAAAAATTTTGTATAATACCTATATATAGAATAAATTTATAAAAACTTTCCCATAGTATTTGCACCGGTTATTGGAAAGGCGATCAAATCATGTTGCGCCATTGACAAACAAATCAAAAAGTCGAACAGCCATTGAAAAATTGAATTTCGTTAAATTTTTTGTTATTCTATACGTAGAGTAGCAAATGAAATATCGATAAAAAAAAGTACATTTCATTTCGTGTTACTCAATACGATGTTTACGGATAACCGTATTTAATCTAGGGGTTCGTGAAAATGTTTTTTTGTATTTCCCGCCAAGAGAAAAGCTCGAGCCATACTACGAACAAAAAGTAAAATCTCATGACAATTTCATTCGTTAAAAAGCGGCGATTAAAAATATATATAGACGCATTTCCAACAATTTCAGTGCCGAAGTCGCTGTGACTATTTTCGTAATAAAGAAATAAAACCTGCCGGTTTTTCGATCGCGCGACGTGGTAAATCCTTTTAAAAAATACAGACACCGACGAATGGAAAACGAGGCGCGTAGTATGAAAGTGGAAAAAAAAAGAAAAAAGAATAGTGAAGTATAATAAATCGAATTGTCGATTCAAGAGAGAGCTGTGCCAGCGAAGATTCGTGTTTAACCGAGCTTCCGAGTTACAAAGTTGCACATCAAATTTGGAAATAGCGGGAATCGAAGCGAGAAAAGCGTTTGCTTTTATAAGCATTTACGCTTTTTATGTCAAAAGTATGGAGTAAATTTTTAAAAAAGCTCATTTTAACAATCTACGATTGTCGATTAATTAAAAGCCGAAAAAGATAGATTGACTAAAAAAAAAAAAAAGAAAAAGGAAGGAAGAAATAGCCGAAGTTTTGCCATTGGGCGAAATTCTATATGGCTTTCAAAAACAGACTTTCGATTAATTGGACAGAAAAATCTCATATAAAACCGTTATAGAACTTTTCGATAATTTTTCAAAATTGCTTTGTAGAATCAAATACTGCGTGTTTTTTTTTTTTTTTTTTTGATAAATTAGTGTAAAAAATAACGATGTAGAAATTGACAACAATGTCAATCACGATCTATCTCGTCGAGTAATATATCACCGTGCATTTAATGCAATTGCCAATAATCTGTTGTCAAAGCGACGTAAATCAATTTCCTCGTGCCGCTGCTAATCCTTTTTACCACGAACTTACTGAAGAATCTTCGTGGTGTTCCATTACGTTGAAAACGTAGTTTAATAAAAGACAAACTTTCAAAATTAAGAAGATTACATACCTCTATATGTATATCCCCATTCATAAATACCCCAATACTTATTTAGATTATTATTACGATAATACAATATCATTCGCCGTGGAGCTAATATAAAAACCTTCGAAACGCGGCGCGTGATAATCTGAAAAATCGAGCCGGTCGCGTTTTCATGGCCATTAATGCCGATTCGATCGACGTATCGATCTCACCCTAATCCCCGTTAAACGCGATCATTCCGGTGCGCTGCGTCATCTGGTTGAAAGCGACCGATTGTTGCAAAAGAAAGACGAGGAGGTCGCGACTCGCGTTAGTCGTTCGCTTCGTTTCAACCGTGATGATCGTCAAACGAATTAAAAAAAAAAAAGGAACGCGGATAAAAGTGGAGCGGAAGTGAAGAAAAACGAGGGAGGTAGAGAGAGAGAGAGAGAAAGAGAGAGAGACAGAGGGAGAGCAAAAGAGAATTAAAAAGAGACAAAAGGGAGGGGAGGAAAAAAAGAAAATATCAGGACGAAATGGAAGAAGACAGAAACGACGGTGAATTGGAGGGAAAGCGAACAAAATAGGGCTGATAGTGGGAGAAAGGGAGGCAATGTTGATTTTTTTCAACAACGCGAGCAACCAGAGCTACTCGACGATGCACGCGCTCGCGGAGAGTCCTCGTGATGAATTTGCATCGGCGTTTTTCCACGTCGGTAGCGTCGTCACGTCGTTGGCTTAGCTTTCGAATCAATTTCGTCGTCGACCAACTGCCACCTGACGCGTGTCCTCATTGCTCTCAAAAATCGTCGAATCAACGTGACGAACAATCCTCGTAACTCGGCCGCCGTTGAAACGGTTACCCAATGGCAACACTAGCGATATGAAACAAGTCAAACGAAAATAAAATCCGACAGGGGATGAAAAAGAAGGGATGAAATGACGAATTTTTCGTTGTTTTATCTTTTTCGGTCCTGCTTTTTTTTTGTATTTTTTTATTCGTGGTTTGTCTCCTCGCTTTTGGACAGAAGCGGTTCACGCAGAAACGGAGTTACGTTTTAACGGACACTGGCCCCGATTCGCTCGTTTTCCAACCTCGTTTACCCGACAACGAGCCTCCTCGCTCTTTTACAACCAACCCTTTGCACGCGGATAAAAATAATTTACCCATAAATGCGAGGCCACCCACGCTTTTCTCGCATCCGACCGTAAACTCAACGATGGTACATGGATTCGTTGGATAACACAATATCCATGCAGGAATGACGAGTTTAATGCGGTGTTTTTACGTGTTTAATGACTCTGTCCTGCGAGAAAGACTCTTAGATTATGTGAAAAGCAAAAAAAGAAAAAAGAAAATGCCGATCGAATCAACTTCGTTTCATGAAGATTTCTTTGCTTTGGCATTACAATATGTAATTAATGTAATATTAATACTTCCGAAGTTTCTGAAACGAGAACATCGAAGGTAAAAACGTCGATATCCTATTAATCGATTAAAATTGCATCGTCTTCGAACTAATATTCAAAAAGCTCAACTTCTCAAATTACGATGAATCTCGTTAATTGCTTCCTTCTGTTACCTACGGGAAACCATTAAACGGCTGCGTTTAACAATAGACGTAAAAGTAATTTTCTTATGAAATCGGTTAAGGGGTTCGACGAGGAATTTGAATGGAGGGGAGATTTCAATAGCAATAGAAATGTCACAGGATATTCCTTTTCGGTCATTTCGACGGAAGAATCGGGGATCGAACGGTTAATCGATTTATCTGCAACAATGAAATTACGGGGGACGCGGCGAATATTTGCATTAATGAATTTCATTCCGTCCGCAACGGGACGAATTATATCGGATACCGATTTGACGGCGTATGAATTCTGGATAACGACGTTTACAAGACTAGACTGCGTTTACTTTGCATTCTCGTGCGTTTAATTGCAAAATCGTGCATGCAATTCCAGGTTCCACTGTATGGCCGGAAATTGTCGGTGGAACTTTAATCGCTTTAATCGCGAATCGTTTTCAAATTTGAGAATCACTGCACAGGATCGCAGAACTTTCTGAGGAAATTGCTTTATAAAATATTTCTTCTGTACCACGCAAAATGTAATGGTTTAGATTGATTTTGATTTAACTTTAACATAACTTTAACCTAAAATAAATTCATATTACGATTTACGCCTGGTTGAAAAAATACCTAGCTTGGTTGAAAAAATTAATTTCAGATAATTATGTTATACTGCGTTATAGTGTGATTTATCAAATTATACTGGAAGATGATTTGAGTATAATTATTCAGTATATTTATTCCACGGAACTCTGCGTAGCACTAACCGTGCCTCAACAATGTCAGAAACCTAATTCGTCCCTATTCCCATGTACCATGTGTGGTTTGCGATTAATTATTAATTATTTGTCCGCTTATACCGATCTTTGCATGTATCAAAGATTGTCATCCATACAATGCAACAAAAATACAATAAAAGAAATAAACAAATTAACAATATATGATAAACGTTATAAAGACTTGTGAAGTATTATAGCTGGTAAAAAATCTAATTCTAGTTAAACGTTTCTTAACTTCCGCCATGGATTTCCCAAACAACTTTAATATTGTTAAATTCATGATGGAAAATCTGTTTCAATCTGCTAAAGGTCTGTAGAAAATTTTGCAATTAGTCGTCGCAGAAAGAATTTCTCTTGGTGGAAAGTAGAACAGAAGACAGATTGCGTCGAAATTAATTTGGCCGCAAGAAGCACTCGATTAAAATGAAATTCTGTTTCAAGAGAAACTCGGTTAAAATTAATTTCTCCATCCCGAACGGACGACTCGATTAAAATTAAATTCCATCGAAGGAAAAACTCGGCCGAAGTGTCTCATTTGGGAAAGCAATTCAATTTTTTCCTTGAAACTCGATTTAGCATAACTCCGCACTCGAGAAACCGAGCTTCAACCTTTCTACGTTCAACGTTTAACTCGAAACCCGCCATCTTCCACCCCTCGCCCACACCCGAAACTTTCGATTCAATTTTAATTCTGTCTCGAACGAAACACGTTGTACACTCGAAATTTCAAGTTCTATTCCACATTCGGTCTAAAAAAAAAAAAAACATAGTTTGGAACTTCCTGCGTTTCAAATTCGATTCTAACTTGTGTTATAAAAAGGAAGAAATCGTCTATCGATTCCCTGAAATTCAAATTTTAAAAGAGTTTTCAATTCTCTAAACTCGCTATTTTTTAAGAAACGACGTCAACCTTCGCGCTAACCTTAAACGAAACGATAATAATAATCATCTTCGTCCCTCGATTCGATTTTTTTCCGTCTTTCTCGTCGATACGAGACGAAATCGAATGATTCTCGACACGATTTCGAGATCGAAAGAGGAACGAAACGACCATAAATCGGCGATTCTCAAGGAGGATTTTCCAAAAATGACGAGGACCATTAAATCTCTCAACTCAATTTCGACGAAACCTTCAATTTCCTAAATTCGGCTCTCCTCAGAAATCAAATCAGCCTCGATAACCTTTTCCCTTCAATCCGGAAGGACAGCAATAATAAAAATTCCCACTCCACGGCCTGAATTTCTCTCCTCGAAACAAAATCAAACAACTCTCAACTCGATTTCCAGATCAAAGGAGCTTAAGCGTTGATCCCCGAAGAGATTTCGAGAAATTCCAATTTCAAGCGAGTCCGTCATTTTCTAAATTTACCTTCTCTTCGAAAACAAAATCGTTTCTCTTTCAACCTAAAAACGCAGTAATAATAATATAAAGAAAAAAAAAATGTTCGCTCGAGTGGATCCAAATTTTTCTCCACGAAAGAAAGTCAAATAATTCTCGACGCGATTTCCAGATCAAAAGGAGACTCGAACGACCTTAAATCGCTGATTCTCGAGGAGATCGAGGTCGTGGGCTATTTCAAGATAGATGGTTCAGCTTGTAAACCGTTCTCACGGGTCGTCTACCGAGGCGACGCGACGCTCCTCGTAACAGCGTCGACGTATTAGCCCCGTGCCCTAAAAGCCGGCCAGGATCGATTAAGTGGCACCGAGAGGGTTTCTTTAAAGAGGAGCCTCGGACGCTTAGCGATCTTGTTGGACTCTCGTCCCGGCGACGACAGATCCTCCGGGCAACTTGCTACTAAATCCGAAACTTGTGTTACATCATCGCCACCCGGAGCACTCGAGGTAGTTCTAGGGTTGTACAAACCTGGAGGCGCGGCAGATCCATGGGGATGATGGCGGCGTCAAGTTTCTCCCGTGATCCTCGATGCTGTTCACGCCGCAACATCGTAAACGGGTCTTGACAGAAATAAATTCTTGCGTTTTGTCATTCGGAAACTGATTTGTTTGATTCGGAGTCTGATTTTTTTAGGGTTTTATAGTTTCCGAGCTGGATATTGCGTTGCGATATAGATTCCATACGAGCAAACGAAATATCAATGATCGAAAGTTTTCAGTGAGATAAAGGGAGAGTTGCAAAGATATCGATCCTGGGAGAGTTTCAACCTTTTGAGTATTGAAAGCGTTGATATTCGATTTGAAATATTAGCATATAAATATTAGAACATAGACGTTTACAACGAAACTTCAAGTCTTGGGTATTTGGGTTGCGTACATAGATAAAGTAATCGAGATTAGGGTAGAAGAAGAGAATATTGCGGGCATTGTAAGAAAAAGTTACGAAAATTAAAATATTTATGACAAAGGTAAGGCAGTGGTCGCTCTTAGAAGTTCTGTAAGATTGGAATAGTGATAAACTACTCCATAATCTTATAAAAAGGAGGATGAAAAGACATAATAAGTTAATTTTCCCTTATCTCGGTGCAAGACAATGATCATATCTAGCAGGTACGCGGCAAAGAAGGATAAGAATCTCGAAGGAGCCCTGGTGCAGAGACATGCTACGCATCAACGTTTATTAAAACGAAATTACGGAGGGTCCCAGCGCGAGACGCGGTCGAGTTAGGAGACAATATCAAGAAGAATAGAATAAGCAGAGCATCGTTCTCACTTCGTAAGTCCAGGGATGTTTAATATCGTCAGCGACGAGGGAAAAGGGACTAGACAAAGTTCAAAGACCTCTCGTTTGAAAGACAGAAAGTTCATTCGAAGAGTTTGAAGAGAATTTTTCCCCCCTTCTACTCTCTCAACGCGTATCGTCGTGTTTGACGATGATGAAAAGCTCGCACGGCGCTGCTGACGCGCTCGAAATACGCTCGAATCGCGACGAAAAGGAAAAACCAAAAAGAGAGAACCGCTTCATAAATTAACGAGTGAATTAACTAGAACCTGATTTTCTCAGCGTGTTAAGAGATTATTATAAATCCTCGTTAAATCGAGGATACTATACGTTCGAGGGAATGATCCCGTCATTTCTATGGCGAACCGTTCGATTTCGTTAACTCGTTAAGGACCAGCAGTGAAATAATACGTAAAAGTTAGGTAGATGCAACATTATCGAGAAGTATAACGAAATTTATATTATTCGTTATACCATTAGATCGTTAGAGTATCAAATTTTTGTAGTCATGCGACGGTATTGAACGATACGAAATTTAATGTATCTGGATCCGATTACGTAGCATGTACACTAGCTACGAAAAGTGTCGGTACACTACTGTACTTGTGGTAGCATTTACGTGAATAGAATCTGATGGAACCTGATAGAAAGACGCTTTATTGGAAGATAAGGCTATGTGTCAATACTTTTTGTAACCACTGTAAATACGATAATACATACAATCATGTGCCAATAGGTTTCGTACACGAGAAGAAACAACGACGAAAAGTAACATCGAACGAACTTTCGAAATTCCATTTCACGATCCCAGCGTCGGATAATCAAAGTGAACAGCCTGAATTAACTGTAAAAAATTGCGAATCAAATTGCGTTGACGTTGGTTCTTAATAGATCAACGTCATCGTTTCCAACTTAGAGAAAATAAGTTTTTCTCGCGAGAAAGGGGAGAAGCGAAAGATTTCCGTTCTCCACGGCATGACTTGGGAGGTTTGGCAACGGGGTCGAAGACAATCATCCGACGAAATTCCAACGGCACGGTGCCAGCTAGCTTGTTGACGGAGGCCTCTCCATACTTTTTTTTCCGCCGCTAGGGACGATTTATTTCGCGTTACGCGGCGACGGCAACTCCGGAGAGTCCATTGACCCAAGTCGAGTTAGCTAGTTTCAAAGTGGAACATTTAATCGGAGACATTGCGAAAAGTCTTTTAGCTGCTCGCCGCGTATATTTCATCGATGGAAGAGATCGACGATGTGTTTGCCGTTTTCTTAAAATGGTTCGCAACGTTAATCAGCGGGGTGGGAATTTATGCTTGATTTATGCCAGTCGATCGCGCAAATCAATTTTAAATTTCCCGTTTCGTTCGCACGGAATGCTGCATGAGTTCGGGAGAATGCATAAAACTAGCTTTATAACGTGAAAATTACTGTTTTACGAGATCGTATAAAATAGCGGAGCTTAGTGAAGCACCTGGTGTTTCCAACTTGCAGAAACTTCTATAAAATATGTACTAGAAGAATACAAAAAATACTGGAATATTTAATTCGAACTCCTGTTGCTTTAAGAACAGTAGTGATTGTTTAACCGACCTACCACGGATAGATATTCTACATTGAATTCAAGTGAGAGACAAATACCTAAAGGATCGTTCAGACGATCAATATTATAGTCGATTTTATCGTCAATATTTAAGCTTTTCAATTATACTTAAGATTCAGTGCAATATATATATATATACATATGTACATATTTTTCTTTATTTTATCTTAGCTATACTTTATTCGTGTTAACCTCATACGTGAGATTTTTACATTGCTGTAGGTGGCCTTGTTATGTAAAAACATAAGAGTAGTAACTTTTATCACGATTTAAATGGGTTCTGGTTACAGATTTTACTTTCGGTGACCCAGGATCGACGGAACGGAATAACGATATATGTATACTGATCGTCTAGAGGATCTCTTACGTACGATGATATCGAAAACCTTTAACATTAACGATAATATCGGTCGTCCGAACGCTCCTTGAAACATTTATTCATTTTACGTCCCTTTCTACAATTGAACTAATACTATCAACGAAATTTTATAAGAGGACCCGAGAAGGAAAATTTTGATATCTTGTTAACGCAACTACTGCGCTCTGCAACGTCCGGGTAAAGATACGAAATAAAAATATCTTCATGAATAGAAATATCTTCATCTTTGCGCGTAGCTTAATGTCTATTCTATGGTATCCACGAATACATCCCTACGGTCAAACGCTTCGTCGAACCATCCCATAAAGCGCACGAAAAACACGTCAAAGCATATATAACGATGCACCAGGTCCAACATCCTAACGACGACTACGCTGTCGTAGCGTAATAGGGGACTAGAAACAACGGTTTGTACTAGTTTGTAGATGCTAGGTGAATTTTGGACGGTCGTAGCGCAACGACAAGCACAGTGACAAAAAGCTGGCAATCGATTAAGTTAAGCGATAGTTGCGGCCTATCCACGGTAGTGGCGGGATTGAAAAAGCGGCAATTACGGTACTTGGATGGAAAAACATCGTCATCTAGCAACTAGGTCGATAACGATCTCTGGCCAGATAATTCGAACGGCAGCCTGCCAGCCAACAACTCGCTTGCAATCCCCTTACTTTCCACGTAATAGTATCTCCGTTACGACGATGCCGCTTTATACGGATTAATTCGTCGATAAACGTTCACCCTTTTTCAACTTTATTGCACGCGTTTCCCTTCCGTTTCTTTCATCCTTTTCCCTTTCCGTAATTATCTTTCTCCATCCTACCTCTTTCCCTTTCGTTTCAATTGCATTTTATTCCTTCCTGTTTCGTTCCTTTTGTTTCATCGCATTCTTCCATCCTCTCCCTTCTCCTTCCTTTGCTTCCAATTTCTACTTTCTATCGCGTAACTCTCTCTCTCTCTCTTTTTTTCACTATTCTTCGATTACGCTCGATCCCTCTGGTTATTAATCCCTTCCTCTCTGAAGTCATCCTCTATTTTTTCGTTTGATTCTTTCGTTCTCTGTATCTTTGACTGTTTCTGCTTTATTCATCCCCTTTCAGCTAGTTTTATGACTGCCAGTTTAACCATGCTCTCTTTGACCCTACGTTTCATACACCCTGCACTCCACCCGTTTTGCTTTTGATCCTTGCTCGATCTTCCGGTTCGATGTACCCTCGCGAGCTTTGCTTCCGCTTTTTGGTCAAGTTTCTCGGTTTTGAAGTTCAATTTCCATTCTTTCTCTACTTATCTTCTTCTGCATTTATTTTCACGTATGTGTAGTACTCGCGTTTTTTCTTTTTTTTTTCTCTCTTTGTTTCTTCTCTCAGCCGTCTTGAATCTTAATAAGATCCTTGACCTTCTTGGACAATTCCTTGTACTCTTCCCTATTCGACTTGGCCTGCTGTACGTGCCAATTGATTCTTTTATTTCTTATCCCTTTTATCGATTCCCTCTTCCTTCCCTCGAGGTCCTCTCCTCGTTCTTTTTACCTTTCTCCCTGGTACTTGCTTTAATCTCTCCATCCAATGCGCCAATTTCCACTTTTGAACCGTTCCTCTTGCTCTTTTTCACATTTTTCTCAGCTTGTTCGTCTTGCTTCCTCTTGTTTGACTTCCTCTTTTTGCTTTGGACTTTCTTCCAGCCGTTCTTGAATTTTCAACTCTCGCACTTGACCGATCTTTCTTTTCTACCCTTTACAAATGTTCCCTTTGCTTTGTTTTTAGCCTCCTTCTTATTAGACACGTGCCTCTGTATATTCCCCATTACACCGTCTACTCCGCCTCTCCGTTCTTGCTTTAATCTTCACTTATTCTTCCTTACACCTACCTCGTAACGCTCGTTCTCATTTTCCTATCTCTTTTATATTCCCTCTTATATTCCACTAACGCCTCCTTCTTTCCTCTCTAATTTGTTTATGCTTCGAAATTCACTTTTCTTATCCTCCCATACTGCTCTTAGTTCTCTTTTAATCTTCGATAAATTGTAAGTTTCTAACTCATCGAATAAAGAGTAAAGGAATGCTGATTTAACACACGCGATAGCAACTACCAAGCGTACATTAGCGTGAGCGCTGGTCCGCTTCGCAACCCCTGATACTCTAAACAATAAAATAAACACACATAGTATTTTCTATCGTTGCCACGAAATGCTCGCGTTCTCCCACCTCTGTTCATGCTCGGTTTTATTAATTTTATGCCTAGTTTCGCAACAGTAGCATCGATTACGTATTCTGCGTGTATCTTCTAGTTACTGTACCTGTATTAAATCCCAGCCAGAGTAATTCGGGTAATCTCGTAAGCGAGAAGTAAGCGCGGCGTTAATCCGATCGCGCAGTGTTCCAAATAGAAGCGCGGCCCGTTCCGGCCGCGATATTAATAAACCCTTGTCCTGTGGGAAAACGGCGAAGTTACAGTAATCCTGACTAGGAGGAGAGAGAAATAGAGCCGCGTTATCGCTTCGAGCGCGAGCGAGTACGTCAGCAACCACGTGGTGTGCCAGTAAAACCATCCTTTGGCATATGTACACGAGTCGAATTAATCTTGCAGGCATAGTAATAGCTAGACAACGGATTTTAACGCATTTATGCAAAATTTGAAGATGCAAAAATCAGCGTAATATATAAGAATATATATTATAATCTAACCGTATAATTCGATTCAAACATTCTCAAACATTTGCAAACCATACGAAGGCACTCGTAAATGTTTGGAATTCGTATGAAACCACGCTTAAACGTTTGTTACACGTACGAGAAAAATCACAGATGCTCGCTGTCCTTGTGATTCGTTCACGAACCCGTGACACTCGCGCGAAGTATTCGCAAATATACATATGTATAGAATATGTATACGTATGTATGAAAGAACGTCTAAACGATCAGAATTCGTGTCAATGTACTCGCAAACATTCGCAAGAAATTCTAAATGCTTAAAATTTGCATTTAATTATTCCCTAGCGTTTATGGCCGGTATGGAATTAATTCTAAATGCTTACAATCCTTATAATACATTGCCAAACATTTGCAGGCCGTATCAAACTACAATTCGCGAACGCTACTCGCGTGGATTTTTTTTCTTTTTAATTTTTTAAACGCATTCTACTTCCTCGCAGAAGCTTTCTATGAATTATGGAATTTTTTTTATAAACGCATACCACGCGCGTGTGAACTCGCTTTCGGGCTCGCAAAACCGACTCGACGTTGTTCTTAACCCGCAACGTTAATCGTTTAATTTCTTTTTGTATCGTTGCACGCGATACAAGACGCCTGTGTTTATCGAACGTGAAACTTGGAAAAATTTAAAGTTGCTCGTCGTTGTTCGTTCGAAACAGGATGAAAAACCTGAACGTGGCGACGCGTAGTGGCTCTGCGTTTTTACGCGTCCCTTTTGTGGCTTCGTTAGAACCGGTTGGTAGAGTGGAGAATGGCACGAGATCTTTTGTTCGTTCCGCGTGAATAAGGTTGCGCGATGTACTTTAACCTGCTTTAATCGGCGCTCGTGCTCACACTTTTTCGGATTATATACAATTTCTCATCGTGTACGAGTGGATTTCCGACGACGACGTAACGTTAGAAAAGTGTGGAGAGCAAAATTGCAAAAATATTAAAATGAAACTCGCAAACGAGCGATAAAAGATAGTTCTACGTTCTATTCACAAGTATAATCTAAATTTATTCAAGATCTCTTCCTCTACCATACCATAGAATTTTTCTCATTTTATTACAATTGATATCATTTCGTTCAATGATTTTATCCTACCGATTCCTTCGCTAAGTTGGATATTGCCACGATAATTTCGTTTTATCTTACACCCTATATCTACGTGATAAAAGTATATTTGCTTTATCGTACAAGACACGAGGTGGAAATTAAAGCCAAATATTTAAAAATCAAGCAATCTGACTCGTACTCTGCCGCTCGTCTAT
Source organism: Bombus waltoni (assembly GCA_014737395.1). Taxonomy (NCBI): domain Eukaryota; kingdom Metazoa; phylum Arthropoda; class Insecta; order Hymenoptera; family Apidae; genus Bombus; species Bombus waltoni. The sequence continues at coordinate 560,920 of JACXII010000013.1, forward strand.
AAGCTTAATCTCCACAACGGAGCAAGAGTAATTGAACAAAATTCCGTAATTCCGTTTTCCACCTACGAATTCCAATGTTTCTTCCTCTGGAACAAGACACTTAACACAACACCTACATCATGCCCAACAATCGATCCTGATGCTAGCCAATTCCCGAGAGCGGCCAAACGAGAACAAAAAGGAGGACAACGTGGAAGTAGCTCTCATGGGCGGTCGTACCCCGTTCATTCGACGACCAGTTCTCCTCTGAACGAAAAGAATTTACGAGACGACGTGACCGGACCAGCTGAGCGGATACGCGGGACAGGACTAATCCGGAAATCCGAAATGTCCGGCGATTTACGGAGAGTAGCCGATTTTTATGGGCCGTTCGCGGATATCCGAAGGAATCCACGCTCGAGATTCGAACGGTTCTTCGTCGATAACTCTGGCGATTCGCGTTTCATCAGTCCGTCGTTTCTTAGATCTCCTCTGGCGATCGATCAATGATCTTTTCGCGTACGTAGTGAATTTTTTTTTTTTTTAAGGATATTTTGCGAGTACACGCGGCCGTGAGCTTTCTTGGACTGTGTTTGAGACGCGAATATTTATTACGATATAAATTTCGTAGATACAATCTTCGTGGAATATCTGTTATAACAGGTTTGCGCATAAAATTGTTTTACTAGTTTTCGGATGGCTTACTTTATCTAAACATTAGGTATTGGTATTTTATAAGGTTCTGAATTTGTAGTAACACGATTCCAGAATTTATCAGAATCTTCGACTACCAGTCGATTTTTCCACTGGTAGCTGTCGATTACTTTTCATTTTCCCGAGAAGAATAATGTGTAGAGACTTGGCGTTAACTGTTCGTCAGAAGATTTCGTACTATCAAAGATATTTAGTCACAATTAATTCGCATTATATCTTCTTTTTGAAATTATTGTATATATTAAGAGGGATTAAACGTACACGTTCATTCGCGTGTCTACTGTTTACTCACTCAGGAACGCGTGTTTTCAAATCACGCTCGAATTAAAAAAAGAAAAGAACTCTAAACATACACGTATGTCGTAATATTCGTCGATCTACGTATCTACATCTTACTTAATCGATATTTTCTATTCCAGTGAAATTGATTTTCAGACTTCTATGGACGATTTATGCGCGATTCGCCAAATTTTTAATATAGCGTATCAAATGTAACGCAAAATGTAGAAATTTAAATCCGTGAATACCCGTAAACGTGTACAGAAGAAGCGCAAAAGACGCTGCCGGAAACACCACTCCTCCACCTTCCAAGGTTTCTGTCTGATTCGCGCGAAAGTTCACGCTGGTTGTGTATTTACGTATCGTCGCGCCGCGGAATTATATTCTAACGCGGTTCCGGCTCTCGAGAAACGTAATTGTAGTTGGAAGAAAGGTTTATGATCTGCTCGAGACCGCCGGCTGAAAAGAATTTGAAGAATAACTGTGCAAGTTTAGGATTTACGGTGTGTTGTCTGGAAAGCATAACTAAGGCCAACTTTAGCGACGTGAAAAGTAAATTGAAACGAACATTTCTACCTCGAATCTTTCCCGTTCTTTCCTGCTTGCTAGTGTCGACCATCTGAACACGTCACGAGACAAGTATGATAAGTCTATCTTCGTTAACCATTTTGTTCGTGATTTTCGTGCCACTTGGTAGCTAAGAAGAAGTATCTTGACGCGAAATGGTTGAAAAAGGGAAAAGTTCGATAGGTACAAGCATTCGTTGCGCGATTAACGCTATCAATATTTTTTAAATCATTTGAAAATCAAATTATTTGAGAAAGCAGCTTCGACGTGGAATTGAGTTTTGAAATTGCTCTCGAAACGGGAAACGTGACTCGTCGTGATTTTCACCTGCGAAAATATCGCCGTCGTGTCTTATATATTTGTCACGACGAAAGTAGATACATGGTATTAGTTTTTATTATAGAAAATTATACGGAAGGTCGAAATTTCGTTGGGAATCACGAATAACGAGGAGAGCGATGTTTTACGGAAGTTTTCGTTATTCCACCCATCGCGTGACTCATGCTTACCTTATTCGAGCATAAATTTTTTAATATCTGGCTTTTAATTAGTAGGTAACAGTCGGTCGATTGCGAGACATCGTTCGTGTGCAGATGTTAATCGTCGCCTACGAATATAAAGCGCGGCCCCCATACACGGCACGTTTCACAATTATCGGCTCTTTCGCCCGCGAAATTGTTCGACTGATAAAAAGCTTACGGGTTCGACTTGCAACGTGAATCGTGAAAAGCGTCGACTTTCAACTTCATTATAGCAACACGAAAGAATTTCTCGTCCACGCGATTTCTGCAAATTGATCAGAATCGATTATTTCCCTTCGTTTCTTTCTTTCCTCTCGTATCCCTTATTCTTTTTTCCTATTTTCGCTTCTTCTTCTGGCAAGAAGAAAAGAAACGTTCGAAATACTCATTCTTTTCGCATTGTGGCCGTAACGACACGCGGCAACAGCGACGAGAAATCAGAAACACGCGAACGAAGTTACCAGAAGTCCAACGACCGATTCACATCGTCACGTGAAACAGAACCACGTCTTAAGACTGACTTAAGCGGAAGATTGTCCCGGATTCAGTTAGCTTCGAAGCCAAGTGAAAATGTGTCGAGACCGCGTTAAAACCGCGTGTCACTTGTTTACACCGAGTTGTTCGGGATTACTGGATTAACGGATAATTAGCTTCTTTAAGCGATCGAATGTTGCTACCTACCTTCTTTCCTTCAAATTCACGTCTACCTTTCCTAAGAAGAACTTCGAGTTACTTCTAAAATAATTCTATCCCAATAATCTCCTTCTAATAACTCCTCTAACCATACTATTTCATTGAATTTGTTGATTTACCATATGCTTGTGTATTTTGAAACTCCTTCGACACATCGATTACATAAAATTCATAATTAAAGCAAAGACGAACGACAACTACTCAACGCCATCTAATACGACAAACAACGTCATAATGGTAACCAGCAGAATTTGTATTCTTTAAAAATTGCCATATTGATTTAAATTTTGATTAAATCGACGTTGGTTAACTTATATTATACTCGGAATCAAACAGTAAGTAACGATGTATATGTATATTACAGAAGTCGAAGGATGAGGGAAGAAAGTGCAAACTAGAATGTACCAATAAACCATAAACACATTATCGAAAGAGAAAACGTGTCGCCGCTTTTAACGGTATCCCAAGAGGCACTCTAAAACACACCTTGATAGTCCATTTTGTATGATTCCAAATATACAGCATCTCACGAGCCATTTTCTTCCCCTCCGTATCTTCGAATCCTCCATAAAACGTTTCTGAAACACCTCGAAGTACTCAAAGTGTACGAAGTAGACGTCGACAAGGGAGAAATAGGAAAACAGGGACTAGCCCCCGGTGTGCCAAATATAATATAAATTTCGACCCGCGAGTGATAGCATAATAATAAGATACGGTACGGATATATCTCGCTGTTTGTCGCGTCATTAATGACGAGCCAAATAATCTGTTTTCAAGAAATGGCTTGCTGAGAGATCTTTCATAACCGAATGTGGCGAATGGCCAGATAAATTACTGAACGGGCGGATGTTTGCTCGTTTATAGGAAATTTGAAGGGAAATTTATAGGAAAGCGAAAGATTGCGCGGAATGCGCGTAATATGGAAAGATATATAAAACACGCAAAGTATAGCGTTTTCTATAATACTCGAGGGTCTCTACCTACGTTCTATTTTCTCGATTACGTTCTGAAAATTATGAATTTTCTATAAAAGAAAAAAGTTCGCCATCTACAAAATTATTTATCTCGATTCAAGCATCCTCTGAAAACGAATTCATCTTCGAATCATCACCAAAAACTTTTTATCTCGCGGCTTTATATCTTTCCCTCTCTCTCTCTCTCTCTCTTTCATACCTGAAAGTCTCACACCGCGGTGGCCATACGCTTTCTTTTGTTTGTTAAATTCCTTTTTGCGCGAGACTCGGCGTCTGCAGGCAGGAAACGATGTCAACGATACTCGTCTTAATGCCTGTTGAACCGGAAGTGCAAGGATAAGAGCCCCAAGGCCTCTCGAGAGCCCGTCGAGCAAGCGTAATGAAAACGCGCGCCGAGAAAACAAGAGCTCGCCCCGGTAATTCGTGTATTTCCCTTCCACTCTCGAACCTTTCCTGCTAATTCTTCTCGCGATAGCCTTGGCTTCTTATATTTCAGAATCCTGATCGCGATTCTTCAAGAAGTAATCGAGACGGGGCTTGTCATTCGTCTTTTCAAGTATCGTAATCGAGATCATTCTTTGAAGCATCATTTATAATTACGAACTATTTCGTACTAGAATAAAAATTGATAGACACTTTTGTTATTGCGTTTTGCAAAGTAGAAGTAGAAATGGCAAACGAACTATCGAGCATCAAATGTAAGGACCTTCCAGCATGGGTAGAGAAACCAAGCTTATCTATTTTCATACTTGTTTGTTTTCTTAGTCTAATGCTGCAGATCTTCGATATTTACTAGCTCTATAGATTTAGACGAGATTGCACATAGAGTGAAAACTGCATCACTCTTCACCAAAGGAACTTACTCCTTACTTTTCTGCTACTTACACAGCATTTACCATTTAAACTGTGCGATCATTCGTTGGAATTTTTTCTGACGAATATTAAATGCAGTTTTGCATTGTTTCCCTTTGATAGGTAATTATTATAAATACAGCGTATTGTATATATAATAACATAAAATTAGCAAAATAAAAATGTAGAAAGTATTCAAAGAATGAGAGGAACTCTGACACTTGATCCCAATTATCCTTACTCAGCGTAGCGTGCAAGATAATTAAACTACAAGGGTGATCCATTAAATATTGACCTGAATTTGTAAGTACTGCGTCGAACAGCGACGAGCGTATTAAATTGTTGGAGCGTGTTTCGCCGTGGAATAACCGTCGTAACAACGTCGAGTCAGTGGCGCAAAGCGAAACTGAATTCGGACTTATACTTGCGGACGATATCACTGAGTCCTCGAGATCGGAGTAAGCGGATTTGCGGTAGATGATTGCGTGGCCCGCACAGCAGGTCAGGAATACCGTACATATGGTGAGTAGCGCGATTACCTGGAATGCAGATTGATTTATTTGTCGCGTTGCATGTTACTTGACTGAACAGCGGCTTAACCCGCTAAGAGGGATGCTTTGAAAGTGCTCGTTTAATCCTCGAGTTATGACCAAACGTGGTATTATTACGAATTACGATGTACAATGAAATTTTATTCGAAATACGAGTCGTTAATATTTAAGATAGATCAACAAGCGTATGCATTGACATTAATTACGATCAAAGTTGGGTGCGAGTCAGTTCACTACATTGTCAACCTCGCTGCGATTCTTCAATTTTCTTATTTCGATTTTCGTCCCATTTTAACGGACAATAAAGGGTTTTAATTTAGGTTTCAAAAGATAAATCAGAAATAGCAGTTCGTGCGTGTTTGGTCGAAATTCGAGATAACGTTTGACGTTAGGAAATTTTGACGCAGTTGAGAATAATGGAAAGAATACTGCCTTGACGAGAGAAAAATTCTTTGAAAATAAAAGTATCATGCTATGCGAATGCGACACGTAATTCTCGATTACGAAATATTATTTTACCAAACAGTGTGCTCGAAAGATTTGATTGATGTATAATTTAAGGTGGGAATTTAGTTTGGAAAGCTTATGCTAAAAGTTTGCTAGATAAATTTCATTGGTATACATAATTTAAATAGAAGATTGTTTTTGAACAGTTGTTAGAATTTTGAATAATTATTTACGTTCGAGGTAAACACGGTTGCTTCGAGAACTTTATAATTCAACTATCGTACGTTTCTTCGACAAGTGATAAAAAGTACCGAAGGCTATCTAAACTTGCTAGCTCATACGACCATCCTGAGTATATGACAAGACCTAAGACACCTGCTGAGGCTATAAAACTGGTGAGACCTCACCTGGTGTGATTCGTAGTTGAGCAGGTGTGTAACAACTTCAACTACCACTAAGATTACCTTTCCTAAAACGAACAGACCCGTCTATGAATAGTATATGCCAATACTATATAATCTATATTATAAGATACACATGGCATTCTCAATCGTATTATTGGTACACCGTGTTTCAAGGTTTCATGAGCATTCCAGTTCACTTCTTCAAGGCAGACCTGAAAAACAACACGATTCTGATAACACGATCGAAAGCCGAAGAATCTCAAGTGTGTCGTCTGGTCATCGAGAAGAATTAAAAAATCTACAAGCAAAAAAGCTGTCTTGATCTGCATGAAAGTATCTTCTCGCAATTCCGTATCGATACGATTCAAATATGACCTGATGCTAAAAACAACTCCATAGAAGCTTGACACGACTATGTATATTTCCAAGCGCGCGAGTCAGTAGACATCGAAGCACACGCGAATAGAAAAATAATTTGCCACTGTTGATACGGTAAGTCCTGAGCGAAAGAATATCGTTTCCTCGCAAATATCGTACCACGACGACTATCGACAAGATCATCCGCGGAAACAACCACGGTAAAAAATGACTCATTTTCAGATGACCATTCGCAGATCGAAGCCTATGCGAAGAAAAATGATTTCCCGATTGTTTCACCAGAGGCCGAGCAAATATTTTCTAGTTGTTTTCCACGGTCGTTCGTATCGCTACACGCAGTAGCAGGGATGTCAAGGCTCCGCTTCGCGGCTACAATTTTTTTTTACGCGATGGAAAAACAACCGGGGAACAACCCGTTCGAAAAACGATGCGCGTGTACGCAGACTTTGTACGCGTGTGCGTGAGAGACCGATCAGCTTGAAAAATGTGCGGCGTCCCCGCTGGAAAATAAGGGGGATGAAATTGTTGTTCTACTTGATTTCCAGCGGAACGGAACGGCGATCCACATTGCGCCGCGAGTCAGACGAGTTGGAAAATTCTGTTTCGAAAATCCATTACTCGCCGTCAGGCTGCTCGGCTGAAACAAAATGGGGCAGAATCTCGCGGAACCACGGATCTTGCTGAAATCGATGCTCGTTAGTATAGAAACGGAGAACACGTTTGTCACCTGAATAACGCGAGAAACTCGATGACAAGTGAAACAGGAGACGAAAATGTTGGATTAAGCGGTTGGTTATTTCTATACCGAGGAGAAGCGGAGAAATGGTTAGAAACGAATATGTTAGAGATGTATAGAACTTACTAAAATATATAAATTATTTAACTAGTTAACTACTTTACTAGTTAATTATTTAGTTAGTGAAATGAAGTGAATTTTCGTCGTGAGAATTAGCCGACTGTTTGCATGTAACAATTTACTTTCTCGAATCAATTATTAATTTCTTAATGGATTGCTATATTTGTGTTAGTAGCTCGTGACATTTATATACTCTACTCGTCTCTCAGAATAATCTGAACTTTTGTTTCATTATCCCGGTCAAACGGATAATTTTAGAAACTGCAACATTTTTGAGTATCTCCAATTTTAAAACGAATCGTAAATCGACGATTTATTAACTCAATGAAGATAACAGTTGCGTTAACGCACCGTATCGTTTGTAATTTCTTTTTGGTCAATTTAGATCGATGCGAACGAAATTTGAAGAAATCGAGGTATTTCGTATCACTGTGTATCGCGTATCAATTTTTCTCTCTCCAAATTATAGAAATGCAATTTGTAGCTGGAATTTTTAGGCTTCTGGCTGACAAAGCAACAACTTGCATCACTTGCAACAACTTGCGTCATCCTTAATGGATCGAATAAAATTATTTAAAGACAGGAACGCAGACGTCTGTACCAACTAAAATTAATTCTGCCCTTTTGTATATTTCTTAAACCAATTTCTGATTAAAAAACCATCCAATTACCACGTTGTATAGATTACGTTTGGCACGTGTGTGAAAATTAAGCAATACCCCGTCTGTTCGCGTAACTCGAAATTAAAAGGCAACACCGAAACGTGCTAGGAAACTCTTCTCGAAGAAACTTGGAACAAAAAGATAACATCGGAACCACACGCCACCGGCACAGTTTTCAAAATTCATCGACGCAGCTGCAGTAGAGCATCCCATAAATTCCGTTGGTTATTCGAGCGGCCGCGGCCGGCTTCGATAAACCATCGATTTTTATTAACAAGCTCACACAGTAAACGCGAAACGCTATTCTACGAGCTTTTTGCTCGCGTGATTTATAACTTCGCGCGAGATCGTTGCGACACACGTAACATCTGTTACGCGGCTCCTTCGAAACACGAAATTCAAACGTGTCGACGCTACCTTTCCAGCTCGATAAGATCCGACGCGGAGAGCGTGTCTCCTCGAGCGAGCGTTTCGGGCAGCTGAACGTGTATTTTGATAACGAGACCACAGATAAAATGGTAATTGTAAAAAGAAATTTGAAGAATTTGCTCGATATTTTTTCCATCGCCGTTCCTTCTTTCATCTAGGTGCTACAAATTTACGAACTTTGAAGAGATCGAAGGCCCGCACCTAACGTTTTCACCTATCTTATATTAAAATGTTCATAACTAGTCACAAAGTTAAAGACATTTAAATTTAAATTTAGATAAGGGAATTTGAAAAGAAAGAAATTTAAATAAGGAAGTCAAGAAACGTGCGCTAAGCAGCGTATTGAACGAACGAATCTGCGAGCTCGCTTATCCGAGACGCACGAACTTATCAACTCGTGCGGGTTTCGCGGACGCGCGCGAAAATCGAGAATTAAAAGCGCGATAGCAAGCTGACGCGAGTACGTGACGATAAAACAAGATGGCGGCCGATTTATCAGATACAAGGTTATTTACGGGGCAACAAAGCGCGCGATTGCGTCGCGAAAAAAAATAAAAAAAATAGTTAAGGCTGCGTTTAATGCACGATCTGCGCTCTTGGTTAAAATATGGAAACTACTATTGTATTGGGTTTATGAGAACACAGCGTGTGGAGGAATTTGATCGATGCTGGCGGAGAATGAATGCATTGTGTTGGCTTATTCTCGAATATTGTGCTCTTAAAGATCCATAATGTACGATTTACTATTTGATAAATGTATAAATGTATAAACGTAAATTTGCGGTTTTAGGTTTCTCTTGTGTACATTGTAGAAAATATTTCATCAGAAATAAAAGAGTATCAATTAGTTCATTCGTATCGAATGTGAACGCTTTCATTTTTTAATTCGTTTGCTATAAATCTGTTACTATATAAAGTAAAATTTGTTAGAGATTCTTAACAAATGTAACGAGTACTTCTATTTGTAGCCGTGAAATAACACCGTGCAATATTTTCTTCGTAGAAATTGACTAAAATCGTACGAATCGTTTAATGAGAAAGATAATGTAGGACATTCGTCAGAAGTAACGTTCGCGTCGATCGAGCGAAGCTTTTCATTGGATCGTCGCATTGTCTGTCGAAAATGGCAGCAAGAGGATGGAGGTTCGTCGAACTCGTCACGGTGGTCGCGCGCATGCAACGCTAATACGCGTTCGTAATTCGCGAATATCGAGCATTTAGTTTAGTCTCGTCGCGGGCCAATTACCCGCCTGACGCAATTTTCTGCGTGAATATTTTCGAATTCCCACGCAGACATTTTGTTTTCGACTCCCGTTTTCCAACCTCGCCCTCCTCGCCACTCTCCACTCTCTATTAACTCGCGTCATTCGAAACGCGCCACTGTTCGCCAGACAGAGGAAATTTCGCGACAATTTATCAAGCGTGAAATACCGCGAGCGCAAATTTCTGTTTATTATCAAAACACAAGCAATCGTGTAATTGATATTTGCCTGGTAAATAAATTTATGACGCGGTATTCATCGATGAGATCGTAACGGATTTATGAGGGGACGATTTATTAAAAGCTGTCTTCGAATGTTTGCCTAGAAGAATATGAATGTCATCTCGTTGAAAACGCGGCAGTAAGTAAAGCGCACGCTCCCTGCTCAGATTTCCTGCGGGAGATTCCATCGTATGTATTTTATCGTTCGTAATTTCGCCATTAATAAGAGCATTATCCAATGGAAATATACAAGAGATATATGAGGATATCGTTTAATTAAAGTACATCCATCTAACACAGAGAGAATTAAATACCAAGCACCGCAATTCTTCGTTATCTGGAACAGATCTTACGAGCAGCGAAAAGAATCTAGAAAATTTCGTCGATATCGGACTTAATTAAATTCAAGCAAAATGAACCTAGAAAATGTTCGCAATCGGGGAACTTAGCCTAACATATAATCTCCTTAATGTTCGAAAGCTATCGTCAGGAAATAGGAGAACTTTCACCTCGTTATATTCCTCTTTCCCTTTAGAAATCAATAATATCACCTAAATATCACGCCATAACACGCATGACATACATAAACGTGTAAAGTACCTCATAGGCGGGTGTTCGTTCAAATTGATAATTTTATAAACGCGACTGAGAAAACAGATTTGTTTCGTTCGTTGAATGTTGTAAACGCTGCTGCACTTTGAATATTTTATATTATACTCGCGAACATCGACGCGCTTTCTGTGCACGTTCGCGTCTTTGAACTTCTTACGAATGTACGTGTAAAGATTCGCAGTCTGCTCGCGACAAATCCAAGTCAAACTTCTAAGGAAACAAATTTCCTCTAAAAAGGTTCTCAATGTATTTATCAGGCAGCAGGATTTAAATTGCGGCAGGGGTGATACGTCGCGTTTGGATTTATATCGCGGAGGTTAGTCGCACTGCGTTTTATCGGGGGCGGCTTGTCCAGGGATAAATGGGCTTTTTCGATCGACAACGAAGGTAGAAAGGCGCGGAGTCGTCAATACGACGGGCAACCGGCCGCTCAAGAAAGAAATGGAGCGAACCTATTAGAATTTCGATCGATCGCGTGGCCCAGCTTGCGGATTCGTGACCGAAGAGCTCGCCGCGGTGGTTTCGACGATTCAAAGCGACGATTTCTAGCGGTCGAACGTCGATTCACGAACGAGAGAATTTGCACCTTGCACGCGGTGGTCTGGCTTACGGAGACTTAATCCGACGTGCCTTCTGCGAGTGAGAAATTGGTCAAATATTGGTAGTCCGTTGCGTTTAAGTAGAAATAGCCATTTCGGTCAGACAACCGGTTTAGATTTAACGTTGTGAATGCAACATTGTCTCGTTAGCGATCTACGAGCTATAGACGGCTAGAAAACTAGTACTTTTATTTGCCGATGCGTCTAGTATAGGTCTTTGGTAAATTAGATAGATGGTGTTAAGTTAAATCAGTAAGATCAGGTGGGGAGTAGAAGTTTTTACGAGCAGCGAAATTAAAAAATCGAATCTTCCGTATTTTAGGGAGCATTTATTCAACTTTGTGAATCAATAGTTTCAAGAAAAAATGGCTTGGGATATCGTGGGAGATGGAGAAAAACGAGGAAACTCGGACTATAAGAGGATGTCTCATAAGGAGACATCTCAAAAAAATTTTGTTTTATTATTATTTTCATCTTTCGTCTTTTTTTTTTTTAATATCGCTGACAGTTTAGTAGGAAACGTCTAGAACACTGAATTACTTTTAAACCTGTTATCCGAGAGCACCTATTTAAGATAACATTACTTGTGTCTGTATAGACGCGGATTCGTTCTACTGGATGGCTGCGCAAGCCAGCGTCGGAATAAAGAGAGCTGAAGAACAAGTTGCTTTTTAGAAATCAAATCATGTAATCCCCGCATTACACAAACAATAAAACATTACACGCGGTACATCTTCCTGTGTGTATGAAATATATAGTCTGGTCAGAATCAAAAACGGATTTACGAACTCAAATATAACACGCCCCGACATTCTGCCGTCCATATGAAAACCATCTGTTATTATTTATCCTCTTCACACTTCGCATACATATTCCATTCATTTTTATAAGCTTCTCGCCGTACGAATCTCTCGAAAAACTACGCGCAGTCGTTCGAATGCGTAATCGCGAGCTCGCGAGCGATATTAAATCCACAGAATTCTCGGCCGGAGATCGGCTTTAATTCATAAATTATTCGTGGGCACGGCGTCGTCGCAGTAGTAAATTCTCGCGAGACGTTACGAAAAGGCAGGGAATTTTTCACGCCGTGAATCTCGAAGACGATCGAATTCGAAGTCGAGCTGGACCTCGATTTGTCGACGCACAAAAGAAGACACTTTGGTTCGCCAAAGATGTATGAAACGATTGTCGCGTGCAACAGGAGACCGAAGAGAGGAAAGAGAAAGAGAGAATAGGCAGAACGTGTGTGCACCGATGAAATTGAAGAGAAACTGCGAGAAAAGGATTTATGCAAGAGGCTGCGGGGAACTCGTCTCCGGGAGGTCGAATATGCAAAAGTTCCGACCTAGAGAACTATCGACAGGCGAATTTATCGGGTTAATAAGCGTGTAATAATGCCGTTTCCCTGGTGTGGCTCGATTTATCGAGCTGAATCGATTCGTTAAGAAAGATTGGTGACAAATTTATTCGAGTTTAGAACGATCGAAAGCCTGTAAAATGGAAATGCAATATCCCTTAAATATGTATTTACTGTTCTTATTTGCTAACGTGTCTATGTTTTAAAATATAGTATATACGTAATACTAATTGCGTACTATGCCAAATGTATCCGTTATAAGGTTACTACGGCACAAAGTAACAGCATAAACGAACAAACTCGTTATCGGAAAATTAATCTGTTAATTTAAATGATATTTCGATCATAAATAGCGATAGTAGTATGAATTACTTCCCCGATGTATCGTGTTGAAATATCGTATACGTTAGACCTTTGCAATCGTAATCTTCGTTATTGTTTAACTATTACGAAACATTTTTTATTCGACAAATATTGCGAACTGTATCTTCTATACAAGCACGGAACGTGTTAATCAAAGTGCAACAGCAAGTACACTAAATATGATAAAATATTCCGCTGCAAATTCGTACAATAGACTAGGGATCTGGTTGACGTAAGAAAAATTAGCCGGCGGAAAATATGGTTCAATCTGTTTCTCTGCACGTTCGAGGCTATAAAGAGCGAGCACCGAGAAATAACACGAATAGTACGCGTTGGACACAGGTGATCAAGGAGAATCGAGTTTTCCAACGGCAACGAGTTACGACCCGGGAGAAATTTCTGTAATTCCCGAGATGCATCGTTCGCGTACGCAGCAGTTGTAATCTCGATGCAAAGGAGCACTCTTGCAACATCTCGCGCGACACAGAATTCATCCTTCGTTTCCCGTATCAAATGTGAAACTAATTAGGGCAAATCGTAACGTTCTACAGAAAGGATTATAACGTGTAGAAACATTTTGAAACGTGGGATTAAACATTCAGATGGAAGAATAGTACCAAGTACGAACAATATTGTTGAAAATTGAGAATACACGGAGATTTGATGCACAAATAGAACCCTAATTGTTATTGTCACAGAATAATATTAAATATATAATACCTGGGATAAGCAATTTTTGGCGCTGTTAAAAATGCATTAAGATGATTTCCTACCCTTTCTGTCTTCACAAAAATAAAACGTACGTCGATGAGTACCATTTTTACTATTTGCAGGAGATGAAAAACGAAAGAATGGATCTAACGAACATGATACCGAGCATCTTGACAAAAGATTAACTGCAGCGTCGCTTTGGAAAGTAAAAAAAAAAAAAAAGAACATGTGTATAGCGATATGCAGAGTATTCCGACAGAGAGCACAATTAAGCCTTTCATGCTCGACGTTTCATATATTCGGTACTATACTTTTCAAACTACGTATTAACTAAGCGATAAGCATATATAATTTCGGCAAAGCTTAACAAAAAATCTTACCTAAAACGCTTGGGCATGAATTTGTACGAGAAGTCGCTCTCGTTGAAACACGAGAAAAAGATGTAGTTGCTTCTATTGCTAGAATAACTGACGAAAATAAAATTTTCTCGGTCTAAAAGAAATGATTATATTGTCACGTTTCTTTAACGAAACACTGTTGTTTTTTTTTTTTATTATTATCGAGTCATCCAGAGAGTAATCAGTGCGATGTCTCAGCTCGTGAATATGTGTTCTTAATTCCAAAGTAAATGTTAATTATCCCGTTGAATGTATCGCTGTCATTAAACGAAATATCAGAGTGTCCCACATTTCCTGGCCTCGAGGAAGCCTGATAATCGTCGAATACTTTTCCACCAGACAATAGCCAAACTGGAAACGAGCAAGAATCTCGTTCTCGATGCGAAACAACTTCTCTAAGGAAAGACAATAAGGACTTTCACTGTCTCCGCGTGGAATAATAGGGACCGGCTCTGCCTATTTACGAACGAGGAAAACGGAGCGTGCAGAAGCTGCATTATGTATGCACTAAAAGCGTCAGCTCCTACGTCGTTGTGTGTCGCGATGAATAAATAAGTAACCCTATCTGCTTACGAAGAGAGAAAGAGAGATTCCTGGGACGCTCGCGAACGCGTGGCTCGCGTTTATCTTTGCGCGCGATAAGATGCTTCTACGTGGTAAATATTGATGCCTGGCGTAATTAAGCCTTCCTGCCGCTAAAATATTCATCACGCACGCACTGTGTAAAACCGGGCCAACAAAAGTTGCCGTGTGATTTTGCCGAATACGTATTGGCCGCTCGCGACTGATTAAAAGGGGAATGTAATTTGAACGTAATTTATTTGGTCGTCGATTTTCACGATACGATACGAGAACAGGATACGAGTTGAATAATGAAAAAAGAATTGTATATACGGGGTGTCCGGCGAGCTTCTCATAAATACACAAACGCGGGTCATTCTAAATCGATAAACTCGTTTCGTTGCTATTAACATTCGTTTTTCATAAACGTGTGAAACGGTGGATACATTAGGCGGGTGTAGTTAGGAACGTTTATCATGGAAGGATGGTACTAATGGTAAATTATTAGCAGAACTTCATTGGAAATATTTTATCTTTCTACTTGGTACAAGTTGGAAGAGAAACGTGGCTGCAACAGCACGGTGTACTGTTTAATATTGGGAAGGTAGTGTTCTATGTTCTTCGAGTCGGTGGATTGGTATTGTAGATATGAAAAATTGCAGGATTTTAATTCCTTAAAAAAAAATTCATCGCGCGTATCATATGAGAACCACAGTGTCTTAAGTACAATATCACTATTCGTTAAATAGACCATTGACGTTTCATCTATGAGCGAAGGATCAAAATAAAGATGGAATGAAATAAACGCATTAGAATTACTCTTTCGCTGGAAGTATATCTATCGTACGACTTCCAATATTGTACATTCGATAAAGAAACGGAAGAAATCTACGGTACATGGGTTGACATATACAACGCGAGAGCAAACTTTATTGAACATCCCACCGAACACCCTATATACAGAACGAGGGAAAAGTAATTACGAAGAAGTGTAATTAAAAACTGAAGTATCGTTATTGGATTGCAAAATTGAGTCAGGGAATCGTATTAAATAACGGTATAAAAATCGATACGTTTCTATTCGCTCCTTTTTTTTTCGTTTTGTTTCAATCTCTTTACGAGGCAACGCGTGCGGACGTTTGACACCAAACCGCCATCATCGAGAACGCCATCACGGAAGAAACACGCGAAACGAGCGATTTCATTCGCGCTTGTTCCTCGCGATCCTAAATGACACGCAACGACCCTTTTGTCTCTTCAATCTCTAAACGATCGATCAAACGGTCCGACGGAGTCGCTCTCGCCAATCGAGTCCGGAATCCGGTTTACAACGCGTTGTAATTTCGTTTGACTGAAGCTGATCGCGTGAAAAGCCACGGTCAAACGAAAGCCACGTCGACGAATTCGCGACAATCGAGACACGCGCCTCGTCCGTTTGAATATCGACGATCGTTCGGCTTGAATATCAACGACCGCCTCGTCGAATATCATCAACCGGAATGAAACGCGAATCGTGCACAGCGATAGACAAATATATAATATACATATCCTTCGATTCCATCCTCTCGCCGAATTGGAGAAGGAAGGTGCGAAGGATGAACGCGGAAGCTCTCGCGCGATACCAATCAAGCTTTCAACAAGGAGCGTTACTCTATCCGAGATTGAAAGAAAATAGGAGGTGGCCGATTTACCAACGCTTCTTCGACTCGTATTTCGTGCGTATGCTATAAAGCAGAGCATTTCCTGTCAACCAGTGGCAGAGAAAAAAAAACGAGTTCTCGAACGTCTCGTTTCACGCTGGTTGCCGGCATTTTTTTTCGTCTGGATGTTCGCGAAATTGCTATCGTGCATAAACCACCGCAGTCCCCAAGGTACTCTCCTCGCGCCACCTATCCCGCCCACATCCTCGTTTTTTCTCTACGGCTCCTTGTATTTCTTCGCGGTTCTACTCCGTCTCTGCGACCGTGACAGAGCGTGATCTTCTTTCAGGTTTTCGTGTCTCTCTTTGCGAGCTATTCTTCCCTCGCTTACGTTTGCTTCTCCTTCTCCGATTTCAGCCACGCTCTACCCTATCCTCCGACTATTCGCAACGCTCGTTCCGCTTTAGGTCGCTCGTCTTTGCTTCAACCTTTGCTCGATATTTTCTTGAATTACCTTAACCTCGGTCCTCGAAAAAAAGGCGAGTCGACAGAAAAAATAGTCGTTTACGGTCTTGAAGATTTGTAGCGGTTGTTTTTTGAATTATTGGAAATAGAGAAAATTTACTTCTGGCAGTCTTTGCAAGAAATAAGTTAGAAGAATATTCTTGGAAGAATGGGAAAGAAAAGGAGAACGTTTTTGAAGTAGTAGAAATTTTTAGAAATTTGTAAGGTTTAGATTTCGTGACGTGTTCATAAAGATGTTGACAACTGCTGTTGTCGCGATTAGTCGTCTTACGTTCAAGAAAAAGCGAGTTTCCCTTCTATCTTCTCGATTAAAGGGGAGGACGCATTTATATACACAGAGACCAAATGAAAGAGCTCCTAGACGATAAAAAATTTAACGAGTGAACGAACTATTTTTCTTATAGATCGCGTAAAAGGAAACGAGATCGTAAAGTAATCGGAATTCCCTATCGAATCTGCCTGTATTCGAGACGAAGATGGAGGCTGCAACGATATTTACACGCTTTCTATCGTCGGTGAATCATGAAGCGCACAAGACGAAGTACAGTTGATCGTTAATGGGAGCCAGAAGTGTCTTAATAAAATAACAGAACGAGATAAAACGTTACGAGCAATACTCGACAATCTCTGTAAAGTTGGGAATATAAAATAACAAGTCAATAGTTGCTTAATCAATGACGTTAATTGTCGTTTATTTTGTAGAACGCAATATCGCTCAAAGAACTACATATCCATGTGCGAGTATCTCTTAAGCGTTATTATTTTATTCTATTATTGTATTATCGTATCGAATCAATTTGCTCGTAACAACTTCTAGTTTTTATCGTCTCTATCTTAATCCTCTGTGATTTAAAAAAAATCTCTGTCAACTTACCGACGCTTACTAACTATAATCTTCTTCATTAACTTTTTGGTAAGTGAAAACCTTTCAAAAAAATATATTTATCGTTATAGTAATCACGACACGTTTCCTCGATCCATGTTACAAAAAGAAGTAGCAAAAACGTATTTTACGTGTAACTCGATCAACAGAATCATACTCAAGAGACTCACGGCGTATGTCATTCTTCCGCGAAGAATTTTCATTTTCACTGTTCAGAATCACAAATTTCTAAACAGATTACTAGCCAAAAATTATAGATTTCCTCCATAGCGACTACTTTCTGCGTTTCGTAGAAATGTCCACGGTCGCTTCTGTTTTTCTTCATCACGACTCGAGGACCCCTCACGGCGAGATATTTCTCTACGACGCAAGACATCATCCCCTAATAAGCTGCCTATCGTTTCGCCGTGTCCGCTTGATTTATAACGTAGGGTAATATTGACATGGTTGCCTCGATCGACCTATGTTTAGATTCCTCATCCGTGATACGTTCAGGTAATCCAGTACGTGATCTATAATGCCAATACCTGCATACTGATGAATACTTGCTGTACGCCGATACATAGACGCGCACCGAGAGTCTGTGAATGTAAGTACATGCATCGAGGAACGTGTCTGAAGAAGTTCCTCGTCCAAGGACCATAAATTACTCGATAGATAGCCGCTATATAATTTATACCCTGTCGAAGGACATTTGATGCATTCACCGTCTGTGACTGACCAAATTTTCCATCTACGCCTCGCCGATTATCAATGAACGGCCGATACGTAATATTCGGTTGTAACACGGATTACGATTATGCTTAACAGGTTTCGAATTTTCAAATCACTGATCTTCCCAATAGATATAAAACAAGCGACGACGTGTGCCATCGATGGTACTGCTGTTGAAAGAGATACAGCGTGGTCATAAATTAGTCTGTACGAGGGAAAAATTAATTTTATTTTTATATCTTTTGGTGCAGAGAAAGACGAAGGAGATGCAGTGTCGATGGAAGAGATATAGCGAGGTGATCGATTAAAGGATTATGTGGACGTATTAATTGATCTAGCCACGGTTAAGGGTGTACGCGTTCCAGATATACCTACTGTTACGCCGCGTGGCTCACAGCGAACCGTCTTTCTCAACCGTCATTCCAAAAATAGAGTACATTTAATTACGAATTGACGACACGACATAGTTTGCATCTCGCACAATACAATGTCGGTTTCCAACGATTCCTATGTCCTACAATGTCACCGAAAAGATCTTCTTACTACATTTTCAAACACCTACATTGTTGTGGGACATAGCCGATGTCACGCTTCGAGATATATCGATGCCTCGTGAGAAAGTTCGTTACCATTCGAGAAGCCTGATGAGTCAATCATAGAAACTTCTCGATGCTGGATCATCCGATATATCACGTGACTCAGTTTCCAATGATCACGAAAGACGAAGAACATAGGAACCAAGAGCACCAAAATCAGGTAGTTCTGTCCGAACCTTCAGAAGGCATACATCGAAAACGCAAGCGATCTTTAAGTGCAGTCAAGGCGAATATATCGAAGAATTCAAGTCTAATTATAACACACATATAATTGTATCATCGCGACGAAAATAACTAATTGTCAATTACCTTCGGAACTATTGTTGGAAATACATATTTTGGTATCGTTAATTAATGTCAAAGTCATTACAACCACCCTTAATATCCGAAAAGAATTAAGGGAACGATTGTGTTCGTGGCGTCGATTGTCAATATCGTAACGAGTATTTACACCTCTCGTTGACGCGTTTAATCGTGATCGCGTCTCTCCGCGAACGGTCGTAACACCTACTATAGTTACTCTAACGTCCTAAAATGGAAATATTAAATGAAATTGTATTAAGCTTCGAAGTTAAGGGCGAATGTCGTTTAACTGAAACGATATCTCAAATTTATGTCTCCGATTATTAGAATTATACAGTATCGATATAAATTTCTTTCACTAGTAGTTATTGCATCGAATGCAAGTTACCCTGAAACTTTGAAAGAATGCTGAGTGAACGTCTAACTTGACCAAATCCAAGCACCTTGTCGTCCCTCGGCTCCTCAAAAGTTTCTATCTCGACTGTTTCAATTTTCGTCAATTCCGTAACTCGCAATAATCTCTTCCGTCAACGCTACACGCAACTCGTGTGAAACACCCTTCAAAAAGCAGCACGGTACGGGGCGCGTTAACAATGACACAAAAGCTTGATAATACGTAGAATGTGAAACACGCGACGCGTTACATTTTGTTTGTTGCGACTCGATAAATCGAGTTTCCAATTGACAGGAACGAAAAGCTCGAGTGAAATCGTCGATGACGATGTGTTAACGGACCGTTTCCTTTGGAAAGTGATTTGAGAGGTTCCTAAATCACTCTTAATCGCCAGATACGTCCCGTTTTCCCATTCCGTACCACGAATATCCGGACACAGGTGCAGGTGAATTAATTATCTGATCATACACGGATTTATTATACTTGCAGGACGTTTAACCGCGCGGCCTTGCCGCTACCATTTGTCTCGCGAGATATCATCGTTTCACCATCTGTCTCGGTGCATGCCAAGCCCGTTCCCCTTGTCCATCTCTGAATCAGTGGCTGATGTCGACGCGTTTGTCTCCTTGTCCGGTGATAATCTGTACACGTGGTGACTTCGTTTGTACAGCAAACGTTTGACAAAACGTATCATTCTGCCGCTTATCTTGTTGCCTTATCGTCTCCTCGTTTGTATCATTTCACTCGGCGGTTCCGATATGGTTTATAACGTCACGTCAAGTAGAATTATTTGGAGACACGCTACCTCGTTCATTCATATTAGAACAGCTACTGGTCTCGCGTAAAATACGACGATTAATTCAAACCGTTAATGAATTGATTAATCGGATTGTTGGTTCGCTAAATTTACGTTCGCTGTATTCGTGTAAGATCAAGAGTTTAAGCATTCCATGGAAAACTACAATGCCTGGTGTTCATAATCGATCGAAAATTTAATCGACTTGCACAAATTCTAACTGAAAGAAGAGATCGCCGTTTCGATGAAAGAAGAAATAGCAAGAAATTATTTGGCTTGTACAGTGCTATGGAAGAGAAGCAAAGTATAACGGATGTACAGTTTGGACAATCATGAGCGCTACCTCTGTGCCTGCAGTTACAGAAAAATAATGAATTAGTAGTTGCGTCGATCCTTACGATCCTTTAATCTAAATCTTAACGTACGTGCCTGTAATTATATATAAAAGCAATATATAAAAATAGGAATTTGCATAAACATCCGCGATGTAATGACACGATACGGAAATACTGTGCTTGGCACGAAAAAATTCACGAAAACCACACGGTTCAAGTTTCGAGACTCTCCTTCGTTTTCATCCGCGTGTCTGACTATCCACGGATCGTTCCACTTGTCCCAGTAACGCGCGTTTCGCGACGTTCTCGCGCTCTGTCATTTGCCGGCGTGCTGCGAACGAAACGAGCAAATTTCCATGCGACGTGTTTGCAATCTCGCGCCACGGTTTCCGCTGGACGACGTTTTAATGAAAAGGTGGAGGGGGGATGAAAAACGCGACTTGATTCTCGCATCGAACGGATTAAAAATCCAAGCGACGCGTTGAAACGCAAACCGCCAGTGTGTAACCGGTGTAAACATCGATGCAGTCGTGTGATCGTATAAAATCGAGCAACGCGACAATTCAACGAGCGTCAAAACGCCACAACCCTTTCCCGCTATTATCAAATATCGAAAAATAACTGAAAAACAAGGCCGCCCGTCTTCTTTTTGATTTCTGGCAATGATAAAACGCGCAACCGCGTGAAAAATTGCTGAGACAACGAGAGAAAAAAGGGGAAAAGGATACACGCGTTAAATGGCAGAAGTGGAAAGGGGATTGATGAAACGTTCAGCGAGCTTCACGAAGAGGCTACATAACGATTTCATCGTTTGTCGAACGTTCTTCGTGGTAATTCAATTTAGGGGTGAGATACGATCCGAGCATCGCGTTAATTAACACCGGTTACGACCTTTTACCGCGCTCCATGTGTAAACATTGAGCACGCTAGAAGATTTTAACGATGCCTGCTGGGAGTTCGCGAATGGAAATTGATAGGTTCGTTATTGAAAGCAACAATTAATGCCAGTGAACAGAATTCGATGACTGGGGAGGGGAATTGTAATTGTGTAACACGATTGATTTCGTGTAATGAGATTGTTGAATCCATTCCAAAACGTTTTAACGCGTCAAAATAACGCGGCAAGCGTATAAATTTTCTTGAAAGATAACCGATCGGCTGGTATCCGATATATTATGCGCCGGGAAATTTATTCGGTTAATTATGCAGGACGCTTTCGAACAGATGAATCGTTAATGATGCCATGAATTTCAATTTCGAATCATGCATTAATTTTACGACGTACACGAGAAAGATGAAAAAGAAGGTTATTGAGCAAAGTATATAAAAACAAATTTGTGGAACGCGCATTATGCATAAACATCGAAGATGCAAAGAAGGATTCATCAGGAGCGTGTTACATTTGAATCTAAATTAACTATTAAAAGTCAATCTACGACGATTGCCAACACGCGAGCCAATAATTTGGGCGATAATTATCGCGCTAGCCGGAATTTAATAATGAAACGTGATTAATTTCCAATCAGCCGTGACGCGGATTTTTGAACGTGTCGAAATTTCAAAACAGCCAACGTAGGTATCGATCGAATACCGGTTGAATATTTTCTATCCTGAAATATTTACAATATCCCCGGTTTCCAAAATAATATAATGTAATATTATATAATATTTCCGAAACAATATAAACCATGGACACAAAGCAGGCAAAATATATTGTTATCGCGATCGAAATAAGTACAGCGTTAATTACACAAATATTAATTTAACGCCAAATTCCTTCCACCGAATTTTTTAAAATTCTTCGTACTACGCTTTAACATTGCCATTCTACTATACAGGAGAAGAAATGTGAATTGTCGCTTTAATGTTTTTCACATATAGCCTTCGTATTTCAGGAATTCGCGAGGACCGTTTGGAATCTTGCAAATTTCACGCTTTACTCCTCCAAATGCTCGAAATTTGCTCTTCGGACTATCTCCGCTAGTGAGTATACAGCTATTATCGTAAGAATTACTGTAGCGGGTTTGTAAATACGCGAAACGCACGAGGCCAAAGCAACGTCGTTACTCCGTCGTTTGAAAATTCCGTTTCGAGAGCGCACGAACTTACCCCGGAAGAATCGTTTCATAAAGATTCAGCGTGGAGAAGAAAAAAGAAAAATGATACGAGAAAGAGAACAGTGGAATCTGGTCGCGGCTAATGGTACGCCTTTAACTGAAAAATCTACTTCGAAGCTAGGACAAAGGGATTTCGACCGACCGTGTAACGAGTTTGTTACACTACGCACGTTAGTGTAATGAAGTTTCCCGACGTGCTCGTGGCGCATCGCGCATATCCCGTGTGTGTAAACCAGCACACACGATTCCGGTCTGCTTCCGACGGAGACGGCGGCAACTTCTGTTAAACTACAGTATAATGCCCCCGTATTATAAGAGAAAGAGGCAGAGCGCAAGAAAACATTGGCAGCCGTTAAAGCTGCACCGTAGAAATTACGTACAAAATCCTCTAATATTTTTAAGCGTGCCGTGCCTCGAAAATCGGTTGGTAACTTCCACCGAACGCAGCAAAGGGTGGAACTAATTACCGTACCAGATTACGTAGTTTAATTTACAGGCAATTAATAGCTTGTAATAGGTAGGAATCGATAATCTTTTTGCTGAGAGCAACCTGTAAATTATAATCCTGTAAAACCGTTTCCCTTCGAATCTGTTCAATGAATAGAATGTACTATCCACGGTAGCATATCTTTATGACACTTTCGATACCTCGTGAACTTAATAATGTATAATTATCTGGCCATTTATAATTCGCTTACAAATCAGTGAAACTCTTAACAATCGGCGTGTACCTAACGGTCTAATATTATTTAGAACTTGAATTATTCTCGAAACGTTATACATAGCGCAATTACAGAATCAGGCAAGACTGATCAATTCGTTTGCACGAACAGGACCACGATATCCACGAATGACACGATAATACGCATCTCTCATGGGGAAGAAAACACTATAAACCAAGAGGGTTTAACAAATGGATCGAGAGTGTATACGATCTTGACAGAAAAACTCTAGGGAAATATACGAGTATATCCACTGCAAGCTCTCTTTCGTAGATTATGGTAAAATCATTCGTGTAGACTTAAATGTTCGATTTCAAAATCATCTACAATACGATCAGAATTTTTCTTCGGACTCGCAATCTGTCAGGTGGATCGTAGAATTTTTCACTTGGAAATTACTTTTGACGGGGATTACATTATGTCAACCGATCGGAAGCTATACTGATTGATAGACTGCGAATATTTATACAAATTCATATTTTTTACGAATATAATTTACAAAATGGAATCTATGTAGAGAATTGTTTCGCCTATTAAACCCGTAGTACCTGGTACTTTACTGCGCATATTGTATATATTTTTTCGTATTATTTATATGTATTTCTGCATCTTTAAATTCTCCATAAATATACATAACAAGGCGCGTTCGACTGATTAATTTTACAAATTAACACATTGATGACGGTTTGCTCTGATAAGCGTATAACCTGAATTCTCACGTTCTTTAATTATTTAATAAATGATTGGAAAGATTCAAAGGAGTGTGATATTAAGCAATAATAATATAAATCTATATTATATATTATATCTACGTATATTATAAATAACAATATTATTTTATTATAAATTCTAATATTATTTTCACTTTCAGCATCACTTGGTGCATCTGACAATATTATGCACAAATTTCTGCTCGATATTCAACAGACCGATCTTCCATTTCTGACCGCCTCGTCATTACGAAATAAAAGGTTTCGAAAAAATTGTTTAAATATTGATAACGGTTTTTCCTTATTCAAGCGTGTAACGTAAAAACACATTCATAACATTTTGTTCGTAGCATCCATTGCTTTATTTAACAGTAGTTAACATCTTTTATAGAATACCGCTTAAAGTATGCAAGACGCTAATTAACGTCTGCCGTCGTCAATGTGTTAAGAAACGAAATACAATAAGTATGTCATAAAAGGAAACGCATCGAAAGTTTCAACTTTTTCTTTTTTTTTAATTTCCTTAGAATTCGTACGACAGAAATTATTTCGATCGGACCAAAAAGGTCCTTTGACCCTAACATCGAGGAAGTCGCTGGCGATCTGTACCGAGTGATTTCTATTCCTGTTCGTCCGATGGAAATCGATATCGTCGCGTAATGCGTTCGTGAGAAAGCCGTAGGAAAAAGGGAAATATATTGGCCGAGCGTTAGAACACTGGCAGGGGTCGCGTCGAAAGATCTTATTCCACCTAACCGACGTTCTTCGACCATAAAGATAAATTCGAACGGTTACGAAAGAAAATCCAGTTTGTAGCGTGGGCCACTTTCACGGATTTTCTGTCGCGATAAAATCAATGAGAAGAGGTGAAGCTCTTTCCGAAAACGATTTAGGCTCGTCCCTGTGACACGATCTTGTCAGCGAATGAAAAGACTGTCGACGATCTGCCGATCAATCGGCAGGAATTTAATTCGTAACTTTAATTCAAATAAGCTGAAATCTATGAGACTATTTGCTGTGAGATGCGTCAATGTCTACTAACTATATACAAAATGTCTGTAAATACGTGGAAAATATTTGTAGGATTCGAGTATAGAGAAGAGAAACTAAAAAGCACAGCACGCGGTACTAAGCGTTTTCAAATGTTTTCTAAACATTTCTACGAGATTCTAATGAATGATGAAGCGAATGATCATCGTTTAAGTCGGTGGTTAATCGTACAAATATCTCTTTAAAAGCTCTCAAACTTATCGAACGACTATTTAAACGAAATTATTTGATACGCGTGCTGGGCTGTATTTAAAAAAAACACACACACACACAGAATATAAAGAGGACCGTTTAGCGTCCATTATCGTTGTTTCAATAACAAGCGTTCGCAAAATGTTCGCCCGCCGTTATTAACGCAATTTCCACGCCATAGTTTGATGTTTGATTTAGCTTTGAAAGCCTTCGTCTACCATTATCGTCCATATCGATAACTTTTTTCTCCGCGTCGATGCTTTTAACGCGCCAAACATGTCAGTAAACGCTATTAATTCGCACGTTCGGCGAGCCAAATTATCGATGAGGGCGGGCAGAACGTAAACCGGAAGTGGGAACTGCCGGACGAATTGTTCCGGTCGGCCCTTAAGCCATTTGGAACAGATGTTCCGAACGATGCACGCGAATATAGGAGCAAACAGCCTCGAAAGGGCACGTTTCTCGCAGAGTTTCAGCCACGACACGAGCCAAGGATGCGGAAGTACGTTTTTTACGATGGAAACGTAGACCATTGAACACGTCCTATATCCAGCGTGGCGTTTATGTGATCAATCATACGACGCTCTCGTACTTTGTCCGCCTGTCGATTATCTCAATATGTCTATTACTGGCTCTTCTTTTGTTTTTTCAATACTACAGGAAAATATCTTTTTTTTTCTCTTTTCGTGAAATTATTGGCGAATTTTGAGGTTGTTGGAGAATTTTATGGAATTATTGGAATATTTTGCGGAATAAATTTAGCAATATATCTTTGACGAGTTAATCAGGTAATTAACTCCTATCCATTTCTCATTTAATTTCATTTCGTTTTTACATCTTCAATTTCATTTTTCTCCTGGGTATCAAATTAACACGATTGTACGAAATGAGAAGGCAAGTGACTAGGTTTGCGATCAATAAATGAAACAGATATAAGAGATACACAAAGCCCGCACGGGGAAGACAAGTTCAGTTTTGTTAACTTTCTGTTTTCTCCATCGCTTGGTGACTAAAAAAAAAGTATTTTAACATGAAACAGTTACGGAGGCGAGTTATCCGGTAGATTCGAAGATATTAGTCTTCTGAAAATATAACGGTGTATCCGCAATCTTTGAGTAATTTAGTTTAATGGGTAGATTCGATAAGAAGGTGGTTAATAACGTATTAAATTTTTAAATTGCTCTTCTACAAAAGACAGGATATGTTGCTCATACTGATTCCTCCCTTTCAGAGAACCTCAAATAAAAGAAATTGCAAATAAAAAACCAGAACCATCGGAAAGACGTTAGAACCATTAAGAAAATATTTCGAATTCGAAAATATGTAATTCCATGAAAAGGGGTAAAAGGAAATGACGTTTCGCGTGACAAGCTTCACAGTAGAGAAGAGAAGATAACAGCTACTTGATACGTCGACTGGAATTGATCCCCTGCTCACGTGACAGTGTTTGCGAAAAATTTTATTCTCTACCGACGTCGATACGACGATATCGCTAGAATCGGTAAATGTTCGGGCGAGAGATTGATACGATGTCAAAGGATATTGATCTCTCGTACGAAACGTATTGGAATCGTGCGACGATTCAACGAATAGCCTGTTTCTTTCTCGTCCTGTTCTTGATACATGGTTCCAAGAATTATTGAACACCCGGTCGACGTCCATTAGGACATCTTTTACCTTTAAGAGGCAAGATAAGTTCGATTCGAATGTGGATAACTTTTAATAATTCCATCACAAATGGTAGAATTATTCGAGATAATGCTATTATTCAAGCTTCCGTTGCGGAATGTAGGTACTTCATAAGCGATAATAGTACATCCTCTTCTCTAATATCATTCTTACTAATAGAATTTAAAAGCCACAATGATAAAGTTGAATTTTTCAAACTTGTTTTAACACTATATTTATGACTAAGGAGATGACTAAGGAGAGTACGATTCTTGTATCAAAATGTACATGGGAAGATAGACGTTGTCTCTAGAAATAGATTTTGCCGCTAGAATATACGAAACATTAAATTTTCGACCCTTATGTGAGATCATTTTACTTCACTAAGCATACTCCAAAAATAATTAATCTCCCCTACTGTCATTTCAATTCCTGTTATCAACGTTGTCAAAGCTTCCCACGTCGCATTAAACCGTTTCTCAATCGCCAAAATTTCATTGAAGTATTCGTAACAGAGCCAAAGTAAATTTCTCCGAATTAAATTTTTTATCCTAACAACTTAACTAATCTTCTCCTATTTATCATCCCCTCTGATCGAAGCCCTCTATACTCGCCAACAATTTCAGCGAAAAAATTTCGTCAAACCACCTTCCCTATCGCAGTAAAAGCGTGACTTGTCAACACGTGACTTGTCTCAACTGCCGAAATTCCATTAAGATATTCGCAACAAAGCCAAAGTAAATTTCCCTGAATGAAATTTGTTATCTTAACAAGTACTAACTAATTTTCCCTACGTATCATCTCCTCCGATCAAACCTCTATATACTGGCCACAATTTTAGCAAAAATTTCGCGAAACCACTTTCCCTATCGCGGTAAAAGCCAACACGCGACTTTCTCATCTCTTGCCACGTCTCCTCGACTTCCGGCGCAGCGTGAGGTCGTCCAATTCCCGTCGAGGCGTTCCCCTGTGGACGGTAAACCTACCGGAAGCCCTTCAATTATCCCGCACTCTTACGTGATCGTTGTGTTTCCTTAATTAGCCGCGTGGAGAAATAGAAAGGGAGAGTGAGGCTGCAAGGGGGAAGGCGAAACGATGGCAGAGATAAGCTTACCGGGAGCAAAGGGCGTCGACGTTGGGTCACGTTGTGCTGCCTGTATAGGATGCATGAGGCGGGGAACGTGATCGCACCCGCGACAACCATGTAACTGGTCAGGGCTACGAGGGTACCGGTCGAACCATATAGCAGATGGATCACAGGGAGTCGAACCAGGAAGCACCAGATTCCGCTCGACAATAACGTGCACGACATGGTAAGAAGGAACGTGCCAGCAAAGAACAGGCAGAAATTGACGAAAGACGTGCTCTGTTGGTGAACCTATTGATGGTAAATAAGATTTATAGAGCTACGGCGATTTGAATTAATCGAATTAAAGAAGGGTTGTCGTGTAGTAGTTTAAATTTGTGTCGAGCGATAGAAAAGTTTGGTTAGTTATGGCGATAGTTTGGGGACGAAGAGGACTACTGGTTGTTACGGGTGCTGCGGACGATAGTGAATTTTCTTACTTGTAATGATGGGCAAAAGAAAATTTGAGAAGTAAAAGGGACGTTAAGTTGTCGTAATATTGTAAAAAAAATTATTAATAAACCTTTGTTTTAAACATTGTTACACCAAGGATTAAGGATTGTCGTAACGCAAGGAAGTAAACGTATTAGGTTGTCCCAAAAGTTTCTTTCGCATTGTAAGGAAATAATCGATGCACGACTTTTTCTGTTTTACATTATTTTTGTCGAATCAGGTATGATCATAATAATAATAAATAATAACAAAATGGACCGTACATGATTCAATAAAATATAAAACGAAAAGAGGTTGTGCATCTATTATTTCCTTACAAGAGGAAAGAAACTTTCGGGACAACCTAATGATACACAGGACGAATCTTCACGATCTTTAACAACTTCGAATCTTACTTATTTACAGTTGGGTATGACAAACTCGCACAGGTATCAGCCACAAAACTTTTTCGAGAGGTAAAAAAGCAGAATTCTAACAAGAAGGGAAGAAACGTGGCAGATTCCTAGATAGAAATCCTCGATGTGCTTCTCTCTCCAGACGAATACTGAATACATTACCGACTGTAATGCAGTTCGCACATAAATTAACATACGTGAACCGTGGAGTCGCCGTTCCGTGAAAGCTCCTTAAACTTTCAATGGACCGCGAAAACTTTTCAACGAAATGAAAATTTGCCGCGTGCACCGCACCCCCTTGAAGAAAAACCTTCCCTTTATTCTTACACAAGTCTCTCGGATTATTACTAGTTCGTTAAAGTACAGTCCGGAAAAATTGAACTTATCTGCGTCCGTTCCATCGATTTCCCTCTTTGAATTATATGAAAAATCTCAGTATGCTGGAAACTATAGCGAACGTGACCTGTTGGTCATGGTGGAAAAATTGCGCGTGAGAAGGAGAATAGGATTTAGAAATATATTCGATACTCAGTATCAGAGAAGCGATTTTTATCACAATATTTTATTTTGATATCGAAGGATCAAATGAATAATATTCTTCCAAATTTGTTCGTGCCATATTGATCTACCCAAATTTAACAGAAAACGTTTGGCAAACATTCATTTGAATGCTTTTAATACCAAGTTAATTTTTCCCACGTTTGGAAAAAAAATAAATTTTAATAGCAGGAAGAAAACGAGAAATACGACGAATAAAACACGATGACGTTTACGGAAATAAAGATTCGGAACTGTCGAAAAATAGAGGACGCGTCTAGTTTGAATTTTCGGGGCGTAGAAACAGGTGGATCGTAAACTTTGCTCTCGTCTTAACGTCAGTGTTTGATCTGGATTATGATGCGATAATACAAGTGCAAAAAGCAGTCAGAAATCCCAGATATACTTTCATAAGGATCAACCGTCGCTGTGCCGAGAATGTGAATCGTTAAAATCGTGGTTGTTACCACTCGTGCTGCCAAGATTTCGCGAATGTCAGAGAAAATTCCGCGTGCAAAACGCAGACAACTTCTGACAGCTGACTTGTGATATTTTCATACCGTTGCAGAAACATTTGTACCGTATAGATACATATACATAGGTGTTCGTACATATTACGGTCTACATAATTTATGAGAATATTTCTTAGGGAACAAGCTGGTCAATTATACTCTCTATAGCTCAACTACATTCTCAAAAAACAGATGACTTCTTCCCACGAATTCGTTCCCTGTAAAAAGCTGAAATTAAATAATCATAGATTGAAAGACGAATTTTAAGAAGTAATGTTTACAACGATGTCGCTTTCTTTTGTATATTAATTGATGTAGTTGACTGATGTGATTTCCTTCGTGAAAACAACCGCTTGCGTATAACCATTTACCTTAACCAAACGTATAAGCCATGCATTAAAATCATTTATTTGGCTTAAGACATATATTAATCGTATATGAAAACCCATATACTTCGAGTAATCGCAAAATCAAAAAACCTAAAGCTTGTGATTGAAGCAAGTTGAATGATTCTACCATTCTTCTATTGTTGCACAATTGGAATTCCAAGCCGGACAAATAAAAATCCTGAAAGTAGCTTGAAGCAACCAACAAATAATAACCGTTCTCGAAGCAACCGTCTTGGCTCGATTGATTCTCGGTTGCGATTGAGTGCTATCGATACTCTAACAGGATATCGCGAATGGTACGCTGTATCGATCTCCAACATCGTACAAGGATGTGCTCCGTGTATGCATTAAGCCGTTATGTCGCATTTATAGGTATTTGACATTGATTCTGATTCGATCGAATTAGATTAGCGGAGAGGATCGTGAGAAGCAGCGGTAGGTTATCACCTACCGTCTATCGATGGTAAGAAATATTTAATATATCGTAAGAATACACCAAATGGCTTGTAGACAAATGTCTGATGCAAATGAAAGCATGAATTCGTAGAAATCGCAAGCCCCACTGGTTTTAACAACGCTGTTACGAATGGTTGATGCGAGTCCGCCGTTGACTTGCAGAAAAATAAAATATTTATGTTGACTTATGAAGCACCTATACAGGGTGTTCTACTAAGAATTAGCTCTTAAATATCTCCGTTGTTTTTGGAGATATGACGAAACTGGAGTTTCGAAGATTGCAAGGCCACTTTCTTTAAGTGGAATGGAATTATATATTCTCTTATGTTCTGGTTGATGCAGCTCGGAATTCTCTGTAAAAAAAAGTATTGATCTATGTATGTCGAAAAATGATTAATTCAGCAGACATTTTAACTGTTAAGCTTGAGTCAGACCAGCTGTTCACACTATTCGGGAGATTTTCGTTTGACTTGATCGCCTGCTGTGGATGCTTTGATTGGATTACGTATAAGCGAGTTCGACTGATGCCCGACTTGACTGATCTAATCGTACACCGTGATCTCGCGTGTGAATCATCCCTAATTTGCCAATTTACCGTGTGAAAGACAAGGACAACACAAACACAAGAGTACCGCTTTACGTCTTTCCTCGTCTTCCATACATTAAATTCGACAAATTAAAGTTAAAATATCTCCTAAATTAACAATTTTTCAACATACATATGTTAATACCTATTTATAGAAAATGTCGAGCTGCGTCAAACAATGCAGAAAAACATGTAAGATGCCATTTAAAGAAGTGGAGCTGACCTTAAAAGCTTGGAAACTCCTCCGGTTGCAAAAAGATTATTATTGCCATATTATAATCCACTGTATACCGAACAGCTTTTGCTAATAAAGGTTCTTCATATCTCCAAAGGCAACAAAGATATTCAAGAGCTAATCCCTATTAGAACACCCTGTATATCTACGTATATCGCTTATTTTGCAATAAAAAACGCAGTCCTTTTCATTACATGCACAATCGCTGTATTTGTTGACGCAGACGTTTTCAGCAGTTTTGCCAACTTTCTGTTAACTCCACCACTCTCTCGCGATACGTCAAAAATCATTGAATCTTTTCTTAAACAAGTCGTTTTCCATTCGTAACCGTCCCTAAGTTAGCTCTTAAGAAGTCCAATTTTAGAGAGTGGTTTCAACCCTTAAACTTGAGTTACCGCAGCTAAAGAAGAAACACGTGTGTAATAATTTTGGCTGTTTTCTTCAAGCTTACTGTGTTTCATCGACCTCCGTTATAAATCGGCCGACGTCCACGTCTCCTCCGGCTACAGCCCTGGCTTGTCAAATATTTACCAGCCTCTAAGCACGAAGTTTACGTTCCACCTGTTACCATCGCACTTGCCTCATTCATTCGTATCTTGTAATAAAGCGAATCAATCTGAATCGCAAACAGAGATCGTGATTCATTCGCGGCGAATGAAAACGGGATGGCTGAGAAGACGAGAAATTATGGGAAAGGACGGAAAGTTTGCGGCTCTTTAACGTCACGGTGGAGAAGGGGATGAAACGAGGAAGTTTGGTACTGAGAGAGATCTTTCGGGGATATAGAATACTATTGGTATTCAATTGCGAGGAATTTCAAGGAGATTCCAAGGAATCGATGAGATCTCGTGCTGCAAGTCTGAGAAAGGGTAATTATATTGAATTTAGCACACTTTCCATCCATTTTGAACTATGTTATTTCCTGTCCAATTCAGAATTGGCCATGTTCAAGTATACTTGATAAATTTTCAAACTCGATTTTCCGAAAGCCAGCAGAGAATGGAAAAATTCTATTCTGTATCATTTGCTTGTTTCTCCACAAGGGATATTCGGACGGACCCTGTGTACATGCAATGGCCACGAAAACATTTGAACACTTACCATAGGAAATTTTGATGTTTACATTGCGTGAATTGAACGAACCATTTGGAATCTCATTGGCGCTAAAGCGAGACGCGATTGTCATGATGATATTATTCAAGTTCGAAACTAATCTGAAAACGTATATAGAAGTTACGACAGGTGTGTTCAATTCTGCATAATTACCAGAGAAAACACGTTAATAAGAGGAGTGCCTATTCAAAGAATTTAAAGAAAAATCGATTATAATTTAAATGGACGTTAGAGAAAGAGACTTGACGCGAACAATTTTGATATTGGCAATTATTTCGAGCTGGTGAAATTTAATGCCGTGTCGTGAGTTTGAACTCAAGGAACTCGATACCGACAACCCTTGATTTCAATGACCTGATATCGATCTGCTTACGTACAGGGTTATAGCATTTCCTGACTCAACAATGGCCTTCGCTTTGTTCTACTTTGTATTTTTGATAATTACCTTGAAAATTGTTCGATTTATCGGATCTGAATTTACAATGAACGCGCCCGGAGCACAGTTCCAATTTACAAAGCAATAATATCATGAATAATAATAGGGCATTTTTGCAAAATTTTGCCATAGTTACAATTACAGTTGGCAATCTCGCCAGATAGTATCCCTTTGAAAAGCGACAGCTTTAATGCACGTAGGTAATATCGATGCGGTCGATAGCGTGCTCGCGTGTAAACCGCGCGCTTCACTCGCTAGGAACAATGAAATCATAATTTTATAAAACGGCTTTGCATTTTGAATGGCTCCGAACGAAGAGCTGCAGTTGTTGTTGAACAAACGTTATTCGAGGATTTTGAATCAATTTAATTGAAACGTCTGCTATACCAAAATACGTACTTAGATATTAATAATTGTTCGAGTCAACGATATATCCGACAATTGCATAAATTTTTCGTCCTATGATCTTTTTAATAAGATCCAAAATTTTATGAATTTATCTCGTTTTACCCTCTCTTTAGATCTAAATACGTATCAACAATAGTTAATACAATAATATACATATTTGACACGTGTAGAAATTCATTATCCATTGTTCATTAACCTATCCTTGTTAATGAAATCTCATTTTGCGAATTTATCTGATTTCGCGCAGTCTCTAAATCTACATACATATTAACAGTAGATCGAGTCAATAATATATTCGACAAGTACATACATTACTTATCTTGTAGTCCACTTACGATGAAGTTCCAAAACTTCACACCGTCTGTAAATCATTTTAAATCTAGCCGAAATCTTACAAATATTAAACACATAAGGTAAACAATAAATCGTTTACGCTTAAAACAATTTTATACGCCGCAAAAGATATATATTCAGATCGATTAATTTGATTAATTGGCATCGATGGAGCTTCGTCCCGTTCTATTTCGACAACTTCGACGACATCTATACTACTATTCGTTTAAATTAATCAATCGTTTCATTTTTACCAATAATTGCCGGCTTTATGCATTGCCACGATGACAAGTATCATACCGATGCTCAACAGTAGTTACTAATCTTTTATCTGCAATGCCATACTTTGAGAAATTGCCGATAAATTTATCGTCGAATGAATTCAAAGGGGATTTATCCGATTAACGATGCTACGTTAAATCGATATTTTTCATTTAACCGAATTTACATTGAAATGGATCTTCGAATCGCGAGTACATTTTCCATTCTTCACCGAGTGCCCCCACGTTAAACGATTCCATTCCTTCTCCTCGTCTTTCTATAGTTATGAAAGGTTGAAGTGCGCAATTTCGGATCACAATTCCTTCAAAAATCCGGCGAACGTGGCTGGGGCCAACCATCCGAACTGATAAGGTCGTTTTCCAGGCGAACGATCAAGCGTTCGCATGGCGGTTTCGAGAAGCGAGCGCAGACTGCCCTCGGTATCCAATTATAACACGCGCATGGCGTGTCTACCGTTCGATAAATAGGCTTTGTTGCATCGCGGGGATCCTCCCGAGGAGCGACGACGTCGTTAATTATTATTTATTGGCGAATTATTGGACGCTAATGACTAGCCGCTCACCACACAGAAATCAGCTGACGTACGAGTCAACTTTTCTGAGAAATTATATTCGAAATGTGTACAGGGCTGGCTACACTTGGCGAAACGTATTTCATGAACGTAATTAAAGAAATTATGAACGATTTACGAACTTAATTACGAAGAATTTAATCTCCGTAGAGACTTGTTTCGTCCATTAGATTTTATAATAAGCGCTTTACTTCCAACATTGTATATATTTTTTCCATAATATTATATACATCCTGCGCGTGTTTACAATTTTTCCAGAAATGCATTCGTAGTCTGTTTATCCTCTTGCCGTCTATTCATCCTTCGCAAATAAACGAATCATTCGGTCAAGACACTGTCAAAAAAATTTCCTGAAAAATGTCTAAAATGGGGCCGAGCAATGCCACAACGTCAATCTTAATATAGGGCTTTACAATCCTGACTAGCCAATATGCGTCGTATAGTAAAAGAAAACTAATTGATATGACAGAATATTGGGTTAATAAATGGTGTCCAAATTTCCGGACAGTGATTCGTGGTTTCTAAATAGATTTGGTTGCGATCAATATCTGTTACCGTCACGTGAAAACATATGGTGTCCAGTCGTTATTAATATATCTCAATTAGTAACTGTCAGGGTTGCACAACCTGGCCGATATCGTTATTATATTCCCGGTCGTGCCTTCATCTTTGCCGTTCGTGTTATTGTTATTACCGCCGCAACCTAATCGCGCGATATTATGCTACTCTCGTGAATGTGTGCATATATCACGGAGTATTAAACGCACTCTGCGTCGAGATCGAATTTAAGCGCCGGAACTCGCATGCTCTTGAAATTCAAACTACGTGCAACCAATTCCACGCGTGTCGCTTTTCGCAACGGTGCTTTCATTTATTTCCCTCTAAGATGCTCAACGATATTGTCGAGATTTAATAATAGCAAATAAATGCAGGTTCGTTGCGTGTAATCCTTGTTAATCGTCCGAGATTTAGAATCCAAGTTTTATAAACATAATCGTTAATAGGTTAATAAGTATTTTAATCGCTCATTGTACGTACCGGTCGTCATCTTTTCGAGTTCGAGAGCCACGATATCTTATGCTATACATATGTCTTGCAATATCTATATGTCTTATAAAGAATATATTATACATCCATTTGTATTGATAGTTATTTTCCTATTATAGAAAAGTTTCGTTATTTTCATTGATAAATTGAGAAAAGCAGTGAGCCACTCATTTGGAAAATGAAGGATTTGGTTTCGAGACCTACACCAGAGAGCCAATCTCCTGATTTCTTTTTCCGTCGCGTCTTCAATCTCATCTCATTGCTATCCCATCTGCATCTTAGGTTTGGAAAAACTTCCGAATTTTTTAGTCGCCATCTTTCCATACTGTCTATCTTCAACTCTGTGTAATAAAATTGTGGGGATGTGAAGATTTATCGGAAAAAGTCCTCGTACTTGAGATCGTTTATCGTAAATTAGCAGTAAAAGAAGAACTTCGAACGAACCAGTCTAAATATATTTTAAAAACGCCTGTATAATTTACTACACAATATATAATAAATAAAACTAGAGAAAGAGGGAATGTACAACAAGTATGTTATAATATACTGCGCGAAAAATGCGTGCCTAGAGCTTGAATTTCACATGCAGTTGTTGAATCTCGTTTATATAAATTATTTTGTAGCGCGGCGTTAATACCGCGTCGTATCCAGCTGTACTTTATATTCTTCAATTGTTTCTGATACATTTAACCATACATAATCTTCCTACAAACTATTCAATCTATTTTATACCCCAAGATAGTTCGCTAAAAATGTGTTCAAAATTAAAATCTACGAAACGCAGTCGCGCGTAAACGTAACAATAAAAAGATATCGTCTTTTCTTTTCACAGGGATTGAAGCTCGGTGCTGATTGCATTCAAAACAGCATAAAAATCAATTCTTCTAAAAGTGAATGCCTGTAACGACAAACGATACACAGGGTATGAAAACAATTCGATGCAACGAAAGGAACAACGTCAAACGCTAATTGGATCCAGACGATCCGGAAGCATCGAGCCACAAAGAATTAACCAACTACGAGAGCTCTCGCGGCACGATATTCCGCGCTCTCCATGCGAGAATAGCAAGTATTAGAGCTATTACTTGTCCTCACGTTCGTCAAAATCGAGACTGTGTAACGTGGTTTCGTCGTTGTTCTGGTTACGTCGAGTGTATCTTGGATCAAAACGCGTTACATCAGCTGTATGCTTACACACAAGAACCGGTAAAAGCTGCGTATACGTGACCTGGAGACAAGATTTTCTGCGCACATCGTGAATACGTATCATCGTTTGTAATATGATCGCTCTATAGCTGGATATAATACGATTAAACACATTTTATGGTTAAAAGTATTAGAATAGTTGGCACTAGGCATTTGCAATCTTTTCGATAAAAAATAGGTTGGATGGTATGACCAGAGGTTGTTTGCTGAAATGCAGTAGGTTTCAATGAGAGTTTCGATAATTTTAGTATCGAACTGAAAATATTGAAGTATTCTACGTAATTTATGCCTGAAACTCCTGTATCTGAAAAATGCATGTAAAATTCGGGCTTCAAATTAAACGTATTACGAATCAAATCTGACTTTATTAAATATAAATATGCAAAATAGGCGAACATAAAATTCAGTAACCAGTTAAAAGTTCTCAAAAACTCCTACCAACATTTAAATTGGTTTAATTAACATCTCCTGCGATGATCGATCTGGCTTGGAAACTAGCGCGTGAGAACGTTTTGTCAACGAAATAAAATACACTAGGACCCTAAAGCGCTTTTAATCCTAACCGAAGCTTGCCTGTCTTTCGTTATTACTTTTTTCTCAAAGGATAACACTATCGATAGGTTGAAACACGAACGATAACGTTCCACGTGTCGATTTATCCGTCGTGTCATTCCCGTTTAATAAATATCACGTTTCACGCGGCAACGTTCTCTAGAAAGATGAAACGAGCTTCGATCTCGACCAATCTCGTTGATTCAACGTAGTTTTTCGTCGCGTTCCAGTTTCTCTATGATAGCTAATCGACACCTTCGTCGACCGTATATACATCCATTTTTCGCAAGCATCAAAACGCCAGCTGGTTTCATTCAAAATGTGGCAATTAATCCAAATCATTAAGGGAATTAATCAAAGTTAATCGTTCTTTGCGTTGGTTGAAGATCGCGATCAGATAAAATTAGTTGAAACTATATATTTGAAAGAGTTGCAGCGTTATAGTAAATTACAATAGTTATATGTTTCCCAGCGTTCTAATCCATTTTTTATTAAATATATCTTTGCAGTATTTTATAAAAATTTTTTGAAATTTTTACATTGCTTTCAAGTATCAGTATAATCGCGATAGTCGAGTGCTCATAGAACTTGGAAATGTTTTATATAACGCATACAATATAGGCACATACGAATAAAAGTTTTTTACGGTAAATATTCAAATTCTCGCGTAACCCAATGTATACAGCCTGGCATTTTATTGATACATCACGAAAATTCATTTCCGTTAGTGCGAGCGAACTCGCAGGGAAATTTATACGTGTGCCGACCACGGCCATTAATTAAAATTACAATCGAGTCGCGTCACTTATGAAAACCGGTCGAGAGGTAAACAAATACTCGAAAACTAATATCGAATGAAAATCGAAGGCGAGGATCGATGTACTTTCGCCGGTTTCGAATTTAATTTATGGTCGAACGCATTTGCCAAGCTGAGCCGATTGCGAGAGCCATCGCCTCTTTCGGAGCGCTTCCGCTTTTTTAATATATCAGTCACGTAATGAAGGCTAGAATAAAAATCAGAGATGAAAAAATATTCCGCAGAGTATTGATTTTTAGTTTTCCTCGTGTCACAATTGATTCGGTCGGTATATTATTTAAAATTCTTCCACTTGTCGTTCTTGTTAACACTTGTCGTGTTAAATTTCGTTCGAATTGAGCTTGTTGGAAATTTGCATATCATAAGATCATTGTACATAACAATCGCGCAATTTCCAGTTTCCAGATAAACCGATAAATATAACTTGTTGTTGATTTGGAAATGTTTAATCAAAGTGAAACTCACACGGACCCAGCCAAACTGATCGACAATATCCAGGTTAATGTTTCCTTTCGAAAAATTATACGTTCAGAAATTCTCAGTATATACATTTTCGTATAACGCCGTCAATTCTAACTTTAGACTCTGCTATTAATTTATAGAGTTAATCGTGTGGTTACCGTGCGAGTCAATTATCGAATATTTCATAATATTAAAATACCCGAGTTACAAAAAGGCGATGAATTTCATGCGCAAGAGTTGATTAAACCATTTTACAATAATATCGTTATATCGTAATATCGTAATATAAAAACAATGGATTTTATGTACAAAAGCTGGCTGATGAATTTTGTTGCAAAATCGACAACAAACGTTTCGCGGTCTACGCGTAAGCCAGGAACAATTTCATTTAACGCGATGCGACAATTTTGCATTACGGCAAAAGTAATTAGCAGCTCTAACGTGTCCCTTTAAATAGCGGTAACTGCGAATCCTTGAACCGCGCAAGAGCCAATCGACTCCACATTCGCGACAAATATTTGCGCAACGATGCTTCCGTATTTATTATAAAACGGTGCGAATTTTAGCGCTCGTTTATGAATTCGATCGCAAAGTTTCGAACTAACCGTGATATCCGTAAATTTTACACCAACGCGCTTCGCAAACTGTTTGTTCAATTATCGGTAATGATTCCAACAAGCCAACCGTCCAACGAAGCGAATTAGTTCAGGAAGAAACAAGTATGACAGGTACTTTTAGACGAATTATACTTGGATTCTTTCGAACTGCAGAAAATTGTAGAATCTAAATGCACATAAATATCAAACTAATTCTTAGGATTCGTTCTCATAACCACGACGTTGAACGAGAAAATTCAGTAATATAAACCGACTGTACAGATTATTGTAAATATGCGGATGTATAAATTGTGGTTGTAGACGGAACGTAAAGTTAACGCAAAGTTCAGCCGCGACGAATCGAAGAAATAAATCTCGTCGCCGAGTCAGGTTCCATTAAAACCAACCCTCGTTAAAGCGATTCGTACGATATCCACGAGTCAGCCCAAAGAAATCCAACGATGAAATAAAAAACTTCTCGAAGCACATCGCCATCAGCGGCGACACAACCTCGAATACGTCTAAACATCGTCCATGCGTCGTTTATCAACGATAAGATCACGGCATGAAATACCAACGCGAGATCCTTCGACGAGGAACGAAGAGGTGGTTCGGTGGGTGACGATTAACGAACGATTATTAAAGCAGCCCCTTATCGCGGTAATTGCGTGGAATAAATCCAGGTAGCGAACGAACCAACGAGCGAACGACGTCGCTGCAATTTTCTGGCTCGGCGAGCCTCCGGATGACGATACTCTCTCTTTCTCTCTCTCTCTCTCTCTCTCTCTATCTCCGCCTCGATCTTTGCTTCCCTTTCTTTCTCGCCCACTCGTTGGCCTATCTCGCCAAATACCACCAGGGTCTAGACTGTCTCTTAGTCAACACGCGATACGATAATCTTTTTAGCCGCTAATCGCAGATCGATTTTGCACCCTTCGAGAGAGCGGTTGCTGCATCGTGTTTCGAGGGTGAAATAGTATAAGGGTGTGCGTGGACTCGACCGAAAATGGCAACGGTCGCGTGGGTAGGACGTGTCACGTCGAATGGGGTTGTAAGTAAATCCGACAAGCTCCTTCTTCGAACGGACCCGATGCTTTTTGCGAGAAGCGTCGATCTTATCGGGCACCCGGCGAGTGATCGATGCTGACACCGCTTGTTTCGTGCACTTTATTGCGTTCCACGGGTATACAGACCGATCCGTTTTATCGGAGGTTTTCGAGACTACCGTTTCCCTTGTCCGTCACTAGGTGGAAACCGACGACTCGATGGTGTTGGTAAGAGGGTTCGTTTGCGCGGTTTTAGGACGAGGATTCTGACACCTGATTCGAATGGTAGTTGGTCTGGCAGTTTAGGTGAATTACCTAGTAGGTTTTTGATCGTAGCGTTAAATCGTATTCAGGGCATGGATTGCAGTTGCGTAAGTTGTATTCGTGACCGCATTAATTTGTGTTCTAACTTCGGTATCGACGCTTTAGCCTGACGGGTTATTGAATGTAAAAGGACGTGAAATATAAAACGTTGTTAGAATATTATCAAT
This sequence comes from Bombus waltoni, assembly GCA_014737395.1. NCBI lineage: Eukaryota > Metazoa > Arthropoda > Insecta > Hymenoptera > Apidae > Bombus > Bombus waltoni. The sequence continues at coordinate 602,004 of JACXII010000013.1, forward strand.
CATAGAATATCGAATATGCTCGATACCGATGTCATATCTTAAAATTTAAAACTTTACGAAGTGCGCGCGAGAATCTGAATGTTTATCTTGTTATGTTTCCAATATTTGACTATATTACTGTAAAGAGCGGATCTATCCACTATATATATATATATATACTAATAAATATACTAATAATAATAATAAACTATGTACTGATAAAGTTTATCGTCATTTTTACTATTATGTTAAATATATTCTAGAATATTATCCTGCGTATGGAAAACGGTATCGTTAAATATAGAATTTTCACAGAATTGCTGGCTGTGAATATTTTTTTAAAATGCCTGTATTACGATACCAAGCTAATAAAAGTCAAATTTCATGCAAAATAAGAAACAAAGCCCTCGAATAAGTGAAAATAAATGTTAAAATAGATTAAATATTTAGCCGGTCGGTGGTAAATTTCAAAAAACGTGAAGGACAAAGGGTTGTCCCAGGGGTGAAAATCAACGAAATTCGATCGAGCGCGTCAGCTTTGAACGATGCTGAAATTAATTAACGTTCATGGAGTCATTTACAACGGTTAGATGTAATTTTTCGCCGCCACCCTGCCCGATGGCGCAGGGTGGAGGAATACAATGCAGTCCACAGCATCGATAACAATGGTCGATCGCTCGTCGGTTCAGTGTACCATTCGCGGCAACAATCAATCTTGTCAGATGGCTCGTCTCATTGTCTAATAACAATCATTTACGCTGCTGACGCGATTAATCGGCAGCTTAATAATCCCGCAAACACGACTACAACGATCCGAAATCATTAACGCCGCATCACCGTTTAAACGTTCATTCGTCTCTGGCTAAATGAGCTTCTACCGGGTGTCTCTGAAGTACCTATACACCGATATTTCGGAAGTATTTCATCATAGAAAGTTGATAATTGGCACGCAAGAATATCTTCTTACACGGAATACGAAAATTTTGAAATATTTTCACTGCTCCGTGGTAAACTGGATTATTTATGCTCGGTTGACATTTTTTATTGTTCTCGATCTTTAAAAAATCTAAAACAAATTTCCAAAACATTTCTCCACATTTCCACTGTGATATTAAATCGTTCGTTGAGTGAAGTGCGTGAGACCTTTCCTAGTAAGAGTGAGAATTCTTGTCGGAGAGAGTGAAGGGTGAATTATTAACAACTCAGTTCGTGTACGAAGGATCAATACTACTGAATCGACCCTATTTACGGACACTTCGAAACATCTTAATACAGAATATGGGAATTTTATTTGGTTACGAGAAAAAAGTCGCAATCCGATATAGTTTCGCAATTTCAGTTACCGTACTAGGAATGATTTGATGATATTATAATAGTAAAAAAAATACAGGAAGAGTTATGAAGCATACATATGTATATACGTACATTTGTATGGAACTTTCAAATCAAATTAAGAATTATAAACTAAATCTCGGCTTTCCTACCATCGAATAATGATTACATTCCAATTGAATGTTATAAATTTTAAGACACAAGAAAATATTAGTTTATTAAACCACACGCATAGCGTATTTATATATGTTATAATATGAGCATTTGCAGCGAAATAGCAAGAAAATCATAGTCATAGAAGTTTAAACTGAAATGTTCGTGAAACTGCGTTTAAGCGACTGGTTGGCATTCCACAAATGCGGCCATGTTTGCACAAAATTATTTCGCGTTCAAGTCCTGGGGACATGGTGTATAATCGAGTAGAGCGATGATCAATTTGCACAGGGAAACATTTTCATTTTCACATCTTTCCTGGCAACACATGTCGCGATAATATTTCCAGTCCGCGTACGCTAATGGCCCGATCGATTTTCCAATTCTTTTTAATACATAAATCATCGGCGTTCAACCCGGCCGACGATGTATCGCTACAAAATGCACTCTTTGTCTTCTTTAATCTAGCGATGATATTTTCCACTTTTGTTCGCCCGTGTTGATCATCCATTGTTTCACGCGGCTGTTTATTCGCCTCATTTGCTCGACTGCCGAATTGCAAGCTTGGTCTAATGCTTCCAAAAACGTTTAACCCCGTTGAATTACGACCCATTTCCTTTTTATCGAATTTCCCGTTTGAAATATTTACGAATCTGCGAATCTCCTTTTTCATAAATAAAACTTTCAAAGCGACGTAAATAGAAAAGTTGCATTGAATTTAATTGGAAAGTTTATTTGGCGAAGATCTGCGGATTTTTAGAATCAACGCGAAAAAGCTTTAACTGATTATTAAAATTTAAAAGATTCGAAGAAACGAGAGCCGAATTAACTTTCGTATCTTTTACATGCGAAAGTATTCGAATACGTATCAAAGTATCTGACGAATATATACTTAAGAGTTTGCCATGATAAATGTTCAAATACTTTCGCGAGACTCTGCGACAAATGCAACTTATTCAAGCAAGTTGTTTCTAAAGAATCGAATACTAAATGCCCGATGAAACGAGAAAATCAACAAAAAGTGAAATGGATCAGTTTAAATTCAAATTATATAAAGATCCGAATATTGGCTCCGTTTGATACGTAACGTCCTTCCAAACGAACGATAAAATATATAATGACGACTGTAGGAGGCGACATGGTCTTGCGAGGACATTTTCCTTCCCACTGACAAGAACAAACGCGTCCCGATCAATGGACTCTAATTATCGAGCGATTCCAGGCCGATCACGTATGCGGTTGAGATTGGACGGCATTGTCGAACACGCGTTCTTGCATTCGACACGTGTTCCTATCATCTTTTCGCTCGACCGGCATTAAGCGACGTCGCTAGACGATGCGCTGCCTTCGCTGCTGATGGCGTTATCTCAATATTCAATGGTGATTCGCCGTCAGTTCGACATTCCCCTGTTCTTTCGCTCGAATAAAACCAGCCCAATTTCGTGCAGTTAATTTTCGACATTAGACTGTGATTCTAAGCAGATAAATCGCATTTCAGATTTTATAAATTATACTTTGCGAGCGGAGTAAGATCCTTTCTCATTTGAAGTTGATGGAAAATGATTGACTAGGTTCATTGAAAGTTTCTGATAAGTAGATTCTTGTTTGTTTTTAAGATTAGTGAGAAAAGATTAGATCAAAGAAGGAAAAAAAGATTGATTTATTTTTTTACCCAAAGTTGCAGATAAAGAGATTCTTTTATATTTAAAGATGACGAGAAACATTGAATCGGTTTAATGCTATAGCGTCTCGTATTGTATAAATTATATACCTTGCGTATGAGTTCACTAGCTGAGTTACAACGTAATTATTTCAGTATCAATAATCAAGAACCTAAGATACGAATATATTATGGTTAAATGAGAATCGATTTGTTTGCTGGAAACATTTCTCTTCGTACCTTTCATAAAAGAACCAGCCGTCAAAGGTTTATGCGACAAGTGGATGTATATCAAATAATCACGTTATTTGTAAAGTAAAAATATAAGCACAAGTACAGTTCGAGCTAGTCCAGATTCGCACTATGATAATCGCCTTTAATCGTTCATAAGTCGCTGTTCGTAAGATACTAAGATACTGAATTGGAATGTCGGGAGCCGTTTCTTTATGACCTATCGGATCTTCCACGCCCCGCATCCCCTGTAACCGTCTTTGCTTCGTTCCACCTCTGGATCGTCCTCGGCCGAGGTGACGTTTTTGTCTTTGACATTGTTTGCTCGTTTTTGCTGTTAGCAATTTGACGGTGACCGGTAACCAGATGTAGAATTTTTCTTTTTGAAGCGATGACCATTTCAACAAAATTAAATATTTCTTGTTGTTTCGCTGCTGTTTCTAATATTTACCAATTCTCATATTTATATCGAGTTTAGTTTAAATTAAGTTTAGATCTTTCATCAATACTACGTAATATCACGATATAAATTACTCTTTACAATTTCTTCTGTTCGTAGCATAATTAATTACAACCATTAAACTTTAAAGTAATTTTTCTCAATTTTATTTCTGATTGGACTGTTTCCTTCTTATATAACTCGGACCAATTAAAGATTGAACTCCACGTTTCCGTACAAGTCTATCCAAGTACAAATTGAAATTTCCTACATCTGCGTGCACTCGTCGAATTAAGAAAATTAAAGCCTCCGGTGTCTCGATATTTTCACAGAAAATCACAAGAAAAGTATCGCAGTGAATACTATCAGCTTTTAAGATTTCTAATAAAGATGTCAAACCTTCATTGTTGGTTGTCACGAATAATTAAAATATTCGTATGATTTTCTTCTACGAATTGAGATTTGAAGAATGTGCTATGAAATTATTATCAGCATTTGGGCAAAATCGAACCCTTAAACAAGTGTTTCTAACGTGCAAAAGAAATTACAAATAAAGAAACTGTTACGATTCCATTCGAAGAACTTTTTATTTTGAGAAGCGGTGATTCGACAATTCTTGAATAACGAAACTAATTCGTCGCTAATCGTCAATATTATTATATACTTCTATGCTATTATTATTTATATATATAAACAGAATTATTAGTAATAGTAATGTGTTCTTCAAATGATTCAACATTCTATTTGCATCAACCCGATAGCTCATTACGGGGGACATAAAATTTCAAGAGGTTTCGTATGACAAGCACATATTGATAAAAGCTTCTTAATTATTCGCGAAACACTGCAGAACGTGAACGATATTGATCTCGGAGCTCTTAATCTCTGCCGCGGGAATATAGACGTAAACCAGAAAATAAGAACGCGGCATGCAGTCAATCTCGATTCGCAACGAACCTCGCATGACCGGCAAGATAATTATTTTAATTGCATTCGGTTAACGACCTCCCTCCATTCTCGTCCATGTTTCCGGTTCCGGTCGTTTGTCCCTTTTACAAGCAGCGCACTGTCGGAAACACCGCGTTTCTTTGTCCACGTATATGCTTTTAATTACGCGAAATCAGAAAAATGTTCCTAATTAAACGCGCATTGTGGAACGGCAACGGATCCCTTCGTTGATTTTATTTATCGCGCCCTTGTTGTTCAACGTCGAATCAACCGGCTGCAATCGATATTGGCAAATGTCAACTCGTTACTCGAAATACGGGGGGGGAGCGGTTCTTTTAATTAATGCCGCAGACGCGAAGTTAATTTCGATTCGTACTCTCTATTGGTACTCGCTGTTGAAACGACATTTTCTTCTTACTTCCAAACCTTTAAATATGTCGTTGTACGTTTTATTGATTTGATAATGCATTTGCCCGATACTTGGTTCGGTTGCGAATTTTTTCCTTTCTTTCACATTGGTTTACTCGTCGCAGATGTATCAAAAATGAATTTCGGGTGTTAGTTTCGCTTTTGCCCGTCAATTCTTTGAAATTTAAGGATGTTTATATACGATCAATTACCGACTCGTAATATTTATTTCTCGGGACTGAAAGTTTCTTTTCTTGAACAAAATTTTTATACATTCACGAGACATTCAAAAGTGCGAAAAATACTCGTATATAAAATGTTAAAAGTACAGTAAGCATTATAATTGTATTCGTTGAAATATGAATTTGCGTGATATAAATTTATCTTCTACAGCCTTCTTTCCACTTTTCTCTCGTGTCGAAAACGGAAACTAAATAAAGATCTTCACAACACCGACGTCGTTTATCGGTTTCGATGGATCGCAAGCATTACTTCTCATTCGATCCTCGTATAACAAGAATTATATCAAGCTTAACCTAATCGATTTACTTAACTGACCCAGATTACCTATCAAAACAGCCATATCATCGCGTTCGCACATTATTATTCGAGCACATAATTATTTACCTATGACAAAGGATCGTTAGCCAGAATTGCACTCGGCGAAATAATTATTCCGCAATGAGATAATGACCATTTTGCGGGATAATGTCGGTGAATCGTCGTCTCTCGGGCCGATTCTCCATCCCACGTTCGAGGCAATTCGTTAAGTCTCGTTTCAATCCCAGTTTGGCGTGTCACTCGATCTCTGATTACATCAAACGAGAGAGAAAGAGAGAGAGAGAGAGAGAGGGAGAGAGAGAAACAGAGAATTAGCAGACAGCGATATCTATCAGTTTCGAATCGGTTCGGACCGAATCAAGATCGAGTTGGTATTATCAGGTGGAAAAGCGATGAGAGATGGTAAAGCTCGTCTACCAATTAACGCGAGGCCCGCGAGTGTGCTTAAGTAAAATTAACGGCTCGATAAGTTTTCGAGAGCCGCGGGCCCGATATAGTTTTTCTCACGTTAATACATGCTCGTCCTCGAGAGGGATCATCCTGACAAGAAAAAAAGTACTTTTAATCACCGCCCCCTTGATTCAACCTCCGTTAATGATCGTCGAAAATTCCAGATTATGACACTTCGTCGCGATAATTTTCCGTTTCGGCGTATGTGTTTCGTCTGGTCTGTGTAGAACCTACTTTACAAACTTGTTGAAACTCCGAGCGATGTAATAGGATTTCAGCGTGCTAGGTGAAATGCATGCGAAATTTTGCCAGGTTTGGTTATAACCATATAAAATAATAAAAAGTGAATTAGCAGGTTGTAATATACGATTTATATATACAAGTCGTAATATACAATGTATAGATACAAGTTGTAATATGGAATTGTACAAAATGTACAACTTCGTTGCATCAATTTTCTAAATGTTTCTTTCAATAGTAAATAGGAGTTTATTTTTACTATTTATATTTATTTATATTTACTATTAACCGTACTTTAACGCGTATAATGAAATTTATGTTATTTTTGTTGTTAAAATGTTATTTTTCAAACACAGAATTTTTCCGATCTATAAATATACACACAGACTGATGAAACATAAATGAAATTATTATACACGATCATGGAATGCTATTATCGATTCCCGATCGTATGAAGCTATCTGTGTGTACTTGGGATTCATTCGTACTCATATTTTATTCAAACGCAACCAGCCCAAATGGTTATGGTTAGACTCATCCATACTTTCATAAACACTTGTCACTCGTAGCTATAAAATGCGTAAGAGTTCATTCCACTTACAATACCAGGTATTGCAGTTCGATTTGGCTCTCGTTCAGCTCATTATTAATAACTAATTATTAATTGGATAGTGTTTACTTCCACTTTGAAACGACATTCGTCTATTTTGCTACGTTGAAGACTGACGTTTCAACCTCGTCGGACACTTAATGAAGAACTTCGACTGCTCGAAATTACACGAGTAAAGTTTCTACAGATACCGAGTCGTGGAATCACAATTGGCAAACGCAAAATTTAAATTGGAAATTTTATAGTATTGTAGAGAATTACGAATATATTTAATGATATTTATAAAACCGTGGAAAAATACTGCAAAGTATCGTTTGCTAAAAGATATTGATTTACTCGATAATTGACAAGAAAAAACATTATAATACATAACAAAGAAAACATGTTATCGTTCCTGAAGAAAAATCTTAATCCTAAAAAAGATACTACGCTTCCATCTAAACAAATGTGACGTCATCTACAAATGTTTAAAACATCTCCACTTTTCCTTGCTCTTTAAGCTTTTCAAAGCTCTTTCTCCTTATCTTCTGTCCAATACGAAACCATACAGCTTTCTTATTACCTATCCTCCATTACAAATAATAATACTGACGTGAATTATATATGTAATTGTATAATTCCAAAATAGTCGAAATTTCCATTGATTCAACGATACGTAGACGTAAAATCGTAATCTGGGCGCGCCTGTTAATACCCGATCGAATTTACAAGCACGATATGCGCTGGCACACGAAGATAGGAAGGAAGGAAGGAAGGAAACGAGGCACGGTCAGTGTCATTTCCGGAACGAATCTACGTGGGGAACGGGCCGGTGTATGGCGCTGATAATTGCTGCTCTTACGCAACCTGAAAACATGTGAGGCCATTCAAGCCCTCCACCACGTTACGATTAATTTATTCCAGCTATCCCATTCGAAATCGCGATAAATATCATCGATTTTTCAACTTCTCTTTCACGTTATCGCGTTGAAATTATATAGATATTTTATTTACAACACGACGTAACAAACTGTTTAACCGATTTCGCGAGATACTCCTCGTCATCTTCAATTCCCTCCCGCTAAAGATATTTTATCGCGTTAAATAATCATGCATTATTTCCTGTACGTTTATAGATTACACGAAGAGGCAAACTGATTATGGTAATTTCGCTCTCGTTAATTGCGTATCCGGCGCGGAGGGCAAACAACGAGGATGAATCGGTAATCTCGATCAAAATGAAAAGTTTTGTTTATTCACTTTTTCACCTGTCTCGTTAATGCGCTCTTTATTCGTTTCCATAGGAGTCCTCGCGGATAAATGGAAACCCATGAAATGGACACGGCCGATCACGATCGGCCGGAATATTAAATCGGATAAGAAACGATCAAATATGGCGATCACGTTCGCGTTGTATCGAGGACCTGTTAATTATTTCGTCTGCTCGTTAACGCGTTGCTTTTCAATTCGAATCGTATGACAGAAGCAGGCTGCGTGAAATTCCAATCAATTCCATTGTAGCACGGGGAGTTCGATCATTTTAATAATCGTTTAAAATAATGGCATTAATTCGCGGGCCACGCGTCGCATATCGTTGGCGATCGCTCGTCTACCAAGGGTGTCGCCTATCTTTGATACTCTGGCTAATTATTTGGGAAATACTGCGCATTCTACGTAATTTGTATAAATTAACGAGCTTAATTAATAAAGTACTCGGTGGAAAAATCATGCAATTGGATGATAACAAAGCAATGGAAAGAATACAAAAGAAAAGTATAGAATTATAAACAATAACGCAGGATGGAAACACAGAATACCAATTAACTATTATGCGCTCGATTTTGTACTTTAACCCATTCACCGCCAACTACGAGATATCTCGTTGTTTGAGAAGTCTTATTCAGCGTGAATTTTATTCAGTGACGCCAGCTACGAGCTATCTCGTGGTATTTCTTTCATTTTCAAATTACTGTAAATGCCATTTTAGCGCTATATTTGTAACTAATAAAGTTTACCTAACAGTGAATGGGTTAACCAGTTGTTTGTTAAGTAAATGATAAATTTGTTTTTAGTCAAACTGGTACCAATTTCGAAGCATCGTGTGTCTTCTTTATAAAACTATTAAGTAATATATATTCCTACTGTTAATAATTATCCTCTATCTATAATGATCCTCGTATTAATAATAACTGGTAAAAAAATGTATAAGACTAATTTGTGATTGTAATGATAGAATTGCTTGCACTTAATAGAATTCCTCTTCGTGGAAGCATAATCAGAATTTAAGTAGAATAATCGAAAGATTCCCGGAAGGAGGTACATCGTGCACGGGGAACTTTCGCCACAAACTTCGGTTTTAAATAAAGTTAATATAAACTTAACCGCGGGAAAGTTTTAGCCGGGAACTTTTATTAACCCCTGAAATATCCATCATCAGTCAAATACCAAACGAGTTCTCAAAGCCAGTAAAACTAGCAATTTGAAATTTCTTTATTCTCTCCTATATTCGATATTTCCAATATTTTGTTATGAAATATCGAATCGTTAATCCTATCTTTTTAGCGCTTCTAACCCATCAACCACGAACACCCATATTTAAATATTTGACATAAAAAATATGCAAGCATACAAATATCAAATTAAAAAACGCTAAACCTATCTATTAACTAGAGACGTTCATATTTATACGTTTGACATAAAAATATGAATACGATACAAATACAAATACAAACAGCGTCTCAAACAAGATTAAATCTCGTCCAAAAAATCGCTAGCCATTTCGCAATCCATCAAAAGGGAGAGATCCATTGGAAAACGCATTCGATCATGCTTTAGAATCTTTTCATCGAAATCACATTCGATAATCCCCTAACCCACTCCCCAACGAAAAATACAAAATCCCATTGTCTCACATATATGCACGTATCGCACACCACGCTTCTCACAGTTATTTTTTCCAACTGTAGTCGTGGATTTATGCCCGTGCACCATCCAACGGGATTAACTTTTTAATTAATCCCGACCGCTGCTTATCGTTATTTCATCCAACCATCGCGTCGAACGAAAAACTAGCAGAGGGTCGCAGGGAGAGTCGATCATTAAATGAAACCCGCGAATCGATCTGCTTAACAATGTCGAAAAGCCCGCGTAATCCATTTCGGGGACCGATTTCGCGGAATTTCCACGAAACGCGATAATGAAGCCCGCCATTCGCGGTGGAGCACGTCCTAGAAAATAACGCCGCCTGAATCCTTCGTGCCAAAGCTGCTGAATGATCACATATCTTTGGACATCGAATCAAAATCATAAGAATTTCAATTTTCTAGTTACCGTGACTCACGAAATTGTTCGAACAAACGTGGAAACCTTTTGCGAATATATCGTGCGTATTATATGAAACGTAGCGAAAGAAATGGGCGCCAAATAGAAACTTGTATCATCTTCTAAATATTATAACGAATACCTTGCTTTGTATAGTTCACCTATTTTTGTACTTTATACGCATTGTGTGCATTTTTGCATCTTTAAATTTCCCATAAATATGTACAAATGCGCAGTCCAGTAATTAATATTATGATTATATTGGAAAAGTTCGAAGTATGTTTAACGAAATAATGAGAATATAAAATATGCAACATGACGGTGCACACGATGCAAATTGGGAAAGATATGAGCTGTAATGAATGCAAAAGGGAAAAATAGAAATTATTATCATTCATACATGTACGCGTACATCGCATTAACTACTAATTAATTAAGTTCGTTATTAGGATTCGCTCGTGTCACTTAATTTTAATAGAGAAGCGAGAAATATTGAAAATTTTGAGCGATCGGCATTCGATGGCCAGGAATTGTGTATTACGTCCGTGAAATGGTCTGAACCGGTGGTTCCAAGGAACAGATCGATCCTATTATTTCTTAGCCAGTTCAAAAAGGATCGTGCGTGATTAAGACCTCAGAGAGTGAGGGAAGAAAATTGATTTCGAGAGATAATCTTTTGGATGGTGATGGATTTAGCAATGGAAAGGGGTCCAGGTCCAAGGAAAAGGAAGCGAAAGAAGAGGAATAGCTCGTTCGTGAGATTGTCAGAGGTGTTATCTGTGGCGTTAAGTAGCCATCTCTCTGGTAGGGTTGGATACTAAGAATGGCGAGAACTCGGAGATAAGACAGTTCGTTTTCTCGACAGTGATATCAGGGTAATTAGCGAAGATCGTAGTATTCTTGGACAAGAAGAATGATCAGTTTGATGCATTAAGACTTGCGAGATTTGTAATATTTGTGAGAGTTGTTAATAGATGGTAAATAAAATATTGAAGAATAATGGCTATGATCTTTGCGATGAAGATCGATCGTATGAAGATTTTCATAGATGAAAAAATTCGCAGATCTCCATATTTTGGAATTTTTAATGTTCTAGGAACTTCAAGATAGTGCGAGAATTATTTTGATTCAAGATTGTTCGATCGAAAATTAGTTATCTACATAATAAGCTTATCATAAGCTTATAATGAGCTTATAATACAATGACGTGACACTAGATTTTGCGATACTGAAGTAATTTGCAATAATCGAACAAGCTCTTTCTAAATAGTCTCGGAATTATTATTATTTAAAATCATCAGATGGAAAATTCGGATGACTTATTTGCATAATTCTATAAAAGAGCTCGTGTTCCATTAGACGGCGCAAAGCCGGTGACATTAGACGACTCTCTGCATGTTACGTATTAGCGATGTTACGAGTTACCCTACAGCCTCTGAGATGCTTCCTCCGTGCACATTCTCATTCTGAGACACGTGCACATCATGTCAGCTCAACGCATTAGGAATTATGTACATGCTTTGTCGCCCATACTCTACGTATACATGCATATGCACGCTTGTCACCTTGTAATCCCTCTCTCGCATTCTTCATGTCAAAGTTTACTACAAGACGGTGCTAGCGTCGCTTCAGCGGTATTTAACACTTTAAGGATCAGTTTAAGTTAAATGACCATTAAGAAGTTCGCAAACATGAACCTTTGTATGGTTTCATTTTCCTTTATACAAAGGGAAAGGAAATGGCACAATATATGTATATTGTTCTCAACTTTATATCGTTGTATTACGTCACAGTGTAAAGTAGCTCTATTCTCGAGAATATAAAGATATAAATATTGTCGCGAATATTTTCTTCTTCTTTAAACATTATCTTTTTAACATAATATCTGTGTGTCTAAAATATTATAGTACAGATAACCTAATTAACGTGTTATACGAAAGATGCATATTATACGATGCAATGTAACTCAAACCTAACCTAAATCTAATCCGAATCTAGTCTAAACCTAATTTAAATATTATCATTTTAATACATTTGTTTTTCAGTTCAATAAATCTTATGAGATACTAATACATATGTGTCAAAAGATACAAAAATACAATAACTATATGTACACATTATTTTCATTAGATATTTTAAAACATTCTCTACTATTGCTTCGCGTGTTTTATATTCATAAATATATCTTAAATAAATACATGTAAACAACTAAAAGGCTGCTCTTAGTAAATACACCTGTGAAAACCTGTCGTCTACCCTATAGGAAAAATACTACAAATATAACAATAATGACTATACTCAATATATACATAAATAATAATATAGTAACAATTTAATTACACACTCACATTTGCTGTCTGCAAACGAAATTTCGAACAAACGGGCCATGCATTCTTCATTCATACTATAACCTCAAACATTCTGCATTCGCACGTTCAAAAATCTCGCCTCGTCCAATCTCTCCCACACAATACAATCAATCAATTCACTTAACACGAACTTAATCAATCAAGGCACGGAATTAAGAATTCTATAAGCCACCATAACTCGATTTTAACGTCAACCGAATGATTAAAACGAAAAACGCGACTCGACTTTCGAAGATCGTTCGTCGATGGCTGGAGCACGCGAGCACGGTTCGTTCGCATTAATTTTTCGCTCGAGGCGGCGCTCGTGCGCCGATTACGCGATTATTAATTGCGATTATTTATCGTTTGGCGGGATCGATTCATACGTGTGACGCAAAATATCTTTCCACAAAATCTGACCGGTGTCGTGCGACGAAAAAAGGCGTTCACCGACTTCGAAGAAATAAGAACGTATATAGAGGGAACGAATAAAATTAATTACATAACATTTGATTTAGAAGAAAAGGCTCGAAGACTGTTCGAAGGGTGAAATGGAACTTATATCATATATATTAATATATAACAATATCAGGACTGATCGACTCGGTAAGTTCAATTTATTTATTTTCAATTGTTTAGTGACGCTTAAAGTTTAAGCTTTTTACTTTTTCCATTAACGTTGCATTATTGAATGTAAATCTACTCGTGAAATAAATAAAAGTAGAGTGTGTATTCAAATCATTGAAAAAAGTATAATTTAATACTACTCGATAGTCTTAAGTTATTAACTTAACCTCTAAATACTATATATGTATTAATATAATACTACGTACATATATTATTATATCCTAACGAGGAAAATATGCAGAAGCAAAGTGTACATTTAAATAATCGCAAAATAGAATTTTATTAATATACATAACCACATAAAGCAACCAGTTAAAATACGCTACTGAATAATTCATTTGATTATAACTTTGGTAATATTGTTTATAATTCACGTATTATGTTGAATATTATCCTAATATCTGAAATGTACTTGATCCCGATCTGCAAACAATAATATTGGAAGTATGAATATCAACGTGTAATATCATGAATATCGAGCTTTACCACCCTAATCATGATAATTCTCTTACTTCAGTATCGTTACCTATATTAATGGAAACAATAATGCACCGTTAATTGTACACTGCATCGATATGAATATAGCTGCTGGTGGAGAAATAGCTAAGTCGTAAATTATGTATATCGAACAATAGGTACCGATTAATGTCGTCCATGTATTTCCCTCAAAATTTCTTGACTGCACTCATAACTCATAAAAAATCATTCTCTCTCTCCAACATAAGCCATTCTTAATAATTTGATGTAAATTGTTTAAATTCTCAACACTATACAAATGTATAATTTCTTAGAATGTTGATAATTACTCTAAAACTCGTAAATTCCTCTAAAAGATTTATAAAGAAATCGTATATTAAAATTACTATTAATGATTTACTCGATTAAATTGTAATGAAAAACAGTCTGTTGGAAAATGTACGATGTTCCATCGAATATTTCAATAAAAATGAAAAGAGCTTATACATAATTTTCTACTCAACTGATTTTACGATCTCGCTATATCTCCAGCGTCTATAAACACCAATTCGCGCGTCGGTTAATCCACGCGAAATAACACCATAAAGAAGACAAGTTTTTTTATAACGAATCCACCCGTAATACTTTGCCACGTGCGTGTCATCGCTGGCATCACATTCGTTGCTACATTTTCAACGCGTATGTCGTCTGCGCGAAATTACACGCTCGCACGCGAGTAGATGCGTGTACCGGCCACCTTTCAACCAGGACAGGACATTACAAAACAATCCCGCGATTCGCGATTTCGTCCTGTCCTTTTTTCGCCACCGCTTTATCTTTTTTTTTTTCACGTTCGCGAGAGAAACCGTACAAAATCGGTTCGCGTGTCGCAGGTTGCCGACCCCGCAACACTCTCGTGTTCCGACGTATTAACCCCGAAACTCGCGTAAAATGACACTCGCCAGCTCAATTACCCAGCTGCTTTTTCGCGACAACAGCTTCGATCGCGTAACCATAAGTCGACATCGAAATTTAGAAAAAACTAAAACCTCGAATTTTTATTTAGATATTACGACGTTCTTTTTCCATAAAGCCATTAAACACATCATAATTCCGAAAAATTAAACATTTTTTAGCCCGCCATAAATTTGGGTTTCGAGTCTCTATTTATTATATTATTCTGAACCAAAGTATATTTGATAGATACGTATTAAATTGTACCGATACCAACCATTTTATACCGAAACTTGTAAGCTACAAGAGTAACGCTGCTCTAATCAACAGTCACACCAGCGGAATATAATTTTCGATAATTTTCGGACGATAAACGTAACTAACTGTTTAAGAAAGGGTAAGGGAATAACAAGAGCCAAAAGACTTCATTGCTGTCCGATGGATCAGCATGTTTATAGCTCGAATACGTAAATTATGATGGCCCAAAGTTGACGTCGCGAGTCGAGCTTGAAAGAAAGGTGCTCATACGCAGTCGACTGTCCCAGTGGAGCTCAGAATACGTCAGGAATATATATGATGTCCTCCATGATGACGACGTTAGAAAAATATCCCTCAGTTGCACTTTTTCAGGTTGATAAAGCTTTTAGAAGGTCTATGCTTAGGATGAACATTTCTTTAAAAATTGAGGTAACATTTCTTAAAAAAGATTGGCTAAATTCTAAATGATGGAGGATCAGTGACTGAGAATTTTTCATTTTATATCATGCAATACGTATATACCTTATCGAAATAAGAGATACCTGAAGTATTAATCAAGTGTTAATTAAATACCTTAATACCTAAATGCCTTAATAAGAAAAGAATGGATCTTTCAATTTCTAATACTAATCGAATGAAACGAACACGGGGAAATCAACGAAGAACAAGGATATAGTAACAAAAACGATTTAAAGCATTTTTCCCCTGTCGCTTGTTGGAGTTTCTTTATTCGGCGAATTTCAATTTATAAGACGGGGTAATGCTTTCTAATGCAACTGGAGGAATGTTGCATTATGCATACGGCTGGCATTAACTTCGTTATCCAATTCAAAGCGTTTCTTTCTTCTGCAGGCGGTTACCGAAGTAACGTATTAGGGTTTAAGAAAATTGTGTCTGGGTGAGAGAGGATCTCGCGTAGAGGAATGGACAAAAAATATGAGGATAGTAGTCCAAGTTTAAGGAAAGGAGGCGATGTACGACTACGAGCTACTCTCTCCGCTACTTTCGCCGAATAATTTGTATGTATTTATTAGAGCATACGTGGCATTGTGTTAGCATAAATTTACAAGTTGCGCTCCATTTATTCCCCTAATGTACGGCTTCTCATCACCTGAGCCAACCCCTTATTTCGCGACTGGATATTCGGTATGCTGAGCTTTCAGTTTAATAAATTGAATATTCTTGAAAGCGTTAACCGAGCATCTGTTTCGAAGTTTGAAGAGACGACCGAAACTTTTTGGCGGGGACAGATAGAGATAGGATTGTAGATGCGTATTTCCACGAGGGTAGAATCGATAATAATGGAATTTTAGGAAATTTAAGAAGAATAGCATCTGAGCTTTTGAAGATTGATTACATTAATGATCGAGCTCTCGAATAATTGTTTGTCTTTTTGTTAATTGCATCTACAGTCGCTCGTCATACGGTTTTTAAATCTAATAGGCTTATAATTAGTTAGATGCTGGATCATTCCAGTAATCCTATATTTGTAACAGTTGAGAATATTTAACAAGAATTTAACAAGAAAAATCAAAAGAAAAGTAGTCATTTTCAATATATTATTAGAGCAGGAAGTCTTTTTTTCCAAGCATTCTGGAATAAAATTCTTCTCCCATACGCATCTTTTAAGAAGAAACCTAATTGACGTCCAAGAACCATCAGAGTCAAATTTTCGTTCCTAACAATAGGTGCGCGAGAAGAATGTAATAGCGACGGTTTAACATTTCGCGAGAGGGAAGCTAAACCTCATCAAACCGTTAAGCACTTTCCCAAAATGGAAACAATCAAAATAACCAGGTAATGGTGTCCCTTAACCTCTAACCGGTTTAACCTGCATGTAAAATGCATTCAATGGTCGAACTGTAACGGTCGGTATGTGTCGGTGAATGGGCTGGTGTTTCGTACGGATATTCGTAGGAGAACGTAGGCGCTCGTAATAGCGGCTAAATTACGACCCTATCCTCGAAAAATAGACAGAATCGTTTAAACGAAATTTCTGTTATCGTGGATGCGCAGAATCGTGATTATCACGCCTAAGTTTTCCACAATTCGCTATGATAAACGAAACAGGATAAAATGGAAACGCTCGGAGGCACTAGTCACCTGAACACACTGGGACGAATGCAGTAGATGGAACAATGAATGCTTTAATTAGCCTGCAGCCCCGAGAACTTGAGAACGAGATTAACCGATTGTTCCAAGCGGCGTTAAAGGAACTTAAATATTTAAATTAATTCATCGGACCGATACTTTTTCATTTCTTTTTTATTCGCATGAAACGAGCGAAGCACCAGCGCGTTTTCGAAGCTTCGCGGTTCGGAATTATGGTGGAAATAATATTAACGCGAGATTGGCGCAATTAAAATGCAAAACGCATTTCGTGAGCTCTAAATGAGATACAAATAAACGATTGCAGGTGAAAAGGTGGCGGTGACGGATAGTACCGTTTCATGGAAGGGGAAAGGGTGCGAAAGAAAGCTGCAAAAAAGAAATTGCATTCATCACTCGGCCGCTGTTGGCGAATATATATTTCCACGAAGCTTTTCGTCGAGCTCTAGACCGCTTAAGAAATTAAAAAAAAAGGGGGGGGGGAGAAAGAAAAAAGAAATAGAAAGGATGGGGAAAGGAGGAAAAGGCATACGTCATGAATATTCATGCGTTAATGCGGCATGCGTAATGATGAGAAAGTTGTTCGCCATTGCCGTGCTTTCCGCGAGGATATATGCGCCCGGTGTATACGTGCCCACTTCACGCGCGTTCGGCTGAAGTGCCACTATAAACTGATATACGAGCGTCATAGTCACGCTTGCTTGCGGACCGGATATTAAAAAATGCCTTTAACGCGAAATTCTTCCTTTCGATATGGCGAAAACGCGAATTTCCTTCGTGTGGTCTTCGTTTGACTATCTGTGTTCCGTTTAAGGGTTGGTTACGTCAAGAGCAGGTCGATACATTGAGAAAGTGGATTAAAATCGTGAAGACGAAATGAAAGATCCGACGGTGAGGATGAGAGAACCGAGAATTCATATATATCATGTACCAGAATCTCAAATCAGTGAAAGCTTACGCGTTAATGACGAGGAAAATTTGGAAATTTTTACACGAACAGCGATAAATTTGTAAGATCCAACAATACGATCGTTAAAGATAGAAAAATTCAAAAAATTGGAAAATTCATTGTGAGATCTGAATGAACATAAATCACGCGATAGATTCGTGCGAACATTTTGATCGTAAAATCGATGAACGAGCTTCAGATTCCAAGCAGGGGATATTTGTGGAATAAAAACGATGGAAAAACGAAATCCTTTCGAAACCACAGACACCATCAATCGTAACCCGTTTCGTGGTAGTCTTACGGATGTTGCTGAAATATTCTTGATTTCTTTTATCCGCTTATCGATGCGAATCGAGGCACAAATCCTGATATTTACCATACCCGCGTTCCACATTGAAAGTTAACCGCCTTTTCGCGCCCGCCAGCATCTTCCTGCCAACTTTCGTTGCCCAAATTTCCGCATAAAAATCGACTTATCCCCCAGTGGATATCGGAAAAATCATAAACTGGTACTCGATGCGCACAACCCGATCCTCAACGCAAGTATCGTTCTCCGGTCGAAACGACTCGCGTTACGGATAGTTACGGATGATCGAGTCGCATCATACACGAAACGAGACACGGAAGGTGATCGGTTCTCGATCGATTACCCCGTAAACGAAACGGTTGATCTACGACGTTAATTATGGGAATGGGATCAACGATCGATCGCGTTCAATCGCTCGTATTTCGTGCGCTTGCATGTTGCTGCGTTGAGTTTGGTACACGGCGACGATGCGAGTTTGCTTTTGTGACGCTTTGCGATTTGATAGTTTTAGTATAAATGCATGAATATTTGCTCGAGCACAGAGTCTATTAGACGTGTTTAATAATGTGATACATACGACAGTATTGTTATTGGAAATTATTTGGATAGAAATACTTTAGGACTTAAATTGCACGTTTAAACTTCAAGTTTTAATAAAAATTGAGAATCTCAAGCGTTTTCTTTGACTCGATAAAAACGGGAGTTACTTGCTAGATAACGTAATATTATCTCTAATTACGTGCTTGTCGATATCGATTTCTTAAACAAAATTGATCTCACATATGCATTTCCCATTAAGCTAAAGTACCGTGAAAATCGTACAGCCAATTAATTAAATTCGACTAATTGAAATGAATTTGATTTCAGATATACAAATTTAATATGAATTTAATATGTTTCTAATTTAATATAAAACTGTTACATGCAGATTGATTTCTCGAAAACTGATACTAACTGGCTTCGTAAATATCTACAAAAGCAACTGCAAACGCAAATACTTAAATCGAATTCAGGTAACTCGTGTAATTTGAACGAGATTCAACGCGAATCGGACGACGCGAATTGAACGACCATTCACGTGACGTTGTTCTTTGTACTTTTTGTTTCAATCTATCTGTCTTTTGCTTTTTCTAACCTGTTCCACCGCAACGATTACTTGGCTTTGTGGCTGATCCGATGGAACGAAAATTGGCGACGAGCTGCCGCTTCGAGTCCGCAGCCTTGATTTCTTCCTGCGTTTTTTCGCTCGCGCGACACTCGCATTCGTATGATCAATCTCCAGCGAGCTCTCGGATTCGGAATCCATAGTCAAAATAATTCCAACAACAGAGAGAGCTACTCGATACCGTTCGATCGTCTCGAAACAGGAAGTGGAATGATACAGATTTCTGATAAAAGACATTCTGTTGTTTCGATGTAATTCTTTCATATGCGAATGGTATGACCGTTTTTGAAACTATTAAACGCTAGAATAATATATATTCGTAATTCTTAGGACTGGTAAGATAATTTGTTGCCAGTTTTATACGTACACTTTGCATGAATTTTCTTTCGTTTCTCAAGAAAAGGAAACATTTTAAACGTATCGCTTTCTTTTACATTTCCATTCGGCGTAATAATAGCTAGTTCCAAAATGATGACTTTGAGTTCGAAATTAATGCTGAAATTTCTAAAAAAAAAAAAATTTTGTTCCGGCACACTTTTTTCCGCGTAACTTCGTTTCACAATACTTTTTTCCTGCGAATCTAAAATTGAAAGAAACGTTCAAATGGTCCCATTTAAATGCACCGCTCGTGCCTGCGGGTACCAAAATTCCAAAACCGTAAAAACACAATTTTTGGGCTAAGCGAGAAGTGGCGATGGTGTGCAGTCGAATTTTTGACCCGATAAAAGTGACAGAGCATGTAGATTCGTTCGCGCATTCGAATAAAACAAACCACTGGAACTGTCGTTTCCGTTTCGCAGAAACATCCCTCACTTTCCCGTAATTTATGACTCAAATTTCGGAGTAATGTTTCCACGCACTTCCAACTAGTTTCGCCACAATTTTCACCTGTATTTCATCGTTCGTGTTTTCTTGCCACAATTCGACTAATATTATCAAGCGAAGTTTGTCGAATGATAAAGTGCAAGTTGTTAGCAATTAATAAATCCTTTTATAACGACGAAAGAAACGAGAACAACATTACGAGTGACATTTTACAAAATTTCAAGTTATTTCGCTATCTTGTTTGGCGTACAATCGTAAAAAGGTAGTCTGTATGATTATCATGCAACAGGGGCCTGTATACAAGAAGCGAGATACCTGAATGACGCAGTGGTATCCTTCTTCGTCATCGGTATTATGCGTATCAATTTTTAAATCAACTACAAACCAAATTTCGTACTGTATTTCGAAAGTCAATCTCGTTCAGGATCGTGATCGAAAATTATGAGGGTCACGTGTTTTTTACGGGTATAAATTACATACTCAACTCATTCTTTAATCGAGAAGCGACAAGCTGGAATCGTTATATGAATGCAAAGTCGAACGATTCGTAGGTAACGTTATTCAGCAGCAAGCAGAGCAAAACGCAAGCCACGCGGTTTCGCGTTTCATCCAATTATCGACTGTCGTCGACATTGCGTGCTTTCTTCAGCTTTACGTTACCAGAGATTGCACCTGATCGTTACTAAATATCTTTGCAAAGACTTTCGTCCGCTATGCGCTCTTTGCAGTTGCATTTACCGTGAAATTCGCAGCTTCAAAAGTTTCGCGAACTTTTTATTCGATAAAGGTAAAAGAGGAACTATTCGTGAAATTACGATTTACGAACTCACCTGACGAAGTTTAGTTATTTACGTTGTAAATTGCTCACAGTTCTCGCAGCTCCGGCTTTACTTTCAGTTTATTAAGTTTCTCGGCTTCTCTTCCGCATAAAGACTTAAGTTTTCTGGACGATACTCAACAACCGTTCTTCCTCGCGTATATTAAAAATTTTGAATCAAGTTTCTAACATTGTTGATGGGAGCCGGAAGTCTTCCGTTGGAGCGAAGTTAAAAAATTTCTGTTTCTAAAAAAGTTAAAACGAAGTTACGCGAGTCGATGTTACGCGGTCCACGTTTCAGAAAAAGTTTCACAATATATTTTTTGCGTCGCTGAGAAGAAGTTTAGAGAAAAAGAAGCATAGATTGTGCGAGCCTTCGCGCGAAGAACCGGAAATCGATCGGCTGTGACGACTTTGGCGACGTCTATCGGCCAAGTTTCTCCTACGCTGCCAATATCAACGTTCGATGCGGTTTCTTTTATAACAGAAACAGACGCGTATCTTTTTCGTAAAAGACAAATTGCACGAATCCAACATGGGACGATAACTACACCTTGTAGCTTTGAGAAATAAAGCGTAAACCCGTTCTTGACTTCAACATACTTTATTTCACTTCATACATGATTATAATCTTCGTAACTGAAATACTTTCGCGCGAAACATCTCTCGAATGTCGCAGTATTTCAGTCAACGTATTGCATCAATTAATTAAGTATAAAACGAAATGTTTGAAAATCAATTTGCAATAACAAGGAGTTCATTCTCCTTATAGATTAGGAAAATGAATAGTAATAGTACATAAACAAATATTAGAATACTAAAGTTAACGATTTGAAAAACATGATTTTCGAACAATACAAAAGAAATAAAATCAAATCCTTCTCGATTTGAGCTCGTATGTTCAAATGAGAGGGGGTATGATGGATTGAAACGCCGGAAATCGCAGAATGCTAGAGAAATAACAAACGCGTTGGATATTCTCTGAGAGTCTACAATTGTCCGGGCATCTCGCATCCCTTACATAAGTACAATACATACAATGTATTTCATACAATAACATAAACAAAATATCTTTGTACAAATATTTCATATATAAAAAACGTGCTTGTTTGACAGTCAAGCACGAATTCCGTGAATCGCGTGTCTCAATCATCTTTTTCCATTTGCTTTTTTTTGTTTTGTTTTTGTGACTAGACACAGCCCCTCCGTAAGAATATTTCTGTTTGAAAAATCCACTGATCGGTAAAAGAAAATAATTAGGTAATTACAGAGACGGACGATGGACAAACGTACAAGACACCGATTAGAGACGATCATCGAACATTAACATCATTTTAATTTGCATCTCCTTTTTTTTCATCTTTTTTTTTTTTATGTGTTATCTTTTCTGAAAAATATGGTTTTCGCGACGTTTCTCGTGGGTAATCTATGTTCGAATATGAATGAATGTGCTTACGAGGATAAAAACTCGAGTCTCAAGGTACTTTCCATTAGTTGCTTCTTATGCCCTAAACGTTTCGCTGTTTCGATTTCTTAGAATCATCGTCCTGTCCAAAAAAGGTTTACCCGAGAGCAGAAAAGCTCTTTCATTGTTTTATCGTATCCCTACCACCTCGACAAAATTCTTTTCTATCTAAAATTGTTTCGTTGGCTACATGAAAGTTTTTTTTCCGCTCCTATCGCCGTAGTTCATCGACCAAACATGGACCGTTCGTTTCAAATCGATCTCCGCAAGCTTCGCACGAGGTGTGGTCCGAAGTCTTGATTAGGAACACCAACAATTTATCAGAAACGGACGTTCGTTTCACATGATCCGATGTTATCCTCCGAAAAAGACGCAGGCTACGGGTTCCTTAACGAATACAATACAAAAACCCTGAATCCGGAAGCTATGTTCAAAGCGGTGAATATCAAAAGGCACCAGTCAAATATTTTCTCCCGCGAGATCGATAACTTTGTAATAAAAATATTCTCCTATTACGATTAAGTACAATGGCAATAGATCAAATGAAGTCCTTGTGATATATTTCCTCCTGGTAGACCTCGGAATAAAACATCTTGCAAGGACTATGCAGAGTCTACTTTGTTAGTGTGTAGTCCTACAATGTAGTCCTCTCTGTATATAGTACAAAGATATTTTTATTACAAAATTAATTTTTTAAAAGGAGAAAATGTTTCCTCTGATCGAAGACCAGCTTTTTAGATCCGCATTTCGAGAATCATCTGCACGATCGTCCGTCGTTGTTGCCTTTGATATCGAGTGTTATCTGTGGTATCCGTATCCAGGGCTAGTGAACACCGTCGCCTTCAACGTGATGGAGGCCGGCTGTGATAACAAACTGTCCCTAGCTATCCAATCCTTCATAATTTCGTTCCTCCTGTGTCTCCACAGTTTATGGAGAATGAGAGAGACTTTGGTGTGGTATGCTGAACAAATGGTTCCCCTGGCAGGTGCATCTTTGGGGCATAGACGACACTTGAGCAACTTTCTTCTCACCGGTTCATTTCGATACCTATTTTTTATATCCATCAAGCTGACAGTTCTGGATGGACAATCCTGTTCAGGACTGGATGTCGCTTCTTCCAACTCCATGTCTTGCTTGTCCTCCTCAGGACAAATTATATCCTCGTCCTCGAACTCCTGGACCGCTGTCACCTTTCTGGGCTGCCTCTGCTTCCTCGGTCGCCTCTCGTGCGGTTTGCTCTGGATGTTTCCTGGCCAAGGACACTCAAACGGCTCCGTGGTTGACTGTTCCTCTCTCGCTTTGAGAAGGGCTTGGTAGCTGTGCGCAAAATCACGATTAAATAAAGTAGAAGTAGAGTCACGACTGGAACAACCGGTGCACGGTTCGTCGTGTACATGACGGTCGTCGTGTTGCTCGACGCTCGACGAGCATACGGCGTAAAACGAAACGAGATCGCGCCTCAGTATCTCGGTTTCATGGTGATCGACGATCTGGTTGGCGTCGTGTTGACGATGGCGACGACGATGGTCGTGGTCGCGGCCGTGCTCGTGCCAGCTCGACCGCCTCTCCTCCTCCAAGGTCGGGTACGCCATTGTCGCTGCAGTTGCAGGGGAGTTTACCATCTCGTGGCTGCAACCACCGCGGCACTGTTCCATAAGTTACGTTCGCGTCATTTTTCTACCAACGAACGAGCGCTCGTCGACCGTGCGACGAGAAGGCAAGAGAAGTTTTTCTTTTCTTTTTTGGCTCTTTTTGTTGTTGCTTTATTTATTTATTTTTTAAAGAAGAAGAGTATAAGAGACAGTGACAACGAGAGAAGAACAGACAACGAAAGTAAAGCACGGGAACGTGCACGACACCGCGTGTCCTGGCGACACCGAAAGCAAACAAACGAAGCGTGCACACGGCGCGAAAGAAAAAAACTAAAAAATGACGCTGCAACGTAACAGAAAATGGAGAGGTAGGAGGGCGGGCGAAATGGTGAAGAGCAGTTTCAGTGGCAGATTGTTATTTTTTTGTTCAAAATCGATCTATAAATTTTACAAACGACTTTTGTTTGGGAGACAATAGCTGTTGAAAGATGGACTACCCTTTTGAAATTCGTGAGAATTTGTGTTGCAGAACGATTCAATCTGCCGCTGAATAACGTCGACCTGGTACAATTGGCGAATATAGAACGTAATATAAAAAAAAGCAAGCGCAGAAATCGCACTCGCAACTTACGAGCACACACGGCACCGCTAACGTTCGTTTAGATAATTATTAGTAAAAGTACTTTAAGGCGTTAAACGACAAACTTTAATTCGTTACAAATACGATTTCCACTGTCAGAATATGTACTGTATAAATTGAACGAATTACTTGATATCTAGGTCTCAACTGGGTACTCTCGCGCAATTGAATTAATATATTATTAGTGACATTGTACGAGTCACATATTATCTGACTATCCTATTTGATAAAAAATGACAAGACTGTAAAGGAGAAGTCTACAGTTTTTGGCTTGGAAATTCATTAATCTTATTAATTGTTCGATTATTATGCGAGAAGTATCCTGATAACTTTGGTCATGGATAACTACGGCGATTTACCTTTAATTTGGGCCACGTACTTCAACGAAAAACTCTGTACGAATGATTGGAAAGTCGAATCGATAAAGCACGCAATGTAAAAGTCCTCAATTTTAATACCAAAATGTACGTATTTTATGTTTTATCAATTTGAATTTGGCTTCTGTATACTTCAATTATTCTCGTTATACAAAACATAGTGTTCAATGCAAAATCCAATTTTCCGAAAAGTTAAATAATACGAACAAAACTAAAATAAATTACTATCTGTATCCTAATAATACGAATCGAGGGTTGACGAAACCCGAAATTACAAATTCCGACAGTGGAGATCAGGTTTACATTTATCTCTAAAGATCCAGGTATCAATTAATAGAAACTGGCGTAAAATCTCGTTGTAAAGATTCATACTATTCGACATACGGATTCCCGATTAAAAAACTGCCGTGTTTTGTCTGTCGTGCGGGACAAACGAGCAAACGAATTCGAATTTACGAGCAGAGTTAGCTTCGCCGATCTCTGTGCGCTAACGAGTGAATCATAAACGGGCAGAAACAAAAACGAATAAAATAGCTAGGAGCGTGAAAATCAGAAGGTTAGCGAGATGCTTACCCGAGTATCGTTGTCGGTGGTATCACGGTGGTAGCAGGTGCAATGGCTGGAGCTGGAGCTGGAAAAACTGGTGGACCAGGTGGTGGCCGTCCTCCTCCTGCGGGACTGTAAATTCGGTAATTAACCACGTATAAAGCACATACAATTATGAATTACAGCGAAGTACAATATTACTATTCAATGAATAAATCGTAACGCGATCATAATTTTCGAAATGTAAGCCAAGTCAAGCAAACAATTATGCGATCCAACAAAGTTGTGCAGTAACTTGCGAGAGCCTTTGAACGCTTTTAGAAACATTTTATGAATATATTACGTACGTTATACGAAACAACCTGAAATTTCATGAACACTATAACAGGACCTAACGAGTACGATTATATTGGTAAAGTTTGAAACAAATCTGAAACTGTACATCAGATTAATTTCTACTGGCTCGCGAAAGTTCTTCGTTTGCAATTATCTTCCACAGAAAAATAAAATAACAACCAATCCTCCAAAACACTACTCGTTTTTAACCACATCATTTTTTAGTCGACATAATCGAACAATCATGGGAAATATTTAAATACTTTCGTGAACCACTGTTTATCGATTGAATACAAGGAAGTATAGCAAATTACTGAATGAAAATGATTAACAACGAGAATTTGCACGAAAACGTGGTACAATTTACGAAACCAGCGGTAAGCAGATATGGATAAACAAAATCTGCATCCTTCCTCTTCGACGATCGATCGAATCCCAATTAATTTGTAACTCATCGTGATCGATATATATATAAAATATTTTTCTCTAATTTCTGTTAGAGGAACGGTTTTGTGTAAAGATGGCTAACGAACTAGAGAAACGGGGTAGGGAATCGAAGTTTAAATCCGGTTCGACCGCTCGTTACACACTTGCTTTCCCACGGGACGCGGCCGGGAAAGTAACGAGAGCGCGGATTAATCGCGTCCGATCGACTTCCAATTAAATCGTTTTAATGAATTTCCCGGTTCTCGTGTGTCGCGGCAAAACCTCTAAACTAAACAGACCAGCGCACTGCGGTTCGATGAGTTTTACAGGGCGGAAGATGCACGAGAAACCGTCCGATCCGGATTCGTTTAACAGCGCGTGAAGAAAAATGTTGCGCGAATTTTCGAAGTTCGGACCGAATCGTGTGAATCGCGTTTTCGTGTGGTTCGACACGACTTTCTGGGCGATTGGAACCAAATGAATTGGAAGATGAAGCGAAGAATGAGTTTGTGGACCAGTATGTCGAATTTGTATGTTCTGAAGATTGTGTGAAATTCTTTAAATGTGCGTGTAGTAAAAATGTTGTTCGAGACGATTATTGAAAATAATTTCCTGGAATATGTGAATACGCTCTACGTCTTGTAATTACAAAGCCATAGTAAAATAATAAAATACAGCGCAGCTAAATCTGTGATGCTAGAAGTGTGCAAAGTCGAATAGTCAAATTTGTAAAGTTATCGTTACTACTTCATTTACTATATAATATCTTTCTCCAGCGAGTACAATCTATCCTTTTTCGGAAGAAAAAGATACATTGTTTCTTATTACCAAGTTTTTGGGCGATTTTGTAGTTACGAGACGCAACGTAGATCGTCCATATATAAAATCTTAGTCAACCGAAGAATTTCGCTAATACGAATGGCTACCAAAGTAAATCCAATCCATATTTCAAATCAATTAAACATACGTACTTTTATAACGTCCTGACAATTCTTCCTTCTTAATTATTCATTTTCACAACCTATCTCAGATCTAACAACTGAAGATCACCAACTTTTTTCACGAATCGTCCATCGCACTTTTCTAACCAGTTATCTCTAATAAACAAATCTCATTTAGAATCTCAATTAGGACATCGATTCCTCCATAATACGTTAACGAAACAGACAAAAACACATTCTTACTGCAAAGGTTGTTGATGGCGATTAGTAGGCGGTGGTGTAGCTTGAGTAGTGGAGGTCGCGGGTGCATTAGCACTGCTAACTCGATGCACATGCAGCTGGTGCATCTGTAATTGGGCCACGTCTTCGCCAAGGAACGAGCACCTTGAGCATTGCCGTCTGTTATGCACTTTGAGCACGTGGGTAGCAAGGCGTTCGGCACGTGCCGCTTTATATTCGCAAAGGGTGCACGCAAACGGCTTCAAATGTGTGTTTAGATGCCGTTTCAGACACCAGTTGTCCACGCCGCTCCAGGAACAGTAGCAGCAAGTGTACCTAAAAAACGACGACTGTGTTAGTCGATTGTTAAGTCAGCCTATTGATTCGAAAGAAACAATCTATTCATCTCAACTCTACAGGAAATCACTCCAGTAATTAATAAGAACAACGAATCTCTTATATTAAATGAACGATTTCAATTGTAAGAGAGTATTCTTTAAACATTGATAAGAATATTATATTATTATATATGTTATTTAAAACAAATAATATTTAGTGTCAATTCCAAGAGAAAATATATTAACAAGAAAAATTATCCTATTAAAAGACAAAAAACCTTAAAATGCATTTAAGAAACAAAGTCCTTCGATTATTAAGAAAATCTTCGATTATTTGTTTTTCGCGTCTACTATGCAGTTTTACCAACTCCTATATGTACTATAAAATCATCAAATTTTCCAAAGAAATCTCACCTTCGTTCCCCACCACCTTTAGAATTTCCCTTAAGGTGGCTCTTGCTGTTACATCCGCCGTTCTGCACTCTTCTTCCAGTGGCGCAGTTCGCTGCATCAGGCTGCATAATACCAGGGGCAGGCATCGAAGTTCCTTGATAAATTCCTCCCGCGTTAGTAGCTGTGTTATTACCAGCATTCGGCTGTAACTGGTAATTTTTGTTATTATTAAATCCTGCCGAATAATTCGTGTGCTGTTGCTGCGGTTGGCCATTCGTATTCACATTTCCAGTATTCGCCGTTCCTGCCTCTTGTTGGAGAGGCTTTGGTGGAGTGGATCCAGCTGGTCTGCGTATCCTCGATAACTCGTAACCGTGCTCGCGATGCATTCTTAAGAAATGCTTTTTCACGTGATCAGCGCGGTTGAACGGTTTGTAGCAGATATAGCAATGGAACGGTTTTTCTTCCCGGTGGATATTTTCGTGTCGTGTGTACAGATCACGACGATCCGTTCCGTAAGGACAGTAAGGACAGCTATATCGCTTCACGCTCGCTGACACCGTCACTGAAGACATCGTGGCAGTATTCTGCGAAATTAATAAAATTTTAATACTGTTTGTTAGTTAATTGAGTTACTATCGAGTCGAAGTTTGCATCGTCTTATCGTCAAGATAATGGATTTTACATTTATAATTTTTACAGTCGCTAGAATCAAGCAGACACTTCTGACATAATTAATATCTTTTTTTTACTGAAACTTTTGAAAACTTAATTGCTGACGCACAACTGTAGGTAGAATTCACTGTAGCGATACTGGCACTTTTTCATAAATATCTCGGAAACTAAGCGAGTCCACCTCTTGTATGTATAGAAAATAGTTGTTCAAAATACCGAGATCTACAACATATCCAAAAACCATCGAAATCAAAAAGTAGTCACTTTTATCTTATTCTTTATCGAAAATATAATTTTCATCGGAAAACATAATAGTCATTTATGCGTAACATATGATACATTTTGGAGTAAATATACTTTACAATTCTGTGGGATTGTATAAGCTGTAAGATATTGAACTGTGTTACAAGAAATTTTTATCTAATAGAAACAAACCATGCTAATTTATTTGACATCAAAAATTTCTCATTTAATTAATAATTATGAACAGAGGCATACCTGATGCAGATGTTGTGGTGCAGGGGCGGTTGGTAATTCTTGTAACAAAAAAGTGGAGGTGACAGGTAAGAGTGCTGCAGGTACCGTTTGCGTTTCCTGAGTTCTCCTGGATGGTGGTGCCACACGTTCCACTCGTTCACGTAGCCTTTCCAGATAGGAAATCACATCCTCCACTTTTAATTCTTCGGACTGTAGATAATCCTTTGAAGGCGAATGATGTCTGTTCCTGCTATCGTCTCCAAGAATCCTCGATGAGTGAAGCTCCATGAAGTGTTCAGCTACATCTCGTGGTCCGCCTCCCATCAAATCGCCTGTAAAAATAATGCCATTTGCAATTTTATCCGATAGTCCAAAATATCGGTCTAGCCGGTGAATGACTTGATCTGGCAAAAGTAACTCCAGAAACTTTTTATTCCTTTAATTTATGGTAATAAACTTCTATAAAGTATATCTATACCTTTTTCACTTCAATTTGCATAGAAGATACGATAGCGTATATCCTTCGATAGTATCACGTAACGAGAAACGTCGTCAAATGTTGTCAAACGTCGTCAAACGTTGTCAAATGTTGTCAAACGTCGTCAAATATTGTCAAACGTCGTCAAATGTTGTCAAACGTTGTCAAATGTTGTCAAATGTTGTCAAACGTCGTCAAACGTCGTGAAGCGTCGTGAAGCGTCGTGAAGCTTTGTCAAACGTTGTCGAACTGTCAAACGGCGTCGAAGACGATGGACACTCACCGAGCTCAAGCTCCGTAATGAGCAGTGTTGCAGATATTATGGTTGAACCACCCGAAAAGCTATGAGGTCAGAAAATGGGTGAAACGAAAGAGAGGGAAGAGGGTTGGGACTATTTCACGGAAAACTTTCCATTTACAAGGGACAGTCATAAAAACCTCGAGTGTACCTCAGGTATTATTAGGAAAAATAGTGAGTCATATAATGGAAATGGAAAAGGAGCAACGAATCTCCACTGGCAATAAATTGCTTACGCGTATTGTTTACATATATATTGAATTCTGTGTCGGTTTGTGTATCTAACCGTCCTTTCGTGCTCAGTGACCTATTATATCACCACATAGCGTTACATGTTTTTATATAGCTCATGTTGTCCTCGATAATCAACGTCACTCTAATAATTAGACAAATAAAAAAATGAATCATATCGATGACTATAAATTCTGACGAATTCTGTGATGTTCATCATTATTATAAGTCCTTAATTCTATCAATAGTTAATATGTTCGGAGAGGAATATCTAAAATTCATAAAATCAAATTTATAAAATAACATGTAAGATTTATAAATAAGTTAATTATAAATAAACTTTAGATTTATAAATCCTGCATCCCCTCTGACATTTTTAAAAGTAGATTTCATTTTATGTTATACATCTAAGACAAGACAGTTCAAGCAGAAGCGATTTAATTTTTTCAAATTCTAATAGATGTATTATACGAACCGCATTCGTAGCATCTCCATGTCACTTTTCCAGCGTGATAAGCAGCGATACGACTTCCATCGGTGCCTTTCAAAGGCTCTTCTTCGCAGGTCCAGTTTCCATCGTCACTATCGGTCCCATTTCCAGTATCTTCTTCGGTCTTGTACGATACAGAAGTCTCGAACTCGTTTTGAACACTCGAGGCTATGATAAACGAAGATAATAAGCTACAATCTCTTTTGCTATTTTATTTTATGGAATAGCAAAGCATCTTTTGTTTTCTGCAGGAACGTCATTACGTTTGATGGATTTAAATATTAAAATAACAATCTCGTTACACCGAAGCGAAGAAGCGTACTAGGTTTGAAGTATATCGTAATCCTGCAGAAATATTTATTCTGCTTCAATTACTTATAGTTGCATATTAATTTACTCATACTTCAAATATTCATACTTGCAATTACTCCATACTTTCATTAAGTTTTACTGCGATAATTAATATATGCAAACCGTTAAACTTGAATTTTAAAAGCACGCCTTAATATTTATACTGAATTTGTAAACTATTACCTCTTCTTTAAAATATGATACACGCCTCATTAATAAAAATATCGATTCCTTTACCGTAGTGATACATGTTAATCTAAACCCTTAATATAAACCTTTAAGCTTGAGAGAGTTTTCAAAGAGCATGCTACATGATATTTCTAGTTTATTCGAAGAATTAACTTTTTCTGTACAAAACGTAGTATACAATGCAATAAAAGATACTTCAATTTTTCTACCGCAGTAACACATACGCAAGTTATTAGATCTATAATTTTAAAGAACATACAAATATCTCGAAATCATCCGAATGCTACTTCCTCTCTTTTAAAATATAATTACACATTTCAATAAGAAATATGCCGATTCTTTCACCGCAACTGTTATATATGCGACTGATATACACATAGACTGTTAAGTTTGAATTTTCATCTCGCTATATTTAGCTCACTTGAACGCTACCTTATCCTATTTGAAATAAAGTAAGCGAACGTGATATAAGAAAAACGTGGATTCACTTACTTCTATGATCAGGATCTTCACCGTACAATTTTCTGGTTATTTCCTTAAACATATCCTCGTAGCAGTCCAGCCTGCTAATTCCTGCACCGCTACCCTCCATCCTGCCAGACCCCGCCGGTCACCCACTATCCTTGGAACAATAAACCTTCGTCTACCTGCGAACCAAAAGATGGCCATAAGCCGGGTTGCAACTAATAATCCCTGTCCCAAGCGTATTTCCCTCCCATATTTTAAAGTAGTTTCCTCCCGTTTATTACTTGAATATTTACAGCCCTACTTTCGTCCTTCTTTATTGCTTTCATACTTTCTCTTCTCCCTTTCCTTTTTCGGTACTCGTTTAAAGATACGTCTTTTTTTAGAATCGCTCGCAAAGGGATGAATCGACGGAGGGAGCTAATTGGTTCATTGAAGCTTAATTAAATCTTGCCGAAGCGCTGCCCTTAATCGTCCACGAGACTTAATCTTTCCGCTGGCTGTCTTAAGTGGCACATTTACATAGAGAACGGGATTTTGTCCGTACTAAGTGCGATTCAAAGAAAACAGAGGAGATTGATAATAATTTGCAGAATATTAAAACGAATACAGTTTTTTGAGCGACTGTTTTGGAATTTGAACACATGTAGGGATTATATTGGAGGGGGGAAAAAAAGGAAAAAGAAACGAAGGAGGAAAAGAAGTGAAAGTTTAAATAGAGTTAATTTTTCTTGATGCTAAGTGGAGTCATACTATTGACTGACTCTGTTTTATGAAGGGGGCCGAGGGCGGCAAATGAAACGTCGTTTCTTGCCGAGCGGTCAATTCTTGGGAAATTCGTAACGTCGAAACGGTCGGTAGGTAGGAAAGATATATAACCCTGGAATTTAATGGTCGTATATTACCTTTCTACGTACAAACATTCTCGGTCGTCGCCCCTGAACTCTTCGACAAATTGGAAATGTGAGTACAAAGGGGTATTTCCTATTAAGCTCGAAAATGACTTTCTGTTTAATGGACCTTTCATTTGATAGTAACTTAAATCACAAATTGAAGAAACTTTGAACAAAAATCTCAATGATGATAAACAAATATTAATATTGTAATTAATGAGCACATTTGTGAAAACTTATCGAAAGAAGAAAAGAAATGTTGCAAGGTGAAGTTCGTAAAAAACAATTGCTGTGCGAAACTAGAGGACGATTTTGTTTTTAGAAGACGCAAGTCGATCGCTTCCGCGTCATCGACTTTTCCCCTATCTTCTTATCTTGTATATATTCAGCTGCAACGCGGCCGACTAAAACATCTTGTTCCCCAAAGCCGCATTCTATCTTCGTGCACCTGAAAAATCGATTCACCCCGTTCGGAAAACGTCAGGAACAACTCAGGGATTCCGATGAAGTCGACCTGACTCGCGCTTAAGCCACGTACGTACGTACAAAAACGCTTCGTAATGCAATCTCATCTGCTGATGTGATTGAGAACGATAGAATGTTAGACGTAATGAACGATGTTTCATTCTGGTGCACTTTAATTTCTTATAACAAGTTCCTAGCTATGTACCTTCTATGTACCTCCGTGAACGAACAAAAGTTTGTTGACAAGGATTCGTTAGATTAAACCGCGTTCACACTTGAGAAGTTTCACGTTGATTTGTATTTAAGATATTTGAATTTAAGATACGCTATATTGACTCTGTAGAAAGATAATAAAAAATAAATAAAAAACATTGTTCAATATCATACTTTCTATTATATCCTATTTTATTTTCTCCGGATTTTTCTCTTTCTTGCTCTAAGCAAAAATTTTCGAATATTTAACTTAACGAAGGGTTGTATAATATAGTAGAGACATTCATACGTTTCACAGAAGTCTTTCAGACAAAATTCTAGAAAAATTTTGAGATACTTATTAATGTCTCCATTATATTATACAAACCTTCGTTAACTCAAATATTTGAAACTTTCCCAAAAGAAATAAATTGAAAAGTGAAATGTTTCTTTAAATCCGCCCTCGGAGTATTAAAACTAAACAGATAAATTTGCAACACGTTGCAAAAAAAATTAATAAAATACTATCGTCTATCTTAGATATTTTTAATCACTTTCCTAGCAGCTTGCGTGTACTAGGCTTGTGTACTAGGCTTAAGGCAATCGCGGCGTCCGATCGTCAAGCGCAAACGAGGCAATAGCAACGTAATAGCAATTCCAAGCTGAAAGACATTCTGGCCGCGTACGAACGTAAATACAGGGTTAATGTGTGCTAGGAAATCGCGGCTGGTGTTCCATCACGATGACAGGAACCCGTGGTGACGCGAAACTCTGTATCGGAAGCGTTAACGAGTTCTCTCCCTGGAGGTAAACGCCGCGATGGAATTAGAATCGAGGCTGTTATAGCCCGTTTAGAAGCACCGATCTTCGTTACGGATCTTCAATTAAGGGCACTTTGAAATCAAGCATGCAGAATAATTATTATATTCGCGCTGTACAAGCGTTTTGGAAACCGATGAATAGACTGCGCAATGTTTATGCATTTATGGGAAATTTGTCAATACAAACGCGCATAGAATGAGCACACTACACAGAAATATATATTACGAAATATTGAAAGTGCAATACCTAATAGATAAAATACTTTTCTGTCCAAGCTCGATCTTGTACGTAATATAAGTAAGGAAATACTTTTTCTGGAGTTTCCAGAAATATCGTAGTCTAGCGAAGAGACTCCGGGGAATGAATTTCACGATTCGACAGTTTTCAAACGAATAGAATCTTCGTTTCTCACTTTCAAAGGATAATTTACCACGAAAAATACAATTTTCCACGTGAAAGAATCTTTCGCTTGTTTGCGCAACTTCCAGGCGTTTTGAAACTAAACATTGTGAAAAATGAAAATAATATTCCTGTGAACTTTTTAATCGCGTATCAATATTCAAAGAGTGGAGGATACTTGAGAGGCGTCGTGAGAGAATATTATTTGTCAAATTCCGAAAGATAGTTTAAGAGGAAAAATGGAATTCTTCGCACGATAGAGTTTTTAATGTTCTCACCAATCGTCGAATGGTTCTACGAAGATAAATGAAAAATTCTGGGAGAAGGGCACGAAGTTAAATACTCTGGTAAATTGTTTAATGCCTTCTCTCTTCATTTTTCGAATGTTTTCAGAGAGTAAGAAACTCTCGAGAGTTGGAGCATGTTGGAAAAGCACTCGGTAGCTCGTGATGTCCTTTGAAAGCGAACCACAATGAATAAAGAAGGATCGAGGAGCAATTGCGAACGTGCTCGGAGGATCTCGAGAAACTGGATCGAAGTTAAGACCACTTTACAATTTGCTGAAGCGTGAGCAGTCTTAACTCTTCTTCCCGGTGTATCTCGAGGGGATGAAAGCAGAATGAAAAATCCGCCTCCGTGTTATCGGCTGCTAAATATTCATGAACCGGGAAATCTTTCGCCTTTGAACCGAGTTACAATTTAGAAGGCTGACTAAAAAGAGTTATCGATTTTCACTTAGAAGTGGAACAAAAGTGAAATCTCCCGTCTCGAACTCATTCACGCGACATCAAGGAACAACACTTCCTTTTCACCCCATTAACGAGCGTGTTTCCCATTCGTGTCTTTCCTCTTTGAAAAACAGCTGATCAAAGGATAAGAATTCCTTCGAAATAAATGCGAAATATGGAAAGAGAAAGGACAAATTAAATTTTGTATCGGGGACATTCGAAATAAAGGAAGAGGAAAGAAAGATGGAAATTAAATTGAATTATAAAAATGAATAATGAAAAGGGAAATGAAAATGAAATTTTTAAGAATTCTTTGCTCCGTTTAATGAAACTGTAAACCTTCTAAATTTACATTGAATTCGTAGGTACGAAATATTACAAATCTAAGATTTAAAAAATTGCATCAATAAATCGTAAAAGCTCAAAATTCTATTAACGAATTGTAAAAGTTAAAAATCGTATTCGTTTCTATACGAGGTCTAAAATTGAATTAAATGGCGCGAGGAACCGTTAAAACGAAACAAGCAGCGTTATCAAGTGAACAACAATCGTATTTTGGTAATATAAATTCCGCAAAGAATCGTCGACATCAATTAAGAAATTAGCTCGGTTGTTCTCGAAAACGTTAAACAAAAGGCCAGAATGTAATTAGAAAGACACGACCGATGCCAATTCCATTTGCCACCCTTCAATTGCAAGGGGAGGTTTGATCGTCGCGAAGGATCCTTGAAACTAATCGAGCATAAAGACGAACAGTTCTTCGTCGAACCCTATTGTGAATAATGAAACCAAGAACGTCACGAACAGCTCCTCCAACCTTATAGAACACATTGAAAACCCTTTTGAACGATATAATCGCGCTGAGATCCCCATAGCACGCTAATACTTCTAAGTAGGAATCTTCGTAGAAGGCTTATAGACACTCGAACTGGCACGGAGAAGGGAAAAACTCATCAGCCACATGGTTTACCGAAAGCAAAACTGTTCTAACAGAGGTATCCAGACATTCAACAGACCTCTTTTCTCCCCAATGCAAACAGCTAAACGGCTACTACTGTTCCCAAGTTTCAACGGTACTTTCGATTTTCCAGTGTCTATTTAAGTATGTACATTAAATGTAGAATTAGTCGTAACTGAATTTTTAATTCAGCTTGAAACCATTTTACGTCTATTAAGAATTAAAAGTTTTCTTAACCTTAACCTAGTCGCAACACCGAATTATACTGCTCCTTAGAATTCCTTATTTCTCATAGTACGTAAAATTTAACGATTCTAAAACATAAATGCAAAATTAACATTAAACGCGTATACAAAATTGAGTTACTCATACTTGTATCTGTTTCTCGATTATCAAAAATCACGACAATGCTTCAAAATGAGATTCTGTGATCTTATTTATCGCAAAATATTGAACCTCCGAACAATAAATAAATTCCAAGATTGTATTATCAATTGGGATCGCAACTACCCTTTGAGTGCAAAAAGTTATTCCACTGCCCTTTAAAACTATATTATAAAATACTATACTGTAATCTCAGTTAAACCAACAATTCCTATAGATAAACTCCGTCATTAACCAATTGATAGCTCCATCCTATAATCGTCTAAAGCGCGAATAAATTACCCATTAGCCAGATCCTAGCGCTTGGAAGCAACACATTCCAGGAGCAACAAAATCAATCCGTGAGCAACGCATAACGCGGCTCGTTAACCGGCCAATCGACTTTGGAGGGGGTCGGTGCACTGTCAATCGAACTGGATCCTGCCCTGTTAAAGCACAGATCGATCGATTTCGATCTCTGCGGCGACGTAACGCGCTTTTAGGGGATGCAGCGTTCGGAATGAGGAAGAAGGAGCCTGGTCGCGTATTGATCGGGCCACGGTTGCTGCCGCGTGAAAACTAGGGGGAGAAACAGAGAGGAAAAGATGGGCAGAACAGAGAAAGGCAGGGTGCCTCTGGCAACCCTACACGACGATACCATATGTACTCACACAGATCATACAATACACATACACGCATACGTACGAAATATGTACACATACATGACACTCATATATTATGTACACGTGCATAAGAACGCATACCGTTCGATGTATCTCGGTGTACGTATTATAAAGGGGTGGTGGCGAGAACGATCGCGCTGTGTGGAAGGGGTTAGACCGGCGACGAATAAATCAATATTCCCCTCCGGAGCGATCGAGGACACGTCCCGGAGGCGACAGATGGCAAGGGTGCCTTGGTTCGTGTTCTGCGCCGGTTGAGCACCACTGTCTCCGAAGAAAACCTAAGCATGGTGGGGAGATGCGGGTGGGTAGAGCATAGGGAGCTGTCGTATATACAACGAGGAACGTTCGAGGGAACGAAGAGCGGAAGAAACGAAAGAAGAGAAAAAGGTTTAGAGGGAGAGAAGCGACACTGGGGAGCGTTACGATGGAATAAGACAGAGATATGTAAGAGTGGGGAGATCGTCGAATGGTGGGAGTGAAAAGTGGTGGGGGTAGAGAAGGCGCGCGCAGTGTGCCATTCAAATTCATCCGGAAATTATTACCGACTAACCAAGGACGGCGAGCGGGTCTCGGCGTCGGCGCGCGCGCGTGCAACTCCTCCATGCGTACAGGCATACATACGGCGACACACAGGCATTTATAAATATATAGCGGTGTCTGTATAACACTGTGGAAGACACGGTAGCCGCGCAGGGACACATAGCAACGAAGCGTAGGTGATTTCCCATTACGATCGAAGAAATTCTACTGGTTCGGTTCTGGTCGCCGTGAGAACGTTTCTCGGTGGCCATTGCGTTTCTTCCGCCTCTGGTAGGCCGATCGAAGCGGCGCACACACGTCGCGCGAGCACGCGAGCGATCGTCGCGATCCGGCGAGCGATACACGCACACGCGACGCATATCGTCTCGCTGTTCTCTCTTCTCGAGTTCACTCGTACGCGTACCGTGCACCGTGACACGCGATACTAACGTTAACCACTCGCGCGCGAGCCAGCGTCTTCTTCTTCGAAGCGCGTTCCCTCAAAGTTGGAACGTGCTAGAATACACCACACACACTCGGATAAAGTGTTCGAGCTACCTACACGAGGACAGGGTCGCTATCTTCTCGACGGCCACGCGTGTAACTTCGTTCCGCGATGCCCACGGTACATGCTTCCTCTCTCGACGCCTGTTCCGCGTCACACTCTTCAAGTCACTCTCTGTCACTCTCGCTCTCCGATCGATCGCGGTTGGTTCGTTCGTTGGTCCGTCCACTCGTTCGATTCGATTCCTCGTAGCACGAGCACGGTACACACGTTACATACTGATAGAATCGAGGGTCACACCGAGTACAGTTCGACTCGAGGAAAGTTCTAACTGACACGATAAAAAATTACGAAAAATCGGAGTGCAGGAGTTGTCGATCTCGGTGAGAGTGAAACAAGCGGTAGAAAGAAGGACGGAACGAAAGAAGGAGAGAAAGACGCGGAATGGGGGGGCCTAGAGAGTGCAAGGGAAAAATTGAAGCGCGCGCGAACGAGTTCGCCCGTACGAGAGCAAGAAGAAGAAGAAGACGACGACAGATAACGAAGGTGATGGTGAAGATACGATACGTGTTATAGAGTACTCACTGGATGTTGTTGCGGTGTGACGAGAACTAGCCTTGCCCAGGATGGAAATTCGTTGTTCGAGGAAACGTTGTGCTGGTTCGGTTGCAGGTTGTTTCCTCGACGGCAGTCGGGTGGCGAGTGGGTGGGCAGGCGGGGTGGCAGGCGGACAGAAGTGGGTGGTGCGGGTGGGTTGGGAGCTAGCGGCGTGTGGGTGGTGGGAGTGGGGTGAGGGAACCCAATACCACCCTCCTCGCCCATTCAATCCTGCAGTATTAGGGGGAGCAGTCGAGCCTGTTCCCTCCCCTCCCTCCCTCCCTTCCTCCCACCCTCCTCGTCGCTCTTTCTCTTTCTGTCTTTCTTACTCAGCACATATCCAGCACAGGCAGAGAAACGTCTAGGACGACGAGGATGATGTCGGAGTCGACGACGGATCGTTGTACGCGTGTTGGTGTATACTCTCGACGCTGTACGGAGGCGTTCACGCATGTGTGCGTACCTCTGTGGTCGCAGTGCCTCACAGTGTCGGCCTGTCTCTTCCTTCTTCGCTACACTCACACACACGCACGCATACTAAGAACCGAAACGAACCTCCCTACACGTGTTCACAACGAAGCAGTCTGCCGGTCGAGGGGCGGATTCGCTGGGGTGGGAGGAGAATTTACGGAGGCCCTTCCGAGGTCCTTGTCGAGAAAACCATTACTTGGAAGGGTCTGGAACATTGGGTCTTATGCAGGCCCGTATTTTCGAAACGACAGAAAGGCGTCCGTTGAATTCGTAAGGGTGTCGGAAGTCGCTCGCCGGATACTCGTATCCTTGGAACGAAGGTGCTTTGCTGGCTTTCGTAAGGGTTGTGGGAGGCTCGTATCGTTTCCGGATGGATATCGTGGAAAAATGTTGGCAGAAGCCGTCTTTTAATTAGGTGAAAGAATCCGTAATTTGCAGCAGGGTAGTAAGGTCATGGGTGGATGATAGGGTAGACTCGTGCAGATTAGAAATGATTATTTTTAACATTGAGGAAAGAGAATGACTATAATAGAAGAGAAACTGTGGATTTCGTTCCGCTATAAATATTATTTTTCGAGATAGCTTTTGTCAGGGATATAGGTAAATTAAAGGTTACAGGGTGGAAGATCGAAGCACCCGAGTGTAAAGCGTGAATCGGGGCGGCTATGTTTTTAGGAGCTTTCTATTAATAGAAAAATTCGATACTGATGGAATCAATTTCTCCATAGAGTCTTTAGAACTTACCTCGTCCCCGATTTTTCTCTGAATTTTGTAATATAAAGTACATCGCTCTGTGTATATTTCCTACTTCCTATTGAAAATTCTACATTACCTCCAATAATAAGTTAAATTATAATAGAAGTTGATGTAAGAGGGCTACTGATTTGTAATAAATATACAAACGAATTTTAATCAATTTGAAATTCGGATTTTCACTTTGAAATTCTGGTTTTAATTTTAAAAGCGAACAGGATCAGAAGATACGTATTGTTCTCTGGTTAAAATTAGTTTCTTGTATAATTCTATGTAATGGGAGAACTGATGTTGGAAACCAGTAAATTACAGTAATCTGTGTTATCGACGAGAATCGAATGGCTATGCGATGGTACAGACATAGTATATAATAAACGATAAGCCTAGCATATTATGGATCTTCGCATGTTCTGAAATACCGATCGATCAAAAGTACATAAGTTTTCTTACACCACAGACCAAGTATGGAATAGATGTGAAATGCAATGCCTTTTCGTGTCCCACGTTCTGGAGGTTGCCTAACTACCGATACCATTTTCGTGTCACATGCGACGTTATCGATTCAGTGGAGTGGTGACACAGACGAGATAGTACCACAGACGACATATAGAATAACCGTGACATCGATGCTTTTTCGTGTCTCGAGTTTTGGGGGTCACCCAACCCCCTTACCATTTTCGTGTCACATGCGACGTTATCGATTCAGTATATAGCAAGTTTTAAATTGTAACTACATAAAGCCTTGTACACACGACATTAGAGTAAGATAATCGCAACGAATTATAGAATTCTATACTTCTACAATATTCCAGAAATCGTACAATACTACATCGCACTACGTACATTATACGTTATTAAAGTAAATCACTACTACGATAACAGTTAAACGATTCATTTAATTAGTTTCAAATAAAATTTTAATTTCATATATCTGAAACTCAAAAATATGAATCTTTTAATCTTTTTTTCAGCTTTGTATACTCAAATCAATTATTAATTATATATTATCAAATACAGGTAGTCTGATTCACAAATTTGCAACATAATTTATCGATAACCCAAACAAACGGATTACAGCCAATGGAAAGAGCAAAAGATAAGGCTTAAAACTAAAGTTCAAAACTAAGGCTTAAAACAAAGACTTAAAATTAATGCCTAAAACTTGGATTTGAAATTAAGTCTTAGGCTAAGATTTAAAACTATGACTTGAAACAAAGAACAAGTCCTCCATTGTCCCTCGTCGTCTCCCATCGTCCAAGCCAAAATAAGGCTTAAATTTAACTTAATAAAAATCTTAGAACCAAAACCTACTTAAATAAGAGTATATTAGATCGTAGCCATACTGGTAGCCCTTCGGATCAAGGACTTTAAGTTTGCAGTGAAATTTCAAAACTGTAACTATGAACACTTTGTTAAATCGATTGTTCTGTTTAATAATTTGATATTTAAAAAGATTAAACGAAGAAGCTTCTAATTTTTGTCTCCAAATTAGACAACGTATCTTTATAGAAGAAGCACGCATAATAGCTTAGCCCAGATATATTTATCTAAAAATTAATTAAAGTTGTAACGTGCATCCCACGATGTCCCTGCGATATCACACGACTTCCCACGGCAGGTGCTTGTAATTTATTAAGATTATATGTTTTATGATTAATTAAAACTAGACGCATGCATCCCACGTTGGCTGTCTAGCTGAAAGTTACAACTAAACCTTAAATATAAGACTTAGAAATAAATATACACCACTCACCATCTCCCACAGAACGATTACGCAGATGTTTACAAACTTAAAAGTAAGTATAAATCACGCAACATCTATCTCCTACAGAACGATTACACAGA
The DNA here is from genome assembly GCA_014737395.1 of Bombus waltoni. Lineage (NCBI taxonomy): Eukaryota > Metazoa > Arthropoda > Insecta > Hymenoptera > Apidae > Bombus > Bombus waltoni. The sequence continues at coordinate 644,254 of JACXII010000013.1, forward strand.
TCGCTACCATTAGAATTATACGATAAATCGTAGATTATAGTCTACGATTTTATAATTAATTAAAACTAAGACGCACGCAACCCCCGATGTCTCTGCGATATCCCACGACGTCCTACGACGAGTTATTAGTCTAGTCTAGATCAGTCAAGGACTCCGGAACGAATTTTGGTTAGTCTAGAGTCTACACTGCATTGCATTAGTATAGTTGTTAGCTTGGCAACGTTTTCCGAAAATTAATTAACGAATATGAGGACAACGTGAAGATTAATCTCTGGAAAACGATGCCAATTACCAAGCCTCAGCACGAGACTCGTCTATATGTCACTCATGTGTCACTGTCGTGACGAAATCTCGAAATTTCGAAAAGATTTCGAAAAAAAAAAGAACAGAACGATCTCTCGTATGAACCAACGGACCTACGCGACACATTTCCGTGCACGTGAAAACCTTAGGTTTCAGTGATTGGGAGATACATCTCCAAGAGATATCTTTCAAATATCTTTCGATAAAAATATTACAAGTTGCTAGTTATCGAAGTGTGCACGAGTGTGAACGGTAGAGCCAGTGGGAGTTGAGCTCGTATCTGAGCTCAAATAAACATGTTTGAACATTGAACCCATGACCAACGAGATCAAACTATGCGAGCGACTCACCAATCCTAACACGCACGATTGAACGACGAAATCTCGTTGCTTACGATTTCGTTACATTTGCCTCCTCGAATCTATGAACACGATTTGATTCCTTGGCTTTGAGAGGAAACTGTAAAACATATTTGATACTAAAGAAGTAGCGAGTATTGAAATTTTTTAATTACGATCTGAAGGTATTGAGAGAGGTTGTAATATAGCTTCAAAGTTCCGTTTGAATAAACGGAACGCGTTCAAACGTATAGTTCGAATGGAATTATAGTTACAATCGTCGCGACGCGACGTTGCAAATTGTAGGGGGCGTGAAAAACACTGATTTTTTTCGAAGTCGGTATTTCAGAACGTGAAACACCAAGTCCCATTTAAAATGTCACATCTATCCTATTTTTGTTCAATGTATATTTATTTAATGTCTACGCCGCGTCTCGTTTATCGTAGAGAATGTTTTTTCGTCGACTCTTTCGACTTTGCCTCTTTACAAAATTGATTCGTTCGGTGCTAGATGTCCGTAGCTTCGATTCGAAGGGATCCGCCCAACTTTATCATACCACCAGCTTTACCAAGTTCCGGTCAATTTCCGTCAACGAGGAAGATTTCAGAGGCCGAACTTGATGAGCGCACGGTCCAAACTATTTTCAATTAACATTCAGAATTATTACTGTCAGTCGGAGACAAATTTATTAATGGAATAACACGTAAATCAGTTGTTTCATTTTTATTTGTTTAATAAAATAAATACTTTCATCAAAACCATCCCTTCGTGTATGTCGGTTTATCGATTTTCTTCTAATCTAAATATTCTTAATTCTCATGCAGCTGTTTGGCCGGAAGCTCTTAGATTTTTAACGACGAAACATTTTATGTGCTATTATGTAACGAACGTATATGTACGTAGGATCGTGTAAATAAGCGGAAGGAAAGTTCACTCTAAGGAAGGTAAAGGTGCTCGTTCTCGCTCGAGAGAAGATACGCTGTGACATACAAGTGCATGTAAATGCACGGGAAGATTATGGCACGCGTGTAATTCCCTTCGCTGATAATGGAACATATGAAATTAGAGAATTACGCAAATTAAGAAAACCTAAAAATAAAACTCTTGTTGGGCTTAGTTTCCTTTTTTAATTACAATCAACGATATTCATGGAAAATTGTATTCGTCGAAAAATAAGGAAAATATTAAAGTAACTGCGGTTGATTATTATTTCCAAGAATATGATGTATATGGGGTGGTAGTTTTCTTGGAAAGAAAATAAGAGAGGCGATAGATCGAAGCACGTTTTCAAAGAATGCAAGCGCAAAAGCGCCAACACCAAGTACACTTGGTCGACGTCAAAGATCGACGTCATCCCCCGTGGCACGTGGTATGCGTCATCGCTTATTATTCTCACGTAGATCACTCGCGTATTGTTGGGCGCGAACTACGCGAGAAACGGCACCTGTTACAAGCATCGTTGTTAATCTACAAATACTTTCCCAACAACAACAACAACCTCGTTAATTAATTGCCCGAGAAATTAGACCAGAAGGAACAAATAATGAAATTTTAATAAACGAAAACACAACTCTTTTACGATTGTATGAAAGAATCATATTAATCCTGTTGTGACCTTTTAAATTTTTTTTATTACAGATACGTAGATCGCGCTGTCTGTTCGTTAGAAATAATTCTAAATTTCGTAAGAATCCGTTAGAAATAACTTCGACTTTGAAAAGAAACGCTCTTTCGTTAAAAATAATCTCAAATTTGGAAAATGGACCTACGAAACCGGAGAACCATGTCAACAATAACTCGCTTGTACCTTCCTGAAAATTGGCAAAAAATTTGTATCAAGGGTAAAAGAAAATTGCGTAAAAAACTAGCCTAAAAACAATAGAAGGGTTAACGGTGAAGCTCGGAAGCCACAAAACCATCCATTCATGATCCTCACCTCGTTATCTTTCCTTCCTTCCGTAAAATATATCTATGGATAAAGGCTCGTTTTATGGAAATTACGTTCCCTCGTAAAAAGGATCGCTTACATTACGTATTATATTATATCATTATATTACATATCTTTAATTTCCTCAATATAAATTTCATACATTAATCGTCTCTCGGCGTGCTTTTCCCCATTCGCCAAAAGTCGGCGAGGAACCGCTCAAACTCGTAAAATTCCCCGGGACTCATTGACACTGTTCTCTCTTTTCAACCCTCCCCAACCCTCTTCCTAGCTGAGAAAGCTAAAAGGACTCGCATAGCGAGCAAAGAAAAGGAAAAAGAGAGAGGCGTCCATCAGTAGGTCGTTCGCACGCAGGATCGCGAGCATGAACCCGACGTCCGGGCTGCGTCGGCGTCGGCGTCGGCGTTTTACGGTGTGGCGATGGCGCGGCGGTTAGGTTGGTGTCGCGACGCCTCGCGTCAGCGTCGCTGAGACCGTCGACGACGGAGGCAACAGTGGTGGCCAACGCATCGCGTCAGCGCGTTATCCGCCATATTGGCCGCGAGGAACCTGTTTAAACTACGCGAGGGAGAGAGAGAGAGAGAGAGAGAGAGAGAGAGAAAGAGAGAGAGAGAGAGCGCGCGCGAGAGAAAGAAAGAGAGAGAGAGAAAGGCTGCTCTCTTGCGAACCTTCGTCCAAGATGCGGCCGTGGGGGTGAGAAACGAGGGCGTGTAGCACATAGAAGAGCGTGTGTGTTAGCGCGATTCCAAGCGTGTGCGCGACAAGGGAAACGAAGGAGGTGGTCGGTGGTGGTGGAGGAAGAGGGCAATCGCGTCGTGGGACACGCCGAGATACGCCTCGAACGTTTTCCACCACGCCACACGGTGAAACAGGGTGAAAGACGGCCCCGGCCCGTTGGAACACAGAGAGGGAGAGGGGAGAAGAAGAGAGAGGCTGCAAGGAAGTGTACACTCTGGTGATAGTGGCTGGGAAAGTGTCAGCGCAAAAAGTGTCCCGTGCTTCGGGCCGGATCGGTGGCTACGATCGTAGTACCATCCTTGGCCTACACCCCATCGCTCCGAGGAACTCGATGACCCTGTTTCGTTTTTTCTTATTTCCGACGAACTTGCGCCATCGATCACCGATCGCGACTGATCGTCGAACGACGTGTAGTATAGTCGATGCATAGTGCACACGTTGATAACTCGGGTCGGCCAGTGTAGAACTCTACCTTCCATGGCACCTCGTGTATAAACGAGAGCACGCGTTCGCGGGGTTCAGTGACATCGTTCGTTCGACAGCTAGCACTCGATTCGATCGACAGAACTAACCTATCACATCCGTATCTCGTGTTCGCGATCACGTACGATCGTCGAGAGTGTATTCGATAGGAGGGAAAGGGGATCGAATTGGAGAGAAACGTTGCGGGTAGTTGCGGTGGAAACGACGCGACTCGCGAGAAACTCGAGGCGGAACGTAAGCGGGTTAGCTGGTCGGTGTCCAGCGTGACAGCGCCGTGGGCTTGTCTCTCCCTCTGGTCTCGACTTCTGCCAATCAATAACCAGCGCACCGACTCGTTCACGCTCTGCTCTCTGCTTTCCTCTCCCTTCTCTCTCTCGCTCTCGCTCTCTCTTTCTCTCATTCTCTTAGTCTCTCTCTCTCTCTCTCTCCCTCACGTCCTATCCGTTTCCCTCGTTACCGTTCACCGTTCAAACTTCCCTCTCTGTCTCCCTCCCCAGCTCACTCGATACGCTTGAATGACAAACGCAAGCTCGATAGCGAGTGGAATCGAAAGGGTTTAAAAGAATTGCCCGGATGAATTGAGAGGCTCGTGTTTGCTCGGCGATGCCTTTCCGTTTCTCTCTTCCGTCCGATTCGCGCCGTTCTCCTCTGCCCCTGCGCGCTCCGACCGCGTCCCGCGTTTCTTCTCCCCTCGCTTCCACTTGCTTCTAGCTTTCGCCGCCCTTTCAGTGGCTACAAACACGAGACTCTCCGTATCCATCCTTTGCTGCTATCCTTCTTGATAACGATACACGGTGAGCAGAAGCAACAACAGGCTGTGCGTGATTCGGGACGAGAGGACGAGCACGAGGACGGCAGCTTGCGACGACACGAGAGCAGAGGCTACGCGTCGCGACGAAACGGAACAGCCAGAGGCGGCGGTAGCGGCGCTCTAGCTTTGCTGGCCGCGCCAGCGCCCTGCACGCAGCACCTTCAAACAGAGCCACGAAACCTATTTATACTCCGTCAACGTAGCGGACGACGCGACGTAGCGAGAACAGCGCCGTGTTCTGGCCGCCCACGCGAGCAACAGCCCGAACGAACCGCGCCGCGAGCTCCACGACCACGAACCTCGAGAGGAGACGATCAAGACGAGCAACAGCCAGCAGAGGAGACACCAACCTACTCTCTCTCTCGTCCCCGGTCTACGTGTTGCTGCTCGTTACTAAATATTCGCCATAATAGTTCGTCGCCGTCGCCGTCGTATCGAATCGTCGTGACGAGCCGTGGCTGGAGGACGTATCGAGTTAACCGGTGGAGCAACTCGGTGGAATTCGTAAAACGCTCGTCATCCATCCATCCATCCATCCCATCGTACATACTCCTGCTGCTTTCCAACGATTCGAAATTGGAATCGTTCTACTGGTTCGCGGATAGGGATAGAGAGAAAACAGAGGTTCGTTGGTCGTCGTGGTGGTGTCGATGGACAGGAACGAAATCCTCATGGGACAGGATCGACGACAGTGGAGTCTGGCTAGCGGCGCGGCCACCGGAGCCCACCCATAGGGGACGCCATTGAGAGTCTATCTTTCCCTTGGCGTGTGATCGACCGTCGCGCATCCGCCTTCCCTTCTCGCGTCGTGTGCCGATCTGCGCGCTCTACACCACCGCGGCGGTTGCTCTCCTGTCGCCGGAGCTGCTCCGCTCGCTGGATGGGGTTGGGTGTCGTCGTGGTGTCGTCTTGCCGTTGGGTATCGTTGAACGTGTCCCGCTGGTGATCGTGTTGCCGGCGAACGAGTGGAAGAAGAAGAAGAAGAAGAAGAGGAGGAGGAGGAGGAGGAAGAGGAAGCTCTGTTCAGGGAGCTTTTCAAGGCTGGACGAGCCAGCGGGCGGGAAATGGCCGGTGGTGTACTGTTATAATGCTTGAGGACGATCCGCTGGCTGGACCGAGGCGCGTCGATTCGTTGACCGATCGTTGTTGCTCGAACACCGACGTTACTGTCGATCTCGTTCAGATCAACGTTGATAGCGTCGTGGAGAACATCGTCGAGGGAGTCGGTCGCGAGCAGACTACGAAGAAGAGCACAGTGACGAAGGGGCGGCTCGCGTAGCCCAAGAGCATCGTTGCGCGTGTGGTGCGTGGTGCGCGCGTATGTGTCCGTCCGTGAGTGAGTGGCACGAGTGAAAAAGGTTGAGGCGATCGTAATATACGCGACGAGGGCTGCGAAGAGCGCGTGCTGGGAGCATGCAGGGTTCGGGCGAGGCCCGAAGAGGCCTTAGTCCCGCGGGTGGACCGGGATAAGGTTCAACGATACGATTCACGAGTACCGCGGCGGAAGTGACGAAGAGGATAACGGAGTTCGGATTAAACGGCTGCTTGGTCGCGTTCGCTCGACCAAGTGAACGTCCTTAAGCTGAGATCGCAGGGACGCGGGAAGCGAGCTGGACTCGCTTTCGGGCGCATGGAACATGATAGAGGTGAGGCGATGCGATATCGATTGAGAGATGCCCTGTCGATGGTTGAGATGCGAGCGAGAGCTTGCGTCCTGTGTGGCTCCTTTCTCTCTCTCTCTCTCTCTCTTTCTCTCTCCTTCCCTCTCCCTATATATATATATATATATATATATATATATATTCTTCTCTTCCTCTCTCTCTTCTTCTCTCTCGCTCACTATGCGTCTGTTCTTCGTTTATATTTCGTGGATATTTTATTGTCCGTTTGGTAATAGGAATTTTGATTTTCATGTAGCGATTCTCGTGAGCTTCGGAAAATGGGAGAAGAGATTGGAGAATCGTTTCACAGTAGGGACGGTTAACAGCTGGAAAACGTCGAGCAGCGGCGAGGATTTAGGTTAGCTAGATTGTGTCGAGCCTGTTGATCCAACCGGGCTTTATATTCGGCCCGGATGAATAGTTGTTGCCGACACACGCGCCAAATCCAGGTTTCGCGATCCTCTGGTCGTTAGGGTTGAGATCGTTTTTTGCAGAACTGGAGAAAAATTCGTGTGCTACTCGTTATCGGTTTATTGGAAGAGCTTAGAAGAAAATTTATTTTCGAGGTTAGTTATTGCGAGTTGGAAATAATTGAAATCTAGGTCACTGGTTTGAACGTCCAGGTAAAGTGCCCCTAAGGAACTGTTATTGGAAGTAGACTGCGTTTGTTTACGCAAATTCATATTTTTATGAACACTTCTATGAACGACAGAGATTTATTAATCTAAATATTATAGTACCAGATCTAAAATACCGTAACGGATCCTTTTTGAATATTTCGTATACACGCATTGGCCGTATACGTACATTCTGTATATTTTTACAGATTTTACTCCTCATTAATGCATAAACATCCGCGGTCTAATAATAAATTTATGAAATACGATGCGCTTGTGGCATAATATTGATAAACAATAAATCTCAGTCGACATTTTTTAACGTAAACTTCTTTCACGATCTTCGTCCATTTGGAATCCATAAATACCGACTACATATCTTTTAACACTCTATATGAAAATCTAAATATTCACAATATCGTAGCTTTCGAGTCTAATACAGTACCCTCGATCAACTTGTACATTGGTTTCTCGAATATCGAAAGCTGCGTCGAACAACGATTCGTAGGAACGAAGTCGGTTGAAATTGGTAAAATAAACTCAATATATCATACAAACGGGTTTGACACGCTTTGTTCAGGTTGTGCACGTGCTTTGGAATAGAGCAATTCGTCGATGGGGTCGATCCTCTTGCACATTAGCGTCGATAACGCTTTAACGTTTCGAGTCACTACCACTCGATGATGATACGTGCATCAACAAGTGTCTGAGCTTGTTGCACTGGTGCACGAATGCTGTACGATGTTTCGGAAAAAATCTTCTCTCGAAAAAGGTCGTAATATCGTCCGGAGAATACGGTATTCAAAAATAGAGATGCAGCCTTTGGGAAAATCTTTCTTTCCTTTTTTACGCGAATGTTTCACAAATGAAAATGTTTTCGTATCTTTCGGAATATGTAAACGTTGTGCGAATGCACTTTTAGGCAACGTTCCAATAGTCGTCGGAGATCCCTCGATCATTTTGTATCCACGTTTTCCTTATCGTTTTATTGGCAAACTTTTTTCTCTTTGTCTTTTCACGTTTAATTAACTTTTTCGTTATTTACGTCGCATAATCTCGATCTATTTGCATACGTTCGTTTCAAACTCGAAGAATAAAACGCTAAAGATAACAAATTACTCCTTTATTTTTAGTAACATCGTAGAATGAATAACTTTATCGCTTTATTATTTATCGTGCCATTACTCGCGCGAAAGAAATCGTGAACGATACAGCTTGAATTTTTGACATTCTCGAAAAAGGGATCCTCTCCGATCTTTCTTTTTTGTTCCCGTTTCTTTTTTAATGTACCACATTGTATACTGAAATAGTTCCAAAAATAGCTTTCAATATATAAACATTTTCCTCTTTACATCTCTAATCTAAGTTCTTACAAACAATACGTTTTGAAACCACTCTAATACACCCTCTTCTATCGCACCGACCAATTCAGCTCGAGTCAAATAGCATTTACAATCTATAAATAAACTTCCAATTAATTATCAAACCAAGCAAAATTGTTCAACGAAATTAATATATCCTAACGCCATTTAATACATCCACCGCCCCTCTAGAATCCAATTCTAATTAAATCAATTAAATCGAATAATTCTTTCAACCGCTATAACTTGATCCGAGATTAAACGAACCTCGGTTAAAATTAAATAAATAATTTTCCAATTTATAAGTACACTGCAATTTTTTTCCGAGAGAATTCATCTTCCAGCACTCGTCGAGTTATGAATTCTTCCTCGGAGCGCCGTCAGACGCGTTTTTCTCGTGGCAGCTTCGATTTCCACCCCTCCACTTCCGCCTGTCCGCTCCGTCATCGGCGAAAATCGCGTTCGCGACCGCGATTCGCAATGGCAATGAACCGGCTCGCGTTTTCGTCTCCGAACGCTTCGATCTTCCATCTTCGTGCACGCACACGCGCCGCACGAAGGCCTGCTGTTTATCAATCGGTACCCACAGCCCGTATAAGCGACTCTCGAACGCGTTATCGTGGTGAAGCTGCTCGCCAAGCGGATCATCGATATACACCGCCGCGTAAAAATAAAGCGAATAGGGAAAGAAAGAGGAGGAGAGAGCGATTGTGATCAGTCGAGAGGCGATCCACGAGATTTCGCTTTGGTAGAGGGGTTAATCCTTTCAATTCGAGATAATCAGATGCCTCGAGAGCTTTTTGCGATCTCGATGGTCTCTTCGGTTTTGGAAATTTTTCAAATTTCAGACACTTCGATAGCCCGCAGATTTTTTAGAATTTTGATTGTTGAAATTCGATAAAATTCTTTTTAAAACATTGGTAAGATTTCGTAAGTTTAGGATACTTCGATACCTTGGGATCTTAGAAGTTCTTGTAGTGTCCTCTAGTGTCTTGGAATTCTTGTTAAAACATATTCAAAGTTTCGAAAATTTTGCGCTACTTCGATCACACATCGGTCGACCTCTCGGAATCTTTGCGGTGAAAATATTTTACGATCTTTTTCGTGTTCGAGATTTCTTACAAGTTCTTTGGGATTTGTTGGGATCTTTCTATGTAGCACACTTTTAAACATTCTTTCCCGGATCTTTGGAGAAATTTCTCAAGATTTTCAAGAATTGTCATGGTGCCCAGCGTTTCACGAATTTCACAAGCATCCTGTGAGATCTTGAATTCATCGTTTCCGTGTCCACTTCGAAGATACGAACGGATCGATGGGTGCAGCTGAGCGTGCGACAATCGTATCCAAACAAATTGGTCGGCTTTTGAAAGCTCATGTGTCAATTACCGTACGGTCAGGTTGTTTCAATTAGAGCTTAACGACTTTATCGTGTTTCCGCGTGCGAACCGACTGTGATGTTTTTCAAGTGTTCAAATACATTCGGGGCGAGAGATAGAGAGAGAAAGAAAGAGGAAGTTTCGGCATGTGCTATACACTAGCCCGTAGTTCGATTTCTTTTTCCTTTCTCTTTTTTTTTTTTTTTAATAAAAGCTATCCCTGACCCGTGGAAACGGCCTTTTTCTAGCCACGTCGATTCAATGCTTTGATATTCTAAAATATTGGATGGAATCACGTGCGTGCTTTCTACCTTGATTAAATTCGATTTCGAAACTTTCAACCTAGCTTTCTATTGCCAAACGAACAAGAATTTCCTTGCTTTTGTAGAAAATACACAGTTTTTTTTACTAAATATATTCCTTTGCTAGCTAAATAAATTTCTTTACTTAAGGAAAATTTTTAATACTAAATCAAAGTAATAGTTGACGCAGAATGACAAAATATACATACATATATATCATGTTCTTGAGTTAGAGAGACCAGCGATAAAAATATAATTATATTCCAAAAATAAAGAAAATTTAGTTGTCATTCTGCGCCAACTATTATTTTGATTTAGTATTAAGAATTTTCCTAATATATGTATCATGTTGCTAGCTTTCTAATTTCGTCAAATTTTGCCAAATATTGTAATTGTAAAAGAAGGACATTTAAAATCCCACATTTTGATAGACTTGGTAGTTCTACCTACAGCTAAGGCTTTGATGTAATAAGGAAACGTTCATTAACCACTTTCCTTATTACCGACCATAGACTGTAATTAACACACATTTCTATAAGATGGTACATTCGTCGTAACGACGTTCCTCTCTTCGTCGATTCCGTGTTTCCTAATCTGATTCCCCTAATCAAAGCTCTCTAGAGAATAAATCCTTCATCGTTGATACTAACGTAGCAATCAGAATCTACAATATGATTTCGAATCGTCGCTTTCGAGCGCACACAGACTTCCGCAGCTAATCTTCGCTCATTATTACCAACAGTCACACTAATTTCGAATCGACCCTTGTCACCTAATCTCCATAAGCCTGGTCTACTCGTGTCTCTTCGCTCTCCTCACAAACTTCAAATTATTCCGCCTCTACATTCTTCATCACTCTTCCAATTCAATTTACCATGCCTGTCACTTTTTTCTCTTATCAATTCCTTCACGCGATGTTCAACATTTTAGAAGAAGATCACAAAGCGTATCCTCGCCTTTTATCCTTTTCTTACCACCTTTTTCTCAATAATTTCTAAATAGAGAATTCCAAAGAACATTTTTTTCTTCAAATGCACTTGTTCTACTCATAAATTGCCGCTGTCAATCCAATTTATTTCATTAATTCGTTCACATTTCAAAGGGATATTTCGAAACCTCTAAAGAGAAACCCAAAGAACGTACCACATTGTCCCTTTAATTTCCAAAATTTCAAAGGAGATTCCGAGGGATGTTCCCTTTTGTAATTTTCTCTGTCCCGTTTTTAAACCCTCTCTTTCAATTCAATTTACTCCTCCAACTCGCCGTTACTCAGCTTTCGTTAATCCTTCCGCGTTTCGATCGGAATTTTTCTTATCGCGTCTCTAAGTTTCCTTTCCAAACCAATTCGCGTTTTCTATCGCTTCTCCTCAATTAATTCTTGCACACTTCAAACTCTCCCCAAGAACATCGCAAAGAATATAGTATTCTTTACCACTTTTTCCCACTCGACCCCTAAGTTTTCTTTTCAATCTAATTCCCCTTTCGGCGTTCACCATTTCTGCTTTTCTTCCATCAAGCTTTCCATATTTCAAACTCGCCTTTCCCAACTTCCTCGGAAACTGTATACCGTTCCAATCTTCGTGATTCCGCTCACGCGAGCACTTCGTCCGAGTCAATTCATCGTTTGTACCATCTCAGCCTGTAATCATAGTTTCCACGCTGCCTCTCAATTCATCCCACTAAATATTCCCCGGAATTCCAAAAAATATTTCCAAAGAAAATTCTAAGTACTATCCCATTCAATTTCCTCCATGCAAAATGGAACACGCCGTGATGCTGCTAATCCACCGTAAGATTCTGTTCTCGGCGAATCGTTGACGAAGAAGGTTAAGGTCGCGAAAAGGCCGAAGAGCGTCGATCGGTTGCTCCAGTGACTCGGCGTGCGCGCCTGTGTATTTTTAGCGAGGCGGAACGATGATGGGTTCCGGAGCTGGGGATAGGGCCGGCTGACCAGCGCAGATATCGTTTGCAGATGTCGAGCGGAATCGGTGCAACTGCAATGGGGATCGGCGTTAGTCACGGGGCAGGGGGTGGCGAGGGTGTCGCCGGTGGGTGCCGGCTCCGCGCGCAGAGCCAAAGCCAGGCGAGCGGATCGTCGGGCAACTCGCAGCAGTCCTCGCAGCAGCAGCAGCAACAGCAGCAGCAACAGCAGCCACCCTCGTCGCAGCAGCCGCAGCAACAACAGCAACGCCAGCCATCCGGGATCATGGGCCGCTCAAAGAAGGACAACTGTTGCCTGTGCTGGTGCTGTTGTTGTAGTTGCTCGTGGTATTAACGTTCCTGTCTATATCTCGCTTTTTTTTTTGCACCAATGGCTTGACGAAGCTTGTGGAAGGTCACGTACTTGTTCTTTAGAAGCCTCTATCATTTTCTCAAAACTGTTATCACGGGAGTGGTTGTTAGATACCTTTGGTTTTTGATTTTGACCTGGTACTAGGCTGACTATTTTGGTTGTTGGCTATTATTTAGCTGCCCTTTTATCGTAGTAATTTTTTTCTTAGTTTAGTCATTTAGAGTTATATAGAACTATCAAGCTTCAATTGCCGCTGTTATATAGGTAGGCGATATGTTGGTAATTCGGAACAAGTTATCTGATTTTATAGTAGCTTAGTTCACTCACGTTGCGTATTTTACGCGATGAAAAACTATCAGCGTCGTTCGTCTCGGAAGATACGGACTACGAATGAAAACTGCGTAGTCTGAAATTGAGTAACCTAATTTAAATCTGACTATAAAGCTATTTTACGATCGTCTAGGTTCTTACGATACTAGACGAAAGTTAGATTTAAAGAGACAAAGATTGTTCGTACGAGAAGATGGCAGTTCCCGTGATTGGTAACACTGATGTCAGTTGCATTGGTCAACTGCTAATATTAGTTACATGTTACACGAATTATTTCAATTAATTCAATGACTGTGTTTATACAAAAAGCCATTACCTTCTATTCGAACCAGCCATTCCATTCGGTTAAATACAATTCTCAACTTCAATTATTAATTCCACAACTTTCGTCCTCACGATGCTTCATGCTCAGTGCATGTCACTCTTCTTACTATACATCCACACTTATGTTCCGAGCATCTCATTAAAGACAATAAGCTGACCTCGACTCGTCATAAGCTAATGAAAAAGAAAGAAAGAGAGAAAAAAAAAACGTACTTTTACTAGAAATCTCGAGTTGAAACGCGCTCGGCTTGAAAGCAACGAGTCGATCGAACGTTTTCATCCGTCCATCGCGGAAAAGAAGAGACGGTGGCAGCCGACAATCGATCCTCGAAACCGTCCCGCGATAACTCGTGTATCCTGCCGCGTGACAAGCCATTATCGCCGCGTTTCGTAATATAATCGTAAGCGAAACGACGTCAGTCCATTGTCTTTAAAACGGAGCTACGACCTATTTATCGAAGAACAGCCGTACCTACGTATACTCTTTCTGTGTTTCATGCTGCACGCAGGAATAAATGGTAAGCAGGCCATCTGCGTTTCTTCAAATTATTTCTTCTTTTCGATCCGTAACATCTTACTATATTTTAACGCAGACGAATGGCAAAGTTCCTCTTGACTCTCGCGAAAGAAACTGAAAATCGCACTTAACGAGATCAACTTCCATTCGCATTGCCCAAAATATCGGAGGACATTTCACAAAACGTAAAACAACGTCGATATCTCGCCTAACTCTCGACCGACAAAGAGAAACTAAAAATACCATCAGCCTAATACGTCGCTTAAAATTCCTACCTTGGAAACGTAGAATCCAAGGAAAATGAAATCCATCAAGTTGAAACAGCCTCATGCTGAAACTTCTCATTCCACCAATACTCGTGACATCGTCTATCGATTATCCAACTTGCGACTGACAAACAGACACCGCAGATATCATAGACCCAATAAGTTTCTCCGAATTCATCTCCTCGAACGAAGTCGACGACAAAATTTAAACCACGCTCGGTAGCTAAAACGTCTCGTCCCGCAAATACATATTCGTACCAACAGATCGGTCGATCTCTGAACGCGAGCGACAAAAGGGAAGCACAAATATCGTCGACTCGATAAATTCAAAATTCATATTCAAAGAGGAAGGAGATAATAAAAGAGAAACCCGCCAGCTTAAAGCAAAACTTCTTATTTCACCGATATAGCGGCATCGATCGACTGGCAAACTTTTTTACAGCCCCGAGGAAATCCACCCTAATGCCCATCGAACATCCACCAATCTGACGCTCCTCCACGCGAGACAAACAACTCGTAGCCATAGATCTCCCTCTTTATACACGAAGAAACGGAACAGAGTCTCTGTGAATATCCCTCTCGAATAAAAAGGCATTCGTACGATAAGCAAACGGACTCGCCGCGGCGTTGGTCGAATTTTTTGGAACGGCAGACCGTTTCAGTCGGGCGATAACCGCCCCTGGGTCGATAGATTACGCGGTGGCTGGCACAGAACCCTCGCCGGATGCGTAACACGTGTCCATCCTCGGCGGAAATCTGTCCGACTGGGGGAAATGTTTTTCCGACTGAGTCTCCGCGCGTCCTTCTCCATCGCTATCTGCTTGTTTATCCACGGAACTGTCGGGCTCTTCCAACGCGTTATCGTCGCCGACTAAAACGAAACGAGCGAGCTTCCGGAATAATGGAGCTCTTTCCGTCGCGCGGAGAAAACCCTACAGAGTCTCCTTTATTTTCGTTCGTTCCGCTTCGTCTCGGTTTGTAGTTTTTTCTGGCACGCGTCGCGGAATCTTTGCCTTCCTTTTTCGCCTCCTTTGTGAATTTTCCTCTCCTCTGGCCTGGTTTTTACGGTTCCGTGGCCACCGTCGGTCGAATTGCAGTGGTTAACCGTGGATCGTTTGTTTTACGGGCTTCGAGTTTGTGAATCGGTGAAATGGGGATTTTGAGGTAATTCCTGGTGGTTTTTACGGTCTCTGGTATCTTTCCCTTTGCTGTTACTGAAATTACTGGTAAACGAATGTAACGAGGAAAGACACGCCTGCACGGTTCGTTCGTTTTATGGAAGATTATTCGGTTCATGGTTTGTGAAAGAAGAACCGGTTCGTTCGTTCTGTAAAAAATCGCGGAGGAAATTTCAATTTTCAAAAGAAGGACATTTGCAGTTCGTGGTTTATCACTCGCGCGAGTTGAATTGGAAAAAGAACTGGAAGTCGATGTTCTCCTCCTAGAAACTTTACTCGAGTAAAATAGTCCATCGACAAAGGAACGTATTACATTACCATATAATCGCATTTAGCACCCTCGCGAAGAACAATCTTTCAAATGACAATAAAAAGTCGATTCTTCCCTGCAAATAGCCTCGCTCGAATAAAATAATCAATCACCGAAAAGATCTATCGTCGTAGAATCCACACCACATTCGCGCTAAAAGAAACAACCCTCAAATCACTCCGCAAACTCTTCTCCCCCTAAATAACTTTACTCAGATGAAATTACCGACCAACAAAAGACCGTATTTGCCTTACCGTACAATCATACTCAATACCCTCAACCGAGAAAGAAAAAAAAAAAAAACAACCTTCGAATCACGGTATAAAATCGATTCGTGCCTTTCAAATCTACCCCTATGATCACACTGATATTTGGATATTTAACCGATCTCACATTTCTATACACACAGAAGTAAGAGAAATAAGATCCAAACAGAAATCAGTTCACCTACGAAATACGTATCACATAACAAGCGCTACTACCTCAGACATTTCACTTACAGACATTACACCCTCGTACTTTGAAATTTCTCGTAAATTGCGTAAGAATCGACCTACGACCATCCAACCCCCGAAACTTCCGAAAACCATCTCGAACGATCATCGAAATGCAAACTAAAGGGAATCGTAAATCGAAATTAGCAGTTTGGCGGCGGTCGGCGGAAATTCGGCGGGCGCAGGAGGCGCGGGCGATCAGGGGAAGAAGAAAGGGAACTCGGGTGTGGAACACAGCGAATTGTGCGACACGGGGAACGGGCTCGACGGCTTGGACGGTCTCGATGGAAACGTGGAGAGCAGCCTGGAGGAGATCAGGTCGTGGGGCTCGTCCTTTGATAAACTGATGAGGAGCGACGCGGGCCGTAAATTCTTCAGGGAGTTCCTCCTCAGCGAGTACAGCGAGGAGAACATCGCGTTCTGGCTCGCTTGCGAGCAACTGAAACACGAGAGCAATTCCGAGAAGATCGAGGAGAACGCACGCTACATCTACGATCGTTACATATCCACAGTCTCGGAGAAAGAGGTTCGTGATGCTCTTGCATGGCTCTATTATTTAGTTTTAGGCTAGATCAACTAACTGGATTAGTAAATTTCGTGCGGAGTTTTGCCATCTTGTTTAGCAATTACATTTACTAAATGGTTTAACGATTGGAATTTAGGTGGCGGATGAATCTTTGCAAATGTGAATTATAAAATTAGATGTTTATGGAAACAAACTTTATAGCGTGATATTAGCGAAGCAAGAGCGGTAGATTCTTTTTTGAATAAGAAGTTTGTGAAGTCGAGCCAAGTCAACGAGTTAAGTTAGGACGAAGAACTTGATCGATTTAAGGCTTAGCTGTATTAAACTATTTGGTTTATTACGACGATATCCAGCCTTTGTTAGCAAGGATCTTTTATTTTTGCACCTGGTCACGAGAAGAGTAAGATGAATCTAATTTAAATTTCGAATAATTCTAATTTACATTTTTATTGGGAATATTCATAATGTAATACTTGACAGAGTTCAAGCTTGAAAAGTTTAGTAGATCGGAGGAAAGAATAGATACTAGTTTCTTTTCTTTAACGGCCTGGCTAAACTTCCTTTCTGTTATAGCAAAGTGTTTGTTTTCGGTGAAAGAATCGAGTAGGCATCTGCCGCTCTCGAGTAGACAGGGGTAAATACTGTAATCTGCAGAATACTGTACAAATGACCGATCGTCTGCATCGTTATCGCTTTCGTTATCGAGAATCAAACATCGTCGTTGCTTCACCTGAGAAAGCTTAGTTCAAACATCTGTGGATAATTTCATAAGACAGAAAATTCTTTAAAAGATATACATCTCTTAAAAGATTTCAAAACTTCCTCAACAGAAGGGAACCATTGTTTTAACAACAATTGTCTTATCACTTTGATCGTCGACAGATCCAAATAGTCTTTCAAGCTATAACAATTAGACTTAGAGGAATTCTAAAAATCTAAACTAACAGCTATTTATTTATGCGAATCTAACAATCTGAACCAAAAATTAATTAAATATCTTTACAATTATGTTTATACACTCTTAGTTCGCATTTTTATCGCATCTTTAATGTTCAGTGCAGACGAACAACGCGACATCATATCACGGCGATTTCACAGTACAAACGCGGCGTCATATGATCTCACAAATCACACAGTATCACTGAAATTTTAATAACATCAAATTGTTCGTCTGCGTTAGATCCGAGGAGACCTTTCTAACCAGCGATTCAAAATAACAGTTATTTTACACATTTTTTTGTCACTGAGTAAAAATTAATCTTTATCTAAAGTGAGGTCAATTATCAATAAATCCCAGAGAAATTTCTCAGAAATTAAACGATTCAAAGATATTAATTTCTAATCGTTCTGATTACGAACAATCATTCTGAATGATTAAAATTGTTTTCGGCTAGTAGTAACCATTTCGGCTAGTAACCATTATCGATGGCTCGAATTTTATTTTGGGTACCGATAACCATTATCGATGGCGAAACATTTTTTTTCGCTACCGCTAATCAACATCGGCGACGAAAACTTTTTCTGATTGCGTTCGACTATAGTCAATTATTTCTAAATGACTGACAATTCATTGACAACATAAAAATACCCAATTATGAAATTTGTGTATTCTATTAAATAAAAGAGGAATATAAAAATATATGGAACAATATCGATACAAGTCTTAATAAAAATACTGTACTGAAATATCTTTCATCCTATTCTTTGTTTCATATATTTTCATACCTTGCTTTTTCATCGTTAATGAAAATATACAAATTTTATAATTAATATTCTCTATGTTGTCAACGAATATATACTAATTATCAGTAATGTTAATAACAACCGACAGTAGCCGAATATGCGAAGCAGAAAGAATTGTTGCCGTCGATAATGGCTATCGCTAACCAAAATAAAATTCAGTCTATCGATAACGGTTACTGGTAACTAAAAAAAATTCTGGTCATTTATATTGGTTACTGGTAAACAAAATTAAATTTCCGTCATCGATAATGGCTATTCGTAACCAAAATAAAATTCCCGTTATCGATAAAGGTTACTGGTGATAAAAAAAAATTCCGCTCATTTATATTGGTTGCTGGTACGTAAAATTAAATTTCCGTCATCGATAACGATTATTCGTAACTAAAATAAAATCCCCGTAATTGATAATGATTCCCGGTAATCAAACAAATTTTCATCGCTCATAGCAACTATTATTCGTAACAAAAATTTTCTAATAAAAGACACTTTTCAGCTCTTATACCATGATTTAAAAAATTTGCCCTATGACGGTTGTAACGTCTAGCTGTAGCGAACAACGCTTCTAACACATGCCTGCAATTTTCAGGTGAGCCTGGACTCACGAGTGCGCGAAATAGTGAACCGTAACATGGTGCAGCCAACGCCGAACACCTTCGACGAGGCCCAACTGCAGATCTACACCCTGATGCACCGGGATTCGTATCCCCGTTTCGTGAACAGTGAGATCTATCGACGGGCGGCGAGACTGAACAGCGGAACGACGGGATCGAGCAATCAGGAACACGGCAACACGGCCAAGTCGAAGGGGAAGAGGTCCACCACGTAATCGCTCGTTTGACGACCAAAAAAAAAAAAGACGATGAGGTGGCAGCGGACCAACAGCCTCCGTCTCTCAGTAGGTAGCCCCGAGGCGACATCGGGGACGCCGCGACGCTGTCAACGCTGGCCGGTGACGACGAAAGCCGGAGGACATCGGCGTGAAAACAAGGAAAAGTATCAGTTCCGAGGTGCCGCGCCTCGACGAATCTCTCTGCCCTCGTCATAAAGCGAACAAAGAAAAGAAAGAAAATGAACAAAAAAAGAAAAAGTAAAATAAAATAAAGTAAGATAAAATAAAATAAAATAGAATGAAATAAGGCGAAATGAAAATCGGGATCTCAAGCGTGTGGAGATTTCGAAGATTTTCTCCTCTCGTCGGAGGATACAAGAGAAAGAAGAAATAAAAAGTTTCTCGAGACGAAACTCGCGACTCGCTCTTCCACGCGACGCCACATCGGGGCCAACGTGCACGAACTTGACGATGGACTGAACTAAATAAATAAAAGTAACTAGATGAAGAGGAACGATGAGAAATTGAAAAGAAAGGAGCAAGGACTAGGATGAAAAAAGAAGAGAAAGGAAAGAGCAGCACGCAAGGATCGCGTATACGTCGCGTTGATCCATTGACTCTTTCTTCCAGGACACTATGGACACACACACGCTCGTTCACGCGTGATACACGAGTATAGATGGAAGAATCGAAAACACAGAGACATATACAGACGCGGGTCGGTCGGGGATGACGTTCATCTTTCAAGGAAGTTCCTAATTTCCATCGTCTTTCGCGATTGATCATCGCCGATGATCTCTCTCTTTCTCCCCCCCCCCTCCCCCATACACACACATAACCATAACCGCCCCAACCCTTCACTCGATAACGAATAAGTCGTGTTTTTCTCTGTCTCTCCCCGCTCTCGAGCTATCTTCTTTCTTTTTTCTCTCTTCTTTTGTTGCACCATTGTTTCTCTTCGTCCCCTAGTTTCAACCCCTCTCTCTTTCTCGCTCTATTCAGTCGAACCTCTTTCATCGTACGAGTTAGGGAAGATCTCGAGATTCGAGGGAATTTCCTGCGATAGAATCGTTTGGAACATGGGTCGCGATGATTACGTTTTCGTATTTCGTTAGGACGACAGAGTCGTTGGAAAATATCAGGATCCTGCACGATAATGATATTAGCGAATTTCGACAAGTCACAGTTTCTAGGTCGTAGACAGTTTTATAGTTTCGCGTCGAGATGATTTGTAATTTGTAAAACTTTAAGTGTTTTTATTGCCAAGCTTACATTTGTCGAATTGTATTCGTCAAACCCGTGACTTGCGATTCGTAGGATTTCACTAATAATATTTACTCGATTGTGCAAGAGCATCCGATATTGTTCAATCCTACTTTTCTGTGATTAAAATTGCGCAAGACAGACTACGACCCGAGTTCTCGCAGCACAGGGGGCTCTGCACGTTCCAAGAGACGCGCGAAGAAATGAAAATCGCCGAAGCAATATCCATCGCTGGAAACGGTCGTCGTTAATAGAATCGATTATTGGATACTCAGAATCCCCCTAAAATATCGACGAAAGCGTAGCGAAACGACGAATATTCCGTAACGAGGCTCCCATTAAAAGAAGACACTCTTTTCTCAATGTCTTCTTGACGATGAAACGGATCTCTGTTAACAGAGGCAGAGATTATTTTCATAGAAAAAAGAGTGACATTTCGTCTGGTCTTAGGGTGTCCTCAGACGATCAATAATGTCAATATTTCAAGATTCTCAACATCATTGCGGCTTGTCAATAAATATTGATGCTATCATCGGTGATGACGTATCGTCAATATTTATTGCGACAAACCGTATTTTCTCATACGTTCAATATTTATTGGCGATATCTATCGATCGTCCGAGGATCTCTTTATACGTACAATGATATTGAAAACCTTGAATATTGACAATATATATACGTATTGCACGCCTGATGGCATCCTTACTTGTAATCTGACAGACGAACTCGAAGATCGGCGACATACGGTTCGTCTCGTCACAAATCGCGATTTCTGCAACGGGACCATGAACAGATCGAAGTAATTTATTAGCAAATAAATGGTAAATGGGCCTCGTTCGTGGAATACTCGTTCCATGAGAAGTATGTCGTTCGACTTTAGAATACCAGGTCAGAGAATATGAAAGAGCGTTAGCATAATTTAATTACGGAGGCGTTGTGAAGCATTTTATTACCATCGCAATAGCGCCGTAGAAACGTAAGCAGGTTCGCGAATTTCTTTGTCAAATCCATGTACTCGATCTTGAATCGCCAATCCAACGAACTCTCGACGCTATTTTCCCAACGTTCTTCTTCGTTTAGTCGACGTTTCTTTAAACATGCCGCGTTGCATCGGCGACTCGAGATCGACCCAGAAGGTCAACGCCTCGACAATCCGATCGCTAATTAAAATTTAATTAATTCAGCCCCTTGCATTCCGACATCCCTTCGACTTTCTCCGCTCTGCATCGATATCTTCCAGCAACAGACGAAAAGTCTGTAAAGAGCTTCGTTTGCAAGGGGCTAAAGGATACACAGATAACATTTTGATTATCGATTATGCATCGAAACACAGCCAAAGATCAACCAAACCAACCGCTACTTTACAAACGATCGAATCGCATCGTGCGCAAGTAGAAAATTTCTTCTTTGGAAGAATGCGAAAGACGAAGAAGCGAGAAGAAGAAAGAGATCTTCGACGATCTTCCCTCATCGACGCCTGCCACATCGCAAACCTGTTAGCCGTTTCGCTTCTATTTTCGCGTGAATCGTTCATCAAGATGCTCTCCATTCTAATGAACGAAGCAGCTCGTCGTCCCCGAATACAGCGTACACCAAGTTACTGCCAGCGAGACGCACCATGGATCGAACACGCTTCACGCGGATGACCAAGGGAGAAAAGAAACGAAGAGTAAAAGCGACGCACGATCTAGTCAGAATCGCTCGAAGACGATGGCGTGGATGAAAGAAAAAGGCCTAAGCGAGAAAGTTTTCAACTTGGACCGCGAGTTCGAACTGACATTTGGAATATCGTTCGTCAAACTGTCGATGCGGTGACGGAGTATCGCGTCGCCTGACGTTTCTTCGTTTTCTATCGTTGCACAAAATTATCGTCCTTGGTAATGTTCGTTTCGTTACTTTATCGATGAAGGATTGCAACGGATACCTTTCGTTTTTCTATTTTTTTTTTTTTTTTCTGTACGAAGATGCGAAGAAGCTGGAACGCGACGCGATATCTTCGATTCTCGCGCGAGACGTTCAAGCTCGCTCGGCGACTGTTCGACGCTGTGTAAACGACCGACAAATTTTTTTTACACCCGCGATTCGTTATCGAAGGTACTTAATCGACGTTCAAAGGTTGTTACTTTACGCGGTCGAACGTTCGACAAGTTGATCTCACCACGACGGATCTCACAGCAGCGCGCTCGAAAGGAGGAAAGGATAAGAGTAAAATAAAGGAAACGAGGAATGAGTGTGGAACTGCGAAAGCGGAAACGAACCGAATTTAAGCGTGCCTCGGACGAGACACGCGCTCCAACACACGCACACGAACAGACACGTGACCAGGGTTTCACATCGCTCTCATGAACCGCACAATTTTACCCATCCAACGACCACGAGTAAAAATAAAACCGATGGACACCTGAACTGGAGTCACGTTCCTCTGTGTTCCAACTGTTTCATCCCTGACCTTGCAAACCAAAAGAAACGACGACAAAACGAAGGCATTAAAAAAAGAAAAAAGCGAAAAAAGTAAAGAAACGATTAAAAATCCGAGTCTACGGTTCTTTATATCGAGACTTTTATTTGATACTACCATTTTCTTCTTGTTCCACGAATTTTCTATAATCTTTACTTCCCCGTGATAACGACGTAGGGTTGAAATACGCCCCTGGCCACGTGGCTGCGCCAAGAATAAAACAAAAAAGAAAAAAGAAAAGAAAAGAAAGAGAGAAAAATCGATCGCTCGAAACTCGTCGATCAGCGGACGCTTAGGGGGAAAGACGCGCGAAATCGTCGCGAGCTGATTGCACAGGAAAAGAAAGAACGGAGAATAAAAAACGCAAAGAGTGAAAAATACTAAAACAAGTTCGCACAGTCAGTCACAGCGGTTGGCTACTGCCCTGTAGATAATATTCTAGATAGTAAACACAATGGCGGAGGAAGGAGGATAAAACTAATTATACATGCGAATATATGAATATACATAATATATATATATGAATATAAAAGGAATCCAAAACAAGAATATATATATATATATTATAAATATATATGAAATCTCACCTACACATAAACAAACAAATACACACACACACACACACACATCACACACACTCTCGTGTGCTACATATGTTCGGCATTATAAATATGGTGGCAGGGTGCGAATCGCGCGCACGAGGGGGAGAGAAAGGGCGGGAGAGAGTGGGAGGGAGTGAGCGTAAAGGTGAGAAAGAGAGACAAATATCGGACGATTTTTTCATTCTTCCGTATTCCAGTTCCATGCGAGAAGACATCATTCGCGATCGAGCATTACACAGGCAAAGGTAGACGCTTTACAACCCTCGTCTCGTTGTTTTCCACCCTCCGACCGAACGATCAAATAACGACGAAACGATTTACCCTTTCTCCTCCCATGTACCACTGTCGTTTCACGTGTGATCTCGCTTAACCACATCTCTAAAACGAGAACAAACCCAAGCTTCGTTCATTCTCGAAGAAGAGAAGGATTACGGTGGACAGAAAGTGATTTTTATATACGACCATATCCAATCGTTTCTTTCTCGCCCCTGTTGAGTCGTGAAACGATATCGACGTATACACGTATACGACGATGAAATATCAAGGAGAAGGCGATTTCTACCGGGAGCAACGAGACACGAGGCGACTCTTCGCGAAAGCATTTCCCCCTGGAAACGGGGATGGAAAAGAATGACGCGGGGGTTGGTGCGCGTGAAGACGGGGCAAGAAACGAGAAACGCCGGTGGAAAAAGAAGCGAATTACGGTGAAATTGGTCGAGCGTCATCTTCTCTAATAAACGCACAATTTTTCTGAACCTTCGATCCCCTGCTTCTTTCTTCCGGTATCCCTTTTATAACGTAATGAAAAAGAAAAAAAAAGAAGAGGAAAAAGAAGAAGAAAATCGTCGTTCGATTTCGATTACGCGATTCCTTTTGTATATCACTTTGAACGACAATATTTGTACACCACTGGAGAATGTCCACCGCGGAACCTTTTCGTTGCCGCACACGATGGTTCATTTTGTGTGATGGTTCTTTTAAGAATCGTGAAACACCTCTAAGTTTTTTACCCCGAACGTTTTCGCCACTGGACACACGATGGAGTTCTCCTCCCTGCTTTTTTCGGCTCGTCACAACCGGCGGAACAACGGACAATAGGCAATAAGAGAGGGATGGAAATGTGAGGGTTAATAAACTGGTGAAACATTGAACGTTGCCTGGTCTTCGAGTGTTCAATTACATATTTACGAATTCGTCTGGTTATCAATCTTAAGGGGCTGGTCTCAATTAGCGAGGATCGACGAGTCTGAACAAATTCTAGAATCTCGAAGGTAATTCGTCAAGAATTTTTATATTCTAACTTCATCTTTCAATTTCGTCTCGATCGATTTGAAATTGGTAATCTAAGTTTCGACTTAAAATTAACGTAAGTTTCAATTTGAAGTGAAAGACGATCGAAGTCTGTTACGAATTGTTGCGGAATTTGTTCGTGTCCATTGGTGCTCGCAATTTGAGTTCAGTTTTATGAAAATAATGCTCAAACGCGCTTATCCCTTGTAAATTAAATTTTCCAAGTATTCGATATGAAATTTGCAATTCTTTCCGATTGATGTGTACCATGAATTTTTATCGTTTGTTTGTATGGTCGGAAGAATGGTGCGTATCCTTACCAGAGTCGCCATCTACACGATCCACGAATCAACAACTACACCACTTCTACCTGTTTCGTTTAAACATTTTCACTACGCACAAATAATCAACTAATAAGAAAAAAGACTCGAACGAAGAGATGTAACATTTGTAAATTTTTTACATAAGAAAAAAAGAAGGACAATCAGGTAAGTACCATATTTTGTCTCTCTCTTCCCCTTCCAATATTTTGTATTTCTGATATTAACACTAGAACTACCAGCTTTTAATATGTACGTCTCCATTCGCGAATCTCTGCGCGTCTTTTAATTTTTAGTAAAACCTTGGTATTTGAAGCAAATTATGAATTTTCAATTGCACGCCTGTTTCAATAAAATTCTTAACGTTTATTCTGCTATTTTTATTACTATTTATTTGTTCGTTTAAACTAACTAGACTACGTTATAATACACGAATACATTATCTAACTTGGACCAACATATACCTTATCATATACATCTGGATTTCCCTATTGAATACTTCATCTTTTCCAATTTAAAAACCAACGTAACAACTATCCTAAGACTCCTGAACAACGATATATCTAGATGTACTACCACACATAAATGATTATAATTAAATCGATACGACTTGGTGATGTTTTCATTTCCAATAAAAGACAAAATTAATTTAGTCGAAAACACTTGCACGAATGCAAAGATTATAATATATGGAAGCTATTTTGTAGAAACCATAAAGCTTGGTTCCTTCCAGTGTTAATATTCCAAAGAAAAATGGAAACCTCCTTCGGTGTGTTTCTTTCGTTCTACAGCGATCGATCATTACGGGGATTCGATTGTGATTCGAACGAGTTTGTGCGAATGGAAGCGTAACTCGCGCCATGCCCTTAATGGTATCAGCCTCATCGTGGCCATTTAGGGAAGAGGGTCGTTGAATGTCTTGCTCGTTTATCGATCCTCTTCGGGACGATGCCATTGTCGGACTTCTTCTTCTGCCTTCGATTATCCAGAAACGCGTGTTTTCGCGAAAAAATGTCCACGCGGATCCCGGGTCGCCTTTCTTCTCGGTCGTTTCGCTGCTGGACTTCCCTCGTAATGCGTTTCACCTGAGGGACCGTCGCGGCCGTAAAACTGAGAGGCGTGTAAAGAATTTTTCCGTTTGCCAGCGGGAAGGCTGAATTAATTTGCAAAAACCGTTTAGTTACGCAAATAGATGCGTTAATCCCTTCTTGGGTGGAATCCTCGATAGAATCCACGATGACTTGTTTCATTGGGTTTGAATTAATCGGGAATTTCAACGTCGTCAGATTTGAATATCAGGAATAAATCTCATAGGAATAGAAAATTGATAGATCGATGGGAATAAATTTGAATACTTAATCGGTATCGGACAGATAGGAAAGATCCTTCGAGGGTGAATTTTCGCGCAGTGTTTACATGATTTTCTGGTAGATGGCGCCATCAGGGTCGTCCGAAGAGTCAGAGCTGGTACCGCGTGAATTCGACGAAAATAAGAAAACTTATATAACGTTTTGGTAAAACGCCAAGTTCCATATTTTATAGAAAAGTAAGAAATCCCGTGTTTTAAAATACAGATTAACTTTTCTTTGTCCTTTCGTTGAATCATATTAATGGGTTCCTTTCTAATTAGAAGAACGCAAAAATCCTCGCCTTCGCTAAAGTTACTTTTTAAGAAAGATGGGCAAGCTCTGTTTATTTATATTACGTTTTATTCCCTAAAAATAGAATACCTAGCTGGCCGATAATACAGATCCCTGCCAGATCACATCCTCGATCAATCGAAACCGAAAAAGTGTCCATCTTATTGGTACACCGTTCCAATCACGATGAAAGCCAAAATAGAAACGCGATTCGAACGAAACCATCGACTCGTCCGTAAACTTTTTCGTCGCACGTTCAACTCACGCAATTAACATCAAACATCGGACCAGTCGAAGTTAAACCTTTTCTTTTATCTTCGAACCAAACAATCCTTAGCGATCGTTTTCTCGCAACTACAATAGTCGACACTGGCGCGTCCATTAAAAAGGGACTGTAGGAATCTTCGAGAGAGAAAGGAAAAAATGAAAAGCGAGGAGGAAAAGAAAGAGCCAAGCATTCCAGCACAATTTCTAAGCAAAAGCGAGCAGCTCGTCACAGGTTTAAGCCGCAATTTGCTCGTCGAGGGGTTAATCGCCGCCATTAAGTTTCCGATTACATCGGAGCCAATTTATCTGGTAATTTCGCGTGATCGGATCAGCTTGCGCGCCTCTATGTCTTTCCTGCGCCTCTGTCTATCTTACCTTTTAATAGAGGCAGATGGTTGGTCGCGGTTCATCGTGAGTAATTACTTACTCGTTGATAGGGACAAGCGCGTTACACGTATAAGCGAGCTGGTTTTCGCGAAGAAATCTCGCGTTACGCGCGGCTGCTGGCCAGGACGCGAGCCAAGGGGAAGGAACAGCGTGGGTCTAGCACCGAGGAAGCGGACGTTGTCACGCTTTATGTACTAGCGAATCCTACGCGTTCGCGCCAGCTGCAGCTGCGACACGCTAACTTTAGCCAGACACGCTCGTGTTCCTCTCGACTGCCCACACGAGGCCGTCAGAGTAGTACTACGTGTTACTGTTCGAATTTGTTATAACACTGTTTGATCAGTTTTCAGAAGGTCTCAGCGTTGGATCGTGTGGGTGGATGGGTGTTTTAGGTGTTGGATCTCTTGGGCTTGAAATGGTCGGTGGTGAATGATTTTGAGATTTTAGAGTGGCGTAGGGTTTCACATTTTTTCTTTTTTTTTTTAACGAGTAGTGGATTTGGTCAAAACTCGTTCCCTCGAGCGTGCGCGTTGGGAATTTTTGTCAGTCGGGGATTTTCTATTTGAGAGAATTTTAATCAGAATATTGTGACCGATCGGAGGATTGATTGGGTTTGGAATCAGAGAAGGATATTGGGAATATTAAAAGCGGAAAATATAAAGATCGGAGTTCTTCAAGTCGGGAAACGATATGAAGAATATTCGAATTGGAAAATATCGTTATCGCGAGGTTTCACATCAACATAACATCACGCTGCGAATAATCATCCTGCCAGTATCAAACTACGAACGTGAGAAAGGAAGTTTCCCTTCGCTATCGTACCTAAACCGCATCAAACCATAATAATATATCTATGCATAATAGTCATTAAAGCCCACGAGGGAGACGTTACTCGTCTCGACACGCAACATGGTTGGAACAGCCTGATTGAGATATAAGAATGGCCGATCAACGCGAGTCACGGAACGAGCCTGTCGCGATAACCGCAATTTCGTACGCGAAATTCCGCGTCGAGCATCCTCTTCCCTCTTCGTGCCTCTGTTTAAGCAGGCTAATTTCCATCGTTCACAGTTAAAATCACGTCGAGAAGCTGCGATGGACGCTCGTAACCGTAACCCATAACCGGGGTATCCATTCCCGGACGAACCGCAAACGCCACGTGAAATCCGATGCGATACGTGCACGCCGCTCCCTCGGCGCGTATATTCCGCGAGCTTCGAGGAAAGAGGAATCCGCCGCGTTGGGATCGCGCGCGTTCGCTTTCTTCGGCCGCCTCACAATGGCCGCAACACGCCACCGCGATTATTTTTCATCCGCGGTGATCAAAGTCGCTGATGTGTTTCGCAAGTAAACTGCCAATTTTTATGCATCTGTGTGAAACTTGAAGATGCAAATATGCATTGAACGTACGTAATTGGTAAATAGACACGGAGTGTCCCCGACTTAAATGTCAAAACTTCGGGAACGCGTAGGAGAACGATAAACTGAGAAAAAGCATCCTTTTTAGAGATTCGCCAGTTTTTGCTCCATTTTGGAGAAAATCAAGAAAAAAGGAATGGCCAAAGAGTCGCTGTTTCTCTCTTATCTATTTACATTTATTTATCCATGTTATCATCTATTTAACGAAATGTGAAAAGAGAAGCATACACATGGTGTGTATCTCTCATTTAAAAGTTTCGACCACCTTTTATCTCTTACAAATTCTCGATATTTCCTATCGATATCTACCGTCTGGATGTTCCAATATTCTGATTAAAATTCTCTCAAATAAAAAAAACCCGACTGATAAAAAGCAAACGTTATAATCGCGACTGTCATTTCTAAATATACATAATGAGTCACAGTTTCAATACCATAGAACAGCAACACCGTTATATTTATTTCTACTTAATGAAGTCGTTATTTCTCTTGAAACCCTAACGTGGTCTAAACTTTTGAACAGGAGTGTATATGTATTCGTACGTATAGGGAGTTGGGAGGTTTGGAACTTTCTCTTGTTTGGTGCAGTTTGAAGATGAATGGACGTTCTTGGGTGTTCGAGTTTAATGACAGATTGTACTTAATCCTCTATAATCGGATTTCTCTTTGCTCGTGAAAAGGAGAAGAAATTATAGTTGATTACTGTTTTCATTTTATTGATTGAAAATGTAGGTATGCAGATTAGTGGCTGGACGATGATGTAGTGACTAAAAGATATAGTACCGTATTCAGTATATAGAATTATTATAATAATAGATGCAGATGGAAATACAGATATATATATACATGTATATACAGGCTGTTTATTCTAATGGTTCACGCGATTCTTCGATCGTTCGAGGTAACACGTTGTTAATTAAAATTAACGTGTTGTTGAACGTTAATGCTACGTATGGTAATAAATACCTCGAAGATATATTTTTTCACAACGGATTCAAGTTTTTTAATTTGTCTTCCGTAAAAATCTTGATACTAAAAAAGCAGTCTATTCATCAACTTTTTCAATCATTTTCCGTGTGAATCAATCCGAATCGAACGGTTAACTTCGACGAGATCAATTATTCCTCCTTTGGATACGACTCAAGTAACCAACGTCTTGAAACGTCTTCAAAAGAAACTGAACCTCTACTCTCCGTTTTTTAGACTAACGTAAAACAAAGGGATAGGAAGTTCGCAAGTTGCACACAATGAATCTCTCGTAGCCCGAGTGGACGCACAAAGGGATGCATTCTGGGAGCCACGACTGTGTCTCGGCGAGACTCCCCATGCAAAAATCTGCGCGCGGTCTCGTGAATATTTTTCCTTTTTTATTCTACGTCCAGCTACCGGCTATAGATCGAGGCGATCGAGATCGCATGGACCGAGGAGAAAACCGAACCCGGTTAAACTCTTTCACTGCCCCCGCCTCCGTTTGTCTCCTCGACCGTGCTGACATCGTTTTCACGGCCTTCTCTGCTCTCTTTCTCTTTCCCTTTGCTCAAGTGACCTGCCTCTTCCATTTCCCTCCTTCGATTCTCTTCACCTCAAAGGCTAACGCGGACAATGTGAATTTAATAATTACATTTCAACCGTCCTTTAGCTTTTAACGAAGCCTATAATGGAGCTTCTGACGAAGACTTTAAATTGTTGAAACTTATATTGTACGCGACTTTGTCGGGATTCTTAAATTTTTACGTTCGAGCTTTGTTCTCGTTTCAAGAGGCGAACAAAATTGCAACGTTTGAAGGGAAACTACTTTTAAGAAAAGCTCGAAACGAGAAGTTACACGTATCGGTAATAATTATTTTGTATCCTTCCCTTGAGCTTGAGAGATTGCTCGACCATAGAAAGACGCAATTGGCTGTAAGAACTACGCGCAAAACGTTGACAGAGCGAAGAAGAGGATCTATCGGAATATTGAAAATTTATCCTGGAAAAATTTCCTGAATAATTAAAACAGTTTGCAAGTTGTAAGCGTCCCGAGTGAACTTAACGTTGTTATTTGATATCCTGCAATATCGGGTCGGTATAACCAATTTCGAATTAACTGGTCGCTCAATGCTACGGCAATACAACCCCCACCACGCTGACCATCCTCGCTTTTCACCCTTCACTTCTATCACCAAATTTACCTGAACGAACCTCCACAATTCAACGAGCCTGAGACATTAACGTAGCCTCGATATACCGAAACATTTCCCAGAATCGTACCGCTTGCATATTAAGGTAAATCCTTTGGTCTCTTCCTCTTCTTTTCCTCTTTTCTCGCGGTGATCCCAGAGTACCGAAAAGAAGCGATCGAGTTGAATTATCGTTAACACATTTTTATCCTGGACGTACGCCTTCGAAACTCGCGTGGTGTTTGGTGCTTTCACGATCGAACGACGGTAATCGGATACAAGACGCCGCGCAGGGAATCGGTAATTAGCCGGGGATCCGGCGCATCTTCGACCCGGCGTCGTCGGGAATTAAAGCGTTTACAGTAATTCGGGGTTACAATATGGCGAACCGGCATTGGGTAGTTCACGATCCTTGGCTTCTCTCTCCACGTCTATAAACAGCGTTCGTTATTGCCGTAACTGGCGGCCGGATTATCGCGATTAATATCGTTGGCGTATTCGCAGGGAATCGCCGAATCCCCGGCGCGGAAATGATAAAATAAGTTAACGCGCGAGTAAAACTCGCCGGCCGGATTCGTTAGTTTTAAGGCGAACTCGAATTTATCGCGCCAGTGCTTCTTTCAAGCTGGAGATTGTAGGAATTGTAATTTTGGTAGATGCGACTGTTTTCCGATGAGACTGTACGCACGTTTTATCGGATGTGGAGGTTATAAATTTAGCTTCGAACGTAAGAAACAGAAGGTACCGATCGTGATTTTAATAGTTTGACACGAGCAAATGTTCCTGCAGCAGATTTTGTTTCCTTATTGAATGTGCAATATTTTTTGAATTTAGTTTCGCAAATAACAGCAATCTTCCGATCGTGGACCGTTTTAACTGTTTGGCGTAATCGAAAGTTTTTCGAGCAGATCGTCTGTTTCCTTGCTAATCGTTTGTTTTAAGTATAGTTCCACGAAACGATAGAAATTTTCTGATCGTAGTTTCGATCGTTTAGTACGAGAAATTGTTTGTGACGTTTCGTTCAATGTAAATGTGAATTTCAGTTAAAGGTTACTTTTACTCGTATAATTTTATTCGCCGTAATACATGCTTCTTGGAATAATCCATAGCTGTTCTTATTAAACCCTATAGACAATAATTCAAGCGAACGCTATCCTTTAAAAGAAAGTAATGTAGTAGCGTAAAGAAATTGTGAATTCTCTGTTCGATTTCGATATTCGTAATAAAAGAATCTTGGGTAAAATAATACGGACTGTTTCGAACACATGGTGTCACGGTTGAAAGAAGTATGGAAGACATTTTCGGCTCGGGACACCGTGTACATGTAATCGAGGGGATGGCCTCGGGCAGGTAGTTCTTTCCAGGCTGCGTATCGAGAAACGTGAGAAGCGCTATAATATAATCCGCGAACGTAAAAACTCGAAGGTCGGGTCGATAGCTGTCCTCGGTTGTGATAATGATCCGAGGAGGCTGGCTTTTAAGGGAACGAACGAAATTCACCCGGCAGGCCTTCTTTATTGTCATGCTCGGTCACCACCGATTCGGATTCTCCTTTTGTTTTCCAAGGAAAAGAGACCGCCTTCGGCTCGTGAAAGTTTTCAGAAGGCCCACAAACCCAACTTTGGAAAGCGATATCGAGAGCGCTAACTTATTCACATTCTTGAAAGCTTCAAAAACACGAGAACAGTTTTAAGATTTTATGGCCTGATCTCACCTATCATTAGAACGCTTGAAACGTTATACGTTTTATCTTATGAACAAGCTTGATTCCTATTACGTAGTTTGGATCATTTCCCAACCAATTGTGTTTTTCTATCATTAAAACGTTTCTTAAGTGCGTTGCTAATGTACAACTTCTCGTTGCAATTTTACGAGAAGTTTTTCTTAATACAAAGGCTATAAAGTCTTCCTTGAATCGTTAAAACCGTTTTTGTTTGTTGAAACGGGAATGGTATCGGAACGTAAGAGCTTCGAGAATTATAACGAGATATTGGCTTTGAAATTGATCCGTCAAATCAGCTACGATACTCGCACAACGCGTTCATAAATCGATTCATTCCCAAGAGCATTACCGACAAACTAAATTTATCCATTTAGCAGAAATAATTGCTCCGATACATGCACGATCATGCATCTATGAAATCGATTCACGATACTCACAGAAAACACGCACGAATCGATTGGCAAAAAACTATGCCACCTAAAAGCTACGAGGAAATTTGTCGGTTTTTGACAGAAACAGGTGGCTCAATTCGTCCACAGTCGTGAATCTGTCGATGGTTTCGCGATACAGTCGAGACTCGAGTCGGTCGATCTCAAAAACGACCTCGATTTCCAGCGGACGTATCGTAACGCGGGATCTCTTCAAGGCCGCGCGCTACCGTGCGAGACCCGGAATCGTCTTTAAGATGCTCGATTCTCTTTCTAGAGTAGAGAAGCATCGTCTAACCAAAGAAAAGCAACGATCATCGCGTAAACAGCGTTCGTTACGGAGAAAGAGACGATTACTATCGCGTTACTCGTTAATTATCCTTTTAGCGGGGCTCGTTCGGGTGGTATAGCGGACGTCCGAACGGAATAATCGATTCACGACGTTACACTCGATCCTTCGAGTACCTGAGTGTTCACCTTAAACAGTCTGGCTAATTGCTGTTTGACGAGAGCAACGCGATCTGCTGCGCGCAACCGCGCCAATTTCGTTTTTCGTCGTTTTTAGATCGCCGAGGATAAAGTCGCGTTCACGTTTGATCACTTAACGCGGATCTCCGGTGGTTATGATATTCTGAACGCAGCGTGGTTGTAATGGAGCGATGATCACGTGGTGATTCGAGTTACAAGATGCCGCTTAATGACGTGTTTGTTTAAGGGGATCGAAGGGAGGGGAAAAATGGAGAAAGTGTGCAGATGGGGATGTCCACGGTTTGATAAGAAAAGTTTAAGTATCCTCCTATTATTTATCGTAATTCGATCTTTATATCGTGGCTATTTTATCAAGATTTTCATACGTTATTAAGTGCACGGGGAAAATGTAGTTTGTATTTTGAGATCATACGTGGCAATTAAATACGTGATTAAAATTTGATATTTATCGACAGTAGATTTTAGGTTACTGCTTGTCTATCAACTTGATACTTTGTCGAGATACTTTTCAGAACTTTTACAGCTTCTTTTCTTTACCATTACTTCCTTCTATTTTTACTCTTATTGCGTTCAAGTCCACGTGACTCGATCGTTTCTTTAGACCGACGTTCAATATTTCGTTGTGTTTCTGATATTTAATATTCTTTTGTGCGATAAATCGCTTTGGATTCGATGCTTTCGCTTAATGGTAATGCTCATTTCGCTTGACACACGATCAAAGGCTCTTGAAATCTGCAACGAACTTTGCTAAGATCGGACCTTTTTCGACTTTGTTCATATGATTAATATGTAAAGCGGAGAATTCTATTTCGAATAGCGAATATAAAATATTCCGCCGACTGGTTACTTCTGTAACCAATCGTGTAGAATAACGTAGATGAATTCGATTCCCGCGGCGCAAGAAGTCGTACGCAGCGTGGTCCCCGGATGTTCCGGTTTAATTGGGAAGAAATGTCGGTGAGTTTTTAACGCGAGGACCGCCTAACGAGTGGTGCCGGCGTCAGCAGCATAATTACAGGGCGTGGCGGATACGGCGCCAATGCCAGGCAAATACTTTGCCTTAGGGAATGAAATTAATCTACATTAAGGGAAGGGATAGAAACTGCGGCCCGTTCCACCACCGATAACGAGGAAAACGAGAAACTGCGCAGTTACAACGACGATTTTCGTGGTTACTTCGGTGATAAACATCGATGTACAGGGTGTTCCTGTTTAAATCTTCTATCTCATAAGAATCATAAGATTTGATATTTTATGGGAGTCAATGTCGATAGAAGGAAAGATTGTCGATGGATTTCCTTGATACAGCGTGTTTAGACCAAAAATCAATCTAATTCAACCAGTTACCGGTCTTATCGTAGACTCGATTCGATCGTAAATTTCCGCAGCGAAGCAATTTACTATTTGTCTAAAAGTAGAATTTCCTGTAAGTTTCGTGCGTGCTAGTCGAGGATCGTTTGTTGCGTTGCCTTCAAACTTCAGTAAAATAATGATTTATTTATTTGTTTATTTATTTATTTACGGGATAAACCCTTTGACGTAACAGATCAACGCAGGAGACGGAAAACAAAAGGAAAAACGAGCAGAAGATACAAGTGTACAGAAAAGAAGTATGAGAATTGATACGAAGGATAGGAAGAAGACAGAGGCACGGTATAAAAGCATAAAGAAAAATTATACGATAATACTGTCGTAGAAAACGCCACAAGGGAATGTCTGAAAGATACTATAGATTGGTTCGGAGATATTTATGCTCGTGTGGCAAGAGTTTACGTGATTGAATATACGATTTATCCAATTACAGTAACCGCACAATGTGCGAGGTTGCTGTGTATGAAACAACAGGTGACTTTTTAAGCCTCTTTGAAGGTGCTTTGAGCAAAACCAACTGCGCGATATCCGAACGGTCAACGATACGCGTTTAGCTATTTCACTAATGAACGTTATATCAGATATCATCTTTCTCACGCCCACTCTAGAAACATATCAAGCACGATAGATATTGTCACAACCGCGAGAATCGAACGTCGTCGGATGTCCACCGTATTTGGCGGCGAGTTTCAACGAATTTGCATTGAGCACGTTCTATATTACGGCTGTGAAACATACAAGCACGCGCATAACGATCATATCTCGTTACATTGCTAATGAAATTTCGAAATGTTTCGCATAACACGCGTAACGTAATACACACAAATATTTTCTATGGCAAGTGTTTAAATACTTTCGTGAGTAACTGTATTTATATCAGTCTCCTATTGCCAGCATCCTCCACCCTTTTCCCAGGCGCCAGGTCGAAGGAAATTTCCTCTGAAAAGAAAGGCGCCCTTGGTTCCCCTCGCAGGCTATCTCGTGAGCTCGCACGCAGCAAGAAGGGCGCATGGTGTACCACGCTCTTCCTTTCTCCGTGTTTATCTCTCTCTTTCTGCTTCGAAAAGTCGCAGGAAGGCCGCCGGCAGGGAAGAAGACAGGGCGTGGTCGCGATCTCCCGCACCGCGAAACGCGTTTATTTGATCGAGAAATTTCTCTGGGCCTCCCTTCCCCCGCTGTTCGTATTCCTTTCTTTCTTCATCCTCCTTCCGTCTGCCTCCTCCATCACCCTTGCACCATTTACCTCTTCTACCTTTCTCTCTCTTTTTTCATCTCAATCTTTGTCTTCCTCTTACAACGTTTCTTTCTCTCTCTAACGAACCGTCCCTGCTCCCTCTCTCTCTCTCTCTCTCTCTCTGTCTCTCACACACACACGCACATACATACACACACAGCTCGATCTCCCTTTTTCTTCATCGTTCTTCCCTGTCCCCGACGTTCGAACGGAGGCTCCTCTCTTTTTCGTCTTCTTGCCAGCCGACGACTAGGAACGCGTGTGCGTGTGTCCACTTCTATCGAAAGGCGCATCACGCGTCGAAGTCTCGACTATGGTCGCGAGAAAGAGGGCTTCGAGGAAGATTCGAGGAGAGAATAGCACGGGGTGTGAAAGAACAACCCTTTCTTGTCTCGTTGTTGCCGTTACGATAGAATTTTTTTTATGGGAGCTACAGCGGTTGCAGTAGAAGTATTTGAATAATTATATTATAGAATAAATATAATTATATTATAGATTAAATATATATCGCGTCTGCGAAGCCTCGAACACTTTGGAATTTCAGTATCGCTATAACGAGGCGCGATACACTGTTTGAAGTTTGGATAAACTCGTTGGTATTGGTCGAGTCATGAAGGGAACCACGTAAATATACATTAATGTACACGAGTACTTCGAGATCAAGTATTCGGATTAATACCACGAAATAATATCGTCGAAATATCAATTGATAGTTAGCTCGTCTAAATATTCTACAAACAAATAATTTTTGGATTGATTTTGTGAATTAATATTGTTGAAATATTATTGGCACATAGTTAGTACTTCCGAATGTCTGAGAATCAAGTATTTCACTCAATATCGTGGATCAATACCGCTGAAATTCTTATTGGAGACAGTTTGTGCTTGAAAATACTTGAAAATCAAATTGAATTGATAATATGATCTAACTGCTGCAAGATATTCAACGCGGTCAACGAAAATACAATTTGAGATATTAATAATTCGATCAAACGGGTTGAATAACTTTTTAAAGACACTTACAAGCAACTGTACGCAATTTTCTTCACACAATATCGCAGAAGACGTGGAAAAGCGGTTCAACGACCTACGGCAACGCGATCTTTACTCGTCCTTGAGCATGAAAATCTGTATCACGAGAGAAATGGACGCGGCTGTGGATCGACAGCGCACCTGTTCCTCGCGTATATCGAAAATAGAAGAAAACCGGCAGACGTACGTGGCCGATACAACATTATTGCATGATGCCGCCGCGCCATTGCTCCTTTTAATATCATTACGACGTATTTCTTGCGAGCGACGTCTGCTCGAGATCGAGAGGAGCGCGAACCTGAACCAAAAAAGGCTTGGGAGCAAGAAAAAAAGGGAGGAGGACACGTCGGATATGAAAAAACGACAAGAAACGAACGGATGAACGAAGAAGGAGAGAAATGTCACGAGCAAAACATTGGAGTGCTGCAAAATCTTCCTCTGCGATCGAAGTTCTGATCGTTTTACGTTTTATTACCGTGAAATCGTGATTAAAAAGGAAATGTATCTGATTGGTTCGTTAGGCTGCTGTTTATTAACTTAGATATGCTTCAACTTTTCTTGCGATAAAATAAAGTTTTCTGAAAAGAATATAACCTGTCCTTTATTTAGTATCTATTAAGTTACTTGGATGGCCTCGTGATTGCTTCTTGGAAAAACTTTTTCCATATGATAAATTCCTTCAAGCTTTTATAGGCTCTTGGCGAATTCAGTTTTGTGACGTTAAAACGTTTTGCGAATGTCAAAATAAACGATATTCGTACGATGCTCCTAATTGAGACTCGAACCTGGCTTCTGGATCTAACATTTACTGTAATGCGGTTCGCTAAAAAACGATGCATTTCGTTTCAAATTAAGCACAGATAAATAAACACTCGCAGTCTAATAATAAAATTATATTTTAATCGTTTTTCTGGAAGAATGATAAACATATGTAAGTTAAAGGTTTCATAGTAGAAGATAAATGTATCTATATTTCGAGAGATTTAACGAAAATTTTTCAGTGTCTACGCCAATGGGGCGCCTCCCTTCGCTACCAGAGGGATCCTTGAGACTTTCATTCGTCTCTTTTTCGCGTACGCTTAATGAAAGTTCCGAATATCCTTCAGTCTCGTTTCCGATTCACCCTTTCGGTACGAATTGTACAATTGTGAAATTTCGTCTGGTTTCTGTGGTACGGAAAAATCGTGAATATATCAGACGATGATATTAAAAGGATCATAAACATACAGTTGTATGTAATTTACTGAATACTATATCGAGTAAAGGTAATCGCTTTAATTAGTATTTAATTGTAATAGGTTTATTAGCGTTCTGTTAACCATAGGAAAATTACGACCGTTCTTTGCTCGAGGCAGCATGGTCTCTTTTTACTTTTACGACAAATTAAATCCCTTTATGACCGTGAATATTTCTTGTGTTCTGTTATTGTGAGCCAATATCAAGCATGTTTTGTGATAATTATAAAATCTAATATCGTTCAATTTAATATTCAATTTTTATCTCAACATTACTAGAGAAACATGCTTTTAATAATTGGTAATTATATGTGCAACGTAGAAAATAAATACTTCAATTTATGCGATATCATGGATTAGTGAAAGTAATATTCAATTTTCATTTCAAGATCGTCGCAAGTACCTACGCAATTTCGAGAGAAATATCATTTCAATAATTAATAACAAGTGTATGAGAGATAATATACAGTAGTATTCCTATGCGATTAATAAAATTCTAATCTTAAATATTTATTGATACTATGTAACGCTCGATAATACAAGAATGTATAAAAATACGCCTCTCATTGCAACATTATCGTTTTCCTTCTTCAACGTTCTTGTCAAATATTTATAACAAAGATTATTATTCATAAGGACTTGTTTCGCTTCGATTCACCTATCGTCTAAAGCAATCTGCCTTATCAATCTCGCGACGTTTATTGCGGTCAAGCGCCATTTATCGCGTTTCTCCATTCATTATCGGGATTTTTTCATCGAGCACCCGAGATAGTATGTCGGTGGAAAAGGTCGTGCCGGCAAATCGATTGAATGGAAATACGGTCTGATCCTGGCTGACCTTCGCCACGCGATGCCTATTTTTCGCGCCATTGTTGAGAGACCGCGGCGAACCGTGACGCGAGTGGTCGACACTATAAGTGTATTTACAAACCTGTTTGTTGGAAATCCATGACAAATTTTAGGCCAATTATGTTGCGATTATGACAGTGAGTCTCTGATCGAGGTTCTGATATACAGCAAGTGAAGGTTCCACAGGAAAAGGGGGGGGGATAGTCAGGCTTTAGCATTTATCGGTAGTGAAAGTTTATTTTTCAATATTTAATGTCACAACTTTATATTTTCTCGTAGGTGCTATATCAAAATAAAACGTTCTACTCGCCATTTTATTCCGCGCCGTTTTCAACTTTTACTTATAATTTTAATTAATACATCACACGTTAAATTGCAAAGAAGTGAAAGGACATTGTACACTTCATACTGTAAAACTCGGAAAATTTTTATTCAATTTGATACGACATGGCCAATGATAAAGAGCATAGAGCGTGCGAAAAAATGTTAAACTCGATATTTTAACAAAATAGTAGATGAGTACATATTCTTAAAAATGTCCAGAAATTTGATAAAGAAACATTCTTTATCTTTTTTACCCATATTTTTTATGAAAACATAACAAATATCCAGAAACCAACAGAAGGTATCATAAGTATGACATCCTAATTTGATCATAGTTCCAAATTAGAAGAAATTAAGAAGCTTGATATAATCGTTTAGAGTAAAAGAAGTTTAATATAACAGAGGCATGGAAAGATCGTGGAATTGTTCTGGCAATGTTTATGCCAATATTAAATTGTAATTTCCAACTCTTCAAAAACTCTTTAAGTATTCTGCGATAGAAGTCATGCTTTACAAAAACCGGAATATAAAGGCTTCCAATTACAGAATAAAAGATACCCTTAAGGCAATTATCAAGCGAGGTTAATTTGTCGAGGCTCCTTTTACACGTGTAAGTCCATCCAAGTACCTCAAGAGACGAAATTCAAAGGAAATCACAGCGCGCACCTGCATCATATAACACTGGTTCGAGGTAACAAGTGCAACTTCGTATAATTTTCGCCCAGCAAAGGCTGTCCACCGCAAAACAACCCCCTCAGGGAATTCGAGATCCCACCATTCTTGGCGAACGCGTTGGTGATCCTATCTTGAGATATCGTTGGCTTACAACGAGAGAGAAGGAACGAAAACACGACACTTTCTAATACTCGTGGCTAGTGGACCGCGTCTGAAATACTTGAAATTGTTGCTCGAGAAATGTTATCAATTATTCAGGAGCCACCGATTATTCCCTCTACTCTTTGCTCTAGGTTTCCTTAGTACAGTTGATAGACACTATGGATAAGATAGAAATAACGTTGAAACTAACTACACACCTTCTTATTTTCTATTCTATACTTTATCGATGGTTTTAGCGTGGAATGTAAATTCGTATCTTCTTGCGAAGATATTTAGTTGTACGGACATGATGAATGATGTGTGATCGTTGAATTATGGCAGCGAATGGGAAATGGATGGTATGAGGAAGGAATACTTGAAACAGAAGAAGACGCATTAAACATCTTGTAAAGTGTGATCATAAAATTAAGTATATCTTTTCGCTCGTTCATTGACACGAACAACTTTTTATCTATTTCCTTGGTGATTCATTCGTGAAATCATTCGTGATTTCGTTCTTTCCGTTCTTCCACTTATACAATTAAAAAACAAAAAAGAAAATATGCAGATAAAGCTATTCTACAAAGAATAATTTCAATACAAATATTCGTAGTCAATAAGAATACGTTCTCCAGCTGTTGTGAACAAGTGAACCCTTTAAAAGAGTATGAAAATTCGCCAAATTTGATTACGAGCAAATTTTAAGCGACGCACAATCATTGTATAATTACATCGTATAAATCCTTCTAAATTCCAAAGCCTGTTTAAAAGCCTATTTACAAAGCCTAAAACCAGAAAGCGGCTAAAGCCTATACTTGTTACAAAGTTCGCACAACACGCGAAACACGTTCCTCGAGAGCGATCATTATGATAAAGTTCTCCAAGATTCTCTATTTGTAAACCGGCGAACAAGAATCGTGGAAATCGTCGCGCGTAATCAGGCGTTTGCCGGCCTGGACGGAAGCGGAATCCGGGCGGGCAGATCGTCCGCTCGGCGAGCGGAGAATTTCATTGAACAGTTCTTTGCCCGAGGCCGATCCGGCCGAGCCGTAATAGGTAGGAAAATGTCTGCAGGACGTGGCAGGATATGGCAAGTGGAGCCACTCAATTCGCTGAACTGGTCTGGCGTGTGCTACCGCGGAATCAGTCGCAGCTGACGTTGAATGCCTAAGCTGACGTTTTTCCGTCAAGCATGTAAGCTAGGAGCCTAGAGTCAACAACCCCCGTGTCCCTGATGGCCTAAGCCCCGTGGCTGACCAACCGTGTGCGCGTGCAAACGGCATTCAAGATCACGAGAACGAACTCGTCGCGCGACTATGCTTGCTTCATCTGATCATAGAAAGGTATCCTAAACACGTTGAACACGTTCAAGGGTTCTGCACCCTTCTGGTTCAGATTATTTAGAGAATGTGTTGAAGGGATTAGGAGTTGATAGATTGCTGTGAAGAGTTTATTGTAGGCTCTCTATGGATGAATTTGTACGTTGGATGTGCAAAAATAGCAAGTCATCGCAGGTTTGGTTGGAATCACGATATCTATACAGTTGCGCATAATGTCGTGCATATGATGGTACGATATGTAGCAATATAACTTTTAGGAAGACTACTACTACTACTACTACGTTGCTATAATCTTTCTTGTACTATTGGCATCTATTTGAATACCTCTTTGGTCGAAACTATTTAGAGAATTTGTTGGAAGCATCAGGAATTGATAGATCGCCGTGAAGAGTTTATTGTAGGATCTCTATGGATGAATTTGTACGTTGGTTATGTGAAGATAGGTAATCGTTGGAGGCTTAGTTGGAATCGGAAATGATGGCTTATAAAATGCACGTAATGCGTATAAAATGGTATAGTATGCAACGAGATAACTTTTTGAAAGACTACAAGATTATTATAATTTTTCTTGCACTATTGTGATGTAGCGATATAGATATTGATGTAGATACAGATAGTTTTCAATTTTTGATTAACCTACATGCTTTTAAACATGATAATTATTATAGTTTGTACTGCTCTATTATCGTGTTCATTATTAAAAGAAAAGTTCGTAGCAAAACCAGGAGGTGAAAGATTTTTGATCATCGAAATAAGACGTCTATGTCAAAGATCAAAGTTGTGGTGTGTCAAGACTGGATTGTAGTTTGTATAGTAACGAATTAATCAACCAGTTATCTGTGTAGAAAACTCAACTAACGAAGTATCCACGTGAAAGGTTAAAGTTTTATGGATCTGAATGGAAGAATCTTTATTAAGTGTCCGAAGTATGGTCGCAATTTATACAGTATCAAGTGTTCATACGGTGGTAATGCGATTTTCGAATGCCATGGATTCCCGGTGTAAACAGATTTCCCGTAATACGGTATGCATGGGTGTGTCCCTTTCCATTTCGCGAAGCCTAACGCGTATGCCTTTCGCCAACGCGCTCCACGCAACTCCAGGAATGTCGTGCCGATCTCCTTCTCGTCGATCCATGGTGTTTGCGTTCGGCTCGCGGAATTTCATTGATCGTCACAACCTCTAAACCAAAACCATACATCGCTCATTTAAAACTGGACAATCGATATACGCCTCACTTTACGTCTCTACGATTCAATGAAAATGTCTATTCAATCGATGATTAATTTATCGCGTATTTACCCTTTGCTTAGACCACGTTGTAGCTTTCTGTTTAAAGGCTTGGCGCATAACTTCTAAAGTAGCTCATCGTCACCTAACTACTAAACGTTATGCAATCTTCGTCAGCGAGCTGTTGATAATCACGATCCATTCTGTCTGTCTTCATTCATAGTCTCAGTCAGTAGATACCATTCACTAACGAGTAAAAGAATCTATTATTCTCGTGTATCGTTTTCTGTTTTAAATGCTATATAGATAGATAGTACCTCGATTAATTAATTTATTTTCGATAAAGCGATGAATGTTTAAAGTTTTACTAAAATATGCAGTCGAATTATTTTCAACGACCTCGATCGTTCAAGAATCGCAAACAATTTTTAACATCTAACGGTCGGATCGCTCGCACAGATCCACATTTCTGCCTGTCAAACGAACATATACGTTCTTTCATAGTAGCTGTAAACGTGAAAATATCGATAATATTTTATCATTGTAAATATTTGCACAGAGTTTCTTCTCAATCTAAAAAATTTCCTATGTTTACCGCATCAGTGTTATAAGCAGCCAGCGAATAGAATACTTGGACGGAAATTGAAGAATACCAAAGAACCTTCAACATAAAGAATTTCTCAAACCAAAAGATAAAACGACTTCGAACTATAACGAACGAAGCATAATTCGAACTCCATCAAATGACATATAAGTTTCGACTCGAAGTGGATCCACGGGGTTCCTCGAGGTTAAATCACGGATGGTCTACGGGGTTATCAAGACTCTAGGCACGAGACTGCTCGCGCGTTCTGCTAGCTGGTTGGGCGCGCAAAAGACGACGTCTCTTCTTCTTGGGCAACGGTGGTGGCAGTGTCGCAGCTGCAGTTGCACTGCAGTGTGGGTTACCGCACGCCGCGAGCAAGGTGAAAGAATGTCAAATGATGATTGGTCATTGCGGTGGCCAATGGGTCCCCGACTTCTCGGCTGGTAGGTAGGCGCTCGCCGTTGTACGTACCGGCGCCGCCTCCTGGTGCATCGGGCTATTAGCCTGCACAAGGAGTTGCGTTAACATCGTAAACGACGCCTGGATCACTCGAACGAGCCGTGTTCGTTTGATCGAGCCGAAGATTTTCTTGACTTCGTCACGATCGATTTTTAAGGACGGTTTATTAAGCGGGAAATTCGTTTTGAATTTGATTAGCGAGGCTGATTCGGTTAATCTCGAGGAAATGTAAATGATTTTGTAATTTTTGAATTTATCGATCGAGACATTTTTGAACGAGGAATTTTTATAATTACGGCATTGACGTCAACGAATATGAATCAATTCGAAATAAAGTTGATTCGATAATTTATTTTTAATAAAAATGAGATTTTTAAGGGGAAAGGTAGAGCGCCTCTAAATAAGCGAATCATTCTGACTGAGAGATTGGTAAATCGAAGTGGCGATTTAACTGGTCTCCTCTGAGTCACAGGTTAAGAGGATGACGGATAAGATGTAATAGTAGACACACAGGTTTGCATCTTCTTAAGAAGTGCTAAAGGAGTTTTAAAAATTCTGAATTTTGAAGGTGATGATAAATAAGACGCGGTAGTAGATATACAGGTTTGAATCTCCTTAAAAGGCTCTAAAGAAGTTTCAAAAAATTCGAGTAGTTTCAAGATTTTAAAGTTTCTTAATCGTAGGTCATCATACAACACGCCGACGTGTCGGACATCGCCTAATCTACTACATCACGTGACATACTGCGCGTCCCACTACGCATGGCATGTCTCACTCTAAGGAGCCTATACTACTTTATACGCCAGTATGCGCGAAGAGAAAAATAAAAATCGGATTCATCGACCAACGTGTTAGGTAAATATTCTTACAAATGATCTTCCTCTTTAAAACTTAAATATTCTTATGAATTTATACGAATAATTTTCCCGCTGTAAAGATTTAATTTCCAAGATCCACAGCGCAATATCCTACCGAACGCTATAAACGGCTCGGTCGTGTCTAACCGGGTAAAGAAATTACTCCTCTTGGTAAGTACACGTTACATCCCACTAAAAACCTATCCATTACTGAATTTAACACCCAATTTCATAGGAAAGTAATAAAATTCCACTAACCATGCACAGTAAAGTGGATAACTGTACCTTATGGCCGACATCAACGTAATTATTCAGGCCGTTTCCACCATATCCTAGCTTTTTCCACTATCAGCCGAGTCAGGAGGAATTTCCACCAATTCAAACCGTAATCA
Source organism: Bombus waltoni (assembly GCA_014737395.1). Classification (NCBI taxonomy): domain Eukaryota; kingdom Metazoa; phylum Arthropoda; class Insecta; order Hymenoptera; family Apidae; genus Bombus; species Bombus waltoni. The sequence continues at coordinate 689,173 of JACXII010000013.1, forward strand.
TTTGCCAGCAAATTATCAATACATCGTATCCCATTGGCAAGCGCAGCGGGTAAGCGCGTTTCGACTTAGCGGAAGACGACGAAGCAAAAGAAAGCAAATAAAAACTATCATCGTCCAAAGAAGCTGAAGATCTGCTATATTAAGTAGTACTCCGTGGATGATATCGGTTGTAACTAGATAACTAATTTTTATTATTATTATTTATGCATTCAGCCTTTGGAAACGAACCCTTTGGTACATGCGATGTAAAGAAAGGAGAAACGTACATTATAAAAGCGTAAATTAAAGGAAAAGATTTAGAATCGTGGGATGACTAAATAGATCGATCGTCGAATGTACGACGTTAATATAGCTTAGTTAGGATAGCTATGTGATTTACAGGATTAAAATAGGCATATGTCGTATGGTACTGGTCAGAATAAAACGAATTGAAATTCCTTAAACTTCTGGAATTCAGATAGAATAGCCGAATAATGCGAAGGCAACGTACGAGACCCTTGAATATCGTACAAGCAAAAATGATATTAAATACGATACTTGTACTGTCCAATGCCTGAAGATTCAAATCACTAAGAACTGCGTCATAAGTCTAAGGAATTTATGTTGAATACTCTCAATTTTCTAACCATACAATTTTTATAAATACAACTAAGAAAAGAAAAAGAAAGCGAGATCCAAACAGAAATTCGTTCCACCTACCAAATATTACAACGAGTACTTTACTTTGAATATTTTACACGTTTTTCCATATTGCACGTTATCTTGTGCAAAAAGTAAAAGTCCATGCAATTTAGTCATGACTAACTGTTTGCTAACTGACGACTTGTTTCCCTCCCTTATAATTGCTCGTGACTGTGTTCCTTCTTGTCGCGAATATCTCGACAAGAGTATTTACTTCTAGCACGGTTCCGATACCGATACACCGGTACCGTTAACGCGATATCAACCTGCCGTATCGTGGCTTGTTGACGGCCCACGAACTTCGAGAAATCGCCGGAACAATGCGGCCGGCCGCGTGTGCACGCCGAACCGGACAATAAATCGGAACGATCCCGGGAACATACCACTTTCCATACACCTGGACTTCTCTTTAATGCAACTTCACGGTGGTCCGTTAAACCAAATGTTTCTTGAATATGGAGCGTTCACTTCGTGGAAATATAGTTCACTCGAAGATGGTAATCCGGTCTTTTGAAGAATGATACGCGAGAGTTTTCGGTATGTACTTTTGGGTTTATATCGCAGAAATTTGTGGAAATATGAAAGGATACATAGCGACTATGACTTGTTAAATAATTAGTAAATTTAATTATACAGGATTAAACAATCAGATGCGAGTAACGAATTTTTGTGATTGCAGTATATTTTTACACAGTTGATCAGCAATTCTAGAATTTTGTATACAATAATAATTGTAGAATTTCTGTATAGTAAAACTATCTTAAACGACAGATTACACATAAATATCTAGAAATTTCTTTCTTAAAAAGATACAAAACAACTTCCTTCCCATTTACCATTTTTATCACATCCTATTACCAACAATAAAAAATTAATTATTCTGACCACTCTGCTAAAGACAACGTGGCTACGTCTAAAGATACTATGTAAGGTACGCACAGGACCGATTCCTAAGAATTCACACGGGTCCGCGAACACACGTATATATCCACGGAAAAGCCCGTGCTCGTTTTCTCCGGTAATTCTCACGCGATATGCTGCAGGCGTTCATCTACTCGCCACGCGGATCGGAAGCTTATAATTCGACGTAGCGAGCGTATCGTTGCCTGTAATATACCGAATACCGATGCACCGTGGAGCCCCTGAGATCCTGTCTCGGGCTGCGTGTACGTGACCATCATCCAGGATCGTTCGATAAATAATTATCGATATGTCCCGGTGATGCGAGAAGGGGATGATGTCGGTTCACAGGAGGAAACTGAAACGTCTCCTCTTTCGCTGTGGCTCTATTATGGCAGCGGCACGGTGCTCGCATTATACAGACGAACCATTTTATCGGTTTTCACGACGTATTTTCACCGGCCGACCGTATAAATTCCGCCGATAGGATCTCGACAAATGAAATTACAGGCCGGCCTGGACCGAACTACATTGTACGGTACGGTATCACCAGGCCTCATCGGCTGATGGTGACTTCGTTGATCCTCGGGTCCCACCTTCGGTCAACCATCGACGTATGAAAGGCTTTCAGACGCGTGTATTTCAAGATGGATCGTTTGGTAATTCCTTGTTGTCGCTCGATTTCTGGAATATTTGATTGGAGTATATTCTGTCGCCTATAATTTTTTGAACGACATCGATAATCGGTTTAAATTTAAGATACGCTTAACTTCAAACAGTAATACGAAGAAAACAGTGTTCGTTGTTTGTATAAAGAATCGTAAGCAAGAAGCTCCTATTTAACTGTTGTGGTAAAAGTGAAGTAAAACACGAGATCTGTGTCGTTTGGACAGTTTTAAACGGTGCTTTATATCTACGAAGGTTGATGGAGATTTGATATGGTTGTTCATAGTCGAACGACGACGTGTGGCAACCTGCTTGGAACGATTTCAGCATTGGTGAGAAGTGAAATCTTAACCTTGATCGAAACTGTTTTTGAATTCAATTCAATTCAGATATAATAAATGACTCTGTAACATGGTAATCTGCCCTATGACTACCTAACATTTATCCTAACAATTTAATTGACAGATTAATTAATTCTCCACGGTTAACCAATCAGTGAATTTAGATCACGGACGAAGAAAGCGACGTTATTTAAAAAATTATTCCAAATATCTATCCATCCGAAAGATCGAAGCTTCTAATATGAACCGCGTAGAAGTGCCATTGAATTTCATTCGGCCCGTAAATCCTAACCTCTTTCTTTCTCGAACATCCTCCTAACATTATCAACCAAACTACAACACGGTGCCTTAAGTACGTGCTAACAATACTCGTGGCGTTAACAATTTTTTTCCTAAGCACGGTATCAGCGAGTAACAATCTCGAGTCCCATAACAGCGAGCGGGATGCGCCGTTCATCGACGCCAACGGCTTCGAAACGGTGAAGAATGGCGGAAATTAAAAGCGAGACGGCCGAACGAGGTATCGTAGAACGTTGGACGGTGACGGAACAGTTTCGTTCGAACGACCGTCGTTCCGGTTGTCTCGATAAATAATTACTGATGCTTAGCCACGTCCTAAAAACAGCCGTCCCGTCGTCGAGTGAACGCCATTATCCTGTTGGCTGCGATAGCGACGCTATACGAGGCCATATTCACTCGACATCGCCCTTATAAATACGGACACGCAGCCGCATTCGTTTCGTTAAGAGCACCGTGTCTTTATTTCATGGTGTTTCACGATGTGACGATCCTCTTGGCCTCTAGCAAGGGGATCGCTTAATTCGGATGACCGTGGTAACGGCGTCCGTCGTCGCGCTACAAGGAGGAGCTGTGGGAAGAAATGTTGACGCACTTAACTTTGCAACCGGCGCGCATGTTGGTTTTACGTTAAACACGCTAGGATTATCGATGTGCTTCGCGTTGTGCAATTGGAAGATTGATATTCTGAAGAGAAATGGTATTCTGGGGATCCTGGCGAGAATCTGATTCGTTATTTACAAAGTATGAAAGCTTACAATGGAACACGTAGGCTCAGTTTGTTCGAGTTTAGTATGAAATTGATTAACCATTCGCTTAACCATCATATCATATTATCGAACACGTATGAAACATAGTAACTGTACCAATGTACCTCAACTAACGTGTGAATAGTATCTATAGACTACATGGAATGACGGAAAGCCTTCAAAGAAAATCTATAGTAACGTATCTCATTCAAACTAAACCAAGCTATTTAGAAAAAAGAATTGTATTAAAAATCACAGAGTCGAATACAAGAACCTGTATTCTCCATAACCCAAATTCAGTGCGATATTCAGTCGGAAGAGGTAAAGCTCGTTTACACATTGGAGTCAGATGGCATATTGACATATGTATATGCCACAATGATCGACGACAACACGTCGTCGCAATATATGTCATCGGCATTTTCAGTCAATTCTCAGACAATTACAATTACAAATAATATTTACACCTATTATATAGTGATTCTATCATTTTCTCATTATTGAAACAAGTGTCATTGCCATGTACGCGTTCATCTTTCTGAAACTTTAACTAAAACCCTATTTTACTCGGACGACACACACGATATATCACAAAGCAGTACGTTCAAATAAAAATTGTCTAAATCGCGTTTTTTCTATTCCCCCGTAGATCGACCTCGCTCATACTTTAATATAAATGCACAAAAGGTTTTCATTCAGTCATTTAATTCCGTTTAAAGTCATCGGTCTAGAATGTGTTAATAAATAATCGCGCGAGGGCACGTGGAACGATCTCCGTTACACTATGATCGCCGATCCAAACGCTACATTTGACCGTGTGTATCGACAATGGTGTAAATCGCGGTGGCGCGCGACGTACCAGCGAGAAATCGGCGTGGATCGCAACCGATCGTGTATACGGTCGTTGGTTCGACCGGTTCGCAGGTCAACGGGGAACCGTGGTCGCCATTATCCGGCAGTCTGGTTAATTTATGAATGGATTATGAATGGACGGGGAGCCGAGTTCGGTCGCGGGCCAAATGGAAAATCGGCTTAAACGGTGCTAGCTCTCCGGGAGATAAATGATTCCGCCTCTCGACCGTAATGAGGCTTCCTTGTCGCGCGATGCTTTTTGCTTCACCGCCTCGTTCACCACGCCGTGTGATTTATCCACGATCCGGTGAACCGTTTTGGTGGTGACTAGGACGGAGAATAGAGGTTTCCTTTGGGTGATGAGTCGTTCTTAAGATGATCGATCGCAAGTCGACTTTTGGAAGTGGCTTTTTGAACGATGGAGGTTTTTTTTGTTACTAAGTTGAGGGTGGAGGTTGTTGGAGTAGAGAAGTTAAAGTTTTGAATGAGGTTCGGGACGTTGAAAATTACTTTAAAGCATCTGGTTTAGGAATATTGAAAATGTGGATGAATAAATTTGGGCTGTGAACAAGCAGAAGCAGGAAGAGGTTTGAAGAAAAATAGACTGGAAATGTAGAGGGGAAAATGTATGGATAAAAAAATAGGTTGCGAAGAGATGAACGAAAAATGTTCGTGAACATGTTCAATACGATATTGTGAATTAAAAATTTTCGTTGAGAAGCTTGAAATTTTGACAATGTTATAGATCGTCTGAGAGCAGCCTAGGAGTTGCAATTTTGTCACGCTTCTGATAAAAATGTAATAATACTTATAGACATAGTTCGTACAATCCCTTGCGTTTACTAAATACATAAAACTCTCCAGTAATTTTAAGTATGATCAACAATTTTAAAGTGATCAAATTCTCCTTTGTATCCGTCTCTATCTCGTCGTTCAATCAATAATCCAACAATCACGTATCTCCAACATATTGCACCATCAAAATTCCCTCTAACCAACAGAACACGATATTTATTTTCCGCTTTACACTTCGAAACGGCAATCTTTTCCAGAACGTGTCCATTTACCATCAAACGTCGTACTGTTACGAAAAAGACGAGGAACCGGATTCGGTCCGCGTTGGGAAAAAGAAATAAAGGACAGTCAACGGTACGATTAAACGACGTGAGGACGATTGTGTGCAAGGGAAAAGGATATACTGTTAAACCGTGATCACCGTTACGCCGCGGTTTAACTACCAATAGTTGGACAATCCAACGGAATTCATAATTATCCAATGACGCGTGGAAAATTACACGCGTTGTCGATCGAGAGCTAATTTTACCGATCGCTGCATAGAATGACTGGCGTTTGAATCGCGCCGCCTGTCTCGATGATAATGAATTGTCGATTGCCTGACATGCACCGTAGATGCGATCGATAAACGTTTGCAAGGAATGCAAAACGCACGCTCCATATCGTTTCGTTATAGTTTTCTAACGACTTTTACGATCGTTTCGAAGTTGGTTCGGATCGAGAGGCGCGTGTACAATTTTCGTTCGTTCTTCTACTTTTTGTTAGAGTGGAATTATTATTTTTACCGAGAATCTATACGAGTTTATGGAAAATTTCGAGAGAGGTTCGTGTAACAGAATGCATATGATATGCACATATACGTAAATTATTTATCGCGCTCGATCTTCACCACAATATCATGCTGAATAACAGGTTAATTTTCTGTATCAAGCCTATAGAATGAAAGCATTCATAGTAACAATTTACTAGTTGTATAGTACTCATTAGTCTATCCGTGTAAGAATATCAATTCGTATAAACGTTTACAATCTAATTATTACGAAAGAAATACACGATCCCAACACTTCATTAAAAAAAAAAAAGAGACCTATTGCTGATATCCCAACACTTCGAGTTGTATGGCAAAAGATAGAAATATATTTAATTGTAAGACATGGATCCCGCAAATTGGACACTGCGATGACTATCTTAAGCCCTAAAGAATTCGTTTTACTCCTATTAGCTTATCCATCGCCGCACCTTATCTTCCACTTTATGTCATCAAAACTTCTCGATTTTCCGATCTAGAATGATAAATCCCTGCCCATACATCAACCAGACGTTTCACGATAGTTCGAGCATCTTAATTGAGATGCCTACCCGCGTAGGATGTTCCCTTTCCTCCTCTGTTTATACATACGTTCCAAACGAACGTTGTCAGTTTCGTCGTCGATATTGTCCTCAAGAAAAATCGTTATCGCCACGATGTTCTTAAACAAGCTCACGTTTTACCACGGCCATTCGACGTTGTCTCCGCGCGCCATTAATTTTCAGGCTGGATGATCGTTAAAACGCTGTTCCCGGGACGCGAAACGAACAAGAAGAAGATCTTCATCCCCGGTGTTCTCGAGAGGAAGGGGTGCTGGCCGTAGAAAGAGGAGGGGAACGCGCTTCCTGCGAATTCGCGATCGCGAGAACGATAATAGAGACACGTACCGGTTGGCGAGGGAAAAATCGGCCGGGTCCGGTATAATAAGGCGTTCGCATTAACGTCGTGGATCATTTGAAAAAGCGACGGAAACAAAAAGAATCGGCTGGATCCGCAGGAACTGAACCGCCGTGCGTCATGCAACAAGTAAATTAAGTTTCCTCCCTTGCCTTTTACCTCGTTCGCTTTCTTTTTTTTCCCCCTCTCTCGTTTCTTTCTTTTAACGTTCTGCTTCGCCTCGTGAACGTTCCGAGAATATTTCTGTTTTCCCTTTAGAGTCGCTAATAGGAGTTGGTGGATATAAAGGAACATTTATTAGGTGGAGGGAACAAGAACGATGGCTTGAACAAGTATCGCGTAGTGATCTTTGTTGTCAGACTTTCAGACATTAAGTCGTGGTGATCACTGTTATTTAATATTATTATAGTATATATACGATATGCCTTTTAAGGAAATCCAAATGGTTATTAGTTAAGAAAACTCTAACCTGTAATGCGAGTATTCTGCGCTTCCATATTTTCATTTCTTTCGGTATAAAAGTTGTCGCGTGAAAATTTTCGAAGGACTTTTCGCTGAGTGCGTTTGATTTTATTTGCGTCCATTCGACGAGCTAAAGATGGAAATGCATTGAGAATAGAAAATGCAGACGCACGTAGGAAAATGCTGTGTGATAATATTTAAAGAATATACCGCGTGCTAATGTTCTTTTTTTTTTTTTAATACGAAGGTTCAAAAGCAACGACGAGAACATTCATCTCAAACGTCAAAACGACGTCATGTCCTGCTCTTAAACCAATTTAATCGATAATCAGGCTAGACTAAATGAAACGCAACAGCTTATAACGAATCGACGCGCTGTGATCTAACAGTTAATAATGGCTACGTTTATCGACTTCAACCGAATCCTTATTTCCGTGTTAACCGTGCAATCTGAAGCATATAATACAGGAAAGTAATAAGGCGAGCATAATGAAGCCTTCAGACCGTGACAGCAGGAATCAGTCAAGGGAAATCGAATCGGATCGTGTTAGGCGAATGCTGGCGAATCGATCAATCACCAGCAGAGACAAGTGAACTCTGTTAACATGGTATATCTCCTGAACCAGCTTTGGCAGCCCTTGAAAGCAGCTCCAGTTGAGTAGTATTAGACATTGTGGAAGCTCAACTTGCAGGTAGCTATTATAGTTAAAAGAGGAAGGGTGAAATCTGTCTATTCTTTCAATTATTCGAAAATAATAATACATTATCTTGGATTGTGGATGTGTTCGAATTTTATGATTTTTTTGAGATAATGTCGCTTTTCCAATATTTTACTATTTATTCGATTATTTGAAGATCTATGTTGTGTATGATATTAAATTTTTTAATACCGTTAATTAGTTCTTAAAAAATAATCAAGGCGGATAAAGAATATTGGGTAGTGTAAGAGTCATGAAACTAATCAAATTACAATATCTTCCAATTACTTTTTCGAAGAGCAGATCTACGTATCTCTGGAATGATTACAACGTTGCTAATCAAAATTGGGAAAAATGTTGGTAACATTAAATTAAACCGATTAAAGCGGAGCACGTACAGAATTAAAAAAGAGTCTTGATCTTAATCTGGGAAAAAATAAACATCTCTTCAGTGTCGATCACTCCACGAAATTCCCCTTACGAGAAATTAGTAACAATTATTAACAATAATTCTATAGCAAATCGAAATTAATCAGAGCATTGTATCTCTCAGAAGCCAGATTGATCAACTTCGCGTTCTACCAATTCCTCGATTACATTACATGAACACACAGTCAACATCTGTTATCCACGTTAAAGAAAAGAAAAAAATGACTTACATCCATCAGTATACTTATCACAAGAACGTATCATAATTGCCTAATTATAAATTTCAAGATAAGTTTCAAAAAGTATCGTTCGTAGCATCGTCACTTTTCCCTATTTCTCGATTTATATCTAGTTCGAGGTGGCTACTGAGAGACTCAATTATACTACAGGAATCTTCACATCGAGGAAGAATATCGATGAAATCATCTTCATCTCCGTTCAATCTTCCATCCAAACTAAGTTTCATCGAGTAATCTTCAATCTCGAACGTATCACCCTATGCGGTACACTCGTTCCCGGAACGGAAGTACACGTTCAGCGTACTTCCCGATGACTCATCTCCGCGTTCGACGACCATCGTCATCGACCACCGTACGTTAAAGAACGCGGCACAGTGTAACCGTCGCCGGATCAGCCGAGATCTCGAGGCCAACTGCTAGGCGATTTTTCTTTTCCATTCTTCGAACGGTTCGAAGGGCCAGGCCACGCTTATCGAGTCCGCTTCCTATGTCCAGTGTCCGGTTCGTCCGGTTTTCCCATGGTCCGTTGTCGAACCGCGGCCGAGCTTCGTTACGATCCTCGTGTGTGCGATCTCGTCGCGAACGCATTTCGAACGGTTTCTCCATTGTCGCGTTTCGTTTGGTCGTTCCTCTTCGAGCGTGCGCGACAGAGACGCCCGCGATCAGGTTTTCGTTCCCACAGCACCCGTTAAAAAGAATCGAGACGAAAGAGTAAAAGGAAAAAAGAAAAAAGAAACGAAGTCGCGCAACCCCTGCGTTATCGATGGTCATCCCCAAAAAGGACGACGCTGGACAGAGGTATTGGTCACTGTCCCTTTGCGTCCCTCGAGTCCCTTCTCTCACACCTCTTCGACAGGTTGACCGTGTGTGGATCTTCTGCCTCCTTTACGGAAGGAACCGGCTGACCCGCCGATCATCCCCCTTGGCTCGTTATTGTCGAGAAACCGGATTTCGACAGAGGATGGACAGAGGCCAGCAAGGGGCGACTTTGAGAAATTTTCGAGCCGAACATAGCAGCGATGGTTTCACGCGTGAGATGGGGACGTTCGAGAGGGTTGGAAACGATGGAAAAGTTTTATTTCGGCTTCTTTCTGAGGTACCGGGTTGTGTCTTGGGAAGATCGTGATGTAACGAAACGTTGGGATACTTATGTTTTATAGTTGCAACGAATTATGAACGGCTTGGGCGATGGTATGTATGGGCTGTGGAAGGTTTTTATGCGATGTTTTTGAAATTGGTATTTATGTGATGGATTTGGTGGAAAACGAAAGGAGCAGTTAGTAAAGAGTTAGCGCGAAAAATGTAAAAGGGGGTTGCTCCAAGGAAATTTAAGAAGTTAGGTAACAGCATTAATTTAGAGAAAGAGACACTCGTTTATACGGATTGGAGACCATGAAAGGCAGGGAAGTTTGACAGAGAATTGCAGAAACTGCTGGTGAGGAACTAACACGAAGAAGGGTTAGTTAAAGTAAATCGGCAATTAGATATACACGGTTAATAAGTATATTAGTATTATTAGCTAGCGAGTCTTACTTCATGAAAAAGATATTTCTTTACATATTTTTCTTTTAGAATGTTGAAGTATACCAGAGCTCACCCCTTCGATTTTTCTATCTTCTAACACTTCGTTTTGACAACTCGTTTACTACAAGTTCCTACTATCTCAAATTCGTTGATAAATTGCTTCTTTGCAACTGCAAAGGAGAACAGATAGATTTCTTTGAAGCGTCCAACAATCGTCAACTTAGAAACATTCGTGCGCTATAAAGCGTGGCGATTCTCGTCGCAGGTTCCCCTTTCGCGTCCCCTGCGAGGTGAAAGGTTTGACCCTCGGTTAGAATCGCGTTCGAGGGCACTAGGCGTCAGGCATTGTCGAAAACCGGATTTCGTCGACGGTGGACAGTCCTCGGGGATGCATTAGAATCGCCAAGGGGGTTGGAACCCCGTCACTGTAATTACTATCAGTCACAGTTGAGGAATCGAAGCTTAGAGGCTACGTGATGTGCACGTAAAACCTACCCCTTCGATCTAATTTAGAATTCTATGGATGGCAGGGAAGAATTGTGGAGTGGAATCTGCTTTCTGTCGTTTTGTGAGACGAGTGGAGAATGGTTCAGTGAATTTTGTTTCGCTGCTACCGCAAATCTACTTGAGCATTCAGATACCAGAGATTTTTGTTGGTATCTCGTATTGTTCTATTCTTTTCATCTTTCTATGGAGCTTACATTCGTTATGATATTTGAACTCCCTACCAATGTCTTTTCAAGCACCATTTCATTCTAACGAAGAAAAAAATATGAAAATATTCTCCTTCGTGAACCGACCAGGCCTTCTATATCTCCATATTAAGCTCTTATAACTTGCCAAAAAGAATATACTATTCTTCTGTACGAATCAATGTCCAACCTATATCTGCACAATTATAACAGCGTCTTTCCTCTTTAGTACTAAAAATTGTTTAACTCTCAGCTTCTAATTCCTTCAGTACTTTCTTAATAGTTCTCAAACTTAAGCTCACCTGTATATCAAGCCACGCTTAAAATCCAATCACGAAATTCTTGCCCCTAAATTCCTCTACCATTTGCTTAACAATTCTCAGTTCCATTCAGTGCAAATACCACTCAAAACATCCCAAAACGCCTCAAACATATAAGTTTCAGAAATAGCGACTATCTCATTCTACATCTCCACCAGACTCTACCGTACGAAGCTGGGAAGAGGTCTAACAGGATTACGCTCCTCTTCCACTCGCTATCATACAATGCCGCGTAATTATCTGTATGGATGAGGCACTTTCGGTCAATACTCGTACTTATCTCGCTCTACGATTCCATTGAATCTATTAGAAATCAAACGCCCATTCCTCCCAGCTCTGTATTTCTTTCAGCCCTGTACGGTACGTGCCTCGTCTAAAAATCGCCAATGTCCAACCCCCCTGCTGGTGTCCAGAGGGTGATTCTCGCATCTAAGCACGCGGCAGGTATTGTCGAAAACCGGATTTTAAGCCCAGGATGGGCAGAGAGCGCTAATGTATGCGGATGGGCATCGTACGTGGAAAAGGGGTTGCTTAGCGGACCTTTGCTGTGTTCCCTCTCTCACGGAACGAGGACAAGCAAGTCGGACGGGGGCTGACCACGGTACCGCTTGGAGCAACGGGGTCCCGCCCGATGACCCGCGGAATCCGGAAACCCGCTAAACCGGATCTATTGGTCAGTTTCACGTGTCTTACGGGGCCCCGTTTACCGGCCTCCCCTCCTCTTCCCCTCGATGCTCTGTTTGCCCAGTCGGTTGGCATTGAACGCGGCCCAAGGGCCTTCTTCTTCTTCTTCTTCTCCTCTTCCACCTGTGCACGCGCGCATGCCACTGGACATCTGCGTAATTTTGGTTCCGGCCACCGATGAGAACCGGACAACAACGCGAGTCTCAAGAATAGCGTTCGCCATCGATTATCCCAGGCTATCCGTTTCTACTGGCCGCTATCTTTTTCTTTTTTTTTTCTCTCGATGGTTTTAAGCGACGGAGAGGGAGAATCGGTTGGGGTCTTTCTCGTTTCAGGGTGGAACAAGATGGACTCGTGGTACGTTGGATACTGGACGATGTTATGATAGTCAACGGTCGTAGCGTGGACACAGGAGAGTTGGGGGGATTCTATGGAGAGCATAGTAAGTAGTTCGTTGAAGAATTCTACACGGCTTCGTACTTGAATCCTGGTTGGAGAATTGGGGATGATTCTATAAGGAATATATGTAGGTACATATACGTATGTGATTCTCAAGTACGAAGAAAGAGTTTTTGGGGTGGAAAGATGGGGATGGTTTCTTTTCTTTTGAACAATTTTCCGCAACTTATAAATACGAAGAAAATTTTTACGGTTGATCCTCTGAGAGGTGGATACACGTAATCCAGAATTTTCTGTAGATAGTAACTATATATATATGTATAATAATAATTTATAGACGCAACAGAGAATTCTGAATGAACATGAGAATTCTCAGCTGAGAATTATATGACGATGACAAATGACGGTGGCAAATTTCAAAAGTTCAATATGATAAGATGAACAAAGCAGGTGGGCTAATTTGGAGTAGTTTACGATGCTAAAAGTATCGGTAAGGGTGAATTTTAAATACAAATTCCCTTAGGATCCGGTAGAAAGGAAGGTTCAGGTTTTGGAATCTTGTAGCGGTAGCTTTCTTCCGGTTCCTGAATCGGTATTTTCATACAGCAAACAGGCTAGCCCTTTCACTCGTCCAATGAAACTGCCAATCTATCGAAATCGCCCCATTTACATATCGCTCGTTTCAATGCGTTCGTCAATTTGCACACGCTCGCAGGCGCCGCTCGTGCATTCGATGCAAATCTCGCGCTAATTGCATGTCATTGTTAACCGTATTGTTAACTTCATAATACGTAACTGCGACACGGAAGAGAATGTCAGCACGCGAATAATAGAACTTTGTCTTCGATATTGCAGAACAACAACAGAAAGAACACAAGACAGATAATTATTTCTATATAATGGATAAAGATGCAATTCCTTTCGCGCAACATTTTTTGGAATAGATGGGTTACACGATTAAACAAACGAACATTAAATAAGGATTCCTGCACATTTAGATCAATAATATCCATGCTATACCGCTATATTCTACTTCAGCCATTCTAAACGAAAGTACGGAAGCAAAAGCTTCCGCGGGAAGCTCTTCTGTCAACAGCTCGCCAAAAATAAACGCGACTATCTTCGCGTTCAATTCTCGCAATTCAATCACAATGTGCTCGCGACAGCTTGGCTCAGGTAGCAACATTGTTTCGTACGACAACGGTAACGCAATCACGCGGCGCTGTTACGCGCGCTATCGACAGTAGAAAAGGTTGGCGAGCCGTCGACCTGTCAGACAGGTTGATCGTCAGCTCCTTTGAAGTGTGAACCAGCTGTGCTGCTGACAACTATATCATAAACGTCACGAGCTCCGAACTATACGCCTTGTTTTTCACATTTTTGCGACCATGGTGTTTCGATGAATCTAACGATCGTTTTTCGGCTGAATTTCCTGCAGTTGGATCGCGAGAAATCGAGCAACGATCGAGAGTTCGCGTGATCGTCGTTCGTGTGCCGCTAGTCCGACTATACGCCAGAGATAGCATATCTTTTTTTTTTTTTTACAAATCTTTTTCGTCGTCTCCTTATTGACGGTGGTCGCTGATACGGCCTTCCTTCGGCTCGATGCACGTGTCGATATTTCATTTCGCGGACGTGCAAGGTAACTTTGATAAATGGAAGTCCTGTTCTCGTAATGCTCTCAGGTCTGATCTTCTTTACGGGTTGGAATCACGGTATATTAGATAGAGAAAAAGCGGTCCGAGCGGATAAAACTCGGTTTCCGAGTCTTTTGGAGACTTTTTGGTTACTTTCTTATTAACCACGATTGGCTGAGATTAAAATGGTAAATTGCTGATTATTCGTTCGAGTTTTATTTCGACTGACTTTCAATCGACACGAGATATCTTAGGTATCAGAAAAGAAACAGCGGAATTAAGAACGAGAATATTCTTCCGTTAAAAGTGTTCTTACTGTATTTTTCACCTAGTTTCGTATTTCTATCAGAATGATATTTATCGTCGAACCGAAGCTCAGGAATGAGAATGAGAAATTTCACGCGAAGCTGACAAATACTGGGATTAAGTTTTAGAATGTATTGCGCACAAGCTATTTTGCGTGGTAAATTTGAATAAACGCGAGCAATGATAAAAACGACGATCGTATGTCAACGGCGGCCGGCAATTCATTCGTGTAATTTGTTGCTCGAATGTATAAATCGGCGTTCGTGTACTTTGTCACGTTGCACAATCTGTGGCACCAGAATTTATCGACAGCTTAGAAACTTCCTCTTCTAACGCGCTTGATATACATTCTATATATTACACAAAATTATGGAATAAACTTTTCGCGTCTCAATCTAAATCGGTAGTTTGCAATTTTGCAAGCATCGAAAGATATTTCAGAATAGAAATACACTGTGCGTGTTTTAAGGAACGAATCATAGAAAATGTCACGCATGTTTGAATTTATATCGGCGATTTCGAACTTTATGAGAGTTAAAAGGAATCTTCAAAAGTAAACTACAACGTGTGTCTCAAATGATAATAAATAACGAATAAAAAATAATTATATCACACTTTGCGACGACGGAAAATAATTTCTCTAGTGGAATTACGGTTAGGAAAAGGCACAGGTCGAAGCCACGCTTTGAATTCCGTGGCACGCGATACGTCGTCGACGAAAATAGTCATGGAACGCGTGCAATAAAAATGATAATTTTATCAGCCAGTGTCCTTCTTGAAGGAGGAAAGATCCCGATCAGGATAATTTATGGACGCATTCGGATCAGTTTGCATTACTGCGCATGGAAATTTTGACATTTCATTATCTCGCGAAGTGTCGCTTCCGGGAAAAAGATCGCACGTTTATGCGTGCTTTTTTTCGCTCGTCCAATGAACAGAAAGTATTCTAAAGCGAGAATCGATTTTACTCTTTTCGCATAAACATTGTAAAAATGGATTTTTAAGTGACGCTATCGAAATGTTTCATCTGGATCGTGGAATAAAAAATTCTGAAAACATCTGTATCTTAAAATTTGGTAATATTTACAATCCTTTGAAATTGTGAAATTCATTCTATAAAATGCGAGAGTATAATAAATTCGTCTTTAGAAACTGTCTTACAATAAAAATCTAAAAGTTCACTTAATAAAAAGCAAAAGTTCTAAAACTAAAAGTTACCATATCGAAAATCTTGAATATATCATATTCATATTTTACGTTCATATTCTCACGTTTTATATTTATACTTTTCATCTGGAGAACATTATGTTAAACTTGAAACACTGTGAAAGCCGAAGAAACTAAACAAGATATTAAAACACTTTAAAAAGATAAAATATCGAACAACCTTTTCTCCACACTAAAAGTATCAAAAAAAAAAAAAAAAAAAAAAAATAGGAAAATCTCCAACTCTCGTTCGTATTATGTTATCGAATTTAAAACACACGAAAACTTAAAAATCCCAAAATAAAACTTTTAGATAAAAGAGAGCGTATTATAAAATGTCGACACCGTAAGAGCTTAGAATTACGAATAAAATATAGGGAGGATTCGCAGCTTTAGACAATCTTCAACCTCTATCCGCAAACTTGAAACATTTTAAATTATACTGAAGCGCCATTACACTCCATAAACGACTCTTTATATTCAACTTTTTCAGCCGAGGCCTCCGTAAACACTTTGCAACGTTTCCACATATCAGCTACGGGGCCACTACGGCTCGAAAATTTCGGGAATTTGGTGTCGAAACGCGGCGCAGAGGATTCTGCCGTGTTTTCGTTTTCTGTTCCCCTGGCTTCTCTTTCCTTGTATCGCGAGCACGTCGCCGAACGACGCGTTAAGTCAGGTCATGTTATGGGCTTATCTCCCACGAGACGACGCGGAGAAACTCAAGAAGGCCCCGACGACGGTTCCAGCGGCGCTGTTTCATTCCGGGCCCCAGGCCGCGTCGTCCTTTTGCGGATTTAATTTATGGAGCGATTTTAATACCTAAAAATACCGCGCACCGTCCCCGCCTCGAGATTCCACGCGGTTTTTGGCCTTTCCAAGTCCACGCCCCTCTCCAACCAAATTTCCTCTCCTCTTTTCAGTCCATTTCTTCTTGTCCCTTCTCTTATTCCTATATTAGTCTGTCTTTGCAACGTTTTATTATTTGCTCGTTTTATTCGATAGTGAAAAGAGAAGATCAGAGGTAGACGGAGCGGCGAAAAGAATATTTGCAGACCAAACGGAGAATCATGGGAGAGAGCCGGCTAAAGAGACAAGAAGATGTATCGAGGCGGAAATTTTTGCATGAAAATATTTTGCGATATGGGAATTTCAAAAAATAAGATGTCTAAATAGCGTTAGATTCGGCGAGACAATGATGCTGCAGACTGAACCTTTACGCACTGTGTTTCAACAGACAAAAATGTCTTATCGTATCTTCGGTAATTTAAAAGTTAAGATCATATTCGAAACTCTGTAGGAAATTAAGAAATATGTCAAACTTTGCGGAGGCTTGGAGAATGTTTGAAATTTTACAGAAACGTCGTTCGACTGAAGCCAGCGATTCGATTATTATTTCTTTCAGAAAACAGATGGTCCCAGGCATGAAAACATTCCTTAAAAGAATTCTCCAATTTTTACATTGCGCACGCGTATGCGTGTAAATGCACGGAGGCTGACACTTCGCCTTCGATCGAACTGCAACTGAATTGTAGATATCATAAATCGATGATACAGCCGGTGTATATCGTACACACGCTGCAGGCTTTTCAACGTCTTTCGCCGGGTTACGTTAGCGAGGCAACAAGTTATAGGTTTCGCCGTGGCTAAGTATGATTTATCGTGACCAGTTGCGTGCACGGACGCTGCTTAGCTCAGTCTTCTGGCCCGAAACGTTTCCTCTTCTTTTCGCCGTTTCATACTGCTTGCTTTTATTAGATGTCGATTCCATCGACGCACGAGATCCTGAATTATCATAAAACGTGGGAGCCAATGATAAATGCCGGCATTTCGCTGGAAAACCGGACGATTTGCATGAAACGCCATGCAACGAATTTTAGATCTGTCTTTTTTTAGATAAAATGTCCTATGTAAAGCAGCATTTTTTCGTTTATCGAGATATGTTTATGATCCCTTGCGTAGATATATGTTATACAATTTATTAAGAAATAACGATTAAATATTTTAAATTTCACGAGGAAAGATAGAAACGACGCAGAGAGGTAATAAAACTCCAATCTTTTTGGATGATTTGATGAAATAATAGATAGGACATCATAGTTACAGGATAATGCAGACAGATTCCCCTCGTTAATAAGATGGAGAAGCAGCGAAGAGATTTTAGAAAGCAATATTATTCCTTTCTTACATAACATACTAACTCTGTTATGTTTAACCTAATTATATTCTTTCAACATCGAGAAATATCTTTAGTTTGAACCCGAAATATGAACAAAGTCTTATTAAAATTATCTTATGCATAATTTCTCGTTTTAATCGTATATGTTAAACGCCTTAAAACATTACAAATACTTGTCGTTTAATAAAATAACAGTAAGATTGGAATAGAAAAATTCGAACGATCGTAGCAGAATTCAGATGCTCACTTCTAGCCACCGAGTGACATAAAAGTAAGGAAATCAACAAAAATTGCCATACTTTTGCCGTGAAAAAAATATCTTCCAGCGAGATTGAAATGGAAATTCTCCAGTTCATTCATCGAAGCTCAAAAGCTTCCGATTCCAGAGACGCGGAAGCAAACCACCCCCGAGCAACCTGGAACCGGTCCGCGGATCGACGTGATTAATTTGTGGAAGAGAGGCAATGGGACGCGAGTTCGCGACCATCGACTAGCGATTCGTCCGGATAAAGGTGGGATTATTGAATTAAGCATTCCTTAAAATCTCGTGTGCCCCGTCTCGCGGCATTAATACACAGTAAATTACGCGGCGGAACATTATCTGCGCGCCAGACCTGATAAATGCCGACTATATCGGGTCCACGATAATTCCTGCTGGACCAACGATAAATTACCGCGGCGAGTGATATAGCGGCGTTCCACACGCAGACGATTTTTCTTCGTATCGAGAGCTGCCGTGAGTTTTTCCGCCGCGAATCGTTCCGCGACTTCGTTACCCCCCGCGTGACCGATTTCCTTCGAGAAACGATAATTCACAATTATACTGGTTTCTCGCGAAATCGCGTATAATTATCGCGACGTCATAATCTACGTAGCGTAATTCAGTGGCGTCTGGTCGAACCGTGACGAGGAATTCTCTGCGTTGCTGCGATCGAGCTGCTGCGATTTCTTCGTACGAGAATTACTCGGAGCAAGATAGGATTGCTCGAGTCAGTCGATCTTCGACGTCTTAAAATTCAACTTTGATTATTGATGGCAATGACGAAGCTTCTTGCGCGTTATGAAATTTGAAGCGTAGCAAGGGAAGATATTGAAGGCAGAAAATAATTTGAATAACTTTATGACAGGATTTGAACGAAGTTAGATATCAATTTTAGTTGGATGTAAAGCAAAGGAAGTGTAAACTATATTTAATAAATCAATAGTACTTGGAACAACGATGGTAACAATGACTCTCAGTTACGAAGTAAGTGCAGATAAATTTAGAGGAAAGAGTGATGATTGATCAGGAGGATGCAATGTAAGCTACGAATAATGTACTTGCATCAAGGTGATTGTATTTAGCAGCAGTTTGCTGACGTAGAAAGTTTGAGCCTAATTATTTGAATCAAAAAATCCACGAAAACAAGAATCGCTTGACAAAGGACACTTTTAATTGGACGTTCTAACACAGTCCACAGTTAAGATCAAGGATCAAGAGAATTATGTAACTTTTTGATATATAATTCTATTTAAAACATCGATCGTGGAACCTTTCTAGAGAACGTTCTCACGTTATAAGTTCCGCTGCGATCAGATAAAGAAAAGTTCTTGAAAATGAAAGTTGAATAGAAGTTAGAATAGACTACAATATAGAAATAAAAATTTTTCTATGACAATAATAGATATTTTGTTCATCGATGAAGCGTTAAAAAAGTTTTCAGTTATTGTAAAAAGATACTGTATACCATTCAACGAATAGTATTACGAAAATATTAAATAATCATTACAGTTAAATTGATATTCTGAATATGTTATTTATTTGTAATCATTACGTAGATAATTTACAGTTCAAAACCTGTTTGCGTTTCTCTTTGGAATGAACACTTGGGAAGATGTAGACGTTTGCTGAATACATACTATCACGTTGAATAGATAAAGTTACATGATACAATAATACGTAGATGTATATTCAGATATTCTATTATAGAAATATACATTGTATATCGTATTATATACATATGTTTTATTTATTGAAGAATTATTATGTATTTCAGTAAATTTGAATGACAAAAAAATGTTATTTAAATAATATTTCCGATTAATTCTCTTTTCTGCTCAATAGTTATGAAACCGTTAATTACTTATCTTATGATTTTTATACCTTTTATTGATACGATATTACACAGTTAAATAAAATTAGTACCTAATGGCCTGGTACTTTTGTTCATCCTATGGGACCTTTCTAATTACACGTTCTTACGTAACTTGTTTCCATGAAACTGTTATCGTACAGATTCTGAGATAGCTGCTGCGTGAGAATGCTTTTTTAAACTTCCCAAAGGCAACATTGCTTTCCATGAAAAAACAAAGATATTTTCTAAAACGAAACATATAAGTCCGAACAGAATATCGTTAAACACGAAAGGACATTGTTTACTTCAATGCCTGATTAAGATCTTAACACGTACCGAGATCTAAATTCGCTACTTGAATCAAAACTCATGCTACCTCGTCTTAATCAGTTTAGGTTCGCAGTTCGATTAAAAACTCGATTAAAATCCAAGCTACAACTCATCTGGGAAAAAGGAAAAAGCAAATTGAACCTCGCGTTCCAAGATCGTCGACGAGTATCAAGATCGAAGGTGGCTATCGCAGAATCGGCAATCGTCCACTAAATCATCCACCGTCATTCGAGGCGGAGCACGTTAAGAAGATCTCGCGAGGATCCCGCGGCGCGGGCAAACTCATCGATCGAAGCTAATTAAAGCGGTCTCGGCCGGTTAATCTAATTAAAGCGGGGTCAGCCGGTAGCTCGGTGACAATTCAACAGAACGACCAGGACGAAGAACACGCACGCGAACCTCGGTGGGTTGCAACTGCGGCACCAATGCGCGCGAACGTAAATCATAATGCTTAACCATGCCCAAAGCAGGCTCCACCTTCCGATACCGGTGGATACAAGAGTGCACGAGCTGCTAATGGTACCGGGTTTTCCATCCGTGACGCCGCTCAGGCGAGTTCTGGAACTTTGGACGAGAAAAATTGGTGGAAATTGATGGAACGATAAGAGTGAAGAGATAAGCGTGAATTGGATTTCTAGATATTAATCTTCCATGCCGATTAGACGAGATATCGCGATCCGAAGAAGTGGCCTTTGTCTGGAAGTTATTGTACGTTTGAAAGATTTGAGATAACGGTGAATTAAGTTTGCGAAATTATAAGAAGCTTGTTAGAGCTCTTTCAAGATCGAATATCTCACAGGCTGTGAGGGATACTTGTTTCTGGTTAATGATTATCGATGGGAACACGTTCTTTCTTGTGTTTTTGTATACGTAACTTTTCTCAAGTTTTGACTGCCTCTAGCACGCTTGAAATTGGCAGTATGAAAGATCTATCCAGGAAACGGAAGTTTCTTTTTAGCTGGGGGAGCTGCCGTATAGGGCAGAGCTGCGCAGCTTCCATAGTAATGCATTGAAATTAGAACTGTTTCGAAAATCTCGATATATATTTATTTATTGTTATTTAGGTACGTGACATCGAGCGAGAAAGGCTTAATTGCTTTTAATTATAAAACACTATATTCCTAAACAGCATCAGAGACTTCGGCGAATGACTCGTTTAAAATCAGCGGATTTCATTGTTTAATGCAAGTTACAGAGAAGAACGTAGATTATAATGAACTGCCTGATAATATGACAGAACGTTTCTTAACACATTCAACAGGATATTTGATGAAAGAATCGGTTGTTGAAAGGACCAAGCCTTTCAATGGGCAAAAATTGCAAAGATAAGATCGTTAACAGGATCACGAGGTACCGCGTTAAGGCAATGATCTGATAGTGAAGTGAAAGAAAAATCGCGATAACATTTATAGAGGTTACAAAAATACGAGGAATACGCTTGCTGCGGCCATATCTCAGGGTGAATGATGGAGGCTTAAAGAAAGGTGGCCGTCCGACTCAGATACATGGAGCATAAAAGTTGATTAATCGAGCAATTTTCGAGTTTCCTGAGAAACGACGGGTTGAGAGACCAGACCCGAACAATACCATTAATAGGAACTTAAACTTAAAAAATCTCAGATGTTACATACCTAAAGGAATCTTTAGAAGGTTTAGAAGAAACTCACCGCCCAACGATCGCCAAGAAGATCTAAAAATAAAAAGAGAGATCGATCAATAGTATAAAATACGACAGATACATGGAAAAAAAATCTATTTTCACTTTCACGAATTATTCAAAATATTCTTTCCCGATACGCAAACCACCAGGCTTCGCTGTTCGATATCTCTATATTCTACCTATCTATCTATCTATCTTCGCCATGTTCAATCGTCTCCATAGAAACGTAGATCAATAAACAGTATGAAAGACACCCAATATTAAAAATATAGAAAATCAAAATATCCTTTCTTCGTGCATCAACGAGCGTCTCTCTACTGTTCGGTTGGAAATTCTCGTCGCTTCTAACCGCCCTGGAAACGCGAACGGCGCCTATGCCATGGTAAGAAAAGCTGAGATTCCTCGATTCGGCTGGCGTTGTACGTTTTATCTGTGGAAGCGAGGCCGACAAGAGCGAGCTGTCGGATTCGAGAGCAGCGTAAACGTAGTTACCGTGCACGGTGCCTCTCTTTCGCGGTGACTAGTCGTGTTGCTCCGGTTAAATCCTTCGGTGCTATCTCGAGGCGGGCCTGATAGGCTGTCCCTTCGCGAACGATAACGCTCGCGAGAGATACGCGACGAGATTACCGCGGCCCGAGCTCGTTCGAATTTTGCAATGCAGATCCTGGCTGAGCGATACGCTGAATTGATGGAGCGGAGAAAAAGAGGCTCCGCCTATAAATTGAAGGACGTCGCGATTTTGTCACGGAGGAGACGCGCGTAACGAGCCATAACGTATGCAAATTACATAAGAGATCGCTTGACACGGACCTTTAAGTGTCTTCCCTCCCTCCTCCCCTTCTCTCTCTTTTTTCAAATCTCTTTGATTTGTTATGCTTCGGAGAAGAGACTTTTTCATGATGTATGGAACTCGAGATGAGATTGGAAATTAATCTGGAGTGTGGGTGGATGGAGATTTTAATGTCCTTTGTATCGTACATGAGAAGCAGTTGTTGGTAAACGATTTTTGGTTTTAGGTTCGAAGAATCTCGTGTTGGGAGTACGATGTGCTCGTCTTTATAGGAACAGTTTTTAATCCTTTTAAACCGGCTATTGTAAAGTACAATATAAGCTACTGATTAATCAGTTAGCTGTTTTCGGTGCGTATACTCATAAAGAAGTGGCGATATTTCGTGTTACGACGAGTCCTGTCAGTAATAAAATTAAAACACGCGTACTCTGTGTTTGACGAGTATACTCGTCGTCGCTTACTTTTTGCGACACGTTTTAGGTACACGCTTCTCAAAGAGGTGGCAACAGCTAACTGGTTAACCGAGCGATAAATGTATTCGTTTTCGATGTAATTGATCTCAATTTTTAATTTAATATCTTCTATATAAAATCACTGTGAAAGACGCGTCTCTATTATTCGCGATCGATCGAAAGTAATTTTTCTCGTTACGCGAAAGATAATTCGTTTTTGAAAGAGTCAAAGGTTTCGTAGATGCAAGGAAAACTCGTTAATGTACGTCTGAAATATTTAATCTTCGTCTGAAGAGATCTATGGCTGCTATTTTCGGATCAATCACGAATCAAATAAAAGCGAAATCTTTTAAATTCGCCGTTCTGTCCTTTCAATTTCATTAACACGTAATTAGTTTAACACGCGTAAACTCCAAACCCGCGCAACGTATATTACGAAGAAATAAAAAATTCAATTTCCAAAGAACATTTATCATCCTCCTTCGCTAAATTATCGCTTAATTCGAAAATGTCATCTTCTTAAGTCACGACGATCCTTTCGTCGTATTTTTCGACATTATTAACGACACCGATCCATTAACATATTTTTATTAAGCGAAGGAATTAAAGCGACAAGCTCTCCGTCTCTTATCCAATCCAATTACAGGCACGGAGAGCAGGAACGAGGCAACATCGGGAACGAACCGCGAACAATTTCATTTTTCCATTGCCGCGTAACTTCTTCGATCTCCCTCTCCACGCGTCCCTTCTTTAACCGACCCGGTGCGTCGGGACCATTCATTGAAATTACACGCGACGTAAGTTACTTCTCGCTGGAATTTACATTGAAATTGTAATTAAGCCGCGGCGATCGCTGTTTTATCTGAAATTAACCGACAGAAATCCTGGTTCGGGATGCTCCAACGTATATAGATGTAACCGGTGTGTCGCATAGAACCAGTGTTTCTCAAAGTTTTCTTCCGTTGAATTTCGAAGCTTGCTCGTGGAATGCTATAGTGTACGAAAAACGGCAAATTTCCAATAAATTCTACTCGTCGAATACCGTAGCACTTGAGAAATAACGAATATAGAATTTTACTCGTCTAGCGCTGTAGTACGGTTGCCCAAGAATAATGAATTTTGAAATCTATTCGTTAAATGCTATAATCCTCGAGAAGTAATAGATTTCGTAGCCTGCTTTTCGAGTACTACAGCGCTCAAATATTACCGAATTTTAAACTTGATCCATCGAATACCGTAGTACTGGGAAATATAAATATTAGTTAATAATTTTCGATTCTTTAGAAGTAAATTTAATCTAAAATTACTCTAGAGTATAAATATCTACACAGTAGCAAAGTAAACAGGAACATAATGATTATAAATGCGTTTCTTAACGCCCGTTAAAATTGCCATGTTTCTGCGGAAGTGCTAATAATAGTTATCCAATTTAACATCCTTTTTCGAAACGTCGATTATCTACTGTAAAAATATTATCGTTATCGTAGAATCGTTCGATGTCGCTCGATGTCGCTCGATGTTCCCGCGATTACGTATGTATTTATGCGATAGGTTTATGAGGATGTTCTCTTTTCGTCCAGATAGGATGTTTTATCGGTGTATCTAGATCCTAGGCACGTTGATTATACGCAACAGTATAAATACAGAAAAGGGTAAAACAGGCGCATCTGCATGCTACGTATCATGAATATTTATTCGAGAACCGCGTGTCTTCATTTTCCTCGAAGCGTCGTCGACTCCTTGTCCTTTTGCGTTCTGCCTATTTACATTCCGCCACGAAGAGCTTTGACATTCTACTTTATTTATACTCTGTCGCGAGGCTTTACGATTCTACCGACGAACGTTCATCATCTCTCGACGTACGCGCGATGTTTCATTAAGAACAGCCAGTCGAACCAGAGATTTAGCAAGCTGTGTGATTTCAAGTTGGGCCTTTTGAAAAAAGAACAATCTCATCTGCACATCGTTCCCCTGAAAAGATTTCTACGAAGAACGTTTTTACAGCATAATTGAGGAAGGACAAGGCCTACGTAATGTAGAAGTCGAGTAGTCGATGTTTATTATAATTATTGAGGAAGGACAAGGCCTGTCTGGCTAATCTAGCAATCCGTGTTTGTATAGTATAGTGGTTAATAAAGAGCAGATTATAGCGGATTATAGCAGAGTAGATTATAGCGGTTGACGAAAGCCAATGTCTGTGCAGTGTTGTGATCAAACAGTCATTATAACCTAGTAATCCAAACGTAATCCAAAGCAAACCCAAACTATCTCCAAACATGGTGCTACAATTGCACATCGCCAAGTACAAATATACTAATTTCCTCCAATCTACTAAATAGATCAATTCGCATACGAATAATACCATTTAATATATCTTCAAACCATCTCCAAACATGGCGCTGCAATTGTACATCGCCAAATGTATGTATTTGTACAAATGTGTTAATTTCCTTCAATCTATCGAGAAGATCAATTCACACGCGAATAACACCATTTAATACATCTTCAAACCACCTCCAAACATCATACAACGATTTATATGACTAAGTACGTATTTACGACGTATTAATTTCCTTCAATCTGCCAAACAGATCAGTTCACATATAAATAACAACATTCGATACAATAAATTCAAACTATCTGCAAACATTATACCACAACACCGCATCTTAACAAACTCGTTGAACCACCTTACTAATGGAAACAAGCAATGACTAAAATACCATCGAATACAACATCTTCGAACCGTCTCTAAACCACCTAACATTGCACAGAGCGAAACAAACTTGTTGAACCAGTTCGCTAATGGAAGAAAGCGATGAGAAACACTGTGTCCTGAGCTGCTTATCCAACGTTCCGGAAGCGACAGATCCGCAGAATTGATATTTAGATTAGTTACCAAGACGAGCCGTACCGAGCCACGTCCCGCGTTATTACCATCGATTATTTCTACTATTTGCACGCGGCCAGATCCCAACCGAGCCATAACACGCTCGCGAAAGGGGAAGCTTTCCTCGTTCGATTGGCTCGATAGCCTAACGCACCGCGGGCGTTTGCAATGCTAAACCGGGAATTCGCGACAAACCACGGTTCCGATGTTCCGGAACGAATGATAAACGCGTTCGCGACCATTCTACGAGAGTTCGCGCGAATATTTCTATTCGTATTCAAGATGATATACGTACATAGTTTTGTGTACAACGATTCGATGATCTGGGCGTTGCTTTCCAGGCGGGAAAACCGGAATCGAAATCAACGTGTTTTTCGAATAAAACGGGACGATTCTATCGAGCGGATTATAGTAGCGTACGTATGTATGTTAGTGTCTTGATATTCTAAACGCGTAAATTACTCGGGGAATGCTGCGAAATCGACGAGCTACGCATAAATCAGAGATTATGGCGTTTCGCGGATGATAATTCGTTGCCACCCGTTGCTTGTTATTTTGTGAAAAAAAAAAACGAGAAACCGCAGTGTTATTCTGGATTTTGTTTTTGCTATTATTTATGGGGAAATTGTGGTTTCTTGGGCGTTGGAAATGCTGGTAATTCGAAGATGGATTTAGAATGGTTCGAGGATTCTTAGAAGTAATATTTCGTGGAATTTAAATATATTTTTAAAAGTGTGACCGAGTTTTTGTAAAACATATGAATAATAGTTTCCTTTCTTGCATGCTTTTTCATTTTGATTCCTTAAACATCGCCATCGCGTCATCCAAGAGATGAAAACATCTATATTTATACGAGACAATGACAAATACCGTATTTCTTTTCTCGACGTTCTTCATAGAAAGATCGAAGTTTCGTAAAAACAGAAGATGATGATTTTCGTCGATACGGATCTAAGACGCGTTAAAAAAATAGAGTTGAAAGAGGCGATAACAATTACTCGAATAAAGTAACGACATTTAATTGGAATTATTCGCAAGAAAATTGAAAATTGAAATCGTTGCAAGTCTGTTGTAATTTTAACGATGGATGCGTTCTATAATCGTTCTAGTTCTAAGAAGGCAATCAGAAGATGCAGTAACAGTAACTGTAATGGAATAATGTTAAATAAGAAACGTCCTGGCGACACGCGACCATAAAACATCGATTCCAACAAACGAATTAATGACGTTCATATTTCGTAGCCTTCACTTCCGCCCTTACATCCATTTCTAGCCCGTAGCAACAATCGTTACGACTTCATCCCGGTGATCCTTATCGTGGCGTTCGCGTTGAATAAATCCCGAACCTGATTATCGTTGGCTGCCGTGGGCAATAGAGGGGTTATGCGCAACTAACGAAATCGCTAGAACATTGTTCCACCTTGATAAGATTTGTACTTGTCGCGAAATGATTTAAGAACGGTTTAGCAAGAAGAAACAAAAGGACTGCTAATGAAATGGTAGACTCAGATGTTTGTTTCGACACTTGGAGCTGTTCAAAAATTAGACCATTGTATGAACGGAATTTTTATTGGCACTGTTAACTATTTGTCTTTTAATCTTCGAGTTTTATTGTTTCTATTTCGAATAATCGTAACGTTACATCGTCTGCTGAATAATTTTCAAGATTTTCATCATCATCGGTAGGAATAAATAAAATCTCTTCGAAAATCTCACCTAGTAATTGGCCCCAGAACTCTCTTAATTCCCTGTATCTAAAATTTACGCGATTTTAATATCTTCCACCCGTAAAGAAACTTGTGAAATATTTCGTAACCTTGAAAGTTTACTCCCTCGATCTATAAAAAGTCTTCTCAAACATCTTCGAACGAATCTTCACGCATCTTCCCTCTCATCTTACCACTTCTTACCACGACAGCAGTTTCAGAGTCGATTACGAAATACCTAACTGCTATAATAAATACAATATCGGTGTCGATACTTTTTGTACCCATTGTACATGCTAACTAGTCTCCCTAAGTTAAGTCACCTTTAAATCCCACAAACAACCGCCGCGTAAACTGTCGCGCGTAAACGTTTTCCAATTCATCTCTCTTACAAGCAAACGTTCCTCAGATCTGTTTACACCCAGCTCGCCATCCATCGTCGATCCATAAATCGTCGGATCGGCTCGTACATCTTTACACACGTAGCTACATACTTATACACGGGCGTGGATCTTAGCCAGGCGGATCGGGCACGGAACGACGCTCGGCCGATTATTATTGGCGGAATAATTATGATCGGTAGGCCGTTTCGTTGGGAAACGAACGCGGCGTATACGAATCGTCTCGCATGCTTGCTCGTAATTAATAATGCAAAAGGCGTCCACAAAGCTGTCAGCCGCGCGACGCCGCTTCGGCTGAAGCAGGAAGGAGAAGTTGGCGGAGGAGAAGAGGAAAAGATGGAGGGAGAATCGCAATTTGCCGATAGGGGAATAGGAAACGCCTATACTCGGCCGAGTCTCCATTCCAGTCTCTCCTTTTCTACTCTGGTCGCGCGACTTTTCCTTCGTTTTCCTTTTTGCCCGGCCACGCGTCGTCTCTCGCATTTTTCTATCCTCATCCCCTTCTGCGCCAACCAACCCCGACCTCGTGTTCGAGCTTTCCACGCGACGCAGTCCTCGAGACTTTATACATCGCTGGCTGTGTTCGCTCGCGTGTTACCGTTCCACGATAATATTTCCCGCGTGTACCTCGTTGATTTACGACGCGAGTCTATCGCGCGCTACCTTCTCGCGATTCGGCTTTATTAAAAAGCGACGATCGCAATTGCAAGAGGATGGAACTCGCAACTGGATGTCGGAGGGGTGGTTTACTGATCGAACGAAGGGTGCGTGCGAAGAGAGTTTTCTGGGGGAGCTTTTCGACAATTACCCTTACGTAACCTCTCCGGTCTCGTTACGAGCATTTCATTCGTTCGCCGTGCGACAAAGCTGTTGGCAAAATGATTGTCTCCTTTCGTCATCAAAATTTTTAGAGGGCATTTTTCATGGCAAATGTGACAAACAATTGTATTATATTTTGTTGCTATTATTAGCACGTTTTTAATCTCGCGGAAGATTTATCAATCCACGACGACGCAATAACGAATGAATAACGCTTCACCTCAGGAATTGTACGATTATTTGTTTCGCGTTTCGTCGTTGAGAAATCTCACGAAATTTCCACTCACCGAAAGAAAGAAATTTCACCTAGGAATAAGTTCTTTAGGGTGAAAGAACGAAATCGGTCTTCGACAAGTATTCTCCGGTAAAGTTCATATCCATGTGTATATTGCACGTTTTTTAATAAAAAATAGTCTTCATAAACTACGTTATATTCGATGAAACTTTCTCCAAAGGTCACCGAGCCAATCCCCATCTTCCACATCGTGGCTGTCAAACAAAATACCCGATTCGACACGCTCCAAACAGTCTCATAAAAGTGCTACAGTCTACCTATAGTCGTTCAGTCTTTCCTTACATTCTCCGAACAATTTCTCCCTTAAAATACGTTCCGTCGTTAAAGAACATATAATCGGAGAATCGCAAGATCGAATCACGTCGACGTGTAGACTTCCTCGTTCTCTTCGGTCGAAACCCCGTTGCTTTATACGAGCTGCCAATTAACATATCATCCGATTGTCTCTCCACCAGAGATGCCATCTCAATCCTCCATTTCCATTAAACGTAAAAGATCACGATTGTAAACTAATTATAACTAAATTTTACTTTCAACCGCTCGCTACCAGAGGATCCCTGGCGGATGCAATTTTTCTATATAGAAATTTAAACGGTCACATTAACCGCATCGAGCTCTTGAGTCTCGTCGACTTTCATATATCACTGTTCTTTATCAAATCATCAAAGCTGTTTTATGTAAACGCTTACACGGCTGCAGGTTGCAGGAACGCATGAACGCGATAAATAAAATATGCGAAGTAGGGAATAACTTTCGCGATCAAGTAAACTTTTTCTCCGCTGTTCAAAGATTTACGACCTCTTCGCGTATTTAGAGCACCGATCAACCAGTGGTAATTTTATGCATCGGATGACTTGAAATTTCAACCGATCTGCTTCTTTCTTTTCTCCTGTTTTCTCGTATTTTCTTGTACTATGCCATATTAAGTTTCTACGAAGCCAAGTACATCAACATATAGTTTCGTACAATCTAAACGTTAGGGAGGTTTCCCTGTTTATAGCGAATGAAATTAAAAATTAAATTCCGCTTATTATTCAAGGATCATCGAGAAAGGTCTTCGTAACTTCGTGCACGAGAATCGTTTGAATCGATTTGAAAAGACAATTTTTCACGACTTGGAAAGTTTCTCCGTGTGATGCAACGGCATTTCGTCCCGCGGGCGATTGGGTAAAAGCTTGAGATCGATTAAACGATCTATAATGGACGCGTGGCCGTTTCACCGTCGCGAATCCGCCATTAAGGAAAAAAGAAAGAGGCGGGAAAGTCGAGACGATTTACGCGCGGTATTTTATAACTGCGTATAGATAACTGTTCGTAATTTAATGAAACGATCGAACGAACGATAATTCCGATAATTCGTCGCGATTTTTAGCGACGATTTAATCGACGCGCGCACCGGGTGGCGCGCAATTAGAATATCGACTATGACCACCTTTGTGTTGCTTTCGTTCGAAACGATTTCACTACGAGTCCAGTTGAGAAAGCGTAGATAATAATCGAGTCGAGATAATGGTGAATTTTTGCTTTTGTCTTTTGGGCGTTCGAATTTGGCGTTTCGTTTCTCGAAACTTGTTGTTTTTGGCTGATGCGAGGATCGTGATCGATTTGATACAGCTACGTGCACCTCGATGCATTCTCTCGCCATGGGGCACGAAACCTTTCACTGACGTCTTCTCACCTTTAACCTCCGAGGAAAAGTTCTCGACGCTGGAAGAATTCCCTTTCGCGCCGCGCTCCTCGCCGAAATAAACACCTTTCACCCTTCTCTATCCAGGATTAACATTCACGAATATTTCTAGGCAAAACGTTGAATATTCAGTGCAATCCTCCTTTTAACAGGGCAAACATTTATAAATCGTACAGCGAGTTCGGTACGGTATACTTTATATTTAGAATAATATCGTTACGATGGATCGTATTCCTACATATTCTTATTTTAGATACCCGTGAGAAATTTATCATTGCCAGCAATTTTCAGGAAAAAATCAAGATAATTTAGTAGAAAGTTTGGAATCGGTATCAGTTTAACGAAATTATTTTTTTAGTCATCTAAACTCTATTTTTAGTTACTTTCGTGGTTGCGATACTCAGTTACTCAGCCTAGCGTTGACAGAATTATGCGAATCATTTAAAAAGGAAATTCATCCGCTCCAATTAACGAAGAAAACTGTTGATGTTACGAGCGTTTCTCTCTTTATAACAAATTTATTTTGCTACTTAATATCGCGATGAATAAGTTCATGAAAATAAGTATTTTGTTCCCTGTGAATTGAACATAAGAACGAAAGAAAAGGATCCATAAAATGTTCAGCTATTTAATTTGGTTTTTAGAAAGTTCACGTATGAGCGTGGTACACAGTTATACGCAAATATATTAAATATAAAATGTCTTGTCGGAAATGAAGATTCGAGTTTACTGATACTTATCCTGAAACACCATAAACCTTGAGGAATTTTACGAGACGTTATATTGAAATATAAGACGCGTTTCAGAAGAATTTTTGTAAGAAGAAATAAATGTAAATCATTGCTCGGCACGTTCTTCACAGCTCACCCGTGGCAGGTTGGAAAATATATACTCCTCTAAACATGCTCTCAAGCATCCCTCACGAAACTGATACAAATCTATGCTTAAGGCTAAACAGGCTAAGTCCGTCTCAATGGGACTATTTGTATTTTAGACCACCCACCGCATGACTGCAGGATTAAACGAGGACTCGACACTTTAAAACATTCGTATTTTCCTATCACACATTTTATGCATAAACCACTAATATTTGCTTATAAGCTTTCAGAACTACCAGAAAAAGTTCGATTTTCAACTCCATCCCTCTGATTTGGTTGTCTTTAAAAGGATTCAAAGTTTGATTGTAAGGATTTCAAGGATTCGAGATTTAATGGATCTAGGGATTCGTAATTTAAGGAATCTAGGAATTGAAAATTTACGGGATCCAAATCTAGGCAATCTACAGATTTAAAATTTAAGGGATGTAGGGATTCAGAATTTGAGGAACCCAAGGATTTTAAATCTAAGGGACCTAAAGATTCTAAGGATTCCAAATTTAAGGTGTCTAGGAATTCTGAACTTAAGGGATCCAGGGATTAAGAAATCTAAGGATTCACAATTTAAAAAAATCTAAGGGTTCTAAGGATGCGAAATTTTAAGATACAAATATGTGGATATGTAATGATATACAAAAGTTGCTAAATAAAATATTATAACTTTGTGAGAAAGTCATATTTTTCTACCCTAATTCCATACAAATTTAGAATCTATTTCCCTGTAATATATATCCGACGATATAACACCTTCGCAACGCAATGTAAACTCAAGACCTTCTAACCTACTAAAGGGATATTCTATATCTTTCTCGTCAACAGCTTCCTACACAGATAACGGTGTACAAAGGTATAGAATACAGGAAGCAGGTCGACGTCAAAGAACCGAAACATTGGAAGAAGGGAGCGGTTCTCACGGCTGGAATGTACTTGGATGGTCCCCGCCCTGACACTACGAAAAAGTTACGATGCCGGATTAGATGAGGGAAACCCATGTCCTCCTTTTCTCCTCCCTTCCAGGCGAGGTGGTAAAGGTTTTTTGGCTTTTTACGCTCCGCCAGGTAAAGGCCTGACGGGGGTGTTCCTCGACCTGACAGGTGCATCTCTTCTCGACGTTCCACCATGGCGCAACATCCTCGGCCAAAATGCATCCAACCTCGAAGCCACGCCGAGTATCTGGCTGCGTATTCGTTACAGCGTGTTAGAGCGTTGGGTACGTGTACGTATACAGGCCTCGAGATAAATATAACGTCGCCTCAGGTAGATGAAGGCAGCGCCAGGATCGAGACAGGCAGGTAGGAAAGTCCCGTATACCTATAGGACCCTTTTGCCGAGGTCACCGCGATGACTAAGAGGAAAAACGATTATCTGACTGGGCAGATAGTAGAATAGCCCAGGAGACACACGTGGAAAAGCCGCATGAATGGTTTCGTAATAGGCTTGTTTTCTGTCTGGATTTATCTTTTCCTCTTGTTTACTTTCTTCTTTATTTATCTTCGTGTTACTTATTAAAGATTAAGGATTGAAGGAACGACGTCTTGCGGCGAGAAGAACGAAATTGGTGGTAGTTTGCGAAAGTGTATAGTGGAGGAAGAGGAAGGACGAAGGATTGAGTGCTACAGAGTTGTTGAAACGAAAGAGGAAAGATTAAACAGACAAAGAGCATCGATAACATAGAATTTCGAGGCTAAGAACATAAGAACGTGGGATTAAGTATCTTTTACGGTTTTCAATTATCGATTACGTAACCTGGTAAATGTTAAGACTCGGCATAGAAACCAACCCCTTCTTCCGTCCATTCTCCAGAACCTCCACGACGCAACAATCTGCCCTAATCAAACTTTAACTCTTCCCTGTTTAACCGATCACATTGAAACACACCGATGCCAAAAGTTCTCCTACGAAACGAAACTTCTTTCAACTTTCATCGAGCATGCTCTGCCTGAATAGGATCGTTAGGATGTCTGATAATTCGTCGATTAACATCATGCTGATACTTCGATATTCAACGATGACGAGAACGCCTGGAGCACGCGTGCCTTCGACAAGTTTGCGATTGTCATCGTCTGGTTACGCAATTCAGCGGCTAATTAACGTACCTCCACGAAACTGCGACGGATTGAAATTTTCAGGTGGACGACGAGCGATCGAAGAGGCGGAGACAAGGAGGAGGCTAATCAGCGTTAATTGCGTAACCGTCTAATGATAAATTATTCTCGACGCTGGTGCACGCTTCATGTATCAAAGCAGCAGAGATGCGTCTCGCTGGCGTGGAAAAATTGCGCCACTGAGACGACGGTTGCAAAAGAGCCGCACAATGGCGCATCATTAATATTCGTTCGACGATCGACAGCGATCGAAAACCGCGCCGCGTCTGTACCTCGAGATCATGATTTTTCTTGTGCTATCTGGCTTACTTTTCTTTTTCGATCAACAGAGGTGACGCTGGACCGTGTACGAAAGTTTCTCTTTGGATGTAACCATATATTTTGCCATGTCGGGTGGCGCACTGTAAATTATAGCGATACACGCGCGAACTATGCTTGGCGGTTCGGTGAACCAGCAAAATTCTGAGCTTTTCAGTTCGTTCGCTTTCTAAATCATTCTGATACGAGTTGGGTGAGTGGAAACACAGTTGCGAAAACGTTATTTTTCTTTTTTTTCTTTGAGAAAGAGAGAGAGAGAGAGAGAGAGCTATCTGTTTCGAAAGATTTTTTGGAACTGTGTTCAGGAAGGTTCTTTGGGTGCTCAGTGCGTTTGAAAGGACTTGTGGAAAGTGAGTTTGCAAAAGTTTGTCGCGAAGATCGGATTTTTTCTTCGGAGGACTTCTATTTTTATCTGTCTTTTTTAAATCGAAGGAAATATTTCTTGTCCATTGAGTTCAAGGAATCTTCTTTCGTCTCTTTTCAAGCACGAGTTTCTCCTTTCTGAATTGAAGGAAATATTTGTTATCCGCTGAGAGCAAGGAGGTTTCAAAAATATATGACCGACAAAGAAAAATCTCTGTCATATGCGACAGAACAGCCTGTAGAACGTCGTGCATTCGAACTTCATTTATTAAAACGAGATTTTAATCAAAACTCGAATCCATTGCGCGAACGAAAAGTTTTCTTCGAGAAATTTTTTTCTCAATTTCTCACGTCTGACGATTACGATAAACGACGATCTCCTTTACTTTTACGTACAAATACGTTCGAAACAACCCATCGAACAAACTAATAAGATCAGGATCTGAAATATTATTCGCTTCTAAGAAGATTGCACGTGAAATCTCCGACTTTCTCGATTCTTTTGCTCTTGGTCGAGCGTTCGAATCACCAAGCGATATCAAACGCGATAAAAGAAGTCTGCCGCTTGGTTTTCGGGGCTATCCTCGGTGGCGGGTTCTCCCAATGGTTGTTCACGAATCCACGATGGCTGAACGTGTTCGTGTTGCGTTGGCGACACACGAATCGAGAGTGCACGAATGCACGAAAGCCGGGTCTCCGCGTTTCGCACACTTTCGTATTCGTTTCGTGCGTGTTCCCTCTTTCTGCGTGGCCGTTGATTGGGCATATCTGGGTCCCGTTTCGCGCCCCTCGTCCACCAATTCCCTCTGGATATCTTCTAACGAAGGGGAATGCAAATCTGAGCGAACGCAGCTTCGATTTGACTCGTGCGCTTTTTTCGGCGATGACCAAAGGAAATTTTCGACTGGCGAATTCTTACAACCTTTTCGTTTATTTTGTGAGGGGAAAATGGTTTCTTTATTCGCGAAATAATTAAACTGTGTCTCCAAATCTTGTCTCACAAATTGGAACGGTTGCTGTTACGAACTTTCGATGTGTTGGAAATGGATACGAGTTTCGAGCTCGTGTCTGCTTGAAATTCACGTTCGATCGTAGCGAAATTCTTTAACGTTAAAAGCATCCCATGCGATTCCATCAAAATCGAACTCCAACTGATTGATTTGTAATTTTTCCATAAGCCCCTTAACATCGTACAGCGACTAACTGTAGAAACTAACTTAATTGAGAATTAAGTTTTCCAACTTTGACTTCCTACAGCTTCTCAGCTACACAGTATCTTAACGCTACACTGATCGAAGCTTAATTTCTCCGAAACATTTAAACTTCAAATTATTTAAAAAATAATTCCACGTCTATGATCTAGAACAAATAATCTACCATCGTATATACCTGTAACCTAATTAGAATTAACTTCTGATCGCCTGACAATCTGATTTCCCCCAAGGCTTA
Source organism: Bombus waltoni (assembly GCA_014737395.1). Classification (NCBI taxonomy): domain Eukaryota; kingdom Metazoa; phylum Arthropoda; class Insecta; order Hymenoptera; family Apidae; genus Bombus; species Bombus waltoni. The sequence continues at coordinate 725,188 of JACXII010000013.1, forward strand.
TAATTTTGATATTATGTAACCATGTCGTAAACATAGTACCCGATCGTCGCCGAGATAGCATCTCGTTTCACTGCCATAGACATTTCCACGTTCCACGCTGAAAAAGGAGAAAAACCACGTAGTCGGAGGATAGTAATTGAAAGACGTCGCTCGTCCGGTCGAATTTCCTCCGATCGAAGAGTAGAGACAAGCGTGGCTGCCGCGAGGGATTTTCTTGTCGGTTTCGTGGCAGCTCCGTACCGGCCATTAAGGTCCCGGCAGTGGAGAGTCAATGAAACGCTCTCCTTATCCCCCGGCCGCTGCATGTCTGAGCGGGGTAACTGTTTTCCGTTCTTGCGAAAAGTTAACGGCACGGAGCGGCGCAATTTCGCCGGCTTCACGGAGCCAACGGATACACGCTGCGCCAGTAAACGGCGTCGCAAGAACGACCCTCGGGCATCCGCGCGATTTTCGCGTACCGTTACAGCAACGCTGCCTTAATTTGTTCACCGAACGATCTATCAGGGCGGCGGACAATGTGTTAAAACGACCGGCCGACCGGAGAACAGTCGAATTAAACGGCGGATTTTTATGCATTTGAGGGAAGCTCGAAAGCGCAACAGTACACGGAACGAGCGTATCATGGAAAAGTTTAGCGTTTATGGGGATGTTTGGTAGGCAAAACGGATCTTTGCCTAGGTTCCGCTGCTTTACGTGTCTTTATAAAAATACGAATCTGCATAGGTGGATACAGTCTGGCCGTGAGTTTCATCATTTTCTTCTTCTTTTAACATTCTAAATCGTTAAGAATCCTTAATTGGAATGTTTTTTAAGTAGAGTAACATATATACATATGCATGGAGGAAAAGGCGGATACGTTAAGTTTTGCAATAAGAAGGTTAAAAAAATGTGCATTCGAAGACAGACGCTTTTTGAACGCGTGTGCTATAATTTGGTCCACGAGAGAGCAAAGAAACTTCTCTAACGTTGAAAAATGACGCGTGATCGTGACGTGTGAAATAATTGTACGTATTTACAACAACCGGAGAGCGGTAAGTTGCGTGCACTTTGCGCGAGTCGGACGATCGTTTATAAAACGCGTCAAAAATGTTTCGTACGAGATCGTGTCACTGGCCGAATGTTATTTATTATGGATGAACGTACAATTATTCGATAAATATCCGTTTGGTTTGATAGTAAAAGATCGAAACGCAATGTACAGTTACATAAAAGTTGAAATATAGGAAAACAATAAATAAATTTAACCATCGTGAGATATGCATTATTCATGCGTCATATTTCGTTGGAGCGAGCAAACGATTACGATTTTACTTTACAAAAGAGACGCGTTGTAACGACACGCGCGGCGCGATAACACTGCCGTTTGCTTTATGTATCTCCACAAACGGACCTCGCGTCGCATACTTAAACCGCGCGGCTATTTTGCATCGATAACGTCAAATGCGCTTAACGCCCGATCAACCACGTTTCCTTCTTGTAAGTATCGAAATTTCTTAGTACGAATATCCTCGCTAACTTTTTCACAGTCTATCCGTCTTTTTTTTTCTTTTTTACGTAACGTATGCCGATGGCATTCTGCGATAGGTAGATTGCGGATTTTTACGCATCGCGTAGGAAATTTAAAAGCGCACAAATACAGAGGACGCGCAAGTGAAACGAGAAAATATACGAAATATTCAGCGCGAGTACTGGTGATATTTAATCGTCGAAACAAATTGTTTGCTTAGATTCCGTTCCTTTAATCTGCATAAATATCCGCCGTCTGCTAATAAGCACATCTTTTACAAAGATCGTACGAAAGAAAATCGACAACATAATCATTACGTTGGTGCGTATGAAATATGACTTTCTCAAGATTTAAGTTTCGCGAGCTAATACTGCTTATTAAATTTTTCTTCTATCAGTTCAATTATCAACTGCATTAAGGGAGAAGAAGTCTGACGTAAATTTACGTACGCGCGATGTTAATTGATACACGAATGACCAAAAGAAATTGCAAATTAAACGTTGCAACGTTGGTCTTCGATGTGTTATACAAATTAATTGGCAGGTTTTTACACGGCACGTCGATCGATGCATATCGATCGCGTGTGCGTGAACGCGTTAATCGACGAATGGCCGAAAGATCACTGGAAATGCTCCGTTAGAGAGAAGAAAGTTCTTTTTCTGGACCTCGACAGCTCGGCCTCGCCGCGCGCCGCCGGCATCTCCGTCGCGACGTCGTTTCCTCTCGCGCGCGCGACTAATCGCGTCCATTAATCGTGACTCGATTAAATGATTTCGATTTGGACACGGTCGCTTAACAGGCCAGTTTTTTCACGCTATAAATAGTCCTCTGGCAAGACTCGCGCGCCAGCCGACCGCTTTGTCCACGGGATTACACAATATGCTCGAGAAGAAAGGAAAGAAAAGGCGTCTCTGACGATTTAACGCGGACGATAAAATGCGCTCGCCGATTCGCGCCGGTTTCACTTCGCCGGCTCTACCGAAGTCGTTTAAAGAACTGGATCCTCCGAGGGAAAAATCAAAGACGAGAAAATAAACGAGTAGGGACAGGGTTACGGTGGATGCGCCCTCCGACGAATACGCCAGGACGATCAAATATACAGTAGCTACAGGGAATATCAGCAAATACCTTTCGTTTCGCAGCGAAGCATTTTTTATCAGGTTCTATATTTCATTTTCCTATTATCAAACATTTGCAGTCACGCGACAGACCTACTACTAAATCGGACGAAGCTTAATATACGCGGATAATTAATTAACATGTACGCGCTATAATAAATACAATGCCGCATCGATGGTTTCTTCGTAGTCATCGTACATGTACTCCCTCTAATTAAATCCTACAGCCCGCTAGTACTTCAATTAGTGGTATTTCAAAATACATTCACAAAGGTATCTGAATGTGTTCGAATACTTTCAGTTTGTTGTTCGAGTCTGTGTAAATATGATAGAACAGAAAAATCATAAACTTTAACGATGGCTATTCGAAACATTTAAACGAGGCTTGAACAGTATTCAATTTAGAATAAGGTATGGACGATTACAAGCTGGTTTTCGGCCGTGCGCGAAAGTAACGAGGAGAAAACTACGCGTGTACACGCCTCGGTTGGACGAGAGTTCGTTCGCTTTCCGCACTGACCGATTCTCAGGAATGGGAAAGTCGGCGATAACAATCGCCGTTCAACAATATCGTGCGAGCAATAAGCGTTTCATTACCTTCCAGCTTATCGACTGTCATACGCGCGAATAATGGTCACGGTATTGCGAAACCGTGAGCAATTGCGTGGATACAATGTTTCACGAGGAAGAAAGGAAAGAAATGAAGAATAACAAGGGAATGATACTTTTCGGTAATAAATTTTGTTTTATGGTCTGATTGTTATCCTATTTGAATCTCTCGCGCTGTAACGGGCGCTATTGCGTAATGACCTTCCCTTCCAAATCGTATTTCACTTTTTTTTTTCTTTTTATGTAATACTTACTTTACAGCGGACAGAATATATCTTTCAGTGAGAAGAAAAATGACTAAGAATTACAGAAACCTGTAACGAAAAAGATATCGATAAATACGTTCGCCTTGTTACTTGCCAAAATAAGTATATGTCCTATCTTTAACAAATTAGGTAATTAGGAATGTGAGTTTCGGCGATGCGTGTAAGCGTTAAAAATATAGGATGCAAACTTGATGCGTACGAAGAATGCAACAAACCCAAAACCGGATACCGCGGCGCGCAACATGGCGCGCCATAAGAGTTAATTATACCTTAGGGAATTTATACCACGTATTAGATTCTAGAAATATTCGTTTAAGTATAAAAAAAAAATCCAGAAGACGCAGGAAAACGACCTATCTGAGGAAAAAGTTCTCGAAACGCAACGCATGCGGTTTTCGGCGTAGGAAACGAAGAAACGTATTATATTCGTAACGAATCGCAGAAGAATATTCGCCGATGATATTCCTTCTTCAATTTCGTCGAAAGTCTGCGGCGTTGCATCGTGCAACTCGGTACATCGTGACGCACGAAACAACGACGCCGCAAAAAGCGCAAAACAAACAGGCTGTTCATTCACGCCAGTCAAGTTCACGCAGTCCATCATCGCGGTCGCGAAACTTCTCGACCCAAGGTAGAAAGCTCTCGCTCTCCTCCTTTTCTCTCCGAGAGAGCTCGATTAACTCGCCAACCTCACGTCGGCTATAAATCTGCGAAATTCACTGTACTCTCAGTCCCATTGGACACGATGAACACGTCTCGGAACACGTCCACTCGCTCAACCTTCGACTAATCGTCGAATCGCTCGTAGCTGGAAGCGGGGATCGGTCGCGACTACTTACACGCGGCTTCCGTGACACGGCTCGATAACCGCGCCAACGGGCTGGCGAAAATCGTAAATTTTCCGCGCGATTAACGCGACTCCGCGGCGTAAATTAACGGAGGATCGCGCGTTCCGGCGCGACGCACGCTCGAGCAGATAACCTCGCGGATGCGTACACGCGTAACACTTTCGATACCGTTATCACGACGCGCTTCCTGTCGCCGACGATTGGAAACGCAAGGAACGGCCGATCAACGGCCGCCGCTACACGCTTCTTTTTCCACGGATTTGTAATTAACTGCGAACGAACGCGGCCAGCTTCGACGAGTTACGCGCGCAATACAGGCTCCCGGTGAAAGTTCCAGGCGAGCGTTACTACGCGTCCAACCAGCCGTTTTGCACTTATTTTTCCCGTGGCTACGTGTATAAGCCGAATGGTGTGGGCTGCATGTAGTTTGGAAGTTTGCGTGGGATGAAATTTTTTTGTAACTCGAACGACTTGGAGTAGCAGCGGTGCGATGGAGTTTCGGTAGGTTGATACAGTCGAAGAATTTGAGATTGGATCACGAGAGAAAAATAGGCAGGCTAAAATTTCCGATTAGCTACATAGATCGACAAGCTAAATTTGCCTCGAAATTTACGATTCGTTATGCCATTTCCTTCTGACAAGCAAATTTATGGAAGCCTGTCTTTTTGGAAAGTCGAGCGATAATCGTTTGTACGAGTAGAAACAAAAACAGCAGCTGATTGGTTCGGATTCTGAGTAACTTGCATGTTAATTTATCTCGCTGAGGATTATTTCGTGTTAAACAACTTCGAGTTGTGTATCGAGCTCTTGGTAGGGGACGTTAGGAAAAGATATTAATTTGTCAATGTGTCTCTTTAAAGACGTGGCACGAAGCAAACGAATTTTTTAACGTTAAATAATTTTAAGTAAAAATAAAATAACATTTTCATAGGTAATATTAAAGGGAATTGTTAATACGCTTTTCTCGCGTAATGTTCTCAGGGAATGTTATTTACAAGAACGGATGATGAACGAAGTTTGCTTGGAATTTATTTCAGTTTAATTATAACGAACATTTCTGCAAAGTATAGTTGACTTGGTAAGCGCGGAGGCATAAAACTCGCGTTTGTGCTCACGAGAGGCGCCATTAAACCACAATGAGTCACTATCTTCTTTCTCTCGTAAGGAAGACGTTCGTTGACTTCGTACTTAGCAACTTCAACCTATTCGCGTCCTCGCGAACCGCACTTCAAAGTTTTATTAACGTGACAAAATTGTTATCCTCCCGTAAGATAAATCCTAGAAAGCTTTCTTCTTTAAAGCAATGCCCGACGAAAGAAATATTCAAATAGTAATTTTCCAATGTATTCGAATACACGTGCCTCATAAACTTTCCTCTTAAAGATCAAACATATAAGCGAGCAACGTATATTCGATGTTTTAATTAATACGAAACTGTTACGTCCGAATGAATACATTGTTAAATGAATATTATCGAGTTAAAAAGACCCGAGAAGCTTTTCCACAGCAATAGAACAAAATGCTTAATATTCACTTCTATTTGTCTAAACATTCTCGATAAGAGCGAACAATGAAAAAGAACGATCTCGCATCAAGGAACGAAAGGAAAACGAACGTAGCGTAATCACGTTGCGACACCGGAGAACCGAACGCGAGGTCAGTGGCGAGAATCAAAGTCTCCACGAAGATTCGGCGCGACTGACTTATGCTGGCGTCGAAGTCACCGCTGCTCGATTAAACGGCGCGCTCGTGTTCTCGCGTATAATGGCCGGCGACCGGTTCACGTGTTTCATTCAGAGAGACGTCGATGTTGCATCTATTCACGTGCACGGCCACAATACATCATAAACTACCTGTTCGACGAAAGACCGGTCACTGGTCGCTGTTGCCCGCGTTTCGAGAGTAAACAGAGAACCCGTCAGGGGTCGTGCGGATCGAACAGAGGCGGCTCGTCGATCGACAGGTACAGAGGTGCTAAAAACCTTTTTACAATGAGCCGAGAAAAAAGATTAGCATCTCGACGTGTACACTAGGATCAGAGTATTATTACTCTTTGCTACTTCAGATCGGAGACTAAGATTCGAAAATTTAATCGATTCAAATCACGTGGAAAAAGAACAAAGTATTCCCTGATATTTTTCTCTGGATTTATTTGCCATTTGAAATTGTATTAGCAGCTTTATTAGTTGTTCAGTACACGAGAACGACTAACGACAAAATTAGAGAATTCGATCGGTGCTTGTTTTATTCGCCATTTGGGGCGTTGCGTACGTTTCAAACAAAATTTCAGAGAAGCTAATTCCACGTTTTCAGAGAGGAATGCAATTATTTTTCATGTGATTCGGAGAAATCTGCGAGGCTAGTGTTATTCCACGATGAAACGACTGGAATGGCGAGAGAGAGAAGGAGAGAGAGAAAGAGAGAGAGGGATTTTCGTGGTCAATGACAAATGACTGTGCTGTCGCGGAGGACGCGTATTTCACCGATAATAACTTATCAGCGGCTGTTCAGAATCATACATGCAATTACGATCGGCACGACCTACGACAAAGTCTGTCGATGTTTCTAATAAAACGACCAATCTAATGTATCTGCTTAAGCAGCATCTAACTAGATTTATGTAGTTTATTGTAATAAACGTTCGAATAAAATGCACGAATCATTTCTAATTAACATAAATTGAGATTTTCTCTTCAGACGTCCGTGAAGAATTCTTTCCCTCGTTTTCACGAATTAATAAAGAATTGCACCGTTCTCCGTTCATCGTGATAAATCAAAGAAAGTTGGCAAGTTCATGTATAATAATTCCACGCTACTAAATTCGCTGTATCGCGGTTAAGATGGCACACGGAGCCGTTAAATCGTACATTTAAATCGAACACATGACGTACCAAGCATATTTAAGTAAACTCATTAACTTGAATGACGTTTCCAGGTCACCTTGACTTTTTAAAATCTTTTAACTCGCGCAAAGAGGAATTCTGTGACCTACATTATCGTAACCTTGACGAGATACCGAACTTTAACATCCCTAAATTACCACTGTATAATTCTTCCATATATCTTTGTACCTCTGAACAACGAGAAAGCTTTTAACAACCAATTTACATTCCTCGAAGCGAAATCTATCAAATATACAATACATTACTGTAATCTAAAGAGTATTCCAAATTTAAATATTCTTAAATCGATATTATATAACATTTCCATATTACTCGGCATCCGTGAACAAGGAAACGTCGAATTACGTCTTAACAACGAATGGCATACGTCCCGCTAAAAGTTGGGAGAGGTACGAATTTCGAACGTCTCTGAACTAATTTGTCTACGCGGCTCCGTATCTCTAAACAACGAGAAGCCTTTCAACGTTAGGTAAACCACATCTGCCAGAAAGTATCTATGAAAAATAATGACAGTCTCCGCTAACGATCAATCACTCGTCAAATCGACCCCGTAACACATCGCATCGTCCAATTTCCTCGCGGTTCGAATTCCCGGCTCTCGCCGGATTCTCTCCGAAGGTGAAGAAAAACTCGAGGTCGTATCGTCAGAAGAGAACGCCGTCAACCGAGCAGAGTCCCCTCTCCCCGACGAAAATGACGTCGTTCCTCCTCCTCCTTGGCCAAGTCGATCCGCCCACGCGGTTGCGTGCAGCCACCCACGCGGTAACGTGCTCGCGTAACGACCGGCGACGATTCTCACGGGAAGGCGTGCGTATTCAAATGATCCGGCCTCGCGTTTCGCCCGGTGCCGTCACGAGTCCGCCGATCCCCTAATTACTCCCTGCTAAACATCGCCGGCGAACATTCGGCGTCGGCGCGACGCGGCGCAACATCGCTGCCGCGCGAGCAATAATTTCCTTTGCTCCTCGCTGAAGCTTTTTACTCGCGGCCGCGCGCAACTTTATATATCTTTTAAACGAACGAACAGTAAGATCCCTCCCTGAGCAGGGTCGCAGCGCGCGACGTAGCCCGAGGCTGTCTTCTCTCGCTGGCTGTCCATTTTTCACCAGTCTCCCTCTCTCGTTTCATCCTCGTCTTTCCTTCCTTCTCTCTCATTCCTCCTCCTTTTTTTCCTCCTTTTAATTCCATCTCCTCCTTTTTCTCCTTTTAATCTCTCCCTCGGTGCGCAGGCTTAAGAGGACCAAACAGGGAGGAGAAACCAGAGAGGAGAAAGAGGCAGAAGACGCGCAAGACAGAAAGGGAAAGAACGATGATTTCTTCGTCCTGGTCGCTCATTTTCTCCTCTGCCTCTCGTTTCTCCTATCGAGGAGGGCTCGCCACGCACTCTCTTCTCTCCTTCTCGGCCTTTTCTCTCCTCTCCTCCTCCTCCACCTCTCTGCCTTCGTCTCTCTGCTTCCACCTTCTTGTCCAGCCGGCTGACTGGCCGACTGGCCCGCCTCCCCCTCGCGCAGCATCCCGAACTTCTCGCTCTTTCGATCCGGAGTCCATCTCCGCTCGCGTAGCCGGCCGCCGCTGCCGCCGGCACCAGCAGAAGCCAGCTACGGCAGCTTCGTTTCTTCTTCGCCGTGTCTGCCTCTCTATACCACTCTCCTCTTCTTTTTCTCGCGCAGAGAGAAGAGAGCGCACACAACAGAGAATCAATAGCCACGCACGTGTGTCTGTGACTATATCGGTGCACGGACCGCTGCCTCCATATCTCGTCTCGTTCCTTTTCCATTTTCTCCTTTCTTCTCTTCCCTCCTCGTTTTCCCTTCCTCCTCTTCGTGCGCGTTTCTTGTTGCTCTTCTTCGTCCCCGTCTTCTTCCTCCGCAAGGGTGTCGTTTTTTGCCAACCGTCGAACGAGCCTCATAGAACGTCCACGAGGAATCTCCTCCTCCTCCTCCTCCTCCTCCTCCTCCTCCTCCTCCTCCTCCTCTTCTTCTTCTTCTTCTTCTTCTTCTGTCGCCGATAAAAAGCACGATAAAAGAAGGGGACGCCGGTATCGTTCACCGCCGCCGCCACCGCCGCCGCCGCCATGCCTCTTCGGCGGGAAGACACGATCTTTCTAGATCACACATTCGGAGGAGAACAAAGAGGAGAAAGTCGAGTCTCTATCCTCTGGAAAAGCGTATCTTCGTACGGAAAATTATATCGCAAGCTGTATATAGAAACCGTGTAAATCGTAAACCGAATTGTATAGAAGCGTACGAATAATCACACGTGGATCGAAATCCACGTTCGTCTCCGTTCACCTTGGCCGCTCGACCTTAAGTCTTCATAGGATGTCCACGGGTATCTCGTGGATATCTGGACATCCTTCTCAAGGTGGGAGAATACGGCGGAGGTGAAACGCTTCGGGGATCGAACGAGAGACCAGGACGGTCTCCGGCGACGAGGGGAGAGGAGAATTACGATAATCTACGTACGCGGTGTCCTCCTTCTTCGTCTCCTCCCGGCTGGACGGCCAACTCCCGGGGATATCCTTCTCAAGGTAGCGAGACGGACAAGGAGAAAGCCTTAGGAGGCTCCATTACGTGTAACAAAGACACGAACGCACGATAACATTCGATCGTACGTGTGTGCCAATGTCTTCGTTTCTCCTCCGGTAAGGTAGGCCAGGTATCCTTGTCAAGGTAGCAAGCCAGAGGAGGAACGAACGACGAATAACAGACAGGAGAGACAGAGACGATCCTGGAGACACGATAATGCCGGGTGGCCAAGAGCCCTGGCTGCCTCGTCGATGACTCGATGCTCTGTTTGTATCCGTGCAGGTCGCCGTAGAGAGACGTTCTTCCTGTCTCCTTCTCGCCAATGGCCCATCGTATTCGTCCTCTCTTCGTTCAGCGTTGGCTACCTGCGCGCCGACTATCCTGTCTCCCGATCCCTCTCCTCTCTCTTCCCTTTCGCTGCTCGTGTCCTTCTTTCGGGTACGGCTCCTCGTCTCACCTGAGCGCTCTTACCTTAGTCTAACGTCGGAGCAGAGAAACGCAGAAAGAGAGACAGAGAGAGAGAGAGAGAGAGGGAAAGAGAAGGACAGAGGTCATGCGAAAGAAGGAGAAGGGAATATCATCAGATACCTCCGTCTCACCGCCTCTCCTCGGCAAGCTGCTGGTGTACCTATTGCTTGGATTCTCTTCGAGAGGAGTGGGAGTACGGTCGAGAAAACGCTACAGGTAGGCGACGAGAGGGAGCAGGAGCTCTGTGCGTGGTGTCGAAGAGAGAGGGACTCGTGGTGTTAGAAGAGGAAGGTGGATCAAAGGAGAAAGAGCCCAAATGGGGAGGCGTCGTAGGGTGGCCAGGTAAAACGACGAAGAAAGATATAGAAGACGGGTGGAGCGAGAGGTAGAGAGGAGATTCGGGAGCGAGGGAGGCTTACACGAGATGGTGGAGAAAAAGAGTGAGAACGAACGCGTGTCAGGGAAACGGGCGGTGGTACGAGAGAGAAGGAACGAGAGCGGGAGAGACGAGAGGCAGTTTGTGGAGTCGAACGTGTGTGTTGGAGGAGAGAAGAGAGGGGGGTACGAGACACGGAGCCAAGAGCGGGATGCTGGGAGGCGGCGGCGACGGCGGCCATGTTGCCGTATCCCGAGAGAAGAGAGAACGATCCGAGAGAGCACCGTGAGGCTGCTTCGTTTGTTGCTTGCAGCGGCTGCCTAAACTTTGGGTGGTTTAATTCTACCTGTTAGGCCGCACAGTTCGGGGTGTAGTGCATCCGTTCCACCCTCGAGTTCGCCCCGTCAACACACGTTTCACGCAGAACAAAACGAGAAGCTCGAGTTCTCGTCGCGCGGCTTCGACACACGACGTCGGTCGATCTGTCGCGCGCGGAGGTATAGTACGCTCGCGTTCGCGATTCCACGGCGACGATGTCGTCGTGCTGCCCGTACAAGCCGCCGTTCACCACGTTCACGTCGTCGCGTTCGTTGTCGCCGTCATCGTTCTCCTTGCCGTTGTCGTCGTCGTCGTCGTCGTTATCGTCGTCGTCGTCGTCGTCGCCGCCGTCGTCGTTGTTATCGTCGTCGTCGTCGTCGTCGTCGTCGTCGTCGTCGTCGTCGTCGCCGTCGTCGTCGCCGTCGTCGCCGTCGTCGTTGTCGTCGTCGTTGTCGTCGTCGTCGTCGTTGTTGTTACTATTGTGGTCTACGTCGTCGACGTCGTTAAAGCCGCGGCCTGCGCGAGCGTGCGCGTGTGCCTGAAGCCGGTGTACAAGTGTGAATCGTGGACAGACGATCCGGTTTGGAAAAACCGTTCCCGGTCCGGATCCTCGTGACTCGTCGAAGAGGGGTGTGCGCGAAAGGAACGATAGCGCTTGGTGACTGGCTAAGCGGAACGCGACGCGGAATGAACCAGAAACGAGGATAATGAGGTGTGCGGAGTGAATTTTGTGTTTTCCACGGTGCTTCTTTCCTACATCTCTTTCTCACTTGTGCGTCTAGTTGGGAGGAAACAACCGATCGATCCGATAACGAACCATATCGTGTCGATATCATTCGCGAAAACGAACAGAAAGAAAAGGAAAAAAAGAAAGAAAAGGAAGAACCGTAACGACGTCTTGTGCGTAACCACCGAAAAGACGTGTACATACGAGTGGTGGTAGGTGAAAAAGTAAGAAAAGAACAGAAAGGGCTACCCGCGACAGTGGGTTCGCCCTTCGACGAGGAGAAGTCTCGAAAATCTCGTCGAATCTCGCGGCAGATTCACGTTTGGTACGGGTCGATCCATCGCGAAGGTGGTGACACTATCATCCGTGGAGATGTGATCCGGAACACAGGAGGGACGCTTAGTAGTTTGTAGTTGGCCCCCTCCCCACCCCCCTCGCCACCCCACCAGCACCCCACCAACACCCCTCGACCTACCACCTACCACGTTCTCTACCACCTTCTTCTTACTGCTCTCCACGTACGTACACACGTCTACACGCGCGCACTTTCAAGCCACCGGCACGAAGATCGTCCATCGATCCATCTTCTAAGAAGAATATCGACTTTTCTCTATCGAATGCACCGAAGACTTCCTCCCTTACGATCCAGCGAGATACGCTTCGAGATATACATCGAGATACCGTTCGGATACGTTTCTCTTTGTACGCTAGCCCCGACAAAGTGAGTATCTCGTCCCTAACCGTGGAATATTTGTCCGTGGCTGGGACGTCGATCGTTTAACCGCGTCAACGCCGTGCACCTCTTTTCCGCGGATGTTCACCGGCTACCTGCGCGATGACGCACAGGTGACGCGCAGGTGAGCCGCCGGTAAACAACTTGCACGTCGACGACAAGTGGGATCATCCGGTATCCGTGTGTCTCCTTCTCACATTTTTTTCGTCCAATTGACTCCAATCAATTTTTTCTTTCGTATTCTATCGCCGTAGGTCGTTTCAGATTAGCTTTAGATCAGGTTTAGATCAGGTTTTTCCTATAATCGGTTTTTAGTCGAACTACGCGCTACAGCTGTGTGCAAGTTAGAGTTTCGAAGGGTTACGTAAAACGGCGCACGTTCGACTTGTAAAAATGAGCTCGCGTTCAGAGCCGCGATTGCGTGCGTTCGAACGAACGAGACGCGATCAGCATACGCGTTCTCGGTAGAGCGAGTGAATGGAAGACTCGCGAATATAATTGGTCCCGGTTTAATGGTGGCTGCTAATGGAATCGCGCAGTCCTATACGCAACGCAGATTTCTTTTGGCTTTACATAACGACGTTTCGTATCGCGACCAGGAGCATAGATATTTGAGGAACATTCTCCTATGGTCCGTATCTACGCACTTCGTCCCTATTATCTCGTCTGCCCTCTCGCGTACGATTCCTCGTGGCCAAAGAGACAACACGTGTTAATCGCGAGAAAGGATCCTCGATTCCCACGGTCGAAAACTCGCCACTAATTCTCACTCCCGAAACACTGCACGAGGAGGACAGCACCTCTATAAAGTTGGAACGTTCGCAGGTAGTAAAAAGGAGGAGCGTCGTTGACTTCGTGGGCCAGGTAAGCTTCGAGACGAGCAAACATCTCGTTTTCGAAGGCCTCGTACGGTTCAAGCTTCTTATCCCGATTGGATCCACTTTTAAGTCGATCCAGTCGAGAAACTCGGAAGACACCCGAGACCTACGGGCTCCCTCGCGGTCTTCTTTCTCTCTTCGATTTCTATGTTCACTGTACGGGATCACTACGGATGAGTCGAATCACTTGTAAAAGGCCTTGGCCGCGAATCGATCGGATCCAAAATGGCACACGACAGACACCACGGAGCCGGTTAACGCGCCAACGTGCCGAGTGCCTCGTCTTCGAGACACCAGCTTTTCCACCAGCATATACTAGAGCTCTCCGTAGAGGAGCTCGTTCCTCTTCGCAAAGGCTCGTCGAGTCCTCCGTCTCCGAAGGCATCGTCCACTGACGCGAAGCGAGGGAGTACAGGTACTTGAAATACAAACGGACCCACGGAGGTGGGTCCAATCTGATGCAGGGTTCCCTTTGAGAATCAGGTTAGACCGGCCGAACCTGCTCCTCTGGCTTCTCGTCTCCGGTCCGCGGTTGTATACCGGCTTCGTGTACCTACTCCTTCTCCCCAGTCGCCCCAATCTCCTTCTTCCGCGTAGTAGGTAGGCAACCAACCTACCTACTTCCCGCCACCCTGTTCCCTGAGAAGTCTCGCTCTTGCACACGTAGGCCGGTTCATCCATCGCGTTCCTCTTCCTCGCCACCGACGAGTTCGCATAATCTTCTTCAGCCCCCGGTGTCTCGTCTTCCAGGAACACCGCCCTCCTATCGTCAAGCCCCGAGAAAACGAAGAAATCGCGCAAACAAACCGAATAGAATCGTCCTCGTCGGAGACACACGTCGGTTCTCCTACGCTTTCCTACGACCAACGACGGTGTTCACGGTTCTTGCTTCCTCGTTTACGTCTATTATTACACCTGTCTATCCGTCAGACAGGCGGTCGCGGGTTGAATTCCAGTTTTACGCGGCCTGCCCTCCTTCCTTAGCTGGCTACCGGTAGCCACGCGATTGTAGTAGGAGGAGATGAACGAGCCGGGAGAAGAGGGAAGCTAACTGGTTTTACCGACTATCCACCTGGTGAACGACGATGCTGCGCAAGGGCCCGAAGACGGTGGAATTCGTGGTGTCCGACTGGTTTGGCCAACATCCACGGATTCCCTGGTTCGACCGGCCACCGCGCACGTGATAACTGAATCAACCAGAGCCATCGAACCTGCTATTCTGGCTTCTGAATCCGGCTCTCTCTCCTTCGTTTGTCCGCTCTTTGCTCGTCCACGAACAGTCGCGTGGATTCGCGTGGTCTCTCAGCCACCGCCGCCCTACCCGATGGCCTTCCTGATTCCTCCACCGATCTCGTTCTTCCGCCTGGACGTCACAACCTGACTTGCCAGGGCAAAAATGCGGCTGCAGCTTCCTGTTCGACCGCGACTTCTTCTTCTTCTTCTTCTTCTTCTTCTTCGTCCTCTTCCTCTTCTTCTTCTTCGTCTTCTTCTGTCGGATACTAAAGCGACCGGTTCGACCGCCTGCGTTCCTCTCTATGTTGTGGTTCCGTTGCGGCCAGATTGCCAGTTTCGCTTCTTTCTTTCGCGGTTGACGTTTAGGGAGTCTTTCACCGAAAGGAACGTGTTCCAGTATTCGAGAGACGAGACAGGAGCTTTTCACTCTCGGCTACCTGGCGGCTGGGTTGGTCGGTTCGCTTGTCTGACTGTCTGTCTGTCTTCGACGCCGGTTTATTACACCTGTCTATCAGAGCCGCGACCGCGAAACCGTTTCCAGTTTGACGTGCTTGTAGCCGGTTCAAATGAATGGAGGAGAGGCGAACCAGCTGGTCCCACTGATTGCACGTTGCGTAATCGTAAACGCGACAGAACGTACAATACGAGATTGACGTCTTCGCTTTGGTTAGCTCGTTTTGCGGCATGTTCAGTGAACGAGAAAAATGAAACTTTTAAATAATATATTGTCGCGGTGGTTATCGGCGTCCAACGTTTGACTTTTCCCTGTCAGTGGAGCTCCAGTGGTCATCAGTGGACCAATGTTACTAAATTTACGATGATCACAATAAAACGAATATTACCGAATAAAAACGTTCCCACGTGAATAAGTAGATTATGAGATTGTAGAATTAAAAGCGTTCCAAACGCTCCATAGCTGGTTATTTCTATTGCATTGTAATGTATTTAAGAAAATTAAATGTTATAGTTCCAGGATAGAATACGTGAGTTTTTCACGAGCTAAACCGATCAACTCAATTTTTTACATATTTTTTACATTTCTCAATGTAAACTTTCCCCGAAAGAAATAACGTTAAGTCGAAATAGCGAACAGGTGGCATAAACAAACGAAAATCTCAAGGCAAATTTAAAAAAATAGCGTCATTACCGTGACATCATTACTTTTCTCTACTCATCGATACACGCAGTTGATCAATATGGTCTCTGAGTGACTCATATAAAATTCGCGTGGCAGTCGACGTGTTAATTACTTTTTTACATTTCTTTCTTTTTGTACTTTTTTTACCTTGACAATCCGGAATACGTCTGTCGAATATCCTCAATGACATCGTCGCGACACCATCAAAATTGACTCATCAACGATACAGTCTATTTCTTACATCACGCGTAATGATCTCATTTCTTTAATTTTACCCTCGTTGGTAGTCTTAACTCAGATAAAAACGAAGCATTGTTACATCTCCCTTTTGTTTCTCGTTCGTTTCACAGGTCCTCACTGGCTGCTCCTCTTCTTCCGTCCAAACACGTGCCATACAACGCTCAGCAGAAGACTGTGATACGCAACCCCGCATGCTTAGAACCCGTTCGCTCCTGTAGAGGTTAGTAGACGATATTAGTCGATCGCTAGAGAGGATCGAAGCAGAAAGGGAGAACTTTGGAGGAGGACACGACGTCGCGGGATAAGAGGCTCGTCCAGCGGAACGCCACGATTAGACGAACTGGAAAGAGAATTGGAAGACTGCGCGGGAGAATGTCGACTTGCACCGACGAGGCCGACAACGCACCCCTGCACATGCAGGAGGCTCTATCCCCGGTTAGTCCATTTCTGTTCTTCCTACGTTACCAACGACTTTTGACTTTTCTTTTAAATCGTAATTAAAAAATTATTTACCAACGCACGATACGATCGGTCGAAACGAACGATAAAAAATTTAATTAACCGATAATTCTCCAAGTAACTGGGAATTTTCGTCTTTCGCTCTTCCATATGGAACTTTCACCGTTAGGTAATATGTCCCTTACGTTCGTACGATATTAATTTTGTCTCTCGAACGTTCATTCTCCAGTCCCTTGATAGAGGCTCGAACTTTTTTCTTTCGTCGTAAAATTATTCGAAATAATTTCATTTACGCTCGTTACTCGGAGCGTACATTGGGTGTGTTAATCAAATCTTTGCGTATAAACGAACAAGATTAAACGCGATCCGGTAGTCGCGAAATAAAAATTGTAAAATAAGACTGCACGAGGTAAATTATTTAATCCGTCAGTGAGGCAGAAAGTATTAGGAATGGAAGCAATTTCGTCAGCTTCTAAAGTCAACGAAATCTTCGCTGTAACGCGTTAATCTCATTTATAGAGAAATAAATTTCTCCTAAGGTTCCCGAGAAAAGAACTCGAGAAATGCTTATTAATGCGCGGCAGGCTCCGACAAGTATAAATCCTAGGATACGTGTAAGATTTTGAGGATTTCTTGGTAGATCCTTCGAGGGATGTTCGTGATTAACGTTCTCTGAAAGGATCGCGCCCCTTCGATTTCGACAATTTACGGAATGCATTGGCATGTTGCATGGGTCTCTTCTCGTGTGGGTCATCGGTTGACCTTCCTCCCTTTCTCTTTCTTTCTCGCCTCTCTCCCACCTTTCTACCATCGTTTCGTCGGTACCACCCGTTGCGTGAAATAACGAGAATGGCGGACCGACGAGATTATTGCCGGTTGCGTTGTTCCAGCGTGGAACTTCTGGAACGACCCTGAGACGCCGCGGCGTCCAATGATGGACGAAATACGTGGACCCAAAGATTCAAAATCGTCTGTCGATCTCCCGAAAAAAAAAAGAAAGACAGAAGAAATGAAAAGACAGAACGTAATAAGATGTTTTCCTTCTCTTTTTCTTCTTTCTTTCTTCTTTCCTTCCTCGGGTTGATTAGGATAGCTAATAGCACGAAACGAAAGCCGAATATCATCGAAGTTAATTGGGAACAAAGACGGATAATCCGATTGGTTCGTAATTGATTCATTTAGCGGTTTAAAATTCTCTCATAGGAAGAAGATATTACTAATCGTAAGAAATTTACAAAAACTAACTTCTGTATTTATTTTTCATCGTAGTAGTATGTTTGTAGTATATAGTATGGTCTATAGTATATAGTATAGCCTGATCGGTACGGAAAGATCGACTAATTTAGATCTGGAACACTCCGATTGAAAGAAAATACTACCGAAGTAAGACATTTTTGAGAAACGAGTCCTGCGTTTATTTTCGATCGCAGGTAATCCGTTTGGTTCGTAGACTGACCGATGTAGCTTTGGAATTGTCTGATAGAAAGATGTTACTTCTTTATCTTCATTCTTCTTTCTTTCTTGATTTAATCTCGTGTGCTTATTCTCGATCGTGTGTAATGTGGTTAGGCAGAGGATTGATTTTGGTCCCGAACTCTTGTTTGAAAAGAATAAAACGCTGAAGGATTCGTTGACCTCTGCTAGTCACGCTGTTGTTTGTCTTAACGAAGACGCTTCGCAGGTCTGACGCAAGAAAAGGTGCGTCATAGAATCTTCCTTTCACGACGAATTTTTGGTGTTCCGGGAATGAGTTTAGGAGGTGCGTAGGAAGTCGTATAGATTCGTTGGTTTGTTCAGACATTTCAGTACCTTGGTTCTTTGTCTTCTCCTTATTCTATTCTTCCTTAGAATAATTTCGTTTTGTACCACGCTTGTCTAAATGTATTTAATTCAACGATGTAACTCGCGATGCGAGCGATTGATAAATATTCAAGAGCATATCGAACGACAAATTAATTATTGAATAGAATAAACAAAACTACTCTATGGTATATATATATATATATATATATATATATATATATATATATATATAAACTCACAAATTTAAAGCGCCGCAACACAAAATTCAAAAAGGATTTTCTTAAATCTATTTTTTAAGGTAAAACGGGATAAGAAACAGATAAGAAAGACACGGCGGTTTCTTAAAAAAAAAAAAAAAAATATACGATCTAAGAAACAAAGTTAACGAGAAAATCTTGTAAAGGTATAAAACGATTGACGCTCTCACACGAACGGAAAGATTCGACAGGAAGATGAAATCAGGTTTCTCTGGATCCGAGAATGATTCGGCGATTGTACGGTATCCCATTTGAGGCGGAGGCCGAACTCTCGAAAACTTTAAACGAATTCCAATAGCTTATCGGTCTAGGATGATGTGTATATCGTTCTGGGACGGCCACTCCTCGACACAGAGAAGCCTGAAAAGATTTTTACTGTCACCTGGCCGCAGGTTTTTAACCTCACAATAGTATACCTGTCGCTTAAAAGTGAAACTCTGTAGAACGAAAGCCCGTTATTTGCGTGGCGTTGCTCGACAATGGGAAGACTGCCGCTTAAGCGGCTCCCCTAAGAATCTTACGGGGCTCCGGACGTTACGGAGACCAAATCCCTACTGGAATTATTACGCTCAATCTCGTTCGTGAACGAGGTGATACAATTTACGGCAATGGAATGGAATTCGCGTCCTTACGTTGGTAACTCCATTTAAAGTAGAATTTCTTTTTTACTTGTTATTGTTGTCGTAATAGAAGCATGCAATTATAATTAAGATAGGAAATTAAGTTAACGTTTAAAAACGTGGAACATTGTTTTTATCCTTTGTCGTCGTAACGGAAGTATGTAATTATAATTAAGATAAGGAATTAATTTAGTGTTTGAGAAGTTGCGTTTTAGGAGGAATACTTGAAAAACAAAGTTTTGTTGTTGTTGCGATAACATTGTAAAAAGTATACAGATATCTTGTTAACTAAGTCTTTATATATATCCATTCCATCGTCGCAATAAACGTCAATCAATTTTCCCATTTACGTCGAAAGGTACAAATAATTATGCTTGCTTCTTTTTTTGCACGTGACTGCGTCAATTACAATGATTTATCGCTATTGTCCAGCTCATAAAAATTAAATAAAAACGAACAGACTTTGGGGTCTTGGTAGAATCGATTAAAACATTGAACAATTTTTGTCAAAGCTGTTCCACGTAAACACACAGAACCTCGTCGACGCTAAAACTGTTAACTAAACTAACTAACCATTAACTAAACTATTAACTAACGCTAAAAAAATTAATTTTTGTCAAACGCGCCATTTTCACTAAATAAAAAAAAAAAAAAAGAGACGGTAAATCTAAACGATCTCAGCGTCTTGATTTAAATAAAATTTAAACAAACCCCACTTTCTAAATTTTTACTAGAAATTTGATCGACAAGCGATGCGAATTTCCATTCCCATGTTCAAATTTTCCTTCTCGCTTTACGATCGAGTAGTGAGAACAGTTACGAGATTTTCCATCCTAGCCAGAATCTTCGTCGAATACCGACATTCTTTCTCGAGCGATACGTCGTCGTCCATTCGTGCGAGCATAACCACTCATGGTTGGAGTCTCGAACCAAGCCGTGTCTCGAACCACGGCGAAAGAAGGAAGAAGAGGAGGAAGAGGAGGAGAAGGAGGAAGACGATTTTGCTGTGTACGATGACTCGCCGGATTTCGCGTATACCTGATACTTGGGTCGAAGGGAACGCACACTCACCGATCGTGCTATTCATTATCCAAGTAACCGGCAGAGATTACTTAATAGAATCCGCCAGACTCCCAACTTGGACTTTTTATTCGATTTTTTTCGTCGCGGTGTCGGAAAGGGGGAATAGAAAATCTTTTTGTTGCTTCTTTTCGTCTTGCTGATTTTTTAGAACATGTTCTTCTTTTCTCTTCTTTCTTTCTTTTTTTTTCTAGGGGAATGGGAAAAATGTGTTTAACCCTTTCACTGCTTTTGAATCTTATTGTCTGTCGACGATAATGCTCGATGCGCGTTATTATATTTAGAAGGTCTTTTTTATTCTCTTTGCTCGTTTTCGTTGGTACGTTTAACACTTTGCGTTGAGCGTTCTATGTTCAATTGACCAAAACAGAAACATGGCGATTTTCCAAAATTCCTAACTTTCGAATGTTCGGATTACCGAATTTTCCACTCTTCCAATCTTTCAGCATTCGATTTACCCATTTCTCGGATTCCTCGACCTTCAATCTGCCCCGCTCTCAAAACCTCTGATCTTTTAATTAAAAAAAGGATTATATTTATTCCTGCCGCGCGCACGCAATACCGGTGGCTACTCGTAGTGGAGATTTAGCGGAGAATTTATTTTCGGAGATGTTATTTTCGACAGAAATTGATATATATTTCACTTTTAGCGATACCTCGTTAATTTTAGCGAATTTTAAAAAGTCTGGCCGAGGCAGAATTCCCCATAAACCGATTCGTAGGAATAATATAGAAGATTTAGTGCCCTGTCGGCTCCTATTTGCAAGCGGAGTTAGAGGCGAGACATATTATAATAAAGACGATTCGATGTCGAATAAAATATACAACCAATGAAATCAGCAACGATGGGGATCGTTCCAAAAGGATTACAGGAGCAACTGATTACTTTTCCTCTAGTAAAAAGCGTTGCTCTAACCGTTCTGAGTAGTGTATAATGGGAACGGAATAATGGTAGCAAGAAATGTTAGCGAGAGTTGTTTGGAGATATCAATCAAAGATAATGGCGGTAGGAGAATTTTTGTTTTCCTCTCCAGCTACCAGCAACGAGAACTACAGATATTGTGAAAAAAAAAAATGATTTATTGCTCTGTACACTCTGGTCGGATGTTCGGTGTACGCGCTAATTACATGAATAGTATCGCAGTGTCCGAGTGTCAACGATATTTCTTGCTTCTTATTCTTAAATTGTGATTGATGATGCTGCAATGATAATAAACGTTCGATGAACGGAGTCACCAGACGAATGCGATTGCGAAACTCTTCAAAGCGATCGATGATTTTCCGCCGACTGTTTAAGGCTAGCTGCTGGTTAAGAAATCTTGAATGAATGAATTTTTAACCTTTAGAATTGACGAGGTGTCTCGGTTACCGAGGTGGAAAAATTCTCGACTTTCCGAACTTTCGATTATTCGAATTTTAAAGATACTTGGGATCTAAAAATATCGAATCCGCAACGATTGAAATTAATTCGGAACGACATATTACGAAAATTGAATTGCCAAATATTCGAATATTTCAAGCGCACAGATTTCCCTTTGGAAAATTCAAATAACCAAATTCTCAGATGTTCGAATATTCGAACGTTGCACTTTTCCTATTTGCAAGGTTCGGACTGCCAAATTTTCCAATGCAAATAACCTCAGTTATTTCCCAAGCCCATAAATTCCCAACTCTCTGCTTACCCGCATACCTCGAAGCCCGTTAATACAAAATTTCCAATTCTACGACTGGCGGTTGAAAAAAAAACGTGTGTAATTCAACGACCATAAACCGAGCTGAAAAAGATTTGCATAAAGCGTAAGTGAAATAGCGGGCATGTTTACCAAGAGGAAAAAAGGGGAATAAACGATGGAGATATAATGATACGATCGTCGACAAGCGTTTCTAGCAATTCCATTTAGCTTGGTTCGCCTGCGGCCACGTTCACGATCCCCGATACGCCAACAGCAAACTAAAGAAAAAAAGAAACAACGCACGGTGAACAATCGCACGCGGTATTTCCATGATAACCGTGACTGGAAATAGCGACAGGAAGTCGCCGGGCGTAAATGCATGAATATAATTAATAACAGTAATTTATTTCGGATCATAGTTTCATTCAACGAAACTTAACACCGCAGTTGAACGCGCACGGATCCACATTCTTCGCGACTAATAAACGATTATAAACAATTATGAGAGCCGTTTAGTGTGGCCACGGAACAGCCCTAACGTCGTACAATGATTTTCCACCGCAATATAAACCGTTAATTGAACGTTCGCGAGAAGCAAAAATGTATTTTAATGGGAGCCGCTTGGAAAGATCGCGACTGACAGGCCGCGACGATAACATATTTTTATCTTAGAAGTTTATGTGTTTTATGGCGCACGCAATTAAAGCGTACCACGAACTAATGTAATCCGAAATATTTATATCAAGCGGTATGCCGCGCTAGTAAGAACGAAAGGGATAGAAGGACATACGAAAGGAGAATCGAAACGGCCGAAAAATTTCCAAGTACCTAAATTCGCAAACTTACCGGATTTCTAGGTGCAGAAATGTACATAATTCCCACGTTCCCGGAAGTTTCGATGCGCAAATGGCCAAATTCGTAGGCGTTCAAATTGACCAACGCTCGAGTCCGACCTCTCCGAATGCCCAAAAAGTCGCCATAAAGTGCCTAAGAATTTACAAACTCGTGCAAACTTTCAAGTTCTTCGCGCGACTATTACGAATGTAGCCGACGCGAGTCAACCCCAAGGAGGAATATCCGACCCAGCCGAAACTCAAGAAGAGGGCGAGGAATACAACGAAAGAAAAAAACAGAAAAAATAAAACAGAATGAAGAGCGAGCCGAAAACGAGGGAATGGAAAGAAAGGGAAGAAATAACCGCGACGGAGCCGCAATAACAGAAACTCTGACAGGTGTTCCGCGAGCGGACGAAGCTGGATGCCCAGACAGAAGAGAAGAGAGGAGCAGCCCGATATAACAAGGATTCAACGGCGTATCGCAAAAACCCCTGGACGATCGTGTACATCGTCTTGCGGAGGGGGATGCTGCGTGGAACGACGAGGCAAGAGCGAAAGAGAGCAGCGCGGGCAACAATGAAGGTTCTCCGGTGAGCTAGGACGCGTATACGCGCGCAACCGCTTGGAAGAACGAAAGAAAGGCCCTTAACGATTCCACGTATCTTGGAGCTGGCGGCGCAGCTGCGTATTCCAACGACGTGATCGGCAATAAGCGAGCGCGCGCGACCCGCAAGAAGAAATCGACGAGGACGCGAGAGCAGCGGTCGCGCATCCGCTCGACCGACAGAGTATCGCCCGACCTGGAACAGTCTCTCACGGCCAGCGGGCCAATTAACTGTTATTATCAGCCGGTTCTTGCGTGTAAACAGAGGCTAGTCCCTGTTAGAAGGTGGTTAGAAGAGGCAACTCCATCCGAACCCGCTACCGCCCCTTTTTCCTATTATTATTAATGGAGTCGATGCAGGGCAGCGAGAGGATTCGCAAGAAGGGAAGGTTTTGGGGAAATGTTTATTTTGGGACAGTGATCAGGTCGGACGATGACCGGAAATTTGTCATTTTTCGGTGTAACGTGAAAGTTTAGGACTCGAGCAATTTTGATCTCGGGCTGGACATTGATTTTCCAACGCGATTGAAACGCGTTAGAATTCGAGAAGTTTTCATTTCAGGCTGGTTAAATTCAGGTATTCGACGACGAGTGGAAATTTGTAACTTTTTGGTGTAATGCGATTGGGAGTTAGGAGACGGGAAATTTTAATCTCGGAGTGGTAATTAGGCTGGGAACGAGGGAAATTTTACAATTTTTGTGTATAATATGGCTGAGTTTAAGATAGGAGAACATCGATGGGATGGTAATCCCAGTGATCGCAAAGGTTCAACGACGAGTGGAAACTTGAAATTTTTGTGCGTAATGTGGCTGAAGTGTAAAGTATAGTGTTTGAAGTTTAGCGAACGAGATCGTATTTAGCTTGGAAAGTTTGGAGAAATGTTGTTTTTCCGGTGATAATTAGGCTGGGTGATAAATGGAAATCGGGAAACTGTTTTTGCTTGTAGCGGATAGCGATAAGTTAGTTTTTCTACACCCTTCCGTTTTAGGAAGCTAGTTTGTAGTTTTGATAGCTTACGCTACGTTGGTTTTATTAGCAACAGAGATGTAATGATACCGATGATATTTTTCTAACCGGCTACGATTCAGTCTATTCCATGCTCACGTTGCGGATCATTGGTCTCTAACCATCGCTTTTTACTCGATCAGCTGACCGCATCAATGTCCACTCCCGGCAGTTTATACGTGTTTTACGAGGACTACTTTTTCTCCCACGGAAATGCAGTAACCACGGAAAATGGAAAAATCAGTGCGAGAAACCAAACTTCTCGAACGTTCTATTTGGAATCCTATCTTCACCGCGTGACTTGCTACCTCACGATGAGAATGAAGTTGTAAATCACGCTGCTTCTATCCAGTGTTTTTTGCCCGCACAACCTGAATTATCCTTCGTTCTTAATCGCTATTCACGCCGATATCCAAACGAAGTCATCTCTGACTATTCGCTCGCAACGAACTTGCGCAGCACCGAAGCACAGTTCGATGGCTATTCGAAATCAATCAAGGTATAGAATTAACCGAGAAAAAAAAGAAACAGAACGAAATAATAAAAAATCACACGTTCTAAACCAGTTTGCCCAATACAGCGAACACTGTTCGACGACTATCCGAGAGTTAGATTCGAAAACTATTCGAAGTCAATCAGAGTGTTATAATATAAGAAGAAAGAAAGAAAAAAAAACGAGACAGTACGAAACCATTAGAGATCGCTCGTTCCAAACGAATCTACGCAACAACGAGGAACGTTCGAGGGCTACACCGGACAAAAATTCTACGGCTGTTCGCTGAAATCAATTACAGAATTAACTAAGAGGAGAGGAAGGGAAAAAGAAAGAAAGGAACGAGGAGTAAAAAAAAAGAGATGAAGAGAGTCAGGACACAAGCAGGTACAAGGCCAATCACCGTCTAATAACTCTCAACGCGCCTCTCAACTACTATCGCGATGCCCGTGGTTACGTAATCTTCTACCTTGACAGCGATACTAGATTGAATCTATGGTACAAGGCCGTCGTTCGACACCCGGTCGTGTACAAGTTATTCAATAAATAATCCCGAGATAACATCCAGCAGGAGCTCTGGGAAACCGTAAAACGCGTACTCGTGAGCAGGATAAATAACGAATATTTCCTTTCTGACGATCCTCTTCCTTTTCATCCATCGATGTCATTTTCGAGTTGGCGCGTATACAACGTCGTAAAAACTAATAGATTCGGTCGCAGGACTCTCGGTGAATCAACGCGCTCGGACGACCGCGATAAATTTTCCTGGCTAACGGCGATTAGATTTCGAATGAAGTTGGTACACGCTTTTATCGACGAGCACTCTTAACGTCATGTCGTGACCGCGGGAGGCTTCGTAATCGAGCTGATTAATATTCGTCAAACATCGGCCACCCTTCGTGTGGGTTATTACGGGTGTTACCGTTCGCACAATCGTTTGGCAGAGTTAGTGGGATTGGAAAGCCTTTGAGCATTTGCACCTGTCTTTGGCGGATTCGATCAGTTGGGGATTAATTCTTCGCACTCTGACAAGTTTTCCATAGGATCAACCAAGCGGTATATCCTCGTAGAGGCAGTTTCTGGAATCGTGAAGTTTGTTTCGAATAGGAACAAATTGGTGTTAATTCTCTGAACACGTTTTGGTGGAGGTTTCTGAGACGAGAAGTTTTCCTCCGAAAAGGAGAAGGTTGCGAATGTGAATTGGAGGTTGGGTCTGCAAACTGAGAAGTTTCTGAACGAAACTGGGCAAAAAGATAGTGAAGGTAAATTATCGACAGATGCCTGTCTCTTGAAACGGGTTTCGCGCGATTGGCCAGGACGCGCAACACATTTGAGCAACACAAGAAATTTGAGCTAGAATTTCTGATCGATGATATCGAATCTTTTTCGAGACTTCTCGTGGTACGAAGGATTAAACGATTTATTGCGGCAACAAAAAAAAAAAAAAAGAAAAGGAGCGTATCTAATATATTACATACATTCTGAAAAAAGTTTTTGAATAAGTTCAGCCTTAACAACTTGGAATGTCATTAATCAACCCGTTAGACACGAAACAAACTGTACCGGGTATTCCCAGAAAAAAAATAACTTATCATGTTGTCTGACCGATACTCGAGGCGACGACGGTGACTTGCCGCCAGTGAAACTCGAATATTAACCAGATGACTCACGATATTGTTAATTATGTTAATGGGCGGTGCACGATCGTAAATGACATTGCACGCTCGTTCGTCCGAGGACTCCTCGAGAAATTGGAGGGAGGGGGAGAGAGAGAGAGAGAGAGGAGGT
The DNA here is from genome assembly GCA_014737395.1 of Bombus waltoni. Lineage (NCBI taxonomy): Eukaryota > Metazoa > Arthropoda > Insecta > Hymenoptera > Apidae > Bombus > Bombus waltoni. The sequence goes on from JACXII010000013.1 coordinate 751,697, forward strand.
TCGCGGTAATTCGGCCTGATTCCATTGGAAAGCGCCATAAACCGCCATAAACCGACGACACGTGGGAAATTCCAAACGACGTCGTTAGCGTGATGGGACACACTTATTCACGAGACGGCGGCAGCTTTCTGAGCTTAAGTCCCTCTTTTATTATGTCTTTCTTTCCACTCCTTTTTCAGACACTTTTTTAAATGACGGAATTAGTCGTGGTACGAGCAGAATCATTTTGCATCCTCTCTTTGTGCGAGCACGTTTAATCGTGTAATCAGATGAAGGAGACGCACTCGAGATAATTCTTCCTTCTCGAGTTTTTATTATTTCAAATTTATTCAAGAATATTATCGCATTTTGTGCAGGGTATCGAATAACGTGGCAGAATAAAATTACGCGCATATCAACGCTGGTGACGTTATTTGTTCGTACGAATGTTCCCATTACGAGAATATTACGTACGAATATTCGTCTTGTACTTCGTTCGTCCGCTTTAAGAATCGAATGTGCTAACTTGAAAGATCTCATCCAACATGAAAGTTCATTAATATCTCTGTAAGTGTGTTTATCATAGTTTAGATAATGGCAAGCACGCAATGATACAAGATACGCCTTGGTTTCGTGTTGGATAAATTTCATAATTTAAACAATTTTTAGAAACGTTCCTCGTCCTGTCGAATACACGGTGCTGATCCTCGTATCGTCAAAAAATTCCACCGATACTTTCTGCTTCTTCGTATATCATTTTATTCGGACAAAGGCACGCCATCCGTCAAAATATTTTCAGCTTTCTCGAAGCCAGCAAACAGTCCTGCAGCTTTTCAAGAAACCAATTCCAGGAATTCCAACAACGAACCTAGCACTTCACGCTCCCTTCGGCCACGAAATCCTTGAAGCGAACTTGTTCACCGATCGATCATAGTCACTTGACAATCTCAGGCCAGCGAACCACGAATCAAGGAAACGCAAGAGCGCGATCGTTTGGTTCAGAGATTTTTCGCGATGGAGCCGCTTTCGAATCACGATCCCTTGGCGCGATTAAATGCTCGGCTTAACGTTAGCCAACTTTAGATTCGTCTCGGAAATGAAAGTAACGCGGCGAGTTCTTCCCTGAATTTCGTGACGAAAAAGGATCACTTACGCGATGACTCCGTTAGAAAGTCGAGTGGACGTCGTGGTACTTTGATCTTTGCTCGCGCGTTAAAAAATATTGGCCGATCGACGCGTTACCAGACACCTAGGGGATTAATTATTCGACTCGACTTCGTCTGGACTGGTCTCTACGGAGCGATTAACCAGCAGGATTTTTATCGCGGGTCGATTAGCATTCGAAAATGTTAAACCGTCGTTACGACATAAAGTACCGCGACATAAATTTCCGTAACTAAAACCGGCGAACCGTGCCTCGATAAAATAATAATTTTGTGGAAGCCACGCGACTATCGATAATTGGAAAACGTTCGAGTAATTGAGAAGCTCGACTGGATCCTGCATTTAGAGACGCGTGGATCGTTTAATCCTTACGGGCTATCGTAGATGAAATTTCACCCTTTACGAATTCCTTGATTCCACATTATCGTCTCGTAATCGCACGTTACAATTTAATTTTACTTAGAATCGTTGGGAGTAATAATTTTTCATCTAGTCGTGGAATAATAATAAAATGTTCACTCTGACATTCTTCGTTTGACACAGAATGGTGATAAAATATCGAACTGTATTTCTTAGAATCGATCGATTTTTAAAGCAAAAAGGAAAGGTACAGAGAAAAGGTACCGAGATGAAATTTCATCCATCAATGAGACTTTCCACGATGGTCTTTCCACTTTTATGGCTTACGACGGCGATTGCACTGGAGATCATTTTAGTAATAAATTAGTAAATTACGAGTGATTTTACGTTTATGTAAAATTTAAAGCTACGGTAATATACAGAAAAAGTGTCTATAGTAAAATACTCGTTACAACGATCAGAGAATGAAACAGATCTAACAACAATTCCTATAGGAATATGAATTTCATATAAGCATCTGATCTACCGATTATTAAAAATCCTAACGACAGATATCTCGTGATACTATTTCATTTATTTTGGTCCACAGGTCTATCGACATTTGCAAGCCTACATACGCAACGTTATATAACTTGTTATTTATATAAGCATCTAATCTCACACCATGGATGTTGGCTTCGTGTATCCTACTTCAAAGCTTTCACGAACGCTGTCCTTACTTTTCCTGTTACTCGTCGACAAAGGATTCGTAGATTCGCTCCATTTCCATTCCTCCATAGAACCTGTGATTTTCTTTAGAACATTCGGACTGAACCCTCGTCAACCGATCTCCCTTGAAGATTTGCGACTGCGTATTGAATCCCTAAGCTGAATAGTGGCTGACGATTCATCCTTTGTTCTCGCTAACATTCTTGAACTCGACCAGTGTTCTTTTGGCCTTTTGTGCCGTAGAACGAGATTTCGAAGAAACTGAGTTTATGAATTTTTAATTGGAATCTTGATTACGTCGTATCTATAAAACAAAAAACTCCGCTTGAAGATTTTGGAGAGTCAGAAACGTCAAGTGAATTTTAATCTTAATTTTTATTGGAATCCTTAGAAAACGACGAATGTCGGAGTTTCGGTCAGAGACGAAGAAATTAATGATTTAGAGTTGTATAAGATATTAGGTATATCGATAAGAGAGTTTCTGTTAGAGAAGAGAAATCTGTCAATCAGTCCGTGTGAAAACTTCCTCGCAGTGTTCAGAACTTTTCTAATCGTACTCGCGTTCGCTAATGGTAGAGCCTTGATAGAAGCGGAGGTTTCGTAGCAAATAAAAAGGCAAGTACCATAATTGAACTCGTCGTCTTGTCTAGTTTCTTTGAATATTCCTATTACGACTACTAAGAGTTAACTCTAGGAGAGTAGCTATCATCACGTTCGCCAGCGGTTGAGGTTAACAAAAAGCTGAGGCGAACGTTTAATAAAGTTACCATTCTGTTTGGCTTGCTCGTGTATCTATTCGAAACCAACGAACGGTGACAAAATCTTATACATTTCGATGTACGGACAACAATTACCGGCATGCAGATTAGCTTTCTATAAATATAAAGAAATTGATCGTCTCAATATTCTAATTTTAAAACAAATATTTTAAGAAGAGTTTATATAAACAGAGTTCTATCGCAGATATAATAACTCACCGCTACAGACGATAACTTTCATTAACGCTCTATTATCGCAATAACATTTTCTTGCAAATTCTAAAATCTTCAAATGCCCAAATTCCTAAATTTCCGCGTCTCTGAATGTCCAAATTTTTGGCTACCGACGTTTTTAAATATCCGAACTCGTAAGCGGTCAAATTTTAAAATTGCGCTCGAAAGCCCGAACCTTTACATTCCCAAATTGCCCAATACTCTCCACTTCTCAAATGTCCAAATTTGCAAACGTCTAAATTTAAAAACTCCGAAATTTCTAAGTTTGCAAATTTTCCCGAGCTTGCCCAGATTTTGTCAGCTTACTCCAATCAAAAGCACTGCTTTATGGAAATCTTTGCTATCCTAGGTGCAGGAGGGGCCAGTGTCCCCGGCGTCCTCCTCGCTGAGCAACCAGAATCAAAACGAGAGCGAGCAACAGGTGTTGCTGGCAACGATGCAGCCAGTGAACGTTCTAGATCTGCACGAACCAGCGACGGTTCACTCTCTCCATCCAAAATACCACCATCACCACCACCGTCATCATCATCATCATCACCATCATCACCATCAACAGCAACAACACATCCAAACTGATCCGGACGACGTTCAGCAACGAGCGACGGACGACGCAGATGGTCGAGTGACGCCTGGCACCGATGCAGCGACCGCCAACACGACGCTGAGCGTCGGTGAGCACAAGATGATCGATTTAATTTACAACGACGGTCAAAAAACCGTCATGTACACGCACGACAAGGAGATCATCTACGAGAACGAAGCGGATCGAGTTCAAGTGGTCGAGTATCCACCACCACCACCCTCGCCACCATCTCCATCGCCACCCTCGGCAGTCACAAGAGCTGGGTTATTGCCACCCACGTGCGTTACGCCTAGGTCTGGGTCAGCCACGACCGCGTTACATCTGCATCATTATCCTCAACTGCAGTTGCAACACGAGGATGATCTTCCACCCAGTGTTCGCCATGCTGTAAATGCAACGGTTCCAAATTGTGCGGCGGCCACTACTACGACTACCGTGTTGGTTCTGTCGGAATTGGTCGCTGCTGACCCTGCGGCTGGAGCTGCTGCTGCTCAACAACTCACTCTTACTGCCGCTGCCGCTGCTGCTTCCCTTCGTGCAGGGTAAGTGTTTAATGATTTTCGTTACTGGCGCTACCGTGAATCTTTATGGAAATTTCTACCATTAAATTTATTTTATGGATACGATTTAAAAGATGAAACTCGGCGAAGCATTCGTAACGCTTTAAAAAATTTTTTAACGATAGTGTTTATATTGTTATGAATACAGTCGAAAGAACGAAATTTCATTAGAGATTTCTTTGGTTTGTTCGATGTTATAATGACACATTTTGCGCATACTACAACGTTGAAGTTTCTATAAGAGCATAAAAATCTGCAGCTCTTAGGTGGTGAAGGAGGTTTCGCTTGTTAAGAGAAATCGAACACACTTGCGTGTTTTACGAGGAAATACAAAAATTAAGCTAATACGTTGGAATATGGAAATGTAAGTACTTTCAAGTATTTTTGGTAAGGTGAAAATCATGTTCCATCGAAGGCTTTAGATACATTCTTAATCGACGAAGATTCACGTCGTCTCATTATGATAATCGACGACGTTCGTTTTACATTTGTTTGTTTATGCACTAGCATTCGAATTTATTGCGTCTGCTATGTCAGAAAACGTTGTCACATTATACAAATCAGAGCCAGATCGAAGCCGAAGGCTGCATTAAGTAAAATGTCAACGAATAAAGTTCGTTCCTAACTCTTCGTAAAAATACGTAAGAAACCGCGAAAGCGTTGATCTATTTTAAACAACATTACAGATATTAACGTTGGCGTATGCAGTAACGTTGCAAGATCTTGAGAAACAAAAATTTCCTCGTCCGTTTAAAGCAACGAGCCTCGTCGTCGCAGAAAACGGAACGAATCGTACGTGTAGAATTTAACGAGATGGAAAAATGAAATTCCGCGGCGGAACGAGTCATGGCGAGGCGGGGAATCGCGTACGAGCATTTCCAGGCGGCTCTATATCGAGCAAGTAACGTATCGTTGCACGGTGTCGCGCCTTAATAAGCCGTAAAGTAGCGAGGAAAGTGTCTGCACGTGGACAGTAGCCTGTTCACTGGCATGGAAAAATCGAATAGCCCTCTTGTGCGCGCGCGAGAGAGCGTGAGCACGTTGAAACGGCGAGCGTTATCGGCCTCGTGTATCAGCGTCGACAATTAACAATTATTGCGCACACCTACCCGCGAGCACGGTCGCGGATAAGTCACGTTGCTGCGTAGAATTTATTATTAGGACGCCGTGTTGCTCGCGCCCGCGTGCCTATACAGCGTCACGCAGACACAGTGTGCCCTGCAAGGACGTTCGCCATTGCCGATCGGTCGTTCTGCTTGTCAGTTTGGCCTTATTGCAATTATTTGATCGTATTATACAACGGTTCTACGAAACTACTGGCCAATTTTTTAGAAACATTATGTGTGTGTTGCACGAAACATGTTGAAGTTTGATTAGCGACGAGCAGACTGATTTTTATTTTTTTTTTTAATTTTTAAATTTATATTTTTAAAGATTAATTAAAATTTAATCAAATAAGGCGGGATCTCAGTGGGATATTGTTTCACTCGCCAAGATTGTAAGAAGCACTGTATTTTGGATATCTTATACGTTTTCTCATATTATATGCGTTTTGCGCAATTACGCGCGTACAAATTCCCTACGAATGCGTAGAAATCCACAGTCTGGTAATGAGAGTCTCTATCGTCATGGCCATAATGATAAACTTTGAAACAAGATCCGAAAATGTACATAAGAGGTGCGAGATATTTAGTGTAAGCCGGTTTATCGAATGCATGAAAGCAGAGACGCAACAGTTGCGTCAGTAGTATCAGACGTAGTCAGACAATTAAAGCGGCGCTACATACGCTTCAGTAGTATTGTAGCCAGACAACTGAAGCGGCGGCGCAACCTATGCTTCAACAGCAGCGGAACTTTAAAGTATCAAAGAGTAGAATAGCGTATAGAAGTAGGGAAAAAATAATTTGTTTATTAGTTTGATAAGATACAACATGTACTAGTGTAATGGATACTTTATAGAAGACCATCAGAACCATGATTTCAAAAGGAAATAGTTTATCATGGTAATACGAACAGTACAACTTTCTTTTAAGTTCAGTTGTAGCATTTATTGGACCGTAGCATAAATTCCTGTTGTTTTATATCCACTATATATAAATAGAGGAAGCAGAGGAAATACAGTGTTACAGCCAAACAAACGAAAGAAAATATCGTTCATTCTTCGTTCTAAAAAACCATTGTTCGTTATGTTTCTCTCTCGGTCTTATCAATTTATTCGCTTTATATTTATAATGATAAATTATTTGTTCGACTATTGAATAAGCCAATGAACGTGAGAAATTATAAATTCTCGTTATCGGTTCATCGATGGATCGTTAATTATTATCATATTATCCTGTCGATGGACAGAAAAGCTCGTTTATTTTCGCTTAACATATTCCTAACAAGCAACGTATTCGACGAGAAAATTGCCCACCAATTTCCACTATGTTGCACCTGAATCATACGGTACACGCGTGAGAGCATCGAATAAATAATCCACGCGTCGCTTACTCCACGGGTAACACCCCGTACGCGAATTATTCCGAAGGATCCGTCGAACTCAAAATACAATTAAGATCTCGATCAACTAATTTGTAGCGTTTCCCTATCGCGCTCGTATCTCCATATATTCTCGTGCGAGCAAAACGCCACTAAACGGAGGAACAATGTTTCTGCCTAGTATATTTAGAAATGACGTTCTTCCGCGCTATGTCGAACGCGCGCGCGATAAACTGCGCGCCTGACCAGCCACCCGTGACACAATGAATAATCCGAAAAAAGGAGAAAGAAAAAAAACAAAGAAAAAAATAAAACGAAAAAGAAACGAACAGAAGGAACGAGAAAATGCAATGCAAAAATTATTACAACGGGAGAACTTGGAGTCGAATATTTATAGGTTTTAAGTGGCGAACGGTGTATTTATGAGCAAAGAAAATAAAAAAATTGCCTTTTTAGCGGAGGAATGTTAGCGTGAATTTTATGGTTGATATATGGTGGTGAGCGCCGTGATCGCTAGAGTAATTTATTTTTGCTTTTAAGGCTTTGCCAGATTGCAGATAAAGCTAAAATCAGTAGTCCCCGCTTTGCTGCGATTGAAAAAGAAGGCTACCGACCAGTAGCTTTCGATTTGAGGAATTCCGTACGTCATAATTCTATCATTCATGTTCCTCTTCTGTAATCTAGAAAAATTATAAATTGGAAATCTACAGTCTTCGGATCGACGAACGATATCATAATTAAATACGGAAATTAACAAACATAACGTTCTCTATCTATATGGGAAATCTTCAAATCGCCGATATCCGCTTCAATCGCCGTTTCAGTTTTTCGGCTCGCGTTGTAACGCGCGTTTAGAAACGATCTGTACGCGGTACACGCACACACGTCACGAAATATCGCGAACAAATAACCATTAAACGCACCGGCAGCCGCACACCTTGCTCTTTTGCAACAAATAAAAATCAACTGCAATTAATCGGTCGTAAGATATGCACACGGAGACCTTGGGGGCCTCGAAAACAACCGTGTCTCTCTCTTTCTCTCCCCGCCTTTCTCTCGTCACCATGTGTTTCCTTCTTCGTCTACACCTATCCGTCTGTTTCACTTCGCCTTTTATTTCTCGCTCTCTCGATTATTGCAATAAATAGTTTCAATATTTTCCAAGCCAAACTGCGCGCAATCCTTTCTTCTCTGTTCCCCAGTCGGTAACAAGCGAGAATCTAATAAAAACGACTCTTCCAACCATCAAAAAACACACGGTCCCAATATTGGAAACAAAATTTATTGTTATTCACTTTTATTTACTGTCGCTTATTGTTATTTACTTGTATATTTCTCCGGTGGTCTTCGTACGCGTAAAAACATATTTCCCCCGGATATTCGTAAAGAACGATCAAACCGAAATCGATGGGAAGGCGATAATCAGATTAAAATGGGTGAAAAAGGCCGGCGACTGATGTGCGAGCTATTACGGATGAGATTTTTCCCAGTATTCCCGCGTAAGCTACTTATATCGCGGCTTAAACGCTCGCATCCACGAAATCCGAGCCGGACTTTCGATTCGTCACGGCTGGATCCTATCGATAATCCGGCAGGCCGCGTCAAGGGAAATAACCGGACGAGCGGAACAACGGAGATGTTAATTCGACCTGGAAGCACGCGACGCCATCGAGTTTGCCCGGCCACCGTTTATCGCCATTTTGTCCTTCTTTGTCGTCGCGAAACGCCGCGGGAAGCTTTGATGCGTCGCGTTCGATTAAAATTCGTCCGCCTTTGTTTATCGAGCTTAATCGCCTTGTCACGGCATATTGAATATTAATGCATTCAATTTCGCGAGGCTTGCATATTTATGAACCCGTGGATGGAAGTCGATGACTCTCGGAGCAAGCGTTTCAAAACGACGGTCAAGGTGTTCGAATATTTGATTAATATTATTCCGGGAAAAGTAATAGATTTTGCGTGTTTCGCTTCGATATATTTCGCTACGTTTCATTTGAGTTTCTTTGTTCTTTCAACGTTCTTATCGTTTTTTTTTTTAAATCACTGTTAAGACAATTGTTTTACCGTTTCGTGTGAATTTCTCGGTTCCTTTGAGAAGCTAATTGATATTATTTTCGACAAGACAGTAGACGTTTTGTAAATCGTATTTAGGAGTTCTATCGTCATTTCATTCGAATCTCTCGGCTTTTTCAAGATTATTCTCTGTACAGTGTAGCGTTATATTACAGTAACAATGACAGTGGGAATGAATTATTATTTGGTATAACTTCTGCCGGGTAAGAATTACATAAATGCCTTTCGTTCGTTTCTTTATCAACGGTTCGATTGTGCAAATAAAATATTTATTATCGTTTCACTCTCGATATAAAATTATCCCGACTGTGTTTACGAGAATTTCGTTTAACCGACAAAATGAAGCGAAATTGCCGGTGACTTTTATTTTTCGCGTTTCTCAGACATTTTATTATCGAAGAATTACGTGGACCAAGTGTCGCGACTTCCTTAAGGGTTTGATACGCGCGTGGTGCGGCAAGGAGTGGTCGAACGTTGAGAAATACGAAACTAAATTGCGATACGCGGCATAAAATTAAAATACGGGACGAAGAGCGCGATGCTCGAGACCGGCCGCGGTGAAATTTGCATATATTTCGCGCGATTCCTTCAACGAAATTACGGTGCGCTGGTTAACGTTCCTGACGAGCGTCTCTCACGCACGAAAAGAAAAAGAGGAAACTGCTTTTTTCGTAGAAAACATTCTTTGTCCGCTCGATCGAACCGAAAGTTTCGCAACAAGGCAACGAAGCGTTTCGTTTTTCTTTACGTCCGTCGATTCGTCGCGATTTTAACGCGAAAGCACTTGCCGGATCTCGCTGCCGGCACATTCCTTTTCCAATCAGCCAAATTACAGCCGATCCGCGGTCTCTAATTAAATTAACGTGAAAGTTCACCGCCGTTGTCGAACTATTTCTACGAGTTAATTCTACCTCTCTCTCTCTCTCTCTCCCTCCCTCTTCCTCTCTTTGGATACCTAAATAAGAAAGGAATGCGTTTTAACGCACCTTTAAACAAACAGATAACAAGCTACGAAAATGTTCGGAAACGTTGCTACGTATGGAATGTTCTTCGAGATTTGCATTCTCCTACTTTCGCTTATTGAATTTGCCTCATCAGTTCGATTATCAAGCGCGCTAAAAGGAAGAAGAAATTCGATTTAGGCGAATGGAAGCGTAAGTTCCGCGTGCGACGTGCCGAAGCTTTCCAACAAGGACGTCGAAACCGTCTTGTCGATCGTCGCGAACAATAAAAATGTTCGTGTGATTTTCTCGTGTGAGATTAAATCGAGATTAAATTTGAACAATTTAAGGTGGCAAGGTTGCTCTCTGTTATTAATAATTTAATAAAATTATTGATAATAATAATTTTTAGGAACACGCGATAAAAGAATGCGAGGACGATCGAAAGCGGAGCGTAAACGGCGACAGAGAAAACGATATGTAAACGACGATTACCTAACGCAACGAAAAAGACAAGAGTCGAATATCGAGGAATGAATCTTCATTCGCTCTAATAAGGACTCAAGATCGTGGAAGCCGCGTTAACGTCGATCCCGAGGAACAACAAAGAACACTGTAACGCAGCAGCCTAGCGGGGGACCAGAAAATGGCCTCCGTTTAATAAATCCGCCGCGATGGAAGCGCGATCTGACCGAAGAAAAACGGGACCGCTCGAAGGGGAGAGCTCGTAATCTATGCTAATGCGGCGGAGGTGGGTGAACAGGGCCTGTAATAATAGTGTTTTCGAGGATGTGACGTCACACGCGAACAATACAGGCACGAGCCGTGCCGTGTACACGCTTTCGGCGGATTATTTATTTGACAGACCTCCCCGCGGGCCGTGTCTGCGTTTACGACCAGCTCGCAAACGTTTCGACCCAAGATTCGCAACGCGCACTTCTCCTTTCCCTTCGTCGGATGTTAATGCGATGCCTCCATGCAACGTATAATAGATTATATATTTTCTTCCTAGAATAAACTATAAATAAATACATTCGCAGTGACTCACGAAAGTATTTGAACGCTTATGCTTGGAAAACATCGACGCGTATAGTTTGTGCGCGTCATGGATGAAATATTTCGAAATTTCACGAATATTATAGGAAGAGGCGAGTTTCGTGGTTCTGTGTAACCGTCAAATTTGAAGACTGTTGAGGTTACTGGATATTTGAATAGAGGAACGCGCGGATGAATTGTAAAATAGAAAATATATTTCAACGAGGAAGCGAAAGTACAAATACGAATACAGTTTGAGCTGGTCCAGATCCGCACGCTGACGATGTTACTTTCTAACTGAATCGCCGAAAAGCCATCGTCTATTGTCTGCCATCGTCGCCTGTCTATTGTCTTGATCTATTTGAAACACTCTGGATGGCTTCGGTGACTGAGAAAACTAAACAGATCAGATGTAGAGTTTTCTTAGCAGTGATATCCGCTTCGACAAAGACGATATATGAAAACGCGCGTAGAAGGCACAAGATATTAAACGCAAACGTACGTTTCGACAAAAATTGCTACAATCAAATTGCAAGTGATCGATAACGTATACTATATACGGTGTATTTAATCTTAAACGCGCCTAATCTGAAACTTTCTTTGATTTAGTCGAGAAGAAAAGAACAGGATATTTTATTAAGTACATGGAAAAGGGAAACCTATTCGCAAGTTATTCATCGGAACGATTCTTCCTATCAGAGACGAGTTCGGTGTACCATTTAAAGATATTAAGAAGTCTATTAGGTAGAGAAATTACTCGCGAATCCCGCCTTCGAACCAGCATACGATAAAAACGACCGAGTCAAGCTATTCAGACTGCCAATTGAACGCAGAAGCGTAACGCACGAATTTCCGTTACGAACGAATTACATTACTATCGCAAATTTCTATCTTTCTATTACCACTCACGGTACAACGCATGATTGTAAAACGCAGGAAATTATGCGAACAGATTGAAGATCCCCAACAATCTCGAGGAAAATTCGAGTTTCAATTCGAAACGAAAGTAGAGAAAATTTATCAAATGGACAGAGCCAATGATCGTGTCGTCGATGCGACGCGCGTCGAAGGATAGAAGATTTTTGATCGGTGCAACAACGGCGAACAGGAGAACACAGACGTTTCGAAAATTTCGCTAGAAGGTGCGTTCAACCACGGTCAGAAAATTGCAATCGAACGAACGAACGAAATGGTGGGGCTTCTCCTTGCTCGCTCGGAGCTCGAATTTTCGAGTTTAACCAGAGGCCGCGTTTCGTATGCGCGGCAAATTGCCGTAATGACGGTGCATCATGGTAAAAAGTTTCGCGTTCGCGGAAAGCAGAATGTAAGCCGGACATATCCCTCGCTCTGTCCTCGTCTCGTTGTCCTCGCGGATCGCCGCACCCGCTTCTTGCGCGGCTCGGAGGTGCCTTTGATCCGTCGTGTTTTCAGCGTTCACCGCCTCCCCGCGGGTATACATATATGCGCGGTTCCCGAGTTTTTGCGGCTTCCGGGACGCGAGCCCCTGACTCTCGAACAATGTCCAGAAGAAACGATTATGTCGCGGCTGGTTCATCGATCGATGAAAGTCTGACGAGCTGACTCGATTCTCCGATGAAAGGGGTCGCTTAAATTGGACCGAATGGTGATTAAAAATAAGAATTAAAAAAATAAGAAGAAAATTACAAGTAAGATTTTTCTATGAAAAATCAACAGGCACTTGGTTCGATCTGGGGAAAGGAGGCGCGAGTTTCGTGATTTTTCAGAAAAACGTTTGAGTTCTAGAGTTTAAGAGTACTTTAGGCCGAGCGTCCGCGTTGTTTTTTGTAAATTTGCAATTAGTCGGCTTTTGTAGAGACAGGATCGGTCAGGACAGGGACGAATCCTGTATTGTGAAAGGGAAGGAGTCGCTTGAATTGGATCGAAGAGCGATTGATCGTCTAAATTTATTTATCCGCGACATGATCGAAGATGGTCGAATAGAGATGGTCAAAAAAACAAATAGAGATCTATGGTCGAAGGATACTTTAGAGCGAATGAGATCGTTATTCTATGTAAATGGGCAATTAATTGAGTTTCTTAAAGGCGAGCTTAAAAGGTCGATTCTTTATAGAAGTTCCACTTTAATTCCTCCCTTTATGATCGAAACGAGGGACGAATGTAAGGAAATGTTGAATAACGAAGGAAAAGGGTGAGTTTTTGTATGACTTTTAAGAGGAATATAACGTTTCAAAGTTTGAATATACTGTAAGGAGAGAGAGAGAGTGTTGCCTAGTAAACGATAAAAACGATTACTAAAGCGTTATTCTACATGAAAAGAAATTACTGTAATTACTCGTGGGTAAATATAGGTAAATGGTAATTACGACTCGGCCATACTCGGTACTTAAAAACCGCAACAACCGGTGCAACGATCTCCATCTTTTGCAACCGATAATATATGTAAATCAAATTAACGTCTCCGCGTGCAATAAGTTAATATCCTTTCCTCGTAGAAATTATATCCTTATTCTTTACGGCCTTCAGCGTGTCGACCTATCAGAGTATCACAGGGGAAGTCACCTTGCCGGTGAAACTTACTTTCTCAAATTCCAACGATGACCACCAATTAACGACGATGATCATTTATAAAACTTGGCGACTTCCAGATAATTTTAAACCTACCAGCAAATAGCTAGAAACATATCTATTAGGTCGTTCAATATATTCGCCTCGTCGCAGCGACACACACGTAAAATTGCAAAGTGCAAAGATATTCTCCTCTCCTTGCTTAAAGTACTATTCCCGTATGGAATTTAATTTGTCTATTTCCAACATAAAATCTTCTGCGATTTGGAATTTGGTGAAAATGTTCGTACGATAATATAATAATCTTCAGATCTCAGGCGACCGCTGTGTCTTTAGATATACAGCTTGCGGATGCACAAAGGAAAAATAACCGAGAAACGGTGCATACCTATTACCAACAAATATTCGGACATCGTCGTCATCGTAACTATTATTTTTATATTTTTTATATATTATATATTATATATTATATATATTATATATTATATATTATTATTATATTTTTTATTTTTATATTTTATTATATATTTTTATATTTTTATTTTATATTTTCATATTTTCGTCATTCTGTCAATTGTCTATAAATTTTCTAACCATTAAGGATCGATATTAATTAGGAAACTATGCAGACAGGTAAAAAATTCTGCGAAAACCTCGTCGAGAGTTAGAGCAAAAACGACAGATCTCATAATACGATTTAATATCGCGGAGCAGAAAATATGAAACGAGATGCCAGCACTTTTTCCGAAAAAACTTTGATCAGACACTTTTTTACCCGTGAGCTAACCGTCGGTTATTACGATCACCGGAGCGTAACGATCTATCGGCTCATAACGCGCACTAAAATTAGAAATAAGATTTCCCAATATCCCTCGCGCCCCTTCCGCCCCTTTTTTTCTCCACGTTGGCTCGCGATCCGGTCGCTACCGTATCGTAATCTTTCAGCAATGGAAATCGGCTGACGCAAAGACAAATTCTGTTCGCGCCGCTGACTGATTACGATACGCGAGATAACAGGCCAGGCCTGCGTTCCACGTGTCGACATATCTGCTCGCCGTCGAACACGCAGCTCGTGAACTTCTTTTCGCCTGTTTTTCCCTATCTAGATCTCGCCTAGATCCGCCAGCTGTCATTTGGATTAAATTTTGTTTACAAAGACGCGATTTTTCATTGGTCCGCGAGAAACGATTTCTACGCGAAACGGAAACGTAGAAAGTAGATAATAGCCAATGGTTGAGAGTTATTTATCGAATCGTAGAGAAATGGTTTAATCGATAGTGTAGATATCGTAATCGCAATGTGCGGAAAAGTGGTCACTTTACAAACGCTGCTTTTTAAATTTATCTTGGAATTTTCTGTTGCTTATATCATTGTGTCGTGACGAACGAGCTTCTGCAAGTGACTTGTGTGTTTCTTCGCTGTTGAATATTAATCGTGCACTTGTGCAACGGAACTCGCAAATTAATAAAAAGCGAAGTTGGTCGATCTAGCTTCTGAGAGGCCCGTATAATAAAATCAATCATCTTCGTACGTGTCATTCCATCTACGGCTATATTCCATCTATTGGCTTATAGAATACATTACATTTTCACGGCTAATAAAAATACAATACGGCAGAATTCGATTTATTCCAACTCCTTCGTCACAACTGACGTCACCGCATTGTCCGATTTACCGAATATATCTCCCTGAACACTAGTCAACCGACACCAGGCTAAGTTTCTCATACGTTAAATTTGACAAATTAATGCTAAAATATCCACCGAACTAATAGCTTCTCGACGTAAATATATTAACATCTTTTTGTAGAGGATGCCAATGTACTAAAAAATATGTGATTCTGTTCGAAAAAATTAAGTTGGCGCTTAAATCTGCCCCACTGTACTCGACCGGTAAAAAGACAATCTGCACCATACGATGCCTCCCTTCCAACGAAACAACTTCTATTAAAACATCTTTTTCATAGTTACAGATTACAGATTATAGAGATATTTCGAGTTTTCGAGATAAAGGAAACGCTCTGTATACGTATATATAATACACAGAGAGGATCAACCCTCCATCAGTTTCACGGTGCACACGCGTTCCAACCTCATACGTACTGCCCTGATAGCAGAGCTGGCAGTTCACCAGGAACGACCGGCGTCCAGCTGGCGATTTCCCAAACGATTTTAATTGTACTTGAAATGGATGCACGTAGCTCGTCCCCGGCGGCCAAAGAACTCCAATTAGTCGTCGTGGTGGTGTCCTTATGTTGCCTTAGGCCGGTAAGAACTAATGCCGAAATAAGGGAAGGGAAAGAAGTGGCGCGGTCGGCGAGCGTGCGTGCGTGCACGCGGCGCGTGCAAGAAAAATCTCACTCGGCAGAGACGTGCCTGCGAACCTGGAGATCGGACATGCCTGAACGTATTACTCATACCCAAGCGTAGGGCCGCAGTCCCGGCATCCTCTCGCGCTCTCCAGATCGATACCGGTCCTCGATGAACTCTGCAAGCTGAATTGCGATGCGTTTCTTGCGACTTTACCCTGGACACGGTGGAAATCTCGATCCGCGAATCGTCCACGTGGGAAAAATTTGGATTTCATGGGTGGAAATTGCCAGTGGAAATTCGTAGATCGCAGGCTCGATTTTTACGCAGATTCACGCGGACTTTGTACGTATGCGATTATGTTGGAAGATCAAAGATTGAAAATTGATCGTCGTGCGAAGATTTTGAAGCACTTTTGTGCCATTTCCTTGGACGTTTAATGTGTCCGATTAATTAGAAACAGCTTGGTTGAGAAGGAGGTGGATTTTGGAAAAACGCTGATATTTGGAAGTTTTGGGAATCGTTGGACGACCATTTTTTAAAAGATCGCGGCGCGAAGATCGTTGACATTTCTCTGTTGTTGACATTTAGTGGTTTGGTTGAGAAGTGGTAGGTTTCAGAGAATCATTGACGTTTGTACGTTTGTGGAATTATTGAACGACTTTTTGAGAGATCGTAACGTAAAGTTTCTTCATATTCTTGTAACTTTCGAGGAAATTTCAAGCGTCACGTAAGAGATAATTAACAGTGGCTGAATGGAAAAAGGAAGCATTGAAATTTGTAGGTTTTCAGAATTATTGAGCAACCATAACGTTTAAAATTCCGGTTTGACTAGAAAGAAATACAAATAGAAATTTATAGCATAGTTTTGTAGGAAAGTTGAAAGTGTTATCTGATAATCGTAGTTAACTTAACAGCACAAGCTTCTATAACTTTTTCGAGTTATTGCTCGATAGTCTGGAGGATTGGTTTACCGAGAAACAGTCCTTGTCATTTTGTTTTCCATACCGGTTGCAAAAGAATTGATCGATCGAGTAGATTCCGTCGATTACACGCAACAATATGTATCGATTAAGCGCGTTGATTTCATTCGCTGGCAACGCCCTGTACACTGGCGTTTAGCGTGATTAAACTGAATCTGTAAAAGCATCTATCATACGCTACTACTACGCTTATTAAACGGAGCGTAGATTCAACAGATAGGATCGAGCCAATAACACCTATAAAACCGAGAGTCAGGCGCATTTTAAAATAGTGTTCCGCGGCGTATATAAACGCGTACAAAAAAGTGATAGTTCAAACATCAATCAGTGAATCTGTATTTGCAATATCCGTATCAAACGCTTTAAAAAAAATAATAACTTATAAATAATAAATAGAAAAATATCAGGCGGCAGCCGTGTGGCTCGACTCTGATGAAAAATCAGACAGAACCGTTCGAAAGTCGTAGCACGAACTATTAATAATCGTAAGTGGACCAAGTATACGACAGGAAATTTTTCTGTTAGCTTCCGTTACGAGCCTATGCACGATCGCTTCCCACTCGTTACCAAAACGGTACTCGCGCACATTTTCCACACGTTTTGCATAGCAACGGCATAGTACACCCCCGCATCTTCGGTTCGCGTGAAAAACAAACGGACTTTATACTGCTTGTTACGCGATCTCGCGGCGCGTAGGTGAGGAAGTGATCCACAAAGTGGGATCATAAGGAAAAGAAACACGCAGAGTAGGTGCCTTTTACAGTATATGTCGATTCAGTGATAGATTTATCGACGTTGACTATCGCTTCGAATACAAGTTTACCAGATCTATATGCGATATATATATATATATATTATTTAGAGGAAGCACGTTAGTATGTTGGAAATATGACTTGCACAATGATTGGAAATACAAACGTACAACATAATAGTTACGACGATCTGCGAATCAATGAATATATCTAGATGATATTCCTAAATCGACGTTCCCTACATATACGCCGTTGTCCAGTCAACGTCTCTCCAAATTCCACGTTTCCTTCTCCATACCACCTCAACGTTCGCCGCGTGGAATTAACGCAAGGCCAATGTTCGCAACATTCGCTGCGTACTGCGAAACTATAAAACACGCCTTTTTTTCCATTCCTTCTTTACCCCGAAATCTCCAACGAAATAAGAATCTATAGCGTACATGGAAGGAAAGCCACCACCGTTCAACGACGACGACACATTCGACAGAAAAAGGTTCGATCTGGCGTTTGACGTGCACGCACGATCAGCGAGGACGAGGAGCGGAGAACGGTAACGGAGGTGAGGTAGAGAAAAGGACGACGAAGATGAGGAGGAAGGGCAAAGATGGCCGCCATCGTGGCGCTGGTACGGGGAAAAGCGTCGGACCTCCGCGTCGTTCGTCTCTCCTGTTAATTCCCACCGGCGTGTCCTTCGTTTCTGCCCTCCCCTCTTTCACTCGCCGCATCTTTCCTCCCTCTCCCTTCCTTGTCCTCTTTTCGAAACACGCGTTCGTCACCGTACCGCGTTCCCTCGATGTGCTTCCCTCGCGCATAAAAGCCTCCCCCCATGGCGTGTTTCGATCGCCATCATGCCACGTGATCGGGCAGCATTCGGTGTTTTATGCGACCGGCTACCCAGAAAACCGGCGCAAAATCGTCGATCTGTACGTTTATCGAATTACGATGCTCGCCTCGCCTCGCCTTCCACTCACCACCGATTTCTTCCTTTGTCTTTCGTCTCATCGGCCACTTCGCGATCCTCATCCTTCGTTTGCCCTCTTCATTCCTCCTTAACGGAACTCTCGTTCCGCCTCTCTCTCTCCTGTTCGCCTCGCTTCTGCTAATGTCTCTGACGTTCCATGGATTCGATCTGTCCCACGTGGTTCTTCTGTTTCGGGCTTAAAGCTAGTACGACGAGTAAAAGGAAAAGGTTGACCAACCAGGAGATCAACTGATCGGAATGGTCGAAAAAGATCGATTACGACGGGATAGGGGGACAGTCGTGGGCAAGGGACCTGGTTTCGAACGAATTCTCTCCTCTCTCTCTCTCTCTCTCTCGGCCACCGCAGGGCCGTTGGGAAATTACGTGGAGAGATTGAGGGTTCTTTAACGAGACCCTCATTACCGGAACTTCTTTCGTCCCGAGATATCTTTTCCACCCACCCTCCCTTCCCCTCGTTCGCTTTGTGCGCTTCACGGGAAACACGACGTTCAACGTGCACGCTACCCCCGAGCAACAATTAATTCGCCTGATCGTAATGATTTGGGCGTTGGATCAGTGGTCGGCGTTAAAGCATTAAATCCAAAGGTGTTACGTTTCGGAGAAGAGTGTTAAACAACTGATAAGAACCGCGACCTTTCCTTCGATTTATTTTTATATAATTCGATCACTTGACAAATTAAAGATGGAATGGTTCGTAAAATTAAGGGAGAAATTTAAAGATTTCAGGAAATTCGATAAACTGCGATCTGGCGATCGTTGCTTTAATTTCGAACGCAGGGTTGTTGTTGTGGTTGTAGAGCGCGATTGCATTATGCGGATGCAACGCGCATTTACATCGTAGAGCTGAAACAGGATAGCAAGGTACAATGATTACCGTGTACACTGTCATTGTGTCAGGTATGCAACATGTATTTACAATATACAGTCGCATTGTACAGTTGCGTTTGAGATCACGACCTGTGTGTAACTGTTGGTTATTCCATCGTGCAAACGTTGTTTCGCGTTACGGTATAATACGGCGGTATTAAAATCCGTAAAGACAGTAGGAAGGAAACGAAACGAAATTGAACCTCTTCGGGAAACGAATTTACAGTATCCGTCGAGAAATTAGGTAACGTAATCGCGTTGCGTTAGAGAGGATCGAAGACATCATACTGTTCTTAGTCAGGTATATGTAGACTTGGAACGATGAAAGAAATCGAAGCTTAAGGTGAGAAAATCACGCTTTCACAATCATTCATCGATAGTAAAAAAACTGTGTCGTAATCGCAGCGATCGAACAAGATACTCTTCATCGTAACCATTCACACGTTGGTAGAAATACCTTCGACGATACGTAATTCTGCTTATTCATCTATTTTCTCGTGTTTGCCGCGACAAAATAAAACGAACGCGTTACAACCGTAAGATCAACGCTGGACGCTCAAACGATTCTTCTGTGGCAGTTTCGAATTGCGCGCATACGTAACGCATAGATTTGTATTTCATAACGCGTAACTCCACGCATCCATTTATTTTTCTATATATTGACGAGGGAAAAGCAAAACCAACAGATTATTTCAACGGTTAAAAGCAAAATTGCTCGCTAGAAACGTGCTGCTCCGTGAGAAATAGAAACTATTTCTACGCAGTCGAAACGTGCGATACGAATAAACGTTCCTAAATATCTCATCGATAATTCTGGCAATTCGTTTGTTTCATACTTGCCACGAAGAAAATAAAATAATAAAATAAATAAAATAACAACCGCCAAACCTCAGAAAAATTCTACTACGCTAACTATCCGACGCGCAACGCACGTAAATTCGTAACACTATATCCGTCCTCTTGTCGTTCCACGTTCGTCGCGAAAAATACAATCCGAGAGGAAATGTTCTCGACAAAGGCAACGACCAAACGGCAAAGAAATTTTGCTGCACCGACCTGGAACTATCCGGATGTGTAATGCACATAAATTCGCGAAATCTCGATGGCGTGGAGGGGGGCAGCTGGCCTGAGGCTGGTCGGGCAGCCACGATTTATCTAGGAACGCGATCGAGCTACGTTTTTGCTGACTACGAAAAGCCCTGGAAACGTACGAGCTACGCCCCGCCATCGGATACGCGTAATAACACCCTTTAACGCGGCTCTCGCTAGAAATAATGTTGCAACCACGGGAGGAACGCGCGACTCTGCAGGAGATATGTACCGTCCCTGGTCAGACAGGGAATAAGTGATTTCACGGCGTTCGAGGAACTGGTGGAAGGGAATTAAAGGGTCGAACACACGGATGAAGGGTTGTCCCGTGTCTTTTTCTCGTTCGTTTTCCTCTTCCTCTTCGTTCTATTGCTCCAGGAACGTTACAATTTGGACGATTGCCGGGCGATCTGTGATCGAATGGTTTCCTCGAAACGAAATGGTAATCGGAGAGAAGGAAGCAATTTTCCCGGGCAGAACGTTCGGGAGCAGTAGCCGCGAAAAGTATAAGTCTATTTTTCTTTTCGTCGTTCTTAAGCGTCGGTGTTTTTTTTTCTTTTCTTCTTTTTTTTTTATGCTGCATAGTAATTTATAATGCGCTGTGCGTGGTGCCTAATTATGGGATTGATACAGTGACTTCGATTTTACGACTTCCTGCGTGTATAAGGTATATATTAGCGGGATTATTTATGAGATAAACTGGATGGCGAGGAAGAAATGACAGCGGAATGCCAAGTGCAATCGCACGATTGTCCGTGAGAAGCTTCGAGTATATTACCATCCGACTATTTGGAAAATCTGATTCGAGGTAAGGGAAAAAATTCTCGGCGAAAGACCGGCAATTAATTATCAGCGTGAGATGATCGAGTAAGTCGTCGAGCCATAAATTTGTAAAACTGGAAGCTCCGTTCCTGATAAGATATAAATCCAAAATATCTTGTATTCAAATTTCCAAAGCGATATACTCGTAACGAAACTATTACACGCGTTACAGATATAATTTATGTAATCGTGACTGTCCAAGATTCGAGATAACCGTAATAATTTGCACGCCAGATAAATCTAACTATTCCACTAGTTCATCAAAGATTCGCGTCCTGTTCGGCTTGCATGCAGGGTATGAGGTTCTCCAGCACGCCTCGCGCTTCATTGATTAAACGAAGGCAAGAGGAGCAAGAAAACTGGAGGAAGAGGCGAGATTTAAAGCCCTTAAGTGCTCAGGCCGTGAATCACTCGACTCGGTTCAGTATTCTCCGATTTATTGGTCGCGCATAACGCGATGATCAATTCAAATTGTCGCGCGCGAAGGTTTACTACCGTCGTGCTTGCATTGGTCAACCCTTGGCTGATCATGCGAGTCGAGAAAAAGAGAAGGAGACAAATTGTAAAAAGAAATAAAGCTCCGAGAGAGTAGAACGATAACGCCCGTTCTAATCCATTCGAGCAATTTAATCGTTTTAATAGCAGAAACCGTTATACGATTAACGCCGCGTATCGTGCGTCGTAAACGCAAATTTTCCATCCACAGAACGCTTCATTAATAAGACGACGTTTCCCGCGATGATAACACGACTCTCGAATTTTTTTTCAATTATATTGCTATTTAATAGCGAGCTTGGTTATTAGACCGACCGAAGAAGATGATAAGATTTCGCGAGAAAGATAAGAAATATTAAAAGCCACGTACAGTTAATCTTGAGTGACGTTTCTGTCGATGTTTAAATAGCCGCGATTCTGGAATCGTTCGATGGTATCTCGCGGAATCACGCGAACTTCTCGGTAAATTATTATTGGCCGATTAATCGTACGGCATCGCGTGCGTCACTTCCGCCGGTCGAAAGCGCGATATCGCCGCGCGCGAATTTCTTTTCGGGCTTGTTGGAATCAGAGGCCGATCGAAAGGAGAATTTTTGCACGGTCGCCATCGGTTGATTTGTAATTGCACCGTTTATCCATAGCCCAGGCAGAAACCACCTTAGAGAAACTCATTTAAATTCCGACGGATCGACCCGGTTGATAGAACGTAACAGCGTTTCGTCATCGATATCACACACTCCGAGAGATAATGTTCTCAATGTGTACAAGATTATGTTTGGAGAGAGATGTGACACTTGAATGACTGCCGGAAAAGAAAGTTTCAGGCCGGAGATTGATCTCGCGGTTAACTTCAATTGGAACTCTTAATATCCGAACGTTGAGATTCGAATATCGCTTCGAACATTCAAATTCAAGTACTCGGCTCGAAACACGACGGTTGCTAGGATCGACTTGAAAATTCCAATATAGGTTCAAATATTTAAATCGAAATATAATTAGGTAGATAAGTTCAACTTGAGATACTTCAACTTGAGAAATGTTCAAATTCAAGTTTCCAATTGTTCAAATTCCACCTTCGCTCGATATACATATTAGTTTATATTTTTAGCATGGAAATTTGGAATCGCAGAAATCACGCAAAAGACGGATTACGCTTGACAATATCGCGATAACGAGACGTAAGTGAAAGAATTAAGATGTATCTACGTATCTACTCTCGTACAGGGCTGTCTGCGCGCGAGTTAAAGCGCAACACAGTCGTACGATGCTGACACTTGATAACGAATTGATACTTGATATTTTCGAAATTCTTCCTTGCGAGTTTCAAATTCCTATCGCAACGATCGAGATACGTAAACTTTAACCTAACCTATATCATTGCCAGCGTAAATCCACTCTACGATCTTGATACATTGGTTTTACCAAGTATACGCGCCACGATCGTACGCTATGATACCAGAAAAGGCGACAGACTGCGAACGCGCCTATTTAACAGCAGAAGATCACCATTTACCAACGTAGGAATCTACGATCTAAAGAATTTCGCGATTCGATCCGCGATCGTCCTGTAATTACCTCGGTAAACGAATTTTTTCAATTAAACCGCATTCCGCGCGCATTGACGCGAGGGCGACGACGCGAGCGCGCGCGAGTTTCATCGTAAAAAGGGCCAATTTAACGCATCCGGCGAGCGAAGCCGAAGTGAAAGACGATTTCAATGGGACGTCTTCCTGCGTCGTGGAAAATCGTTTTAACGGTAAACGCCTGTTAACCGTTCGTTCCCTGGGAAATTATCGGGCGAACGTAGATTGCTTTAACCGACGGATTCCTGCGTGTTGCCCATTTCCCTCGCAACAGCCGGCATCTTCGAGAAAATCGCGAAAATAAGAGACAAACGACGGGAGAAAAAGAGAGAACGTAAACAGGCAAGCTTCGTTCGAATTAATTAAGTTGCTTGAATTAACGTCAGTCTTAATGAATGCGAATTTGTTTCTTATTCGACTTGAATTATTGCTTCGAATTTCCATGCACGTTTCCGTGCCGAGTCGTTCGCTTCGACTCGGTTCGAAACGTTCAAAATTGTTTCATACACTTTAATAAACGCCAACCTGTTATTTTACTTGACTCGAGATAGCTGTTTCGTTCTCATGCGTAAACGCTTGTTTCGAGTCGCTTCGATTTAGGCAAATCGCGTTACCCGTGTCAACTCGTTCTTCTCCACTTGAAATATTCTTTCAAGCGAGACCGAGGTTTCATCGAGCCCGAAGAGGTTCTACGAAATACGAAAAGTAGCCGATAAAATGACGACGTATCTTTCTCCGTTTCAAAATGATTTTCACTTTTCGTCGTTGACCTTCCATCGAGTTCCTCCCTAAATTTCTCGGACCTTCTTCGAATCGTTTCAGCCATCCGTTTCTCGACGTCAGTTCGCTCGAGTACATCAAGCCACGCGTTTCGAACGCAGCTTGAAACATGCAAGTTCGAATCGAAGTCGCTCGAGTCCTCGAAGACTCGACCGATCACGAACGAAGACTTTGGAGAAAGGAAGAATTTCAAAAGGAAGGGAAGAAGCAACGAGATCGAAAGAAAGATAGATGGATAAAGGTAGATAAAGGAGGAGCACTAGAAAGTAAAAGAAAGAAACGACGGACGCGTCGAGTTTGTTAATGAATACCAAGCGTAATCGAACGATTGAAGAGATTGGGGCTCGTTAACGAAGCGAGACGCGTTACCTTCTATTTACCACAGTTTCGCGGTAACCGCTTGCAACGATATTTCATCGATATCCCGACGATCGATATCCATCGTTCTTGATAATTATCAGTGGCCGGCCGTGTAACGTCGCGGCGATACTTTACGGCCGGCGCGCGATTGCCGTGGCAATTATAGAAGGCTGGTTAATGAATGAAGCAGAAATCAACGCGGCATCGCGGCCGTTTCATAACGCTGGCTCGTAATTAATATAATCAGGCCTGGATATCGGTTCGACCACCTTTCGTGTGTTCGCGCTCGCAATCGTGCTTCGAACAACGTATAAAAATCATGCTTCGCATATTCTGCTGTCCATAGCGGCCAGTTTCATCAATCTAATCAACGTTCAAACGCGATTTCTTTCATGGTTCCTCCTATTGATTCTCCCCCCTCCCCCACCTTTCTTTCTTTCCTCTTTGTTTTTTTCTTTCGTATTGTTTCGTTCTAACATATAATTATCGAGCGAAAAACGAATACGTGTGAAACGCATGCCAGGATATCGTAAAATTGTCGAAATCCTTTGATTTCGGAAATTGACGCGTAAAAATGGAAAGGAATAGGTTCCGCGAGGAGTACAGCGAGACTTTTGAATCGATCACCGAGTCGACCGTCTCATTTACATCGGACGAACTTCGAACAACGTCTAAAAACCATGATCGATGCGTTTTAATATTTAGTGCCTTGTCTAATCAACGTTCGAATACGTTTCTTTCTTGGTATCCGCGCTTTTTAGTTCTTCTTCGTTTCTTAAGATAATTCCAGAGAATAATTAATGTTGGCGAACAGGCTCGGATATCGATTCGATCGCTTCGCGTGTATTTACGCGATCACACCTTGAACACGATGCAAAAATCATGCAACGATATATCAATGACCGTTCCAATATCTAACGATTGTCCGATATATTTAATAAACGAGGCACGTTTCTTTCTTCAACTTCTCTTTTCGCTTTTTTCTCCTTGCTTCTCCTTGCAAGTAGCTACGCGAAAATTTAATATAATCAAGTGTAGATACCGACTCTATCGTAACACGTAAGAACCACGTTCGTGTATTTTAATATCTAATGGTACGTTTCGCGTATCTAATCGACACCGAGACGCGTTTCTTTCGTCGTTCGCGTTTTTTAAGTTTTTTATCCCTCTTTTTCCGCTCGTTTCTTTCTTATCCTCGCCCCCCTTTTTTTCGTTTTTGCTGCTGCGAGACTTATTCGCGCGATTGCAGCGAAAAATTCGGTTTCGTTAAATCGAACCGAGCGCGACGAGAGGGAAACAAGTTGGAAAATAAAACGAGTCAGCGAAGTTTATCGGTCTTCTGAGTAATTTGATTTATTCCGCGATTGAACGGGGAATTAGACGTTTTCGCCCGGTCGATTTTCACGCTCCACGGATTAAACGGCGTTTATTACGGGTTAATCGGCGCGCCGATATTTTTACCGAGGTTTTTGCCACTAGTCGCGCTCTGCACGAGGAATGATCGAAAGCAACGAGCGTAGAACGATCGAGAACGATACTTTAAAAGCGTGATTAGCCTGTCGTTTAGTCTAACACTGTGGTAAAAGTTTCACGCGTATCTTCTTTTAACGATCGATGCTGGTTTATAGACTCGAGTTCTACATTTATCATCTATATAGGTCTTGGGAACGACGAGGGAAATAAATTCAATCAGAGCAATCATATTTCAACTCTAATCGACTCGTTGTAAATACATAAATCTACGGAGCTTCGTTTTAAATTAAAGAGATTCGCAGGCGACGAAAAAGTTCGAATTGAGATCGTAAATTCGAAATGGCAGTCTTTAGACGAGCAAATCGAAAGCCACATCGGGAACATCTTCATTTTCCGAGATTGTGATTTTACAGATTGTCTACGAGAATGTCTGTCCGGTGTTTGACTTCCCTTCGGAAACGAAACAATCAGCCTCGACCGATTTGAACTGTAATAAATCAACTTTCAACAAGCAAAATTCTCCGGCCGGTATGCAAACGATACTCGTGTAAGCTGCAGGAAAAAAGAAGAATTATGACTTCGATCGAACGCTACACGACGATTTCCTGTAACATGCTATACGTATGTTTACAGGTTTCTAGTTAAAAATTCTTTAAAAAAAATCTCGATTTTAACCGTCTTATCTAAAGTGGAAGCCGAAGCGTGACAAGTGTATCGTCGAGCAATTTCTCAGGCGGAAAATCTCGAAAGTTGGCGAATAATACGCAAGAACGTGCAAAAATGATACCCGTGACGCGTAAAACTGATAATTTTATTTCATAGCATGCAATCAGCCAAGAGATCGCGTGACACGCGAAACGCAACGAGATAAACTCTTCGCCGTTAACAGAAACGAAAACGAACGCGAGTCAAATTATCAACTTGTCGGCGAATTGGATACCCCAACGTTCAGGATTTAAACAAGACTATCAAACCACGGTGTTTTATGCGTCGTTAAGTTTATTTGTGCTTGCTTCGATGAAATTCCAAATCAAACAAGTCGCATACCGAAGGCTGGCCAGAGGAACGTAAACCGCGAATACGCCATTTAGCATCTTTCAATGTACACGCAGCGATATTCGCGCAAAGCTCGCTGTTCTCGAGAGATCTTACAAATGGATTCAAACACGTACGTCGCTAAAGTAAGGTCGATCCTAAACTCTTCGATTCAAACTCTTTAACTCTGTACAGCTGGACAAACATAAATAAACGATGTTCGATTACATTCAAACCATAGTTAAATTTTAATAGATTGCAACCTTTTGGACGAATTAACGCGTTGTATGTTTGTTACACGTAGCTACACGAACGTGTTGCATCACGTACTCGATAAAACCTGACACTTCTTCCACCGAAAGTAGAAAAAAGTAAGAAATAATTATGCGACGAATTGGAGAAATTTACAATGTTATCAGTTTCGTCTATTCGACGTACGAAATTAATCGGCTTGACTTCTGTTTGATTAATCAAGAGTCTGGTATGCGATAATCGCGAGTAAGAGGAGCCACGGTAAAAGAAATAAGGAACAAGAAATCGATAAAACTGCACGTCTGCTGTTTCGAGGAGAGATTCCTTGAACGGCAATAAACGGCTGGCTCAGCGACGATTTCGACAAAAACACGGTGCAAAGCACCGTGTCCGTGATTCATCGACGTCCCTAAAATAGACGTGATGCGGCATCCTCATTGGCCAAGATTTCCGCTTTAAATCTTGCCAACCGTGTTAATTGCCGATCGTGAAAATCCTGCCTGTAAACGTTTTATTTTTGCAAAGTGTTCCTGCCGTCTCACGGTTTATTGGATCGTTCCAGCGGCCGATTTGTCCACTTTTTATGACGATGGCGAAGCAAACCGGCGACGATACGGACGCGAATGATATTATGTCGCGATGCAAACTACATCAGTTCGTCACGAGCTCCTCGAAACTGTCCTCGCGGTGATATTTCTTTATTTTTCTTCAGCCTTCGACGGGAATAAGCGTCGCAGAAAAATTCCTTACGACACTGACGTACAGGCTGTCTCAAAATAGCGACGGGAGCGAAACGATTCAGCGCGAAAAAGTAGGTGGAAAACGCCCGAACCGAATTTGTTCGTAGAAAATGCGCTCTATTTCATGTACGAGCTATTATTCCACGTATGAATAGATGCAGAGTAAAATTTGCAAAGTCTCGCTTTCGGAACAATTATATTCGAACATTCGTCGACTACTTGTCCTTTTGCATTCCCGACTGTACCATTTATAAGACACCCTATGCGATTCTCTGGCAACTCCTAGTACAGACAAGTAGAAATAGCGTTAATATCGTTACATACTTTCCCAACAGCTCGGTAAAAGCGACGTCCAAAGATTTAAACAGTATCGGCGTACTGGAACTTCCTCCGGTAACCGTATCGAGCAGTAATAGGTTGAAAACACGGTCGATCAAACTTCCATCGATGGCAAACGATACGTAACAGAATACGATACTGGATGATAAAATATTTTTGTCAAATTAATATTCGTTGATTTCGCCCTGTATGGATTTTCGTACAGCAGGAAAATGCAGAGTAACGTGCAGGGGAACGTGTCAGCTTCGCGGCGATATACGTAAACTGTTAGCTCTTTAAAAGTTGGATAATTATCCGTGGCTGGCCACGATAATCGATATTGTAATCTACGGTGGAAAATAAAGGGAGGATGGAAGACTTTTTGCGCCAGTCTGTTTCAAGAAGCCGGCTTTCCTCGCAAGATACTCGTACGTTGTTCGGCCATTATCGCGTAGCCACGCGCACGATTAAATTTGACTCTCATAAATATTCATGCTACCAATCCCGGTGTTCTTCCCCGGGCGTATTTTTCCGTAATTAGAAATTCAAATTGATACATAAACGATATACGAACGAGCGGTGATACGAGTCATGGAAATGAAAAGCGGCAGCGGATATGGCGAGGTGGTTTTTGCGCCTCGCGGTGCCATCCGTACGTTAATTCGACGATAATGGCCGGTTAGAGAAGAGATAAATCATAGTAGTCTTTATGACATAGCGGGCTGCTAAATTAAAGTATTAAACGGTGGCATCGATTGATGCACTGACACCCAAGGTCGCTCGCAGCATCCTACTTGATGAGAATTTCAGGTTACAGGGGATCGAGGCACGAGTATGGGCGCTTCACGCTCGAAGCGTACCTTACACCACACGGATCTCTCGGAGAAGTTTCAGAGTTATTACCTTGGTACACTTCTCTTAATTTATTCGCGAAGACTGAATATATCGACTCTAATAGCTGAACGATTTATACTAAGTATTATGATTTTCCTTCGTTGATTTATTAATTTGTTAATTTGTCGCGTGGTAATATAGTACCTGCGATGGTTAACGTATAATAGAAAATCTGATAAGAACAGGTTTCGGCTAACTAAACATTCTTATATTTGTATCTCATTAAAAGAAATTGAGAACTAAGTAGAATGAGCCGTGGGAGTCTGGCCATTTCTAATCTACCAATCCGCTTCTATTCTTCCCTCGCTTCAATCTGTCCCTTTGCGCAAATTAAACCACGCGTTCCACGGTCTTCTTCATCGCCGTAAATCCTTCCATCTGTGACGATTATCCTTTATTTCGGCATGACGCATCGTGTAACTTATTATCGTAATAACCACGGTAACTCTGAATTACTGTAACTGCGATATACACCCTAGCGAAAAGAAGGAAATCTTGCTGCAACGTCAAAAGTATTAGAAATCTTACGAACGTTTGTCGAATTCAAACGCTTCGACTATTGATTTCATCGCCAGTGGCCGGCGCATCATACTACCGACGAATCTTCGTGGCAAATCTATCGAAATCTACGGACAAATGCAGCCAGCTTCGATCTTCGACGCGTTAAAGCGTCCGGCCCAAATGCCTTTCAAACGCCGTAAGAATCGAGCGACGCTCGGAACTATCCGAGCGACGTCTCGATCGAAGCCGCAACAACCGTTCCTCGGCAAGCGTACCGGAAGTTTTTACGCGTTCGCGCGCGTAAATGGCCGCGTGGTTCACGGCGGAGCCGGTCGTAGGTGAAACGTTCCGCGTCTGGTTCCCATTCATACGCGTGGCATCGGCGGTGTGCAACGGTGAACGATAAGTAAAGGGTCGGGACACCCTCGGTGCAGTTGGTAGCGGCGGTTTGAAACGAGACGGATGGATAGAGGAGGAACGGAGAAACAGAGAGCCGGCGAGAGAGAAAGAGCGAGAAAGAGAGAGAGAAGGAAGGAGCGGTGCGCCGCGGAACAAGTGCAGGCCGCCTGATCTCGGCTCCGGCTGCAGGCGGGCAGACAGGTTGTCCAGATTCCACGGAAGGTCGTTTGCTTTGCTTACCGCGGGTCGCGACAGACAGACTCGAACGCCGCCACTTCGGCCATACTTAGCGAACACACAGCGACGTCGGGGGAAGGGACGGGAGGAAGAATGCGGTGACACGTGCACGCACACGCGTAAACCCGTGTTTACGCGTCGATACGTCAAGCTTTATGCGTCTACGCGGTACGTTATGGCTGTCCAAATGGCTCATTCCACTGTGGTTTCCTTATTTGGTCCCTTGTTTATCGTCGGCTGTTGAGAGGTCTTTTGTGCAAGTTGACGAGGAAAATGATTCTTGTCGGTGAGAATTCGTGTCAGTGGAATTGCCGTCCGGTTATATTTGGATGGAGAGGCTCGAGAGCGGCTGTCAATCGTTGATATTAATCGTAAGAACCGTAGGCTGGAAGATTCGCTTTTCGGTCGATGATTTTCCATGTAGTTCGAAGGTTCAGGCGCTGGCCTGGCGCTCTTCGTACGAGAAGAGTTTGAAGAATAATATTAGGAGGGAAGAGCTTAGGCAATCGAGGAACAGCCTCCTGATCGAACATTTTGCACGGAGTTTGATGATACGGGCATCTCCGTGAACCCGTCCGACAGACTTTGAAGAGCAACAACGCGTAGAAAATCTTTACGGAGGATCGTAGAATCCGATCAAAGAGGAGCATCTTTGTACACACCGAACAGAGTCAAACAACAGAAAGCTGAGATCCACTGTGATACTCGAGTCTCGCTGCTCACAATCGCCGTTTCTAAAATACACAATCGCGCTCCAACGATCTTCGCTCCCCTCGTTCCTTCGCCCCTAACGAATCCAAGGTCTCTCCCTATTTCCAGTCTGACATCCAGTCGCATTTTTCCCCGTATCAGCAAACCGTCCAACGTCCGACGCACGCCCAACGCGCCACGACACCGACCAGTGTCCACCGCGGAAGAAAGCCGGCCATTGTATAGCTCCGCATCGGGAACGTCCCCAAAACGGGAAGAAGGGGAGGTCACGGGTCTCGTACGAGAAGAAAAGGGAGAAAATAAAAGGAGAAGAAAGAAGAAATGGAAACGTCCGTGGTGTTTCATTCTGCTCCGCGATGAGCACAATTGAGACACGGAATCGAGGAGAGGAGCAGACCGTAAGTAAGAAAGGGAAAGATGGTTAAGGCAAGAGGAAGATGGCAGCTGTCCGGACGAATCCACGGTCAGGTTCCTCTTTTTACGCGTACACCGTTGAACGACAGCCACGAAGAGAGCACAATCGGTCGGAATTAGCGAGCCTTGTGCTATCTCGCTCATTGTTCGTCGCGGCGCTTTACACGCGCCTAACATATTCCGTGAACGAACCAGCAACGCATATCATCCGACGCCTTCGTATATACCGTCCTGCAAGCAGCTGTTTTTCTTACGTCACCGTGTCAGAGGAACGCTTTTGATTTATGACCGCTCGCAACCCTCTCTCTTTTACCCTCGCTCGTTCTATCTTTCGCGCGCCACCGCTCGCTTCTTTCGCCTTCGTCGTTGCCTCGTTGCATTTACCAGCCGCGACAATCGCCATCTCGCATGCACGGATGAAAAAGGGCGTGGATGCTTTTTAGCGCCGCTGGCTCCTTACAGAGAGACGAATCGTCGTTTTTCGTCGCGATCGTGCCCGGATTCGGAACGATCGGGCGAGAAGGTTTCGCGGTGAATGATTTTTGCTCAACCTCGCTGGAAATTAATTCAACGGCGTTCGGATCGCGATACAGCAGCTTGGATCGATCGAGGATTAAATTAATCAACAACGATCGCGTTATACAGACGTTTGCAATCTTGGGCTCTACGTAAATCTGCTTTTCTCGACATTCGATAAAAACTTGGTCCCGTCGAAGAATCGTTCGAGATAAATAGCGGAAACGCGACATGCGTCGGAAGAGAGGCTCGTCGATCCCAGTTTTGAACAAATTATTCGCCAACGAAAAACGCTTCCTTGTATAATTCGCACCAGCCCGCTCGATGTTCCTCCTCCTGATCGAGAAGATGAACGAAACACGCCTCGTGATTACGCGCCGATAAAAAGGAAAAGGAAGAGACAGATTAAATTAAACTAATTGTAAGTGCAACGAAGGATATTATGTATACACCAGGCCATTAAAACTTTGTCCGCGAAGTTTAACATGTTTCAAAGACGCGCTTCCTGCACGGGCGATAAAATAACTTACAAGTAGGTGGTTATCCGGGCATAATCGCGGACTCATTTGAACGTTCACGATGCACGATATAATCGAACGTGATCGCAGTGAAACTAGATCCCTGTCGCATCGATCAAGACGTCGATTTGCATGGCCGTTAACGTTCCGTCAACGACACGTATAACACGACCAAACATCGAAGAAAATTTCTCTAGCGGCGGACGAACTATCGCGAGCCGACCGATCTGAAAGATAAAGTATAAAAGTCGACTGTCGCTTTCCTCCGGAGCGAGAGTAAACGAAAAACGTTATTAAATCACGTGGCATGATATCTCTAAGTAAAGTGGACATTACTCGGGAGAGAGAGAGAGAGAGAGAGAGAAAGAGATACGAACGTGTAATTTCCCCGACAGTGGATAGAACGATCGTGTACGAGACACGACTTACTTAGTGGATGCGAATAGTAATTTCGAAACCGCGTGAAAGGAGCATTGGCAGGAGCAGAAATATGCGATATGGTGACAAGCAATGGTTATGGGTTGGATAAGAGATCAGGGAAGTTGGAAACTACGGGCATATTTAATTAACGTTAAGAAAACGAAGGCCCCTAGGCAGCCAGTTGTAATTTCTTTGGAATCCCGAGGATTTTAAATATCTCTGGCTCCATGCTTTCTACGATCGAGAGTTACGCTTTCCTGCGATAATTTATTTACGATTCACGGAGAAATTCCTGCTTATCCGATTGTTACATCCTGAGCGATCCCGCTTGTGGCAACAGAAATATCTCAATATCAAATATCTTCGATGCGGGAAAAGACGAGGTCGTGGACGATTAAACGATAAGATGGTTTTACGTAACGCATAATCACTCTGCTATACAATACGTACGCTCGATACGTAACAAAAAATAGCTTTCACTCTCAATTCCGTGCGATTACTCCGTTCGATAGCTCCAACATATCAATACGGATATTGGAACGCAGAAATTTTCGATAATTCCTTATTGTCGAAGTGGTTATCGCTTCTAAGAAAACTCTACATCTGATCTGTTTAGTTTTCTCAATCGCTGATAGCCATCTTGCAGCACGCCTTGTGCCGACGAGGTACAGCGAGCTATAGACAATAGACAGGCGACGATGGCTTCGGGGATTCAGCTAAAAAGTAACATTGTCAGCGTGCGGATCTGGACCAGCTCAAACTGTATTCATACTTACACTTCCGTTTTAAATATATTTCTACTTTACAATTTATCCTTCCTCTGTTCAAATGTCCAAAAAATAAGCTCAACGCTTATCACGCTGAAAAAAGCAACCGTCAGTTGCCTGGTTTCTGACGTTCGTTCCTACGAGTTGGCGATTCTTATACGACGGTGATAGAAACGGTATGTACGATGTATCCGTAATCCGTAGAAAACGTCGAGTGCCGCGTGTGAACCGATACTTAGGCGGTCGACCGTACAACTCTACATCGTCTTCTAAAGTTGAAGAGAACTCGATCCCAAAGTAGATTATCGAAGGCGACGTGGTGTTCACTTGAACGTGGAACACCTTCGTGCACTTCTCGGACATCGTGGCCGGTGCGCTCGCGCAAAAAGCAACATCAGCGACGAAAGTCGACGAACACGAGCTACCTGGACCCCTTCCCGGCAAAATGACCACGAGCACGAGATACACGTTATCGTTCGGCCGCGACATAACTCTCGAAATACCAATACTCATCGAGGAAACAGGCAACGACGACTATACGCGGTGGGAAGGGAGCGCCACACGTCTATCCGTGGAACGAGTATCCGCTCATAAGTGTATAAATCAGGAAGAGAAATGCCGGCCACGTATTTTATAAGCGAACCGCGCCGCACGCTAACAAGATCGCGTTAATGTAAATCGCGAAAAACATTTACGAAGCGAAAAGCACGGCAAATGGACGAGAGAAGTAAGGCCCGCGGGATATTGCGTATTCTCGGTAACGACGCGCGATCTGGTTGACAAAGAGGCTCTCCCAGCCACGCTGTACGCCTCCAAGATTTCATACGTTCGAAATGATTCTCACTCTTTCTCTTTTTCTCCGAGAGATATCCGTGATAGCGCAGCTTGTACGTGACATAATCGATCCGTCTTGTTCGTATCTGTCGATTAATCTGCCCTTTCGACTCGACGCGACAAGGCTCCTTCGATATCGTTGGGAATTCATTGTGAACGTTCGTTACGAGTGATTAAGCGTTAAGGGGACCGCGGCAATAAGAAGCCAACTGACGAGAAATCAACCGGAGAGCGATTAAAATCGAATTACTTTTTCAGACGCCCTCTATAAATCGAACTAATATTCGCGGCAATAAATTCGCACCGTTGAACGCGGACCTCGTACCTTCCTTTCTCTCCCAATAAATATCGTTCGGATATTGCAACCGTCCCCTTATCATCGTAAATCCTTCCATCGTTGAGCGTTGCTCTGTCAAGGAGGCTTGCCGCGGCAAATGTTTAACGACGCGCTTCGTGGATCGCGCTGCGTCGAATCTAACGCGACGAAGGAAATTCGCCAGACGCGATACAGAGAAATCACCCATTTGACTAAAAATCGCTACGGTATGCTTCGCTAGACAAGTATCGGTATTAGGGTGGATAGGAATCGATGGTGGATAGGGGCTGGGTCCGCTGCACGGCGACGCGCGAGCGTGCGTGGAAGATAGGAGGAAAGGAAGCTAACCGGAGCTAAACCCATTTATCGTGCGGAGCTGCGTGCTTTCAATGAGAAGCACGCTTGCTGGACGAGGACGGGGCAGGAAAAGCGGGTAAGAGATGGAAGAGGACAGGGCAAGGTGAAAGAGGCAGAAAGAAGCGGATAGAGAGGAACGCCGTAAGAAGAGCGACACGGGGACAAAGACGAAACGACCTCGTGTAAAAGAGAGCAAAACGAAGAGGGAGAGAGTATAAAACTTGGAAAGAGACGGAGAAACGAAGCTCGAGAAAGACGGTCTTATCCAGAATTCGAAAGTCGAACGGAGATAGGTATACGGAGAGACGAGGTACGAGCGAGAGAAACTGAAAAGGAGAGCGCAAGGATAGCGTGCACGGTGGTGTACGAGCGTGTACGCGCCTCGGGGGAAAGAGACAGCGAAAGAAGAAGTGAAAGAGACAGGGAAGGGAGAAAAAGAGAGTAGAGCGGAGACAGGGCGTGGTCCAGCCTTGCTCTTACTTATAATTATATTTATTCGCGCAACGTACGCTCCTATAGCGATTGATATACGATCGCGTCGAGGTCTCGGCTTACCGCGACGTGGCCGCGTCTGTCGAAGACGTGGCCCCAGAAACCGGGAAGAGACGGCCGAGATAAAACGAAGCCGGTGGTCGTCTTTTCGCTGAAAATTTTGCCCCGGCGAGCATGAATGACGGGACGCCGTTAAGAGCTCGCATTGGCAATTCTGTGCGATTCGATTGCACGAAGGGGTCCCTCGTAACGAGCGGAGCGAAATATTTGTAGAAATAGTGGACATTTTGTACTTTGCTGTGCCGTTGGAAATGCTTCGTCGCTGCCGCTAAATACGTACATCCGAATATTTTATATACGATACGATACGATATTTTATATACGACTCCGTGTATCGCGTCGTTAGATCGCATTATCTATCAACTACTCGCTGTTAAAAAATATTAAGTCGTTTTAAATTAAATTAAAAATCTCGAGCGATGGGCCATCCTGACGCGATACAATTTATCGAGGACGAAGAAAATTCGCAACGTTCGCTGATAGAAAGCGGCGTGGTCAATGCAAAGTGGCTAAAATTTCGTATCGTTGGGTGGCAGTAAACCTTAAACTGTCACGTCGAAGCGATGGCGCGTCATTGTTCACGATCGTCGCGAAGGAATTTAATGGAGGCGGCGAAACGCAGTCTCCCGGGGACCTGTCATCGCCCCTCTCGAAAAACACGCGAATCTCTGAGAGGAAAGAGCACGAGGTATTCACGAATGCTCGTAAAAATCTTCGACACTGTCACCGGCGAGATAACGAGCGCCTTGACCTTTGCAGAAATTTTTTGATTTATCACCGCGAGACTCAACGCGAGGAGACGGATCGAAGGATACCGCCTCCGGCGCTCTTCATCTTTCTCCTCGTTTTCTTGCGACTTTCCTGTTCTTCTTTTTCTGCTTTCAATACACGAAAGAGAAATTGGACGCGTTTCTGAGAAATTGGCGCAAACGAGGACGAACTTTTCCGTTTATGATTCTCGAGATTCCGATCGCGAGCAATTTGGCTCGATCGACGAGCATCTGCAAATTTGTTCCTGCAATCGAACTTTTTTTCAATTGATCTCTTCCGAGGATTCTAGGCAACTCGATTCGTTCCAGAAGGATCACGATATTTGTCACGATCCTTGCATTTCCTGTATTTTACAAAGCAACGATAAAATTCCCTTCCTCGGATCTAGTCTGCCAAATCGCGCGTCAGATCTAATTCAATTGCATAAATCGTTTGCGTAACGTTAATGCGACAACGTCGCGCCTAACCCGGATCTTTCCGTTTTGAAGAAAATCTCGCCGACTACGTTTTCCATACCACGTTTCCTCGTCTCATATCTCGTTACAAAATTAAGACACTCTCGTAATTTACCGCTTCGCTACCGTGGTACGGAGCACGCGCGTTCGCGATAACGCTCGTCGAAACTTTCTCTGGAACGCGAACGCGTCCTCCGTCTCGATATGCAAATCGCCGTCTGGAAACTTTCCGCGGAGCAAACGAACACCTCTTACGCAAGCTGTCCGCTTTTACTGCTCTTAGATCGCCTCCATTTGCAAAAGCTTCGTTTTTTCCTGTCAGTGATTCGAGCCAGATATTTCTGTCGGATGACTCGCGTGTGTCCGCGTACGTGTATCATAGAATAGAATAAGCGATCCGAACGACAGATTCGATGCAGATCAGCGGATATGAACTCCTCTTCGAACGACCGAAGCAACGCGATTGCTATTTAGAATCTCGCAAGATAAAATCTATTAAAATCGATAGATGGTAGTACGAGCTACGTAATAAAACAAACGAAATTTTACACGCGCGTGAATCTCACAAACTACGAATAGATCTCGATCGCGCTGTTTGACGCGAATTATGCAATTGTCAAATTGCTAGCAACGCCTATAATTTTCTACTTTCCGACTTTGCTGGCGTTATTGCTTAGTAAAATATTCCGCGAGAGATGTGCGATAAAAATGCCTGGTGAATCACCCGCCGATGGTGACAGGCGGAGATATCGATGCACGTAGAGAGAACGTGTCATGCTCGCGAGGATCTATACAAATTGCGATATATGGCCAAGACCGATAGAATATCCTGTGCGAATTATCGATTGACGATAGTTCAACGTATACTCGTACAACCATCGATGACCATCGATTTTCGATCATTTAAATTCGCTATTTATAATATACGGAAATTCTATATTTATTTCTATTCTCCTGGTGCAAATTCTAACTAGCCGGCCGTTTCGAATCGTTCTGAAATCGATCGGACAGTAAATCAACTGGTCGTTGTCCGATAGCGGCAAACGACGTAGACTTTTAACGCGCGTGCACACGCACGCATACGCGCCTCGTGAAAACTCGCAGCGCGCCATTATCTGCTCAATAAGAGCGGACAGTTAACACGGTTTCGCTCGTTCGAGAGCAAATTCGACAGACCCGTTGGCGAAACGACATCGCGTGATTTCGCGTCGTCGCTTTCGAGCGCGTCCGACGCGTCGTCTACGCGGCTACCACGGTGAAAAAGCAACGATCGACACGTGCAAACGTCCTAGGCGATTTCTACCTAGAGCCGGCGATGGATCGCGCGAGAAAAAGTCCGAGAATTCCGCTCTCTTGCCTCGGGAACGAGCGATTCCCTTCGACGAGAATCCGCCGCTCGATCGCCGCTGCTTTTCAACGAACTCGTTTTTCTCCTGGCTGCCACGGCGAACAACGACGCGACGACCACGATGGAGGAACACGGCCAGGCGTGTCGCCTTGGACAGCACATACCTTCGTTCGAGGAAGGAGGACAGAAAAGGGCTGGAGGGAGAAAGTAGCCGAAGAAAGACGCCGAAGAGAGAAAGAAAAAAAAAAACAGGGGGCAGATTCGCGTCGTATACTGGCCGGCTAACCTTCCAGGTGGCACTCATATACAAATTATGGTAATGACCGATCGATTCCCTCTTCGTCGCTCTTTGTCTCCCCTATTTTTGCTCGTCGATGGGCTCGCCACCAGTGGGTCTCTTTCCACCTATAAACTGTTCGCGTCCAATTGCTCGTGACGCGGATACCAGGGACCTTTGTACCTTTGTTATTTTGATCCGTATTGTAACGCGATAGAAGGATCCGACGCGAGAGACGCGTCTGTGCGAACACTTTCGTTGGATAGAAAGTTTAGGTGTATTTAGCGATTACTTTGTGCAATCGGCAGGACGAAGTATTCATTGGTACGAATTTGTTCAGATTTGCTGCTGTCGTCAGTCTGGCGAATAGAAGCGTTTCGCGTAGTTTCAGACAGTTCGTTGACGTATTTGGTCGAGCAGAACGCGTTTTAAAATGTCCTTCGTGTATCGGGTGCTACAAATTCTAATAATTCGCATGTTTTCGTAATCCTCTTTTGTTAACCCTCTTGATCCTCGCGATAATCACCCGACTAGGCAGTATATCGAATAGTTGTAAAGTAGAATGACTCGTCGGGAGCTGGCTACGAAATTATTAGCTTGTCCCAAAAGTTTCTTTCGTCTTATAAGGAAATAATAGGTGCACGGACATTTTTTGTTTTACATTGTTTTATTGAATTACGTATGATTCATTTTGTAATAATAGAACAAAATAGATCGTATACAATTCGATAAAATGATATAAAACACAAAATGTTGCGCATCCAGTATTTCCCTATAAAACGAAAGAGACTTTTGGGACAACCTAATATAACGAATGATAAACATACCGAAATGACGGTAAATAGCCTACGCGATAGAAAGAACAAATTTTAACGTATTTCCGAATGGAATACGAAGCGAAGTTTCCACGTATCCGAACGTTTGCATGTAATAGACGTAAACTTAAAATTCTAGATAAATATCAGCGACCGATTAAATAAGGCGAAACTGCAAGAATTAAAGAGCCACGAATCTCGCAAATACGTCTGTATTATACACGACTGACCATTCGATAAAACGCGATAACATCGCGTATCAATATTTTTTACCAACCATGAAAACTCCAAAGATTCGTAAATATTCAAACGAAGCTCGTATTTCGTGTATATACACGATATGTACATTACATAGAAGATACGTGTATATATCATTTTGAGAAAGAAGAAACGGAGACTCGATGACGAGCCGCGGGCGATCTTTGATATTTTAATCCGTTTCTCTCGAGTCCGGTACGTGGCGCGTTTCTTAAACGTGATACGACATGTGGACGTGCGGGCTGTCCGCCGCGCGAGGATTTCATATCACGCGCGGTTAAATGTTAAGCGTTACTTCACGCGTGAAACAGTTCCGCGTGTGTTCCGACGAAAATCGAGATATCGAGAGTCAGTTTATCTCGAGGCGCGACGTTCGCGGAACAACGTACGTACTTATTTGTCGACAAACTGACTCGGTCGTTTGCTCCGCCTCATGAATATTTATCAGCGCGAAATTCGCGTCGATTCCAGACGATAGAATTGATTAGAAATGGAGAATTTTTGGCCCGCTCGATCGGGCTATATTCGCCGGCGAGAAATGAAAAAGAAATTATACGGTGGAAAGTGCGATGAACGCGTGTCCCGGCTTATTTCCTCGATTTTTCGCTTAAACGAGCGCCATCGAGATTTGCATAATTCGAGGAGAGAAACTTGAATTTCGCGTGCGATATTAAGTGCCTTGATTAAAGAGCAAAAGACAGAAAATGAAATTTTGTAATCTTTTAATATACGTACTTAAAGACTCACGTGATTGTCGAAACTGGATAATTAGGCTGTTTTACGTGCTCTGAACGGGTTGCCGCTTCCAGATTTCCAATCCTGTGACACAGAAAATTATTATTTATCGTTATTTCGTCTTTATTAAACGGCGCGATCAAGTCATTAAAGAA
The DNA here is from genome assembly GCA_014737395.1 of Bombus waltoni. Taxonomy (NCBI): domain Eukaryota; kingdom Metazoa; phylum Arthropoda; class Insecta; order Hymenoptera; family Apidae; genus Bombus; species Bombus waltoni. Next base: position 792,210 of record JACXII010000013.1, read on the forward strand.
AGCAGGAGAGCGAAATACACATTTTTATGTGCACGAGAGCGATTTAACTTTTGCTTAATTCGCCGTAAAACGCTTCGCGTTTATTCTCATGTTTCGTATCACGCACTTCCCCTTCCACTCCCCGCTACCTCCTTTCTACTTTCCTTTCCACTTTTCTTCTCCTATCTGTTATTTTCCTCTAGATATAAATTTCTCACACTTGCAGACATACAACGATACACGCGCGCGTCCTAGCAAATACACACGAGAACGACTGGAATTTTTAATACGACGTAATCTTACGTATATCCTTGCGTTTCTAATATATTTCGTTCCCGCCCTTCTCTCGTATTCTTCGCTCTCTTCTTCCCAGTAACATGGAAATTCGCATTATGCACGCGTACGTAAGCGAAAAAATCTGTTACCGTATCCAACCGACATAATGTCACGCTTTGGCAGTTTAATTTATCGATGAAAGATCGATCGAATCGTACCGTCATTTCACTCCGCCTTTTCGCGATCTGCTTCGCGAAACGCTTCTACATATCCAGCAATGCACGATGCAATAAACCTTCGCAACGGAGACGATCGGATGGAAACGTTTCACCTGCGACCGTTCACTTGGATATCGAAGCGTCGATAGCGGTGGAAAGAGTCGCACGTGCTTCGATCGTTTCGCGGACTTATCGCGCGTAGCTGCGTGTCGCACGCGCGGTCGACGAAAAGGTCAGCGACGCGTTGAAGCGCGGATGGCTAGGGTGAAATGGAAAAAACCTTGGACGCGGATGATTTCGAAAGGTTCCGCGGACAGGCGATAAAAATTCTTGATATACTGGCCGAGAGGCCTTTGGAGAACGCGTTTGAAACGATCGGTCATTCGAGAGATAGGCTGGTCACCGGGCGCGTGGATGGCTCGTGCAATTGCTTGAAATGTCACTTTGCCGAGGATCGTTGAATTCAATCGGTCTTTGTATCTCTCGATTTTCCGTCGTACTACCGCGCGATGATGCCCGATATGGGATATAAACGGGAAAAGCTCGCGGACACCGATATATCGTGAATTCGCCTTATGGAAAACATTTTGAAAGTTTCGTTAGCGCCTTTACGAATATATCGGTGGAGCGCGAAACCAGCTTGTGAGAACGATACTTGGTGCAAATAAATATAAATGTATACTGTAGTGTATGTATATAGCGGTTAAATGAAAGAAGAGAATGCTGTGGATATTTAACTTTGGTAAGCGACTATCAGGCGTGTCGTTGAATATGGTACGAAATGACAGTGATTGTATCAACTGATTTGAAGTTTAAGCCACGTGTGCTATCAATTATACGGTCGAAATTGATTATAGCTCGGTCGTAGTAAGAAGGTGAAAAATGGCGAGACTGGCTTCCGCGGAGGCACACAAGAATCGTAACTAATAATTATGATCGACCAAACTGTTGCAACTAATAATCGACTCGGTCCACCAACCTTCTGAATAAATTGACATACGTCAAATTACCATAATGATCCAACACGAACGACGTGACAGTCCAATTTAGGCAACTACTACTCCTCTATTCCCGTCCCCTTCGCAACTGCTTCTCTTTACACAAACGTTAATTCAATTATAAACGCATTTTGATCGAGAAACGCGATAATTTTCCTGCGTTAATTACAGTACAGATGGCACCTGACGCGTCGCGTCACGTATCCCTGATATCGGAAAATAGATTAATTCGTTGAAAAAACACGCGGAACGTTGCTGTGCACGCGGCCGATTAATCTGTCACGATAATTCTTCCATAGCCGAGCGTAAAATAAATAATTCTTGGCAAATGAGAAAGAAACGGGCAAAACAAATGCCGCGCAGCACGCGATTGCAAATCATCGGATCGATTATCACGGTGCGTGCAACCGAACGACAAACAAGGGGCTTTCGTGCCGGCCAATGGTAGACGGTATCGCACTGTAATCTGTTCCACGTTGTCAATATTTAACAGAGCCCCGCAGATTTATCTGCACGAACTGCCTCTCTTGACCACACGTTAAAACCGTACGAAACGACACGATCGTACTTGCTCTTTCCTCTTTTTTTCTTTTCTTCTGTTTTTTTTTTTTTTTTCGTAAAGTATATTTTTCCTCGACACCGAACGAGAGAGAGAGAGAGAACCGTTCTGAAAGGATACACGTGGATGAATAAGGAGACGAGAGTCGCCAGTTATCGGATGACGGTGGACAAAAAGATGGCATGATGTAATGCAATTGGTAAGCAGATTGTATTGAGCGTACGCGCATATAGATTGATATGACGATAAGGCGATCGTTGGTAGCGAGGAGAAGGCCATTAAAGAAACAAATAGCGAAGGGTGTGCTCGGAACGAAGGAAGAGGCGTGTAAAATAGGCCGAGACAGGTAAATCGTTCGAGAAAATAGATAACTTATCGCGAGAGGTGTTTGAACAACCTTTCCTTTCTCCGCTCTTTTCGTTTCTCTATTTCTTGCTCTTGCATCTTTTCTCTTCTTCTTTTTTTCTTCGATGAATTAATTACAGCGTTTCATGGTATCGAATGTTCCCGCCGCAACGGGTCTTTTACTTTAGATACTTCGCGCATCTTTCGCATATTCGGTGGCTGCGCATTTCTGCGCGCTCGCGTTTCTTAGAAACGCGCAAGTATCGAAGAAGCAGAACACAGAACAAGGTGGAGTACCTCGATTTATAATCTCCCGTTCTTCCTTCCTCTTATTCGTCCGTGCTTTTTCTAAAATTGGATCGATCACGGTATTTCGTGACGTCGAACGGCGCCATTAATTTGCCAATGAAAAGGAAGAGGAATTCGTTAGATTGTAAATCAATTCGTTCTTTCTTTCTTTCGCTATTTATTAGCAAGGTAATAACGAATTTAGAGAAGCGTCCCGTTATATCGATCTTTACCGAGATCCTCCTCGTACGTGTAATATCAGCCTTCGTAGATTGACGTTAAATAACGCGACGCTCCTCCTCGTCGAGCTTTATTGCTCATCGACGGGATTTCACTGAAACTACTAATAGATACGGCACATCAATTTAATCGAACCGCTATACGGCTTCTATAATCTTCCCTTCAGAACCCGGCAATATCATCACGGGCTGCTTATAACCCAGAAATATTAAAAACAACCTATAATTTGAACGAAACATAAATAAATGAAAGGAAACGAGCGATTCCAACAAATAGTTTCGTTTCGGACATTGTCGACGATAGAGCGAAAAGTTCGAAGGTTTTCCGTGAAACGACCATTAAGGAAATAATCAAAGATATATAATAATAAAGTAATAATATAATGATAAAAAGTATCACATATAAAGGAAACTAATCGAATTTATAATCACGCCGTTCTGCGTCATTTGGACAGAGAGGTACCGAAGTAAAATCAGGCAGATTCGGAAATAAGACGAAAATCGAGAATCGGAAAAAGCTACGCGCTGATAAGACTACGCGAGGAGCCTCGTTACGGGAAAAAATCAAATTCGCAAACTCGTCGAACGTACGTATATATTTGACCGTAATGATAAACACGATTAAAACGATGTAATTAAAATATCAGCGAAAAGAAGCCGAGACTCGATGAAATTCCATAAACTCTGGATCATTGCCACGTACTTGGCAAACGCGCGATATCTTCGTAAGAATCGCAAGATCTTGATAATTCTGCCGAAAATGTGGCCGATTATTCTCTCTTAATAATCGTTTAGCTTCCCAAGGGTGAAACGAAATCACTTGGGATCGCGACAGACGCCAGGATGATCGCGCGTGCGCGGTCGATCGTCGCGGGAACGTTTAATTGGCTGGACGCAAACGAGCCAGGGCTCGTGCGTTCGCCGCCCTGATCGCATAACCGTCCGGGCACAATGATCGTTTTCCCCCGGGGACATTCTGCGTTTAATGTTCGGCGCGATCCGCGCCGTTCGTAGATCGTAAGCGAGCCGCAATGATCGTCGCCATTCCGCGAACAGATTCGCCTTAATGGCCCCGTGATCCGCTGGCATGCGATAATTAAGCCCGAGCGTTCGTCTCTGTCGCGCCTACCCGATACAACCGAAATAATTGTTGCATCGTTCGTTTGGCAAGGATGTGGACGTGAATCGATTAGACGGTGGAATGCGAAGGGAAGGAAGATTTGTTCGGCCGGATTTATCGTGGGTCATATCGCAAGCTGCTATTTTGTGTGACACTCGGTATTTAGTTCGGAGTAATATGTCTATCCTGGTAGGCTTTTAGCGAGGATTGATAGAGAACCTGCAACTTTTTAGGCAGACAGAGATATTATTTTAAGTAGAGGGTATATTATTTTGATATTTTAACTTGTAACGCTATAATTGTAGATGGTAATTATTAGTATTTAGGTAGCGGATAGTTAGAGAGATACGCAAGGTATTTTTTTCATTTAGACGTCAGATTCGTCTTTCAGCCGTAATGATTATTAATCGAATATTCGTACGTACATATTCGGAGAAATTGTCTAGCCTTGCAATAGGGTTTCTCTCGTCGACGTCGAACTCTGACAGCCACAGCTTCGCGCATCAACTCGACTCTAGCATCGATTTAATTCGAAAAGAGTCAGTTTTATTCGAGGAGGTACATTTCTTCGGGAAAAATTCGATCGATCCTTGCGCGTAAATGTACGCGAGATGCGCGTGTACGAACGTGAATCGAGCAAAGTCTAAAACACTACGAGGACGCCGTGTAAACGTACGCGTTATTCGGAGACTGCGGAAAGCAACTTGATTCTACTAATTAATTTTAATACGCGTTATACCGCAAGTCTGATAAACTATCAACGCTATAGATCAAGCGAGTCTAACTTATTTCGTACGACTTGTCATATTTTTATCCACGTTTCGCGAGATACTAGGATAAGATAATCTCCGTGTTTATGACACGAGCACGCACAAAATCCGACTGTCCTATCGAAGAGCGAAACCGAGCGAAAGCCTCGTTAACGTTTCAATTACGCAATCCATTATATTCGACTCGTATCGAGCCAAAGCACCTTGGACAAGCTCGAGTTTTACAATGCACGGCAGTAGATAACATTCCAGCGATATCAACGGTATATAAGCTTAATCCGGCATCCAACGAGCAAGCGGTTCCCGTGCGTGGAAAACGCAGTGGCTGACGTCAATTTAATAAGCACCGTCTAAAAGGCGATCGGCCGACTTTGGCAGATTTATTGCGGCGATGGATAAATTAGCATTGCCACGGTTTCGATCGCGCGAATCTATTTTCGATACGGTCCTAAATCACTTATACGAGGTAGCGGACGTTGAATAAGTCGATATCATCGTCGATACGTGGGTGAAATTTATCTCGTGTTCGGTCGGCCGCCGCACTCGTACCAACTGGTTCGCGGGAAAGTTCTCCTCTTCGACTCGATAACGCGATAACAGGGAAGCCGAGGGTAAATGTAATTACGTAATATTTATATGCCATCGTTCTCGTACGAGGCACAGAAGCAGCACGAAATATTTCGTGTATTACTATTAATTCCGGATGTTATGCTAGTCCTCTCGTGACGATAAGACGGCCATGGGACCAGTTTGTCGTTGGTGAAAATACGTTAGTTTGACGATAAACTCGAACACCCGGCCAGCACCGTGTCACAGGAAACACCGTAATAAAATCGACGATATGCTTCGATAACGATTATTAACGAGCTCGACTAATTGTCGCGGCAAACGGATCGAAGGCGGTTCGATATGCTCCCTCGACCGTGCAGCGATTATGGAATAAAATTAGATTTTACATGGTGCAGTTGTCGCCGTGCTCCATGAGTTATAACCACCTATACGTAACTTTAACGGCGATAGGTAATTCACGGTAGCCTTTCGTCTTTTAGTTTTGACCGTTTCGATCGGCTACCGTGTGGCTTTGCGTTAGATGGAAGAGATCGGTGATCCATTACCCTGACTTTATATCGGTTTTATCCTGAGTTGGCGAAGTATCGGAGATATCTGATCGTTCGCTGCTGCGTAATATTTTGTCAGTATATAGCGTGCGTTCAAAGAGTACGCAGCAGTGAAAATGTCACGTAAATTACCGCTGAAAATTAACGTCGCTTTCTACGCTTCGATATAAGGATCTCGTAACGACTCGATCGCTTCTATACCCATAGGTGGCGCTTTTCCCTGTATCGAAACGATGGAAATTATACTCGAGAATCGTTGAACGATAAAAGAAGAAACCCGAAAAGGACACCGTAAGAGGCATCTGAGAAGTAGAATCTACGGAAACGTTTTACGCCGCAGCTTTCTCTAACCGAATGCAATCCAATATCCTACCCGCGCAACAAATTCAATTTATACATATCCGCGACGCGTTACGCGTCTCGTCTTTGTCGTATCGAAAAAAGGGAACCTAAACGACGAGTATCGCGCGTAAACGCAGAACCACGTAGATATCGCCGAGTGATATTCTCGAAACGAAATGGAAATCTTGTAATATAACGAAACCAGCGCGAAATAAGGTCTACCCCTGCGAAGATTAAGGAAACCTCGTATCTCGAGGAAACAGCCTGTATCTTTCCATCAAAATAAGGAGCCTAAAGTGCGAGTATCGTAGAACCAGCGTCTCACAGAACTGGCGAAGAGGATGTTGGAATAAATTCACACCTCTTCGCGGCTAGCAGAGCCATTCCGCTAACTCGTCGCGGAGCTGAAAGAGGGTAATCGCGAGCAGTTAGAGACTGGTTCCTGTCGCGAATCCCGCTGCAACGCGGGCAAACGCGATCGTCGATGTGTATCTCGGTCGTTCTATGCGAGCCGATTCGTTTTAATGTTCGCCACTCGTCGATGACCGGGTCCCATTAAAATGTGTGCGCGCGCTATCCCAACCTAACTCTGGCGTTTGCCTTTTGCATGCTTGCTCCGTGCTCGAATCGCCGATTAAGCCGAAGGAAACCGAGTGTTTCGCGCTATTACGCGTCGCGTATACCGCGATTAACCTGAAACGCTGGTTTTACCCGGCCGAGGTTCGACTCTATTTCGATTTTACTGGCATCGAAACGGCGCAACGAAGTCACCGAGGATCGATTAATAAGCAACCGGTTGATTATGGGAATGGAACCGCGTGGGCGGATCCCAGGCAACGCGTTTGCTCGTTTGCAACGTTTCGTTTTCAATTTATGTCGACATACGAGCAGCCCGATGCCTCTCAGACGCTTTATGGTAGTGGAGATTCTGCGCCGTTTCCGATAGAAATCCATGGGAATGCTCGAGTTAGAACGGCGCGCTTGGGAATTCAAACTTCCATCGGCCGATTCCATTCGATGTTATTGTAGCGAGAATTGCCCTGCCTCTCTTCGTTTCGCTGCTCTTCGATTCGCCTGGAATTACCAGCGGCCGTATTACACGTGCAAGATTTGTTTCACGCCAGTTTCGCGACGAGCTCTGTGCGCGTAGCCCCGCTCTGTTCAACAGGCAATTACTCCATCGATTATCGTACAACTTCTCACGAGCATGTTAACTAAAACTACCCGACATGGAAGACGAAACGAAACGATCAACCTAAATAAAATGCTCGACTTCCAGAAGTAATTACGTCCGTCGATCTGTGAGATACATTTTGACCAGGCTACGACGGCCAACTAGTTGCCGAGCAAGTAGAGAAAATGAATTATGAAACATGAATCTAATGTCTCGTTCGAATTGGTCACGTTACTAAGATTCACGTTAGAGCTTGAATAACCTGATTTCAAGTGCATGCATAATGCAGGAAGGAGATACGCGTATGGGAAATTTAACGTTGATTACGGCATTAATTATATTGTTCCATGCGTACGTTCTGTTGTTCGTCGTATTTATTTTAATTAATATCGATTCTGTTATTATTATAACAGCAACTGCTGTCCTTTCGAGTCGAACAAATGGCGCGTTTCGTACTAATAAAAGGATCCCGAGTTGCTCAAGACCGCTGCTCTCCTTTCGGACAAAGAAAGAAAGAAAATCACTGCAACGACGGAATCTGCGGGAAATTGACGAAAATTCAAATTTAATCTTCGAACGACGTTTCGAACGCAACAGGTTTCGAAACCTGCGGACGAGGATGTAAATTATTCGAAGGCAACTAACGTGGACAAAGCTTAACCGTCAGACTCATCTCGACCAATCAACAAGTTGCGCAACGATATATAACAATAAATAAATAAAAGCACGGACAGAAACGGCGCTTATCGTTTATCGACGCTCCAGCTACCGGTCGTTGTACGATTTTTCACGGACTCTCGTGTCCTCTTATCGACTGTTACATCTCGAACGCCTGTATGTTGGAGCGTGTATCGCAGATAATTTCGAGTTTTTGCGCGGGACGACTTAGTGGGTGTCGGGCGTGGGGCAGAAGGAAAAAAAGGATCGATCAGTTTATCGTGTCTACGCGTTAGACGTCGCTCGTTCCGCGTGAAATGTTGCCACACCGGGTAACCGAATAGTCTCGTTTGATTTCAGGTGCCGGTAGTGAGAGCGGGAAACGCCGACCTCGCTCGTCTAGTACGCGTATTTCGTACGAGCGTGAAGTCTCGACACGTCGAGCAGATCGGTTCGATCGGAATGCACCTTACGAACCGAGTTGATGCGGCCAACGACAGAGTCGACGCGCGAATTTAACGTTTCTCTACGGGACGATGCCCCGGTGTTGGAAATCGGCTCGGTCATTATCAAAGAAAAATGTATTGGCAGCCGTAAACGAGATAGGGAGATAGGGGAAATTACTGCAGATTACTGGAGATACGGAAAATTTAATAAAATCGTAAGATCGTCGGGGAGAATCGACTCCGTGTTTCTTTTAGAACAATCGACGAGCCCAGATTCTCTCGAATATTCTCGCGATCATAAAACTCTTTGACGATCGTCTTTCTCTTTGGCGGTAAGGAATACGTATAAACGTTATTTTATTAAGGATCGTAAAGATACGAAAAAGAAGTCAAATTTTAAGAGACGAAGAGTTTGTCGGTTGGTAAATAGCAAAGTAATTTTCTACCGGTAGCTTTCTGTCACAAAATCGTTTCCTGAAACGCGTACGAACGTAATTACTCGTAACAGAGAAATATTCGACGAGAATTAGCGTTACTGTCCTAAGAGATCGGCGCGCAAAGCTCTAGCTGTTCCGGCTGTAGACAGGACCCTCGGAAAAATCTGCTTAATAATTTTCGTTTTCCAATGGCTGGCTTTGAAAGTGTTTCGCTTTTCAGACTAATTTCTGCGAGGCATTCGGCCGGAAAACGACACGTCTCGCGAAAAATTGCGCAATTTCGCGCGACCGTCCGTCGAAATTCGATCGGTGACGCGCGTTGCGCAACGCGATATAATTAATTCACGGTACATTTCTCTTGGATGGTGTGGTTTTTTCTTTTTTTTCCTTTTTTCTTTTTTTTTTTTTGTCTTTCCGCTTCCCTTCTTTGGGCCTATTTATTTATTTATTCTTTTTCCTTCTTAATTAGTTCGACGATTTTGCACGTTGCACGTACATACGTGGAAATTAAGAACGCATGGATATGTATGACACGGGCTATTTAATCTATTAATGTTTTCCGGATTTTCGAGGCGAGAACACGAGAGGTTTAGAAGTTTTCCGCCATTAGCTGGCAAGAAACGTTTTAACGCAAGTGGACAGATCTTTGCGAGCGTATTTAATATCGGAATGTGGCATGGTAATTAGAAGAGATTACGCAACGCGGCTCGATATAAATTATTATAAGGGTACGTGACGATAACGTGCAAATATCAATTTCTACCGACAGCAAAAAGTTGTTTGATTTTTCAGGAGGATTTAGAGATCTGTACCGCTTGTACGAGATTTATATAAGGATATATCGAAATATGTGTTCCGTTACGTACGTCAATTTTATAACAAACAAGCGACAGCGATGATGATAGCGACAGACGGAATTTTATGCCACGTATTCGTCACATTTACGTTTCTTCTAACATTTTAGAAATATCGTACGATTGATATAATAGATCGATAAAGACAACGATATAGACAAACGACAGTTGTTCTAAATCTAGCAAGCGTCTAAAGTCTCGTCGATCGATAGTTCACATCTTTCTTTACATCTCAAATTTACTCGCTTACTTGCGTCTCCTATGCTTCTGTTTCTTCTACTATGATCAGTTTTGTATTATTTAAATACGGTATACATACGTACAGAATGAAAATATCAACCAGCCAGACAAGGAAATTCAACAGAATTAAAAATAGAATCCACCCCTTTTCAACCATCTCTTTCCTCAAACTAGTTCGTCCAAGATTCCGGTGAAAACTTTATTTTATCTCGATCTGTCCCGAAAAGAGGAGACCGGCTAAGCGCGGCCGTTTAAATTCGAGCCACGTTTCAAACGAAACTTCCTCCCATCGCCGCTCCAGAAATTCGAACTCGCGTCACGACGAAGACGCGCGCAAGTTCCAAAGACAAGGAAATCGTACGCGAGAAAGGACCTTCGAAATTCAAAATTCACCGACTTCCCGATCACAAAGATGAAACAGAGAAGAAACAAAGATCAAAGAGGAGAAGATCAAACGGGAGAAGAGGAAACGATGCCAAAGCGAACGTACGATAATTGCACGAGTCTAAATAGCCGCGAGGCAGGCAAGCGAAATAATTTTCAAAGGCCAAAGAGAGAAAATGAAATAATTTTAAATGTCCAGGGGAGGAAAATTAATTAGTCTTAAACGTCCGAGGGAAGCGAATTGAGTAATTTTAAATGTCTAAATAACGAAACCAAATAAGAACGAGGCAGAGAGAGAGAGAGAGAGAGAATAAGAAGGGGGGAAGAAACTGGCGAGCAATAAAAGAGCATGGTTTGACATTACTGTCGCGGCGTACGCGAGGGGATACTCGTTTACTCGAGAATATCTGCGGTAGATCTCTCTTTCTCGCCGCGGTCCCTGTTCAGATACGATTGCCGGCCAGGCCCTTTTATTTACAACGACAATGACAAACGTAACGACAATTCACGGTTATACGCGGGCTGGCCGCGTCGCACGGACATAACGTGCGACGTCGTTTTTACGAAGCGCGGCAAGAATTCGAAAGGAGAGCCGATAAATCGTCCGAAGCGCTTCAACCGCGACGCGTGTAATCCCTGTTCCGTCTCTTGTGCGTTCGTTCGACTAAACCGCCCCGCCTTTCTTCCTCCGTCTCTTCCTCGCTCGACTCGCCGTGAAGAAGCTCCGCGAGAATCTTCGTAAGGCGTCACACGACCGTGTAAGTGGAAAGGTAATTCGAACGAGAGAAAATATCCGATAGCGTGGTTCGACGCGATTTCCCATCGAGATTGCCGATGATTTCTATCGAGAGGAATTTCACGTCGCGAGGATTTCTAAACTCTTTCGAGATTGGTATCGCGGACAGTATTTTTTTCTGCCAACGCCTGAAATTATTTTACGTAATTATTTGAACGCAACACGTTATGATATGTTGTACGTAGCGTAGAATGGACACGAGACACCCTTGGAAAATTAAAGTTGCGCGAACGTACTCGTTATGGAGGAAAGCGATGGAAAAGTATTAGGTTGTCCCGAAAGTTTCTTTCCTTTTGCGAGGAAATAACAGATGCGCCACCTCTTTTCGTTTTATATTATTTTATATACTACGATCCATTTTCTTCTGTTTCTATCATTACGATCGTACATGATTCGATAAAAATAATATAAAACAGAGAGTGTGGCGCATCCGTTATTTCCTTACAAGACGAGAGATACTTTTTTGGAAGAAGCTTTTATTTTGAAGCGACGGAGCCTTCGATCGAAGAAAGGTATGGTTAAAATTTACACTTGGCCAGTTGCAAGAAAAATTCTAAATCGAACGTTCTAATACTCGGCGCACGCGTACTTTCAGAGAATATTTAGATAAGAATATTGTAAGAAGTTTTTTTTTAATTGATTCTCTAATGGACCGTAATATATTCCAATAAGACTCGACGATAGCGGTGTTTCGCGATACGTCTGACCAGTAACAGGCGCTTACTACTTACGACCGCTGAATCAACATAAAATAATTCGTCGCTAACGGGGAAACTACACGACCACTTTCGCCAAGCACGATCGGCAAATGAAACTTTTACGTGCTCGATACGCCGTCTATGCTTTGGCCTTTGATTTTCCTATCTTCATCCGATAGACGCTCGAACGCATCGTGGAACGATAAAAATAATCTATCGATCCGAATCTAAGCGTTAAGCGGCTGAGATTTCATTAGACGTAACGACACCGTGAAAATGTCTCCGACGTAATTGCCATGGCGAAGTCGAACTTGGGGCGAGTCGAATTCTATACGACGAGTCAACGACGTTAATCGATGCAGGAAGTGTCGTTGGATTCGTTAACGAAACCCGATCGACGTCTATAGATTTATTTACGACGCGTCACTCGCCACTTTCTACCTGCGAAACCCACTGGTTCAACCTTCGAATCGATCGATGCAGAAAGAAGCAAAGTTCGTGTAATGCAAACAGCCTACCATTTCGTGTACGATTTAACAAGAACGTTAGTAACAATGATCCTAAATTACGATGAGCAAGAGTCGATACCGGAGACGAACGATAAATAAAATTCCTTGTTACTCGATGATAAAGTCGTACTCTCTAGACACGTGTCTGTGCTCGAGTTTTTCGCTTCGAATCGTGCTAAAAATTCACGCTACGACTAAACGAATGAAATCGATCACGCGTGTAATTTGGAAACTGCTAGATACGAGAGTACACGGAAATAATTTCTGTATCCCTGCGCAACATTAAAAAACAACACGAGATCCGATAATCACGCGAGCAAGAACGCCCTTGTTTCGCTTTGCTCTCCGTTTGAAAAATTTCGCTCACGAAACGGAGACGAGAGTCGGCTAATAAATACAGTGTCACCGCATCATTAACGAAACTGGTTCGAACAGGTCAAGATTTTACTCGATCAACAGTACCTAACGCTCTTCACCGGTTTTTTCTTTTTTCCCCTACCCCCCTCTCGGCCTTCCGACTTCTCTTCGCCGTGCTGTGTTTCCCTTTTCTCTCCCGGGCCGGTCGGAAGAGCCCATGCCGGTGCTCTGGATCGGCAACAGCCTCGTTATAGCTATGAGATCGGCTACGAGGACCGCATCCGTTATGGGCGTAAACGCGGATCGACAAGCATGGAAAAATGGTCGTCGAGCGACGAGCCGGTCGTGAAACTATCTCTTATTTGCGAACCGCGTGCGCCACGGCTTCGTTAAAATAGCCTAGGTGCGCGCAGCTCGCAGCTAGAGGTGAAACTCGAGGTCTAACGCGTTTCGAAGGCGTGGTGGAGAGACAGACAGACAGAGAGACATAGAACGACGAGAGGAGAGGAGAGGAGAGGAAAAAAAGGCCGAAGCTGGCAAGAAGCGGAGATCCGCGTTTTCCACGCCCGAGGTTCTGCTGAAACGGGCGAATTCAATCATTACGGGCGTGCTCTGTGCGACATAGAGCCCCGATGAAAGCGTTTTCATTAAATTCGAACGGATTCGTCGGATGCCGCGACGTTCCCTCGCGCCAACTCCTCGCATTCTTCGATGGAAAGGTTCGCTAGGCGGGGTAGACATTTAGGTTTTGTAATTGGCAGCAACGTTACACTGTCGCGTTCTCTTCTTTTCTTTTCTTTTCTTTTCTTTTCTTTTCTTTTCTTTTCTTTTCTTTTCTTATTTGCTCCTCTGTCTTCAATTTTGTCGCGCGAACTCGTAACATTCTTCGGTGGAAAGCTTCGATAGGTGGGATAGAGACTTGGGTTTTGTAGCCGGAGTTTACAGTCCGATTCTTCGTCTTTTTATCGAAGATTGGACACTCTCGAAACTCCGTATACGCACGGTTGTCGGAGTTGAGACTTTTGCGAGACATGCTATGGAGGACATTCGGTCGAAACTCGGATCGCGTTCTTTCGAAAAATACGCTTAAACATTCGGCAAGTACAGTTATTTTCGATCGAGTTTCGAATGACACGCCATACTCAGGGAAGATCAATATCTACGAAATTTTGAAATATTCTTCTCCGAGTTTTCTTTTCTTTTTTTGCTTCCAGAATCCTACACTTTGATCTCCGAGCGTAACTCCTCGCCTCGTAATATCGTGGCGTGTTTCGTGCTACGTATCAATCATTACAGGTCAACGTTAAACAAACACGAGTCAGCTTCAAATCGCAATTTCAAAGCGGGACTATCGAAAACTGTTGGAATCGTCGGTATCTCTTTCCACGTAAAACGCCCTGGTAGAAAGAGGATCCGCCCAGATTTCACACGCATTGGGTCTTTGACCTAACCGAGATGATCGAGATAGTTAGCGGTGACATTGCGGAGCGTGAAACTTTCGACTCGAGTTTCCATCGGGGAAAAAAGATCGGGGGTAATGGAGATCGTTGCTTTTCCACGCCCGAGGTTGTTCTGGTGAATTATTCGTAGCAGAAGACGAGCATCTACGTGTCTGATCTTTTAACTCGTTCCACGAGCAGTGCTCGTACGGAAGGTCATACCTGTTGTATAGCGCCACACGATTAGCGGATCGTTTCGATAAAATCTAACCGTACGCTCGGTTTTGCCGACACCGTGGTGTTTCGTGGTATTTAATCATAGGCCAATATATAGTTAACGCCGATGGCGCCGAGCCACGTGTGTTACGCGTCTTTTTCTAACTCCTTTCACCCGTCCAGGCTGTTTCCTAAGATCCGATATTCCACTCTGCCATCGTGCACCGTATCGAACATCATCGTGCTGCTACCTTCGAGAAAAACGTCGCCGAGAGATCGGCTTTATGGAAACGTTTCGCGGATAAGCGTTACATTTCCCGTACGCTGAATATTCGCAACGATCGTCCCAAGAGACGATATAGATAACACGTATCTTTCGTTTTATCTCTCGTCCACGGAGACAGGCGGATTCTCCTAACGGAATCCAACTGTATCTCGAAATCTAAGGACGTCGATCCTTCGCTAAATCCCATTGCCAAGAATCCACGGCACGAAGCCCATTCACCGATCAGGGACAAACAACAACAACAACAACAGAAAATATCGGTCAGTCACACCGTGGAATGCTATCATCGTGAAACCAGAAACACAACGTGGCGATCCAGTCGCCGGTACCCGACGTCCTCGAAGCTCACCCCCGGAAGAGCGTCTAATGAAAGAATCACCCTTTCCTCCCTGCTGTATAAACTACCCCCCACCTTGTCCTCCCTTCTCTCGCCTCCTTCCTCCTGTTTCGCCGTCTTCCTGCTACCGTACGTGTAGAAACCGAAGCTCGCCAGGTGGTGGGGGATAGGACGCAATCGCGACACGTTAAACGTCCCCGCAACAACCGGAGTCACGCACTTACGCACCTAGAGAAAGAGGTGGTAAGAGGCATATAGAACGAAGGAAGAGGGAGTAGTCCTAGGTTTCTCACTGGTTGAAGAAGAAGGGAGAAAATCGAGAGGGAGCGAGACGCGAGTGGCAGAAGGAGAGAGATGAGTGTACGCGAGTGAACGAAGACTGGCAGTGGTGTACGGTCGGCACACGGGGGTAAAATCCGTAGACGCGTGCGTAGAATGTGTGCGTGCAGGTAGGACGCGTGTAAGAGCGTATACACGAGGACCGCTGGCTCGAGCACCGACGAGAGAGTGCCGCTATCAAACACGTATGGCGGCGATCGTCGTTCCGCTGGCAGGAAAGAGACAGAAGGATGAACGCGAAGTACGTGGTAGGGATAGAGGCGGGCCCCGGCACACGCAGCGCTGCCGTGTGTGAGCGCGCGAGCGCCGCGCACACGCACACGCTGAACGTGTCTCCGTCGTGTGTACCGGGGGACACACGGGTAAAGCTCACACTTACCTGACAAGATGTAAGTTCAGAAACTGGAAGGTGCCACTTCTGCACAGTCCAATACAAGACACCGAACCGGAAAGTTCGTCCCGAAAATTAGTCGGTGCGCTGTGTACGCGATCGTACGCCGGTGTACGGCGGTCCTCAGTACGATCGGGAGGAGAAGGTCGTTGCGGGTGCAACAGGTCGAGCAGAAGGATCGAGCGGAGGAGCGCGAAAGACGGTGGTGACCTTCCGGTGGAAGGTGAAGGCGGCGGTGAAGAATCGTTCGGTGGTAATTAGTCGAAGAAAATTACCCAAGATAGCAGGATACAGAGAGAAGGATAGGAAGCGGGAGGAAGAAGTACGCGAAGGCGTAGAAGGTAGTGAGTGAGGTGAGTCTCGCTCTGAGACTGAGACGGAGAAGGGTGAAGAAACCTGGAGGTGGAAGAAGAAGAAGAAGAAGAGACAGAGGACGAAGGTGGTGGAGGTGAGGTGGTAGCGGCGGCGGCGGCGGCGGCGGCGGTGGTGGTGGTGGTGGTGGTGGTGGTGGTGGTGGTGGTGGTGGTGGTGGTGGTGGTGGTGGTGGTGGTGGTGGTGGCGGCGGTGGCGGTGGCGGTGGAGGCTCGTGGAGGAGGAGAAGAAGCTGGAGGATGAGAAAGACGCAGGAGGCGGCGGTGAAGGCGGAGGCACGATAACGAAATAAGCGGAGATACGTGAAAACGTATCGGGACACGGAGAAGTGACGGTGAAGAGAAGGAAGAAAACGCGACTCTCGTCCGATCTCGACGAACGGTGGACGAGGAAAAAGGGAAATACAAGGAAATATATACACCGCTCTGTGTTTTCGTTCTCTTCGTTGTTGGAAGAAGAGAGGCGTGTATCGTGCGTGCGCTTCAGACCGCGGGAAACGCGTTGTCGTCCGTTTCTCGATCCGATCGACGCCGCGCCTGGGCAAGCCCGCGATACTCTTCCGATACGCGCTCTCGATTATCGCGTCCCGTAGACTCTTTGCCCGCCGCGATATTCATCGAGCGTCGATCACAAACGTCACCGGTGATCTCGTTTATCGATCGTGCATCGACAAGTTTACGATGCTGTTTCGCCGTATAAACGCGCGGTCTACGCCGAGGACGATGATGAAGACAACGAAAACGATGATCGTCGAGAGGCATCGTATACGTATTGGATGATTATCATATTAATGAATGCGCATCGCTGCGACTCGACCAGCCAGTTGGCGAGATAGGTTGACGAAGGTGGAGCTTGGCGAGAGCCACGAGCTCGAAAACCCGTGCTCGATTTCATTCGCGGTGGAACGCGATCGATGATCGATCGACCGATGCACCGATTTCCCGGTGGCACTTTGTCGTCGTGAGTTCAAACCGTGTGAAAATACCTTGACCCGTACGTTAACGTACAAGGTGTTTGTGAAAAGTGTCGTTCGAAGAGGAACAAAAGTGACGAAACGTATAGATGGAAATACCGTCAAAAACTTGAAAAACGAAAGACGGCCTTTGTGCGCGTGTGTGTAAATTATCGCTGTCGCTCGTTCGAAAACCGCCAGAGCAATTGTTCGAACATTCCACGTGTCCAAGGAGTATGTTTTACCCAGGATAAACGATCTCGGGGCGAATGTCGTCGGATGAGTAGCTACCACATCGGTCGCTGACATTGGATTCGTCCGGAATAAGGTAGCCGTGAGTTTTATTCTTTCGCCTTAATCGGATCGCGATTTTTTGGAATAGTTGCTACTATCGTTGAAAGTCACCGATAGCCTACTGAGTGCAGACTTTGCCATTCGATACGCAAGACATGTCGGAAGTTGACCGTTACCCCGCGAAGACCGACGTTACCTCTTTTTACGCGCAAACGATTTTGGCGCGAGTGCCGCGAGTCCTTAATGGTATCGCCTTTCCAACTGGCCTTGGAAGCGAGTCATCGTGAGATTTCGTGTTCCTCGCCGAACGACTGTTTCTCGTCGTCGTTATCGTCGTCGTCGTTGTCGTCGTCGTTGTCGTCGTCACCGTCGTAGTCGTCGTTGTGTCCTTCTCGTCACGGTGTTTTCAACCGTGCGACGTTGTCAGCCTCGCGAACCCGTGTTCTCCCCCGATATCCGGTCGAAACTTTCAGAAAACTTTGTTTCTCGTTTTACGGTCCCTACCGAGGATACCAGGCCGTCCAGTTCGGCCAGTGTTTTCTGTTTTCGACTGTGATCGCATCCACGTACCTTTTGTTTTCCACTTGGATGAAAAACGTTAAGAGCGACATCGAGTTTCGAAGGAAATTAGAATTACGCTACGGACGTTTATTCGTTCATGGAAAGTTGAAAAGCGTAAAAATATTCCGAATGCGAATAATATACGAGAACGTATGAAACGTGTAAACTATTTGTTATAATATCTAGTTGATGAATCGCGTGTCCATTTAGATTTCATTTTTCATAGTATTATGAAATTGCGTAGACGTTCGCGGTCTACTTCGAATCTCGATGGGAAAGACGCTGTTTCTATGAAAAACCATACGGCGTTGGTTGAAATATAAAATATCGGATCTACGCGAAAGGCAATTTTCTTCCGATCGTCGGAATATTTGACGAATCGTAAAGTATCTTAACTCGTCACTTCGCGGAATCCAGCGATTTCAAAGATGCTCCCTTTCTTGAAATTCTCCTTCGATGTTCATGTATTATTGAGTAATACTCGAATGCCTAGAAGCGCCTTGTCGCTCGTCTCTAGGATCGTTCAGTGTGTTTCGCTGTCACGCGTGAAACGCTTTCCCACGATAGAGAGTTGGAAGAAGCAGGGTAGCGGAAAATTGAAATTCATTCTGATAAGAGTTATCGATAATACTCGTGACACGTCGCGAACGTTTTTCACTTCCGCCTCGTATGCATCGAATTGGCCTCGATTTGCGATACCGTCATTCTACGCTGCACGCGATTCTACCATTATCTAAATTTCATTTTCTAAGATAACAGAGATACGCTATGAGACAAACGAGTCGCAGAACATTCTCTAGAAGCAAATTTCAGTGAAAAACGTTCATCCACGTAAGCGGCCAAAATTTTAGAAACACGCTGACGTAACACGTATATTCGCACGTGTATAATTCACTAGACGCTCTAATTTCAATTAAAATAATCAAGACAGATAGGCGATATTTTACAAACACGTTCGCACGTACGTAATTCAGAAGAATACGCGTACACAATAACAAATTCAACGATAAACCATAGTTTGAACCATTATACGACTCGACTCGACTTTCAAACTTCGCTCGTCTAACAGAGCCTGATTACATCATGCTCCAACTGCAGCAAACTTATCATCTAAATTTCTCAATCTTAGAATTAACCTACGAGTTAGCCTTGAATTACCCTTAAAGTAACCTACGAGCGGAAATTTTTCTCTGACCAAAATAACTTTTATCTAGTCTTATTTTATTCGACGTGTTATAACGCACGCGATACCTGGTTGAAAGACGATTCGAAAGGCTGAAGAGCAGACGTAAGATACCTCTGACTCTGTCCGTAACGATGACCCTTTGCTGGTGCCCAGCTTATGCGTAGTCTACACAAAACGGAAAGCCGAAATAGGGTCTGAATTTCCCATGGGTACCGCCTAATTATGTCCATGGGACACTCGTTCCATTATGGTGTACGCATTGAGCATTTGCTAGTTACCCTTTTATGCTAAGTGAGAGCAGAGCCAGTGGATGACCCTTGGAATGGGTGACCGCTCGTGGACGGTCTGGCCTGCCGGACACTTTCCTGACCATGCTTGTGTACCCACGAAGACCCGCAGGTTCCTTACTCTATAGGGTGTCTTCTAAATATATCTAACGCGTCGTCGCACCTGGGCCTTTACCGTGCGATAAATAATTTACCATCTAATAATATCAGCAAAAGAACGAGTATAAATAGACGGCGGATGTTGATGCGTTTGCGAATAACTTAAATGTACAAGATATTCGTATTATTAGCAAACTTGTTCGTACGTTATTAATATGTAATTATGTAAGTATAACAATTCGAGCGATAATATTAGCGAGATAATATTGACAAGATGGTGGTACGATTAATGCTCGATGCAAGATACCACGTGTGTCGATCAGTGGAAAATTATCGGTCTCTTGAGAATATAAAAGCTACCACGTGAATCATTTCTTTGCTCCATTAAAGAAGTTTCCACGCTTCTTCTATTTGATATGAATCGGAAAGTAGGGGCCTGAGGATTTCCTTGTATTTATCGAATGTATTAATACGTTACGTATCGTGAGATATATCTCGTGCTTTTTATTCAGTCGCAAAAAACTTATTTACGAGACATCTGAAATCCTTACCCTGTCTTAAACTACACAAACAACGATCATTTTCTATCCGTACAAGTGGCAGTCGGATATAACGCGTTAATTACTTAGGTCCAAGTATTTTAAGATTTCGTGTTACTTAACACCGTCTGCGTACACGAGAGCGTCGTACCGCGAAAATCAAACGCAGTTACCTGATAGAAGAAACGTTTCATTAAGAAGCAGGGATGCGTGCGCTTTCTAACGAACCGTAAAGCAACGTTCTTGCACAAACCTACGTCAGAGAGTCGAACGACTCCGGTAATGAGCAACCCTGTATGCAGCGAGACGCGCGTTCCCGCGAATGTCCGTTGAAGCTACTCGACGACGGTTGGAAAAAATTCGACGAAAAAGGTTGTAGGAAAAATGCACGAGCGAAATAATACGTGATTCCAGTGCGGGGACACGTACGTCGATCGAGTTTTGCTGGGAGAGGTCCCGGCGGCGGACGATCTCGCAAACGGCCACCGTTTAATCGACAATTAGTCTGGAAAGGGCGATCAACGGCGTCACGAGAGCCGCGGGATAATCGCTGCCCCGGAGGACGCGAGCCGCTTCTCGTGATCCTCGTGCACGCTTAATGGAGCTATAAAGCCGTATTAAGATTAACTGTTCCTCGCAGGCCAGTGCTCCAATTGCGTAACGGAACAGCAGAGGAATTAGAGTTGGCCGCGCGTTACTCTAACGCTGCGCTGTCGGTTCGCGCGATAACGCGATCCAACGATCCATTTCGCGAGATCGATCGACGAGATCGTGACAGGGGTTGGTTAGAGTTCGCGTTGTAGCGTGTCTGCGCGACAGGTTGCGCGGATTTTATCCGAAGATATTTCACGTGGAAAATAGGAGGCAAAGGCCGGAGTAGACGTAGTGGATAGATAGAGGGGATCGAGTATTTAGTAGACCGTGTGTGCTAGGTAGGTAGCGGTGTCGTAGACTTTTTCTCGTTAAGCTGTTATTCGTTGTTGACGTATTTTATCGCTGAGACGATGACCACGACGATAGTAATGTCTTTATTGTGTTTTGTTAGCGTGCAAACAATCGAACGATATGTAGCGAGTTTCTATTGAATCGACGCACATGCTGTTGAACCGAAGTGTCGTAAAGAGCGGTTTGAGAATAAGCGACTTCTTTGGAAAGCGCGCGAGTTACGCTACGATATCCTTTGCTGCGTTACATAGTACGATGAATTCTCTTCCGCGATCAGACCTTGGCTCGATCGTATCGTTATCGCAGAGAACGCTCGTGTGTTTCGTTCAGCAGACTTTGATCCGTCGTATCTTTCATTAATTTTACAATTTTCTTAAAGCAGTAATTTAATACTTTGTTGAAAATACCATCGGAGGAATACGCCATGCTTGAACCATTTTCTTCCTTTTTCTTTTTTTCGAAGACAAAGCTTGTTCAAACTGTTGTTATTTGTCCAAAAATCTTCCTTTTAAAACAGTTTATGGTCAGCAGAAATACTGTTCTGGATAATGGATATTTATTACGCAACAACCAAATAACCTTAATGGTAAAAACCAAGATATAACCGAATAATAAAACCAACGCGTAAACATCCAACGGTAGCTAAAATTTCACAAGCTATTAGTACTTCCTACATACGCGCGGTAAACTCACGATTTCCTGAATCTAATCTGCCACGATGGGAAAAGCCATTAGATCCTCGGGGATCGCCTAGAAAACCGGGCGTATAAATTGAAACGTCGCGAGTAACGTAGAAATGAGAAGACAGAAAAGCGTTCGAGCTTCCGATAATCGGGCCTGAAGCCGGTATCAGCTGCTGGTAATCGGCTCGGAAATCGCGTTATCGCGATACCTGTGCAGCGCGCAAGCAACTCTGCGAAAAGAGAAAATCCAACGGGCAACGCGGCGGGAGGATGGCAAATGATACTTTCACGGTACATTTATCAGCAAGAACTGGCAACGATAATAACCCAATAGGCAGATGTTATAAATTGTATTACCGTACGCTTCTTTATAGCGTGCTAATTAACCGCGTTCACTACCGGACGGAACGCTGTTGAAATATGACAATGCTCGCGCCCGCGGTAGACGCTGCGCAAAAAGGAACCCCGTGAAAACCGACAAACCAGTTTCTGCTTTAGCCGAACAACTTGGTGTATGCGTTAAAAAAAAAAAGAAAAAGAAAGAAAAAAGGAAAGAAGAAAGAGAAGGAAAAACAGAAGAAAGGATAAATGGAAAGAAATAGAATACGTCGGTCACGTTCATTCGGTAACGAGTTAAACGTTTCGCCGATTCCGTGGAATCGCGTGACGATTCGTCTACACGCGTGTACAGGATGTTGCGGTGATCCCGTTCGTGCGGAATATCTTCATTATTTTAAATAACGAGGCGGAATATCAAACGTAAAAGGAATCGAGAGAAACGTATGGCGACAATGGGATGCAGGTGAAAAGAGAATCTGCGAGTCGATTTTATCTTCTAAGATAGATTCAGCACCTCTATATTTTCCACTCGTTATTCCAGCTGGTTTAGAATTTACAGTCTACCTGCGAATTCACCATAGCCGAATACTTTGATCCGAACTGATAAACGCGGGTTACCCATTCCCACCTAGTAAAAATATTGTATCTCGTTGCGAATTTTTGCATCACCGTGCTATTTAAAACACCGAGATTAACCCTCGGAAAAACATCAAAGAACGTCGTATGAAATGCGAACCGTTAGAAAAGCCACCGTTGTCGTACCGTGTGCTTTTCTCCATCCTAAAACTTTCGCGAGTGATATTCCCACCCATTATTTGAAGTAACGAGTTTGTCGTGACAAACTGTGTACTCGATACCGGACGAAAATGACGTTTACGAGTACGACGAGTTCGCGGTTGGACGAAGAGAATCGAAGTGGTCCGCAGAAACGTTTCTGTGAATCACGCGAAAGTATAATAAGAAGGGATTAACGGATATCCGTGTTTAAGTTGTCAGGGCTCTCGTTCCCGCGAGTAATACGACGCAGCAACGACAAAGGATCGGTTGAATTAACCCCTCGGATCCATCCGCCTCACGCGATGCGTCACCCTCGGGAGAAACGATTTGTTTCGGACCTACATTGCGAATCAACGTAAATAAACGAAGAGAAACGTGCTCCGCGTGACGTTTTCGCGTATTAACGTTGCTCGTTGCCCCGTGAAAAGTACTCGCGTTGAACGTAGTACCGTGCTGGAGCTGGTAATCTCTTAATCACTGCTACTTACATTAAACTACTACTGGATTATTTTTTCTAGATAACACGACAGAAGCAAAAGATCGCTTTGCGCGTTATAAGATACGAACAAGTTCTACGTTGCTTGGATTTAATCAGCGATGTAATTAAGAATACGTTTAATCGTTCGATTGTTTCTTTGTAAATGGCAAACGTATGGTTCACCGATAACCCGTCAAACTCGCTGTGTTTTTATACTCGATGCCGATTGGCCGTTGTACGCGCGATATTACAGTTGGCCTGCAGGCAAGCTACGTCATTTATATCCGCGTATCTAATTTTTCGGCGTCCTAAGCTCTCGAGAAATTAGAAGAAAATTCCAACGTACCGAACGTCGCTGTTACTTCGTACGATCGTTCGTTGAGCCGAATACTTCGAATATCTGTCGACGTACAGATTAGAACGCCTTTCAAAGAAACCATCGATAACCCGCTTATATCACAAAGAATTCGAAATGAAAGACAGCACGAGTTTGAACGACGCTTCGCAGCGCGGACCACCGTACAGTTCTCTCGATTCTTTACAACGCGTTAAGAAATTAGAGGGATTTGGACAAGGGCGTGCGTTTGATTTCGATATGCAAATTAACGCGTGGTCTCTCGCGGCGGCGTTAAATTGGACTCACGCCTCTTTCTCCTCTTCCTCTTCACCGGCACTTCCTTTCTCTCTATTCCGCCGTGAGACAGTCGCCAATTTCATTCGCGCTAATAACACGATCGTTAACCCAGTGAGAGTAAGCCACGGGGTGTGCGCCGCGTTTCCTTCGGCCGGCTGTTCACGCCGCCACAATGCCAATAATGGCGTGGCGTTTCCGGTGAATGGCAGCGAAGGGGGTAAAAGAGCCGCGAGGTAAAAGCACTCCCGTCGGGTATTGTCACGCCATTCGCTACTTACCGAGACCATTTCTTTTCACCGTCCTGTCTTCGTCGCTCTATGAATATTTTGCTTCCTCGCCACGAACGACGTCCTTTGGTAACGACGTTTCCACTGCGAATCTTCTATTTCCTCGTGCGAAATGTTCGCCAACAATTGCGGTACAATGGCGTTACGAAATCGGCTAACGAAGCGCCGATTGTTCGTGTCTTATCGCGTCGAATCTCTTCTAAGCGCGAGAAAGCGAGCCGAGATAGCAATCTCCGGCAGATAGAGTCGAATTAAAAAGTTTGTACAATCTCGCGTTCGCAGGAGAATGCCCAATTCCGACGTTAAAACGCTTCTGACGTTCACGTAGCTTCCGCTTCAGCTTCGGTTTCGCCGATTTTTCATTCGTTCCTCCGTTCCGAGTCGATATAATTGGAATATTTCTATATTCAGCGAATCTTCGAGGTTCGTATCGTTTCTATGATTCGACTATTCCTCTGCGTCTTTCAGTTCCGTCGTTTCAGTTACTTCGCTCGTCATCTTTCTCTTCTACCTCGAATCCATATAATTTGAACGCTTTAACGAAACCATGTAGATGCTTTTTTTCTCTTTTCTTCACGAAGGATATATTTAATATGTTCCCTCAAAGATACTTGAAAGTGTCTTGTCGAATGGAAGAACGTGGCGTTCGAGTTAACCGCAGGCGCGGTTTTTCTGCCGTTCTAAAAATACGCTAGAGCATGCTTAATCCGAGGCATTACTCGACTCGAGACGAGAACACCCGTAGGCGTATTGTCCTCCAGTTCTCACCAACGCGGCTGCCTCCAGCCAACTTAATTTCCTCTGTTATCCTAATGAACAGGTAGAGCACCGTCTGTCAACACCTTTTACTTTTTTCCTCGAAATTAAACGAACTTGTCCGAATGGCAGATAAAAACAAATGATTATACGTTTGAGAATCTCTCGGGTTAACGCGAAATATCCGCAAAGGTTGCGTCAGTGGCAATGAAATTGGCGTTTTTGCATTCGCGTCGAAGTAAGAAATTTTCGCTACTCGTACTACCACCGATACTCTTGTATCTGTGACACGGTACAGGAACAGTTTCGTCTTACGTTCGTCTGTTCGATCAATTATTAAAATAATAATACACTCGTAAAAAAAAGATTTTACAAGCCTTCAAATAGTTTCACGAACCACCGTGCTTGATCTCGTGGTTAGTTTCAAACAGACAGAGAGCGAAGATCAACAAGCGACGTGCGTCGAACGTTCGCACGAATCCCAACGATAATATTAACGCAATTTTCTGCGTTTGTTGGTACGACGCCGCGACGAGGTAAAAAACAGGCCAAGTAATTAGCGTAACACTATCGTAACCGGATGTCCAAGTATTTTTTGCCCCCACTACCACAGACTGATGCGTCTTTTTGCCCGTGTCGTTCTGCAGTTTTTCGTATTGCCTCTAGACTGAGAGGTCTCGTGTCTGTCGTGATTTCGCCGATGATATAGTCATGGTAGCACGTCGAAACGTTTGCACGCGATAAACTAATGAATGGAAGAAAAGGGAAAATAGGTCTTGGAATATCGTATCGCTCATTTGTTTATAAATTAGAGATAAACGTTATCTTGAACTCTTCGTTTGAAATTCAATTTTTCTAGAAACTGGTTGGAAAATTTGTCACCGTAGGAAATCGCTGCTTCGCTCTTTAACCGGCATTTGATAACTGACAAATATTTCAACCATTCGACCGACAGAGATTTCCAACTTTCATCGAAATCGTTTCTTCGTATTCGAAATTCCTACTGGAAGTTCGCGATGCTTTGAAGACCTGCAGCAACGCCGCCTGCGATTTTTGCACAACTCTTGCGTTAAAATTTCCCCTGTATTCGTAAGAACGTATTGAACCTAATCGCTGCTCGAAACGTGCCAACGAAGAAGCGCCTTTCACGAAGAAAGACGAAGGAGTAACCTCTGTGGTGTTGTACTACCTTCGGGTATCCGCGTCTCGGTTTACCAGTCGCGAAGATCCCCGTCGTCGACGTGTGGTTATCACCTCGACGAAGAAGAAAAAACGCCAGCAAGAGAAAGGGCTGAACGAAGGATAAATGGATGCCGAGGTTGGGACCGTTAGGCGAGTCACAGAGAACACGTTTGGTTCGACGAACAACAAAAATTCGTATCTCGCTTTTTCATACGTTTTTTTTTTCCAACTTTTTTCTCCTACGTAATTTTTCTCTTCTGCGGTCGTTTCGTTTCCCGCGCGAAACAAAAAATCGCCTTAACGACGAACAATTTGTCGGAAGAAATTCCTCGAACGGGGAAGAAGAATTCGTGACGCGTACGTTGCTCGTGCGGGAAAGCTTCGCGAACCGTTGACGCCACTAAACGCTCAGCCGTGTTCGTAAAATCGGGCCACCTTCCGCCAGGATCGCGCGAACGGATCCTTTCGTTTATAGCCTCGATGAAATGCCAAACGTCCTCCCCGGTTACGAATAATTTCGCGTCGTTCAACGCAGAAGTTAATCCTTCGCCGTCTCCTCATCCTCGATCCTCGAGATACACAGATTCTGCGTTTCGATCGCATGCATGCATCCGATACACAGGATACGCTCGATGGTGAATTTTTCTAGCAAGGTAGGATTATTCCAGCGATCCGGAGCTTCGATGTTCTAAAATTCTGAATTATGATAATCGCGCCAGAGAATTTGAAATATCGCTTGGACAAACATTCTCCCTGCCGACGAGTAGACAAGCCACGGTACGTGCATTCTCGTGGAAGATTATAATCGTCGAGCTGTCGACGCGCGCGATATATCAGATTGTCCGAAAAGTTTCTTTCGTCTTGTATGGAAACAACGGATGCGCTATATTCGCTGTTTGATATTATGTTTGTCGAATCGCGTATGATCGTAATAATAGAAATGGAAGAAAATGGATCGTGCGCGATTGGAGAAAATAATATGAAACGAAAAGAGATTGCGCATCTGTTATTTGCTTGCAAAAGGAAAGAAACTTTCGGGACAACCCGATATTTCGCCACTGTAACAACGTCGAATAATCGAACGGTCTGTCTTCGGATACGAACCGCTAAAAAATTGTTGGCGGCCGAACTGGCCGAGTTACGAGACGAAAGGTACCTGGCTTGCGTGGCTCTGCGCTAGCATTTAAATTTACTCGGGCAGAACGTCCCTAACTCTAAAAAGAGACGGAAACGTCCGGTGGTTCGTTAGCATAATGAAAGCGTTCCCGTAGAAATTAATTGGATCAGAGTAGCCGGCAGGTGGAAAAACGATGAAATCGGGACGGGTTAATCGAGTATAATGCTCGGTGTCTTTGAACGCTAACAGCCGCCGGTCGAAGAGGACAGGATCGAAGGAGCCGGCGTAGCCGATCGTGACAATAAATTATTTTAGCCGGATGATAAGTGTGCCGAACGTTAACAAGCGGGATAACGCGGGACGAAGAAGGCTGGATAACGCGTATCAGATCGGTTCCCGTGGCGGGAAGCGGAAGAAGCGAGAGCCGAAAGATCGAAGATGAGAAACGCTCGATAATCGCAGCACGGTGGAAAGAAGGGTAGAGGCCGAGAGGTAGAAACGAGGCGCGGAACCCGCGGCGGACAGGAGAACCGTTAACCGGTCTGTACGCACCGCCAGATATACTGCAAATTGATATTTTTTCGCCGCGGTATCGAAAGAGGACGAAAGAGGAGGTCGGCGTTAACGAGGAATGATTTGTCGAGCGACGGAAGCTCGCCTCGGGCTAAGGCGGTTCGAGATGTTCAACGGTCCGCGGATCATCTTCCGCTCTGAATCACTGATCGAAAGCTGCCAATGGCTCGCGAGCGTTCTAGAAATCGTCTACCGTGTCTGCTGTTTACGAGACAGAGAGAAGAGAAGTTTACGAGAGAAGTTGCATCGTTGCGATAC
Source organism: Bombus waltoni (assembly GCA_014737395.1). Classification (NCBI taxonomy): domain Eukaryota; kingdom Metazoa; phylum Arthropoda; class Insecta; order Hymenoptera; family Apidae; genus Bombus; species Bombus waltoni. The sequence goes on from JACXII010000013.1 coordinate 820,341, forward strand.
CGATCGTATCCTTAAAAAGGGCAGGGCTTTCTTCAGGCTCGATCTTTCGCAGATTATTGGGAAACTTTTAGCGGCTCGCAAGTTGCTTTTATCAGTCCGTTATCGATTTGCCGGAGTGGAATATCGACGGAGAGACAGGGAGGAAGGCAAGCTCCGATAGAAATCTGATGGAAGTCGATGCCTTCGGGTAGCGTAGCCGAGAAACGGATATAGTTCTTTTTCTTTTTTCTGTCTCGTTATGAAACGCGCGTTACGACAAGAAACGTAACGACGTTGGGACTTACATGCCAAATAGGTAACGTAGGAACTCTCTTCTCTTCGCACAGAGTTAACGATCCCCATTTGATATACCAGAGAGTCAACTATCCTAACCCTGCTCGTAGGGAATTTACGCAAACGTTTGACGAACAACGTTGAAGATATTCAAGGTAAATTACTTCCGTAAAAAAGAGAAAAGAAAAAAAAGAATAAAAATTCCATTTCTTAATTGCGCCCGAGAAAAGATAAATTCGTATAAAAATCCTTCCATTTATTACGCTCGACTCGAGCTAAAAACTAGCGCAGAAATCACGCCCCATCCTTAGCGGTCACCCTCACGACTCGCAGATCCGCCGGGAGGAACGAACCCGAGCGAAAAGGAGAGGAACGTTGCTCGCACACGCGATGATGTATCGGCCGTGGAATCGAGCTAATGGAAGGTCGCCATAGGGAGATTAGTTAACGGGCCACGGATGTGTATTCGGGATCATAATGCTTCGCTGACTTCGAACTGGTTTTTGATATCCGAAGCCGGCTCCGGGCAACGAAGGAACGCGCGTACGAACAAGAAAATCCGGAGCACTTACACGCTAGAGGAATATTCGTGCTGTTTCGACGTGCTCGTTTGGTCCACGTGGCCCGTTTATTGGCCAGCCTGAATCCAACTATACAAACCGCTCGACGGAGCAAGACACGTCGCGCAGAAACAGAAACGTTGCCGAGCGTGTCTCTCGGCTCGGACGCTGGTGATTTCGATGCGTGCATAGGCGAGCTCGTTCGATTTCGCGTTCGAAACCTTGTTTGCGCGTGGAGTGACGTAAGATTTATCGAATGGTCTGCTGGTTCTTTGAAAGGTACGTTCCTTCAACGTGATTTTTGTTCGAAGAAACGCGAGGCTTGAATCGTGTTAACTCTTTCTGGCCAGATGTTGTGCACAAGCGACATTCTATTTGAATAAATTACTAACTAACTAAACGATAAATATCCATAGCTTAACGGTAACCTACCAATTTGAAAAGGAAGTTAGGTATCAAGGCACGTTTCATCAACGTGTTATTAACCGACTAAACGTGGGTATATTTTCTCGGCGAGACCGGCGCTAATATCAGTGCTTGATGTCTTCTTTACGGAAACTTCGGAGAAAATGTATTCTCCTCGCTAACGACGGAAACGAACGAAATATTTGCTACGGTAAATCGCGATCCTGCACGGCTGAACAACGTTTCGGATAGAAGAACGAACTTGTCCTACTAAAACGCGTATCGTGTTCGGGCCACAAGAATTTGTTGGTCGAATTTTTACGTGAAAGTTGACGTTTCGCAGATAAATTTGGAATACCTTTATCTCGCTACTATCGATACGGGATGGATAAAAATTCAGAAGAAATTCTGAACGTTCTTTCCCGTTTCTCCTATCGCAAATTACTCGCGTATCTACGTAGTGGTACGTATGTGTAGCCGAAACAAATTTCTGTAGCTTCTCGCGTCTTTAAAATTCACCGTATATTTTTCTCACTACAAAAGGCTATTTCCAGCGTAATTATTAACGTCGTAAGAATTCGCGGCATTTTGGGACGAACCTCTCGAGAAAGGGTACATACCCGCGCCGCCACAAGCTGACTTGATGTATCGCCAGATATTTAACCGACGCGGCTAACGTACGGCCGATCATAAATTGAATTGAAACGTTATCGTTTCGACGGTGGACCTCGTTAATCACCGTAATATAATCAGATACGTGCGACTAAGTACGCGCGGATGTATTATTTTGATGGGCGAGCCGCGCCACGTAAATCAACAAAGTCGCGGCGAATCTTGCTCGTCCATTCCAGCCACTCGAAATTCTTCGTTCCTTTGCATTTTTTCTTATCCATACTCGATCGAGATTAATGCGCGAGGCAAAAAGAAAAAAAAAAAAAGAAACGCGCGCGAGGCAATTTCCGGAATAAAGATCGAAGGCGGAACGAAGATCGTTTAACGAGCCACGGGGACGATACGTTGCCTGCTCGTTCGCGAGAGTTTTATCGGCTTAATTGTATCGATTAATCGGAGCCGGATTCCACGCTACGTATCTTCGAGTTGGCAATCGCGAGCGAGCGCCGCGACGATTGAATCCGCCCGTTGTAGGATTTTAAATATTAATTCCCGTACAAGATGCAAATTTAAAGACGCAGTCCAACTTCTAATGACGGGCTATTAAAATCGTTTCCTGCGATCGCGCGTTAATCTTCGAGCGATCGCGTCCGATAATTGCCAAGCCCGGAGTGGGGATGTTTGTCGATGGGTACTTTTGTGATGTAAATTCGAAGGAGAGATGCGCGTTAAGGCATTTTTTTCAGCGAATAAATTTCTACCTAATCGTGGAAACATTTTCATTTTAATCGTTAGATCGAAAACCGAGATACCGTTTCCGCAGCATGTTGGCCGGATCGTAATTTTAATCGGGAATCACTATGATTGCGAAATTAAGAATTAATAGACGACGAATCAATTTCAATTAAGCCGATTTTATCTTCATACAGATAGATAAACGGTTATAATTTATCCTTTATTTATGAGAAGCGTCACGCGCGCAGAGATAGCGTCTCTGAATAAAGAAATTATTACAAAAAGTTCTCGAATTTCTCTGTTAATTATTTCCGTTTTCGAAACGAACGTCCTTGTTTAAAGAAATCCGTGTAAAAAAGTGGAATATTTAGAGACTCCTGTAGCCGTAAAAATAAAAAAAAAGAACCAGAAAAATAAAAACGAAATCGCGTCTCGAAGAACGTTATTATAGTACCATTCGTGCGAAAACTTAAATAAGAAGTGGGTTAATGCACGGATCGACGATTTCTCGGTCCTCTGTTCCCGCGAAGATTTACCTATTTAACGCTGTAGAGCGTAGAGAATGATAAATACGGACATTGCCTATCGAACGCTGGTTGGCAGGCCAATAAAAGCGTCGTAAATTTTTTTTTACGATCCAAGAATGTTCGTTTGTTCGGGGCATTGATTAATCGCGCCTAGGAGGCTCGTACGAGGTATAAAGCACGCGAAGACTACAGAGTTATCGTGAATATCGACGAATCGACCGGTGAGAACGGAGGTCGTTAAGCTCGTTAACTTTCGTTCGAAATGGTAACGCACTGCCTAGCTGATTATCATACGTACTTGGTCGAAGAAGGATCGCGTGGTTCTGGTAATTCGCCAGGACCCTTTGGACGATCGTTCGATCGATACGATCGCGTTGATTTAACGACCACGTTGTCAGCTATACGCTTGTATCGTGACGTTTCCGGCTCGGGCAAATCGCTCACGAAAATTGGCCCTCGAATTAGGCACGGGCAGGTTAAGTTTATTTACGACTCGACTGTTTCGTCGAGTCGCTCGTCGTTGGGAATTCTTCTTCGAGTTACGACCGACTTGTTAAAAAGCTAGAAAATTGTCTAGAAATTGCGTAAACGTTATTAGAAGATCGTTAAATGGTTCGAAAAATAAGCCGAATAGTAGATACGTCATAGGAAGGTAGATAAAGATGAAAGACGCGGAAGAATTTCGTGACTTAAAAGGAAGAATGCTTTTGCCATAAAGCCACGCGTACTTTGTATTTCTTCGTACCTTCCAGCTTCAAAAGGTTGTCAAATTTAAGCGAAGAAAATCTTTCGTGGACGAATCCTCGAAACTGCCTAGAATTTCAGCTAGAATTCAACGATGCGAATTAAGCGAAAAAGGAAAGAAAAGGCATCGCGAGTAAGGAAAAAAGGATCGTAGTATTTGGTCGTACGCGTCTTATTAGGCTACGAAAATCTATGAAATTAAGGTGTCTTGTGCGAAGTAATTGCAAAATAAAAACGCGAGTTGACACGTTAGAAGAGAAACTGGACTTTGCCGGGCGTGTAACTTTCAGCGTGAAAAGTATCGACGCAGAACGGTTAATCAGGCTGCTATTTAGACGATTCGTCCGTCGTGTCGCGTCCACTTGCACCGGACAGCCGAATTAATTGACGGTGGCTGGAAAGTGGCGATCGAAAGCGTAGATTACGCGCGGTTGGGAACGGTGTTGGCGATTCGCATGAAAAATGACAAGCCCCTGGAGCGCGTGACACCGTTACCAACGGGACGAATTAATCGATCGGGACCGGCCGAACGAAGCCAGATAAAGGGACAATGAGTTTCGAAAGCGTTCTCCGTCCGTACGTTGGAGAAGTCAACTTAGACAGCGAGCAAAAAGCACGATCGCTGTAATCGCCGGTCGAGAGATCGTTTAGAACGAAACGAAGAAAACGTTTGGGTTCGATACACAGCTTCCGCGATCTCCAAGTTCGCCATCGATAAAATAGATGGTATCTACGGAATCGCCGTCTAACTTGGACGATCACGTAACCGATCTGTGTTCTTCCTCGTCCGCAGACATCTGCTTGGTATATAAATCGTGTGCGAGTTTTGATAATTCGGTGAAAGACGCTCGCTAGCAACGACCTATTGCGCAACCAGGCGAAATGGTCAGTCGGCGATGGTCGATCGAGACCGGAGATGGCTAAAGTCGAGGCGACGATACTCGTCGAAACTGTCCAGGAAGAACCGCTGTGAACGAGGCTAGCCGGTAATTGCGATACGACCGGGCACGCAGTGGTTGAACTTTCTTCCCCAAAGGTGATATCGCCGCGTTACGTAATAAATGCAGAACGTGTTGGCGATCGTCGGCTCGCGCCACCCCGAGCGTACGTTCGAATACGTTTTTCTCGCGGGAAACGCGTACATGATCGGCGAACAGAGAACCGTACGGTCCAGTCGGTGATATCGCGACTCATCGAATCGCACGCATGCCGCTCGCGGACTACGTAATTCGATCCTTAAGCCGCGATTGGCTGCCCAACGTTACGTCAAACGTCTATCTTTGACGAAGTTAATGCGAGGTACATAAATAGGATGGTTTTTTTGTGCAGCGTGTGTATAAATATGCAGTAGACAGTGATTAGTGTGACGAAGTGTCAAATACGATAATCGCCACTTGTATTCGCGCGAAGAGAGAGGTAACGAATTTTAACAATATATCGATCGGCACGTACATCCGTATGGGTTCTTATCGCGCGCCGAATGCAAATCACGAGACTCGTTCGACGGATACGCGCGACAGTTGCGTGATTTTGAGATGACAGATTTTCGTTTTCCCTCGTAAATACATCGACTAAGTAGTACGCGATTTTATACATGGACGTTCGCACATTGAGATCGATCGGGGACATTATCGAGCCCCGAAGTGAAACGACAACAATGTCCTTTGGCAACTGGAAAAATTGTTCGGCTAACTCGAACTAACGAAGCTCGAACTAACGAGACGAAGCGCGTTAGTCGATTAACGAACGTCGAACGATCGTGAGAAGGAAAAAAGAAAGAGCAAAGTCGAAACCTGGAACGCGAACATACGAGCCAACGTAACACAATCTTTACGGCACATCTACTATATAATTAGTAAAAATATGCATGTACGTATAAAATATGGCGCGTCGTAAGAAGTTTCGATAATCGAGGCGAAGGTAAAGTGGGACGAATTTGCGACATCATTAGCGACGGGTTCCTTTGCGCGGTACAAAACGAGAAATTAAAAAGCGTTCTCTCGTTTTAAGAGGCGAGTCCTCGGGTCGGTCGTAAAACGTTCGCGTGCACGACGAGAGCAACGAGAGGAGACAGAGAGGAAGGAAAAAGAAAAGACTCGCAATGGGTTCGTATTCGACCGATCCGTTGCAAGATTGCACGAAAAGCGGCAGAGTTAGTATTATGCGCGGTTTGATTTAAAGGATGGCAGACGTATCGACGCGACTCGCTCGGTTTCCACGCTTAGCCTTGTGCAACGGCTCGCCTCCAAGAAGGAGACGCTTTTCGTCGCGGCGCGAATGAAACCATTAAATCGGCCCGTTGCTCGGCGCGTAAAGGTTAATATATTGGCCAGTAAATTTCATCGGTGTGTTAAACGGGATAGTAATTATCGGGTCGGGCTCGTAAGTAACGAGCCACTTTTCTGACGTGCACGAGTATCGAGCGTGCAGCGTCTGGGTTTGTGATCGCGGCCAGGACGAAAATTTGATCATTTTACTGCCTACAACACTACCTTGTTAAGCTACGCGCTCACCAATTAGCGAAACTGGCTTCATAAAGTATGCACCGTGCGTCCATACGCCGTTCAACGATTACAAAATGCTCGGACAGCTGTAATTGAATCCGTCTGGAATTTTTCCACGGTTCCTTTCCGCCTGCAACTTTAATCCTCCGCCAGTTTCGATAAGAACCGTTCGTTGGTCGTTTCTACGATTGCGCGTTTAACGTTGTTCGATTCGGCCGTTGCAGCTTTTAGGAGCAATATTTAAAAGTTTATCGTCGGCATTGTTCGAGCGAAGACTCGAAGGACACGACAACGATACGTTCGTTTTACAAAGCAAACGTCGTAGCTAATGAAACGACTTGTTTATTCCTGATTCTTTCAAACGATATACATATACCGTCTCGGGTGAAATAGATCCAATCAATGAGTCATAAATCATCCAGAAACTAACCATGAAATCGATCTAATCAACGATCCATAAATCAAATCACTCGTTCGTCCAAGAACAAACTGCCTCTGGTTCTTTCAATCGTACGTACGTTCCTTCCCAAACGAAATCGATCTACCCAGCAACCCTGGTGGTTGGTAAAATTTCTGTTTCACCCCCGATTCTTCCTTCTTTTCGAAATTTCCACAAATTCGAAAATCTCTACTTCGTCCCTGATTCTTTCCATTAATCGCCTCTTCGAACGAAATCAACCCCGTCGACCATCCAAAAAACTTCCATTTCGCTTCTCCTTTAATCGCTCTAGACTCTTGTTCTCGAACAAAAGCAATCCATCGACTCTGAAATCTCCGCTAAATTCCCAACGATTAATCCATCCGACGACCCTAAAACTTCCAATGATCTCGACTTATAAGCCGTCTATCTGCCGTCTATTTTTCAAACTCGTGGCAAAGATCAAGCGACGCGAATCGATGCAACGACGACGACGACGACTATCGAAACGAGCTCCGAACTCGGCCCAATCTTACGCGCGTTACGCCACGATTCAGAGAGCGAGTGGACCGCGAAGATCCATTAACCAAGGGCAGTTCTCGGTGTGTGGAGAGCGAGCCGGAGCACAGGAACGACAGACGGATAAACAGATCGACGCATTGTGCAGCGAGACGGTCGCGTGTCTACACGTGTCGGCGTGCACGGACGCGTTGTGTGCGTGAACTGGTCACACGCGAAGCCAGCGTTCACCGTATGCACGTACGCGGCTGGCTCAGTTCCTATAATAGGTATGCAAGTGGCGAAGCAGGTTCCATTCATTCATGTTCGGCGCGCACTAGTGGTCTACCATTTACAATTTCCCATTTACCATTTACCATCCTCCTCGAGCGAGCGTGTTCCAGCTTCGCTCTCTTTCTCTTTCCTCTGCGCGGGTTACAGAGGCGAGACAGAGATCCGAGAGAAAGAGAGCTCGTAACGAGCGGGTGTACGCATGAGATCGGCCTGCTGCGCTTCAGGACAATGTTCCGCTCGCTGTGTTACACCGGATGCAGATGGTCTGGCGTCTAGAGTCGCTAGGATCGCGTCCGTTAGCTGCAAGTGAGCAGGTATAGTTTGTCGTCGTTGGAAGAATAGCTGCTTTCAACGCGGCGAACGCTTCGAGTTCGGCTTTTTACAATTCAAATTGAAATACCTAGTTTTTCGTGCGTACTATACACGTAATATGTGTAGCGGTTGCTCGTTGATTTAGCTCCACGCGCAGAAATTTCGCTTCTCTCGCGGTAATACGTCGTATACGCTGTACTGTGTCGGGTAAATGACAAATCATCGTTGGTCGTTCCAATTACTATTGAATACATGGAAGATGGTATACGTATATATGCCATGAAAATCTTTATTTCTTAGAAAAAATAACGTAGAAATTAACGATTGCTCTGTTGCTCGAATTTTTCTTACGACCGGGCGCGAGCTTCTCGACGGATTTATTTCTAAACAAACACGGGCAATTGATAGGAAGTCCGTTATAATTAAAACAGCGCGAGAAACGGAAGAAAACAAACGACAGCTGATTTTTCCTTTCTCTGAAAGTTAATTTACTTTTCTCATCTGAATATTCAAAATCGATATGAAACCAGTTCTGTCGCGTCAATGGCCACGTCTAGATGGAGTATTAAGAATATCGTGATTACCAATCTACGCGCAAACGCTAAACCCCTCGAAGATATACCAGATACTTCAACTTTCACGAGTACGTCGAGAAAATGATCGAAAGATAACGCCACGGACGATAGGACGCTTCTTATGCCGGACGTGAAATCGATTATACATCTGCATTTTTTGCATCGAATACTTTGTACGTACGAACGATTTGCAACGTTAATCCTCATCGCTGTCAACTGCGCGGCAGTTCGTGGAACGCCTCGTATAATTTATCGCGTCTTGCAATTCAATTTCAAATAAAATTAACATTTTGGGTTAATCGAACGCAACATCGACCATGATAACGGTAATTACTGGACTCTGATAAATAATTAAGGTTTCTATATATTTATAGGGAAATTGAATAGCTATATAAAAACAGGAAACGCGTAGGAAATTTAAATATACGTATAGGAGCGTAGAAAATGAACGCAGACTCTCCAAGCTATCCGAAAACTTACGGACACCTTTTACGAGCGTATCGTGCGTATCAATCGCATCGTTCCCAAATTCGACTATCCTAATTACGTTCGATGACAAAGTCCGATACCAATCTAAAGGTGTATATAAAAATTACCGCCAATTTATTTACGTAATTTATACACGTAATTTCTTGCAGACACTGGCAGAGTCCTCCGCTAGTTTATTTGACAATGCGCCAGCTAAAATTTCGTTCAAACAACCAGGCGTGAAATTCTACCGCGTGACTTGAAAAATAGCGACGAACAAGACGTATACAAGCGAATATTGAATCAATTTCAAGCTAAGGATGGATCGTAAACAAACAGACAGGCGTAAACAAATGCAGCGCCATTGGAGAGAGACCCGCGATAAACGTACGAAGAACCCGAGGAAAAACAGACTAGCGTAGAAGATAAACGAAAGACCATTCGTGGTTCTATCTTAATGCAATTCCAACAACGCCCTTTTATCGGGCCAGGCTCGGCTGATTGTCGACCGGTCGACGACATCGGGGACTTCCGTACGAGATGCTGACAACAGGGCAAAAAGAGGAGCGATTCTCGAAACAGGAGACACCTCTTATTAGCGTCGCATTAGCGGCGCGATAACCGGCGCCGACAATGCGCCGCGAGGAAGGAAAAAGGAGCGCCGTTTTGCGCAGCGCGAGACTCTTAAACGAGCAATGTCACGCATCGAATCACCCCGGTCTGTGCGTAACCGTGCTTCGCTATCGTTCATTTTTTACCGTTTTCCAGCTGTCCCTTCTTCCATCCTTCCTTTCTCTGTCCCCCCCCCCTCCCCTCTGTCCCCCGATTTTCTTCTCCTTTCCTTTCGTCCCGCCGTGTATATCGGGCGATTCATTGAATTATTTAATAGCCAGGACGAAGGAGACACGGGCCTGATGGATTACCCAGAGATACGCTCGAACGAATCGCGATTTAACGTTCGATGGCACGATATATCGGCAATCTTTAACCGTCCAATGGGAAATTGCGCTTTTGTTTGGCCGTGGATTCATTAAACAGCGAATATCGTAGCTTGGCTCGATATATACCGCGTATATCGATAACGTTCCATTCCGCTGGAAAATACGCGGACTCTCGAGAAGAATCTTAGGATATTCTATAGGAAGAGACGCGTTACAACGAATTTGGTTGTATGCTGTAATTTAATAATTGTATGTATGTAATTTAAATTTGATCTTGTCGGCTTGATTCAACGTTGATTTTAGCGAATTCGACGAGACGGTTGTACGGAAATTGACGCTTCCGATTAATCGTAGATCGGTTAGTCGCATTAGCGAATAGTTGCGGGGAATTGAAAGGACTGGATCGGGTCGGATCGCTGAGTTTCGGGACGAGTTTCAGCGGAACGTTGCAACAGTTTTGAGATTCGATAATTAGATTCAGCGTAAATGTTTCAAGCTGGGTAATAATCGTATGCTACGAGAAAGCAAATTTCCTTGATTTCCAACGAACACGAAAGAAATCGGACAAGTACAAAGTCGAAGTAACACTTGTGTTTAAAGTATGCATAATGTAAATGATGTGTGCATAATGTAAAGTGCACATGGCGCAAGTGCATGCGAAAGGTACACACGTAGTTAAAGTAACAGAAACATTGGAAATGGGTTGTACAAATCTTACGGGTCAATGTCTCCTTTAAGCGAAAACGAAAATATTTCTCTGTTATAACCAAGAAAGCTATCGTCGTTATTATTATTTATCGTATGCAAGAATTTCCTTCCTTTTCGATGGTAACCACCGCTGACAAGTTTTTTTATACCTATATTTATACTTGCGGCTAACTGGCCGTACGGTATCCCGAATGCAAATTTCAAGGCTCGTCCTATCGAAATTAAACGGCGCCGATTTCCCCCTCCATTAATCCTGAATTATGCACTTCGTGTTTCCATCGAGTTTCACGGAGTCAGCGCGAATATGGCGCCCCGTTTGGAAGCGTCCTGTCGGTGGTCTAATAGGTCCTCGGGAACCAGTTCCGAGAAATTCAATTCTCGTATTCTTAATTAGATTCGCGTTGTTTCCCCCTACCCTCCCCCTGCGAGCTTGTTAATATTTTTCCAGCGAAGCATCTGCGAATAAGCCGCGCGTCGCCGTTATCTGCCAGTCGAGGCGAATATTAGCTCGGAAACTCGGTCGCAGAAACGTTCATCTAGATAACTCCCTTCCACGATGCTGATCTTCGTCCTAGTCAAGCAGACGCGTCTCGAAAAAGCGAACGAGCGAATTCGCGCAAAAAACGGTCGAAAGAAGAACCCGTCTGAACGTTAAAACACGAGGAAGAAGAGAAGAAAAAGGAAAACGGTCGTCTATAGAAAGAAACTCGGTAACCTCGCGAGGCAATCGAACCTGCAGTGACTCGCCGAAGTAATTGAAAGCTTATCGTGGAAAACTTTTACGCGTTGTATAAAACGTTCTGAAATTTTATTAATACTATATACCGAGATACGACTGTCGCGATCTTATTGATCGAATCTGAAGATAATCTGAAAACGTACACAGAATTATACACGATATCGTCGCAAGTGTAGATTTGCTAGAAAAATCAGTATACCGCGTGAACAGCCATCTCAAGCATATGAAAAGCGTTAGCCCCATCGAACATCGAGGCTCGTCGATACAACGTACGATCGACTGTTCGAATATCTTTGCGATCCTTGCTGAAATATATATTCGAACGAAATATCTCGTAGCTTCCAACGCTTTCGAGTTTCCTTCAAATTTGACCACCCATAATCGCGACACGACGGAGTCTCGTTGCATCACGAAACTGCCACGCGAAAGCTTCGTACGAGCGTTGGCAAACTTTCGTGAGCAACTGTACACGACGCCAAACAGAGTCCACTCTTGGGCATCGCTCTGTCCGGCAAAAAAAAAACCTTGCACGTGAAAGTCCACGAACGAGAGCCTACCATAAGCTGCTCGCTTTCCAATCGTATAAGATGAGAGCCCGGAGAAACACGCCCGAGACTCGATTTGCTAATTAGCGGCCACGTCGGAGCTAATTAATTCCAGAGAGCAGGTCGACCTGTGCGGCACGACAGAGAGCCTTCGCTGCCGAGGGATGCAGCACCCTGTAACGCTCTTTGGTACGCGTGCGCTCGTGTGCACGAGCCGCCGCGACAATGAGAAACAATAGAGGCACTCGTTGATTGTGCCAAGGTTCCTCTCGCGCATAGAGGTGCAGGGAGGTGTGAAAGAGGATAATAATATAGAGTTACACTCCGGGGAATATTTCATATCGGTGCATCCCCGCCTCCTTGTGCACCTTCTCTCGCGCCTATTCTCCGTTGCGAGACGCGTTTCTTTTCTATACACACGCTCTCTCTCTCTCTCTCTCTCTCTCTCTCTCTCTTTCTCCACGCGTTCTTTCTTCCGCCGCTTTGTCGACCCTTCCACCAGGTCGAACGATTCCACTCTCGGTCCAGCGCCTCCGACAGAACCGCAGAGCACGCTCGATACCTTCTGGCGCAGCAGGGTGCCCCCGTTGACGTATCTTGCCGGGCTTTAATACCGATCCGCTTCCGTGCACGCGCGAAAAGTCAGCGAGGGTCACGGCTCTCTGGCGACAGTGTCCTTCCGTGTTTCGTTGGGAAATAGGAGTCAGTACAGAGGAAGATCGTATGCGTTGAAACGGGAGAAGCGGTCTGTCGGACGAAGAAGATCTTTGGCACGAAGTTGAAAGCGACGCGAAAGAGGAGAACGAAGTCTGCTTTTCGTCTTCTATCGTGTTTCTTCCTTATCTTTGTTGCCTTTGTTATCGCCACTTTCCTTCTGGATAATGGAAAATTGTTCGAACGACCGACACCGTTCTCGTCTCGTCGCTTACTTCGTTTCTACGCGCAAGAGATTTTCCATCGAGCGGAGGTTGATTATAATAGCTGAAACTAGATCGTCACACCGAGACCGCAAGAATACGAATCGACTTGAATATGTCCAAAGCTTCCTAGCTTCGGCCAGCTAAACGCGGTACCTCTGCGATGCTTCGTTTCGGAAACGTGATTGTGTATCCCGTAACGCGTCGATTCGTTGATCTTATTTCGAATTATCGTCCCGGGAAGATGCTGTAAAATTTCACGGAAAATATCGGTTTGGTGGAGGAAAAGAGCGGAGACCGCAAACGGTAGATGAAAACGTCACCCGCGACATAATGGATCGGCTACGAGTGCCTCACGTGACCGATTTGCATAACGCTTAGCGGAGGCACGCAGCGAAAAGGAACTCGTTCCTCGCTCGAAATACTCTATTTTTCCAGAAGAAAGAAGACCGTGTTTATCCGTTGCTCGTCAGGACGCGACGTTCGTAATCGCGTACATTTATCAGCCAGCTGGAATATTAACATGGCGATCAAACTTCGATTTCCACGACTCTATTCTTTTCGTTCGGTGCACCGCGCTAGGTCCGGTCGAGATGTATCGATGTAATTGAATCAATACTATATTGGCTATATTCCACGTTGTCGATCGTATTCCTGGTAAATTGAGTTAAGTGGAGATTCTTGTTTCTGTAATGATAGCTCCATTGAGACGATCGACCGAGTATTATAAAATAGTTTGTGCGCGTTATCACGCATCGATTCATCGTACGAGGGAGATTCGACCCTGCGTTATACGGGTTAATTGATCCGCCGCCGGTAGCTTGGTCCGCTTGGATAATCGGTTAATCGGACGATCACGCTGGCTTGCTCCTTTTTACGACTCTTCGGAGCTGCGGAGTTAGCATATATTAACAGGAAATTCCGTTCTGGTCGTCGTTTTCTATTAATTTCTATTCAAATGATAGACATTTATATATAAATTCCAATAATCTAGCGGAGGGACGAAGAGAAGGTATAATAAGTCACTTAGCGTGATTGGTCTGAAATTTCAGATTGATATATTAACGTAATAACGATTCCATGTATTATTATAATTTCCGACTTTTAGTCTCGTTATTTTCATATCGATCCCGCTCTTTCTTTTATTATTTTCCAATCAATTCACGGATACCTATTATATTTCGCTGACAGAATACATCAAGAACCGCAAGATACTCGATACGATTACTTGGGAACCTCGAGTTAGTATATACGTATTAATACCGAGTCGTCTATTTTCATCGGAGAAGATCGTCGCTGTTTCTACCAATTTGGAGTCAACTGACAAACACCTAAACGAAGATGCCAAGGTTGTTCGGAAAGAAGGAGAGGAAGACAGGTGGCACTTGGCGCGACTAGATCTTCGATAATCGAGTCCCACAGGGAAGTCCCCTGACTCGCGTTTACGATTCCCCCATAAATCCTAAATAAACGACGTACAAGCCGGCCGTAAATCTCCTCGGCCGATTACCTCGTGTTTCCATTTTCGCATTCAGATTAATCTCTCATTACTACCTGTAATTAACCTGGCCAACTGCTAGTTGTATTGCCAACCGAGTATGCCGATCCTCCGTTCCAATCTCCGCGGCTCAACGAACGACCACCTCTCTCCTCTTCTTCAATCCTCCCGCAAAAGGACTCACGATCCTCCCACGAAATAACTCGCCACTTGGATTTTTCGCAATTCGATCTATCGGGCGATGGTAAACCGAAAAAAAAAAGAAAGAAAAATCGACCACGAAACTCGTCGTTCCGTTAGCCGGCAGTCGTCCGCTTTATCTCGTCACGTTCTCGGCGATTACGCGAAGCCAACGCTAATTGTTCTCATCCTGTCCAGTTAATTTTCAAACGGCGTAGGAAGTGCAGGGTGACGCTTATCCTATCGCCAGTCACGCTGGGTAGCTACGTCCGTACCCCTTTCGAGATATGCGAATAAAGGAGGAAAGAAGAGAGCTTGAAACGAGAGCCAGATAGCAAGCTACACTGAAAGGATAGATAACGGCCTGTATTGTGCACCTCCGCGCATTACCTAATCCGATATCCGCAGGAAAAGTCCGAGGGAACTAGAGTGCTGCCTTTCTAGTCGCTTTTAAACACGCTTTCGTCTATCGGTGGAGCGTCGTTGTTAGGCTTGCAAGAGCAACAACGTTGGAAATTGCTAAACGTAGTTCTCGTAGTGGTTTCTCGTAGCGATCGTCGTTGTTGAGTTTGCCGGAAGAAAAATAGTCGATATTGGTACGATACGATTTTAAGAGACCTTTGTGATCGTCGTTGTTGGATTTGGAAAAGGGAAAATGTCTGAAATTGGCAAACGCGGAGACTCGTTGTGACTCTCGTTGTTGCATTCGCGAGAGGAACGACGTTGGAAACTGATAAACGTCGTTCTGGAAAGCCTTCGCGATCGTCGTTGTCGGGTTTGCAACGTTCGTTGGAAGAACGAAGATAAAACGTAAATTCTTCGAGATTCCAGTTCTTATTTCCACTGCTTTCTTCCTACCGGTATAACTCTCACCTTATTAGAATTGTATATACGAAGGATAAGACGATGTTGATATATGAAACGTAGCTTGTAACACTGTTCGGTACTCAAGCACTTGGACAAACGTTTTGCAAATGAGACAAGTATGCGTTGCACGGAGCAACATATACTACATTGGCAACAATGTTCGAATAATAAAGAAGCGCATTAATATATCGATAATACCATCCGAGTGAATGCTCCAGGTAGAAAACTCTGTAATCTTTTCGACGCTTCCTGAGAGACAGAGCCCGCCCTTCGGCTGTTGCATCGCTGCCTACGTCGAGATTTACTACTCTAAAACAATCGCTCATCAAGCAGATACAAAGGAGATTGCACCACTCATCGTCAGACCAAAGAGACGTTAGTTTAGACGAAGGAATGCAATTCTTACCGCAAGAGGTTGAGGTATCTTCGTCTTTTTACAAGCGAAAATTCTTTGCCAACAACGGAACGTAATCTCTAACGTCCTTCTGCTAAGAGAACATTCGTTCACCTTACACGATCGTCGTATTATACGATACTATGTACTATGCACGTAGCACAGTTTGCATAACTATTTTCAGACTTCAGGATCGACACCAGGCGGGTTCGAAATGGCCGATAGACGAACATTTACAAGATATCCGCGATCGTCCGGCTATTTTCATCGGTCAAGACGAAATTACGAGTACCACGCGTCGCGGTGCACCGATATTCGCGTTACACCGCGGTATTATCTTACGGTTATTGATATTTCGTTGCCACGATCGTATTACTGAATTCGTTGCGCCTGTGCAACAGCCGGATCGTCGACCAGCCTCTGTCTGCGTCCTACGCGCATACGCAGGCGTTTTGTTCGCGTTTTTCGTCCGCTGCTATGGGATAGATCGCGAGACTATCGTTCGGTTTCTCGAGCGTTGCGTGACGGGCCGATCGTCTGGCTAATTTATAGCGAAAATTTGTCGGTAAATCCCTTCGCGAACGTTAGCTTCAATTTAACGAAAAGGATGATTTTTGCCGAACGTACGATAATTATTATCGTTCTAACGATAGACTGAGTCAAAGTTTGTTACGACTCGATAAAGGTGGAATTAACTTTTGAAAAATTAGATACACGCGTGACCCTCTAAGGTTTCCGATTTGATCGCCTCTCCTTGTCTTATACATAGGTATACGTTACATTTATTTCTGTTCGGTATACGATTTCGAATTCTGTGCGCGATTTGAGCTGCAAACTCGTATTACGTTCCCCTACGATGCGACATGTATTTTTCCTATTCTTCGATTCTAGGCGCAATAACACTGCTTATACTCGTCATCCAACAAACCTCGTTCTTCGAACAACATCTATTCCCTCCCCCCCCTCTCTCTCTCTCTCTCTCTCTCCTCTATTCGATAAATATCAAACGTTCATTCGCCTAACTCCAAAATCAAATATCATCCTGCACAACTCTATAATCTCAAGTATCCAACATTCATCGGTCTTTCGAAGCGGCGCAAGCAAACCTTGACCCTCTCAAAAGCCACACGATCACCCACGACAATCTCCCTCTCTCTCTCTCTCTCTCTCGATAAGTCAACGAACCCTGCGCATCGAAGAAAAGTGAAATTTCAACGCCTTATTGTAAGAGCCGTGTTGGAAGTTGCGAGATCCAGTTTCGTCCGCGACGAGTCATTGCAGCTGCACAGTTCGCGGCTGCAAGTGGCGCGAGCGTGAACTGAAACTCTCGGTGCGTGCTCTCGCGAGCGCAGAAGACGTTACTATACACCGTGAGAGAGTAACCTGTCAGATACGGTGTTTTATCCATGGTGAAAGAAAGAACAAATACCGATGGTGGAGAGCGAACAAAAACGGTGGTAGAGGGATCTTCGATCCATCAAAGTCAACGCGCGACACCTTTCTACCCCCGTGTCTCTCTGTTAACCCTTTCTTTCGCTCCACGTCACTCTGGCCTCTGGCACAGTGAAAGCCGATTTTTACGCTGCAACTTCACGACGAAAGTTTTACGAGCATGTCGAACGCGACTGACGAACCTATTACCGGGACAGGGTTGTTCCCGCATCGAGGGTCGAAGAGAGCGCGCCATCGTAGAAAACAGAGAACGAAGAACGAAGAATGTAAATTGCAGCGCGACCGATTTTCCATAGTTTTAGAAGAAGAAACGGAGAGGTAGAATTTGGAACGCTGTTGCTTGAACGTTTTTGATCAACGTTCGACCAACCTCGCTACGATCTTCGAACTTTTATATCCCGATGTTGCTTTCATTTCAGAAAACAGGCATTTGTAACGTTTTAGGAAGATGCAAAGTCGAGGCGGACGATCACGGATGGCAATAGGAATTTACGTTCGCGTTTTGTTCCAACTTGACGTGTTCTTTAGCTAATAGGAAATTACGATCGAACGGTTGAAATAACGCAGCGGGGTTGGCTGAACTCGCGAAGGGTATTTCTCGCGCTTTTCCATCGCACAGTCGATTCGCGATTCGTTCTTAGAATCCTGCGCGCTTTAAGACCACCGAGAACGCGTGCAATTAATCGTACAATTAAATCTTCTCCACGTGAACGAGGAATTTCGCGTTCTTTGCTACTTCTGCGTAACAAACGAACAATGGCCTCGTAAATCTCCGCTGTCGCGTGTCTGCCTACGTAAAAATCTGCTGGATGAAAAGGAGAACAACGTTCGTGACAGCGTGCTTCGCATAATTGCCGTGCCGTCGCATCTTTCCTCTCTTTACGTTCCACCGATAAACCAATTAATACATCTAATCGAACGAAGCTCCAGCTTTTCCTTACTTCCCTTCGAGCTCTCTTTCTGATTCAAATCTTTCTCACATACTTACGTTACATACCAAAAGACCGAATTCTAAATTCCACAAAGAGCAACGGTTAATTCCGAAGGAAGAGGTGGAAAGTCGATGGACAGTGTTTTGGCGTATCGATCGTAGAAGCTTCGTTTCGCTGTGCGACAACCCAAACAAACATCAACGAACAAAGCCGCGTTCCTGGTCACGGTCGAAGAATCGTTTTCTTCGTATCCTTGCGTCGTTTTCGTACTGCAACATCACCGTGGACCATCGATGAAAACGCAACAAGATCGATCGAGCGAGACGAAGTGGCTCGAGCTTCTGTTGCGTTCAGTCTGCATAAAACGATGAAGTAGCGCGGAAAATGATCGGCCGCCACTGGCTCCGAGGCAAATGAACGATTCGTAGCGCGATTTATCGTGGAAAAGGAAGCAAAGAGAATTGGTGAAAAACGGTAGCGATATTTTGCTTTTTTCTTTTTTTCTTTTTTCTTTTCTTTTTAAATTGGAGAAGTAATAACAGTGAATCGGAGATCGTTGGCGCGCCGTAATGTTGGCAAATGAACGAGTTCCCTGACGAGGTCGGCTAGCAGATAATAGCAGTAATGAATTCACGCTTGAAACTGGCTGTATCGCACTGCGAATACTATTTTACTTTCGATTCAGCTATTTTCCGCTGTCCTTGAATAATCGAACTCGCTTTGCTATTCGCGTGAGATCTATCATAGGTTTGCAAAAAACAGTTCGTGCTTTCCTTCTCCCCTCCAAAAAAAAAAAAAAAAAAATCGTATTTATAAACCTGTTACGTCTTTTAACACGACCAGCACATATCACGTACATCATTGTTATTGCTCGCGATAACAAGAAATTCGCTCTCGTGCGTCCACCTGTAACCGGTCGCTTCCGGCGGAGGTACCATCCAGCAGCCACGAAAACAGAAAAACCAGAGTGTCTCTCTATCTATCTGGCAGAAGTTAATACGTGGGCACGTTTATGTGGACGAGACACGCGAGTCTCTGGAACAGCGAGGATCGCTCCTCACGATATCCTGTTTCCTCTACGATCGACCGACTTACGGAAAGAGGGCCGTTGCAGGTGTGGTTTTCGTCGGTGAACCGAGAACCGTGTTTAGGTTTCGTCGTTGATCGTTCGAATTTTCGAGGTACTTCTTTGCCGACGAAATTCGCGTAATTAGATCGATAATGCAATTACTCTGACGCTCGGAAGGTTCGATCGCTACAAATTCTCTCGTTCAAACGACGTCCTCGATGTTGTTTTATATTCGCCAAACAAAAAAAAAAAAAAAAAAAAGAAAGAAGAAAGAAGAAAGCTATAATCCAGCCGAATCGAGGGATTCTTTCTGAAGAACGGTGGCTGTTTTTCATAGAAAATCACGCTAGGAAATTTATTCACCCTTCGACCTCACGCCAACGACCTCGAGCCGCGTAGAAATAGATTTATTTGTAGAATTAGTATGCATACCGCAGCCAGGCTGGCGGCCGAAGCGAGAACGACAGGGACGTGTGAGCGAGCAATGGTGACATTAAATCGAGATACGTATCGGTAAAAAGGATCGCGGCATTCTTCTCACCGTTTCTCCTTTATAAATCTTATTAACACCAGCGATCGGCCCGCGTCGGATTATGGATCGAGGTTACAAGACAATCGAGGAAGTATTGAATGGAGAAAACGGTCGTCTCGTTGATGCAGTTCCTTTTGGAATCGATACGCTTTTACGCGACCGATATTATTGCTCGTGCTTGGAATCTGGCGAGCGTAGGAACCGTAATCCCTTGCAGCCGTGAAACTGTTATCGAGAGAAAGTATTCCGAGCGTGAGATTTATCGCCATATTACAGGGAAACTATTTTACCTGCGTTTACCGATCGAAGCTCGTTATTTCTTTAAATACCGAGATATTCCCGAATGTACGAGGAAATTCCCCCGTCGATTTTTCCGTTTCCCTGTTTCTCTATTTCTTTTTGCGTGAGACGACTGTCCGACGAATAAGGAGGTTAAGAAACGTTTTACCTAGAAGGTGTAGAAATCGAGGAAACGAAATTTCTTTTTTAGAGAAACTGAGAGATCGCGACGTTACCGTTGCCGAAAGGAGTAAATTGAAGACGAAAGCGACGTAGGAAAGACGATCTTTTATGATAATGAGGTGTGAAAGAAAACAGGCGTGAATTTCTACGGATAATTCAATGAACAGACACGCCATTAATTACATTAGAAAACGACATTCTTAATGGTTGTTAAGTTGCAATCCGTGCAGACGCGTAATTGTAATCAATTAAGCTGAACGACGATAATGGGTTAATAAGGTGGATAATTTCCTCTTTGAATACTATGGTGTTGTTGCTCGGCTTTCTTAGAAACACACCTTTCCTGTCACTGTCACAGATCGTTTAACTGCCCACGATTTTTCCAGTAACTCGAGGCATTCTCTGACATTCTAAAATTGCTACCTCAAACGCGATATCGAAGCCCAGGCTGTCCTCGTAAAAAATTGCTTTACGATATTCTTGAACCGTGACATTTCGACGTCACGCTCAAGTTGAAGATTTAACGATTGTTTATGATAAGATGATCTTTTAGTAGTCTCTCGCTGTGCAATTTCAATGCAACAGCGAACGATTATTGTTCTCTCGTTGTGTATACAACTATATAGCGTTCCAACAGCCTACATAAATCGGACAACGATGGTTCTCTCTCGCAATGTGTTTTTTGCCATACCCAAATTATTCTTCCCCAACTTTTACGATAGCTTTAACACATTGTGATAATTTTATATAAAAGATTTTCAAAGTCGTCACTCTTGAAAATTATAGCTCGGACGACAAAGTTTTATTCCGCGATACGCGTTTTACCACCGTAGAATTTTATTTTGCTCGAAACTTCATTTATTTCGCTTTTACGATCGACCAATTATTTTTGCATAAGAATCGCCTATCAACAACGTAAAATATCATCGGTCGTATCCGGTAAATTTAAACGCTTCACAGGTATTTTGTCCCAAACTTGACAACAACACACCGTCGAAACAACCGACTTTCGTCTGCCTGCGAACCGCTTCGAACCTTGTCCAACATAAATCCAACACAGCGTTCGATCTAAACTCGCGAAATATCGCGTTACATTCGCCAAATCGCCCTTTTCCCAAATCACCTGCATCTCAAGACTAACGTAATCGTCGATCTGAACCGGTTCCGTCACCGCGTCTCATTGTCGAACCACGTCGAGCCCTGTCAAACCTAAGTCCGCGTTGCTTCATCGGTCGAACGACGTCACGCGAGTTCAACCGCGTCAAATAAATCCGATCCAATGCGACACGCGATCTAAACTCGCTAGACATCCTGTTCATCCAAAGATCCATCGCTTTCGCTACTTTCGCGCCGCGCGAAACTCTTTCCAAATTCAGAAACGCGCGCGATATGCAAAGACACGGCGAAGTGAAAGTCTGAGAGAAATATAAGAATGCGTGGTGAACCAGCCGCCAGGCAAACTGGACGTTCGGTTGGACGAGCGTGTATCCCGGGCGGAGGCGGCATTATTGAAATGCACACGAGGGAGCAACAGGGTGGGTTCTCGGGTCGCGTGGACAACACTCCTACGGAATATTAAACGCGTCTCTGCGTGGCGTGTCCCTCTTTATCTCGTCACGATGCGTTCCACCTACCTGCAATATTTGCGCGTTGAGGTAGGTGCGCAGGAACGAGGATGCAACAACACGATAATGCATTCTGACGATCGCGAGCCACGGATACTGGCCGGAGACTCCTTTCCATTCAACCTTTCTTCTTCGTCCTCTCGTACTCAAGAACGATCGACCGAGACGAATGACGCTCGCCGATAGATCGATCCGAGCTGAGAATAAATTTAGAGAGAATGAGATAGAGAGAGAGAGAGAGAGAGAGAGAGGCGTACGACTCTTGCAGGAAGCAAGGATTACGCGCTTTTTGCCGAGACTACTTGTTACGCCTGCTTGTGGTACAATTTGTCTTGCACGATCGTCGTTCGTCGATCGACGTTCGATTATCTTTGCTGGACGTAGGAAATTGGACGAAAACGTTGCTCCCTGGGATAATGCAACGAGATTGTATACGCAAAGTATTTGTTTACATCGTCGTTGCGAAATATCGGACGCGGACTGCCGTTTAAAGAGACTCCTTTTAGAAACCACGATTACGATCGCTTTCTCGTTTCGCTAATATCAGAGTCGTCGCAGCTTGCTCTAGTCCGTCTGAGAGAGAATTCTGTCCCAGCAACGAATTTTCCTTGTTTCAGTTCCTGTTCCCAATCAGAGTAGAAGAGGCGTCCTATCGCAGGCCCATCGAAACTATACCTTTCGTACACAGAATGATCGTCCAACTTGCGAAACCATCGACCGAAAAACGAAACGCGGCTCATCCACGATATTCTGTTTGCCCATTCCCTACCGAGAAGTATCCACTCAGATGATCACGAATGAACTGATTACCCCGACTGTCGAGCATTATGATTCAAACGCGACGCGATCCATCCATCGAGTCTCGCGTATTCGCGCCCGATCCTTGCCGCGCCTGTGCAAACAGACGCCGAGGAAAATATTTGCACAGGATAACGCGGGCCCCTCATTATCGGGGTGGCTTGGTCCGCCGCGTTCGACCTGGTTTGGCCCCAGGTGCGCCAACAGCAGCGATCGAGAACGCGGCCGAGCTAGCTAGAGGGACGAGGAAAGGATCGAAGTGGTGGAAACGAGAGGTGGGAAAGAAATAGAAGATAAGGGGAGTGCGGAGAAAAGAAAAAAGGAAGAGGGAGATTGATTCGACATGCATAAATTAGAGAGGATGAGCCTTTATTCCGTGCGCGAGGCTCACGGGTTCGGGATTGGGTTTGGAATCGGGATCCAGGAGAGGAGTATAAATTGATGACTGTAGGCAAAAGGCAGGGGTTTATAATAATTAATCTTCGTGCGTGTATGTATATAAAGATGCCCCTCTCCGCTTCTCACCCTTCTCCAAGCTTCCTTCGTCCCTCCTCTCGATCCTGCGCCTCTTCGTTCCTGTTCCAGGCATCTGCGTGCATCCGGCGTCGTGTATCTTTCTTTTCCTTATTTTCTTTTTTCATCTTTAGCGCTCCGAGGAATCTAAATGGAGCCGAGATTTGGATATCAACCGCTTGATCCGTCTGATCTTTCAGATTTTTTCTTTTCTTTCGTCCTTTTTTTTTTTTTTTCTTTTTTTTATTACGATCGATGCTTTTTATTCGTATAAATGGATTCAAAATTCGATTTCTCGGAGGATGTTCAGCCTTGTATCGTTCCAAATCGTCGATTCGTGTTGGACAGTTTTTTCACCTTAATTCGATCCATGATATCTCGTCTTGAAATTCTCGACATTTAAATTCTCTCTCGATGCTCCTTCTCTTCGCATGTTTTTTCTTCGTGCCTGGTCTCGATTCCGCGCCTCTCCTTTCGCGTCTTGGCAACACATCGGGACGCATCCAGGGTCGCGTTCCGTTTTCTCCCGACGCCGATCCAAATGCACCGAACATTCTTCTCGCTTAGTCCCCTTCGATGTCAAGCAATTTTTATCCAACTACCTTTCTCATCCTTGCTTCCGAAGAATTCACTGGTCGATCAGATCGTCGCCTAACCGGAAAGTCTACGGCGTCGTCTTCACCGGAAACGAAGTAATCTCGCTGACAAATATCCAACTAGTTGGCCGAGCTTACGCGCGTGCAAACCTTCTAAGAGGCGATTAGATATCGCGACGCGACAAACGATAAATTATCGCTGCGTGCGTGTGTGGCGAGAAGGTGGCCTCGCGTCCTGCTGGCCATTGCCAGATTGAGGAATCATCAGCGAGTCTTAACGCGTCGCGATTATAGTTAATTGATAAATTCGACGGACCAGCGGCGATTAATCGCCGCAAGACCGCCGCTCGTTTCTAACAGTTTATTCCACGGCGAATTCATCGGCAGGAGATGTTCCAGGAAATCCACGGAGAATCGCCTTGTCGGGACTTCTCGCGGATTAACCGCGCTTCTCGGCTACCGCCGTCCAGGTACTCCATCAAACGTTTCTGAACGTACTGGAGACACGCGGAAATGTTCGAGCGAAAGGTATTCGCATGGATGGTGGAAAACGTAGATGTTTGCCATGTCGAGGAAAAGATGCTTTAACGTCGAACTATGCCGGACGAAGAAAACGATCGTGCGTTTGTAGGATTGTAATCGAGGTTGGAACCTTTCGCACGATAATTTACCAGCTAATAGAATTAATGAATTAAGGCTAACGACAGGCTTCTGTTATTGCATAGTTTTTACAATCGACGTGGAACAGGACGATCGGTCGTTCTCTGTACAAGCTCGTTTTATTACGAAACACTGGTAATATTGGTAATTTGTACAATTCGAATTTGACTCGTTTATCATCAAGCGGACCGATCTTCTCGTAATAAGGCAACGAGCAAGTCTATCGAGAACTCTGACGATTCGAACATCCAACGAAAGATTAGGCGATTTATCGTCGATACGGATAAACTATCGAACGTGAAAATTACGCGCAAAGCCCACGGAACAAGTTCAAAGTTCGTTCTACGTTCTGTTTATCCGAAAGACTACTTACTTTCTATATACAAAGAGTTGTACACGACCATGGAACGAGATTTTTACGGAGAAACAAACTTTTGAATTTACAGGCGACGAAGCCGCGGCGAGGAGGACACGAGCGGTGTAGACGAGAATTCTCAGCAACAGCAATCGGGCTACGTGGCCGGACAGCGTGACACGGAGGAAGAGGAAGAGCTGGGGGCGGAAGAGGCGGCAGCGCAGGCGGCGCAGTCCCTGCAGAGCGGCGCCGAGGGCGCCGATCCAGAAGTACACAAGAGGGTTGCTGCCGTGCAGGTGCAGGTGCAGGGTATGGAGGGCGACTGGCGGACCTACTGCGAGCATCCGCTCTCGGTAGCGACCGCGGCGATGCTCAATCTCCAACAGCAGCATCAAGTGTCGGCCGTCGCGAGCCACGGCGATGATCCAGCAGCTTCCTACGTCTACGAGTACTACAAGATCCCAGAGAAGAGCACCGCGGACGTCAAACTACCACCCACTCATGAACTGTGGTCCACGTGAGTCTGATTTTATCGATCGTAAATTCGGATTTAATCCCGCGTAACTGTAATTTCTCGTAGCAACGAGAAAAGAGTCTAACCGATCGCTTAACATCTCGTGCGACACATACATCGTCGGTGAAAAATTCGGAATCGCTATGTGTTTCCGTGAACAATTTGAGGGAAATATGTACGGGTTTTCGCGGCTCGGAATTCTATTTACTTGGAAAGTTTCCTAAAGAGAAAATCTATCGAGGCGAAGAAAGTTGCTGTATCGATATATTCATTTGAAATTAATAATACGAACAGTAGGAGATTCGATAATTGGAAAAATTCAATTCCCTTTCGTTCTCGTAATTGTATTTAGAATCGTGGCGTTAAGAGATTAGCTTGAAATCTGGTGAACAGCAGTGCTAGAAATAAATCATTCGATGCTAATATAATCGTGTACCGATGAAATACGATATCTCGCCAGTCGCGTAACGTTATAGAGGGTTAAATAGCTTTTGTCTGAGTGATAAACTGGCAGGGTGAGGAAAATACTTGTTGCCTCGCTGGCAACCCGAGCTCGAAAGATCTAATATCTCGATACGAGTAAGATGTATTGAATTGATTGCCTGATTAACGACGCTACGAACCGATCTATCCAACTTTGTTTTCCGAAAACGTCTTAACTCTGCCGTCGGAACGTACGAACAACGTTCGATTTTTCTACAGATCGACCGACTAAAAATCGTAATAAAGTCGATAGGATTAAGAGACACGTACACGTATGTCGTTGCATCTTTAGAAATATATTTTTAGATTCCGAGAATCGATCCTGATCGCGAGAAATCTTCGTCGTTGCGAAATTGAAGATTCGAGGAAGAATTTAAATGTTTCCTACGTAAACTTCTCGTTCGCGTCGTTCTTCCGAACCGACTGATTTTGTAATGAAAAACAAGCATTATAACTTTAAATGACCAAGTTCTCAACCGTCTCCTACATATTCACAATCAACGGTAGATCATTCGAGCCACACCCAGCCTGTCGAAGAACAAAAATTTCCAAGGCTCCGATGGAATAATTAATTTTTCAAGAACACGAATCTTAAGGCCGCGAACGGAAGAAATCCATTTCCCTGTTCGCAGCCGCGCCTTTACGATCTCTTCTTAATAATTGTACCGAAAACGCCAGCTGCTCGCACCGTTCGTTGCAAAAAGCAATTACCGAACGTAAGATTCTCTCCCTTTTTCAAATGAGAAAAAATACCGAAACGCATTCGCTCCGGGACAGCAGCGGCCATTGGAACTATACATTATCGCGCGATTGCATTGCTAATGCGGAATGACGTGTTGTGCCTCGCCGTTGAACCCATGGCATATTAGTATCTGCGTCTTAAGCCGTGCACAAAGATAAAAATCACCGCTTTCCACAGTTATCCCGCAACGCCTTCCCCGTGATTCACGTGCGCGGAAACATTGCATACAGGGTGTCTGTCGATAACTGCGAAAGTTCGATCAACGCGATTTCAAATAATCGAAGCTTCGCGTAATTGGAAAAATCCTCCTTCGTTGTCTCGACACGTGCGATATCGCTATCAAAGAGCAGATCTTTATGCGGACTTACATTTCGCACGAATACGACTACAGAAATGCAACTGAAGCTGATATTTCTTCCATCCAGTGAAAATCATAACTGGTATTCTGCGTTGAACATCGCGTACATCTACGTATTATCTACATGCGTGTCTTCGTTCTTGCACATTTACGTCACATTTATATATATATATAAATATACATACATATATATATATATATATATATATATATATATATGTATGTAAAATATTGATAGTATAGCGCTTGTCATAATATTTAGTAGATAAAGCAACTTTCCACCTGCGTTCCATTCTTTTCAATTATGTTCGCATAAATAGGAACTTACGTAATATCCGCAGCCCGATTTGTCGGTTTCTGTGCGGAAAGCAACAGGAAAGGTCTTCTTCTCGTACTGCTAATTATACGGCAACGTGTTCTAATAACGGATATCTGAGTGATTATTGATAGACACCCTGTATATGCGCGCGATTGCCAGCAATTGAATAACGTATTATAGAAATCTCCATAGCATCGTCATCTTCTGCCTTCTACCTCGTGTTTCTTTCAACTACGGTCGCATGTAGGAAAGAAAAGACGTCGCCGGTGGTCGAGTAAACTTTGACGAATCTATTTTTTGCTTTGCTTAAGACGCGTTTTTGTGAATTATTCCGCGACCTCTTCGTCGCGATGCTTTTTACCGAGCGCCAGATGACCGACGTTGATCGAAATGTCTCTTGAGAATGAATGTCCGTGTGCCCCAGCGATTAAATCGACGAACTCGATTTTTGCCGCGCTGCTTTTTCCCAGCGTCGTTTGTCATCATTTTTGGAGTTCTCTTACCGGCAGAGTATCGCGACGTAAGATCTGTCTTATATACGTTTCGAATGGACACTGCGATTGGCCTTGCGAAGAAGATCGATAGTAGAATCATTCGCTTTTCATTATCGGAATCGTTCGTTTTCAAAAAAAAAAAAAAAAAACTATATGTACTGTTGAAATTGTTTAACGCGTTTGGATAGCATAAATCTATTCTCTTCTTATATCTGTAGAAATCTGTAGACTTTATGTTACAATCTAGCGATTTCTTGCATTCTGTCATCGTACGCTTGGTCAATTATTAGCAGTTCGAGCAAAGATATTTCTAACAGTTTTCCAAGAGGAAAATTTACGTTATTGTCTACAAGCTGCATGAGTCACTCATTCTCTGTATCATAACTGCAAAGTAACGTTGATATTTATTAACTACGCGTATTGCGAGAACCAACCAACGGACTATTTTATCGCAAACGTAACTCGTTGAAATTCGTAACATGTCTAAAATTAATAAGACTCGCGTAACGCGCACGATCAGCCTAACGACCAATGCGTTACGTAGAAATTGGTTAACGCGCTTGCTAACGCCTCCATGATACGAACCTTTCGTAAAAATTTGAACATTCTTAGACACGCGGCGTACGCGAAAAGAAGAAAAAACGAAAGAAAAAAAAGAAAGTATCGATGAAATCATTTGTTCGAACAAAGCAACACGTTGGTAGAGCGTGTAAAGCGCGGGTCAAAGGGTTGGTGGTTCCGTAAACGCGTGCGTGACGACTAGTTGCATCGGAAGAGAACTCGATTAGCGTAGATCGCCAGATAGCCGGCGTGTAAACGTCGTTGAAAACACTTTCAACGCGGCACGACGCTTTATTAACATCCACGTTTCCCCGTATCTCGATTAATAGTCTCGCGTGCATAATTGAATGCTTGCGGGTAGCATAATTTATCGCGACCACGGTCTATGTGGAACAATCGCACACGCTTCGGACACGCTCGACAATTCTCTTCGTGAAAATGTAAATTCGTCATGAATCAAGAAGGAACCTTCCTTTCCTTGTGCTTCTTCTTCTTCTTCTTCTTCTTCTTCTTCTTTCTCTTCTTTTCAATGGTTCAGGGGATTTCGTTATTTTTTATCTTTATTCCTTCGTTCTTTCCTTGCTCCTTCTTCAACGTTGAGAATCGAGATTAATGACAAGACGACGATGTGCCTGTCGACGTGCCGCCAGATAGATTTTCTCCGTAAGAGAAATAGATTTATCGTGAAGGTTTATTGCGCTATTACGCGAAATTTATTGCGCCTGGACACGATATTCGTCGGTGTGCTTGAAAACTGAAAGCTTGCAAGAAGTCGGAGGCTAGACAGTTTCTCCCGGTTCTTTCGTGCTAATGCTACACGAAGGTGCTTAAAAAATATCCTTTCAAGGAGCGAAATTTACTGAAGCTGATCGTGTATTTTTGCGGAATTGCGAGTAGATTTACGACGTTAATCGCGGCGTCTTTGTTCCGTTTTCGATTCTTGCGTCGATTGTAGAGATCGATGCAATTCACGTGGGCATTTTTTTGCGCGCTTTTGTACGGAATTCAATCTACGAAGCTGATCGTTCATCTTCGTGCAACTAAATTTACCAAGCTGGTCGTGTATCTTTGTTCTTTGAAATAATTATTCCTTTTTCCTCGATTCTCGCTAACGATTAAAATTAATGTATGCGTAGCGGCGCTCGTTTCTAGAGGTGTTCGCGCGACGCTAAATTTACGAAGTTGATTTTGTCTTTACGTGCAGTTAAATTTAGCTACTATGGCCGTAGCAAATAAAACAAAGCTAAACGCGTGTTTTCGTGCCTCGAAATTATTGTTCCTCCTCTTCGATTCTTATTAATGGTAGAAATCAATTTTTCGAGATCTCCGCGATATCACCGAGACACATAAAGAAGAAGGAGTCTGACAAAAAAAAAGAAATTCCGCATAAAAGACCAATTTCGTTGCCGGATAAAAAGAGGAACTGCCAGGTCGAACGTTGAATTTATCAAGCCTAAATTGACCAATAAATTTCGCTTATGTTCCTATCTCTCGCGCAAACATAGTTACGCCGACGAACGGCTAAAGTAACACGCCTAATCGATCACTGAAAACATTTCTCACTTCGACGCGCCCTTTGCTTCGCGGATTCGAAGAATATTTAAAATCTCAAACGCTTGAAAAGCATCTTCGTTTATTAGCGCCTCTGCCTCTTTCGCGCGATAGAAAAATACGCCAACCGAGTCGAACGACGATCGCGATTACGAAACATAAACTTGCACGAACGTTGAGAAACTCGTGGAAATCGGTCCGCGAATCGGGCCACGTAACGCAGAGCAGAAAAGAAATCGCAGAAGCGACGAAACGAATAATCAACGGGTGCGCGATAAAGAGAGAAGAACGAGAAGCCGAGCAGTCGCTACCGAATCGATAACGCATTTTTCACTGTCCGCTGGTAATTACGTTCTGCCGGAGAGTGGAGTTTGGCGAACAGTGGCAAACAGTGGAAGATCGGCACGAGGCGTCGCTCAAGCAGAACGATCTTCTTGCATCGATCACGCTGCCGAATCAAACGTAACCGCACTCTGTTAATCACGGTTTAAAATCGCGGATTCACCCGGTGGAACGCCACGAAATCGGCCTCCGTGACGACCCAGCCACTCGCCATAAATCTCCGAGCGTTCTCCCCGACACAAAAGCCAACAACCGCTGTACTGTTTACAGTATACCGTACTTAGCGATGGAATCTGAAAATCTTTTCAGCTTCTTCGACGAAGTGGCGGTGGTTGGCTTTGAGAATCTTCCGAGCTTCTACAGCTTCTCGCAGCTCGACGAGTATCGAACGTATATTACGAGCGCAGGCGGTATCGTCCACGTAAACCATCAAAGACAGTCTGTAGATTTTAGTCGGTTGGCGCAATTCAGCCGCGTTTTATTCGCTTCGTAGTAAATCTCGATATCGGGCCGAACAAAAGGCAGAGAACGAAGCGAACTGTCCGCGATATGCCGCCTGTGCAAATCGCTAATTCGAATTTCATAACCGATACGCCGCGATATGAAAGGGTGAAGCAACGAACCCCGTGAAGAAAAGCTCGCAGCCTATATTTATATCGACGCCTTCCGACCAGGTCTTCCGGTCCATTTGCTCGGTTTGCAAACTCTCATCCTGTTCTCTCGTGTCGTGAGAGAGCGCCTGGCTGGATTCGTGACACGGGGCTCCCTCCTCTCTTTATTTTCGGTCTGGCTGGTAGCAGCCAGCCGATCGAGAGCGCCCCTATCCCCGTGGAATCGAGAAACGGCTAAGAGGTAAACCCCTCTCTCCTTCCTTTTCCTTCGTTCGTTTCGGTACATATCGTATATGTATATATATATACCCCTGCCAACTTTTGATTTATATCGGCCGCTTAGCATATTTTGTAATTTACTGTTGAGAATGCTTAACGTACGGATCGAACGAGGAGGGGAGCGCTGGCCAAGGGCGACGAATGCAACGAGACGAGACGCGAGCAAAGAGAAACGAGAGCAAAGAGACGAGAGCAGGCTACAGTGGCATCGAGATCAGAGCAGAGAGTCGTTCCGTGTTACCACCCCGTGGGGAGATGCCGCCCTAATCTTCCCTCGCATCTTCGCCAGGTTCTCCTCTCTTCGTCTGTACGGCTGGCCGCGTCCTCGTCCCACCGATTCTATCTGCTCCGCTATCTCCACGACCAGCCTGCATCGCGTCGTTTCTATCTCTTTCGCCCGATGGCTCCCGCGGGGACCGCGTCGCGATACCATCTCGACAATTTGTACGCCGGTGGATCGTTAAAACTGCACGGGAAAGGGAGGACGCGCGAGAGCCACGGTAACGCCGGCCTAATCCAATTTCATTGTGTCGCGAGTTTGTCGAGGCACTTCTTCTTCATGGGAGACGATACCAGAGTCGTTTCCTCTTCGGCGAGCTTCGTAATACCGCGTCGGTTTCCATTTGAAGTAGCTTTTTTTTTTTGGTGACTCTTCTGCTGGCAGATGGCACGGGTTGCGAGAGACCGACGTTTCGAACGATCGTCTGGCTGTTGGTTTTAGCGATGGAATTACGATCTTACCTGGATTCGTAAACTTGTAACTATGCGATTCAACTGGAGGACGAAGTAACTTGTAAATTTACCACGGCTACGCGTTGTATTTGGACGTCCGTTGTATTCATTGGGGCATTTACGTTCGGAATAAACGAGTCCGATCGTACGCGTGCTGAGTCTCGTTGCTTTCGATTGCGACAATTTCATACCGCGAGAACGAAAGGCGGGTCGTTGCAATGAAAGAAAAGTTTCACTGGACAGTTGCGACGTGTGCCAATTCTATTTCGTAGCCACTGTACTTTACGTGTGCGCTTGGATCGTGAGTAGCTACGATTAAAACGGTATGCTGCAAATACGAAGAATCGAACAATAAGAAAAAGATACGAAGAATTGAACAGTTACACGATGATAGGATTTCCATGTAAAATTCTGCGATAAATTTCTGCGATACGAGATTCTCACGCTTTGAAAAGCTTGAGAAACGACGTTTTTTTTTTCACCGCGACTAAGAACGTCAGGAAGGTTTCGAGTTAAAACGCCTCGCTGAATCGCGAGGCAACTCGAACAAGAAATTCGAAGAAAAACGAAGGATCGTTGCAAGAAACTCAATTAGTCGGCCGCGACTTTCTCCCGGCAAATCGATGAAAATTCCGGCGACAGCCGGATAATTTGTCTTACGGTAGCGAAAGAATCCTGTCCAGACGTTTTCCTCCGTGTGTCTTCGCGATGATGTACGATTTTAACGGTGTGGCGTTTGTATTCGCGAACGAAAGACCTTCGCTCGAAGGCTTTGACAACGGTATATGCTTAACCCAGACCTTGCGCTCGTGGCTCGAACGTATATCCTGACTATTAGAGAACGATACCTAACCTCCGAGAAAATCATCCTCCAATATCGTTCCCTCCAATAAACATGGATATTATCTAACAGCTTCTACGACGTTCTCTTTGGCGCAGAACGTCTTCAAATTTAAGTTATCCGCCTTTGATCTACGAAGTGCAAAATCATGCAACAAGTATACTATTTTGCTTACGATCGTTCAAAGTCCTTTTGCGAGGCTTCTAAGGCCGTTTAGGGAGATTGAATTTTGAAATTTGTGTTACGACGAGCCTGAGAACGATGGGAGGAAAGTGTCGAGTTGTTTCATTCGTACGCGATAATTCTCTCCTTATTAGCGATCGGAGTACGATTTCGCCATCTTTCTACCGGCTGTATCGATTTAATCTTCGAACAACCACTTCGTTTTCAGCCATCGACGCGCGAGGTACGTCGATTTCGATCGTCTCGCTTATCCTTCCTTTCTAATCGACGCTGTCGCGCTTCGAAATTTGCGAGTTTCTACAAAAAGATCGGAGAAGAGGAGCGCGACGATGACCAACGTAATCGACCGGGTATTACTATCAGGAAACAAAGATCTTATAAATATGTGGCGCGACTTCAAAGATTCCCTCTCGGCGTTTCAAAATTCCTTCTCCAAAATTGAACTACAGCGTGTTTCCTATTTTTACACTCGCGTCAATATCAGATTCCACCGACGCGGAATCTTATCCGTTTGCTTTCCCTGCCGCCTGTGTCGCGACTTTTCTTCTTTCCGAGGAGTTTCTTAATCCCCGGCTTTAACGTCAACCGAACGAAAGGAGAGTTAGGTTCATAAATGACCATAATTACGCTCGGTCCTCGCGGATCTCCTCTCGGCGGTATCTTCGAGAAAACCACGATAAATTCACGCATTCTATGGGCCTTCTCAGGCCTCTCGCAAAGTTTGTAAAGCATCCCGTGACGGTGCTAACGACGGTCGAGAGTTCTGTATATGCTTGCGCAATCCCTAAGACGCGGCTTTAAAGTACATTTGTATCCAGCGAACTTATGGATTTTGTATTGATCGAACATCTGCCTAAGTTCGAACCAAGGATACTCGAGAATAAATCTACGGAAATTACGTCGGGAATCGGATCGCTGTGCCGAGCTACGATTCTGTAAATTTTCTGTCGAGCAAGTTTTCTGAAAGATCGCGAACACGTGAGACGGTCGATCTCGATGCAGGTTCGTGGCTTGAAAGATTTCTTTTTCCT
Organism: Bombus waltoni; assembly: GCA_014737395.1. Lineage (NCBI taxonomy): Eukaryota > Metazoa > Arthropoda > Insecta > Hymenoptera > Apidae > Bombus > Bombus waltoni. Next base: position 854,090 of record JACXII010000013.1, read on the forward strand.
TGTTTTTCTCTTTTTTTGTTTCTCTCGTTTTCTTTGGTACGAGTTAGGCGCGATAGAAGAATGACGAAATTTACGCTAGAGACAGGACTGGATTTCAGCGAAACAATAAATTTTCCAGGTTGATACGACGACGATCGAGGCTAGGAATTGGCGTGGCTGAAATGTGAAAGTCAGCCACGGTACATTTTCGTACGAGCACCGTGATAACGCTCCGGAATTTACGACGTTAGAGACATCGACGCAGCTGCACGACGCGAGCCGTAGTATTTTATACACGAGTTTCTGCGAGTTTTATTTCCGTCGCGCTGATCTCTCGCGCGAGGAATGTTCTTCTATTAAACTTTAGAATCGAGCGAAAGAAGAAGGCAGGAAAGTGCGAGAAAGTAGATGGCAGATTCATCGTTGTTTATTTCATCCGGCCGGTTATTTCAATTTAAAGGAACGATATAACTTGGACACGGCTTTATTGTTTCCGAATGGTTGGAAGTTGAACGTCCATTTAACGGCAAAGATAAAATTTCATTCAGAGGAATTAATTTATTTCTTGTTGAACGTTGTCTTCCCCTCCTCTGGCAGCGCATTAACGTTCAAAGAATTCGCGATTGTCGTAACACTGGCGCTACGTCTGTAACATGTCTCTAAATTTAATAACGTGATATAATATATTCAATATGGAAAAATGCGAAGCAAATTTCTATTGAGATTTCTCCATTGAAGTTCTCGCAGTTTGAAGTTTCACAAAAATATAGATTTGCCTATAAAAGTGCCTAATCCGACTGTTAACGACGACCGTGCGTGATCGTTCGAGCGTCGTGAAAATCCTCGACGACGATGGAAATACGGTGACGCCAAGCTAGTTGCGGAAGAGAATAGAGACAGAAGGAAGGCGTAAAGAAAAGTACAATTGTCGCGAAATAAAGTACAAGTAAAAAGAAGATAAAGAGGCAGTGGACGATGGAATGAACGAAGAAAGTGCGATAGAGAGAATGTTTATACAGAGATGAGATATTCAAAGACAAAGAGAAAAGGTGGCCAAAGAATTCAAGTTTAACCATGTAAACCATGCGAAACCAAGTCCAATTTCCAGACCACAGGCTGACAAATAGATACGATACGATACGATACGAAAAACATACAACCACGAAACTCGCGTATTTTTACGAGGTACGACAGAAGCATAGTACATCTGTATTTATTCTTGCGGAAAGTAAAAGTGTCGAATAATTGGATAGACACGCGAACGACGTTCGTCTGGCGAGGATACGCGCAGACGGAGGCACGAAGCGCGTTGCCCTTAACGACGCGAAATTATTATTATCCCTGACGCGGGACGGTGCCATTAAGCGGCGGGGAAAGATTTTGCCAGACGACAAAAGCTTGGCTCGCGATCCCGGTGAGCTTGCCGCGAGATAATGTCGAGTAGGGCGGGCTGTTACGCTCGAGCGGGGTCGCTTATAGCGCGCCACGGGGTTGCAACGTCGGCGTACGGTTTCACAGCAAGCCGCCGTCGTAAAGCCGGTCCAGGAACATCGCCGTTTTAATCTAAACGCCCCTACCGGTGAGTGACAACCGCGATACGCGACGCTCGGACGACGAAGCGAAGGAAACCAGCAAATACTCTTATGACTCGCGTTCGTCGACGATCGAAATTTGCCGAGATTATTCGCTCGTGCCTCGAACGATACAGTTCCCCTGGTCATTCGGCGTCCGATACTTTGGCAAACGAATTGCTTGTTCCTGTACGTTTATTTGTTACGAGAAGGCAGCGCAAGCGACCGCGAATTGCAAGGTGGATTTTGTAAAATAATACATTTGGAAACGAAATAAGAAACGACAGAGTCAAGTACCGAGCGATTCAAGTTCAGTGGTGTCGAGCAGAGATTCGAAGGGGAAGATCGAACTGAATTTTTCGAGGATCGCAGGATTTCAGCTTAATGCGATTATTATAGGAAAGTAGCGTAATCGACGGAGTTATTCGTCCCATAAATAGCATGATTCTTCTAATCTCTTTTCGAATACACCGTAAGTCGAAACTTTCGTTCGATTTGCCTGGCAACGTTGATCCAAGATTCGTCTGACGTAACTGATCGTACAGCACGAAATGCACCGTGAAGAGTTTCTTTCAGTTGCGTTACGCAATTAACGATGGAAAGTTCATATTTCCAAGGATTAGCGTCTGAAGTATCGGCGTCGGTATTGTTGCTCGCGTTCGGCGACACTACTTAATCGTTTCCCGCAATCCGGCCGGGTGTCGTTGGGTTTTTGTCGGTTCTTTCTCCTCGACACGCGATAGCGTATCATTACATCTCCGACTTACATAGTAACAAGGGATGCATTACGCGTTGTGAAATGGAATTCGAACCGATCGCTCGCTCGCTCGCTCGCGGTGGATTTCATTTCGCCGTGCTTGCGTTTCCTGTCATTGGCGATAATAACGTTGTATCCGTTCGAATCGATCGCTCCTTCATCGCTTTCCAAGAACCTGTTCCCACCCTTTCGCTTCTCTTTTTCCTTCTCTTTTCTCGCTCTTCGAATTCAACAATCGACCGGACCGAGGATAGCGTCATCGATAGAAATTTTCTTTCTCCTTTTATCGTTCGATGCAGGTAGCAAGTTTCTTGCCCGAGAATCAGAAAATCGCTGTCATTTCGAGTTATCGCCGACTATATTTACCTGGTAAATTGCGAATTAAAGTTTCATAACGTTTCGTTAAACAACTTTCTGACAGGCATTTTCATTAAACGATTATTACTTTTATTACTTCGTTAAATTCGTTTAAACGCGCAATTCAAAATCGCCGCGTTAACTTAACGTTCGTAATAAAAAAAGAAAAAAAAGAAAACGTACAGGCACGATTACAATCGTGTACAATGCCGTGCAAATAAATTTAAGGAGATAAAAAGATCCACAAATTTACTAAACACGTAAAATCCATCCCCTCTGCGTTCCTTCGTCGCCTAATTAGAAATATCTCGCCATTTAACCGGCCTTTAAAATGTGCATCACGAACGCGTTAAAACGAGACCTGTTTTATTATCTCGCGGCCGTGTGAAAGAAGTCGAGGCACAGCCGCGTTACAAGAAGTCGTTAAAAGGTCGACTTTTGTCAAAGGCGGGCGGCCAGCATTCGCAATGACTGACCGCGGTGTCGCTTTTTATTACACTGGTCGGTTATCGTTAACCGTGGATCTTGTGGAAGACGAAGCCATTCGTACGCACGATTCTTACGTATCCACGTACGTAAAACGTAGAGCTCCTACTTTCAGTAGCGCGTGAATCATCCACCGCCGAAGGTGGTTATTACTCTTTGTCGTTTCACGCGTCATCTTCGAAAGTCGTGCACGTTATTCGTGACTGTGGAACTTTCTTGAATCGTTACCGATTCAGCGACGACAGGTCACCGAGAAGCGGAACAGGCAATTAGCTTCGTTAGCTCGTAAATCGTAAACGAGGTGTAACGAAGCTCTTTAGAGGTTCGAAACGAAACGGAGTGGAATTTCGGTGAATTTTTAAGCGCTGATTAAACGCGCGAAACGGTTCGGAATGTCGCTCTGTCGGTATAGGTAGAGTACACGCGCAGGTCGTATCGACTTGTACTTATCGTTGGAGGATTAAGGAAATTTTGAAAGAGCGTCGAGGAGCGAAAGGCTTTAAGGGAAGGAACGAAACTGCGACGTACAAGGAACGTTCGACGCGCATAACAGGATGCATAAATCTGATCTAAGAAGCAAAAGTAACTGAAATTTCGAGGCCGAAAGAGTCGAAAATTCCCGCCGAAAGGAAATTCGACAGTGTTGAACCGGACATCGTTGGAAAGAAGAATATCGAAACGTATAGTAAAAATCTAGAAAACGCAATGACGAGGTATAAACTTTGACTGCCCACAAAGAAGATGGCTACAGAAATTGGTAACGACTTGAAAAACGCGATGAAAAAGAACAGAAAAATACAAATACGAAAATCATCAACGACGTGGAAAGCAGAACGAAAAAGAAAAAACGCAAAAATACTCGGACTCGAACTCGCCGCAAAGTAGAACGACGAAAAGGCCTAAAGAACCCAATGGAGAAGAAGAACGGAAGGATCGGCTTAGAATCACCGCGAAGAATACTAAAAGAACGTGGTAAAAACCTAGGAAACGTGGAACTCTGTGGAGTACGAAGTTATCCCTTCCAAGGATCCTGACGAAAGACGTGTAGCGCGGTCTTAACTCCTTATTACGCGTCTCGTTGTCCGTTTTATCGTTACGCGGAGATCTGTCGACTACGAGGAACCTGGCGTGCCTACTACAAGGATGGCCTCTGACCCACTTGACGAGGGCCTCGTGTCACGTCGTAAAACGAAACGGGCCCGAGGAACGAGAATCGGCCGCGGGACGAGTGGCATGGCCCGTTTTCGCTGTCTACCGGTGCTTTATGCCCGACACGTAACGCGAGCGCGTTCCCCTTTATTTGAATTTATGATCACAAAACGCCGTAAACGTTTCCTTCTTCTTTTCTTGCCAAGTACACACCCGCGCTCGCTTTTACCTTCTTGCCAGCGCGATTCATCGCCTTTTCCATCCTATACAGACGCCAACGTCGCCGCTTTTCAACGCTAGAAACCGGCCTAGGTTGGGTTTTATGGATCCTAGGGGGAATTGCACCGGCCACGGCGTAATCGCGGGAGGAGCCGGATAAAGAAGACCCGGCCGACGAGAAAGGCTATTACGATAAAACGTGAGATCCGAGAGATAAAGGAGTTCCGTTCAACCGAAAGCTCGATCGAGGTGAACGTACTTGCTCCTGGAACAATGGGATGAACAGACTGACGAAACAGGATCGGTTTGGTTGCTTAATTGATGTTCGTTCTTAGTCGTCAGCGGTCGATTAGAATCGTTGAATCTGATTCGTCGATACATAGTTCGGTGAGGAAATATATAGGTTACGGAAACTTACTCGATATTGCCATCGTCGATACCTTTACCTCGCAATGTCGCAGAGTGCGAAGAAACGCACGTATCCGCAAGATTATGATAGAAAATAGTACGTCTCAGAGATTCGTCTTTATGGGTTAATTGCGTTATTTTCTCGCGATAACTGAACTTATGGAAGTAAGTTGTTTGTTTATCGAGAACTGGCTCCTGAGAGGCTCGTATGCAAATTACTTTTACGCTCCTTTTACGCAAACAAGTTTAGAAATTCCTATTCCTCGAAATAAAAAGTCGTATTATATCCGCGGCACGCGATCGAACAATGTTGCTATTTTCTACAATTCAGAGCAGCAGTTTTAAGCGAACGAAAGCCGCGTTATTTCTTTCGCTATGTGGTCATTAATTCCTCCTTGTAAAACAAGAGCCACAAACGTACAGAATAATTCCGGTTCTCGGGCCCATTTTCGAGGTTAACGCGTCTTCCTGTTTCGCAACGGAAAGTCCGGTTTCTCGCGGCCGGGGTCGAACCGCGAGGCAGCTACCCCTGCGAAAACGCGACCGTATCGTGCCACGCGGCTCCGCGAGATCGCGACAACCTCGACGATGTGTCGAGCGCGCTTTTGACCCCGCGATCCCTGTATCCGGTTCCCCGGGTTGCTTCACCGAGACAAGTTTTCGCGGTCGTTCGACCGATTTCCGCGGACAAGCAGCTAAAAACGTGGATTCTCGACGTTTCGCGACTACAGCACCTAACGTTCGACGTTCGCGATAAACAGGCTTCGGACGTTTATTGAAATTCATATTTTCATAAGTGTAATCAGAGGAATGAAACTTGGACGAGAAGTTTCACCAGTCAGATATCACGAGGAGTATCGTAATCGTATATTTCGAATATTTCATATATTTTTGCGTGCTACGCGCATTTTCACTCTCACTATCTTGGAATTGCATAAAAACCCGCGCTCTAGTCGCAAGAATATTTCCGCCTAATTTTATTCATTATCCGAGGTATCCCTTCTTTTTCCACTCTTTCCTTTTTCTTTTCTTTTTGCTTTCGTTTTAGGAAAGTGAATTATGGTAGGTTATGTAATTTGATTCGTCGTTCGATCGTTACCATCCCCAGAGAGTTCCAAAAAAGGGAAACGGAGCAGAAGTCACGCATGTAGAGATCACGATCTAGGCATGCCCGACATATCAAACTTCGCCTTCTTCCAAGAACAGGGAAACGCTTCTAGGGATCTACACGCGGGTTTTTAACATTATAAACATAGTTCAGAAGCATGGCATTAAGATCAACGTCCTATGGAACGTTATGAAAAAGATTCGCATCAAAATCAAGATCCTGGAAAGCGACACGTGCCCGACATACCGAATTCCCTCAAAGTTTCTCAAAAGTTCGTATACTTTACGAAACTTCGTCTCTCGTGAACCAGCTCAACCTTCCGAAACAGAAGACGGTCCAACAATGGGAAAAGATGTCCGTTCCAGTTACGTGAGCTTTGTTTCCGGCTGCCGTGAATCGACAAGTCCATCGTCCGATAAAGAGAATCTCGCAGAACCACGAGACAATTCGATAGAGAGCAAAGTCCGTTCCAACGACGGACCAATAACGCGCAGAAGTTAGAAAAATCTTCCGAGAAATAGAATTTCTCTTCGTCTTGCGCGAACCAATACGATCCTGGCCAGAGATGAAAGATCTGACAGAAATACGAGGAGAACCGAACCATATGCAAATCGCGAACCGTAATTACGCAATCCGAGATAACCAGACGCGATTATCAATAAGATAACCGCACCATACGAAGAAAGCAGGGCAATCTGCTTTACGAGCAAGACGAAGATCTCCGAACGTTCTACGGCCGCGTGTCCACCATACCAAGCTCGCCCAAACTGAAAACTCTTCCGGGAACCGGGCAATTCACGTAGGGAAAAGGGCGTGCGCGCGAAGGGAAGTTGGACGAGGCGCGCGATGCGACGAAAGAAGTGGCAGAAGCCGGACTTCGTCCACGTTGGTCGCATTTAAATTCGTCGACGCGGCGCAACGTCGAAGAACTCGCGTACATATGCGGACCACATACACGGGTGGCGCGTGCTGCGCGCACAGGTGACGTGCGTGCGTGCGTGCTCGCCAAGGTAAAAAGCCCCGCGTGCGTCTTCGTTCGTTTTGCTTGCGTCAAGTTGGAAAAGGCGGAGGTAAAAGAAAAACAAAAAACGATAGGAGGAAAAGAAGAAAGAAGGTGGAACCGGCTGGTCCTGACAATAATAATCAAAACCAACGACCCGACCAGACGGTAGAGCGCCACGCAGTAGCGAGACCTGTCTTTCGAGTTGGACCGCGGCAGGTCTCGGACCAAGCACGCTCCCTTCCGATACGCCCGATTTCCGGTTTCAGGAACGACGATTCCGGTTCCGAAACGGGCCCTGCCTGGTACCGCAAGCTCGTTCGGCATACAAACACGCGTGCACGCTACCATCCGACCCTTTCAGACCGACCTGCTCCTTCTACGACTGTTAGCAGTAGACACGCCTTGTTAGTCAGATGAAGTTTGTTGGGCTTCCTTTGGATTTTCGGCATCGACGACGGGGTTCGCTTTGTAACTGGTTAGAAGCGATTGTTTGCAGAGCGCGATTTCTCGCGGGATTAAACGTAGCTAGTGATTGCGCGTCTATATTGTCTGTTCTATAGAATGTGGTTTCAAGAGTAGTTTGTTCGAGAGAGACGAACGTTGACGTAACGATCCGTGGATCGCTTTAAATAGGACTGGTTAATCCATGGATGCTTACAGACTCTGCTGCTTCTTTGATTTTGTGCGTTCGTTCGAGGGAATTTAAAGACGCGGTTGATTAGAACAGATCGGTCGAAGAAAGTGCAACTCTTGAAGAATCCACATATTACGCGATATGTTACGATAGAGAGTGGTTGCGGCGGCAGCCTATCGAAGATTTGTAAACTGGTTCAAACGAAAGTGGCGAATTTGAGGACATATTGAATCGATATTCGGCAATATTCCCTTAAATAGCGATAAGAGGATTAAGATAGCGGTCGATCGCGACTAATTATCCAATGTGGCTTGAATGTACGTGGTTGAATGAAAATCCTAGAATCTTGAAAGCTTTCACGCCGTTTTCCCGGAACCGCGTGCTTAATACCGTGTCACTCGTTCGAATGACGAGCATATACACTCTAGTACACGCGTGTACGCGTCTGTGAGCAGACGGTGACCCTCCAGCGACCCGGCGACCTCGAAGCTCGCATGGTACGTCTGTCTTGTCGTCGATAACGCTGCACCGTAAGCGCATAATTGCCTCTTTTGCGCGTACGAACGCAAACGGTACGCAAGTTGCGTGGCGACGCGGCAAAAACGGCGCGGTCGTGTAACGTTACGTGGAATAATTTGCTCGTCCGTGTACGGGGAAACAGCGGCGAATTCATGAATTCGTGGAAACCGGCTCGAGAATTACCGCATAGGAGGTGATTAAACTGTGCCACGGCGTCGATTTCTTCTCTTCTCGATTCCACACTGTGATTTGCGTCTCTTTCGTGACAAAACTACACAAACCATCTTATACCATATTTTAACACTTTCGTGCACGAAGATTTTACCAGATATTTTGAAACGTACGATCCTGTCGGAAACCAAATCGATCAACTACGCTTTTCGTTGACATTTTAACTTCGTCGCATAAATACGGAATTGACGTTTATTCCTCGAGAAACAAACGGCTCGCTTTCGTAAATTCGACTTGTCGCAAGAAACCCTAAAGTCTAAATAACAGTACGTTTCAAGGTGCTGAAAAAGTAGTGTTCGCCACACTATCGCCTTTTGTACTTTTTGATTTGTAAAATTAATTACCGTCACTTCCGAATGACGCGTCTAGTGAAATTTGCATATCGTTCCGTCAAGATACGAGGGAGAACAGAGTTAAGAGACAAATTGGAATAATAGAAGCTGACAGTAAGTATAGGTAGATAAAGATATATCGTAAAAAAAAAAGATTAGACATATCCGCGTTACGAAAAAAAAAAAAACTCGAGCGTGAGAATTCGTAAAACGTTGCACAAGAGATGGAAGATGTTGGTCGTCACGCGAATTCCTAACAGGAATTGACGCAACTGCGACGCAATTACTAGTTGCGTTATAACGGATCGTCTCGATCAGTCCTTGATTTCAGGCATCAGAGGATTTTACGACTACGACGTTTTATAAATTATTGAAATGGAAAGGAGGAAATTGGCACGTTCTGGCGTTAGATTCAATCGTAGCCAGCTTGCGAATCACCTCGGACTTTTACCGCATACGAGCGCCGAGGTATCGACATTTTCCTTTTTCAAACCGAAGAATCTTTGCTTAGAAACGCAGTTACTCCTGCGATTTCTACACTCGCTTCTATCTCATAACGTCCACGTTCAATTCTGTTTTGTAATTCCTATGTCCGTTTTCGAGTTTGTTACAAATCTCGCCGTTATAATTTCGCGGATTAAACGCTTCTTCTGCCGAACCTTCGACAAAATTAAATATATATCTAACGCCACAGGCTAAAGAGTATCTCGGTCGCGTCGAACACAATTTTCCCAAAACTCCACAAGCAGCCTCTGAAGCCGTCGAAAATATTCTAACAAGATAAAATTTCCTCAAAAATTCGTGAACCTAATAATCCCTAAACGATACTGCCGCCAACGATCGGCTGCCAAATTCTAATAATATCACAAATTAAATTATACGTTGGTTACAATAGCCATGAACAACAATTTTCCCAAGAATCCAGCAGCGTTGCCCGAGGCGTAACAAGGATTAACGCGTCAACGATTCGTCCGAAGAGAAACACGCGTGCCCCCGTCGATTCGTCAGACTATCGTCACCCCGTTACTATCTGCGCCCAAAATATTCAAAAGAGAGCGGACTTAAAGCGAGAGTATCGGTACGTAAGGTTCCCCGGGCGGACTCGCGATCTGCATGAATCTCAGCGATCCTACATCGGGGATTAGCATCGCATTACGACGGCGCGGCGTTAAGAGTACGAGGCGTGGAACGAATGCGCGTCTCGACGCAACGACGAACGAGCTTGGATCCATTTCACGTAAGCCGAATTCATGAGGCCTTGTCGTCGTCGCCTCCGGTTATGAGACGAGCAACAGCTTTCCAGCGCGGAAAGGACAACAGAGAGCGCGCGGTACTTCTCTGGCTTTCACCGGCCGTTTTTCCATCGTCGTACCTATCCGCACCTCTTCAGGCACAAGTGTGCCGAGGGCGACGACGTGTCGCGTCCCGCCATCCTTCTCTACTTTCCTATACGACTCTTGCCTTCTCTCTTACCTCCGGTGTGTCACCCTTTTCCTCGCTTCGAGCGAACGCAGTCCTTCTCTCTTATTCCGTTGTTCGCTCTCTCTCTCTCTCTCTCTCTCTCTCTCTCTCTCTCGCCTCGAGAGTAGACCAGACGATGCCAGAAAGGCGGCAGACAGAAAGCACGGCGTGTACAGAGAGGGGGAGAAGAAAGACGGAGGGAAAAGAGCAGAGAAGAGAGGGTTAGACGAGTGAGATCAGGTATCAAGTGTAAAAAAAGAGCCATTGTACGGGAGCATCTGACCGTAGGGTAGGTACCACAGTGGCGATGTTCAGCGCGGTAGAAAAGAGAACGAAGGAGACACGCGGCCTGTCTTCGTTCGTTTAATAGACAGAGATGGGACGAAGGAGGCCAGAGAGACCGGTGAACCTGGCGGAGGTTGCCACGACACGTCGGGCAAGGACGAGAGCAGGGAAGGAAGAAAAGGGAAGAAAAGGGAAGGAAGAAAAAAAAGAACGCGCGAGCAAACTAAGAGAGACGGAACATGAAAATACGAGAGAGAGAGGGAGAGAGAGAGAGAGAAAGGGAAGGAGGCTGTCGTATGCACCGAGAGCGTTGGCAGTTTATAAGGGTCCCCCGTATTGTGGATACGTATTATCATGCTAAATATAACATGTTAACTACTTCGCATAATGTCGGCCCGCGATCCTCTCGATTCACTCTCCCCGTACGACCGTTCGGCGAATCGCGTTTCCGCGCCCAGAAAATTTTATTGCCGATGGTTCGGCAGATGCGACGCGACTCGCTACGATCCTCGTGCCGAAGGCGACGCGCATCTCTTCCCGTTCCCAGAGCCCCCGGCTTCTGGAAACGAGAACCTCTTCTGCTATATACCAGGAAGAATCGCTGACATATACGATTCGTTATTTACGTACAGTAGCTTTCTTATGCTAAATTCGGATGTCGAAGACTTATGATAATTAGACGTGGAAGCGAACTTGAATATTTTCATGGACCATCGGAACGTGTTTAGCAAATTCGTAGAGGCGATGTTTATATCTATGGATCGACCTCGATGGAAGAAACTCCGATCGCATTTCTTTACCGTTCTTAGGAATCGCTCCGAATTGGTCGATCGAATTCCTCCGTTAATCGAGGCTGTTATTTCAAGTTGTTTAACTTGATTTTACTAATTACTTTCACTATTTTACTGGACTCTACTAATTGACTTTTGGAAGTATTGCACGGTTTCTCCGAGTATCCCTGAAGCTTCAGATACATTTCACGTATGATGCGCGTATAACACGCGGTTTACAATGTGAACAACAAACGATTATTCGTAGAAACGAATACCCTTTCGGTTTTAACGAGAAGCGAATCTTTCTCTTCGTTCCCAACGATATTTTAAATGTCCACTACCATGAAATCGGTAAACTCGACTTATATATACACAAACTTCAATCTAAGTAACTTGTCGTGTAGAAACACGCGGTTGTTCAAACAACGTTGTTAGTTCTATAAAGCAATGAATCTACGTACAATCGATAGACGGTAGAAAGGAACGCGCCGACGCTTATCGTTTATATTTAGTAATGATTGGAGACTATCGATATTTATTCGTCTTTGCCTGGTTTTTACCGAGAAAAGTCAACGTTGCGAAACAGCTGTGCCATAGCTGTTATTGATGAGACACATTACGCATTTATTCGCCGTGACGGACCTTGAAAATCTATGAATTAATTATACTTTATATACGCACGAGCGTCGCACGATGTCCGATGATATCGTCATTGAGACGCGGGAAATGACAAATGTACCGCAGACGTCGGCGTTGTCGATCCTACCTTAGCTTATCTTCGTCGTAAAACACGTTGCCGTACAATAAATCGCTCTGCTCGTTAGCTAATACCGTATTAACATTATTATAACTTCCCGCGGGGCATAAAGATTCAGCGCGAACGTTTCAAACGCAATCGATTTAACGGAGAGAGAAAAGAAAAAAGAGAGAAAAGAAACGATCGCCCAGCCCCCCCCCCCCGGGGAAACCTGCCATTATCATATCAGTAAAACGTTAAAATCTATCTTTCCGAAGCAAAACGAAGAAAAGAAGAAATTCTCTGTAATCAAGCTATCGACTAGCGCGTTTAATAAAATAGCGTCGTCTAGCGTCGTTTGCATCGCAACGAAGTTAAACCTTGTTTAATATCGCTGACGACGAAAGCGATACGATGCTTAAAGTCTCGTCCCGTAATTAGATCTTTTTCTTCCGACATCTGCATAATCGATTCTCAACTTGTCGCTCGGAATTCTTCGGCAAATGTAACTCGATATAACGAAGAGTGGGCAGTTAAGGCTATAGCGAAACTATCGTTATAGATTGGAAAATAAACTGCGAGCTCCTTCTCTTAATTGGTTCTGCATCGGTAATAAATTGCACGAGACAATCAGAGGATGAAATATTATGGTTGCATTAATTCTTGTTTAATAATAATTACGTGATTATACGTCGCAAGAGGGAAAAAACGATACGTCCATTTTTCTTGATTTTCTCGTGTTTTACGGTTGAAAGGGAAGACGTTAGGCATGAAATCGCAACGGCAGGGATTTGTCCATTTTCTAAGAATCAAAATTTTGGAAACATTGAGAGAAAGTGGGGGAAAACGCATAGTTCGTTCGAAACAGTTCTTAACCTTCCTCTCGATAGCATTGAATTTTACAATTCACTTACACTTGTTTCTTTTTACTTTGCTTCACACTTTCCACGCCAAATACCAACTGAAACTTGACGCGTCTTTCTCCCGCTATCTTCCACGAAACCTCTATAAGAGCCGATAAATCTCGCAAATTACGATTACCCTAAAGATTCCCAAGCAAAGTGCAAAGAGCGAGGAAACATTTCGTTGGCGACCCGCGATTCGCTATGCGCACTTAGCGCACAGTCGATCGATCCCGAATTGATAATGTCGAGCTGTAAAAGGAACCGCAGTTAAAGGTCGATTCTCCACGGACTGTTGAAGGGGTGTGATGGGCCAGAAGCTGCTAGTGCAGGAGGCGCCTGGCTCCGGTTCCGGTTCGACGAATCGCATGGAAGGCGGCGAAGGCGCCGGAGGAGGGGAACTACACCACTTCCTCCATCAGTACAACCAGCCGTCCCACAGTCCTGGCCAGAGCCTACAGGGTGGCCTTCCGCTTCCGCTTAGCCCGCAGTCCCTCAGACACGACGGTTCCTCGAGCACCGGCATCGCCGGAGTCAAAAGGGAGCCCGAGGACTTGAGCTCGTCGAGAGGGGCGCAACAATCGAGCAAGAGGCACAAACAGGCGCAGCCGGACAGTCCCACGCCACCGGGAATGTACCATCATCATCAACATCAGCTACAGGTGAGACCATCGAGTAATTTGTAGCCGTGATATCTTCGACGAAATTTTGCTGACTTTTCCTTTCGTTTCTTTTTGTTTTTCTTTCTTTCTTTTTTTTTTTTTGTCGCAAAATAACATAGAAGCGCGAATTTGTCATAACAAAGGGAAAATATGCGAAAGATAGCGTCAAAGAAACAATTTTGCGTCAACGTATCGTGGTAAAGCATTTGGAAGATTCAAAGATATTGAAAGATACAGGGAATCTGATTTCACGTATTTCTGCAGTTACTGCCTTTCTGCATAGTTAGTGCATCGTAAATGAGATGGTTGATCTTTGTTCTGTGACGATGATATTTAATATTAGGAAGACTAGCGAAACTAAAATAAACACTTGATAAAAATTGACTTCAGAAGATCGAGAGTCTCTCTCGAGTAACAGCAAGTTCTCAGATCGATGCTTAAGTTCGTTCTTAAAGGTCTTAAAGGTAAGGTGAAAAGACAGATGTGTTTAGGTAGAGGGAAGCGGAACATCTAGCGCTGCTGTGTGAAATTAAAGCGAAATCGTGAAAGTTATTAGACTGCGAATATTTATGCAACTAAAGGAACAGAATACAAATAGAGTCGTTAAATTTGAAGAAAATATGAACAAATGGTTCTTTCTTAGTGGCATTTCGTAGTAAAGATTTTCGCAAAACGTTCAAAGTTTCCTTGTTTGTTGAAATAAATCTGGTTTGTAAAAACTCAACAGTCACAGGAGGGTTAAGTTTGCCATCAATTTTCCGTGAGATCACTGTTGCAGAAAAAATAGTATATAAGTTAGTTGTCAAATAAAATATTATTTCCACTCTATATGACGGAGGAAACTTTTAAATAAGTACAGGCATTAAATTATAATATTAAAAGGCTTGATGCCAATGACGGGCAATCAACGAAAATATCACGTTGCCTTCATCAGTCTCTCCTAATTACATGCACAGACCTGGCAACGAAACGAGTCTAAATCCCACCGAGATTATCGACAGACAGCTGGAAAATGCGTGCTAATAACTTTCAAGATTCCAGTCTGCTCTTAGAAAACATGCTCCACACGCTCTACCTGTCCTAATAAACGTACGCGACACTATTCAACCTCAACTCCATCAAATCCGACTTCGCTCCATTACGATTAAAATACATGACGCAGATTAAAAGAAATAAAGAAAAAACCCAACACTGCCTGCCCTGATCTAGATATAAACGCGAGACACTAGCCTCGCTGATTTCGATACAAATAGGCGTCATTATCCCGACTCTGTTATAACAAACATACCTGACGCTATCTAATTCGATCTCGATAAAAATTCTGAATATTATTTAGATCGCACGAACGCGGGACAAATATCCTATAGCGTACTATATTACTATGGAAACGCGGAATAACAGTCCCGTCCAGTTACAACTATTTTTAACTAATAATAACAACTATTCGATGAATCAATAGTAACTAACGAAACGTATTAACTAGATTGTTTCAAAGATTTCGCGGTATTGCTCAGTTTACCACCTGTTTCAGGTATATCAAACTTTACGCGTTCAAGTATTTTCTATGATCTTCAAGTTTACTAAAATTCTAAAATTTTTTTTTTTTTTTTTTTTTTTTTTTCCTAAAATTCTCTGGGAAATTCCACACCGATCGTTTTTTTTTTTTTTCCTCTGATAGTCCTACAATTTCACGAGAAACTCTACGTTAATTACTCGTTACTGTTACGATTCTAATGTTAATAACGATCGCGTAAAATTGCAGGTGCAACAGTACGGCAGTCCCTACGACCCCTACAGCTCGTGCAGCCCACGATTGCAGTCCACGGCGTACACGTCGACCTCTGCGACGGGCGCTGCGAACGCTGGGAACCCGAGCGGATTGCACCAGGAGGCCACGGCGGTCTACGTCACCGGCGACGCTCTGCCACCATTGGCTTCGTCGAGCTCGTCCTCGTTGTCCACCACGACCGCTTCGTACACGAGGTACGAGGTTGTGCCAAGCTCTTACGCGACGACACACGCGATACGCTCGTCCTCGAGCAGCAGCAAAGTCCTGACCGTTGATCTTCCCAGCCCCGACTCCGGCATCGGCGCGGACGCGGTCACGCCCAGGCAAGATCATCATCCACCCACGGCGCTCCATCAGGTCAGTCGAAATTAAATGAATATTCGATGCTCGAATTCGATGCTCGAATTCGAAGCTATCGGCGCGTTAAAAACGGTGCGTACACCGAGAGACGTTTGATGGAAAATAATCGCATCGCAACGTGTAAAGACGAGACAGTTTTCGAGCAGTATATTAATAACGACGTAGGCTAATAACGATCAAAAATTCTTTGATACAATGACTAGAAGTATTTTCTTACGACGTACGAAACGTTCGTATCAATATCTCGATCAGTTTGCAAGATGCAATTTGAATAAAATTATTGTTCACGGTAAGAACGCTGCGTTGGCGAGAGAGATGATTTAATTTCGATGTCCAAGGCTTGCCAGAGTCGATCGAACGAATCATCCGCTTTCGCGTCTTCGTTTCGCTCGGGCGAGTTTCCATATTTGGGAAAAAAGTTGTTCGGTAGTTTGGTTTAATTTTTGGCGAGGTAAATTACGTAGAAGCTAGGTCTTTAGTTGGTGATATCGAACGCAGAGAAGAAAAATGTACAATAATTTAGTCACGATCACGAGACAAGCGTTGCAAGTGTTGAAATTCAATCTCTTTGTTCCGAGCGTAGGATATACACGATCTATGAACACAAAGGAGATCAATCTTACACCTCGAATCTTGATCTCGACGTCCCGATCCCGAGGAATGTTATCGCAATCTCCATTAAAATCTAATATATCGATCGATTAATTCCATCATAAAGCAAGGTCGGTCGGTGTTCAAACGTAGTTCGAATGCTAATTACTTCGAATAATTCAAATAGACTAGATTTATCCAAGGATCGTACTATCGAATAACTGTAAACAGCCGTAGATTTCAACTTCGAAAACATTTCGTATATATCTTCTAGTTGATCGGTCGCAAATCTCTATAGGATTAACCGATATTTGCAGCAATTGTTAGACGTGATTAATCTAATTGATTTTTAATTAATTTGTGAAAAAAAAATCACACGAGATAGAATCTTCTTACGATCGAAACTTCTGACTGACGATACGTTTTGGCAAAGTGGATTCAGAGTCATGGCTCTGGAGTTTGCCAATAAGTTACGATAACAATTCTACGCGAGGTAACTCATTCTTATTGACATACTAGAATTAGCAGAAGCAAAGATACATCTGCTACGAACACCTTTTCCTCTTCCTACTTTACTTTCCTTCTCTATCTTCTTAACGTCTCTTCTTTTCCAATTACTTCCATCCTCCTCCTAGTTGTTAAATGGAAGGACAGCATTTGATTCGACAAGACTTAAATGTTTATCGCAATCCCATCATGCAGGCATAAGCTCTTCCATGTTCGATGATTTTCTACGCACTCTCTGAAGCAGAACTACACGGCTCGGTAACGATACTAGTCGATTTGCATAATCAACAACGCATATCTATCGGGAATATCGTCACGTTTGTTTGTAATCAATGAGAATCGTGTAATAAGTGCCACGTTTCTCTCCCCCCCCCCCCCACTCCCCGACATTTCCATCTTGTTTCATTCGACTGAAAATCGTTGTAGAAAAATCCATGCAATGTAAAATCAAATTGCTACGATTAGATTAATACGACTCCGTGTCAGAAATATTTACTCCGATGCGGGTTGCAATTCAGTCGAACCGTAGAAAGTTCGGAACGGAATCTTAACGCCGATTATCGGTAGAAATTATCGGTAGGGAATTACACTTCTTATCGATAAGATTGTAATATATATATATATATATATATATATATATATATATATATATATATATATATATCGGTATACCATACATAATTTAAAATCAACGATAAATATTGATTTCACGTTTTAAGAACATCTACAAGCACCTTGTTAATTTTAATATCACGCTGATATCATAGACGTTTATGCGAAGCCGTTCGCTGTAAAGTCAATCGCCAGATTTCTATCAGATTCCTATCGTATCTCGATATTCAATCTTCTCCAATTAAAATTACATTACGTATCCGATATCAGGCAAACGAAGAGTACGACGCTGTAAAATCTTTCTTCCGCCCGGCCACGAAGAAAAGAAAGAAGATTTCCAAAGCTGCGCCCTCAAAAACAGAAACCACAAAGTAACCGTGAATCCGCCAGTTGTAGATCCGTCGCGAACGCAGAATTGCAGCCAGAAACCGTTCGCCGTGGCGCTGTGAAAAAATCGCAAGTTCCCTTGGGAAGATTCGCGACGCGAAGGAAAACCGCGCGGAAACAATGAATCCAGCCGCGTCGAATCGTCCGTATCGTAGGCAAATTGTCAGGCCCTCGGGGTCTCGACGCATAATTTTCGCCGCCGTCGAAGCCGCGCCGGCCCGCTCGCCGTGGCCATAAGCGATTCATCACTCCCACGTACTCTCGGTTGTCACGCGTAATCGGCCGCTTCCGGAAACATTAATCGTTGGACGGGGGCAACGGGCGGCTTATCCGCGCGAGTAAGTCATTAGCATTGCGGTTGACATTACGAATTAGAAAGCACACGCGTTCCGTTCTGCTCTGCTTGCACGCGGCTGGAAATAAAAGCGGATCGTTTCGTCCGGTTTATCTCTCGCCAAGTTCCTAATTAAAATATTCATATGTATTTCGTACCGTGTTACACGTTCGTTTGAATCCTATATTTTTCTCCCTCTCTTGTTTATGTTTCTTTGTCTCTTTGCGATGTGCAATATGCGAAAGATATATCGCAGTATACGAAGAGTTCTCACGAACCTATGTAAAACTATTCTGATGAAAATTTGTGAGCCTCGTGTGCGTTTCTTTTTTTCTTTTTTCNTTTTTTTTTTTTTTTTTTTTTTTTTTTTTTTTTTTTTTTAACGCATCGTCTCGTTCCTCTTTTCATTTCGGTTTTCCATAGCTGATTTAGTCTTGTCTCGCATAATTTCGGATAAACTCGGCGAGAATCGATGATTTACGCGATAGAGCCGAATGAGCCAGCTAGCAAAGAGAAGAGAACACGTCGCATTAGACACAGCAAGCTGAGAGGCTTGTAATTACGGATTAAATCTCCGACGATTTTCGCTTGCACGCGGCGTTAAAACGTGTCTACACGTGTACCGTGTAATATTCGTTACGGGCTGCGGAGATGTCGAACCGACGCGTCCAACAAAACGAAAGACCATATCGGTAACCAGACAGATGTGCAGTTTCGCGAATACAAAACTCTTTTTATTTTTTTTCTTTTTAATCGAAATCGATCTCGTTACGACAGCCTCTGTGTCGAAACGTCAACACTGAAATCATTGTCGAGGTAACGAATTTTAGAACGTTTTTTCGAAATGCTTTCTTTAAATCTTTAAATCCTAGATCTTGCAATTAGCAAAAGAGTAAAGATACTCCTTCGATAGAATTCGTAGAAGTCTGTCTTTGTCTTTTCCCCCTTTTCGATGCAATAAAAGACTTTGGTCCGGCGAAGAACGTAAATTTCGTGAAATTCGCGAGCTTCTTGTGCTTCTTTGGATTACCCATTTACGTAAAACGTATATCAAAACCACCTGATTCGATCGTTTTATTAGCATAATTTGAGTAGCGTGCAATCGCTAATGGAGTGGAACAGATTGACTCTGGCAAAGATTAAGAGAATATGCTACGATCGAAGTATAATATAACGTTCTTAAATCGTTCACGATTAAGGGAAAAAAGCAGCTTTCAGTGACACGTCTATTCTTCGTAATCGAAAATTCTCGTTTCGATATGTCGAGCAGAACGAAAAAGAAAGCGGCGGATAATCGAGGGTGCCATAATTTTGAACCTGTTCCGCCGTTCGAGAATAAACGAACGACTAAAAATACTTACTAAATCGATTAGGAAGGGGAAAAAAAGAGGAAAAAAATCAATCTCGCGACAGGCTCTTGCGCACATAATATCAGGTGGAAAAATCGTTGTCACTAAACCGATCATTAAGAGTATTTATTAGACGAACGATCAGAATCTATACGACAACGATTTAGCCATTTTCCTGCGTTTCATAATTTCGTATTACAAGCAGTAGCTTGAAATTTAAACGTAATCTTTCGCGGAATCCTTCGCGTTTCTCATCCGGACGATCCTAGAACTTCACCCATTGCATTCGTAGCGATTTTGTTCAAGAATTCTATTAGAAGTCCATTAACGAACAACAGAAATCCTAAACCACCACGATTTGGTCACCGAATCCAGCAATGACCAGGAATAGGACAAAGAATGAAAAAGAGTCGTTGCTCGATAATAAAGCGTATATTGGCTGGTCACACGCATCGGAAGAAAAAGTTAATTACGTTGTTTGTCCACGGTGAGCGCAATATTCATAATTACACGGCAAATGTTTATGCAAATACGCATTTCTATGAACGTAATTAGAGATATTGAACCTAAATTACATATTTATCACAAATAACGTAACGCGTATATTTCACTTTGGATATCTTGTACATATGTTATATATATATATATATTGTATATATAATCCGCGTAACCTCGACATTTCTATGCCTCTTTCCCATACCTAAACGTATAAACATCATCGATCTGGAGTAACGTAACAAGTTAGAATTGGTCGTGTCACGATCGCGCAGAATCAAACATCTATATGGCAAAACGATTGCACGCAAAAACACGTGGCGACGCGTGTACGCCGCACACGCTCAAACATCGTATGTAAAAGATCAATTATCAGAGAATACTAAGCAATTATGCAAAGAGTGAGAGGCGTTCAATAACAGGCCTCTAATAAAACTCCGCCTTGGAACGCAATTCAACGAATCGATCGAGCGAAAAAAAATATACAAAAAAAAATTAGATCGTCGGACGATATTTAAGATAATCGATCGCGTTGGCCGCGTACACAAACGCCTCCAAAGCGGATCGATCGTACGATCGTGTAATTCGTTTTTCATCGTTCGCTCTGCGATCTGGTTCGTTCGTGGATCTGCTATAAATTCAATTAAACCGAGAACCATACGAGTCGCACACGCTTCCCGGCGTAATTAGTCGAGAGCTCGTGGAACGAATGAAATAAGGATGGAAACGCGGCGATCTTATTATTTCTAATTATGGATGGCGGTTAACCGCGTTATTGATTCAACGGGATAACGCGCAAGGTAGACGGGGGTTGTTCTGGTGGACGAAAAACCGCGGCAGACGCGATCTCGTTGCTTCTCGGTTCTGTTGGCTTCTCGTTGCTTCTCGATTCTGTTGGCTTCTCGTTGCTTCTCCCGGCTCGATGGATGGCTTCCGCGATGCCGTTCATCAGGTCGAGTAACGAGCTGCGGTAACCGCGTTACGTTCCTACCCAATGTTCGTCGAGAATTCTCGCATGAAGACGTACGAGCGAATAAACCATTCGGTTGGGCCGCTTATTAAGAAACCACCGGTGGGAGCGCGTGCGGCCAGCCCTGCTCAATTTTACGAGACCGCAATGGCCTATTCTACTCCTGGCCTTCGATCCTCTTCTTCCAGTGAGACGAAACGGCTGATTGTGAGAAACGTGTATACGATCGTGTACGTGAAAAACAGTTAGAATCGACGACAGGTTGTCAATAGGCTTTGTAGGTCACGTAATTGGAGAAATCGTCGAATTTTTTGCGAAAGTGATCGACGCATGGTCAAAATTGAAAGTGATCGATTAATTCGGTATACAGGAAATCGTTAATGGGACAAAGTGTTGGCGGGGTTTCGTCCAACGATTTTTTTACACTACCTTATCGACAGGTTTGGAGAAATTGTTGAACTTTTGGAGAAATTTATTAAGTTACACAGCAGAGGTCGGTCAACGATCAAGTTGAAAATGACAAATTAACTCAATGTTGAAGTAAACGTGGTAGCGTAGTTGGTTAAAGTTCATTAGAGAGTAGTCGTTAGTGGGATGTTGCCAGTTATGCAACCAGAGTTTGACCCTATCAGTTAAGGGTTAATAATTGAGGAAACGAGCGTGAATGCTTGTCAGCGTTTCACGGCAGATTTCTCAGATGTATAATTTCTATTTAGAGACCGGCAATTATCGAATGCTGGCCGTAAGGGAAATAGGAAATCTATGATCAGACTAGGTAAATTTGTTATCCAATTAAACACAACCATGCAACTTTTGTTACTTCTTATTTGATTATATGTTAACGAATTACTAATGGAAAACGTGGATTTTTTCCGCAGTCCTCCTTCGATTACACGGAATTATGTCCCGGTGGAACGGCCGCTGGAACCGCTGTTGTCCTCGAGAGCGGCGCGGTGATACATCATCAACCGTTGCAGCTGCAGCTACAGCAAAGCCACGCACAAGCGCAAGTGCAACGCGGTGCTTTGGTTTCCTCCGCGGCGACCAATCCGAACCCTAACCCGAATCCTCCGAGGTCGCGACCTTGGCACGATTTCGGCAGACAGAACGACGCGGACAAAATCCAGATACCAAAAATGTAAGTATTTCGTACGCCATTTCCATTGATTTAAAAACGATCCAAGACCAAGATTATCTTTCACGTTCAAGCAAATTTAAACAATTTTCCTCGTGCTATTTTCCTTTGTGCTATTCCTTCGTGCTATTATCCTCAAAGACTCGAAAGATATTAGCACGAACGAATTCCGTGAATTTTAGTCAATAGGAACTTGGTAATAGGAATTGCCTATTTTACAGACAATCTTAATATCTCCCCAGAAACCTTAAAACCCTTAACGTGTTCGAGATGAACACCGTCATTCTCTGCCAATGAAAACATCAAAGAGTCTGCTGAGAGGACAAACTTACGAGATCTGTCCTGTCTCGCTTATCTTGCCAACAGATTTTCGAATATCGCCAAACCCTAAAACTCTTGACGCGCTCGAAAAGAGCACCATCGTGCTCCCCGCTAATGAAAACAAGTAGAAAGAATCTCTTGACATTAAGAACAGACGAACACGTTGCTTCGTAACCTACACAGAAGTTGTAATAAGCTTACCAGGTAGGCGTCGCGCGTCGGTGTGGAGAACAGGAGCAGAGGGGCTCGCAGGCCGTTCACCCGGGCCAGGCTCGGTTATCGGCTCGCATGCACCGCACTGTCCCGGTTGTTCTCCACCCGGTGACCAACGCGACGGAAAAAACGCGGCGAATACAAAACCGCGACGCGTGTCGTCGCGCAAGATAAAGATAATAGGTCGGCGGCAGAAAGTTCGATGGTTGTACGCACGATAGGCCGCCACCGTGGAAAAGCTTCGCTCGGATAAGGATAATCACGCCTTTTATTTCGCTTTTCGCGGTACTATATTTAGAGCGGCTAACCTAGGTTAATCGCATCCTCGTCTCGGCTGAAACTGGTAGCTGGGCTCACGTTCGTCGCGTAATCGGTTGTAGAAAATAGCTTGGAAATTTTCATCGTGAAAGGTGAAAACGATGATAATTAGCTAAACGTTTTGCTTCGGCATATTGAGATATAATTTATGCTCGGTACTGCTCGATTTTCTAATTTGACGATCAAAGCCGGTATTATAATTGAATTTGATCTTTAACTCTTCGTTCGGCGGATTCTTTCGCTTTCTAAAAATGCCAAGTGAAGATTTCAAGATACTAGTCGTGATGAGAAACACGACGTTTCCTAGTAGGCGCGTGAATCGGTATATAAAAAATTCGAAGACAATTAGATGCATCTTAGTTACGTCACGCTGACTGACGTCATTCGTGCGGCATATTTGCAACGAAAACCGCAAAATATTCAGATTCGAGAAACGATTTCTTCAAATTAAGATTCTTAAGATTCAATAAAAATAGAATTATAAACCACATAAAAACCATATAACACTGTCAACGTCGTGTAATTATATACCCATTACCTCTCTGTTTGTCCAGTACCGATTAGAAGAAAAATATCACACTGATTACAAGCGACGTTACCGTAATTGTAGCTTAATATATGAAGATTAGAGACTTCTTAAGAAAATAATCAGCAAAATCATTTGCACACGCGCTGTGGCCATGATCGAATTCTGATACATTTTTTACAATCGGCCGTTGATAAATCAATATGTTATTACAACTGTCAATATACCTGCGTCAAATTATTCAAATCGATAGAAGAACAATTAGTATTAATACGCCGGTCTGAACGCAGATTCTCCGCCTATGGGTTCAAGTACCACCTGGAGTCACCAATTAGCACGTCGCAACGTCGCGAGGACGACAGAATCACGTACATCAACAAGGGACAATTCTATGGGATCACGTTGGACTACGTTCCTGATCCGGACAAGCCAACTCTAAAGGCCGGACAAACAGTTAAGGTAATGCTAAGCATCGTTTAAAAGGATATTTTGTATCTTCGATATTTACCATAAATCTATCAATTACGTGGTTAATCATAATTACTGAATAATAGGATCATAATTATTCGTTATTTCCGGATCTACTTTGAAAATTTTAATTTTCAATTAGTTGATCGGTCACTTCAGAATGATGTAAGCTTAATCGGTAGAATAAAAATGTAATCAGAACAGGCTGTAATTATGAGATAACGCGACGTTTTCGCTTAACGATAAACGATAGTGGTATAAACGCAACCATGTCATTACGCGCGGATCGATCGTACGTGCATGTAATGTCCCGAAGGTAAAAAGAAAGATTAATACAAAAAAGGAAAAGAAAAAGGAAAATTGAAATAAAAATGTTACGTAACGCTGTTGAAAAAAGACAATGACCAACGCAAAGACACACGCGCCTTTGATTGCGAGTGTTTCAAAGTTAACAATCGCCCTCTAGCGTTCACCATAATGGCGGCGCACAGGAAACATCGTGCTATGTGGCGCCAAAAAACTCGCGACTCTAAAGTATAACATGACACGCGTGCAATATACGCGATCTATAATATCGTCGCGCGAAACGCAGTGGTATTGCTCTTAAATCGCATTAGGACTGCGCATAACATTACGCTTCGACTCCTACGAGAGATAGAATTCGCGCAGCTCGTCGAGAATCGAAAGAAGAAGTCGGACGAGGTCGTTTGTTCTCGCGACTCTAATTGGCAGCATGGCGCACCGTTAGCAATTTCCATTCTGATAAAGCTGCCGATTCTTTTCTCCCCCGCCCCCTTGCTCTACCTCTTTCGCTAGAAGTTACGACTTCCTCGTTAATTGCTAATCGAGAGTCTAGCCGCTCGTAGTAACTCGAGCGAACTAGCTATACACGCGAACAGGGAGCCGCGAGTACAAACTCACCTCTTATCCGTTCGCTTCCCCTCTACGTTACTCTTTACTATTTCACTTTATTTGTACTTACGTTCAGCCTCGTCGCTATCCTTTTCCCCTGCTACACTCCAATCCACTCCTGCACCGTTGTTTTTCCTCTCTCCTATCTCTGTCGATATCCAGTGGCGATCAGCCTGCCCTCTACTTTCTCTGTCTCGTACAACTCCGTTTTCCTTGTAGCACTGTCTTTCTTATTCTTGCTCTTATCTTATTCACTTCGTACACTGTATACCATTCGTTATGTTTAAAACTCAATTTCAACTTCGAATACGATTCGATGTTTAAGACTCCTGAGTCTTGAATCTTGATAGATTTTTTGAGTCTTTGGAGCTTCGAGAGTCTTGACTGATTTCAAAGTTTTGAAAGATCGGTATTACATTTTTTGTACGAAGGGAAAAAACGTGACAAGTCGCATTTCGAGCGTTTCATAAAAGCAATTTTTAAACTCGATATATCGCAATAAGACAGCCATCAAATTGTCAAAACTTCAAGGCCAACCGCGACGCAAAATTTAAAAGTTTCAAGTACCAAATCATGTTCGAAATGATTCGAAACTTTCGCAACGTGTGTTCTATCTTTCGCAGACCGATTCCTTTCGTATCGAACACTTTCTCCGTCTTTCTTTACGATGTAAATTTTACGCTAACCTCGGTCCGCCGATAAACTTGTATTTCCTCGACGAGCGCATTTCTTCGCCCATTCACCCGAATCACGAAAAATCCCTACCGGCGGCGTCGCTAGCGAACACGAGTGCGCACCGGTCTGCGCAGTGAAGCGTGCTTCTGTCGCGGCAGCCGATGTCACGCTCGCGTGAAGCCTGCGTTATCATTGGCGGCCGAGCAACGCTGATTTTTCATCAGCCAACCCCCGACAGATACGCCGTCGAACGGTTGCCTGATTCTAAATTATTTGTCGGCAATCTGTACGCGGCACACGGTACAAACGTTAACCCGCGAAAACGGCCCGGAGACACATGTTGTAAACTGGTCCGCGAAGGTTAACGTTATCTGATCTCGTGGCTTAAACGGCGGGACAATAAGGAACTGGACAAACACGCGATAGAGGTCTCTATTTGGTCGCACTGGTCACGCACACTCCACAATGTCCTCTATTGTAAATTCAATGATAACATTCTCTTAAATCTCTATAGTTCAATAACGTTCGTCTTGTTATTTTTCGTTGAAATCTCGAAATCTTTCTTTCTTTCTCCTACTCTACGTGTCTACTCTATATCCTTATATCGAGCATTTTCTATCGCAATATCAATGTTTATAAATCGCTGGAATATTCGAGAATCTATGAAACTCGAGCTCGTTGGAGCTTACGACGGTCACTTTTTAATCAATTCTTCGACAAAAACGACTACGGTCGTAAAGGTTCAAATTCTCTATACAGCCTCACTATCGAGAAAGGTATTAACGGTCTCACGTGTGTCTCTCTCTCTTGAATTAATCACCATGAACTCGCCAAATACATTCTATCTTAGTTTACCACGCAATCTTTAACACTCAATAAAACTCTCTCGCACCCTCGAGCTACGATCTCGTATACCGAAACGTTATACCCATAATTACAGTGACGCGACGCATTATAAACGATCGAAGACCGCCATATTAATCGAAAGATGGCGTCGTTCGATTAGTCGCTCGATAGCGGACGCGAAGGGTGCAAAAGAATGGCGGCAAAATTGTCTCTCTATGTCTTTCTCAATTAATCAATGTAATTGCACCTCGCGCGTTCGTTACATTTTTACCAATGAATCACGACCGCTCGGCTAGACACGTTACCGACGGAAAAACGTTGAGAACAAGGTTATCTTGGGATACACGGTCGTTTATTGGGAATTAGCAGTGTCGAATGGTGCAATTTATGCTACTGGATTATACGGTACGGCGTGATTTATACACACGTTCCTGTATGCGCGCGGTCGTTCGCTCGAGCGTGTCCTCATGTCGCGCGAACGATGCCACGCTCACGCGAATTTCGCGTGCCGCGCGACCGGTGCGTCAGCAGATTCCGCGACGGTGTTCCGTTACCGACCGAGTATTGTCTCGTCACCCGACGGATCATTGTGGACAAATGATAACCGGGAGACGCGTCATGCTCGTCATTATGCGTAGAATTTGAAAAATCTCTCACAACCAGCCACAACCGCTCATTGTAGCCTGTCCGTGTCGGAATCTATAATCTGCGTTACATAATTATACGCTACCGTGTAATTTATGATCCGTGTAATCACGTGTGCGCTCGAGCCCACTTCTGCATAGCACCAACGAGAATCTAAAATTCTGAATTTTCGATTGACTTTTTCGCGAATTATTTCCTGCATCATTTCTTTGATGTGTATATTGTATCATGTAATTTTTTAATTTTTTTGCACTCCAAAGTTTCCTATATTTAATTTTGACGTAACACGATGATCTTGGCTGTTAGTGCAATGTAAAGACCAGCTGAGAAATAAGAGAGGTAGTTCTATATCTTGACAAATCGAAACAGTGAAGAAGAGATGGAATAAATACGTATTTTTATTCCGAGCTTCAAATTATAGTCGCTTTTGTGCTCGCACAGTGTTTCTGTATGCTTATCCCTGCGCCAAGCGTTGGTAACGACCACCTTCCGTCTTAATGCGAGTCCGCTCACACCTGATCATTATTACCGCCAGTTCCGTGCCTATTTAGATCTCTAGATATCAAGTGTTGGTTGTAAACAGATCAGTGATTTCGCCTCGTACTATCCGAGCCTGTCAAATGGAATTGCGGAACACGATAATAGGTAGAATTATAAACTAAATTTATCTAAAACGAAGAGAAAGAAACATGTGAAAATAGTCATTGAAAAAAGATGCCTGCTTTATTCTAACCCTCAAATTCTATCCTCGGGGTAGTGGGAATAAAGAAACAGGTATTGCAGGAGTTAGTAAAATGTAACGGCGAAAAAGTTGTTTAACCCGTTGCTGAAAAAAGATAAGAAAGACAAAAGTAAACGCGTCAGCGGAAGCCATTCATCTGCCCTTATAGTATCTCGCTTAATAAAGTACTTACAGTGTTTTCTTGATGTTTTGTCGCGCAGAGCGTGGTAATGTTGATGTTCCGAGAAGAGAAGAGTCCAGAAGACGAGATTAAGGCGTGGCAATTCTGGCACGGAAGGCAACATTCTGTCAAGCAACGTATTCTCGATGCTGGTAAGTAAAGCGTGCAGAATCACCGAGTTTTCAGTCATCATTAAAACCAACCTCATGAACAAATAACCCAGCACCGTACCGGCCATTCCAATTACCTCCTAATCAGTTCGCGCATTCATCAAACGAAAAATAAATCTCACGCTATAATAACATTGTTGCATTGCATAATTTACATATGTCGTTTGATATTTTTTGCGCAAGCCGCTCGATAGTAGTGGGATCGCCTCGAGGTTGGTAAGATTAAATTACAAAACCATACCTATCGTTGATCATACCCGTGTAGTATCTACGTACGTAGAATCGAAAAGAAAACGAAAATCACGCGCCCTTTCGAGGCATCGTAGAATGATTTGCAACTCTGACAACAATCTACACCATTACAGACACGAAGAACAGCGTGGGACTGGTGGGCTGCATAGAGGAAGTTGCACACAATGCGATCGCCGTTTATTGGAACCCACTCGAATCCTCGGCGAAGGTACGAGAGAGTCCTTCATCATTCATTAAAGAGATTCCATTTGCATTTAACGATCTATGGGAGACTTAAATGGAACTGTGCTTATTCATGCACCGCAACAATCATACGATAAAGGTCTCTGTATTTTATCCGAATGATTTTCATGTACTCTCTACGTTGCAGATCAACGTGGCGGTACAGTGTCTCAGCACCGACTTCTCCAGTCAAAAAGGCGTAAAAGGTTTGCCTCTGCACATCCAGGTGGACACGTACGAGGAACCGCCACCCCATGCCCACACGTACACACCACCCTCGCATCGTGGCTATTGCCAGATCAAAGTGTTTTGCGATAAGGTACCCAGTTTTTCTTTTTCTCTTCTTGCGCCTTCGAGTCTCGTTACGTCGTACGTTTAACCGACGATTCGAACAAAATTACGAGAACCAACCGATCTCATGAATCATCCTGGTGTTATCTACTTACAGGGAGCTGAAAGGAAGACTCGCGACGAGGAGAGGAGAGCAGCAAAGAGGAAGATGACGGCCACCGGTAGGAAAAAGCTGGACGAGCTCTACCACTCCGTCACGGAACGCAGCGAATTCTACTCCATGGTCGATCTTCACAAACCTCCCGTCCTCTTCTCACCACCAGCGGAACATACCATAGACAAGGTACTTGTCGAGACTTCTGATCGTACAGAAGCTGAAGAAACTGTTTACAAATAACTATTTATCCTATCTTTTATCTGCTGCTCCTTTTGTATTTGAAATTATGTATGCAGATACGAGCATGACGAGCATGCTTTTTTCAAAGAATTAATAGTCTATCAACAGAATAATATTGTATCTAGTTTGCAAACACTTTTTCCTTTTACCATAATGCAAAGCATTACTCTGACGTCTCGAACATTAATACCTTCACGGACACCCACACACAGTTTGACTCGCGATCGCTACGCCAACGGAAGCCGTGAACGTGTTACTTGTTCGAGCCCGAGGCCTCGAAAACCGGCAAGAATTGTAACAGCTTGCAATTGGCTCTGAACGCGAACGAAAACGAAACTAACCAAATTACTCAGTGAAATGCAGCCCCAGATATGTCTGCGTAGTATCCACCACAATCCTCTGCTCTCAACACCGCCAAAATTCTCCACTAATCGCAACTTTTACATCGCCATAACAAAAACCGTAATAGTTTCCGGGAACGAGCCGAAAAGTTAGCCAATCATTCAACACCTTAGGCAAACACAGAATTCTCTGAACTTGAAATTCGTAAGAACTTATAAACGCTCGATAGGAGACGAAACTAAATCATTCGACTCCTATAAAAAAGTGGCTAAGAAAACAAGTACATACCTTGCATTACGAAAACGATGGATACAATATAGACAATGTGACAATTTATAGTGAAAGAAAAAATTATTTGTACGCGATTGAAATGTGGAAATAAAACAAATATTTTCTATATTTTAAATTCCAATATCTGTAACTGTATATGGTACACAGACGCTTACCGTAATAAACGTATACAAGGACAAAGGTTAATCCGCAGGTACGAAATAACATCAAAGGAAGATGTTAAACAAATTTTGAGACAGATTTCTTTACAAAATTAATATATTATCCACGCCCAACAGATTGTAGTCAACTGTTTGTCATAAACAGAAACCCACGGAGTGTTAATTATAATACTGATGGACGTTAAATAACAGTGCTATACAAACAGCTCTATTCTAACATCAAAATGTTACCACTGTGTGAATCTTGTCTTGTCAGAATTTAGCAAACAATTTCATTTACAATTGCGTAATATACAGTTACATGTAATTCAATTTATTCAATGATATAGAAAACATTCCTCTTTTGATTTCTTCTTTCCAACTGTACGAATACTTTTGTCCCTGAGTGCAGCTCGTACCACGGATAGTAGCTCGTTCGAAAAGAGATAGAAAAAATATACAATATGTTTCTTGTTCCACGACAGTTCTCTACGATGGAGTTGTCGGGCTTCTATGGAGGTGGCGGCGGGGGCGGTGGCGATACAGACACATCGTCCCTGAGTAATGGCGAGGGCGGAGGATTGAAGGCAGGGGGCAGCAGCCCTTATCCTGCCTGCGGCAGACCAAGCTTGCCAGCCCTCAAGTTCCACAACCACTTTCCGCCCGACAATCTAACTAGCCTGCACGACAAGAAGGACTCCTTGCTGATGCAGGTGCAGGAGCTTCAAGGCTCGGTGCTGCAGGGAGTGCAACAAGCAGGTCTAGCCGGGACGGTGGTATCCGGGGTTGGAAATAGACTACATCTGCAACAGCAACCGCCCCATCTACGTCCAGCAGACGCCGAGGAACGAGTGATGCTGTACGTCCGCCAGGAGTCCGAGGACGTGTACACACCGCTGCACGTCACGCCACCGACCGTTCAAGGACTGTTGAACGCTGTAAGAAATGTCAAGGATTTTTGTATAGAGCACACATTACATTGTCCAAATAGCACCGACACTGTCAGTTAAAACACACACGTAGATCGCTGCTCGTTGTCAGCCATTCCACGAATGAAAAAAATTCATCCTGATGAAACGCGAGAAGTTTAACCAAACGGGGTTTGCATTTGATTAATCGTAGCATTAAGACGCATTAAAGGTCGCGGTGAATAGGTGATCTCTAGATAAAGAGATACATCGAGAATGTCGAATGAAAGTTGTCTCTCGACGAAGGTTTCTCTTTCCTGGAAATTGAGGTTCAGTTTCTTCGAAAATGAAGCTTCGAACGAGGTCGCTATAGTCTACTTTATTCTCGGCACACTTGTTCGACCAGGATTTTCAATAACTCGTCGCGGATACAGTGGAACGACTGAAGGATGAAAATACACACAATCGCCGACAGATAGCGATCGAAATGCTTGCAAATCGTAACCATGTCGATCAACGTCGAAGCTCCTGCGGTGGACGCTCGAGTCGGTTCCTAAAGGGCAGGAAAATGGTAGCGGTAAAATCACACGAGTACGCGGCGTACTCGCAGAAATGACAGCTAGGAACGTTGCATAAGTGAGCCACGTTAAGCCCGGGTGCGTTCGTGAGCGGCGATATCGCTCGTATTCGTCGTCTGTCTCTATTTATACCGACGAGTACGTTTCGAAACTGGCACGGTAACAAATCCTCGGGTAGAAAGCGACACGCGGAACGTTTCGACGTTCGCGACGTAAACCGGCGATATCTTGACGTGGCCAATTTATCACATTTCCACGGAGCCGTGTTCGATTTGATGCCTGTACCCCCGGTATGAATA
This sequence comes from Bombus waltoni, assembly GCA_014737395.1. Classification (NCBI taxonomy): domain Eukaryota; kingdom Metazoa; phylum Arthropoda; class Insecta; order Hymenoptera; family Apidae; genus Bombus; species Bombus waltoni. The sequence goes on from JACXII010000013.1 coordinate 885,907, forward strand.
ATGAGTGATGCGCGAGAATAACACGAGATATACAAGATACACACCCATATGATATATATGTGTATATATATATATACATATATATACATACATATATTATATATACATATATTATATAATATATAGGTATAAATGTTAGCTATGCATGTAAGGGCATATTACACCATTTTATTAATACCTGTTGCACCGTTCCATTACGCTGATATTAATATTAACGCGCATGCATCACTCCTCCAAAATCCTTACAATAATTAATACGGATCGGAGCGCGGTGAATCACGCGCACGGATCATTAACCCCTGCGATCGCGAGATCGATGGTTTCGACGTTAGAGGTGCCGTTCTTTATATTTTCTTTTTTTCTTTTTTTGTCTTCTTAACATTGTACATTATTGACCAACTGTACATGTACGCAAGGTCGCATTGTTGTAATAACGATGAGAAGTGGCAGAAGAAAAAAGTGGAAAGAAAATCTATCTTTTACCGCGTCCTCCTTTCTCTCCGTAAATCGTACATTTGTTGTTGCTTCTACAGAAGTTATTCCCTTTCTCCATAGCAAACCGATCATGTTAGCCAATTTCCGTTGAAACTGATCAATGAATTCTTTGATCTATGTATAGGAAACGGAAGATCGCAATTTTTTCTCCGCGTTTCTTACATTTCTTCTCTCCTTATTTTTTATTTTTTTTTTGTTTTTTCATTATTTTGTCTTCGCTTCTTTCATCCTTTGTCTTGCCCGTCAACTTTATTCTATCCCTGATATCTGTCGGTCTGTCCGTTTTCACTGAGCGTCTCACGTCGTAATAAAAGAAAAGATATTAAGAAAAAGAACCTCCTCGGTTATCGAGCACGAGTACCCAGACCGATGGTCCGCAAGCACTGTCAAAATTCTAATGTTCTACTTTTTTCTATTTTACAGATTGAGTCAAAGTACAAAATTGCATCCTCGAGTATTAATAACCTCTATCGCAAAAACACAAAGGGGTAAGTTTAGTAGAGTGTCATCTTTACTTGCATGCACCGCCCACACAGTAGTGCATGCCATAACGGTGACATTGCCTGACTCTCTCCGATTGCCTGGTTTGCTAGTCTCTCCCTAACTTCCGGAATCGACACTCCACCCTCTATACCTCCTATACAACGCATTCGATAATATTTCTCTCTCTCTCTCTCTCTCTCTCTCTCTCTATCTATCTATCTATCTATATATCTATATATATATCTATCTATCTATCTATCTATCTATCTATCTATCTGTTTATCTATCTGTTTATCTACCTCTCTATCGCCCGTATATTTCTCTGTCTTTTCCGATACTCGCTTCTTTTCTCGGTTGCCCTCACCGCTCTGATCTTTGGTCGCTATTTATTATTTGGTCTTTTTCTAACGTTGTTCACCACCATACCATTCGTTCATCCTGTAGAATCCTTGTCGTCGGCCACGCTGATTCAACGTCAGAGCACTCGTGTGTCTCCCTCGACTTCGCCAGACTAATCCACTAATCTCTCTCGTGTCCTTTATTTTTCTTCTGTCACGACCGCTCACGCACGCCTGTCTGCTCGCTTCTCTAGACGCCTCGCCTCGCCTAGTGGACCAATGCATGCCTGTATACCTCTCAAACGCATCACGCACTTGGCTCGCTTGAGTCGCTGTGCTTCTCGCGTACTCCTCTTATTTCGTTCTCTCCTTTCTCTCTTTTTGGGTTGCGTGGTCTTTCCTTTTTACACGGAATAGCGTCCTGCTTGCTGTTTACTTTGGTTCACTCTTCGATGACTTTGGAACCACGGCGTTGATGCGGTCGACAGATTTGCCGATACTTTTTCTTCAGTGTGGAGAAAGTACCAAGCCTGTCGTACCACGAACGCGACCAAAGGTCCCATTAACCGTACTCTGCTTAAAATATCAATCGTCACACGAAACGAAAACAAGCCCAGACAGAATGCGACAGAATTGCTTCCTGCCCCTCAACACGAAACACAAAAAGTAATCGAAATCTCTCGTTGTATCGCCGTATCGCCCAATAATTTCATATTTCGCTGATTCTTTCAAACAGCGCCGTCCCTTTGTTTCGCCGTTCTATTTACCGCCGAATATCCTCCCTCGATTTTAAGCAGGGTAACCTCGAGTCACCTTGTTCCATCACTTCCACTATTTAATCATCCTTTTCTCCTCTTGTTGCAGAATTACAGCGAAAATTGACGACGACATGATCCGATATTACGTGGACGAGGACCTGTTCCTCCTGGAGGTGACCCACTCCAGAGTAAACCCAGATCCGAGCAACGAGCGTAACCCAGCCAATCCTGGGTCGCCAGGTGACCCTGGCGATCCCGGGGATCCACCAGCCACAGCTGGATACGACGTCACCCTGATCGAGCTACCATCGTCGCCGGCGCACATAGCTCACTCGCCGCTCACGAATTCCGCGCATGGCCACGCGCACGTTCACGAGAGCGGCAACACGTGAACCGTCCGTGCCGCCAAACACGCAAGAGAAAAGGACGAAATAATGAAATTAAAATGAACAGAAATTAGCGTACGTGGCTCTCGTCGTTTCGCGTAAATAAGTCTGAGATGGACAAAAGCAGCCGTCGATGGTCGCGAGGAATCGTCGACCCGGTGCAATGTGAAAGGATAAATTGGACAGTTCGACGGGAGAAAGCTCTTCAGGGACCTGCGTTCGAGAAATCATTCGAGGATAGCGTTCGAGTGCGACTTAAGAAGCGGAAGAGGAGATAGAAGAGGTAGAAGACGAAGAAGAGGAAGAAGATGTTTCGATCTAGTGGATGATAATCGTCACTTTACCCCACCAGTGCTTGTATTTAAGAAATAAGTTCGTAGAGGTTGGAGGAAGGTAGAGAAGAAAGGGAGAACAATAACGTTCCGACGTGTAAATCGGACTGACAAGTACGAAAAGGATACTCGGAACTGTTCATCGTACCGTACATTGTAAAAGATGTCAAAAGTAGAGAGGAACGTTCGTTAGTTGATAGCGACCGTCTTGTGCAACGTCTTGAACGATCTTGTCTGTTTTCATAACGATATACAGGTGGTTTCGCCGATGTAGAGAATTTCGTGGACACGGAGTGGTGTCTGTTCGATTGTACTTGATCTCGAAGAGATGTCGAAGCTTTATTTACGATACCGTTTTCCTCTCTTTTGTATCTGCCGAGTTTTTCGTAGAAATAGTTATGTCGATAACAAGGCTCTTTTTGGTCAGAGATAATCCATGAAAAGAAACGTACCTCGTGTGCACGAAACATGTAGCGATCGAACAGCCTGTATTCGCGTAAACGTCTTCGATACGAAGCACAAGATCGAAACCAGAAATTACATTCTCTAGCCGTACAAGGCGACTCGTTATTTTATATATATTTTTCTTTTTTGTTTGTTTTCACTTGTGAACAATTTATATCGATGGTTGTTAGCTTATAGAGTTGAAACGTTGCCGTCGTAATTGAACACGATGGCTACATGTAAATCAATCAAAATTGATTTAAGAAATTCCCGCCCTATCCCCGTTAAATATTAAGTTATAGATTTATAGATTTATATATATATATATATATATATATATAAAAATATATTATATATATTATATATAGATACGCATGACGTATAAATGTATATGGAAAGAAAATGCCACTCTGTTTTATCGTATCGTCGGTTTTAGAGTTTAGAGACTTGTTTATACGTTTTTCAAAAGAACCGATGGTCGGTGTTTCTTTCGACTGGTCGACGTGCACGAAGCAAGCTTATTTTATACCAAGACTTGTACGTAGAGCTAAAGAAGTATAACTCTGAACGTCGCCATTCCAAGATAGATGGGTGCCATCGAGCATTTTAATCTCTTTATAGTGTATACGCTCATACTACGTTCAGCGATATTGTAAGTTCTGTCTGATTCTTGATTAGGATTCTCGAACAGACGCGATAGTGTCATATCCCATTTGAAGGTTAAAGACTCTTCTTTTGCATTTCCAGCATTCCAGGTTAGTCGAAGAAGCTCGCCTTCTTCCATCAACTGTCCATCTTTTGTATCTCATGCGTTATTTATACCGAGTTAACCCGAGAATCCGAGTAGAGCCGTGTAATACATCGATTAAGGTATCCCTTAGGTACTTCGCTATCATTCCAGAAACCTCCTGAGTATCCCAGGATCCTTTGATATTATACAAAGAGCAAGTATTACTCTCACTGAAATACGTAATTTCTTTTTTTATTTTTCGTTGAGATCGATCACGAAGAGAGGATAATAAATACACGTTTAGAAGATTAGTAGGTACGTTAGATATCCGATGGAATTGACACGTCATTGCAACGAGCATTGCAATATTTAGAGTAGACTAATATAGACGAATACGTTATATTGGTATCTGTAACGAGTTTCTTAAGAGCGTTCCTTTCACGAACGTTAGACAATCCTTTGAGAACAAGCCTCTATTTCGATATAACGAAACTGTTCAAACGAGTGTATTGATAAAATAAGAAGGAAGGAATTCTAGAAAATATTTCGAAAGAGTACGTACTATGATCATCGAAGAATATTAGCTTTCATTTTTACGATTCAAGACTGTCCATAGAAGTCGTTCTCAAAGGGTCCAGCAGCTATTTATAACGTGTAAGCCCCGTGAAACCCAAGTTTATCTTGATTACGGCAGGATACAGAATGTACACAACGAACATAATCAGTGACTCTAATCAGTGCAACGTCGTTGCCGTAGATCCAAAAACGAGCGGCAAGGTGTAGGAATTGTCAATAGCCTGTGGTTATGTATCGTTCTCTTTCTTTCTTTTTCATTTTTTGTTCTCCTTTTTTGTATTAAGGTGAAACAACGTTAACGTGCCACTGGTGAAAGCGAACACTGATTTCGTAGTCACGTACATCTCGTGATTTTTATTGTAAAACCACGCTCGTATACATGTACACATACACGCACACATCTACACACGCGCATATACACCGTTCATCAGCTATAAAAGTTATAAAACAATAATTAGTTCGCATTTAGGTTGGACTAGAGAGCATCGTGATCGCGACACACACCACTGTTGTCCTCGTTTTTGTTCTTGAGTGAAACGACACAAAAACGAAAGGAGAAGGAAGAGATACTTAAATCATATACACACCCTATAAATAATATCACGACACCGATATCAAAGCAAGGATCAAAATACGCTTGTAAAATGCATATTATTATATGAGTACTATATTTTGTTACATCTATTGCAAGACAGCATATAGTTTGATATTATTAATATTATTTGATTCTATTGACTAGAGTTACGTAATACGTATATTATTATAATTATAATAATAATTATTATTATTATTTTTATACAAGGGATGCGTGTATTCATGGTGCGAGAATGAGAGTAGAGCTGACAGAGGGGTCGAAACACGGAGGAGAGAAAAATAGTACGAGAGCGAAAGTGAAGATGAGAATGAATGCAAGATTGATCAGTATGCCTGAAGAAGAGTGAGGAGAGAGGAAAAGAATCGTGTTTTACGATCAACGAAGATTGTTAGTGTTGCTCCATGACATTTTTTTTTATTCGTAATCGATATCTTCCCTTTAGCCCATCCTCTACACCCACATCAAACACCATAAACTTTACCCACCCAGAACCTTCGATCGCCCAAATATAATAACTTTCGTCATTTACAGATGGATCTCGCGAGGGATTCGTCGTGTGTGCGTACGAACGGTTTCGTCGATGAACGATTTTTATTGCTATCGTATCATCCCTTATAATCCCTTACGTTTATTGATAATTATTAATTAATGATATATCATGAAAGGCAGCCGTGTTACAGTCACGAGAAGGCCTCGAGATCGTGACCAAGACCAGTGAAGAAACGTTAAAGTTAGCGTAGAAAATTGGTTGTTTAATCGACAATTTTTTTTTTTTTTATACTTTCTTTTCTCCTTGTATTAACATTGGGAACATTGCACGGTGGTATAGAAGCGAGTATGTGGTCTTCCCGTGATCGTTTCCCAGCCGTCTCGATATTGTACTTAAATGACGTAAACGACGATGCGAAACGAATCCACAGGCTTCGCCTTATTTGTTAGAAATGTACCCGTGTAAGAGGAGGAATGTTGAAAACCAGCCGATTTCGGGCTGAGCGCGCGCAGTATACTGTTTTGTTAGAGGATCGTGAAGCCAGACAAGTTGCGGAACAGATAATGATGCGAGAATATCGAAATATAATAGCCGTTTTCGCGTTGTCTTGCCATCGTGAGATTGTGCCAGAGGTGATATTATATTACGCTGTTTATTGCAAACAATAAATATTATATTAGTACGTTTTATAAATTGTGCGTTTTTATTGTCCCTTGGATGGGAAACCAAGACGGGCACTTTTAAAAAATATCTTCTCAAGATCGTGCAGGCTTATCTCAAGGTTTTTCGAAGATTCTTTAAATTTCATGGTTGCTAGAAGATTGTATCAAAATCAATTGGAGGCCGTCCCAAAGCCATTCAAAATCAACTCAAGAAGATCATCTCGTAGTCACTCGGGATCATCATCGAGCTTCTTCAATCCTTTCGAACATCGTCTCGAGGATTTTAAAGGTCATCTAAGAGCATTCCAGGATCATTCCAGGATTGTTAAAGTTTATGTGAAGATCGATTCGATTCCTACGAGTTCAAGATTGTTTAAACGTTCGTTAAATAATTTGATTGTTAAATAAACAAATTTGTGAACAAGTGCAACGTCTCGATTTTGCAAATAAAAGATATAATTTTGTACTATTTGAACACAGTTCTTGTTAATTTGCAGAATGTTTTCCACCTGCCTTTGTGATCTCTTGTTCCATCTCGAATTGAAGAAAAAGTTACAAAGAATGGACTAATGCGAATCCCTTTGGCAAAAGAACAAAGCGCCGACCATAAATTTGGTTGAGCAGAAAGTATCGGATAATTCTTCGAAGTAGTTTGAGGGACTTTTAGTGTCGAAATTTCTTTGGCTGGCTCAAAGTTATTTTTACATCATTCAGTTACAAAAATGGAATTCCGTTAATGTATCGCCCGGCAATTTTTGTTAATCGTCACATCATATTAAAAAGAGTTTAAGTGTATACCGTGATCAACATGGTTTTATCCGATAAAATCTCACATTCTATTCGTTGCCACTTTAGACAGTAATAAGTCAAACATTCAACAGCCACGTATAATTTATAAAATTTACATAGGTTGGAAATACGATCCATAAATTTGATACCTTCTACTGAAACTCGAATACATGCGTTCTCGTCACCAGCCGTGAGAATATAGCATCTATGTGTAGACACTGTAACGATCGTGAAGGAATACACGACCTTGTAATGGGGCACTGGCCTTGTGGTAAATTATCCGCGCTTCATACATTTGTATTACGCCTTTAAACCGTCTTAATTACATACAATTGTTGAAATTACATACGTGCTTCAAATTAAAAAAATATTTTCTCCTCTTGCAATTTCATATAACAATGTCCCATAATGGATAAAAGTTCCATATAATAATATAGCACATTAACCCTTAAGAGTTATCACGAGCGAAAGTTCGCCGCAGCTCACCGTTCTTAAATGAAAAAATTACCAAAGTCGAACAAGTAGAGTCGAACGTTTTATTATCATTCGGTGCTAGACGAAGACTGGAAAAATTATTGTTTGCAACAGTAATAGGGACGATAATATTAAAATAAAATTCTCGCCAGGTGTAATCTCACCTACGATAGCCTTCGAGGGTTAATAACAGTATTCACAAAGGAAGACTCTTAGCTGTTCCATTAATTGCACGCCAAGGATACCACACGATTTGTTTGCAAACATATTTACCAAACCAGCTTTCTTGATTCTCCCAAGACCCGGTTGAGAATCAAGAAAAAGAATGGCTTCGTGCTGTATCTTAATACTTTATAGCTATACAATAAAAAGCAGCCCTATCGCAACCGGTTTCCACGTTCCAGGAGAAGAACCATCGCGATCCAATGGTGGCGTCAATGCGAAATCTTGAACCAAATTTTATGTATGCACCGATAAATGTCGAACGTATCTTACAAATTTGTTCGTCGATTGATCGTTACTGCTCGTACGCTGGTCGTCGAACCTCCATCGACTTCCTTTACGAGTATCGGAGCAATCTCGATAAGGATAACGCTATGTCTGAATATCGGAATTTGATTAAATTAATCTGGCGGAAATTGTTAAGTCTTCTAAATATACAAATTAGATTTTGAAAGGAAATACTATAATTCAGGGTGGGAAAAAACGATGTAACGTTACGTCGAAACAAATTCCATATAATTGCGGTCCAAGTTACAAGTTCGTCCCTCCTTTCCTTTTCTCTTCCAGTTACATCGGTTCGCAATTAAGCGTGAGTCGATAACATCGTTGTAATGTTATTAAAATTCTAACAGCCGATAGACAATGAAACTAAAGTGTTTTTCTGAGAAACAGAGGATCAGCGATGCGAAATCTTCTAATTCCCTCGGTGACAAATGGCTCTCGAGTATTTTGAAAACAGTCCGGTTTGACATATACAATCATACAACGTACAGTCCTTCTGCCCATTATCATACTTTTCTCCTTTCAATTAATTAGCGCAATTGTTAATGGATTTGAGTAGCAAAGAATATTATCCGCTTAAAGAGACTTATCTTAAGAGTAAAAAGGGGAGAAGACAAACTGAAAAAGAAGTCTGTTTCAAAATTTTAAACTCGTTTCAAAGCTACGTCATTTTAAAAGAATTTCATATATATCTTTTAAAGATATTCCCAAAGGTTATGGCACGATTAAATAGGTTTTGCTCGTATTATGAATAACTAAAAATCAAAGCTGAGTCGCAAATCAGGTACGGTAAATAGCTCGGTGACGCAAATTATTAATAGCCTGACTTGGTGGAAAGAGCGAGAGGGTCAGAGGAGAAAAAGTAAAACTTCACCTTGTTTTTTCCTTTCACCCTTTTAAGGGAAAGTTCAATGAACCACGGAATGTGAAGTTTATATCCATCTCAAGGACTGGCACTGTCTTCTTTCGCTCTTTTTTTCTGAATCGCCACCCGTGTATTGCATTTTCGTGAAAAGGATCATTCACGGGTGGCCAAACTAAGCGTAAAAAAAAAAGAAATAAGAGACAATGATACAGAAATATTTCTCGATAAACCGTAAAAATATATTTCTATAATTTCGTTTATCGTTACCTTCTCTGCAATTTCTAACGAATGCTGAATTCTCATTGCCAATACTATTTCCTCGTTAGAGTCTGAAATTTGTGTAAATACGATTTGCCTCTTAAAGGAAAGTTCAATGAACCGCGGAATGTAACGTTTATATCCATCTCAAGGACTGGCACTGTCTTCTCTCGCTCCTTTCTTCTGAATCGCCGCCCTCGTACTGCATTTTCGTGAAAAGAATCATTCACGCGTGTCCAAGCTAAACATAAAAAGGTAGGAAACATTGATACACAATTACTCGGTTAACTGTAAAATACGTTTCTATAATTCTGCTTATCATTACCTTCTCTATAGTTCTTAATGGATGTTGAATTGTCATTTTTGACACTTTTTCCCCATTAGAGTCTTAAATTTGTGTAAATGCGATTCAATTCTGAAACTACTTATACCTTGATCAATTAGTGTCGCGTGACATTTTCATAATTGAGTTCTTTAGGAGGCATGGGACAGACAGCGTTAAAGACTCATAATTAAGAAATTTGAAAGATTTAACAAGTTGCTTGCATTAAAGCACCAATACAGATTCAGCGCGTAGATTACTCCATCGTTGGCACAAACTTGTTTCTTTTATTCTAAATACTCTTCGGTTACGTCCATTAAATTAAACCATCAAACTGAAATATGCCAATTCCAAATATAAAACAGCGCGATAGTTCAGGACCTCCGACCTAAAAGTATAATATCAAATAAATTTTGGCATTTTGGCCAACGTATCACCAAAACTTCTATTTCATTTTCAGATTAAACTTACATTCTTGCTATCCATTTAATTCAATGTTTTAATAATATCGATACACTAAACTTCGTATTATTACGTACTACTACTCAATTTTAACAGTTGGTATAGATCTAGAAAATCACTGCCTTTTCGATTATATCATATTAAAATCAGAATATCAATGAAAACTGATTTACCAAGTTTTACAATATCAAATGTATCGTATCCCGATTAAGAGACGTTAAAAGAAGATTGGGATAGAAAACAGAAAAAAAGTATTTGACCGATATCAAGAAAGCGATACACGCATGGTTTGAAGAAATTCCATTCATTGTGGTCAGAGGGAAATGCACGCGTACGTTGGCATTAGCGATGGTGCACGAGGAACACGCGATTGGCAAGTTCACGGCCGTCCCTTACGTGCAGCCTTCTCCTCGGCCTCTTCAAGGCCAACACGAGGATCGTACTCTCTATGCAAATGCCTATGAACTCGACATTCACGATCAGCACCGGGTTTCATGCGACAACACAAATCAAAGTTAAGCCGGTTCCGTCACACCACTTACATAATCAGCGAATTTCTATTGAAATCTTCTCGACCGCGAATCCAGAACGAATTTTGTCGTACAAATTCCATTATATATTCCTGATTCATATCGACTAACAGTACAGTTGCCCGTTATCGAACGTAGAAATTAGATACAATCATCGAACCGTACCAATAAATCGTATTATCGACAGAATATTCATTATACCGGGAAGGAAAAATGATTGTCAGATGTAACACGCTGTAAAACAAGAGCTCTTCGTGGACGATTGACAGCTGTTCCGTTGTCATTAATCGAATGGTTAGTTGGTTGACCGACCAGTGCTCCGTCTGATCATGTTCGGAACGATAAGAAAAATATCCTTTAGCAACAGAGTGTGATCCATCGTCAATAGAAGCAAAAATCTGTTCGTAAAAGCAAAGTATCGTTTACGTTAGTGAGATTGTCATTTAAATTGCTAGCGATGATGATCTCTGTGTAATAGCCACAAACGAGTGTTATTATTACACGAGCTTATATTTTTGTAACTTACACAACAAATAAAAGAATTCCTAACAAATTGCAGGACGTATAACAAGTCTATCGTAATATGGTGTCTGCAAAGATGTTTTACGCTGTCCGATACCACCACGATGAAGGAAATAAACTATAAAATATAAAAATATAAAAACACGTCAGGTATAATTGAAAACTTAATCGTAAAGAGTAAACAGAGAATCTGTAGGAAGATGATTCACGTTATTATCCGCTGTACCATGGAGCGTAAGAAACTTCCGATACCAGGATAGGCCGAAGCCGGTTGGATCTTTCAATCTGCCAAAAATTAGCATACCGTCAGCTCCGATTCTGGCATCGCGTGGTCCGCCCACCCTTTTTCTTCGCGGTGTGCTCCACGTAGATGCCTCGAGGTGTTCGCGCGCCCGCTAGAAGAAGACGAGAAGAACTCGATGGTGTCTCGTGGCTTGTGTCGAACCTACCGGGGGCAAAGAACAGCGTCGATCCACGAGAGGGGAGGACAAGCCCGTTATAAGCACGAGCACCGGCTATTCAGCAGCTTAGCAACTTAGTGGCGGTCCCAGGATCTCTACCGGTAACACAGAGCCTTGAACATACTTGTGCTCCTTCTCGTTACGCGTTCTTATCTCGCTTGTTTCCGTTTCTCTGGGGATGAACCGACGACATCGAGCGTCGTCGCTAACGACGCTACTGTTGCTCGTCGTACAGACTATTGTTGCAATTTTGTTGATCTCTGGTAGCATAGAAGCTGATGATCCAAAGAGTAAATCGATCGTTTCCGAGTCGTCGTTCGAGGAAGTGCAGCAAGGGGAGGAGGATGATAACGCGGTGATCATTGACGGTGAGTGTCAACGGGTGGTTTCCTCAACCTATACACAGTTCAGTTCGTTGCAATCCATAATCGAATAAACTGAGTAGGTAAGAATTTTTGAGGATTGCTCGACATCGTTAAACTTTCTGCAAAATTAATTCGCATGCGTCTTTTTGCAAAATTAACTCGCATGCGTCTTTTAGCAAAATTGATCCGTATACGATAGAAAACTTAACTAAAGAGCAGACTGTTTCAGTCTTCGGGTAGTTATACGTTCACGAAGATGTTTGAACAGAGTAACTAATGGTAGCAATTAACGTCGATTAGCCTGTCACGGTATCGTTGAGTGCCTCGCTGATGGCTGAGTATCAATCATTTGGAAGGATCGTGACTGGAGGAACGGAGATGGGGAACTCGTTTGGGTTCGTTGCACGAAATCACGGTGGCATTCGAATTTGCTCGTCGCTATGATAACGATACGTGAGAATTATCGAAGGCGAGTTGCCACATGTGATCGATCATGCGTGCGTTCCATACACGGCGAACGGAAGTCTTCCAGGCGCGCGTATCGCCGTATGTGTGCACCTGTGTGTCAGCCTGTGGGTCAGCGAACTCGCTGTCAAGAATCTGGATGGAATTCTATTGTCATACGACTGTCTTGATCGCTCGGTTTAATAACATTCGATGATATAACGAATTGATCTTGATCTTACCGGAAGTGAAGTGGGTTACTCTCTGAATCTGTATAGCAATTAAGATTTCTTGTACAAATCGCGTGCAACGTTATAAGATTATGTTTGCATCGTCGAGATTGACGTGTATCTACGTGTATATCGATAAAGTTGTTAGAACATTACAGATTATTTGATCTCAATACTGCTACTCCAATCGATGTTGTCGCTTTGACGAGACACAACAAATACACGTTTTTCTTGTTACTCCTTTTTATCTTTCGATAGTACAAAGATCGATGAAGGAAGAAACGACAAAATAAAAAAAAATAGGAAGATTCGTCAAGTATCAATCGCATTGTTTTCTTGCGAACATGTCACGCAGATGCATACCATTACACGACACGGACAATCTGCATTCATTACAACGGTAGACGATGTGTCATTCTTTGTCAGACATTGTTCATTCACACATGTAAACACGGTTCTACGTGCTGTATTCTTGGTGTAAGTAGATTCTTCGTTAAACACGTTCGTAAACCGATCACGAACAACTTGGAAAAAGGCGAGCGATATTAGCATTAGAAAAGAAATACCTAACCGACGAAATAATTAATTTTGTCATTTAAAATACGACGAACCGAAACTTATCGTTTTCTTGTTTAGCTGCCAGTGATACGGACGCTCGACTCGAGACGAGGGACGGTCGTGGTATTCTGTGGAATGGAGTTTCCAACAGCGATTCCTGTCTCACGTCGAAAGGCGAAGTCGGTCGTTGTACCAGCTTCAAAGAGTGCTATCCATATTTCAAAATCCCTGATCTGAGCGCTCTTGATGGCTGGGTTCTCGGTGTTTACGACACCTGCAGCTATGTACGGGACAATAGACAGACAAATTTTGGAATTTGTTGCTCCAATATACTTCCGGTCGTTACACCACCGTCGGATAATAACGAAGATCCTACTATAGAAAATGCTCAGGTAAATAGTATGCTATGGTAAATAATTATAAATATGAATTTATGGTACGCAGACTACATACGTTTATGCAAATTTTATGATAACAGTTTACTTTGGATATTTCGCACGTTTAAATTTTCCCAAAATGCATAAAAATCTGCAGCCTGCCAAACAAAACGTGTTGCTGAAACCAAGTGTTTCTTCGCGTTCCCTTTCGTGATTTCTCGAATGGAATTATAGATTTTAGTTAGTTACCAGGAACTCGTAAAAATAATACGTGATACGAATCGAAAACGATCTATCTAACATAGACAGACCACGACAAGTCACACCACGGGTGTATCTATCGAACAATGCGGTTTCGCAAATAGATTTTTACGACTTTACTTTACTACCGTGTCCAATTCGCATTTAGCCATTCTTCGACGTGAAATCTTCGACTCTCGCTACTACAGGTCCCGTTACTCTCATTGAAACGACATTGGTTAATATTTCATGAAAATTCTTGTTCGATATTTCAGGAAGAGAGTAGCGATAAGAAAGACGAAGATATCGCCGTGAAACCGAGACCGCAGACGCCAGGTTCCTGGCCACCACCGATCCCCACGCATCCACCTGATCATACCATACCACCCCTACCTACTCATCCATCGTTCCAATTGCCGACGTTCTCCACGATAAAACCAGTTCTAACATCGAAAAAACCTAGCGTCGCAACAACCTGGCCGACGAAGAAACCTGCCTGGTGGCCACCAAGTACGTCGTTCGTGTCTACCACCAGCGAGAAACCCCTAGGAACTATTTCGAACATCGATACGTCTCAATGCGGAGCGAAGAACGGTAATCAGGACCAGGAACGGATCGTAGGCGGTCAGAATGCTGTCCCTGGCGAATGGCCTTGGATAGCGGTGCTCTTCAACGGTGGACGACAGTTTTGCGGTGGTTCGCTCATCGATGATAGACACATTCTCACGGCAGCTCATTGCGTTGCCAAGTAAGTCCTCCGAAAGACGGACCGGCATGACAAAATTATCTGGTCTTCGTACTTTGTATTTGTGTATGGTATTTGTGCCTCGATAATCTTCTTCCGTACTTCGTATTTGCGATTCGATGATCTTCCCCTGTAATAAATAATAATTATCAGAATGATGGATGTGTGGAAACATTTGCATAGAGTTTAAGCATACGAATAAATCTTGATTTCTATACTTCCAGCATGAATTCCTGGGACGTAGCGAGATTAACGGTCCGTCTAGGAGACTACAATATCAAAACGAACACGGAGATCTCACACATCGAACGACGAGTTAAACGAGTAGTTAGACACAGAGGCTTCAACGCGCGCACTCTGTACAACGATGTCGCATTGCTCACCCTCAGTGAACCTGTTCCATTCACGAAAGAAATACGACCCATCTGTCTGCCGAGTGGCCCGCAATTATACATTGGATGCACTGCTACGGTCATTGGCTGGGGCTCTTTGAGAGAAAGTAAGACACCAAAACCGTGAAATGAATACTAAAATTACGTTCATAAAATTTCTAACTTTCAGGAAAATCCACAACTTTGAAATATTTTAATTTTTAAGGTGGACCACAACCAGCGATACTGCAAAAGGTGTCGATACCTATCTGGTCGAACAATGAATGCAAATTAAAATACGGTGCAGCAGCACCTGGTGGTATCGTGGACAGTTTCTTGTGTGCAGGCCGAGCTGCAAAAGATTCCTGCTCGGTTTGTATTGTAAAATTGTTTTGTCGTGTTATCAAGCTTGAATTTTTTCACAATATATCTTTTATTTAACAGGGCGACAGCGGTGGTCCTTTAATGGTGAACGATGGCCGCTGGACGCAAGTAGGTATCGTCAGCTGGGGTATTGGATGCGGGAAAGGTCAATATCCTGGCGTTTACACCAGAGTGACGCATTTCCTGCCTTGGATTCAGAAAAATTTAAAGTGAAACTCACGCTAGGAGATACATTAGTCCTACTTAAGTATTTTGTTGTTCGTAATCTTCACCCTCGCATCATCGAACTCGACATGTAAAATAACGAGACTCATAAATTACTAAAGATTTTTTATATAAATGAAAATGCTATCATTCTTATAATTTATTCTTGTGCAATTTGCTTCACGAACTGCTTTCGTTGAATGACAAAGCGGAACATTCATCCAAGGATAAATAATTACACAAGAATTCTAAATTGTAACAAAATATTTTATAGTACTATACATGTACAACTATATAAAAAATAGTTTAATACTATAACAATCTTTACGTTATGTTATTCCTGTCACCAAGTAGACCGTAGATATCTATTTTCCCATCGATGCTATACCTCGAGCATTATGTGTCGCAATTGCTCACATTTAAATGTTGCATGATGTTCCGTGCTAGAAAACGAACAAAAACAAAGTTTAGTAATCAAACATCAGACTGATAACGTTATTCTTCGTAATATGCTGTATAGTTTTAAGTTACCTTGAAAATAGCATGTATCGTAATTATCATCGGGTTGCGGTACAAAAGGGGGCGTCGCTTTCAACGGCTCGTCCCATGCGAAATTCTGAAAAAGTTTCATAACTCGCACTTCTTGCGCAGAAGGACGCTCGTATTGATCCAAAGTGAGAAGGGCATCTATGGCTTCTACAGCAGCCGTCGATAAAGCTTCCTCTTCCTCTGGCCAAGGTATATCTCTGGCGAGAATATTGGAGAACACAGCCTGTGGTGTTTCGTCGTTAAATGGCGGAACACCGGTGCAAAACTCGAACAGGCATACACCTAAAGCCCACCAGTCTACCGCGTATCCGTGACCTTGTTTTAAAAGTAATTCTGGAGCGAGATAATCAGGAGTTCCAAGTATGCGGTCATCTGACCGATTAACACCGGCTCTTCTTACCGATTTGGGAGTTCTATAAGGTGTGTAATTATTACCAGAAGATGCCGGTGTCTTTATGGGAGATATGCCTTGAGGCGACCGATGTTTGTCCAAGCTATCGCCTACAGGTATCTCAGGAGCCGATTGCGACATATGAGCCGATGGAAGTTGAAATCGTGTTGTCTTAATTAAACGTGCTGTTCCTTCCTCACATTTGTTCTCATTTTCTTCGCTGTGACATCTCTGTTTCACAAATGACACTGGTGTACTGAATGCAACTCTTCCGCTTTCTTGTACTTTAGCAGTATCAGTACTATTGTTAGTTTGTTTTATCGAATCGGTGATAGTAGAATTGATCGGACTCCTAGAAAATATGCAACCACGATTCTTTCGTTTTGGTGTTTTATCGAGATCTAAATCCATTACATTTAATTCGCATGTTAGGCCTGTTGTTGCATTCGCAGCTCTTTTTCGTTTCGCGCCTCTAGTAAACGTACATGTACTTAATGGACTAATATGAGCGAGAGGTTGCTGAGATTGTTCAGCTTCTAACGTAGATTCGTCCTCGTCTTCTAAATTTTGATTCAGTTGACTATTCGCCCGAACTGAAGATGCTTCGCATGTATGATAACTCCCAGAGCTACTTTCTTGATCATAGTCGATGTTCTCAGCGATAACATTTTCCTGACGTTCCATTAACCGAAGATCTTCTGCTGATTGAAAAGGAGTAATACCAGAGACTAGGGAATAATCTCCTGACGCGACAGTGGAAGAAGCTATTGAAGTCGGTGATGCTTGGGTTTTGGTACAACTTTGTTGCAGAGCAGAAAGTAAATTAACACCGGGTGTACTTCTATCGCTAAGATTAGATTCACTCGTGGATTTTTGTCCAGAACCGAAAGATAAATGCGACGTCAACGAAAGAAGCTGTCCAGGAGTTCTAGCGCAAAGACTAGGTGTGCAATTAACTAAATCCGATATTTCGAGATCTCTATGCAAAGATATTTTACTAAGCCCAAAATCTGTCAACTTGACGTGTCCTTCTTTTGACAGAAGCATATTATCTGGTTTTAAATCCCTATGTACAATTCCATGGGAATGAAGATATTTTAAAGCAAGGCATACTTCTGCAGTATAGAAAGCTGCCATGGATTCTTCCATGTAACCATATACACCAAGCAAGCTTTTAAGATCCCCACCCACCATATATTCCATTACTAAATAAATGCTACTAACGGATTGCAATGAATAAAATAATTGTACACAATATGGGCTATGTGTTAAAGCTAATGCATTCCTTTCAATGATCACTTGCGAAGCCATATTCTTATTTATCATCTCATTTTTCTTCATTACTTTAATAGCATATACTTTTTCAGAGTTTGATTTTTTATATCCAAGGAAAACTTTGCCAAATGCACCACGGCTAATTGGTTTCACGATCTTAAAATCCTGTATTTCTGGTACCTAAACAATAAATATAATATCAAGTAGTAAAGTCAGTTTTGACATTTAAACAGTACTGATTAAATAATAATATATATTTACTTTTGCTGCGGGATTAACAATTTTAGATATGGTGTTAAAGATAGAATTGTTGATTTGCCTGTTCGCCGATCCCTGTTGCGGTGTACACTCCCCAGATAGTATTTCACGTTCACTTTCTGAGTCATTGTAATTTGCACAAGAATTTTCGTCTGTTTCATTAATTTGGTCATTACCATTTAGACGTAAATTTGGCGAATCAATCGCCGCTTCTTCCATTTAAAAAAATAACCTAACTTAATTCCAACGAATTACAAACTTACGTAACAAAATTTAAAATACCGGAACTTCGATTCATAAAATAATTCGATAATACAAAAAGATTGGAGTTTTATTCATCGTTCCTTTACATTTTATGTTTTCTACTTATGTACGTAAATTAACTTTAACGGTTATCTGACATATTTAAAAATCAACATCTGTGCGACCACGTGACAAGAAAATATATCGTTGAATACTTCAAGCAGCTTGAAGTAATCAAAACCGCCAACGATAATTCTTTTTTACTAACTAACATTATATAATATAAACTAGATGTACTTAATGACTAACGACAAATTTTACTGTGGTTAGAAAAAATAATGAATTTAAATTTATTGTGTACATCACAATCAATGCATTTTTGTATAACGCTTTCATGTATATAGGAACTTCCTTGATCTTGAAACGGTTGCACTGAAGACGTACATTTCCCGCCATAAAATTTTTTTGTATTCACAGTAGCTCAAGAGCTCTGCAACTGTGAATGAACAGTCGTTGCTCAATGTATAGTGTGCAAAATACTTATTTGAATAAAAGTTTGTCAATTTGTGGAAATATTATTATATAGCAGTTACAATTATTGTTAATCTTGTATCTTTTCCTTCGTAAACACCACGCGATTCTATACATATTATAACAATACTTTTTCGATAACCTTATAATGTCTGAAAAAGTGGTAAAAAGAGCACCTAGGAAAAAAGGAGCATATAAATTGCCAGATCCGATATCTGCCGGTGAGATATTAACAGATATGGCAAAAAGGCAATGGATTCTTGGCAAGTCGATTGGTACTGGAGGTTTTGGTGAAATTTATTCTGGTATATATTCATATCTAACATTGATGTATTTCTATAGATTCTTATACTTTTTATAATAAATATATTCTTTATACTCTCCCCTATATTTTATAATTTATTGTGTGTCAATAGAAAACATATACAGAAAGGATAATCATTTAATTTTTAATGACAATTACAGCTGCATCTTATAATGGGAAAACTCCAAAAGAATATACTAATGTAATTAAAATTGTAAGTATTACTGGCTTCTAACTATGTATCATATGATTATTTGTTCCATGTAAAATCCTTTACATTTTTAAAATTTTAGGAACCACATGGAAATGGACCATTGTTTGTAGAAATGCATTTTTATATGAGAAATGCTAAATCAGATGAGAGTGAGTTGTTCAAATTTTAATACCTAAATATGAATTATTTTGATATATAGATTCAATTCTTTCATTTTACTTCACATTTTATGATAAATTAGTATAAAGAAGGAAAGAGTATTATATGATTGATTTTAGTTAATAGTTGGAAACAGAAAAAGAAACTTACAACTCTTGGTATGCCACAATATATTGGTTCTGGAAGTCATGAATATAAAAACACAAAATACCGATTTGTAGTAATGGATCGGTATGGCACAGATTTATGGAAACTGTTTGAAGCAAATAATAGAAGGTTTCCAGAACCCACAGTATACAAAATAGCTTTACAAATAGTAAGAGGCAATCCAAAAAAACAGTTTAATTCATTAGTTTATAAATTAATTTAAGCATTATAACTATTACTTTTTAAAAATGAATTATTACATTTTATATTATGTTTAAAAATTTTTTAGGTAAATGTATTAGAATATATTCACCATAAAACATACGTACATGCAGATATAAAAGGAGCAAATTTACTATTAGACTTAAAGTCTCAAAATCGAGTTTATCTAGTAGATTTTGGATTGGCTTCTCATTATACTACAAAAAATGAATATAAACTAGACCCAAAAAAAGCCCATAATGGAACCATTGAATACACCAGTAGAGATGCTCACATGGGAGGTAATCATTGTATTGAAATTTAATGTACCGAATAATATAATTTTAATAAGATACATATTTTGACATATTTTAGTACCAACAATGCGCGGTGATTTTGAAATTTTGGGTTACAATATGATTCAGTGGTTATGTGGTTCACTCTTATGGGAGAAAAATTTATCAGACCCAGCTACAGTACAAAAACAGAAAGAAAAAGCTTTTGATAATGTTTCAGAATTTTTAAATAAATCTTTCCATAAATCAGTTCCGAATACTATATATAAATACATGACATTATTAGCAAGTATCAAGTTTAATGAAACACCAGATTATGGAAAGTTTAAAAAAATACTGACAGAAGGATTAAAACAATTATCACATAAACCAGATGGGAAGCTGGAATTTAATAGTGATGTTAATTCTCAGAATGAAGTAATTCCAAAATCTACTCCACAAAAAGTAAAAAAAACGTTTGAGAAAAATAGAAGAAGTCCTCGTATACAATCAATAAAAAATTCAAGTCCTGTAAAAAATCTTGATGATAGTACTGTAGGAATTGTAATTGACAAAAGACGTGGTGGCTTAAATGATATTAAACTAGCATTGGATAAGATTGATTCTGATGAAGAATATGACATAAGAATAATTAAAAAAGCAAAGAAGATCCCCAATTCTGTAGATAACTATAATGAGAAGAGCCCAGTCAAAAAAAGTCCAGTCAAAAAGACTCCAGTTAAAAGAAAGAAAAGAATTGATAGAAATCGCATCATAGAATCAGATTCTGAATCAGAGGTAACATATGCACTTTTTAAATTTAATAGTATATATGTACATGTATCACTTTATGTATTATTTATGTAGATTACATCAAAAGGTACTAAATCGCGGCCTATCAATGTTCCAAGCGTATCACCTAAAAATACAAGAAATCGACGAAAAAATATAGTAATAGATGAAAGTATTTCTGACGAAGATATGTTTAGTACATAATTTTAATATAAGTGTGAATTAAATATGTATGTTTCACGCATAAGAAATCTTGTTTAGGCGAACTTTGTACATTATTATATTCATAACAAAATTTGTAAGACTATTAACTTGTTGATTGTGCAAAAGAAGTGTACCATTTGCAAGTGCATTTCATATTTTGTAAACATATTGTACTAATTTGTATTGCTTAGAGAAATCAATATATTTTGATACATACAATAAGGAATTGTACAAAATATAATTGTAGAATTAATAATTTATGTAATTCTGTGCTGATTGTTAAACAGAACTAATCTTTTATATTTATGTGAGAATAAAGTGCATTATGTAAGTTATTTAAAATGATGATATGACATTCAAATTTTAAACAAACAAAGTATTATTTAAAAAGATTTATCGATGTATAACTTCTGTACAAGTAAATCATTTTATATATACACATACAAATAGATGTTTGTTCACTAACAATGTTTACAGATTGTACTTGCATCACTTATTTTTTAAGTTTTTGTATCTGTGGTGCACTTATCTTGACTTTTCCGGGAATATTTCTAGCTATTGTTTCCTCTCTTACAGCTTTTAATAAGTCCTTTTCTCTTGAAGTGATTTCTTTATCTTTCATAAAAACTGTCATAGCAGTCTTAGCTGCTTTTCCTCTCTTACCTGTACCTGGCATTAGCTTTACCTTAAATCTAAAATATTGTAAATACATAGTAAATAAAAATTTTAGTGTGTAATGTTATATAAAAATAAACTTGTTTAGCTTACTTATAATTTAATACAGTGTTATAGGGTGCTACCACCGGCACAGCAAATAATAATTCATCTTCTGAAACAGGTTTTCCTGTTAACTGATCTAACATATCTACTTCAGGCCCCGGACCTGTATCTTCTTCTTCGATGTTTTCTACAATTTGAATATTTTGTGGTGCAGCTGGTTTCGCCATATCCTTCTTCTTTATTTGTTGCTTTGGTCCAGATGAATCTTTATTTTTACTTTTTCTTTTATTTTCTTTTGCAGCACCTGCTGACTAAGGATCATTATATTATTATGTGATAAGCTCTTTTTCTAATATAAATGTCATTAATTACTAAGAGATAATATTTACTTGAAGAACTTGCATAGATAATCTTCTATCTTCTTCGTCTTGATCTTTATATTTTTCTTTCATTTTTTTTAATCTTCCCTTTTGTCCTCGTTTTAAAACAGCCTGGTCATTTTTTTTAGGTTCTATCTCAATCCTTTCTTTATTTTCTTTTTTTAGAGGAGGCTTCTGCTTTATTTCAGAACTTTTTTGCATATTCACAGTATTTATTATTACGGGCTTATCATCGCCTAAATAAATTACATCTAAATCCTTTTGTAACATTACTGTTGACTGATTATTATCAACATGTAATTTCACCCTATAAATATTATTTCAATAATTAATTATATAAGTAACATAATTTTTAAACATAAGAAATTGCAATGAATAAATCATGGAATTTACTTTGAACCAGACACGTCAATTCTAATTTGTGTGTCAGGAAATTGAACTAGATTATTTTCTTCATCACTAACATCTTGATTAACATTATTTTCTTCCATAATTATATCTACTTTAGATTCCTCTTGAATAGGATTTAAATTATCCTTATTTTCAGACTGCTCATCTATTTAATATAAAGGTATACAACAATATGAATTAATAATAATGAAATCTATCTTTATATGCATTTACATATAATATATCATTTATACATTTGTATAACATAACATTTTACCTTCTTCGGAGTCTCCTATTAATTCGATTTCTCTATCTTCTTCAATAAGAGAATCTGTGTGTTCACTTTCATCACCAATAATTCTGACTCTCCTTTCATTTTTGTGTCTTTCAATTGAACTTTCTTCTAAACGAAATAAAAATCCTAATCCCATCACTAATTGACAAGGTGGTAGGTAATTCTTTTTTCCACGAATCATGAAGGATCCGGTAGTAAGATATTCACCAGTTGGAGCCGTTTTAGATACCTGATCATTATTGACCCACCATGCTCTTGCTACTACTTTAGCATCCCATGCAATACTAATATCAAAATTATAATGTTTTTATAATAAAGACATATTAGTAAGATATAAGTATTTATGTACCTGTAAGCAACAGCCATTGTGCCTGCTTCAGCTAAAGTTTTTGGAGGCACTGGGTCACCACCAGGATTTTTAATAACTACAGAACTAGCACCAGTTAAATCCGCGTGAACATATATATCTCCAGACTTAAGGTATCTCTTTACTATCAATTCATTTTGCTGTTGATCCCTTCCACTAATAACTACAAAGTTACAAAATTATTGGCTTTTACAATAAATATTATATATTTTTTATCAACTTACCAAGATAATTCTCAGAACTAATAAACCAATAAAATTTTTCAAACCAATATATTTTCCTTAGTTTGTTAATACTGTGAATAGTTTGGACTTCTTTTAGCGTTTGTTTTGTCTTCTTTTCCGCTGATTTTAAGGCCTTATCTTGAGACTCTATTGTTTTTTGTTGCTTTTTAGCTGCCGATCTCTTTTGATTGTAATACTTTGTAGCATTTCCGAAAGCTGTATGTGCTAAATCAATGTCAATTAACATAGGTTTTAATTCTGATTCTTCATCACTATCTTCATAAGGATCATGTAACAGTAAAGAAATATGATTTGTTTCTAATTTTAATTGTTTAATTGCAGATGCAACAGGATCTCCTCTGCTCTCTGCTTCTTTTAACAGCACTTTTATATCAGGCCAAGCCATTTGATTGGCAAGGGCACTTTGTATGGCTAATATAGCATTGTCCACCAAAGCTTGGTTTCTAGAAATTAGTTCTGCTTTTTGTTTATCTAATTCTTGAGTTTTCTCTAAATTTATTAACCTCTGATCATGATCTTTTTTTACATTTTCTAATTTTTTAAGGGCATCTCGTTCTTGTTGCAAAGCTTTCATATCCAACTTTTGACCTTCCATTGTGGAAAAATATTCATCTACTGCAACATCAAAAGAATCAAATTCCTTGTATGGATAATCTGTGTATTGTTCAAATAAAAATGGATGAAATTCAATATTAGTATATATGAAGTCTTCTTTGCCATCTGCAGTTGGTTTTGATTCTTTTTTTTGGATAATATAACCTTTTGAAACATTTTTTCTAGCAAAATCCATCATTTCATTTGCATATTCTAATGCCTGAATTAATTTTGGCATATGTTCCGCAACATTAAAATCTTTGCCAATTTTACAACCCAATGTAAATCCATGTTTTAATAAAATATGATCAATTACGCTAGAACCAAATTCTACAAGAGGATTTAATAACTTTTTCAAGCTTTCTCCTGTTTTAGCACTCTGTAGGTGTTGTTGTATATTTTCTATTGGTGGCATTGTATTCTGATGAGCACGGTCCATAGGATATTTCTCTTTAACAGCAAATCTAATCATTACATACTTTTTTAATCTCTCATAATTACACGATAAGTACATTTAATATTTAACTTACATTATAACTTACCTGATCTTCTCTCCTTCTGTATGAGGCCTTAAAATATTTAAAATAGTCATTTCGTGATCTGTCAACACTATGTTCCCACGATCATACAATTCTAAAATTATATGATATGCTACTTCACCGCTTCCAAATTGCAAATCAATCATTCGATCCACTCCTATTTGAGTGAGACTTTCAAGTCGTTTATTCTTAAGGTGTTTACGCATCTATAAAAAAAGCATGACAAATAAATGTTTTTCTAAACAAATCATCCAGATCTTATAATATAATGTACCTTCATCGAAAATCCTGATGGCGCTACATTTTTAGGCCATTCAAATGCCGTTGTATGAATTCTGTTACCAGATTCTAATAAAAGAACACATTTTTCTTCACTTCGTTGAAGACGTATGAGATATGTTCGATGATCAATATCGTAGATTTGATTTACGCGCATACCAATGAACCTAAACGTTAAAATTGACATAAAATTATTTAAAAACACTTATTTTACATACACTTTATCTTCTAACCTTTATACACGAAAAACAATATTTTAACATTTACTTACTTTTGCAACTCACATATCGTACAAGCAATGTCATAGGAATTAAATCTCGTTTTCATTTTTATACATATATTATTCCTTCTTAGTTAAATTACTGACAAAACTTATTTTCATCTGACACCTAACTCTCACGTTGTATACATACCACGTATCACAATCGCAATTGATACACTACACACAGAAAAACATAGCAGCCATATACTTATATGTATATATATATATGTTATAAATTTATATAATATTGCAAACACACATTTTTACAATATTTGTCTTTTACGAATATACTTACTTACAATAAATGCAAATAAAAGCAATCAATCTTAAAATATATGTATGTATACTATATCTGATGTATATATCTATACAAATAAAACTTTTATTATAATGAAATGCTATATTTAACAACAAAAAATAATAGGTGCATAAAGGAATGCAAAGAATTTTTTTACATTTTTTTATTCAACTATATGAATACAGCGTAATATGAAATTTGCAGGTGTTAACGATAAGATTTCTGGTATCTTGCCCTTGCACCTGGACCACCAAATTTCTTTGGTTCACACCGCCTTGGATCAGCAACTAAAAGCGTTCGGTCATACTGAATGAGGATATCTTTTACTTCCTTTTTACTTGCTTCATCAACATCTAAAAAAAAATATTTCATGTGAATAAAATGTGTTTGTAATATGTTTATATACATCTAACGTTAAATCTTTCATCAATACTTACACTTTTGATAATATGCCACAAGAGCCTTAGAAATAGCTTGGCGAATAGCATAAATTTGTGCTACATGACCACCACCATTTACTCTTACTCGAATATCAACTCCAGAGAACTTTTCCTATAGAAGAAATGTAATAAATATAATATTACTGAAATAAAGATGTCCTTAACATAGTCAATATGAGGCACCACATCAGTATTATTATTTTCATAATCATAAACAGTCATTTTCGGAATAAGAAAGCATCACAAGGAAATATAAAGAAAATTTTGAAAGTTATTTTTCTGTCATGTAAAGGAACGTAGATAGATATTTCTAGAATTCAATGGAATTGACATATTATCGAATACATACCTTGCCGAGTAACAAAATAGGTTCTTGTAATTTATACTGCAATACTCGAGGTTCAACTAATTCCAGGGGACGTCCATTTACTCGAAGATTTCCGCGGCCTCGTTTGCAATAAGCGACCGCGGTTGCACTTTTCTGTAAATAAACGTGTACATTTAGAAGAACTTGCGCAAACATAACCCTACCCTTTTTTTGGTAGTTAACACTTACTTTGCGTCCGAAGACTTGCACGGACTGAATTGGTTCTTTTTGTTTCTAAAAATAAAATTAAATGTTAGCTTGATATCGATTTGAATATTTATTTCATATAAAGAACGAAAAATTTTTAGAATTTGCGATAGGAAAAACCTACCTTCTGCATTTTGTAAAGCACGCCGTGAAAAGGAAGTTGAACGGTGTTTGTGAACGGCCTCGATGTTTTCGGTACGAACTACACTAATCAAATTCAAGCTTTAAATGACTTCCGCTTATAAGCACAATTTAAAAACGACTCGAGATCAATTAGTAATTAAACGAGTTTTATATTTATTGTCAAGTTAGTATAGAAAAAAATACTCACATTTTACTAATTCTTAACGTTATCCTTCAACCTTATTACATATCATTTTATTATTTATGAAAGGATTACATTTATATAATTGTAATAATGGAAACAGACACGGTAGGTAAAGATGATAATTAATCTAATAGTAGTGATTAGATTTTATATTGATTTAATATTGATTAGATATTAGTTTAATTTTATATAAGAAAAAGAAGATTTTTTTTTAAATAATTCAGTACAACATGTGTTAAATATAGTATGTGTAAAAATGTATACAAAATATTACGTTCTGTTACAAAATACATCTCGTTTGGTCGATTCGTATCGATCTAACAATTAGGTACATTATATCTATAATTGCAACCATTAAACGATGTATCAAATACAAGACCAGGGGGGCAGTGGAATGTATTAATAAGATATTTGTTCTGTATTCGTTGGCAATAGTAAAATATTGAACAATCTTTTGGATCCCGAACAAAACCTTCCTGCGTGCATATATAGTCAGATGACGATGATGTTGATGATGGCAGTACTGTAGTTGATGATGTCGGTGATGGTCTTGTTACAGTTGATGAATCAGGTTTAGGCGATTTTGTAGTAATAGAAGTTGGAGAAGGAAGCGGAATATATCCTCTTAATACCCTGTTTATGCTGTGCAGAAGCGGATATTTATCACCACATGTGCCATGAAAGTCATCGGTTTCGACGCTCCACATCATTATACCTCCAAGTCCATTGGACATAACGTACTTGGCCTTCTCTTCAAGAGATCTAGGAACATAGATATATTATTTTCTACACATTCTTATTACTATATTTTTTATCTTTCTTTCTATGTTTTCATAAAGCGAATATTTACATGGCGTCGTCGTATCCAACCCATTGGTTGTCTTTGAAAGCATAAGGCACACGTTGTTCAGGCTCGCGTTGTACGGTCCATCCCTGTTTAATATACTCGCAGATTTCGTTGTAACCAAGCATACCACCTTCTTGCGTATAAGGACCAGCCCTTCCAGGACCAATGGTTGGAGAACCTATCATATTATACACGGAATTCGACAAGGTAAAGGATCTACCGTAAGCGGGAACACCAAGAATGAGCTTGTCAGCTGGTGCACCTTGTGCAAGCCAATATTGAACAGACGAATTCTGAAACGTAAATTTTTTATACATCAGAATCAATATATCGAATATTTTGTTATCAACTTAATAAAAGTTGAAGACAATTGAGAATGCGATTTTACCACGTTGAGCTTAGCTTGTTCTCCTGATTCCATAGAGGAAGGATATAGAGGAGCGTTAATCGCTGCGAAATTATTCCACGATCCATTCAAGTCGTATGCCATTAAATTAATAATGTGAGGATATTTCGAAACTTGCGAAATAAGGTAAGATTTAGAAGCTGAGTTTTCGGCAGCAGCGACCGCCACACTGAGGATGTAACCATGTTTATCGAATTCTTCTCTTAATTCCTTCAACAATGCAACATAGTTTTGTTTGTCGGCTGGTTTCCCGCCACGCTGGTTCGGATATTCCCAATCCAAGTCGAAACCGTCGAAATCATACGTCTTCAAAAACCTAATTACGTTCTGAACGAATCGTGCACGTATGTTAGGTTTCGCTACAACATTAGAATACTTTGTGGAACCTTCGTTCCAACCACCTATCGCTATCAAAGCCTTAGTTTCTGGACTCAGTTGACGAAGTCTGGTGAATTTTCCATAACCATCTCGGCCGTTCGGCAGATCTAGCCAGCTATCTAATATTCTAACGTTACCATCCTCAGAAATACCAACAAAAGTATAGATTATATGAGTACATAAAGTTGGATCTATGTTGGTTGGTTCGAATTGTCCAAGTCCACGACGATAAGCTGCCCAGCTACCATAGTAACAAACTATCTTCTCTGAATATTAGAAACGGATTATGATATTACAACTTAAGTTGTTTGGTATTGCAATTAAATAGAAGAGCAGAACATATCTAGTATTACGAAATTAATGAACTGATTAAATACTGATAAGGAACTTCAAAAACAATAAATGTATTGATTATTTCCTATTTATTTATCAGTAATCATGTATTTGATACTTACTATCGGCCTTGATGGTCGCAGTAGCGTACACTATAAGGGCAATTAGAAACAGTACCTTCGACATCTAAAAATCAACAATTCTTTTAAGTATAGTTCAATTAATAATTTAAATTTTAGCAATGGAGATATATACAAAGAACGAAGAACTTAGTGTGACATGTCGTATTCTGATAAGAAGGATATTAAAAATTCTCACTATAATTATGAAGTTCCCATATCTTTCTTTTCATATAAATTAAAATATTTCAATCGTATTTATATCGATCTTTAATTTTTTGTTTAAATGATTACAGATTTTAATAAGATTATAGATATCATTCTATGAGTATTAATTATAATTGAGAAAATAAAATACGCGAAAGAAATTCTTTAAAATGGAGTTTGAATAATTACAACGTCGGGCGTCTCGTTTATACATATTTAGAGTATTTCTTTAATTTAAAAATTGATACAGACGCGTATGTAAGACAAATTGTGATAAGTCATTGCTTCTTTAACATAAAAGTGAAATAAAATAAAGCTAAGCTAGATAAAATGAATAGCTCTGTGAAAAGTAATAAGAATAGACAATATTATTAAATGAGAATAACAAATTTTTAAGTATGTATTTCATGAAGAAATTTCCAAATCCCATAGCAAATAAAAATTCTGTCTGTGTCAGATACAACGCTGTGTAAATATTAAACACAAAATAAAGTTAGATTAGAATAAAAGAAATATTACCTGTCTGAAAATTGGGAAATCAAATTTCCACTTGTTTCAACTAGTATCGGATATGTTATAAGATATTAGGCAATTCGTTGCCTCTTAGGTCAAACTCATTTATCGTGTACAGATATCGAGTAATAATTGTTTCTCAGATTTGCTTAACTCAGACCTTTATATACCTACCATACAAACTTCAATCGCAATCAGAACGCGTAATCGGAATAGATCATTATCGCAGTTTGTCTTTTTCCTTTATGTCGTTGCATATCCTCCACCACTCCACTATACTTTTGTCTATGTTAAATATGACCTTTGTTGTTTCTTCGTACGAAAAAAATATTATGATGAAATTAGCGCAACCGTATGCGCTAATGACCAAATCAACGATAGCGTAGTGTCAGAGATGCGAAAATTGTAAATATTACATTTGCAAGTATTGTATATAATATTGTGAAAAACAATTAGTTTGAACACGATGTCTCAGTATTTCCTCGCGTTGAATCACTTATCAGTTGTTTCCGAAGAATTCGCGAATCCGTAATTGTTCTAAATTAAATATTATGAAAGTTGGTTTTACTGTCGGATGATATTTCTCCAGCAAATTTCGCGCGCAAACATATCTGATAAAAAACGTAAATATGTAGCATTTATCATTTTACTGTGTTATATAGGAAATTCATATTATTTACATACTTATGAGTACAATCTTAAACATGATACTATAAGATTTATAAGAGAGATTATACCACAGCTCCATTTATGAAGGATTGATAGTTCAAAACTCGCGTAATTTTTATAAGTACAGTTTTATTTATACATATACATATATTTCATAAGATTCTAACATATTTTAATAAAATTATCTGCTACTAAATTATTGTAATGAAAATGAAGAAGATAAAATTAAATATTATTATGGATTTGGAATTGATAAAATTTTTAGAATACTTTGTATTTCTTCATTTTATTATTTCTTATCTGCGTCATTCTACGTATATATCTCCAATACTGTTTTGTGTTTGGGTCTAAATCTGATAATTTCAATGGTTCAGTTCTGATTTTCCACAACCATTCAGGATATTCAGAATCTGGCTTTAATTTTATATCTTCTCCTTCTTTATAAATGTTTGATCCACACACATAATTCAATAATTTATTGATATCTTCTTCAACAGGTAACTCTATTTTTTGTTTAGTTCCTTTTGCTTTCTTTTTATCAAAAACTGAAAAATAAAATAATGTATTTATGAAACCATTTGACAAAAATGAATATATAAGTATTTGAAAAAACAAATTTTATAATAGGAACTAACACTATTTTGTAAATTAAACAATATAACACAGGTGACATAACCTTTACTTTTGGTATGATTATAAAATGTTAAACTTATATATAATGATTTTACTAAAATGTATTTTTACCTGCATAATTTTTCACTTGTATCGTATATTGTATTGCAATAATATTTTCTGTAATTCTAGGTAATCTTAAAATAGATAAAAGAGACATGGTATTAACTACGATCACATAGACAGGTGTCGACACTCATATACCAAAAGCATTGAAGAAATCGTTCGAAAACTGAGTCGTGAAATATCAACATAAAATACAAGGAAGTTCACGTTTTGTGCATGCGTAACATGTTAGTAATGTCTTAGACGGAAACAGAAATACTCTATTCGTCTCTGTCTGTCTCGCAAGAACGAGAACTTCGTTATCTTTCATGTTGATTCTTCATGATTAGACACAACTCAATTTTCGGATGGTTTCCCCTAGCGAGAGTCGAGACCTGTTTATACGATCGTCGCGACCGCAATTAATGCAGTTACATCTATAAGTTATTCTTTATTACAGTTATTTCATTACGCGAAATTTTTTAATGTTGACGACGGTAGTAAATCAAATGCGCAATGAACAGTAATCGTTATGTTAGACTTAGTTTTATCACGAGTTAATTAATAATCCTTAGTAACTGACTATAGACTATGACGATATCAATATTCTTTTAAATGATTAAAATTAATTTTATGAACCTGTGGAACAATATACTAACTCATTCCTCTATGTTTCGTTTATGTAATGCCAGTAAGCAGCGATAGAGTAACGCGGGTAGGTTTTATCGTAAAATGATAGAGTATGTTGCATATCTCATAAAGGATTTTTAATTCGTACTTTTATTTTTACATTAATTTTCTTATACTGTCATATCTCTTTTGGTTTATATTATAGGATAATTGAAATAATGTTATTTAATGTTTTAGTCAAAAACAGTAGGTTTTGCTATAAAAGGAATTAAAGGAGAACCAATAGTTAGTCATACAGAAAATCAACAAAACAATAATTTTTTGACAATTGCTCCTGCTTTACCTATTTTACCTGGAGCTCCTATACCACCAAAATTATTTAAGCGCCGTTATAATTTATTCAGGTATTTACTTTTTAATTAAAAATTATTTACGATTTTGGTATTAAAAATGTTTAAAGCTTTGTATATAAGTTTTACATATAGTCCAACAGATTCTCCATTTAACATAGAACATGACAAGATCGATGGTTCTAATGCAGTTACTTTACAATGGACAAGCGAAGGAAAGACTGTTGTGGCAACAAGAACAGCTGCAGAAAAAGAGAAAAGTCCTGACAGAATATGTCTTGATAGACGAGGACTTACTTCTTTCCCAAACATAATTGGAGAGCCACGTTTACGTTTATTATCACTTCAACATAATCTTCTTACAAAAATTGAAAACTGTAATTTTTCTCAGTTAACAAAATTGGTGTTTCTTGATCTATATGATAATCAAATTGAAAGAATATGCAATTTTGAAATATTAGAGAATTTAAGAGTGTTATTGATTGGAAAGAATAGAATAAAAAGAATTGAAGGATTAAAGCAACTTTCTAAACTGGAAGTTTTAGATCTACATGGCAATCAAATTGTACAAATTTCAGATTTAAACAATCTTGTATCCCTAAAAGTGCTAAATTTAGCTGGAAATAATATTAAAACAATAGGATACCATGATTTCCAAGGTTTAGCATCATTAAAAGAATTAAACCTTAGGCGTAATAAAATAAAAAAATTATTAGGATTTGATGAAACACCACAACTACAAAAATTATATTTAAGCAATAATGATATTTACAAGTAAGCATTTTATAATCATATATAAAAGATATGATGCACAATGTAGTTGTAGTAATATACTTGATAATTATATATTGAATATTTAATATTTTAGAATTGAAGATATAGGAAGTCTTGTTAAAGCATTACAGCTTAAAGAAATAACAATTGATGGAAATCCTGTAACATTGAATGGGGATTATGTTTCTTTCCTTGTATCATATCTACCAAATTTACAATTTTTATCAGCTATGCCAATCACTGAACAAATCCGAAGAACTGCTGTGGCATGGAGAACGACGAAGGAACAAAGTAATTCCACCTTTTTAAACCTTAGTGCACAAGTTTGTATGAATGCTCGAAGAGAAGAAATTATATCAAATGCTAAAATAAATTGGGAACTTCTCAGATGTCATTCCAGATCATCCACAAATAATAGTAATAATAAAAACAATATTCGAAACAGTAATATTAATGCAGTGCAAATTCAGAAATCAAATAAATTCAATATATTAAAACCTAAGAACTTAGAAAAAGTAAAGTCGAAAGGTTTTGGGAGTTTAACATCTATAAATGAAAATATAGAAGCAACAAAAATAAATATAAAAAAGAGAAGTAATTCTAGCGATAATTTATTTCGATTAAAAGATACAACCAAAGCATATCCACTAGAATTTAAACTCCCACCAATTTTAGATTCTATTGTAGATAGTTTAATAAACAATAAATTTGATGAGAAAATAAAAAAAGATCTAACAAAGACAAAAACCGAAAGCGACACTGAGACTACATCAAATAGCGATTCAGAGACTCTAGAAGGTCATGAAAATTTGCAAAGCTGTTTAAACTCTCATTTATTAAACTCCAATAATTATGCTTCATCGCGTGATATTAGTAAAATTGTTAAAAATGAAACGTTTGATTCCATTAATGTTTTCCCATCATCAGAAATAGCTGACGAAGAGGATGATCAGCCTTATGAAACATACAAGTCCTCTAAGCTATTAATGAATGAGAAACAAGATTTAACAAAAATATCTCAAAGTACACAGTTTCACAATCAGCATGGTCTAATTGATTGTCAATCAAAATCAAGCATTGATTCTTCTGGATATTGTTCTTTAAGCTCTAAAACTAATAGCATTGATAGTTGTAAGTCAGTATTGAGTGACCTTAGTACCTCATCTACTACTAAAAATATATTGCAAAAATATAAAAATTTAGAAAAAGACAAGAACAAGGTGAAGAGTGCACAAGGGAAAAAAGTAATATGTTATAAAAGTAATAAAGCAGCAGCTGCTAGAGCTAAGTATAAAGCTGTTACACCACCGAGTCCAATCCCATTACAAAATACATTAAAAGAAAGAGAACAAGGTATGAGACGATAATAATATCTGTATTATGTTACTACTCTAATATCTTTATTATTTTATAGGAGGGGATTATTTAATAGAAATAGTTGGCCGCTGTTTGAATATTTATGGTCAAGGTGCATTACGTTTTATTGACCGACTTTGGGACTCTTCGAAAGCTCAAGACGTTAATATAGTTAAATTTAATTATGTACAGTTTAATGATGTGGCCAAAGTGTTATGTAAAATAAAAAATAGATTTCCAAATTTAGAACATTTTATGTTCAAGGAAACTAATATTAGCTATCTTGGACAGCTCAATGCATTAGCTGAAGTGCAAGGATTAACAAGTATTCATATAGAAACGGGAAATCCAATTATATCAAAGGATTGGAAAGTTTATGCTATATTTCGGCTAGCCCACTGGGGCTTAAAAATTATCAACGGAAAAGAAGTAATTATTCCTTAACTTTCCTTATATGCCTGTACAACAATATTAAAAGCCAAGAATTACTAATTTATATTAATAGAATTAACAATTTTTTTTTCATAGATCACAAACGAAGAAATTGATTTAGCAAATGAAGAATACGCTGGTCTTGTTGATATTGTGATGTGTTCACTGCCAGAGTCTTTATTACAACCTTTATTACAAAGACTTCATTTAGAAAAAGTGCAAAGACAAACTGGAGAAATTACTGCCAAACAATTTTTACTTAACAGTGATCCAACTCTAAGAAGCGTTGTTGCTAAGGAAGCATTGCAATGGAAAAAAGGAAATATAACACAGGTACTCAAATATTCAATAAATATTTTTAAGATGAAAAAGAAATTTTAATTCAATCCAATTTGAATTTTTAAATAACTGTTTTTTAATTACAGGAAGATCTTATTTGGAGACACAGAGGAAAAATACATTTACTAAATTTAATAAGCCTTACGGTAGATGCAATACAAAAGTTACAACTACTTGAAAACAAATGGCAAAGTATTTTATATGAAATAATTCACACTACCTTGTTTGATTTTTCTGAGATGGACGAATACGTGAAACGTTGTAGTAAAACACTCGAAAATGATAAATAACAAGTATATCAATGTATAATTTATTGTATATAATGTATGAAAGAGAAAGAGAGACAGGATTGATAAAATTGGTTTAAATACTTTTCATAAAATTATACAGAGTTATTGTTAAATAAGCTTACAAGATCATATAAATTTGTATGAGTTCATAAAATATGTTTTTATGTATTCACATAGATCTATTAGTTTGATACATATAATCTTAGGACATACTATATTTATTTATTTTTTTGGTTGAACTTTTCTGATATGTTTAAAATATTTGCAATAATAAATGAAAATGGCATAATCAAGTTTTGTATAATTAAATCTGAATTTATGTAAGAGTTTATTGTAATATTAATACACAATGATGTATCTTATGTATGTATATGTAACAAATTAGAAACTTGTTAATTGGAAAGATATGTATAATTCTTAAAATAATACTTAAGAAAGAAAGATTTACAAGCACATATAGATTGCATTTCATAAGAAAATAATTTAAATTTTTGAAAATTTTTCACATACGACATAATTACTGCCCATAAGTTAATAAAGTTTATCAACTCATAAAAATTCCTATTTACAATAATGAAATGCAATTTCATATAGAATAATCATTTATCACTTTGTTCCAATGATAGATTCTACGCTAAAAGAGATCGTCGATTTCTTCTCCAAACAAGGTCCACTTTTAGCAGCAGAAATATTGTTTTGATCATTCACAGAGGAAGTAAAATTGTTAAAACTTTTCTTCATTTTACGAGGTTCCGCGACCTGTTCGAACCACGGAATCGTGGAATACATACTTGGGAAGGGTTGTATTTTTTTCGAACCTTCGGATTCTTGTTTGTATTCTTGATTTTGTGACAAACCATTCAATAATGGAGCATCTGCGGTAACTGTAATAAAAAATATGCTATCAATGTACAAAAATATCGAATAAAAAAATGTTAATACAGCAAATAGTTAATCGACGATAACAAAGTATTATTTACGATTCTCGAGAATTCTACGTATGTTAAAAGCAGCTGTTGCCATACGTGCGATACTTTTTACGACTATCTATGAATCCTCCTCTTCTTGTAGTTCAAATAATATCAAAGAATACATGTAAAATCAAGGAAGACCATAAAATAGGAAAAGATTAACGATTCAAACGCGAGAAGATTGAAATCAAAGATACGTTTTCTTTCTATTGATTTACTGTATAAATACTAACTATAAATACTAACATGCTGCAGGTAAACCGTGAATCGTTTTCAATCCATAGAATCCTTGGGTTACGCTAATGCTGGTTTGCGTGAAATGTAATTGATGACGTTGAATATTCTTCCCTCTTCGACAGACCGGTGTTTGATCTGTTTTCAGTAGATACGGCGAACCAGACGTATCAATCGGGTTGTGACAGACGCTCGAAACGTTTTCACCGAAGAAATTTCCTTGGGCCTGTTGTTGTCTTCTGAGTGCAACTTGAGCGGCCATCACCCGTTGCCTCTCGACCACCAGCAAACAGCAAGGACAACGACAATCCTTCCACGCACACGATCTTTTGTGACCCTTCAGTCCAGAAATTACACCGTGGTTCCTACATCTAGCGCACTTTGGACTCCTCAAACGTTGCTCGATTCCGGAATTCACTTGACTCGAATTAGCGCTTTCGGTCTTCATCTTAAATCGTTGTGATACTCCGTACAAAGAGTATATCTTCTTCAAGATTTCCACGAATAATTACTATTTCTTGTTTCTATCGCATAAAATTTATTCGTGAAATATTATAAGAATTATCGTAGGGATTATACGCTGTATAATATATATTGGTACAGCATTTCATATTTATAAAGAGATTCAAAAAGTTTCTAATGATCACTACGTTAATGGATTATCGATTCTTCAGCACGATCGGTTTGTTGATAAATGTGGCGAAGTTAAATATTAGCTAATGACAAAGTTCGTATATATTTCATGGAAGAAATCACGCGAATTTAAACTCGTTCGCCGGATATCTCGCGAAACACCCGTCAATTTCCCGTCAGTTTCCAGCTTCCTGTAAGATTCTACCCGATGAAACAGTCAGTGTACACTGTTGAATGAGTTATATACATAGTGGAATCTTTTTCCCTCTGTCGAAGGAGGTGTCTCCGCATCTCCTCCTACCAATTCAAAATGTATTTTTAGAGAAGGAACATGTTGGGATTGGCTCGAAACGCGATGTAACTCCGCCACTTTTGTAGACCAGGAGCCAATCGAGGCCAGCTTGGATCTCGTTCTTCTTATTACTGTCAACTTGTATCACCTCGAGAAAAAGGCAAAGATCTTCGTTAAACCCTTACAGCTTCTTTGATTACGGCCACCGTGACGGAATCTTCCTTAAGTAAATAGGCACAGAGAGCGGTTTTATACAAAACGGCTAAGATTTATCGAGCATGACTCCTTGCGGGCAACAGAAATGCGCGTGCTTATTTACCCTTACCGACAAAAACAATTTGAATGAGACGCGTCGATTTATCATCGTCCAGATTAGAATAAATGATTTCTGTATTCGTTCGTCTTTACGCTTCAAGTATAATATTTCCGAGAATTTAAAAATCAAAATACAACGATTAACAAGTATCGTATATTGTAATTTGTATATGAATTTATAGAAAAGAAGAAATGGCATATAAAGTTCTGTTTAGTTTCCCTTTGAAACCTAAACCTGACGCTTCCTCTCCATCCGTCAGAGTATATAGATTTTTATCCAAGACAAGGGAAGAACATAACATTCAGGTTTCTCCAGCACTTAACTGCTGCCGGAGTCGAAAGAACACTCATACGTTAAGAAAACATACTCGAAACTAATATTAACTGTGCGTTGGCAACATCCGAGAGGATCGTATTAACGAGCTCTTAAAGCAAGATCACAGAAAGAATGCCATGTGGCCGCAGCTGGCGGTGTGTACCGTTGTTAGCCGAACGTGATTCTCTCTCTTCTATTTTTGCAGTACAGAATAGGACGAAAAGGGGCAGGAGATTGCACTATCCTTCGCTTCCCGATACTCGAACGATATTATATTTTTAGTTGTAACCGAAAGCGATCTCGTCTTCTTGGACATTCGATGACGTCTCCACGGGTAAACTTTAGTAGCCATTTTCCACGTATAAACTGTAACTCTCAAAAGATTCGTATTCGACTAGTCACTTAAGCGAAGTACTAAAATATAAAAGTCGAATGTCGATGAAGAAAAGATCGTTCCTTTAAAAGAACCGATAACGCCTGTTAAAGGAATTTCTTTTTCTTCGTAGACGATGAAAGGAGCGAACGATCAGACAAGTTTAAATTTACATCGACGCCGGTAGGCACGCGTGAAACGCACCGAGGAATTTGCCCTAATGAGCGTGGAACGAAGGGGTGTCACTTTAGACGTTTCTCCGTTTTTCCTATCGGACATGGACAGCTTTGCTCGAGGGTGTTGTCAGTACGGCAAATATGTTGACAGGTCATTCAACATCTTCCCATCGTTTGCCCGTGGTGGACCCTCGTTCAAGATGCGTGACTGAAGAGATGTTGCACCTCGGAATATCCATAGCTAAGATTGGCCCTCTTCGAGACTGTCCTTGCAAGAACAACGTGTTCAACGAACCAAGAATTTTAACTAGAATTATTAATAACGAGATAAGACGAGAGCGTAAAATGGAGGGGAAAAAAGAAAGAAAAGAAATGAGAACGCTAATTCGCTTCAGAATTGAAAGTAACTTTAAAACTATTTTAGAATCGTATTAAAAAGACGAGGGAATGGCAAAGTTGAAAATCGAGTATCAAAAGTAGGCAACGTTCTTGGCTTTTTGACAATTTTTCGACATTTGCAAGTCGACACACTTTGCATTTGTTCGCGTCCTGGGGACTGTACGCGAAACACGGTTACCCGAAATCCTGGTATACGAAAATTAATAAATCCATCGATTTAACAATTGAAAAAGTCCCCCGCGGTTGAAATCGTCGCGCGTGCCTCTCAAATGCGCGCTCGTCCGAAGTGAAACGAAACGTGTGGGCCTCGAAGTTACAAACATGTTATGTAATTCAAAATTCAAACGATAAATCAAGCAAACGAAATATCGCGACAATAAGCAATTAACCTTCCCGAATAGTTCAAAATACATGGTAAAAATTTACGTAGCAGCGACGTTACGATATTTGTAATGCGATCGTTCACGAAAAAAGTATAAAACTTCTCGATTTTAAATATCTCGTTTCATTCGTGTAAGGTAAGATGCGTTGCGAAGATGTATATTCGCACGTTTTAAAGATATTCTAAGAAGAGTGACTGTGAAATGCAAATAACAATTCAGAAAAATTGTGTTATACAACGGTGGAATATTTTTAGTTTATTGCCGATACTATATTTTTCTGACATAGTTGTAACGCTGGTGAACAACCACCAGTGATCAAACTCAATAACGATGCCTCACTGTACAGATAATTTTGTTTGGTACTTAAGCAAGTTTATCGTGGGTTTCACGGGAATGCTCTTCTTTTACGTGGTTTTCCTGAAAGAGAGGTAACTTTCAGCTACGGGAGCGAACCGAGAAAGCAAACACAACCATCGTAAAAATACGTGTGTTACAGGGAATACAGTTGCCTGTGCAAAGCGAGAGTAAGAGAACTCTTACGACGTAAAGGGGAAAAGTGAGTCACGTTGGTCATACGTGCGAGATTTCTTCCATAATTTTTTCCTGTTGTCTTTTCCATTTCTCGATTTTTGTCGATTAATAAATAAATATTTTTATTATGTACATATATGTCTACTATAATCATCATCATATATATATATATATATATATATATATATATATATATCATATGTATATATATCAGTATGATGATTATAACATCCGAAAGGATATCACGCATCGTATGACCAGCAATATCATGTGCATAGCATAATCATAAGTTCTAATACTTAGTACTAATTCTTGCCCTTTAGACGTCCAGACAGATGCGAGTGCAGAGAAGGGTAAGCATAAAATCATCGATGATATTCATTGAAAGATGGTATTAAAAATTCGATAAAAATTTTGTTGTCTTTTATACAGAGCTCGGACCAAAACCTATGCTTGCGGCTGTAAAAAACGTTTGGACATGTAAGGACGTTCTGTCGCAACACTGATAAGACGTTCGATTTTTCTTCGTATTATTTTAAAAAATGACATATGGCTTTTAGGGTATAGGAAGATTCGAGAATGTTTTCTGGAGAACGACCCAGCTATCGTATCGGAGACTGCATTTGTATTAGGAAAAGGTCTTCCTAAAAATGACAATGGTAATTTCGACTTCTCCAGCAAATCGCTGTAAGTCTTACCATCGTGAATGATTTTCACGGTTCAACAATTCAGTGATCTCGTGGTTACTTCGATTGCAGACGTATCATCGGTAAATTGCATGTGCTGTGTAACGTTGCTCAATCAGAAAACCAAGGTAAGCGAAAATGTGTTATTCGAGTGAAATGCGATCGTATTAACGACAAGAATTTTACGCGAATTAGCTCACAGAATCAACCATGAGCGTACGAAGAAAACGACTAAGTAGACACTGTATTTATCGCCATTGCAGTGGCCTCGTATGCCCCCGGAAGTTAATGAAGAAAAGAAAGAACAGGCAACATTGCGTTCACCTACGCGTTTCTCAACAGGCCATTTCTGATTATTGGAAAATGTGCGATAAATCGGTGCATGGTGAAAATAATATTAAGGAAACAAAATTACACCAAGAGAATACAGGCAGAACGGAAAAAACTATAAAAATAATACACGAACATAAAGAAGAAATATTGAAGAAGCATGATAAATATGCGGCGGAAGAGGTTGAAAAGGATATGGTATTAAAATCAGAATGTATATCTCCGTATGTTTACCCTAATAAGCCTTGCAGTAACTGCAGTGTCTCTCCATTATCTCTACGAATTGCTGGAACTAAATACGAAGAGAGTGAAAGTGTTAGAAAATCGAGCGATTTCAAACACATTTGTGATAGTAATATGAAACATTTTTTAATGTACACGAAGGAAAGTACGTCTAGTGCTTTGGAAAAGAAGAGTAGCTCGTGTAGAATTAGTAAAATCGATACACCGCAGGAACGTTCGAAGAAAACTTCGAGTAAAAAATGTTCGCCAAGTAGCACAAGTTTCGACGAAACCACTAATACAGATGACTATGTGAATTCAATTTTGTATCACGATATACGAAAAAAATGTGCGTCTATTGCTAAGAAAAGATCATCAAAAGATTGTTTGGAGATTGAGAAAGGTATCGAATTAAAAGTGATTCCTGAACCAGAAATAAAAAATACAGAGAAAATTAATTTACATCAAGAGTCAGACATTGATGGAATGAAAAGTAACTTTTCGGACAACACGCGGGTATATTCTTTGAAACAAAAGCAAAAATATAATTCGAAACGTCCTATAAATAAATCGGCTACAAAATTGCAAAAGAAACTTCCATGTCGTAACATTGAAATTAGTTCAGACATGCAACAAGAAGATACTTACCCTGTTTCTTGGTATAAAAATACAGTGTATCAGAAAAAGCTGCCAAAATGTCCTTGTCAGAGTTGTTATTGCGATGCAAAGTTAGTTACGTCACTTTTTAACATTCGTCAATACACTGTAATATAATACTAAATTTTATCTTCGTTACCAAAATGCATTTTCTCTTTTCAGAGTACGTAATTATGATGATTCCCGATGGAGTGGCAGTAGGAAACAATCCTTCTCGCATTTGCAGCCTTATTCTTCGTTTCAACCACGATACAATATGTTATCTATGAACTTGCAACCGCAGAGGAATAATTCTCCATATGAGTGTCTGAGGACGAAGAAAAAAATTGATTCAGTGGCCGATTATAAATTTTCACCGTCTCATGAAACTCGTTCGTCGAAATTCAAACCACAATCGGTGCGATATGAAGAGAAACCGACTTTGGTCATCTTCAAAAACAGAAGATCCAATAGATCGAGGAATTCGACGAATTCGTTATATAGTTCTTCGACCACTTCTACCAGTACTATTAGGAGACCTGTTCACGACAATTTAGTTACGTGTCAACGTTCAACCTATAAATCATCACGTTATACGATGCCTTCGAGTGATCAATATAAGCATAATAAGAACAGCGTAAAAATAGATCCTACTTCTCTGTTGTCTTCGTCATCGAGCTTATCATCGTCCAAACGATTTCATTCTTGGACGGTACTACCACGAAACGCTGTTTATCATAAACAAGAACCAATTTCTTCCTCTTCGTGCACGAACATCCACAGATGGAGAAGAAGATATCCGGAAACGAAGAAAAGGACGAGTTCGTATCTTTCATCCACTTCCTGCTCCTGTTCGTTGTCATCGTTATCGACATTCAGAGATTATTGTTTAGAGGAATCGGAAAAGGGAGCAAGGCAAATTAAAAAGTCACGGAGAAAACCAAAATTTCGTGCACGGAAGAAGAAAATAATATACACGGATGAACGTCACGTTAAATGGAATATTAAGAATACGTATTAGGACTAGGAAAGTAAAAAGAAGAAAATGAACAGTTACATGAAAAGCATACAAAGAAAAGAAACTGAATTATTGATGTAAGAAGTATATTTTAATCATAGGTACACGTGAAGAAATCACAATCATAATTTATGCCTCGATATTATTTAAATAGAAAGTCCACGCAACAACGTTTGTAAAGTAACATTTGTGACATGCTCTATTCTTTTAGCAGAACCATCGATAAAGACATAATTCAAGCGTGAACTCGGTTAAATCATAAATTTATCGTGTGACGATGAAACGTAAGCAACAACAGTAACGAGTACACGTAATTGGCAGGTACCGAGTTAGCACTGAAACTCCGTGAATAAATTGGACGTGGTGCAAAGGAGTGACGCGTCCCGTTGGACGTTTGGAAAATCTGAAACTCGATTAATATGCGTCGTGTCCGTAGGTGAAGAGTCTATAAGTAGATCTTCTACGGACACGAGCGTCAGTCATATTCATATATTATGTTCTGACCTGGTAGACGAAACCTTCCTTTACGCTAACGAGATATCTGCAATGGTTAACACTATACATACATCAGGCAATGCCACGATATACATCTTTGCCAAATATCTCAACTACAATTTCTTTATTGTGGAAAAAAGGTTAAAGGATTCTTTCGCTTTATTATATGTAATCGTAGACTTTTGAACGAAGAGATCTTTCTTTTCCTTGCTATTCGTAGATAATGTATATTCGCCTCTTCTATTTGATAAAAATGTATCTTTATAACATTATTGTGATGTATCGTTTTTCATAACTTTTATGAAAGTTAAATAAAATATGCTTACCACTATCACTATATTTTTCAAACTAGTGATACGAGTTGAATGATTGTTTAGGTTGAAAAGAATTTCAGAATGACTCTTGATATCGTATCGATGTCTGTGCATACAAAGTCTTTTTTCCAAAGTTCTCTCGTCTTAATCTACTCGAGAATCTCTCTGAATGGCAGGCTTTGTAAAGGAAACGTCGCAGCTGCGTCCCTTTCGCCTCGTATTTTGCACGCATTCCGATGAAATAAAACGAGAACAGCAAGGGTGCCGACTTCAACCGAGAAGAAATATTTCGAAACGGGATGTTAAATGAGCGAACTGTCCAACTGTCACTCTACCTAGTACCCAGTTTCTTTAGCACTTAACGAAAATATGAGCCAAAATGAATCTATATATTTTCGGTGTTCATGTTACAAATATACGCGTAACGCTTGTACGTTAGATATTCTTTGTTAAAGAAACTCTATTCTAAAATTATATTTTCACTCTTATTCGTTGCTCTAATTTCGATGAAAAAGATAGAATTATATAATGCAATGTATAAATTTATATTCGAATGAATTGGTTTTATTTACATAGATATACATATCTAAAAATTATTTAATCTATCAATATTTATTGGACCAGGTATACAGAATAAGGAATAATTGCCTTTTTCTTTAAGCACTCTCCGATCCATTCGCTTTTAATAATTGTTAACGATGCCTGAGATTTATTGTCAATTAAATTTTGTAGTTCAATACCGGTGGAATTATCATTGATAAAAATATTTGTCACAGAATCGTCGATAGTTTCTCTGATAGTACCACCCATAAAACGAAATTCAAATTTTAATAAATCTGATGAGTCACAAAAATATCCCACGATACCGCGAAATAGAGAATAAGGTGATATTTCACTATCAAATAATTCTTGATCTATTTTTTTCATTTCTGTATAATCTAATTTAACATTTTGCTCCTGAAATAATTTTATATAAAATTTAAATTACCTATAGAAATTTGATTTAGTAAAATAAGTAAATGTACGTGATACCGTATCTTCGACTTTTTTGAACGAACGTAATAAACTCTCTTCGTCAGCATCTATAGTATAGTGATCATAATAATCATCGTAATATTGTGCTAATCGTTGTTTTGTTGATTCACGACTACATATCAAATCCCATGGTGAAAAGTCTTGTAATGACGACCAATTTTCTTTTTTGGTAACCCGTCTAAACCAATCCAATGTTACCACATCATACTT
This sequence comes from Bombus waltoni, assembly GCA_014737395.1. Classification (NCBI taxonomy): domain Eukaryota; kingdom Metazoa; phylum Arthropoda; class Insecta; order Hymenoptera; family Apidae; genus Bombus; species Bombus waltoni. The sequence continues at coordinate 930,484 of JACXII010000013.1, forward strand.
TTTACTTTGTATGATGTAACTTGCTCTTACCTAAAGAATTTTATTCGATATGTCGACTATTCGAACAGTATTAATTATTAAATTAAGATCCAAAGCTGATAGTAAATAGCACATTTACCGTTTTAGCGTTACCAACAATAATACAGTAATTTTCCTTTAACGGATTTTGTACAACATTTGCTTTGTGTTGCACAAGAATTTCTTCAATCCGTTCTTTAGGTAACTCATCGACGCCATTTATCACGCAAATTTCTTTATCGTCAAAAAGTCGGGTAAGATGAACCGGAGGATTGTCATAAATGTTTGGTTTTATTGATTTCTCTTCGTATTTTAGTGAACGTTGTTTTGTTGTCTTACGTACTTTACATTCACGTGCTTCTTCTATATCTTCATAAGGTATTTCTCGTTTTGTTAATTTCTGAATTGGTTGCGTATCCTTAAAAATAACAAAAATATTTGTTATTTATATTGTAATGATATAACATGTAATAAATCATTCAGTTATGTACCTTAATTAATAATCTCAAGTTATCAGTTGTACAAACGTCATACCACGGTTTATCAGTTCTAATATTTGTAACTCTAGGAAATCGTAAACTGTATCCGGTTGGATAATTATTACTACGTATCATTTCCGATGCTTTTATAGTCAAAATGATGGAATTCTCAGGACGAATCCATAAATTTGGAGGCTCAACCTGACATATTAAAATAATACTAAAATATAACATAAATATTTACTTCCGTCAACTCACCCTGGGAGGCACGACATTTTCAGGTCGTTCTATTTGCCACTTATCTTCAAACATTCTTCCGAGTTCTTTCAATGTATTCATAGAAAAACCACTGTTGACTGATACTACAGATAAAAATTTTGTAGGATTTTCGCCAGGAGTTTTTGTGGAAGAAGCTACGCCCATTAAGAAGCTATTTATTAAACCCATAAATTTTCCACCGTAATAACCACCGAGAATAATTAAATCTATATCGTGTACCAAACCTTCAGAATACTAAAAGATTATTATTTATAGTAACATAAAGATATTATAACAATGTAAGCAAATATTTTACAGAATATTACCTCAGCTTTTATTTTATAACAATCAGTACCATTTCGTACATTTGGTTTATATTTACTATCACATTCTTTTACTACAATTCCTTCTTCTTTATTCCTAATACTTTCATTGAATATCTTACATAATTCCTCGCTTAAAAGCAAAAATTATATAAATTTACATGTAAAAATTTCTTTTTCCTTAAGCTGTCAATCATAACCAATTACCTTCTAGAAACTTTAGTAGATTTACATAATAAAAGGCAACCTTCTTCCTCCTTAAATACATCTCTTAAAATTTCAAGTCTTTTTTCATAAGGTTCGTTATTAAGTAAAATATCATTATGCATAATAATATCAAATGCAACAAAACATTGTTGATAAGGACTATCTTTTGAGAGTTTCTTAACATCATAGTTCATTCCTTTTGAGCCTAACAATTTCTTTTCTTTATGCCAACCCATTAATTCACCATCTAAAATTACTGATTTTACTTGAGGATTTAATAATCGACCAAATACACTGCTCATAAAACCTGAAATGTATAATTTTTATAGCATCGTAGAAATTATGTCATCTTTACAAAAATATGTATTTAGTTTAATTTATATATAGGATATGTTCTAATCAAATTGCAACACATATATACCTGCAGAACTAGTTTCACCAAAACCAGGCTTATTTGTAATATCATATCCTTGTCTTGTAAAATACTTATATTTGCCATCTTTCATGTGTATTTGAGATCGTTCGCCATCATATTTGCATTGCACAAAGTATTGTTTTCTTCCATTAAAAAGTTTCTCTACATTTTCAATTTGGCATTCTTCTAATAACATAGGCTTAAAATGAGAAAAAACTTGAATATCATGATGATATCTTAATTGAGGATCATGCAGTGTATCACAAATTTGTTGCAAATTAGATGATACATCAAACAATGAATTTGCATCTGGATGAAAGACTAAAAAAAAAACATATTATTGTCAAATGATATTGTTCTTAAATATATCCTTTTTTATATATTTTAAAAATAATATACAAAAAATAAACCTTGCAATATCTTTTTCGTTCCAATACCAAGGTTCAAACTTTTCAGAATAATTCGTGTTATCCATTTGAATTCTAATGCGTTTGATTTCCTTAATAAAAAATCTTTGAACGTTTCATTTCTTTTTAACGATAAATTATCGAGAATAAAATTGATTTGTTCTATTGTGATATGAGAACTTTCACGTCGAAAACGATTTTGTAAAACCCAATAAGCTTTTTCCGCAAAATTGCAATGTGTAATATTTTTTGCAGTTGGAGTTCTAAAACATTTTTGCTCCATTTAAGTTTTATGATTATAACACACTATTAATACTAGGAAAAAATAAATATTAACAATCTTACTTGTACTGTTTAAGTTTAATTGCATCCTTACTATTTTTCCCTAAACAAAATATACGAATATAAAGATCGGCAAGAGACTTTTCTTTTAAATTATATGCCTCACGTTCTCGTTCAAGATCTGGTAAGATTAATCTTAATATAGGAAAGAGTGAAACATCCTGTAAAAGAATTTTATTGAAATATTATAATTTTAATACATATAATCATTAACAACTTTAATTTAAAAATTCAAAATTTTACCATATTTGAATATTCAGATTTTAATTCACGACCCATATTACGACATTTCTCAAAGAACTGCTCCAAAATATCAGCTTTCCTAGATATTCGTGATTTCCTAGTATCTGTTTTAAAGATTTTCTCGAATATACCACATAATTCCACAAATTCAATTTTACTAGCTAATGTTTCATTCATTTCGCTCCTGTATAAAAAAGAATAGAACTCATTAATCATTTGAAAGATAAAATCAATATAATTTAAGAGATGAAATAGTTTATTTATAAAAATCGTTTAATTTCTATAAAAAATATTTATATCTTTATTTACAACATAACATAATAAGTTTATAGATCATATACAGTAATAATCGTATACTGTAAATAACTTTTTTAAATTAAATAGTAATATAATTTTCAAGGTACATTCTTGCTAATAAATAGTTTTCAGACTGTAGATAAATAAGATGTAAATTAAAGGCGGCTTCTTTTCTTAAATCTAAAAGATATGAATTCTTTCTAACTAAATCTCCAGGGTCCTTTTCAAGTACTAATTTATAAAAATGTACAGCTGCTGGTAATAAACCAATTTGATGAAATGCACGACCCATATTGTAGCATGCTTCTTGTTCACCATCTTCATTACGGAGTTGAGAATATTTCTTCAAAAAGGCGATAGCTGAAATAGAAAATAATACATATTCAAATATTTTTTTTTTATGAATATATTTCCTAAAAAAAGACATTAAATAAATTAGAATCTCTAATTTATTTCTCAGCTGCAATTACCTTGACTTACAAGTTGATTCTTTTTAGCAGAAAATTTCTGACTTGCCATTTGTAATAAAGTTACACCAATAAGTAATGCCAATAATGCACTGGGTACTACTTTGAAAAGAGAAATATAATCATTGAGAGCATATTTATATGTTCCCGAAATAAGACAATTGTTTGCGTGCATTATGTGTAAGTATGAAAACACATCTTCTCTTCCAAGGAGTCGCATGATAAATCTATTGTGTCTACAATCTTCTGCTTTTTGCACAATAATATTTAATAAATTCCAAGAATTTGGTTCCTGACAAACGCGTATTAATTGTCGTACGATATTATATCCATGATAAGAATCATTATTATAAATACAGGAAAGTAAGCATAAAAACATGATATGAGAATTCCTTTTTTCAAATCTTTTAGATGTTAAAGCACTAGAACAGATTCTTTGTAGTAATCCATATTTTTTTAATGTACAAGCCAGTTTACACATTTGCAAAAGTAAGAGAAATTCTTTCTTCTCACTTAATTCCGTATTATTTAGAAATGATGGTGCATTTTCTTCTTCAAGTTTTTCGCCACGGGATAGTCGATGAAGTTGCAATGTTTCCAAACGTTGTCTTACTGCATATGCTCTAGTTAATGCATTTAATTCAACTTTGTTTCTTATATTTGCGCAATGTCTAGAGAAAAGTAACATACCAGATTGGAAATATTCGTCGTACTTTTTTACTTTGAAAAGGAGTAATGTCCTTTGATATATTACTTGTGGATCTAAAGTATCTGATTCTGGATCTTGATTAAGAACTTCTATTGCTTTGTTGTATTGACCTTTTAATTTATACAACTTAGCTAATGCTGTTCTTGCACCTAAATGTTGAGATGATAATTGTCTAACAACTTCATATGACTTTATTGCCTTTTTTAAGTCTTTGCAACCAACCCAGCATTCCGCATGTCGTAACCATACTGCAGCTAAACTGTAATTATTACTATTGACTAATGGTTCCAATAGCATTAAAGCGTGTTTAAATTCTTTTTTCCCCATTAAAGCTTCAGCTATATCTAAAAAGAGATCGCCAGAAATTTCTGGATTTTCATTTAAATAAAAGTTGGGTAAAAAATTCTCAGCTAATTTTATCTGATTCAATTCAATAAGTGTTACAAGAAATTTTGCCTTCAAGTCAACAACAACATTATCTGGCACTCCACAAGATTCTATTTCACATATATTGTTATCTTCTAATTCTTCTTTTTTCTCATTTCCAAATCTTTTTATTATTAAATCAGAATCTTGAGTACCATCAATAGTTTTATATTTTACCCAAATGCTGGTGTATGTGGTTAAAATATTTAAACATCTTTTAAACTTTTTTAATGCTATTAGTATTTCAGTCATGATATTAACTTCTTCTAAAGTAATAAAACTAGGACATTTTGAAAAAATATTTTCCATTGCTTCTAGTGCTTGTTCATTGTTGTTCTCTTCCATGTATCGTTTGGCCAACATTTTAGCATACTTAATTATGTTTTGACCATCTTCAGGTTCTAATTGATGAACTAACTTTAAAAACCCTTTTAAATAAGCTCTTTTATCTCCATTACGATCTAAAAGTTGAGCTCTTGTTTCATATAAAGTTACATCCTTTGGGTTTGCCTGAATTGCTTTATTATAACATGTTATAGCTTGTTTTATGTCTCCACCTTCAAGAGACATATTAGCCAATCTCACCCACTGATCTGCATCTTTTGGACTAAGATGTGCTGCTATCAAAGCAAACTGTAATGATTTTTCTGGTTGATCTGTTTCATATATCATTGCTAATGTATGAAATGGTTCTGGAGCACTTGGTACTCGTCTATAGAAAAATTGAAGAATTTATATTACTTTATTTATTATTATTTAGGAATGACACGTCATCATTTGAAAAAATACACCTGCCTAATTATTTCCATACATATCTGAGCAGCTAATTCTGTATCTCCTCTAGCATATCTTAAATTTGCTTCACCCATAAGACCTTGCAGAACAGGTGGAAGTGTCCTTTTTTTCCGTTTATAACGTATTTGTCCTCCACTTTGTGGCTTTGATGCTTTAGACTGAATTGTTTTATTTGTTTCTACTTCTTCATTTTCAAAATCATTTCTAAAAACAAGATAGTTTGTTTACTAGGAATTTTATAAGGATACACAAATCCATATTAGGCTACTACCTAGAAAAATCAAATTCTGCAGTTTCTAAATCTACACCTTGATCCATTCTAGAAGAATATTCAGAGAATGTCAACTCTCCATTTAAAAACTGCTTTGTTAATTGGTCCTCTTCATCTGCAGTTATTAATAAATCATGATCTTCTTCTGTGGTAATATCCATAGCAGAAGTGCTTTGTCTCGAATAAACATCTGATATAACATTTTGTGGCACATCTTCTATTTCTAAAGCTTTTGCTTCAATAAATTCTGCCATATCAACATTCATATTATTTAAGGCATTTTCATCTAATTCTTCTATAATCACAGGAACTATTGCACTTTTTTCATCGAACGCCATATTTTTATCCTTGAGCTCTTGATCTGTATTATATGCACTAAATGTTATTATCAAATTATTCACTTTTCAGTCACACCACAGAACACTAAAATAAATATAAGACTAAACTTATGTATCTTTAAGTTTGAAGGTTTACACATTAAATAGAAATAATACAATTATCACACAGAATATGTGATATGTGATATGGATAATAAAAAATATATTATTTCTTAATAAATTATTATTGCTGCACAATAAAAATACGTTAAAAATTTGTATTGCAAGCTACTGATTTTATATAAACATTACAGAAACATAAATGTCATATAATACTCATATTATATCTACATCATATCATTAAAACACTTTTTGTATAATATTATCAATAATTTATACACATTAACATTCGTGTACTTATATTGTAAATTAAATATTTATGAGAAATAAATGTATATAAAAGGTTAAGTTACCAGATAAATTGTTTACCTTTTATTAAAGTTCATGCAGAGTGATTAATATTAGATTCCTAGCACAGATATAACTTTATAAATATACATTTGTCTTAAACATACAATTATTATATTTTTATTTCTGTGTCTACAAGATAACAACTTATACTTTTGATATTGACATCATCACTTTACGATGTGAAGTTCTGTAAACAATACGATAGTAAACTGCATTATGATTTGTTTGTCCGTTGTTTATTGGTACAATTTATATACAATAAAGTATACGAGTTGTAACATAGAGAAGTAAGGGACGTAAAAACATTAAACGAAAATGTATGTTGTGAATACTTTGATATTTCATTTGAAGTGGATTTTTATTTTAAGAATGTTGAGGTTATGACATCAAAACAAGGTTTTTAACAATAAAAAAACGTCTGTATATGTCATTTTTAGATTTCTTAAACATTAAATAAGAAATTATTATATTACCTTATTATTGCTTGAAACGTTGAAAAAAAGCATGGGCAGAGAAAATACAATTTAATAAATTATGTCTCTCTACTACATGTAAGTTTTACAAAGTACAATATGCATGAATTGTAATCTCAATCACATTTATGTAAACAGAATTAATTATAAGTTATTTTAATTTTTGGTGTAATGTTCAAATATAAATAGAAATGTAGTAGTTTATTATTAAAACATAAAAAGAAAGTTTCTTTTATTGTGTTCTAGAATATTATTTTAAAATAATTTATTCTAAATTATATTATATTATATCATAAGTAGATGATTCTATATTTTTAATATTTATTTCCTTATTTAACAATTACATGTGATATTAATTTTCTTATGTATTTTTCAGCTGATATTAATAGTATGAAGCCACATACATGTTGGCTATATGTCTCTTTATTATTACTACTTAATATCGTGATTCGATCATCTCATAATCAAGTAAACTGTTTATTAGAAAAAAACAATTCTATAAACTCTGAACTTAATAATGTACCTAAATTACCATGTCATGGCAATAGTCCTGAACAAGTAAAAGTCCATTTTGCTAGCAGAATTGTTGAAAATGAATACATTGTTGCATTTAAAGGCTATTATAAACCACATACACGTGAAAATTACATAAAAGCTGCATTGAATTCATCTGGTATTCATAAGTGGAAAATTTTATTTCGTGACAACTTGGCTAGCAATTATCCAAGTGATTTTGATGTTGTTCTCTTAGAAGAAACAGATAAACATAATGGTCTTAGTGCTTTGACCGATCATCCTCTCATTAGAAGAGTAACTCCTCAGAGACTTGTACAAAGAAGTTTAAAGTTTGTCAATGCATCAGAAGATGCAGATTTCCTAGAATACAAAAATTTCAAAAGAAAAATTAACAATTATGTGAGTTTTTATATTAGACATTTTAATTTTAATTTGTATAATCAAGATAATAATCAATAATAATTTTATTTATCGTGACTTATATTGAATTTTAGAACAATCAGTTTTGGCAATCAACAAATCGTCACACATCACGTAGATTATTAAGAGCTATACCAAGACAAATTACAAGTATACTCCAAGCTGATGCTTTATGGGGTATGGGTGTTACTGGAAATGGAGTCAAGGTGGATAACTTCGTTTGGGATATATGTCTTAAAAAATTAAATAAATTGAAATAATATTTATTATATACATAATAATTATTATTAGGTAGCAATATTTGATACTGGACTAGCAGCTAGTCACCCACATTTTAAAAAAATTAAAGAACGTTCAAATTGGACAAATGAAAAAACATTAGAAGATGGTTTAGGTCATGGGACATTTGTAGCTGGAGTTATTGCATCATCTTGTATAGATTGTCTTGGTTTTGCACCTGATGCTGAACTTCACATATTTCGTGTTTTTACTAATACTCAGGTGTGTTTATCATTATATTTTATTATTATATTTTTATATTTTTTCACTTAACTTGTAACATCCTTGCTTTTCACAGGTATCATACACATCGTGGTTTTTAGATGCATTCAACTATGCTATTCTAACAAAAGTTACAGTATTGAACCTTAGTATTGGAGGACCAGATTTTATGGACCATCCATTCGTTGATAAAGTATGGGAATTAACAGCAAATGGTGTAATTATGGTTTCTGCTATTGGTAATGATGGACCTTTATATGGGTAAGGAACTTTCTCTATATTTATTTCTCTTAGTTTTATAATACATCAATAAATGAAATCTCATTTAATATAGCACCCTAAATAATCCTGCGGATCAGATGGATGTCATTGGAGTAGGTGGAATCAACTGGGAGGATCAAATAGCAAGATTTTCGTCACGTGGTATGACTACATGGGAGTTACCATCAGGATATGGAAGAGTAAAACCTGATTTAGTTACGTATGGATCAGGAGTACGAGGTTCTGCATTACAAGCAGGTTGTAGAACCTTATCTGGAACTTCTGTTGCTAGTCCTGTTGTTGCTGGAGCTGTAGCACTTTTAGCCAGTGGGTTTGTACAAGCAGATGGATCTCAATCTGTTAAACAAAAAGTAATTATATATCAAATCTTTATCTTCTTGTGCATTTATCTCTACTATAAATAAATATAAATGTTTAATGACAAAATTATTATTTTTATTATTTTAGATTACTCCAGCAAGTATGAAACAAGCATTACTTACTTCTGCACGTCGTTTATCGGGAGTTGGAATGTTTGAACAAGGTGCTGGAAAGCTAGATCTTTTACGAGCATTTCATTTTCTACGTTCGTATACACCGATCGCTACACTAAGCCCAAGGTAATTAGTTCCTTATATTATACAGTTCATTATTTTAATATTAACTATGAACTATAAAATCGTGTATAACATGATACATAAACTATGATGCACATTATTAGTTATATAGACTTAACTGAATGTCAGTATATGTGGCCATACTGTACGCAAGCTGTATATCATACTGGTATGCCTACAATTGTAAATATAACTATAATAAATGGCTTGGGAGTATCTGGTCATGTAACAGAGCTTGTATGGCATCCGTATACCGGCAATGGTAACGGTGAACGAATCGATGTATCAGTAACTTATAGTGATGTTCTTTGGCCATGGTCTGGATGGTTAGCAGTTGCTATAACAGTTCCACCATCAGCTCGTAGTTGGCAAGGCATAGCACAAGGTTAAAATTGCTTCTATTTCTAATATATTAAATAATATTCTATAATATTATTATGTTAGAATTTAATTCTATGAATAGGTCATATATCGGTTACAATTGAATCACCGCCGAGTGATGGAGAAGAAAAAGTAAGACAATCTAAAATAGAATTACCTTTAAAAGCAAAAGTTATTCCCACACCTCCCCGTCAGTAAGTATAAGAAAGAAGTTGTAGTTATAGTGTAGAATTTTGCTATATAACCAAAATTGAATAAAATTTCCTTAATAGTAAACGTATCTTATGGGATCAATTTCACAATCTGCGTTATCCTCCCGGATACTTCCCACGGGATGATTTGCGTGTGAAAAATGACCCACTTGATTGGAATGGTGACCATATTCATACTAACTTTAAAGATATGTATCAGCATTTACGTAATGCTGGTTATTATTTAGAAGTACTTGGTGTTCCATTCACTTGTTTTAATGCCAAAAATTATGGTACCTTACTCATTGTCGATAGTGAAGAAGAGTTTTTTCCTGAAGAGGTAATGTGTTATATAATGTTCAATAACATTTTCTGATAATGTTTAATTAATTTTACGTTTACAAAAAACTATGTTTCAGGTAGCTAAATTAAGGAAAGATGTAGAAGAAGAAGGTCTTTCTGTAGTTATATTTGCAGATTGGTATAATGTCACTGTTATGAGGAAAGTGAAATTTTATGATGAAAATACTCGGCAATGGTGGATACCAGATACAGGAGGAGCAAATGTGCCAGCCTTGAATGATTTACTATATCCTAACTGGGGAATTGCATTTAGTGACCAAGTACGCAATGGTCAATTTACTCTTGGTCAACATCCACCTGTTACTTTTGCTTCTGGTACTACAATCACTCGGTATGTGATATAAAAAATATCATAGTTAATTGTTTAAATTATTACATATATATTGACTTTAATAATGAGATAAAATATATTTTTACATTTATCAAGATTTCCAAAAGACGGAGTTATTCTTTATGCAGAATTACATGACCAAGGGCAGGAACTTTTGCTTGAATCAGAATCAAGATCTACAATCCCAGTGCCAATTCTTGGACTTTTTCAAACCAATGGTTATATAAATATGAAAGAACTGTATAATGACAATTACAGTAACAACGAGATAGTGGAGAAAGAAAATGTGGAAAAAAATAATATGAAAGATCAAGCAAAAATTGTATCAGGTAGAGTTGTAGTATATGGGGATTCAAATTGTATTGATGACAGCCATTTACAAAAACGTGCGTTTCTTTCATGAAATCTTTAACTTAGTAATTATATTATTTTTTATTCTTCAATTAAAAATAAATGTTATTTTTTAGCTTGTTTTTGGATGCTGGATGCTATACTGGAATATACAACAACGGGACATATCGCAACTGTTTTTACAGACGAAAGTCAAACTAAGGCAAAAGTTCTTGAGAAGTCTAGTATTTTAGACAGTAATGAATTACCACAACGTATGGAAGGAAGTTATTTGAAACGTCACAGTAAAGTATTACTGCCTGAAAATACTAATGCTGGTCATATTAGACCACTTCCATCTTGTCCTACTATTACTCCTGCTATACCAAAACCTTTAAACGAATCTGTCCCTATGTAAGTTACTATAAATGTTATTAAATTTCATTCGGTAAATAAGTACATTACAGTATAACTTTAATTTTATCTTAGAAATCTTTATAAGCCTCAAAAACTATTGTCTGTTGGAGACACAATAGTTGCTATAAATCCAGTTCTACAAGATTCAAGTCCATTATGGCTTAGAAGACGTGTTGGAGGTGCAAATATTCCTACATTGCATCACGCAGATCGAAATAATATTGATGAATTAAAGCAAAATGATCAAGATAATAGTATAATGCTTACAAGTAAGTGGAGTTACATGGGAGGAATAATAATTGTAGGAAGTATTTTTTTTTACTTATTAAATCGATGGAATTGCTTAATAACAAAAAGGCATTCTCGAAGAAAACGAACAGTCGGTAGATTACGCAGAGTTATTCAAACAATTTCTCTACGCAGAGTGCCTCAAATGTGACTGTGTATTTGACAAACCTTCAACTAATGCAAGATAATGTTCAATTATCTGTGGTAAACGCTTAAAAATATAACAAACTATATTATGTGCCTTTAAATATATAGTACTCAACATAAATCTAAAAGTTACATAAATTATTTTGATAAATTTTATGTTGTTGATTAATTTTGAATAGCGCAAGATTCTGTTGATATACGGGTATAAAATGCAAGATTACTCTATTATTTCGTTTATTGAGCATATAAATAAACAATACAAATAAAGAAAATACAAACACTTTACATATAAAAACATACATATATTGATATATTAGTAAAATGCATGGAATAAAATAAATATAAATTTGCACGATAAATTATAAAAACATTTTAGATTTAATATTGACAATATTTTATATGTTTATATTTTTTCAAACATTTTAATATTTTAATTAATAGAACACTCATTTGCTTTAGGTTAACAAATATATATATACAAAAAATGTATTATCAACCTATTATTAACTTGTGATTATAATAATTATTAGATTTTGTATAATGACATCATCATCCATTTTTGTTACAAACAAGTAATAATATAATATTATTAGCTTACAAATGTTGCTACTTTGTAATATAGGCTACAAAAAATTCCATAAATAAAACTGTTTTTATATATAAAACTATTTAATTAATGACGTAGAAACGATTTCAGTGTTTACAATGTGTTTGCAATGATTTTTAAGTATAATATTTTCTATATAAACATAATACTTAATTACTTTTAGAACATTCACATTGAAATTATATTTTAATTATAAAATGGATTATATGTGACCCAATGTGCCCTATCTTGTTCTGCTGCAGATTTATGAGTCGTAAAAATACTTTTGAATACTTCTGATGCTTTGGGATCTTTAGCAACACTGTAATTATCTTTAACTTTTTTATATGCTGGATCTTCAGCTCCAGTCCTATTACTATTAACCTTAATAGTACCATTTCTCTCCTCTTTTCTCATCTTTTTCTTTGGTACTTCCTCTTGTTTAACATCTTGCGTTTGATTATCTTCATTATGTTTCTGTTTTTTAGATTTTTTCTGAGCTATTTTTCGTTGAGTCATATTTTCTTCCATCAATTTAAGATCATCACCTTCTGCGTTTATAATAACAATATCTGTTTCGGTAAAAGGCTGTTGACATTGATGACATATCTGAAATACATTATAAAAATCTTGATGTGTTTCTTTTAATTTTTATACTTATAACAGAACTACCTACCTTACTTTTGACTTCCTTAAGTGCTCTTTCACTCATTACACAGCCACACGACCATAAAAAGCAAAATTTATACTTTCCATTCATTTCTAGTCCAATAAGTGGACAAATATATGGACTCTTTCCTTCATCAGTATAACAATCTCCTTTTTTTGCTTTGTTATCCTCAAATGCTGGATTAGGTGTCAAATTTAAGTTTTTTATGTCTTTCAAAGTTTTAATATGTTGTGCTGATTCTGGAAGTGTATTTCGATCAAGGAGACCTTCTAATACAGACTCTTTACTATAAAGACGACCTAAAGCACAACCAACAACTGGTAATTGTAACGGTAATTGTTTAATTGTACAGTGTCTCCACTTAAATGCTAACTCTGCTTCCTTATCTTTCTGCAATTGATTATAAATAATTATATATAATTTTATTTCAGTTAGACATATAGTATGACAAAGAGTTAATTTTTGTAAATTAAAATAAATGGTGTTTTATATATGTCATTCTTTTAGTAAATTGATGATATACAATAAACCTTATAGTATCACATAAGAAATTACCTGTTCTGGTTTCTTTTTGACTCTTACGAGTTCATCTCTGCGAGGAATAGTTCCACCATCACAACCCATGATATATCGTAGATTAAATCAAAAATACAATTACAATCTTCAATCTTAAGCAAATTTGTGTCAAATGCTATTATGGACTAACCACACCAACAGCCTTCTCTTTGCCACAATGTCAAAAACACGGTGTAAGGTGTAATCAGAAAGGAAATTTCCTCTCTAGTGCAATATAAAGGTATTCCGTGTTTTGATGACGCACTTCTATTCTATTGGCGTATTTGTGACTTTGACGATTATTAGGTAGTTGAGTAGTGATTAGTTCTTCTGTCCATCACTGTCGCTAGAGGCATCGTTGTAGAAAGGCATGTATGTGTACGTTAATGAGATGTAGTAATACAGATTCTAATAGTGATATTATTAGCCAAAAGTACTGATATGTAATACTGGATACGGTATACAGTTTACGGTATCTCAGCCAGAGATGAGTACTAATGAGTAGGTGAGAAGTAGAAGATCAGAATATACATTTCCCTTTTCGCTGTACATATACACGTTTCTCGACCAAACCAAAAACATCGGAGTGTGCGTATAGTTCCGCTGTTTAACCGCTAGAGGCAGTAATTCGTGAAGCGTAGTTTGATTGAATTTCTCCTATGCTCATTGGCAATCTCCCTACTCATCTCTGGTTCCAAATCAGCTGATGATTCTTTTAGTTTATGCTTTAGTTGCCGGGCGGGTCGTAAGACAGCAGCACACAATTGTCATCACGTGAGGTCACAATGGTTTCTGATATAGTTTCGACGACTGAGTGATTAGAACAGCGAATGTTTTAAATTTCCAGAGAAATTCAAGCATCTGCCGTGTTTTGCAAATAAAGGAACAAATTGAAATATCTGGGGTAAGTAGAAGCAATTTGTTTCGCGTTTGAAATGAATCAATGATCGACAAATATGATTAAATAGAAAGTGCTTTTAACCCATGTTTTATGATTAAGAAGAAATTGAAGATTATTGTCAAATGATTGTAATACTTGTTTTTGAGTCACTCAATGCAATATATTGTGTGTTCATTATATTGATTAATATTAAGCTTCTAGATTGTTCGAAATTTAATATACGACGTATTTTTTATGAAAACGATCAAATCTATTGTATTATCGATTTTATACTGGTTTAATAGCGGACGCCATTAAGTCATCTCAATGATAAGCTCGACTTTGCACTAAACATTTTGTATAGTCCTATCAATTTAAGACCACCCCTTTTGTAATTTTATGAACACTTGTCATTTCCATATATTGATCGTTCTGTAAATTCGGCGCGCCATTCTTGCACTTAGTATATGTCACGTGGAAAGCGCGCCTAATTACATAATATAATATCACAGTGAAAGAAATATGTTGTGCCACACCCCCTTCTTTTATTTCATTTTTCAAAGCTTTGCAAATATTTCAATTGTTTAGAATTCTGAATTTCGCACGACCATTTACTTATGCACGAATAAGTAACGAATCCATGGACGATATTCTTAGAATTATAATGTTAATTCGATATATTAGCTACGTTTGATAGACAAGCAGGTGATTGTTGACAAAATTATTTTTTTCTACAATCCAATTCTCAACTCGAAAATGTATTATCATAGATAAATTATACAATTATTTTAATACAAAATACCACTCTAATATTTCTATAGAGATTTGAATAAATATATAGAAAATTATTTGATATTTATATATTGTTGTCCTATTGTTGTCCTGAAGATTGTTATTGTTTTTTTCAATGTTAAAAATTTGAATAAAATTTGTTATACAAAATATAATGCAAATAAATAGGTATATAACAATATAAAATGTAACAATTTATGAGAATGAAGTATATAACATTTCTACAATACAATTTTTCAGATACACTAAGCACATACATTGGAACATTGTCCAAAATGACAGAATATTGGTTAATATCTGCACCAGGAGATAAAACATGTCAACAGACATGGGAAACCATGAACAATTTGACATCAAAACAACATTCTTTGTCAGTCAACTACAAATTTCATATCCCAGACTTAAAGGTGGGAACATTGGACCAACTGGTTGGCTTATCAGATGATCTAGGAAAACTTGATGCTTATGTTGAACAAGTAACACGCAAGGTGGCAACATACCTGGGAGAAGTTTTAGAAGATCAGAGAGACAAGCTACATGAAAATCTTTTGGCTAACAATAGTGAGTACAAATATTGGTGTGTTTATGTTTTTAAAATTTGCTCTATAATTTAAATTTATATATAATCTATTCTCTGATATAAGAGAATAGATTATTGAAAAAGTCAAGGATCCAAAATTATCAATTTTCTATCTAATGTTGCATCAGATAGAATGCTTCAATATTAAAGATTTATCAAAGTATCATTTAATGATATTTTATCTTTTTGGATCTTTACAAACAGGTATCGATCGATTTTTTGTGTATGATGTTTTAACAATAAAATAATATTGGTTGGCAAAGACATCAATGAATACTATACACAACACAAAACATGCACACAACTTAGAATTTTTCTTTAACAATGATCTTAAACATGTATCAGTTGATTTTCTAAAAATTTTAATTTATTCATTGATAATAATAATAATAGCACGATTAGAGTCTTTGATCCTTCTTCTCCTCAGTATCCTACATTAATAGATTGATAGATGGAAACAAAATTTTGTCTGTGTACGCTAATAATCAAATAACAACAATATTATTTTTTTAAAAATTGTCTTAATAGACATGTTTTTTTATTGAGGATAATATGCAGGCAAAATACTTGTAGCTATAGCACACAGTAATTAACATTCTTAAATATGATATGTACCATACATCTCTTTTTATTAAACATTTCAACATTTAGTTGAAAGAATCTATATTATAAAAGATTTTTCTGCAATATATTAAAATGTCTGTGTGAATGTAAAATATTCTAAATTCTATATAATAAATAAACAAACAATCAAGTAATTTGAACAATTATCCTTGAAAGAAAAACATTAAAAATTATATGCATATTTATTTTTATGAGTAACATAGTCTATGTCAATCTGTTATAGTTAGTATGATTATTACTTAAGTGCATAAAATCAGTGTTTCTTTTCTTTACCTTTTTTTCAATTTTTTACTTTATTAAAAAATTAAGAATTTTAGTTAATGTGCAAGATATGATGGTACACATCATATTTTGGCATATGATTTACATGTCTGTAGAATGCTTATTACTATAATTGGGTTAGAATTCATTTATTTTATTATTTATAACAAATATTTTCTCATATTTATGGTGTTGCTTGGCTTGCTTTGTTTAATTTGGACCACATTAACCCTATTTCCCTACCTTATTATTTTATTAACAAATGCTCATACATGTGCACCATCAATGATGTATAAAGCTACAAAAAATTTTAATACACAAACATGCAGTATCATCATATATTGAAATATATGTCGAAGAAAGATTTCAAATATATAGAGATTTAGAGATATAGACCACATTTTTTATTAAAAATTTACAAAGGACGCAAGGAGTTGCTTGGGTTACTGTGGTCACCAAGCTCGAATTAGTTATTACAAGGATTCTTTTCCTTTTTTCTTCAGTTACTTTATACCCTTGGCATTATTAATCATTTGCAATTTAAGTTGACATTATTGCACATAATTTGCTCATTTTGTCTTCAGTTTCTCTATTCATTTTGATTATGTCTTGTTTTCTTTTCGTTTTCGTTTTTTCTTTCGTTCATTCTTTTGTTGCTTTTGCCATTTCGGAGTATTTAACGGAAATTTTCCTTTAAGATCTAGATGGTACTTTATTTGCAAAATCTAGTAATAAAAAAATGGGAATCAATAAATTTTTAGCAACAGTATAGTAATCTTATTAATAACTGAATATTGTAATCATGAGGTGCATAGTTTTTATAAATACAATTATTTAAATGTAGATCTAACTTATTATTTTTTTTAGTAAAAACTGCATATCTTAATAGTTTCTTTTGTTACAAATGTAAACGCGATGTTCTTAATATGTGTACTCACTAGTGAAGTAATAAAAATTAACATTCGTTTATAATATATAAAACTATCCATTTATTAAAGTCGTATTTCCATGATTAAATTTTTAATGAAATAGAGAGGTTTTCTATGCGCTAAATACTCCGTGACTTCTCTTTTCGTTTTTTTGAGTTATTTTGATTGAGTTTCGACAGCATTGTCGTTAGGCATTTGCGTAGGACGCAATAATAGTTGAACGAGACGTAAGAAAAATCGCGCGGAGATTGGGACTGGGCTGTAATGGATAGGTCAAACGTCAGTGGATGGGGAGAGCTCGAGCCCCGAAGGGGGTCCGGACACCCCGCCAAACACCCCCGTCACCCCATCACACAAGTCTTCAAAGGAGCATCACAAGCAGTGGAAGGAATCGGAGAAATGTGAACCAGAACCAGCCGCCTGTTTAGGTCAGCATCATCACCAGCGTCATCATCATCACGAGCATCATCATAGTCATAAACATCACAATCATCCTTCTGAAACCGAAAAGAAATCATCATACAGTCCTCAAGGCATCTGTGATGTCAGATCATCAAATGATCCTTTATCAGCATATTCATGCTACCATGCGCATTGGTGCGCTGCTTCTACCTCTTCCACACCTATTCCTAGTCCTACTCCCACAAGTCCGAGTCTTTCCCTTTCATCAAACTGTAGCAGTGAAGGAGAGACCAGATGGCAGTCGGCGACACGTCATCGGACTACTGAGAAAGCAGATCGATCTACCTCCAATCGCAAATCGCTCGGCAATGACGACGACGAAGACGATGCGGACCAAAACAACGACCAAGACCAAGACCAAGACCATAGTGGCAATTTGCCCAATCCAGGTACCCGTCCTATCACCGCCAGGTCAACCCGTCGAACCTTTTCTCCCAACATAGCTGCGAGACTTGTTCAAACCTACTTTCCTGTGCACCTCGTGATTCGCCCGTTTAGCGACCGATTCTTGTCTTGTCTTATCTCCTTTGGAGGTAGATATAGGAGAGAAAGAAAGTGAGAGAGAGAGAGAGAGAGAGAGAAAGAAAGAAAGAAAGAGAGAGAGGTTGTCATTTCATAGTATTAAAAGTTTTGAAACAATGATCTTCGCATGCAGCTTTTGCTTAGAGGAAAAAGAACAAGAATAATTGAAACTCACGTTGTTTCAGTTTTTCCCAGTCACTATATATTGAAAGCGTCTTTATGATCCTAGTGCGCATTTCCTTCAGTGTCAATTCTGCACAACTCTGCACTACATATATGCAATGTTTGTAATGCTAAAATATTTTATGCCAAATGTAATAAATTATTTCAAATCTTCTTAAATGTTAATGTGCTATGTCAAATGAGAAAGCATTGCTTATTACATATTTTATTTTTTATTTTTTGTCACTGTAATAAATTTTCTACACTTTGTTATAATTGAATTTGCATTATTCAAAAGACACAATTTTCTTTGTATTAGTGACTAAATATATGTTACATATTTGTATATACTTCGACAATTTAAGGGGGAAAAAAAAAGAAAGAATATTGAAGCACATTATAAAAGTCATGACAATCTCTCTCGAATGCTTACAGCATACACCAAGTGAGACAGTACCAAAAGGAAAATATACTTGGCTTAGTTTACTTAGCTTGTGATTCAAAATACAGAAGCCTAGTATATCAAATATTTTGTGTTGTACCACAGTAATTTCCTCAGTGATATTTCTACAATATTTCTTGTGCACGCAGGAATTAAAATATTGGAAGATAACAAAGACAGCTGCCCATGTTCTAGCACATTTTAATTGCAGCAAATGTGCGTACATTCTTAAAGTTTATTTTTCGGGAAATGCTCTAGTTTATTTTAAGTTCTTAGCTAGTTCTTTTTCACTCCTGCGTCCTAGTGGTGAACAAGTACAAAACACATTAAGGGACTATCTAATTTTGTGTTAAAATTCATTTTTAATGATATGAGAGTGTTCTATTTGATTAATATTTTTTAGAAATTATTCAATCAATTGTTCCAGGTGCTGTGGACGAATGAATGAATACATAGTATATTACCTCAATCATTATCAACCTTATTTTTCTTACATTTTAACTGCTTCTTTTTTATAACTTTTTTACTTCATGTTCTTTTATACCATACTTTGTTTCAATTTTCCTATGTATAACATTTTTTTATGTATTATTTTTAAAAGATACATGTTTAAATAAATACTAAATTTAATAGAAATTACTCATATACTCAAAAAAAGAAAAGTTACAGTATGTTAGTATAATAAGTTAGTCTGATATAATTATTTCATCATTACATTAAGTTACTTAAATAATTTATATATACCATTATTAAAATTAAAGTTTATGATTGTGAATCAGAAAAATTTTTGTGGATTTGTGGATTTAAAATTCATGTCCATAAATACAGACTAAAGTATGGTTTAAGAACAATTATAAGAAGTATGCTATATTTAAAATACAGTTACACAATCTTAGTAATAACTTTATTTCTTTCAATACATTTTTTAGCATTTTCCTATACCTAGCTTTTTACATGCTTTCAAACCATTACTTTCTATAATTTTCATAGAAAGACTATATTGCACAAACTATAATACATGTACTCATATGTATTATGGACGTTAGCACAGACTACAGATGAGACACAATTAACAAAAATTTTAAAACACTTATCGATCGGTACATGGACTTACAACATACTATTTCGCATGATGAGATAAATTTTAATGACAGTATGATGCTCAGTACCCTTCAACACTACAAGTTATCCATATCACAAGAAACATCCTACTGATCAACTTTTATAAAATATGTCATAAATAGTTAGCATGAAATGCTTAAATATCTTAGTTTAGCCATATACTATGTCTGTGTTACTATTGTTCATGCTACACCATTTAGGTCTCTAATATACATAATATATCTTGAAAATAATAATTAAAAGATACAAACTATTTATGTAGCACCAATGATCATCATATTTCAGTAGTTTTCACTGCATTCATGCTCTAATGAAACAAGTGTACATGCGTATGCGTGCATGCGTGCGTGTGTGCTTATTCATAAAAAATTATTCATTGACAGCTTCATGAAAGGACATGATAACGTAGTTCAAAATCTATCACTAGTTACAGAGTTATCATAAATTTTGTTTGAATGAATATTTTGCCAAAAAAGCTTCTTTTTATTGGTAATAAAAAAGAAATTACAGCGAAACAAATCTTACAACATTGAATTAAAGGGACTAGCTGGAACGACTTAATTCTGAAACTTCACGATTCATTCAAACGTGATTTACGAGTAATTCTTTTTCATTACAGATATATAAATAAATTAATTAATTTGAGCTAATGTCTACTTAAAAATGTTATGTATTAAAAAGAAAGATCAACTTTACTTAAATAAAATGAATTTTACAATAAGAAAGAATTGATAATATGAAATGCTTCTATACATTAATGTTTGCATGCTGTATTTTTGTTAATGTCTCGCTTATTCTTGTAACGCTAATAATAAGTAAGGAGCGTACTAGAATCAAAAAATGAGTTTAGTAGAAACAGTCTTTCTCTGTTATCTTATTATTATCAATACTCTCCTTATCACAGAGTTAATCTACAAAATTATTTTAATTGTGGTTCAGCTAAAATTAATTTAATTAGATATGTACTCATATGCATAATTTTATTGTACACATGCAGACTTATAATTTTCTTTTCTTTTTTTTAACTAGCATAAAAGAAACATAATGTAAGTAGAAGTAATATTATTATCTTCTTTAAAGAGAACTTTAGAATTTTTTATCACTTTTCTTATGAACATAAAAATATAATAAAAATGTGTGAAAAAAATATGTAAAAATGAAAAATGTAAATATGACAGTTAATAAAATTAGATGTTACAGATATATTTCTGCATTTGTACAATATATCTACAATTCAACAGAGCTTTATCATTTTCAGCTTATAAACTTTATCAAATCATTAAAAATATATTCAGTATTTCATTTATAAACACACTTAAGCATTAATTGTACTACATGTAATTTAAACATTGCATGTTACTTATGATTCCACATTTTCAAAATTGTACGGAGCTCTGTTTGAATATTTATATAGAAAATGAAGATGGTTATCTCACAGAACAATTACACTAACATTTTAAATTTACTAGGTGATCTACCATCATATATAACTCGATTCCAGTGGGATATGGCAAAGTATCCTATCAAGCAATCATTGAGAAATATTGCTGACATTATCAGTAAACAAGTGGGTCAAATTGATGCTGATCTTAAAACTAAATCTACAACATATAATAATCTGAAAGGAAATTTACAAAATCTTGAAAAGAAGCAAACGTAAGTTACAAACTTTTATTGTCAACATTTCACATATGTATTATTATTGGTTTTACTTAAAATTTTTATATTTTAAAAGTTATTTAAGAAAGATAATTGTTATTATATAGAGGAAGCTTATTAACAAGAAATTTGGCAGATTTAGTGAAGAAGGAACACTTTATCTTGGAGAGCGAATATTTAACTACTTTGCTTGTAATCGTCCCAAGGTAAACTTGCTTAACAAATTTTGTAATTGCTGCTATTTCTTTAGATGATACAAAATTTTTTCTATGAAATGTTTAGAGCAAATTTCCAGGAGTGGCACAGTGGATATGAAAAGTTAACAAAAATGATAGTACCACGTAGCACACAACTCATTGCTCATGATGTTGAGTATGGACTATTTACTGTTACTTTGTTCAAAAAAGTTATCGATGAATTTAAATTACATGCACGTGAAAAGAAATTCATTGTTCGTGATTTTACATATAATGAAGAGGAACTAGCAGCAGGTACCTAATATCTTGTTACAAACTTCTATTTCTATTTATAACAGATACTTTCTTTTTATTTACATACAAATTGGTTTATACAATGTTTAGTTTTATAGTAGAAACATTAATATTATTTGCAATTATGAAATTTATTAAAATATGTTATAGGAAAAAATGAGATAACAAAATTGGTAACTGATAAAAAGAAACAATTTGGGCCTCTTGTACGTTGGTTAAAAGTTAACTTTAGTGAGTGTTTCTGTGCATGGATTCATGTTAAAGCTTTGCGCGTATTTGTAGAATCTGTCCTAAGGTAACAGTATGAATTATTTGATATTACAAAGCTTACATGTAATCATATATCGATTAAATTATGATTTATTAGGTATGGACTACCTGTAAATTTTCAAGCGATATTATTGCATCCTCATAAAAAATGTGCAAGGCGTTTACGTGATGTTCTGAATCAACATTATGCTCATTTAGATTCCTCTGCTACAACATCGTCTGGTGCACAAGGAAATCAAGATGTAAGTTGTAATGTTTTAATAATAGATTATTTTAAAGGAATTTATTTTGATTTCTTTATAAAAATTCTGTAATGTATTATCTAATATCTTTTTTTTATTTGTCTGTTCAAACAGAGTGTGGATATACCAGGGTTAGGTTTTGGCCAAAATGACTATTTCCCTTATGTGTATTATAAAATCAACGTAGATATGGTTGACAATAAGGTCTAATTATTAAAGTGATGAGTCTATTTTCTTATATTTTAATTATCCTTTCATTTACATAAAACATACTTCTATATCTCCAGGTACTTAAAGCAGGTGCGTACGAAGTAGTTTATATGAACTATGATGTTTTCCGTTTACATGAACTATGATATATTGCATTTTTTAAAACTTTGCTACAATTTTGATTTTTGATGTAAATGTAATTATCATCGATTCACTTCCAGGAGTAGATCAAATATTTACTCAAAACTGATATTTTTATAGTACATTAAAATGCCTGGAGAGATGTATGTACTTTGATATTAGTTTGATATAAACTATGCATAATAGAATGTACAATCCTTTCTATAAATTTTAGCAGACAAATTTGAATACATCTTGCAAATTTTCTTTTCCTTTTTAAACAGGCTATATTTGATTGAACAAAAGACATTAGTACAAATAAGACTCATAATATGATTATATACTTTAAATTTACAGCTTTAAAAAAAACTGAATATATTAAAGGTTAATAACCATAATAATCACATTCTAGATAAAATGCCTGTATAAATGTACCAAAATTCTCATAATTAAATATAGCACAACCTATTTTATAGTACTACATGAAGAGCAAAAAATATATTGTGCCAGAATAAAAATTCTGCAATGTAGAATTGTATTATGTTATGTATTGTTTATAAGATTAAGACCATTATGAATATTGTTATAAAGAAGGAAGTTCATCTTGTTACAAGAACATATGTCATAATATTTGTTTTGATTCAAATGCTTTTACCATGTTCGTTCAATAGGTCTTCATAATGCATATTGTATTATGCGACAACTAGTAAAATAAGTGTTATTGAAATGTTAAGATAGTGTAAATTTATTTCATTAAATATATTAAAAACTAATGTTTTAACAATGCAGAGTGTACCAGATAGATACGTATTAATGTATCAATGTTACTTATTAAAAACTATAAAACTGCAAAACATTAGTTGAACTCTTAAAGTATTATTATTAACATTATGTTTCAAGTTTTAATGATATATAACAAGCTTTTCGTTTTATAATAAATACAACTGAAGTATTAAATATTGACTTGAAGGCTGCACAAAAATGAAAAGTAATGTACGGAATCGCTATGGTACATGTTGTTTAAACAGGTTGTATTATAAATACTTTATGTATAGAAACTATGCTTTGCAAAGTTACTTTAAATATCGCTTAAATTTCATTTTTTTCGAAATGGTATTTTTAATACAACGATGTAAATCGAATTGTATGTCTGAATATATTCAATTTTATTCCATACATACGTTTTAGAAATAGAATGGTCTATAGATATAATATTTTTCCTGATTTAAGCAAACATATTTTAACCTATGGGAAGATAATTTAGTTTATAATTTCCGTTCGAATAATAATCATTAGTTCATTAGTGTTTCAAAGCACATCTGTATTTCAAACTGTAAATTATTATACAGCTGACGATAAAGTGTTAAAAAGTA
Source organism: Bombus waltoni (assembly GCA_014737395.1). Lineage (NCBI taxonomy): Eukaryota > Metazoa > Arthropoda > Insecta > Hymenoptera > Apidae > Bombus > Bombus waltoni. The sequence continues at coordinate 955,117 of JACXII010000013.1, forward strand.
AACGAAATTTTATCGTCATCGATTAAATTTTATAAAAAAAGTTTTCCTATGCGTTAAATAATGAAAATATTCTATGTATTAAAAACGTTACATGTATCATACTGATAATTCTGAAAATGTATTGTTTTATATACTCCAAAATTAATTACAATATTATATTAATAATATATAATTTTTAAATTCCAGTTGTAAAAACATTTCAGTCACAGTGGTGACAATATTAGCTGAATGATAACTGTACGTTAAATCTATGAATAAATGAATTCTTCAATGGAGTATGTGATCAAGAAATTACTCTGTTACAATCTATGTATACATTAAATATAAAATATCATTTAATCATCTCGCTCTCCCTTTCTCTTTCTTGTTGACTACTTAGATTAAATAATACTGGATAATAAATATCGCATTTTATTTTCATTATATCATTTATTAAAACGAACGATATGTATCCTTAAAATCTTTATAAGAAATGTATAAATTTCAGTTTTTGTTGTTATATTGTAACTTGATATAAATCTAAAATATGAAGTAGCACATTCTTACTGTTACATTATAAATACACAACTTATAAAGTATGAGAAGAAACATTACTACTCTGACACAATTCCTGGAAAAAAGAAAAAAATTTAATCTTATTTTTTTTGTAATATAAAATTATTTAATATTCTTTGCTACTTAAAAACATTATGATAATTACATGTAAAGCATCAATTTCCTTGTCCCAATTTTTTTCACCAATAAGTTTAACTGCCTTTATAAGTATATCTCTTATTTTAGTAACATTTTGTTTAAATACTTTTATTACATCAGCTGCATGAACATTATCTTCACAATCTCTCCAGCAATCGTAATCAGTTGCCATTGCTAAAGCTGCATATAGAAGTCCAGCTTCTTTTGCCAAATATACCTTATTTAAAAATATATTTTATGTAAATTTACAAATTAGTACAAAGAAATTTGAGACGAAATGTAGTACCTCTGGACATGTAGTCATATTAACTAAGTCTCCTCCCCATAAACGCAATGCATTACTTTCAGCTTTTGAGGAAAATCTTGGTCCTTCTATGCTTACAATTGTTCCTCCTTTTCTTATGTCATACCCTAATTCTTTACCAACTTCAAATAATATTTGAGATGTAGTTGGATCAAAAGCTGGTTCCATTGGCATATGGCACACTCCTAAAATTTGATACTGCAATATTTATTTAGGTAGGATTGATACTATGTTACTAATATAATATTGGAATCTAGTTTACCAAAATATTTAGGTGAAGTACCATCATAAAAGGTGATACTTCTTTTCGTTGTCCTATCTAAGAAACTATCTGGAACAACTAATTGTCCTCTACAAATAGTTTCCTGTAAAGAGCCACATGCTGTTGAAGCAAGTATATGAGTACATCCAGCTAAGCGTAGAGCTTCAATGTTTGCACGATAATTTACTGCAGTAGGACTTGTTTTATGACCTGGTCCATGTCTATATGCATTTAATTATATAAAATTTCCTGCTTTAAACTTTTATTCCAAAAAAAGAAAGTATTTAAAACATAAAAGAATGTACAATATATCATTAATTTATTTTGAATAATCTATTCATTCTATTTTTTATTAATTCATTTTTAAAAGCACAAGCGTTACCTTGATAATAATACCACGTCTACACCATTAAGATTTCCGTGATAAAGATCGCTAGATGGAAATCCAAACTCATTTTTAGCCTTTTCTCGTGTAATTATAGTTTGACAATTTAATATTTGATTTTGAGGATCATCTAAACCTGAACCACCGATTATTCCGACCTAAAAGTTTGTAGAGATACAATAGCATGTACATATTTCAAATTAAAAAATAAAAGTCACCTGTTTGTCACGTGACAGTTTCAAAACATGAAATTGTTTATACAATTAAACTATATATTTTATTAATTATACAAATATTTGGAAATATAAGAATGCAAATATATAAACGATTTAAAAAAGATATAGGTAACTTATCTGCCGAGCATAGTATCACCATAAATTAATTAAATATAATTTCCCAACTTTTTTAGTACGAATAATCTTACCTTCACTTTACACTTAGTCATTTTTAGCTTTGTTCGATGTTATTTAAAAGCTTTCGATATATGTATGCCGAATTTAAGTTACTATTTCAAAGAACTACAAAATATGGAGAAAACAACATTAAATGTATTTTTATATCACTGATAAGAGCCTTGACCCCTTATCATTTTCGTATCATTTTTAACGTTATCGGTTTAACGCTTACTAGAAGTGTGCGGGTACACGTATGTCGGGATTGGAATGGATTGAAAGACATTCGGAGGAATCGGGCGGGATCTCGGTACACTCCTATCATTCAGGCTTCCAAAAGTTTCGAAATCCCAAAACTGAATTCGGGTATAGCGTAAACCACTGGCGTATATTCTATGGATACGAAATTCTAGGAAGCCACGTGAAACATTTGATCGCAGTCGTATTGTGACTTTAGTATGTAACGCCACTATTGGTTGACCAGTGCACTTTACTCTCTTATGCTCCTCTTTATCTTTACAACGGATCGTGATTTCGTGACCATTATGTATTATTATTATTATTATTAAAAAACGTTTATTAACCAGTGAAATAAAGATTACGTATATATATTCATTTATGACGTAATTTTGGCAGGAGTACCGTTACGTGACGGTACGACGTAGACATACAATATTTTGTTGCGTTTACATTTTACATTATAGTTGGAGGTTAAATTTAAGTTTTTTCTCTTTCTTTTTGTCCTGAAAACCTGGTGCTAAAACTGGACAATCGTAACCATTATGTAGTGACACTGCCGAAATACATATACCCTGATCGCCCATATCATTCCCGTGTCATATGCGACACAGTTATCAACTCAGCAAAGCAGTGGTTTGGATTGAAACTAAGTATTTGTTAAAAAATTACAAGATATGGAATAGGACAGCTTGTGAAGGAAATATAGTATTCTATACTTTTGTAACCGATTGGACCGGTGATTTCATACATAACCTATTATATTTCTAACATTTTTTCATGCGTCTCCACTTGCTTCCGCCTAGTCAAATTGAAAATCAATACTTTATATTTTTAATAGCTTTACAATAATTTAGTTTGTATTCATAACCTGAAACACAAAATTCCATTTAATGTCATGTTTATCCTGTTCTTAGCAGAGAGGAAATTCCTCTCTGTTCTTAGTTAATGCTGTATACTCGTCTGTTGTCAGTGATTAGTATCATTTAGTAAAATAAAATAAATTATAATAGTTAGTTATAATCGGTAGTGATAAAATGATAAATGCTGTGAGGGCGAAGAGGAGTACAGAAGAATGAAGTATACCAGTCAACCGATAGGTGGCGTTACATACTAAGGCTACAACATAGCCGCGATCAAATTACTTCACGCGGCTTCACGGGACTTCACAGAATTTCGTATCCATAGAATATATGCTAGTGGCTTATGCTAACACCCGAATCAAGTTTCGGGATTCTGAACGATACGAGTATGTTGAGAGCCCAACTGAACTTCCTCCGACCCGTTCCGAATAAGCCTTATAAAGAATGAAATATGGAGTGTGCGTTGGAGTAGGAGTGGACGCATGCTCAAATTAACATTTAAATTTTCAAGTTTAATCATGAAAAATTTTTGAATTTAGTCATATTTAAATATGATTACATAATAGATTATTTAATAAAAAGAAACTTTATTAAGTCAATAAAAAAAGAATTTCTTTGATAATTCATATTCAAGTAGCATCAATTGTTTCATACATGGGCAGCTTCATAAAAATAAAAAATGGAAAAAATATTAAATTTCAAAGTCCTTCCGCATTTTCTAAACGTTTAATTACTCTCTTATATTCTTCTTCTAAACTTCTGTATTCTTTATCAAGAGTTTGTATACGTTGTTCCAATGTAGGTAGAGTGATGTTCGCACGTTTATCAATATTTTTCAATGCACATTCCAATTTTTTCAAATCATTTTGTTCGCGTCTGTATGGAATATTCAATCTCCTTTTTACGTCTAATCTATACTCACGATATTCTTGCTCGTTTGTTAAATCTGTTGCTCGTAATCTTAAAATTTCGTATACTCTGCGAGCTTGTTTCTAAAAATGAAAATTAATATTTTAATCTAAAAATATTTCTTGTAGTGAAAAAAATATAAAACATACGTTATTAATCTTGAATTTTTCTTTAGCCTCTGTACCCATCATTTTATTAAAACCTTGACGTAGACATTCTCGTGAAAAACTAGATAATGTACTGCAATTCATTGCATCCACATAATCTCTTAACCGTTGAAACGACATGGAAGGGTCCTCAACTACAACAATGATGACAATGCCTTACCAAAATGAACTAGATTTACTGAAATAAAAGTATTTAATCAGGCCTCACTTTTATTTTATTCTTTTCAAATACAAATTTGGATTTTTAATAATTATGTATTCTATGTCTTCATTTACCTGTTATGTCTTTGACTTGATTTCTTCCAGTATACTCGCAGTAAATAGCGTGTAACAAATGTGTACCAAGACCCATATTTTGAAATGGTGGTAATATTAAAACTTGAGCTATACGAGGTCTAGTATGATTTGGATATGCATAGTACTGATATACAGTGGCAAAACCAGTAGTTGCATAACGAGCAGTACCATCTGCTGTTAGATATTTTTCAAACCTGTTCCACAAAAAGTGATCTATTTAAAAAAACAATTTGTCATGTAATCAATAAGCAGCATAAACTAAAATCATAATTAAACTTACATATTAAAATAATGCCACCGATCATCATCAATGTCTATAAAATTGGCAGCATCTATGTACCATAATACAAATGTACGGAGACGTTGGTGATATTCTTTAAAACCGTTATAAGTCATGTCTGCTTTGTAAACTTCAAATTTTCTTGTACAATCTTCACCTATATTATTTATAAATTTTGATTAATTATTTAGATTATGATACAAAGAAAGAATACATAATATTGCAAGATATTACCATTGATAGAAAATGAATGTAGCAGTTCACCATGAGGTTTAAATATATCATCTTTATTTAAAGATTCAATAAATGCATCTATGTTGGTATGTATTTGTGGAGCTAATTTCTCAGCAATTTTAGGCAATACTTCGTCAGCTTCGATTCCCTCATAAAGTACTTTACTTATTTTTTCTGAATAACTCATACCTAAATATGTTTCTAAACAACCTGCTGAGTAATATAACTTTACTCTGAGATCCCGGTAACCAAATATAGATTCACTGATAAACAAAATTAATAATTAAAAAAAGGAACATAATAAATATATTTAATATAATCTATAATATTTACATAGATTTCTGATAATACATATTTTAATAACAAACCTATCTCCAAATACTTGATGGGACATTTCTGGTTTAAATGTAGTTTCATCATTTTCTAAATCTTCGACAGAACGTATTAATTTAAATTCTAAAGCTTCATTACTGCTCACCACCAAATTCTTTAAACGTGCAGTAGCTGGATCTTCCATATTATATTAATAATAAAATAGATAATACGAATTAATCTGTAAAAAGTAAAAAATTATAATTGTATTAGTGATAGATCTTTTACAAATAAAATTACAAGTAATGAGTAAAATTATTTTATTATTATAGATAAAATTATTTCACACAAATATTTTCATGGTTATCTATCTTTAACTGAATTTGCTTTTATATATATATATACAAAACACGTACGCACACACACACACATACGTATATGTATATATAAATTTGACCTTACGAATTACCGCTAAATAACATTTATAGGTTATACAATATACATTTCAGAATTTTATAAATCAGCAGGTAAAATTTGTTTCAGTGTAAAATAGAATAAATATAAAAATGTTACTTTTAGGAATAAAGTTAAATTAATGCTTATTAAATAATTTCTTTAATTTGTATTTATTTGTAAATGTTTTCCTGATTCTTTGATTTAAAAAATTACCAAATTATCAACATTACATGTAATATTATCACAACATTATACCTTCTTTTGATAACCGTGCGTAATTTATAGTTATAGATCACCACTTTTTATTATTTTTCCTTAAACATAACTATGAAACAACTTCGCGCCAAAAATAAAGCGGTTATTTAAGACAGTTACAATCTCTTCGAAGATTAAGAATTGACTGGATTTTATGTTCCAAATTCTTGTAAGTCATTGGTTGTTCTGACTGGATACCTTATAGATTAGTATCCTTAAATACGAAAACAAAATTTGACATCACATTAATATCAATCGATCTTAATTATGAATATCTTTAAAAAATATATGAATTTATTTTTTATGAAAAAGATTATTATTTTATATTGCCACGAATAAAAATCTACAAAATTAAATTCTACTTTATAAATTTAAATTAAATTCGGTTTCTTGTACATTTTATCATCTATATAAAATAACAAATGAAATACATCGATTTCATATTTATGATAAAACTTTTGTCTTGAACCTTAAAACGTTAATTTTTGAAATATGCTTATTAAGTACTTTAATTTAATATATTGCTGAAATCTTCAATCATAATGTTTTTTTAATTGAAACAAAATTATTCTAATAATCAAAAATGTCTACAGGTGAGGTGAAAAAGATAGAAGAACCTTTAATATTTCATACGTATCCTTTGTGTAAAGTAAGAGTTTGAAATATATTTTACAAGATTTAAAATTACAATGAATATTAGGGTTTATTCGAAACCTTTTTAGTACAGTGATATGAAGGAAGAAATGAAGCAAGAAGCAATGGAAATATGCGTTACAGCTACGGAGAAATATACTGATAATCATGAAATAGCAGCTCGAAATATTAAAGATAATTTAGACAAAAGATTTGGTGGCCCATTTCATGTCGTTATTGGAGAATCGTATGCTTGTGCAGTTACGTATCAAGCAAAGTCGTTATTATATATGTACAACGCTGGTAATATTGCCATCCTTGTATGGAGAACAGTTTCAACTTTTTAATGACAATATTACAATTTTGATATACTATACTATGCACCTTGTACGTAATATGATTATTTCTGTTATATTTATTTTACATTTTTCTGTCTAAATAATTATATGTAATATGGATAGAGATATATGAACGGACAATAAATATAAAGCTGAATCCACAATGGAATCAATTGTCGCTACTGCTCGATTTTACTAATCACTACATTGGATCGTCTTTCTCACCACATTTTTGATGATCGAAGATTATTTTATTTTGTTGTTTTTGAATAAGCGCTGTACTGTTTTGACAATTTTAATAAAATGGTAAGAGTAAAAACTAATGACATATTGTAAACTAATTTTATTGTTCATATATTAAAATTTGTAATAATATATTCCTAATATTTCTTTATTTTTTTATTGAATTAATATCGTTTTATGATTTATAACCGTACATACAATGTCAAGAATGTGTGTGTATATATATGCATGTGTTTCATCACAATTTCATCAGAAGTGAAATAAATAATTACGACCTCACAAATATTGTTATTTATGAAGAGAAGAAAAAAAAGAAAATATTTTATTTACCTTTATTTTCAATATCTAACATTTTTTTCAATGCATATGAGGTTATGAGGATACGTGTAATTGCTTAAAGTATATGTAAATTAACATGAAATTTTTTAATGAGTAATTGTTTTTCATTTGACAAAAAACGTAATTTATAGAACACATTCTTAATAATAATTGATATTTGCAGACTTCTACACTTATTGCAGCAGGCATTGGCCTTGCTGTAGTGGGTTTTACTGGACGTTATATACTTAAAAGAATGCCACAATTATCTCAAAAAATGGCAGAAGCTTATAAAAATGTACCAAAATTAAATTCTCAGGTAAACTCCTGATTGTTAAGTTTATATAAATGTTGCAATAGATTTAATGGAACATGTTATTGTAGACATTAGCAAATAGTAAATATTACAAAGGAGGTTTTGAGTCTAAAATGACTCGACGAGAAGCTAGCTTAATATTGGATGTATCACCAACTGCAAGTAAATTGAAAGTAAAACAACAATTTAAGAAAATTATGGCTGTAAATCATCCAGATAGAGGCGGATCTCCATATATTGCTGCAAAAATTAATGAAGCAAAAGATTTACTAGAAAAATGATTTATGTATATATAAATGTATAAGTATAGGTAGTCTATATGAAATTTGTTTGCATCTAGCATTGTGAATCTATTTTGAATAAGTAAATCTATATGTATATATCAATAGATATTTAATAAGATATTGAATCTATATTTTATTTAACTTATAATAAAGTTATTTATACATAATAATGGTTCATTTCTAATTTTGATGCTGATTGAACTAAAAATTATATTGATAAAAATATTTAACACATTATCTTCATACAATTAATATATTACAATTTTATAAAATTAGTATTCCGTTTTGTTTGTATTTATAAATAAAAAATATATAAAGTATCTTATAAATTAATCTAAATCAATGTAATAATAGATTACTGGTAAGCTATCCTTTACTTTTATATTTACAGGAATACTGTAGATGTAACATTATTAATAATCTTATACCGTACATTCGTTTTTTCAGAATTACAATAAAATAATATATTGACTAGAATCTTTTAATAGGTAAAGTCTTGTTACTAGTACTATCGTCCTAATTTATTCTCCTTTTGTTGTTCCGAACGTTGTCGTGATATTTTTGTTCTTAGTTTAATAATTGTGCTACCAGGCAGTGATCCAGGTACTTTAAATATACTCTAGTAAAAGAAAATAAAATATTTCATAGCAATTATTTGGTTAGGTTTGTTAAAATACGCTTATTTTTTTAACAAAGAATAAAAAAAATACTTTATTTACCTGCATAAAATCATGACATTTTAAAACAATACTGTCTTTTGTTATTTCTTTAAAGCATTCTGCTAATGTTGTAAAATCTTGACAAGCAAGCAAGTTGCATTTGTTCCTTTTTATGAGAGTTAATGCAACTCGAAATATAATTTTACTGCCTTCATAAAAAAGGCAATCCCATATACGCAGCGTAGTCTGCCAAGTTGTAAATATTTTATTCAATACTTCTATAGTATATGGCAATCCAAACAGGTATTAATTCAAAATGTTAAACTAATGAATGAATCAACTGTGTACACACCACATACAATAATGTTAAAAGACAGCAAAACATAAATTGTGTAAATTTTATCTTTAAAAAGCACATATAGTCAACTTTACCTCAATTGGTAATACTTCTGCAAATAAGCACACAAACCACTTCGTTGTAATGACTGGCCAAGGTAAGCCTATATTCGTTACATGTTGATAAATATCTGGCATTTTTATTCTAAAATAATAATGATAATGCCATATATATGTATGATTTGTATATTTGTATTAAAAATTAAAAAAATTTACTTGACTAATTCTGCAAGCACATCGATATCTGTAAGGAGGCCATCCATTGTTGGAGTATAATAATCAGGTAAAATTTTTTCTATTAGGACTTTTAACAACCAAAAGGCTGTTTCTTCGCTTTTTGTAACAAGCAATAGTAATCCTGCTATATAATTCAAGCCCTAAAAAAAATATGAAGAAATCTTTTATATAAATTGTATTAAAAATATGTATGTATAATAAAATTATAATAAATGTAACATACTTGACAATATCCTACTGTTTTATTCTGATGAGCAAATGCTAATAGAATGTTGTATAATTGATACTGTTGATTTTCTGTATTATTAAAAAATATATTATCAGGGAAAGTTCTTGGTAAATCAGTTTTAATAACATCTGCAATTTGTTTATTATGTGGAGGTTGTAGTAGCTTCTGATAAAGATCAGGATCTGCATTTTTTAATTCTTCTCCTCCACTGACAGAAAGCCATACCTTTGAGAATGAAATTTTTTCTTTGTATGTTTATAAAATGAATTAAAATGTAAATTTTATACTTACTAATCCTCTATGTTCTCCTGGTATACCTTTACGAACATATCTCTTTATTGTAATATTACGTTGTAATGATTTTCCTTCTCCAATGATTTCAGACCACTTTTTTGCTCTTTTTGCAAGTACTTTGAGGTATTCTGAGATAAAATCTTCATATGTTTCATAGTCAAAGTCTTGAGGTCTTTCAAAGCCATATTCATCCACATTACTGATAAATATATGTATATATATGTAATAACAGATTTATTTTTGAAACATAAGATTAAGGAATTTTATAAGTTTGTAATTAAAAGAAATACATCCTACAAATACTACTCATTCTTTTCATGTCACTAAATTAGATTGTATTCATAAAAACATAACCTCACTTAAGTCGAAACAAAAATAAAAAATATAACTATTATCTGAATTACATTAATCATGTCATTCATAATTTGAGTATATATGTCTATAATAAAAAATGTATTACAACATAATTAAGAAATAATATAAAATCTATAATACCTTACCTAAAACATGAACTTGCCATACCCCACGTAAGACGATGCTGACATATGATTTCTGCTGAATATAGGGTGGTCAGTAAACACTTCTCAATTTTAAATTTATTGTACGACAACATAATTAAAATATGTTTGCATTAATGATGTACCGTATTAATGAATATTTTTTTTCTTATCTATTCTTATTATATAATAAAAAATTATTTCAAATTAATATTATAAGTACGACGATTAAAATATCTTTATTTTAATTTTTAACAGGTTCAAAGGTTAATGATTTGTAATATGAATGTGTATTTTTTACCTTTTTTTAGAATAATATAGACATATATCTCATCTAAATTACAGTTAAACATACCCATAATTCTATAAGGCTCATATTGTAGATAGTGGAAACATAAATAATATTTGATAAACACATAATTGTCGGTAGACCACGTTTAAATATTAATCTATAAATTTTACAATATTACAATACATTTATAACTTAAAATAAAGTAATAATGATAAAATATTTTTGAAAAAGTAAGAAGATCGATTTGCTGGATAATCACTCACAATCGAGAAATCTAGTCGATAATAGATTTACTAGTTCAACATTTGCGCAAGCGTAGTTAATTGATAAAAAATTGTTTTCAATATTCAAATAAAAGATTGATACACGTATTTTGATATCATGATATATACATAAATGATATTTTATCTATTTTTAATATATCTGATAATGAATATATTAACTTATTTATATACATTATAGCACTTACAGCTGCTATATTGTACAAATATATTATTGTTTTTATTCAAATTCAAATAGATGATAAGGAAAATTTGATGAATGTATCCTAGTTTTTACGGTACTGAGCGCACGTGTTTCTTGCATACGATGTTGGCGACGCATGTGCAAGAAATCCTTTTCAAGGGACAAATTCCTCAGTCTGGCAAGAGTGGTCGATACTCGATATTACGATACCACATGGTAACGGAGGTAAAATGGCGTTAACTGTTCCTTGTGTCGCTGGTAAGAATTTTCATATTGTTTTTATTGATACTTGTCTTACTTTAACATCAAATTTTTACTGGTATTATTTTCTAAATGACATTAGCATGCATAGAATGTACATCTATCCATGATATGCTTCACAAGTTTCGTATTACACCATGTCTGATTGCACAAAAATGCGTCATGTGGCATTGTATTACTGGAACACATTTATGATTAAAAAAATGCGTCATGTGGCACCTCGTTATCAGAATGCGTTTATTATTAAATGTATTTACATGTTATAGTTGTTTCTGGCAATTTCATTTAATTTCATAATAATTCGTGGATATTTAAATTTATTTTAGATCAAGAATATAACTTAATAACTTTTTTATTTTAAGATATATATAATATTTTTCATGTTATATGTTTGCTACTATTAAAATTATTCATGCGTTAAATATAATAAATAGTTTAGTAATGAAAAAGGAACTTAGAATATTTTAATGTGATTTTCTGTAGTGAGAGGTTCCATTGGAATCAGCTTAGGACAAGGCCCACCATCGTATGAACCAGTAAAGTCATTTCCTAAAGATGACAGTAAAACATGTAAAGCAATGATTTTTAGTCCAGAGGGAAGTTATTTTGCATGGGTCAATGGAGTGACTACCAAGATTTTACATTGTTCTACGTGGAAAATTATTACAGAAATCAAAAGGCCCAAAATTTCTGCGATTCAGTTCTCCACTCGAAGCAAATATTTTATGACATGGGAACCATTCATTGGTATTATATTAATTTTATATTATTTATTTTTTAGTTATTTTTATGTGTTACATATCTTATTTATATATTTAACTTTATTTCACTGATTTTATTACTTTGTAGTAATTAGCTGAATATAAAAAGTTTTTAACATTTATTTTATTTGTATTATATTTCAATATTCTGACTATGGAAATGATACTTATATTATTAATTTGTATATTGCAGCGACAACATCAAATCCTCAAGGAACACCAAATCTTCACATATGGAGATCAGAGACTGGAGAATTGGTGAAGAGTTTTATACAGAAAAAACAATCAGACTGGTAATGTATTACATACTTATTTTATTTTTAAATAAAATTTATATTAAGTTCATCAATTATTGTAAATTATTTATTTCTTTTTATCTTTCAACATTCTGTGATCTATGTGATCAGAAAGATACAGTTTTAATAAATGTTTCATATTTTAATGGTATTCATAACATTTAAATTTTATAGAAATCTTATATTTATTATTACCCAAAAACTATTCACTTTTTTAAGATAAACATAAACAATAGGTAGAACTTATTTTTCTTATATCTACCTAGGGAACCTCAATGGACAAGTGATGAAAAGATCTGTGGACTATTAGTTGGTACAGATGTCATTCTATATGAGGATGTCAATTTTAACAAAATTATGTACAGAATAAATGTAGCCAAAGTTGCTAGATTTAGTATATCACCAAGTAATACTCCATACTATATTCTCTGTTATATGCCGGGTAATTAAATTTTGTTGTGTATTTATTTAATTTTAAATTAAACAAATGCATGTATATTATATCAAGGTACTTATATGTGGAGAGTATATCAGTTTCTTAGTTGTTATTTAATAATATAAATATGATAAACATCAGTGCTTCATAAAAACTAAGAGAAGTCATATAAATTTCAATATAACGAACAAAATGATTTAAATATGATAATTAGCAATTCCGTTTGGTTGATTAAAACATATAATGTTTATTAGTAATATAGTTCAAGCATAAATCATATAAAAAATTGGCATATTTTATGAAATACTTTTTTATTTCAGTTTCTCTCATTATGAAGCAAATAAATGTGGCAAGCATGTAATACACAAATGGAATGAAGATTATAAGATAATTATATCTGTATAGAATACTTTAATATTTTAAAGAAGTACTACAGAATATTAAAACATAATGGTATTTTGCAAAATATACAAGTATGAATATATAATCAGGATCAACAGTAATGGGAAATATTCCTGATTATTGCATGCTCATTTTTATATGTAAGTACTTTTATAAAGTTTTAGGGAATCATAAAGTTTATTTAACAGGTAATTATTTTTTGTTTCAATATACTTGAGATTCTTAGGTGTCTATAAATGAAATTTGGAATTGCAGTAAATTTAATATCATATCTTTGTAAGACGAATAAATACTCTCCACATTAAATACCAAATTATTAAATTACATCATTACATGTAAAGTACTATGCTACTATTACAATCTAGTTAATAATTTATTTTTTATAACCAGTATTATTACGTTACAGGAAAATCGGATCAGCCTTCATTTGGTAGGCTATTTCAATATCCGAAGTTTGAATCCACACAAGCTTTAGCAAACAAAAGTTTCTTCCAGGTATTATATTATTATAAAATTTATAGATATGTATTTAAGTACACAAGATTCTACAATTTTTATTTTCAGGCGGACAGAGTAAACATTTATTGGAATAATAATGGAACAAGCGTTTTATTAATGACAAGCACAGAGGTTGACAAAACAGGCGCTTCATATTATGGAAAACAAACTTTGCACTATCTTAGTACAAAAGGAGAAACTTCTATGGTTATGCTTAGTACGTTATGATCTATTAATTATTATTGTTTTCATTTATGAAATAATACTTTTTCTTGTCTCTAAAACGTAAATTTCTTATTTTCCTTAATTAGGTAATAAGGGTCCTATACATGCTGTTCAGTGGTCTCCTAAAAATAATGAATTCTGTGTTATATATGATTTTATGCCAGCTAAAGCTACATTATTTAATCTTAAGTGTGAACCAATATTTGAATTTGGTGCTTTGCATCGGAATAGCATTTATTACAATCCTCAAGGGAACAATATCCTTTAATTACTTAAAAATGCTACCAGACTAATTTTAAATAACTTCTTTATTTAGTTCTCCTTTTTTATTCATTAAGAAATGTATTTTCTTAACCACTTTGCACTTCTAATTTTGACTGGATTTGGCAATCTTCGTGGTGGTATCGAATTATGGGACGTAGCTAACAGAAAACTAATTGCTAAAACTGAAGCTCCTGATACAACGCTTCTTCAATGGTCGCCGGATGGAGAACATTTCATGACTGCAACTACCGCACCTAGACTTCGAATGGGCAATGGGTAAATCTTTTATATTTATGTATAAGTTCGGTAGTTGAATGTTAATTTATATCCGATAAATATTTGATATTTAGATTTAAGATTTGGCATTATACCGGAACTTTATTATACGAACGACCATGGAATGAACAAGAAGAACTTTGGGAAGTGTTATGGCAAACCTTTCCACCAGGAACATTTCCAGAAAAACCAATTAGTTATAAAGCTGTTGAAGGTATTGCTCCTAGTCAACCACAAGGTAAGAGTTCTTCATAACGTTTTTTAAAACAGTAGAACTATTACATTAATCAACATTATCTTTTAATATTTGAGTTTTTTTTCATTTGCAGCATCAAAACAAGTGTATCGACCACCTTCTGCCAGAGGGGAAACTATTAGTTTTAAATTACGCGATGATGAAATGTTCAAAGATAAGAAAAAAGGTTCAAAGCATTAGATATATTTAAAAGCGTAGAATTGTAGATACAAAATAAGTATTTTATTTTATATGTATCCAATATTTGTTGTAGCTACAACAAAAGCAAAGAAAAAAGCAAAGAAAGGTACAAAGAAATCGGAATCCTTAGCATCTTCTCAATCAAACAATCCAAGTACAAATGGACAAGTTACTACAAGTACGGAAAGTCAGAATTTAAATACAAATGTTCCTGAATGTGATAATCTGGAGAGGAGTAAGAAAATTAAAAAAATTAAAAGCGTAAGAATTTCTGTTACTAATACTTCAGTAAGAAAATAAAATTTATTTTAGCTGTTTATTATTCCCTATTTTTTTTTACAGAAACTAGAGCAAATTTCAAAATTAAAGGAACTGCTAGTAGCCGGGAAGCAATTAGAAATCAATCAATTAGACAAGATCAAGAAAGAAGCTGATTTAATGAAGGAACTTGAAGAGCTCGCTTTATGATGAACATTTCAAATTATGGATATGTACGCGGTTAAAAAAAAAGTCTAAATATTTCTTTTAATAACGGAAAATGATCTCGGTCTCTCACATACGACATCGCACGTATGGAAGTTACGTTTGGCTGTACATAAAATTTTCATTCTGAAGAGGTAGTGGGAACAAACTAAATTTTGAAAGTGAATGGAATAGGTTTCCATGTCTCTCATTGCAGATATTAAGATTTAAAAATATAAGTTTTTTTTGAGCGATGATAATGAAATTAAAATGGTCCATCGCTAAATCTTTCCTTTGATACTTGGGAATGAAAACATTTTTTTTTCTTTCTTAATGGGTTCTTTATTCTAAGTAATATTTCGAGATAACATTGAAGAATGGGCATTGAAGATTGGAAAACAGTCCAATGACGACCAAGCTTCCTTATCATATAGCCCTGTATACCAATGTTGCATTACAAGACATTTCAGTAATCTTCTTGGTATCACATTTGATAAATAAAAAATTGTACAGGGTGAATCATATTATCTTGGAATTACTTTGAAATATGACTTACAATAGCGATTTACCCCGTATAAAATGCATAATATACATATGTGATGGAAAATGTGAGGTGGAAAAGAAAAATAGTATGATTATAAAACCGAATGCACATAAAATTTGTTCCTGGAGACAGGTGCTGTCGTTTCATTTTTTATGTTTATAAATTATTGCGCACTATTCCGTTTTTGTTTTATCAATCTCTTTATGAAAATTTAGCGAGGATTAGATATAGACATATCATTTTGTGATTTCATAATTATTACAGTCATCTCATGAGTATTGTACTAGTATTTCCTGACAACTTTTCGTTCTTATACATACTTTTGTTTTGTGCCTTGCATTATATGTTTAAGATTCAGATTTTATATTTTTCTTGCTGTCAAGGCTTATAAGACTGGTCAGATTAAAAGTACTATTACGTGGCACAGTATAACAAATAGATGGAAGAAAACTGCCAAAAAATTACCAACTATATTCCACGATTAAAGGAACATTTTTAAGTAATAAAGAAGATTTAGCTTTTTGAATTAGTTGATTTTTAAAGTACTGTTCTTCAATGATGTTCAAAGTTACCTTCGCTTATTTTTCAGATTGTTGTATAAGCATTCAACAACAATCTGTATTCTGTAACAATATAATAGTTGTTGAATTACTTGTTTTAATTTAATATTTACTAATATTGAGATTTTTAGGTTTATCTGAGCAATCAAAGAATTTGTAGATTGTTGTACGAATCAATAGACAAAAGAACATTTCTTTTACCTTGTTTCCATTTCTTTTGCTATAATGATGAACAAAAGTTAAATACAATTGGGAAAACCTATAGTACAATGTGTGATTACGTCGAATTTTTATAAAATTCGTGAAATTATAATAACTAGAAATTATGCATCATTATTTCTGACATGTACATTCAATCATATACATATAAATTACGGATTAATTAACGAGTGATGGGTATCTCACAAAATGAATTACATCAGAAAAATCACAATCGTCAATGTTGTGTATACTTACGTGAAATTTATGAAAATAAATTATTAAAAACAACAGATGTCAACGATATGTAATATATTTTTATGAAATTGTATTTTTCCTGTATTACAATATATACGCATGTAATTCTCGATAAAAATTCTCATTTAAATTTATCAATCCGTTTAAATTACATCATGTGTATAGATTACTGTTTAAATCGACGTAATATTAAAAAAAAAAGATTTGCTTGTATTGAAATAGTATTAAATTTTTTTAAACAAGGTTGTAATAAGGGCGGTAAGACAATAGGCGCATGAAAAATTCGTACATGTACTCGTGAAATTCTACATAACAACAAAAAATAAATCATAAGAAATGAGCTATTTATAGGAAGAAGAGCTTTTGGGGAAAAAATGTTTCGATTAAAAAAACAAAAAAAGAAAGTACGCCCGAAATATAGCTATAATAAGGACGGCAAGACAATACGGGGTTGAAAAATTCGTATATCTGTACACATACTTATCAACGAAATTCTACATAATCAACAAAAAATAAATTGCAAGGGACGAATTATTTATAATAATTTGATTAAGAATGTTTCGAATAAAAACACTAAGAAATAAAAAAAAAAAGAAGGGTTCAAAGAAACAATTTGGTCGAAATTGAATGAGCGAGGAAATGCACGAGAAGCACCGTGAATGTAGTGTCAGTGGTCGTTTTAACTCGAGGACGACGGTAGCGCCGTAAGATAGTCGTGTTTACAGATTCGCCAGTGAGTTCTACAACGTCACGTCAAAAAGTGCAACAAATTTCTACCACCATTTACTATGTAAAGGTGCGTTTACCAGATAGAAGTTTGATGCGATAATCGGTGATAATAGGAACGTTCTGTGTGTCACGGCACGTTGTTTAACGGGATCGGGATTACTCTCGGGAAGAAAATTGTAAAAGATTTTCTTTAATACGGGAATGCTAATCGTTAGGATGGCCGCCATTTTGTCCGGAGGTGGCCCGGTTGAGTGAACGGGGCGAAAATAGTTGCTCCCTGGACACACCGAGGATTGTTGAAATTGCATAGGTACCGGTTACGTGGGATCTATTCACTTATCTCTAATTATCAAAAGAAATCTGACTGCTCGTGGAAAGAAGTGGCGCGTAGATGAGAAACATCGAGATTTCTGTTCTCGTCGCCGCTCGACGTTAAGTCCTTTGTAAGCATGCCGTATACGTATTTCACGCGTAATTCCAAGCTAATTTAGCGACGATCGTTCGTGAAATTCTTTAAGTACAACGATGGTTTTCGGTCGGCAGGATGCAGACGACGGGTTGCTCGTTTCCTGATTCTAATTTTTGACGGTTGACAGTTCGGTACGTTTGACGATTACACCCGAGAAATAAAAAGAAGCAGCGAGAGAAAGAGATCGAGAGGAGAGCGAGAGAGACAGACCCGGAGAGAGAAAGAGATAGAGAAATAATTCGCGACATGACATCGTACCTTTCATGAATTGCGAAATTCCAAAGAAATACAGAGACCCTTGGACGTGATTATTAGTTTCGTTTATTGGTTTACGTGTAAATCCGAGTGACTAGTAAACGTTTATGAAACAATCGTTTCCTCGCTCTGATCAAGACGAATAATTGGAATTTGTTAGCTGAAACCTTAACAAGATCATGCTGTCATACGATTTATAGAATGTGCGAAATGTTCTACGTTATCTATGTTGTTCTTCTTCCGTAAGAAAATTTAAATTCGTTAAAATTTTTTGCTGCTCGACTCTGAAATATTGGCGGTGTACCTACCGGTGTCCCTCGAGGCGAGCTCGAATTACATGGTTCTTATCTTACGGATTTTTCGTCCATTCTAGTTTTCCAATTGGTTAACTTTTCAATGTTTTTCAATGTTTTTCTATTTTATGTTTTTGGTCCGTCCCGTTTTTTGCAGAATTAATATTTATACAGTATTAGGTCACAAATAACAGTAGGCTTGTTAATAATGTACAGAATAATGAGGGAATTAATATTTGATTGATATAATGAAGCTGTTGTAAAACTTCTTTACTAACATAAGTATTCTACAAAATTAAGTAGTATTTATTGTCCTACTATTGTTATAGCCTCTTAATTATTAGATCTATATTGAAAGATTATATTTTAAAATGTCTTTTATAATATTATTTTATAATATTATTAAATGTCTTTTATAATATTATTTTATAATATTATTAAATGTATTTTAAAATATTATTGCAATAACTTGCACAAATTTCAATCTTTTTTTTATAAAATGCTTGTTATTTTGTTTCAGATAATGTAGGTATAGTTTATTCAAACAAGGCCTTTAGGGTATAATTATATTTAATGTCAGTGAATGAGTTGGATGATTGTTATTGGTGGTGCGATTATTGGACCAAAAGGTATTGAGACAACTGGAATATAGCAAAGAACGTACAAAATGACGATTGCCACAAGAGGCCAAGGAGTAGGCATAGACCCTCCTGACAGCCAGCAAAGTACACAGGTATATAAATTATTTTCATATTAGTTAGTCATATATTGTTCATTTAAACTAACTGTATTTAAACTATGTTTAAGCTATATTTAAAATAAATTTAGTTTGCAAAATGTACCATATTGTTTTATGTATAACTGTTGTAATGTAAATTTACATCATTAAATCATATCATATCATATTATTGAGTTAATATTGTGTATGTGTATAATAATAGATGCACAGTCCACCGGGCCCACAACAATTAGCTGACACAATGTCGGGACTTCAACTCACAGAGAATGTGGTACAAACAGAATGCACCAATGATACCTTAGCTTCAGTAGAGGATAGTAATCAGCTCCATGGCGAGCCAGATTTTCCTGTTGCAAAACTCAATATGCTTCATGAAAAAATATCTAGTCCACGATGGGTTGTACCAGTTCTGCCAGAGCAAGAGTTAGAGTGCCTGTTACAAGCCAGTATCGATCTTTGTAAAAAAGGTTATATATAATAAGCAATTTCGAAATTTTATTTAATTGAGTAAATAATTAAATATAAATTCATGATTTGTTTCAATATAACAATAAATGCAAATTTGTACTTAGGAATTGATGTACAAAGTGAAGCGTGTCAGCGCTTTTTTCGAGAAGGACTCACTATTTCTTTTACCAAAATATTGACTGATGATGCAGTAAGTAGTTGGAAAATGAACATTCAAAATTGTATTAATGCTAACTGTGAACGGTTAGTGGATCTATGTATCCTGAAACTAGATGAGGACTGGTTTCCTCTTCTTGATTTGCTGGCAATGGTTTTTAATCCTAGTAATAAGTGAGTTACATTTTTTGCTATGTAACTGAAGATATCTTATTTTTAACATATGTATTACTGATATGATACTGATTTATAAATTTTATTTTAGATTTCATACGTTTAATGCTGCAAGGGTCTCTGAAACTGTCCCTCCGGGAACTGATATTCCTGATGAACAGCTTTATGCACGGCCACCTCCTGATTCAAGAAGTCCTCGTGGTTGGCTAGTGGATCTCATAAATAGGTTGATAAACGATACTACTATAATATTTTTTTTATGATTTTATATTTTATACATGACATATAAATTATAAATTACTTAATTTTCTTTTTTACAGGTTTGGAAGCCTTAATGGATTTGAAATTTTGCTCTCTAGATTTCAGAGCGGCCGAAATTTAACAGTACCAGTTATTTATGCTTTAATCAGACCTTTCGGTTTATGTTATGAGCTACTTACTGTTCACACAATAGTTAAATATCTGATGCCTATTGTGGTAAGCATTTTATGAAAGGTATTAAATAATTCAATTACATTTGAATCTATATCAATTGGACATTTTTATGTTTATAGGAAATGGTGCCTGTAATTTTGAATAATTTAACTGATGAGGAATTAAAGAAGGAGGCGAAAAATGAATCAAAAAATGATGCAATATCAGCTATAATCAAAGCCACCAAATGTTTAGTTTCACGAGTACCACACCAAGAGGAAATGATTAAAAATTTGGGAATTCTGAGACTGAAAATGATATTGAGACTCTTACAAATTTCTTCATTTAACGGAAAAATGAATGCTTTAAATGAAGTAAATAAAGTCATTGCTACTGTTAGTTTTTACCAACATCGAAATGCAATTGTTGAAGAAGAAGAATGGCTTACTGCGGAATGCATGGCTGTAAGTTTACTTAAAATTTGTTTCAATTTGCAAATCATATCGACAAATACTGATAAATAATATTATTCTGTTTATATAGAAATGGATAAAGGAAAATGGAGTATTAGAAATTGTTTTAAGAGATTCGTTACATCAGCCTCAATATGTTGAAAAGTTGGAAAAGATTTTACGCTTTATTATAAAAGAACGAGCATTAACTTTAGAAGATTTAGATGCCGTTTGGGCAGCACAAGCCGGGAAACATGAAGCTATTGTGAAAAATGTTCATGATTTGTTAGCCAAACTTGCTTGGGATTTTAGCCCTGAGCAACTTGATCACTTATTCGAATGTTTTCAGGTGTTCAATATTGTGAAACTATAACAATCCTTATTCTATTGATTATTATAACTCAATTAAAATCTTTTTTATTCTAGATGAGTTGGAAGAGTGCTAATAAAAAACAAGGAGAAAAATTATTAGAATTAATTCGGAGATTAGCAGAAGATGATAAAGATGGTGTAATGGCACATAAGGTATTTTTATGTTTACATTACATTTGTATATTGTTACATTTTTACATTATTTAAAATTTCGTATCACTGTATATATAAAATGTGATATTGATTTTACTTAAGCTTAATTGTATTTTTCATTAATATTAGGTGTTAACTCTTTTTTGGAATTTGGCTCATTCTGACGAGGTGCCTACAGAAATAATGGATCAAGCATTAAATGCTCATGTAAAAATTCTTGATTATTCGTGTTCACAAGAAAGGGATGCTCAAAAGACTATTTGGTTAGACAAATGCGTGGAAGAACTAAAGAATAGTGATAAGTGGGCTTTGCCTGCGTTAAAACAAATTCGGGAAATATGCTGCCTTTATGAACCAAACCCTAATATAGCATGTCATGGTCAACGGAACCATCATTATAGGTATATATTTATCTAAATAGTGGTGTAGAAGTTAATTATTAACTTAAAGCAATATATAATTGGCATTATTTCTAATATGTTTTATTATACAGGCAAGATGTTATAGAACGACTTCAAGCAGAACATTCTGCAGTAATTCTTGTGACAAACAGTTTAACAAATTATATGGATAAAATGCGGCAGTTGGTTAAGGAAAATCCAGACATTGATGGAAATACTTACATGCATGATGGTCGCTACAATCACATTATGCAAGTACAGGAAAGACTTAATTTCCTCCGTTTCTTGTTAAAGGTGACATTTGTATTCATTTATTTTGTAATAATGACTTGTTGTAGATTTTTATAATTTTGTTTATATCTGTTTTTCTTGTAGGATGGTCAACTATGGTTATGTGCGGATCAAGCTGAACAGATTTGGCAATGTTTGGCTGAACAAGGTGTATTTGTATCCGATCGTGAAGCATGTTTCAAATGGTTTTCAAAATTAATGGGAGATGAACCAGATCTTGATCCAGCAATAAATAAGGACTTTTTCCAAAATAATATATTACAATTAGATCCGACATTACTTACGGAAAGTGGTATCAAATGTTATGAAAGATTTTTCAAGGCAGTCAATTCTAAGGAAGGAAAATTAAAATTAAAAAGGAGAACGTTTCTAATGGATGACGTTGACCTAATTGGTACAGATTATTTGTGGCGCGTAAGTAAAACTTGATACTAATTTTTTATGATAGTAATAGTATTTTGTGTCATTACATATTTTTATGTATTTATTTATTCAGGTTGTGACCAATAGCCCTGAAGAAATAGCAAATCGAGCTATAGAATTATTAAAAGAAGTGAATACTAATTTAGGACCACGACTTCAGTCATCAGTTTTGCCATTTCATGTGACGTATATAGGAGAATGTATGGACAGATTGAAAGCACATTATGATACTGTATCTGTCTTGAGTAAAGTATATCTTGAAGGAAGGGAAGAACGCGAACAGCAAATGTCAAATAAAATTAAAATAGAAGCTATGAAAATGTGCCGTGTTATGAAAGTGTTACAGGAATATATAAGCGAATGTGATACGACATTTCCAGGAGAACGAAAAATATTACCATTGCATAGGTATTAATATCTTTATTTATTTGTAAAAATGGTGAATTTTCTAAGATAACAATAATATTCTGTTTTATTTGATTACAGAGCAGTTCGTGGGAAACATCTATCTCTCATCATTCGTTTTGCGAATCCTGGTCGTAATGTGGATGACATAGAGATATTTACACATAGTAACGACACTTTGGGGTCATTAAGACGACAAATATTACGCAGAATTAAGGCAAATGGATCAAATGTGAAACTTGACTTATTTCTTAATGGAGAACCTTTGGAGTCAACAGATGATAGAAAACTACTTTCCCAAACTCCATTGAGAGATAAAATGGTATATATTAATATCTCTTTTCTTTAAAACATAATAATGACAGAATAATTAAAGAACAAAATTCTTTTCACATAGCTGTTATCTGCAAAACTAAGTCAAGTAAACAGCAACTTACCGAGTTCGCCGGATAGTAGCTCAGATAGTTCTACTAGTTCTCCACACCATCCATATGATGGGCCAGATGCAGAAGCAGAAAACAGTTTACCCGGAGTGGTATGTTGGTTTGCGTTCACATATAAAAAAAAAATGATTTTTATAAAATTCATTATAAGTGCAATATTAATTCTAGATGTTTATCTTATAAATTGAAAATTTAGGAATTTCCTGTTTTTGTTGCAGGTCATATCGCAAAGATCACAGTATGCTACATTCTTCTTTCAGTTAGCAGATCTTGGATGTAGTCTCCAACACGCGCAATTACGCGATGGTGCAAGGAACCTTTTACAACTGGTGCCACCAGATACACTTACTGTATCACGATTGCAGTCATTATTCGGTCATTGTAAAGAAGACGACAATTTAGATAATGCTCTTTGTAATGAACAAAATACTACAGTAGATTCTTTATTTTTTACTGCAAGTTCTAGCCAAGTTTTATACAATTTAGAGGTAAAGTTTGTGTAACATTTATATGTGTTTTTATTATGTATACCTCTCGGATAATTTGTAATAAGTTATTTGTATTTCAGGTTTTATATAGTTTATTAATGCCAGTTTTAGATCCAATGTCAGAAAGAGCGTTTGAGTTTCAGTGCAATTTTATAAAAAGTGGCGAAGCTGGTGTTATTCTTGAAATGTTAACTAAAAATAAATTTCTACCAAATGCAGACGAAACTACTAAACGAGCAGCATATTTAACAGTGTTAAAATTATGTAAACTCTTATTAACGACAGTGGGTAATGTGATGGCCTGTGTAATGGATGAAGTGCAGCAAGCTGGTATTTCGGAAAATCACGATAATCATGTTCATAACAATCGAGGCCCAGTAGCGGTTTTGAAACAAGCCTTACAAAGTGTACCTAATCAGAATACTGAGTATATGTTGAGAAGCGTAGCAACGAACTTGGCGCAGCATTTAGCGCTTCGGATGTTATGTGGAGCAGCAGAATCTGACAAATGTCGGCAACTTTTTATGCAAGCCCTTTCCTGGGAGCTACCAGACGTAGCTACTATTCGTGCCATAATTAGGCTAGCATGGGCAGCATCGACAGGTAATTTAAATAATATAAATGCATCTGCTGAGATGCTCCATACACTTCACGAAATAAACGAAAAGGAAACGTCAAATAATCCTGACAATAACGATGTGTTAGTATGTAAAGAAGCATTAGAAGTTCTGACAATTGCTTTGGTACTGAATCCAACTGCGTTAGAATCATTATCAAGAGATAAAATGTGGCATACGTTTTTAATAGACCTTGTTCTCTTGAGTACATCGAGAGTGGTTAGAATGGCTGCAGCTGAACAGTTTTTTCTTATATCAACGTGGTACAGTAGTGGTCATCAACCATTGCTTTTTGCAATAACACTACTTTTCACTGTTTTAAACACTACGGTTATGGAACATGCAAAACAGAGTCATGAGTATTTTCAGCTTTTATGTAGGCTGTTAAATTTTGCACACATGTCAGGATGTCCTCTTTTGACTGCTGAAACATTATTGAACATCGAAATAGCATGGTTAAAGAAAGTACGAGACAATGTTAAAGAAACTGGAGAAAGTCAAGTCGATGAAGCTGTCCTTGAAGGTCATCTCGGTCTTACTAAAGAATTACTAGCTTTTCTACCTCCGAGTAAAAAGTTTGAACTTGGCTCTGACGAAAAACACGGCGTAAATTTGATCAAGGAATTGGTCGAAGACTTTGTATTTCCTGCATCGCGTCTTATGCTGCAACTGCGTAGCACTGGAGAGCTAAGTGCTTCGCAAGCGAGCCCAGTATGCACGACTCCTCAATCGACTAGCGCAGCATTTGATTTACTTGTAGGTCTTTGTGTAGGCTGTGTACCTAACATGAAACTTCTAGTCACAATGCTCACTGATATGTTCTACTCTGAGAGAGATGAACCGCTAGTAGAATGGGATTATTTACCACCAGTCGGGCTTAGGCCACTGAAGGGCTTTGTAGGTTTAAAAAACGCTGGTGCAACTTGTTACATGAACTCAGTATTACAACAATTGTACATGGTTGAAAGTATAAGAGTCGGACTTTTGGCTGCAGAAGGTGCAGCGACAGATTTGAATGAAGATTTTTCTGGAGAAGAAAGAATTGAAGGAGAACAAACAATAGAAGCAAACGATAATGATACAAACGAAGAAAAATGCGGAGCAGACGAATCTCGGAAGGAATATAATATTGGTATTTTAAAGCAAGTTCAAGCAATCTTTGGTCATCTAGCATATAGCAAACTACAATATTATATACCTAGAGGCCTTTGGAAGCACTTTAAGTAAGTTTACATTTGCATTGTAAATATTGTTAAATGTATAATTGTCGAAGTGTACTCATCATCTTCATGTCATCATTGATGTTTTTATTAATATTATTTTCAGACTTCAAGGTGAGCCTGTAAATCTTAGAGAACAACAAGATGCAGTAGAATTTTTTATGAGCTTAGTGGAAAGCTTAGACGAGGCACTGAAAGCCTTAGGACATGAACAGATAATGAGCAAGATTCTTGGTGGTTCATATAGTGACCAGAAAATCTGCAAAGGTTGCCCTCATAGGTACCTTCTTAATTCTTAAATTTTGCTTTTTTCGGTAAACTGTAATACCGCATTACATTATCTTCAGATATTCCAAGGAGGAGCCGTTTAGTTTGATAAGCGTGGATATCAGGAATCACAGTAATTTACTGGACTCTCTTGAACAATATGTGAAAGGAGAATTATTGGAAGGCGCAGACGCTTATCATTGCGACAAATGTAATAAAAAGGTATAAACTTCATATATTTGTAAAGTATTTACGCATAATTCACAACATTTATTACATATTCTATTAACAAATTATATTTTTAGGTCGTAACAGTAAAACGATTATGTGTAAAGAAGTTGCCACCTGTTTTAGCGATACAATTAAAAAGATTTGAATATGATTACGAAAGAGTTTGCGCTATAAAATTTAACGATTATTTTGAATTTCCAAGAGATTTGGATATGGAACCTTATACTGTTTCTGGGCTCGCTAAACTGGAGGGAGAAGTTATAGACTGTGATTACGAGGAATCAGTGAAAGGGACTTGTACTAAATATCAATTAACTGGCATCGTAGTACATAGTGGCCAGGCTAGTGGTGGTCATTATTATTCGTATATCCTACATAGGTACTGAAATATTTATGTATGCACACATTAATATTTACATACTGTTTTTAGCACATACTTGTTTATTATTGCATTTTGTATTAGGCAAAATGATGGCGTTGCGAAATGGTATAAGTTCGACGATGGCGATGTTACGGAATGTAAAATGGAGGAAGAGGAAGAAATGAAGTCGCAATGTTTCGGTGGTGATTATTTGGGAGAAGTATTTGATCATATGCTTAAAAGAATGAGTTACCGAAAACAAAAACGATGGTGGAATGCCTATATGTTATTTTATACCAGATTAGATGTAGAAGAAAATTCTTTAATGAAAAGTGTTAATGAATTATCCTTGTGTAAGTATTGCTTGAAATTTGTTTCTTAAAAAGTTGTATTTATTTACTATGAAAATGTTATAACTTTTAGATACGAAATTAGGAGTTATGAAAATGCCTCCAGCTATTGAATATAGTGTCAGGAAACAGAATATCAAGTTCATGCATAATCGAAACCAGTTTAGCGCAGAATATTTTCAATTTATTAAAAAACTTGTATCTTGTAATCCCCATAACATCAATAGACAAAATATGAATGAAAAACTTGTAAGTTGACTTAGCAAATAATTTTTTCCAACATTTGTATCAAACATATAATCTTTAATAATATATATACTTGTAGAGTCCAGAGCAGGAAGAACTTGCAATGCTATCCGTGCAATTAGCATCCAGATTCCTGTTTTACACAGGTTTCCATACTAAGAAAACTTTACGCGGTAATGCAACGGATTGGTATGACATTGTTTGTCATCATTTACGCAGTAGCAAAGCAGTGCGATCCTGGTTTGCCCATAATGTCCTATTTAATCATCCACATAGGTATTGGGTTTTCTTGAGTATACATGTATCAATATAAAAGAACTTATTGTTTAACAAAATTAATTTATTGTCTTTAGATTTTGCGAATATCTTTTGAGCTGTCCCAGTACAGAAGTTCGAACGGCGTTTCTCAAAATTTTGGTATTTCTCGCACACATTTCCCTACTGGATGGCCCATGCGTGCCGCCTAGTTTAAACGCACCAAGTAAGACCAAGTTATATTTATTATTCTTTCAAACAAACTAATAAGATATAATTTGAAATATTTGTTCATAAATCTTTATTTCCAGCTATACTTTTAGATCCAACAGCAACACTCAGTGATCATTTATTGCATGCAGTACTTTCTTTACTTCAACGTGAAATCTCAGATCATGGCCGCCATTTACCACATTATTTCTCTCTGTTTCACACGTATGCATCGCTTGGTCTCGCTGAAAAGGCCCAATTGCTAAAGGTAACTTATACATCGTTTTTCTCATGTAAAATCATTTAATAAGATCATGCCATTTGTAATTGTTTTGTATCGTAGTTAAATGTGCCGGTTACATTTATGTTGGTTGCTATCGATGAAGGACCCGGACCTACAATAAAATATCAGTATCCTGAATTAACTAAATTGCATCAGGTAGTTAGTATGTTGATACGCTGTTGCGACGTGTCATCGAAAGCACATTCGAGTCTTGCACAGTCAGGCGTAGCACCTTTACCAAACCCATATGGTGATCCGGCATGTCAAAATGAATATTTGATGCTTATTCAGCCGCAGGCAGCAGATATTCTCTTTGTTAAGAACAGGTATATATTTCGTAAATAAAATGCGTTTAAAATGCAGATAAAAGATAAATATATAAAGTATAAAATATATTGATACAAATTGCAATTTTTCTCATCTAGTTATATGAAAAAATTGATCGAAGATGCAGACGTTAACGTTACTGAAGATACAGTGAAATTATTGCAATATTGTTGTTGGGAGAATCCTCATGTATCACGAACCGTTCTCAGTGAATTATTATGGCAGATTGGATTTTCTTTTGCACATGAAATAAAACATCATACAGACCTATTGCTTGCTGTACTTCTTATGGAGGACTCGTGGCAGACGCATCGTGTTCATAATGCTCTCAAAGGTACAACCGTTGCAGGTGTAAGTTTTTAATTTAAGACACATTAAAACATGAGATCGTAAAACGTAATTGTCATTAGGTGTACCAGATGAGAGAGAAGGTTTATTTGAGATAATACAGAGAAGTAAACATCATTATCAGAAAAGAGGTTATCAATGCATTAAATGCATGGTGCAGCTTTTCAGTAAGTGTCGACCTGCACATCAACTCCTGCATCATAGCTCCGAATTGAAGAGGAAGTGGATACACGCTACCGACTGGCTTCACGAGGAACTGGATAAAGTATTGGACAATAACAATAGCTGATTATAAAGTTACGAGAAGGGATTCATATATTAAACAATATCGATTTTCAGAGACCGTATGCTTCTGCGGCACCATATACCCATGCGTATAGTAATTGGTCTCCTCCAGCTCAATCCAATGACTCTGCGAATGGTTATGTTTTGGAGCGTAGTAATAGCGCGAAGAAGACATTAGAAAGAGCATGCGAACTTTGCCCGGATGAAGAACAGGAGGTAGAGGATACAAGTGAAGATTGCACTGAGGAGACAGAAAAATACCAACCACAGAATAGAGACATATTGCGATCGAGACGTAGTTTAGTATGGGGATGTATAGGGTAAGATTTAAAAACAACAATTTTATTCAATTTCATTTATCATTATACAATCCTTATTTAAAACATAAATCATTCCTGCTTCTCTCTTCAGTTATCCTGACGTCACTGTAATACAACAAATGCAAGAGGAACAACAATCTCAGCCTAGACCATCTCCAGTTCATACTCCTCTTTGGTCCCAATCCCCGGTTATACTCACACCACCAGCTCATCAGTTACATAGTCCACAGAACTGTGAGTCGTCACAAAATACCAGCCAGGATCCATAATGAACGCTACATATTGACGTTCTACCAAGTTGCTGCCTCAGTGAAACTGTTTCAAGATATTTAGACATTACTGCGTCAGCAGCTTGGTGCCGAACGATAGAGGCACCTGTACAGATATAACTCGCAGATTTGTTCTTATTTGCTGGTATTCACGAACTTGCATTTGCAACCTGAGTTTTATTGTGGGCAGTTACTTTCATGAATGATACGATGTGGCATAGTTATCTGCACTATTGAGAAAAAAAGAACAATGTTAGAACAGCAGGCGATTATTAAATAAGTAAGAACAGAATTTCTACGTATTAATTGAGGCAACGAGAATTCTCATCGTGATTTTTTCTTACTGCTAACGTTCGTGCATTCCTCATTTTTTGCATCTATATAATAATTTGAGTTTTTGAATTTCGATGAAAGGAAGGTTGTTTTGGTAGGAAGAAATCTTCCGAAGAGAAATTGATACGAAGAGGAAAAAGGAACGATTCAGATAAGAATTACACTTGCCTCGATTAATGCATACGAATTCAAGTGTAGGAATACGATAAGATTGTATAAATGTATAGCGAATAGTGTTATGGAATCCCGTCTCTGCCGAATAGAAAAGAAAGGTATAAAAAAAAAAGAATCTAACTTTCCGTATGTCTATGTAAATTTGTTACTAATAAAAAGTTAAAAAATGAAACTTTCTAACGATCGAAGGATAAGGCTAAAAAATACAGTAGTTTCCGATTTAATTGAAAAGAGAGCAGAGTTAACAAGTCAAGAAAAAAGAAAAATTACACATCTATCGATATTTCACTATTTTAGTCTTTCAAGACGAAGTAAACGAAAAAATTTCCTTGTACTTAATCTCGAGTATCAAAAAAAGAAGAAAAGAAAAAAAACAAAAAAAAAAAAAGAAAAAAAGAAAGAAAAATAAAGAAAGGAAAGCCACTCCTCTGATGCAGACATTTGTGCTGTATGAGAATTTAAACATACACCAATGAGATGCCTCCCATTGTGCTTTCTTTCAGTTCATCGAATTTAAGAAAAAGAGTTGTGTCTTTGATATCGTGCGACTCCATTTTGTATTTTTAGGTAGTTATTTAAGAATCCAGTTGTTGCTTCAAATTTTCATTGCTTATATTTTTGTCTGTTATGTTTTTTCGGCTATTTATAAGAAATTAACGAAAAAGAACTTGATCGAATAAAATCCAAGTGGACGGTACAGTTGACCGTCTAAAAAGTTATTCAGATAAGAAACGATAGTTATGAAGGGATATTTCTACATTAAATGGCAAAAATGGATATTAAAAAAGAGAAAAAAAAAGCGGCGAAATGGATGGATCAGTTTGTGTTTATTATAACGAGTCGCAGTGCCGCAAGAAAGAAAAATGAGCCTTGTTCGAAATCCAAATTTTTACAAAAGGAAAAACAAATAAAAAAAGGAAAAAAGAATAAAAGAAGGAATTGAAGAAAGCGTGACGGTAGCGACACAAAAAGGGTATGAAATGAATATAAAGAGAAAACACTAATTTGTATCGTTCTAAGGTACGATCCACCGTTGAGGAGAAGAGCTGTGGTCTTTTCGCAGTATTGTAAATCGATTCTTAGTTTTCAGTCGGCAAGAAAAAGGACAGACGTGTTAGATGTTATACTGCTTGTATACTGTTCAGTGTTTTATCGGGCATACAACATATAAACGACGAAACATGGGAGAATAAACGATGACTGCGATCTTTTAACGTATGAACTGCTGGCCATAGCTCTGACTTATTAAATAACATGTGTTATATAGATATTATATAAATAATACTAAAGAGGAGGAGAAAAAGAGAAAATAAAGTCACGTGTAATGAGGATATAAAGCAAACCGTGTGTATACATAGGAATTCGTGCGATGAGAAAATCAACGACTATGTCAAGACACCAGGAAATAACGACATATTGATTATACTGTTCGTATTTATCAAATATCCACGTTAAACAGTGTACCAAATTATATAATAGCTACTATCGGTTAAAAATAATAATAATGGTACCTAATCTTACTCAGAATATGTACATATGCAACTGCTTTTTATATGTGATAAAAATTATTATATTCCTATTATACATTGAGGTTAGTACGCTATTGTAAATCCTGGTTTTTTGTACACAGACTGTATGCTAAGTTCAATTTTTTTGTTAACGGAGAGAATGTAGTCTATAATTATTTAATATTTAATTGTATCGCTGAAAGAATAAGCGTAACACGTCTTGTATCATATACATAACTTGATTACTTTCAAACAATCAATATCAGATTTAAGTGATCGAACCTCGAAGTTTGTGTCATGATATAATACTACTAGTAGTGTCATTTCTTTTTCTTTCTTTCTTTCATATTTCGTTCTCTTTTTTTTTTTTTATTTCTCTCGAACGAGCGATGATAGAGGTAGAAGGATATGGACATTAAGGGGGAAAAGAAAAACAGATGTAAGACAACCGGGTACACGATTCTAATTCATGATTTATATAACTATTGTCCGAAAACTTATTGAGCGATTTCATCGAACTATCGAACATTTTCATACTTACTACGAATTCTATGCGAAACTGTGACGGATCTACGAGAGTCGATCAAGATTGCCGGTCATTCTTAATGCGGTAGATGCGAATAAACACGCTCGTTTTTTTTATAGTCGACGGAAAAAGAAAACAGTCGGATGCAACATTTATACATTTTCCTTTTTGCACGAAATGTTACTATACAGAGAACAACAACGATGAAACACGATACAAAAAAGGAGCAAGAACGAGAAAGGAAACGATATTTTCAAATCTCGATAATAAGCGAAGGTGACTGATACGACGCGTTAATCAAAATCAAAGGCAAATGCATGTGAAGCAATGAAAAAGAGAAAAAAGAAGCAAAGTTGTACAGTTGCATGCTTAAGCAAAGAAGAAAACGACGCTTGTACACAGAAAGAAAAAAACGCGGAAATGAGACAAAAAAAAAAAAGAAGCAGTTACAATAATTCGAACCGCAGACAAAGTGAAATTTCATAAAACACAAAGTAAAAAAAAGACAAAAGAAAAATACAAAAAAAGATGGAGGAGAAGAAAAGAGTCCCTCGTCGATGTTCGTTTAGTTTTAGTTGTAAAGGTAATTTTATGTATTAACTCGATCGACGCTCTAGTCAGTAAAATTAAATAAACGGAAGGAGATTAACGAACCTCGTTCATTTAGTAGCGTAGAGTATCTCTCGAAGTTTCTTTACTTTTTGTTTCCAGTACGACGATTGTTCAAACGATTTTGTTTTTTTCTTTTTTTTTCTTTTTTTTTGTTTTAAAAAGAACGACGTAAAGGAAAAGCGAGATTTCCAAGAAACTAATAAGCATGTAGGCGCATCCGTTCGAGGCATGTCTTTTCGATGGTATCAGAAACTACCATGGGACACATCCGCTGCTTTCGTGGTGCTCGTGTTTCCCCATTTGCCTTTGACAACTTCCTTCGAGGCTATTTCGAGAATGAAAAAATGTAAAACACGCAAGACGATACGAATGAAACGAAGGAAATCGAACAAAAAAAAAAAAAAAGAAAAGAAGAGAAAAAAGATAGGAAAAACGAAATGATTCAACAATGAAACTACCTCGTTAAACGGTCAATGTATTTACAATTTACACGCGTACTGATTTCATTTCAGCCAAAACCCTTTGCGCTCCATTTAATCATTCAACGAAAATATATTTCTTCTTTCGTTTGAAACATTTCTTTTATTCGACGAGAAATAACATCTAACACTTTTGATGCTGATGCTCATGATAGATTAGAAAATGTTGTAACAATGGTAGGTTTTTACCTTAAATAAATCACTGATAAATTTTATGCCGGAGCAGCACGAAATAACGATAGATCTATTATGACGGCACCGTGAAGTTTAATTTATTCCAAACTGTCTTTTTACACGCGAAAAGAAATTGGATTGCAAAGGGTTAACGCTGGCAAGAAGCCGTTCTTCGCCTTTAGAGTGTCAACCGCATTATTCGATACAGCAAAAGTTTATAAGTTCATATTTTTCTCTCTTGTCATTGAATTCTGTTCGTGAATGTCTTGGATCGGACTGTTCACTGATATTTTAAGAAAGATCGATACACACGGGACGATCCATTTTTATTTACGAATTGATTTATATAAGAGTGAGAGAAGGAGGGGAAGAAGAAAAGAATCTATTAAATTGACTTTCTAGTAATTTTATTAAAACGAAGTGCCATTTGAAGAGGACGTCGAATGATCTTCGGACGACCTCGCTCTAATTATATCTTTGATACTTTCACGTAATCTAAACGTTTTATTTAGTAATCATTTTATTCGCAGGAATTTTTTCACGAATCGTGCGTTTGTAAATTCAGATGGATCGTCCTTCGCCTGTTTTACAGATTATAAAGCGTATAAAAAGATATCTAAATCCCTGTTACGGTTCTCAGTTTCAGCACGTGTCTAAAGAGATGACTTAAATAAACGAAGAAATTACAAACAAAATGTTGACAGAACCATTTTTACTTTTGTCGGAAGACTTTGTTCTTTTTCGTTTGTTGTTTGGAACGCGTTAAAGAAAGAAACGTGGTAACGAGGAGAAAAGAGACATCGTAGCAGGGCCGACGGAAACTTCTCAGAAAATAACAGAGGCACCGTTTCCATCGGAGCTTGTGATTTCTTTCACGTGAATCTGTTCACGTGTGTACGAATAAAGTCGTTCGACATCGGCATTCGTATGATGAAACGGTCGAGTATCGTATGGAAACTTAGTCGGTAGATAAGTAAAGATTATATAAAGCTTGAACTCGTGTTCCAAATCGACGTTGGACATTGGAAAACGTACTTTTTTTTTCTCTACTTCGCCACTCGCGCAACGAATGCCTCTCTATCAAAGATAATAAAGCGTGCAAAAATGAAGTATGAAATTTCGCTAGACAAGTCTGAGGGCGTTGATAATCAAGCCAGTCGGTTTCAAGCTGATTCCGCACGAAACCAAATGTAAAAGATAGTGTGTATATACTTTGTGTCCGCCAAATACACGCTTTTGTTCAATTTTTTCTTTTTTTTCTTTGTTATTGCGGACGAAATTTATACGCTAAATCTCGTCGGTAGACGCTATTATGTTCGTACGTAAGGCAATAAATATCTGTTTTCTTTTATTAAATTCTGCACACGATTTTTGCAATGAGATTCGTGCGGTTGTGTCTACGAAACGATACGATCTTTAATAGTAATTACAATTGTATTTAACCATATGAGAATAACGATCGAATTGTACGCGGAGATCATAATAATCGTGGCTGTTTGTTCGAAATGTATTCGAATTAAGAACATCTATCGGAAGTGGAGGATCGCTCGGTTCGACTAACAGCGCCGTAGAATAATTCTAATCGTTAGATTTACGAAGTATTACACGATACCACAGATAATATCGAGTAGAATATTTAATCTTCAATGTCCTATATTAGGACTATACTAATGAACCTTTCGATCGAGCCACAGTCGACATGTTTCCCGATGCGCAATTACGATCGTCGCCATTGAAAAAAAAAAAAAAAAAAAAAAATAAAAGAAATAAAGGGAAGAGAAAAGGAGAAAAGGAAATTCCTTATTAGAAACGGTCGACGATGAAATTTCGCTGATCGTACACTGTCATCACAACTGCACAAAATTCATTGTGTCTCGTAGCGGGATATCGTTCGGTGTTTGTTGTACCGAAAACGACTGCCAGAAGAGGTTTATAAAAAGACTCCAAGTAAAAGAACTGTGTTCCTTGTGGCACAGCCCGTGAATAAAGGACAACTCAGTGATATTCGCAGGACGAATATAGAACATTGCTCGCATTCCTCGAAGTCGTTTTCGTTATCTGTTTTTTGTATTTATTTCAAAGAGCTGCGTTGTGCAGGCATTAACTAATAGAACTTACTAATGTGGTGTAGGAAAGGAAATACAAATTAAAAGAAAAGAAAAAAGAAAAGAAGAACGAAGAACTTTGGTCGTGTCAGCCCATGAATCGATTGTCGTAAAGGAAAGGGTAATAATAAATTATTATTCAATCCGAAACAATAAAATCGTCTCGTAGACTTGCATCGACCAAAACATTTTCTCAGTGGAAAATGAAGTTCTCTAAAGACACTACGCTATCGTCAAGAATATTCCTCGTTTCTTTATATCAAATATATATCTTCTTTCTTCAATCGCTAAATAACGTGATTTTCGCTTGCAATTGCCTACGCCATTCGTTGAGCCGCGTTTTTTCTCAATCGGGGCACGGAAACGTGCGATAACGATCGATATCGTTTCCACTTTCGCGTGTTATTAATTATTCTCATATCAAGTCGAGATAAACCACCGTGCGGTGTGTGTGTGTGTGTGTGTGTGCGTGCGTGCCCCTGAACCTATGGTGCTTCAATAGATTGTGCCTCGTCGACCTTGAGTCTTTTCTTTTTTCATTCGTTTCGAGCGTGAAACGGTCGCGGATTCTTGTTGGATCATCGTTCCCTCGGTTACCAAGAATTTTTTGGGGCCGAAAAATCTGCCGACATTGAACGTTTCCTCTCGTAGAGGATCGTCGGGTTATTAATTCTACGTTTCTCGATCTTTTCGCTCGTTAGATCTTCTTAACGAAGATCGCACTTCTCGTGTGTACGATATTGTTGGGTCTTTTCAAAGAAAAGATTAAATATACAGTTTTAATATCTTCATAAGGGATCATCGTGGTCCAAGACTATCGAAATTCGACGTACCCCTCTCGGGTGTTTTTCCAAGAGAAGGTTCTTCGGTAGAGGAGAATTACTGGCAAAAATTCCGGGGACAACTTCGCGAGATATCCTTGACCTTGGGACAAAATTGAGAAATTTCCTCGCCTCGATATTCATTTGAGAGGGAAAAAGTATTTACTGAATGAAACTTATCACGGGAATAACGTATTACGAGATTTGTTATCCGAATAATCGACGGATGTCTACCTTTAGGCGTCCACGAAGAAACTCGAAAGGAAACTAACACTCGCTTCGTAACCGAGCACCAAATACATATATTGACGTTCAAACGAAAGTAATACCAAAAAGTGGTAAACAGAAACAATAAAGAATGATATTTCTAATTTGTCGCGTGTGTGTGGTTTTTGAGCCGATCGATGGACAAATCGAAACAAAACGAAAGAAAGATATACAGTGAAAAGCGCGATAAGGAAGAAAACGTAACACGCTCCATAAGAGTGGCTAAAAACCGAAGATAAACGCTCACGTGGTTTTGTGACATTATTCGTTTTTTCAAATAGGCGCATTTACGTAAGCATTTTACTTACTCGAACGTTAATCGTAAATCGAGCCAACCGAGTCTGCGATCCTAAGAAAATACGAAAGATAAAGAAAGAGAGACAAAGGAAAAGAAATCGATGTGCCCTTCTCTATACATATATATATATAAACATATTTATGGTCTCCCGCAGACTCTCATTAATATAAATATTAATTAAGATTATATATATATATATATATAATATTATATATATATATTCTCGATTTAACCGTGCATGATCGATCGTTTTCATTCGGGGGGTCGCAGACGACGGTTCGCCACACGATCCACGGGGCCCTCGATTTCTCGATCGAACGCAAACTCACCTCGTGCGTGATCGGCGTGAAAAGCTTCGCCGCCCCTGAGAATCTTCTGTGTATTATTTCTAACAGAATGTAATAAAGTACGGTTGAAAAAGAGGAATAACGCCAGCTTAATCGACCTTCTTCGTTTCCATCTCCATCCTCTCTGTTTCATTGTGACCGAGAAAATTTAAAAACAAATTTATTTTAATACATAGTTGATACTTGACGTTAAAATCTTTAACGCCTCTGAGAGTCTTTTGCGTATTACTTCTAATACAATATGGATAATAAATAGATGTCAAATTATTGTACATTTATAGAAAATTTCATAGTGAAAAATCTGTGACTGGAAAGAGTGCTCGTAGAAAACATTGTAAGTGGCAGAAATACGCAGATTGCGGATTTCTATGTACTTATAGAAAGTTTCATAGTGCAAAGTCAATAATTCAGTAAAATAAAAATGTAGTCCAAATTCATTGAAAAGGAAAGTGTATATATAGGAAACCCTGTACGTGGCACTTCTTAGTTGTAAAGAAAACTCAAAGTTCTATTTATTTAGATAAATGGTATGGACAAAAGCCAAGAAACAATTACTATTATTAGTAGATACTTATGTTTTTCTTTACACTACAAAGGCGACGTTGCACGTACCACTGACACCATCTTCTAGCATTATTAATAACTATTTAGAGAGGTTAGTTGCGCTTAAATGCTATACTACGGTATGGTATGTTAAAACATTCTTCAATAAGAAAAACATTTTTCAGTTTTACCACTCACGATGTTTTCTGCAAATACTCTTCCATTATTGCTAACTGTAGTATCGAGTGAAAGAAATCTCGGGCCAAAAATTCCATAGGAGTATAAATCTACATAAACACCCGTAATCTAGCGACGAAATACCGTTTAAAGAGAAGAATTTAATCAATTCGTCTGTTGTTTTTTGCATCCCCTTTGTTTCATTGCAATCGACAAAGTTTGAAGTTCACTTGTCTCAATTTCGACTATCGAATTTTTTTACCACTATGTTGCAAAACAAGAAAAAAAATTGTCTCGCATAAATACCGATAGATACGGGTTACGATTGCTTTTGCTCGTATAAGATATGTATTAGTTAAAGATATTCATAACTGAAAAATTATTTGGCAAGCGTTGCATAAGTGTTTTTATCGACATGGAACATTTTCTGCCCGCTGTCTCTGAATTTTTGTCCTTTTCAATAGATTTCAAAGTTTTAAATTGTGTAAGTTAGATAACCATGGGGTTGACCGATAAGTACGTAATTATTACACACTATCGATTGTATCAAATAATGAATCATCTATACTTTCCACTCGGTTCCGATCATTTAACGATGCGGCGCCTCATTCACTAGCACAAAAAGATTTCGTCTAATCGCGTGACAATGAAAATGCAATCTAAAACCTCTTATACAAACATACATACATATATAAATATATATACAAATTTTGTGAAACAAAATTCGTAGAATGATTATGACATAGGGGGCGCACAAATTCGACGATGAATAATCGATATTAATATCGACCGATTTATCGTTAGTCTCTCGTGTTAAATAAATTCTCGAGATCTGTAAACAAACTATGTAACATTATTGGTTTGCCAATGTAATTTCTTGTAACATACTAACGAAACGCTAAGTCTGCAATCCTCTATGATATACATTATTGGTCAGAAGTTTTAAGGTATTTACCTTGTATGTGCATTTGTTCACGTATTTGTAGTACATGTATTTAGTATCAATCGAATGTTTGTCGTAGCTTTCATTTTTAATTACTTCGCAATAAGTCTACTATTTTATCCGCATCATTTGTGCCTTATGACATAATATACGAAATAAAATAAAATCTGTTAGATTTGTCCAATAAATATAACGAATATATATATGTGGGTGTGCTAATATTTATGCTCCATAGCGCGTATACATGTTTCGCCGTATACGTAACAAAATCTTAGATAACTATTTGCAAAAATGGCAACAACTATAAATTACTAACGCTCGATAATCATAACAGTGAATTAGAATAGAGAGGTAGAATAAAATTTAAGTCGAAGCGAGGAACACATTACATATAACGGGTACTGTTATGTTCATTAATTATATCGATAATTGTTAATTACATCCCAGTGTTGATTTCGAAATACAGAGGGCGATTCATCTTCCGCCTTTCAGGGAAACACATACGTCTTTCACTAAATCTGCAAAGATAAACGGTTTCTGGATAAAGCAAATAATTTTATCTGTAATATTAGTGAACACGCTACCTCTCCGGGGGTTATCTTGGCAATAGGAGTTATCTTGGAGACTATGGAAGTCATTTAATCATATGTTTTCCTCGCTTGGAAATTGACCGAATCACTGAGTGATCCGCTGCAGTATAGAAATTGATCTATCGTGCATAAATTAAGCGGCGCTCTTCCGACTTGGGCAGTTTCTTCGTATCTCTGCGTTCGCGCGTGTCTCGTTAATAGTTTGTTAGAAATCAGTACTTTCAACGTACAAAACGGTAATTTATTTGAATTCTTGTAAATTATATGTACAGAGTGCGGATTTTTCAGTAAATTTATATTTTTATGGACGCCATATGAATAAATAGAGATTCGTTTTACTTAAAATTGAAAGTTAATTAAAATGAATGAATTGATTGAAGATTAATTAATTATATAATAGCGTACTTTCGCACTTAAAAATTTACCATATACGCATGAAAATTCGTCGTCTATACTCGTAACATAGCATACGAAAGTATTATACGTGTTTCACGAAACATTTTGAAATTGTTTGAATACTGTAATGAGATTCGATCAACTATATTGTTAAAATTTGAAACAAATTGAAAAGTGTACGTACAAAAGCCACGAAGTGTTTAATGCAAATATGTATATCGAAGAGATCACGAAAGTGCTTAAACGATCAATTATTCATTATATTAATAATTCATTAATAATCGCTATTATCGTGATAATAAAATCATTAATAATTCAGTGGGACCACCTTTAACATTTATTATATGTTTAAGATGGCTCGAATATATGTTTGCAACGAATATCTTGTAACTTCTATATATATTTTTAAATTAGTTTCATTATTTTTCAAGGTATAGTGCCAATGAAATTCCAAAATGTTTTATTAATGTCTAATTAAATGTCTTACTTAATTTACAATACACATATATACAATATATACGCAAAGTGGCAAGATTTTAAATATTTCCGGGAATCATTGTATATTGCAAATTATATTGAATATACCGGACTTGTTAAATGCAAAATTCATTTCACATCCGGTTTCAGAAGATAGCATGGCTCAAAAAATGATCTGTATCGAAGATTTCGAGAAATATGCTAGCACGCATTTAACACCTTCTGTCAGAGATTATTACAATTCTGGGGCGGGTGAGCAGTTCAGTTTACAGCTAAACAAGGACGCTTTTAAAAGGTAAGTATTTAAAAAAAAAATAGTTTATCGTTAAAAGCAATTTAAATGTGGGACAGTTAACTTATATTACTATTAAGACCGTATAAAAAAGAATGATCATAAAATCGAAACTCTCGTCGTTCTACTCTTTTCAGTCTTAATATTGCTCGTATAATTTGGAAACTTCCTGTAAAGGTTTAAAGATCCTTTATTTTATGAAACATCTAATAGAACTAATTGAATAGAACTGACTAAGCTGTTTTAAACGTTAACATTAAATAATGAAAAGCTCTAAATTAACTATAAAATTAATCGAAACTACCAATTGCTCAACCGAATGAATACGAATTGAATTTTTATTCCTTAATCTTTTTAATTAAAAAAATTGTAACATTTTACAGATACAGGATAAGGCCAAGATTTCTAAGAAATGTTGCCAGGAGGGACTTAAGTACCAGGATTCTAGGTGAACAAATCTCGATGCCATTGGGAGTCGCACCAGCGGCTATGCAACGTATGGCGCATCCTGAGGGTGAATGCGCAAATGCAAGAGGTAGATATTAAATTTTAATATTAATTATGATAACGACCCATCGTGAGTTTCTCTATTTTCCCTATTTTTTTTTTAATAATCTCAATATCTTACATGAATATGTACATTTCATCTCTAAATACCAAACACATTCATTGTATAACATATATAGATTTAGTAAAAATGTTTATTACCTTATGCAAATATTTTACAAAAATAGTTGCAATCACAAACAAGTGTCAGGTTCGGTCAATCAGCGACGATCACAGTCGAACTTTTCATGTTTGTAAAATGTTACAACGTAGAGCACGGTAAAATTGAATAAACAAGTACATAATTTCCTATAAAATAGATAATTCATTTGTTTGTTTTAATTTATTCGAGTCTGTACAGAAATTAAATTGTCGTCTTTCCATTATTTAGGTACAAATATATATAAAAAATCGCATTGGACTGTATAAAAAGTTAAATGCTCGGTAATTCATTATATATGCAATAAGATGATATGTTTGCAGGCATTGTCACTTGTTTAAAAAAGTCACTTATTACTGCTTAGCCGTGTTTCAATTGTAGAATTTTTTATTTCATAATCGTACAAGAAACAATTTTCGTCTGCCAGTTCGGTCGTACATTATAAAAGTATATTCTATTTCAGTCGAAAGAACTTAATTAATTAACTCCTTGAACAATTTGGCAATAAAGAAATTTTTTATGTCGATCAGTCCGTTTGTAACCCTTAAATATATACTGTATTAATAAAAAATAATCCATAATAGATAAAAATTGAGCTTTAAAGCGAAGTTACTTTATAAAGTAATTATTGTAATTATGAGATACATTCGTATATATTCTAAACGCAGCTATATGTTTAAGGCACAACAGAGGGTTCGTACAATATTTACAGTTATAGAAATGCGCAAAAAAATGCGTTACCATGGAAATACTGTAAGGGCTGCTTTAAAAAAAAAGGGTAATATTATCGTGTTGTATTATATAAATAAAGCTCGCAATTTCAAAATTCGTATTTTGATGGATACAAACCGAACTCAAATATTACGATTTTAGATGACTAGTTAATAAAAATGGAACATAGGTTTATGTACATGTACATGTAATTAAACATTAGACGCTTAGAGACTAAGAAAGTTACGGCAATAAAAGGCAGAGGAATTAATGTCGTTTGGGTCCCACGTTATCCCAGTTATTAATAGCTTTCATATTCACTTTCTCGATTCTCCACTTTTGCGTAGCGGAAGACGAATCACATTTCGCTACAAAGACTTTTTTGCTTGCTGGATCCGTGTCTAAGCACCTCGACGTATAACCGTGCATCAGCCATTGTTTTTCAACGTTGTAACGCCATAATTGATTTCCTTGGCCTCCGTGGCAAGGATACAAAGTGACTGGAGCCTTTGTGCCTCCTCTAGAGACATCCAAACATTCTGTACGATCCTTTGGCCTAATGTCTTTATGCCAAGTCAGTTTGAATTCTTGTTCTCCTATAATTCTTGGATTATCCTTTATGCAGGTATCAACTACAACAAGTTCGTCCTTTTTTCGCTTTTTCGAGTCTAGGCATAATTCTGGCACACCCATGTTACGAATTTCTCCAGATGCAAAGTCGTCAGGCTCGATAGGAGGGTACACATCGACAAGATCGAAAGCTATGTTTTCCATGAACCATTTGAATGGTTTACAATGTAATCTGGCTCTCAAATCTCTTTGCTCTTTTAAGTTTCCAGGATTCAACGATCTCAAGTGCGGACGTCTTGTATAGATATATTCTGCATATTCATCCATCCATACTTCTGCTACTCTCTTATAATTCTTTCCCAAAAAGTCTCCCTTTCCTGGATTAGGGAAAGGTGGGAACTTTCTATAAATGTGACCTACTCTTGAACAAGGGGCATCGTACATTTGACCTCCACATTGCCATATCTTAAACGATAGCTCGTACTGTTCACCTCCCCATATATCTAATTCTGGATCATATCCACCTAGTTCCCAAAAGAATTTTGCACTAATGGCAAACA
This sequence comes from Bombus waltoni, assembly GCA_014737395.1. Lineage (NCBI taxonomy): Eukaryota > Metazoa > Arthropoda > Insecta > Hymenoptera > Apidae > Bombus > Bombus waltoni. The sequence continues at coordinate 998,564 of JACXII010000013.1, forward strand.
GGCCACCTGCCATCACTGGACTTTTAAATGGCTCTGTTGGGTTTTGAAGATCTTCGGGTAGCAATGGTAACCGTTTATAATACAATTCCCAGTCAAAAGCTCCTCTTGCACCCTCATCTTGAGCTCTGTATTCGAACGTCTCATAAGCTATCACATCAATAAAAGGACACACACAAGTTTTATAATCCTGTGCAATGGGTTCTAACAATGGTGGCAACCAATTGATATTTGCCTCACTATGAGAATCCAAGAATACAAGTACTTTTGCTTTTGCAATCTTTGCTCCAGCTAAACGACCTTTAATTAAACCAGAACGTTCCTCTAGTCTTACAATTTTCACTTTTGTCAAATGTTCAGCTATATAATCATCTAAAGGCTTTTTCAATTCTGCCTTGGTACTAGCATCATCTACCAATATTATTTCCTTGAGGAGTGACGCTGGTGAACGATTAATCACACTCCAACAAGTTCGCATTAGAGTGCTAAAATGTTCATTATGGAAGGAGACTATCACAGAAACTGAATCAAGATTTCTTAAATATTTCTTTTTCTTACAGTCTGGATGCCTAATGTCAGGTACTGAGCGATTCATTGAGATCTCATCGCTGAGCGCAGCATTAAAACCATTTACCTGATACAACTTTTCCTTCAATGCATCGAGAGATGGTGATAGAAATGCTGGCTTTCCATGTTCGCCTATACCAGTTCTTTTCCTATCTTCTTCAATTGTCTTATAATCATGCCAGTCTATCTTTTCATCCAAGTCCTGTTAAAAATTTTATTCAAACGTTATATCGTGGAACTAAATTCCATCTTTAGACTAGAACTACCAGACTAATTAAAATAGCCTTTTTTATAGAAATTTTATGAATTTATAACAGTATATTTCCTGTGATATTTGTTTGTTCCCTTGTACTATATATCTTTCAAATTGATTTCTTTGATACACAAACTTTATACTTTAATCATTGGTAGTTCTAGTATTATCATAAAATAATATAATTTGCATCGGGTTTCACGAAAGTGATGTACGCTACTGCGTGGAATGCAGAAGGCTAAGATATTGCTAAACCTGTTTTACTTGCATCAGCCTTGCCAATAATGAGTAGGTCTTTAACCCATACCTGATAAAGATGGTTGAGATTCTGCCTAGAATCGACCAAATTTTTCTGACTGTCACCTTCGATGCCCACCAATGCGGTAATTGCTGTCACGATTTCATGGTTAGGTGACGTTCGTACATAGCGGAATACGACGACGGTTAGGAACACGGTGAGAACCGCCACAAGAAAGAACTTTATCAGACTCACAACATTTCTTCTCATCATCGTGATACACACATGTCGCGTGATGACACTTGCGAAATCCCGCTGCCAGCCACTGGTTCCACGAACTATCTACACGAAAGTAACCTCATGTGTATCTAATTGCTTGCAGCTTATCAGATGCTATTTTCGATGTGAGATTTTGGTGTTAGATAAATTTTTGTGATAAAACACATGGAGTAAACACGGTTGCCACGCGTCGACTGAGGATCGATTCCTCAGGATCGAAGCAATTCTCGATGACCGAATGCATTCGATATGTTTGAAAACATACATCTTGCAGTAGATCGCTCATTCATATCTTAACGTATTGACTGTTACGCGAATTTTCGAAATACATTGAAATATATAACATTTCATTTTATCTAATTATATCGTGTTTACGCCCTTTTTCTCTGATAATTTTATTTAACTCGTTCAAATTGAAAAAAACATTTTGGTCCATATGTATCTTATCTTAATCATTAAAAAAATTTTTGTAATATAGGTCACCGATGACTATCGTGAGGCCAACGTATTAACGTCACTTGTTTGATATTAAAACTGTAACACTCTCATAAGCATAATTTAATCTTAGTTAAAAGCGTAAAAATTTCAATAGGAAACACACTAGATAGAACATATGTTTATTCTAATAAAATTGTAAGAAATTTAATTTAAATGTAATTTAACAGTTCTCCGAATGTTTAAGTGTGTAAGTGTGCGAGAAATTAAACCGAATTAAAATATTTATTTTGTAGCTGCCCAGGAAGCAGGTACGATCTACATACTCTCAACGATATCAACGAGTAGTATTGAGGAAGTCGCAGAAGCTGCGCCAAAGGCAATAAAGTGGTTCCAACTGTATATATACAACGACCGTAATGTTACTATAAATTTAGTTTCGCGAGCAGAGCGCGCTGGTTTTAAAGCTCTCGTTCTTACTGTCGATGCACCGCTCTTTGGTAATAGACGTGCTGACATTAGAAACAAATTTTCTCTTCCAAGTCATCTGAGGTATTTGTTATACCATACCATATTAAGATTTTAATATATATAAAATATAATTGTACAATAAAATATGAAAACATATTTTCAGATTAGGAAATTTTGAGGGAGAGTTATCCAGTAAAATAAACAATGCCAAGAATGGCTCTGGTTTGAGCGAATACGTTATGAATTTGTTTGATGCTTCCTTGACCTGGGAAGATATCAAATGGCTGAAAAGGTTGTTAGGAAATTTGATGATTTGCAATTGTAAAAGTTAGGAGACGTACTAATTCAATTTATTATCCGCAGTATTACGAAGTTGCCGATCGTTTTAAAGGGAGTTCTTACCCCACAAGATGCACTGTTAGCCATCGAAAATGGAGCATCAGGAATTATTGTTTCAAATCACGGCGCCCGACAAGTTGACACTCTTCCAGCAACGGTTTGTTATTTCTTTTTTTGTAAAGTGTATCTTTTGACGTTGTATTATAATATTGAAGGATTATAAATAAAATTGTGAAATATAACATAAAATATTTAAAGATAATAATAGTTAATAATAATACTGAAATAATAAATATAATGTATGATTTGTAGATTGAGGCGTTGTCGGAAATAGCGGAAGCTGTAAACGACAGAATAGAGATCTACATGGATGGAGGTGTGAGGCAGGGAATTGATGTTTTCAAAGCACTTGCTCTGGGCGCTAAAATGGTAAATATATATCAAGTTGCAATATAAATTCTATATTTGTTCAATTCTTATCTTTGCATGATTTGTAGGTTTTTGTTGCCCGACCTATGCTATGGGGTCTGTCTTATGGCGGTGAAGAAGGTGCAAGAGCAGTTCTTGAAGTCTTCAGGAAAGAAATCGATCTTACATTTGCGTTGACAGGTACGATTAAAGCCACTTTCATGAAATTTAAACACTATTATGGACAATTCTATAAATATTTGTAAATCAATTTGCAGGTTGTGCTACTGTTCACGACGTTAAGAAAGAAATGGTTCAACACGAATCTTACTACAGCCATTTGTAATAAAAAGATACGATATAAAATTAATTTACAATAGAATCCCAATTATAGAAAGTTTGTTTAGTCGAACTCGAAGGAGGAATTAGTGGATTTCTATTATTCGACTGATTTAGTTATCCGATGCGTCTTGTACCGTATTGTATAAATGGTTTTTTACTGTAATTATGATAAATTGGTTTAAAAATCAATAGTCGATGGATGCGATATTTAAGATTATCATAAGATTAGGACTAAAAATAACTTGAAGAACAGTTCCAAGATTATACAACGATATGTTTCATCACGAGTACAACAGCAACTTTAAGGCCACTTTGAGAATATTTTAAAAGCGTTAGGATATGACATTTATGATAATAAATATGTATATTGATTTTTCTCGTAAGTGAATAATGTACAATACAAAACAATAGCAATGTACGATAAAAGACAAAACTATAAATGTACGTATATTGATGGAAGAATAACACTGGAACTCTTTCTTCACAATATTGGCGTTTTATTGAATATCTTTTGTATATTCATCTTTGTATACATATATGCGTGTGTGCGGCACACATATCACAATTCACGAAGCGTACGTACGCGCACACGCATTCAAAGGTGATCCGCCGCTTCTTTGCAAACGGAACAAGATTGACTATTTTGACGTCGATATTACATATATAACGCACGAAACATGCAACAGAGTACTTGCATCGCTCTCTGTTCAATTCGCAAAATACTCTCTTTTTTTATTGCATCTCTTTCTTTTTCTTAATCCATACCACATCGCATACCGGGGAAGGCAAATTCTCTTGGCAAAAAAATAAATCCCTCTTTGTCTTTCCGGTATTTCCTATCTCGGTTTAGTAACTCTGGTGCCATCATTACACTCGTAATTCTTTTGTTTTTTGTAATTTTTTTTTACTCACAGCTTTACAACGTTACAATTAATCGTTACTCGTATGTATATATTTATAACTTATGTATATATTTATAATATATATGTATATGTATATTTATGTATATATGTATAGTGGCCTCGTTCGCTACAGGTTTTTCTGTTTGCTGAGTATGCACGCTGCGACGCTAAACTTTTACTTTATGTATTAGTATGTATACGCAATGTACACGTGTTTGATAGTATATATACACACAAGCACGTCTCCTGTCTGATACTGTATATATATATGTATATATACATATATATATACATGTATATATATACATATATATATATACGTTATATAATGCATACACACGAACATTCGTCTTTCTTCACCGTCTTCATTTCTACAAGCGGTTTCTTTAACAGAGGGGACACGTTTGCGATTACATACATATTTTAGGATATAGATCAACGATTTTATAAAAATATAACAACGTTCGACGATTATCGTTACATTTTTGATAATCATTGTCTCTTAGATAAGAACGGATTTTTAAAGAATGACCGCTGTTCCTCAAACGAAGTTCATTGGACAGAAAATAAAATTCGCTAATATGTCTCGCGGTATATTTCAATTAAGGTCCATTCTTTTATAAATCGACAACTCGCAAACGTGCATCCTCCGCCTCTTTCTCTTTTTTTATCTCCTTCGATCAATCTTACATTATTTGACAATATCAATCTCGCATACACGGTATACAACTGGCTAATATACGATTACGATAGACACACAGTGCGTTTGTTTGTAAATTTTCAGCGGTCTATTTTACTGCTCGTGAGAACCTCGTGAAGAATGATCGTTCGAATTGTTGTCGAATGGCGTCTCTCAAGGAATCTTACTTTCACGATAAAGTGGCGATTTAGGCGACAGTACATTAGTAAGTTAGTGTAAAATTCATTGGTCCAGAGAGTTATGTGTGTTTCGAGAGGGCTTTCGTCTCCCCTATCGCTCTGATATTTCCTTCCTCTTTTCTCTTTCTTCTTTTTTTTCTTTTAATTTCGCGATTTCTTTGCTCTCGATCGTTCTTCCCTCGAGCAAGGGTTCGAAACTGAAAACATGAAACACCTTTTAAACCAGGAGAAGATATGTTTTATTGCCTTTCGATGTTATTAAGCTTCTCGAAAGCTTTTTCAACTATCAGTGATAGACCGGATGATTTTTATTCTTCTCTTTCTTTTTCTCGCTCTTCTCTCTTAGTAACCGAACTTGATGGAACTGATATATTTTTTCTTTTCGGCCTCTCGATACAAAAATTCGGTGATCAGAGAATAACGTCGTTGCTCGATATCTTGAACGAAAATGTATCAAGTACAAAGAAACGACGTCCCTTTTTATTTCCGTTGTCTTTCTCTATCTCGATCGGTCGGATAACGGTTATTCGGATCGACGAAAACGATCCGATAACCGAAATCACGGCGAACCGTTGGCCGATCGATCGAAAAGACAATTTCCCTCTGGAGAAATCGCGGGGATGAATGGCTCTTCGATTCGGTGACGAAGCGCGACAGTGTAAAAATGTTTTTAGAATATCGTTTGCGCAGTTTACACGGAGGAAATTCGAGTCTTATACGTATATCGTGTTTGTGAGTGAAACACGCGGTACAATTACTGCTTGGTGTGATTTGCTCGTGGGTCGTGCGATTTTTTTTTTTAATCGATCTTTACCGAAAATATGGAGAAAGAGAGAAAAGGAACATATTAGAAACGTAGAACGTTTTTCAAATTATACGAATGATACATAAGCCGCTCAAATGCCATGACGATCAATACCATAAACTAAAAGAAAACATCGCAACATTGATCTCTGCAAGTTACGCACCTTGTTTTTAAAAATTCACCTTAAAGATCTTACACGTATGTATCTGCTATTTTCTTCGTTTGTTTTTCTTTTTTAATTGAATAATCAACACATGTATGCAAGTAAAGTAATCGAGAATTTTGTAATTGACCAGCTTGGCCTACAAGTGGCTTATGGTATAACGCCCAAGTATAACGAGATAATAATAATAATAAAAAAGAAAGAAAAGAAATAATGAAATATACGATGTGTAACGAAATTTCCTCGTTACCTTGAAGTACTCTGAAAGAGGATAAGAAAAATACAGCGTAATTTACGATAGTATTAATTAGCCAACGATTCTTCGTTGAAAGACAATTAGAAAAAAAAAGAACGCCCAATAACATGTCTTCCATAAAACGAGATTTTTCTCGATCTTAAAATTCTAAGGAATTCTTACTAAAGATGAAGATAGTGTCGCCGATTCTGCTATCGCGACGTAGTAACACAACAGAACACTTATCTTGTAGTTAATTTCGTTGGATTACAAGACCTTGAATACGTAACCTGGAATCGCAAGAAGTTCTCAGTGATTCGAAGAATATTCAGAACGTGTACACCGAATTATCAGCGAGAATGGCAAATAAATAAGCGCGTAGCAACATATTAAATTATTCCGTAACGTAAGCCGTATATCGTGAATGTCCTGCTCAAGCGCACGTGTATTTAACATGCAAACATACAGGTTCGAGATATTGATTAGAAACTGGGCGATCCTCTCGAGTTTAATCTACTTTTGTACGAAGAATCGATCTACCTTTAATCTCGTCGTAAACCACGAGTATTTAGCAACTAATTAAAAACCGGTGTTAAAATAAATTCCATCGTGATAGACGCAAGATAAGAACAACTCTTTGTGTATCTCTCTATGAATTTTCGTCTCTGTTTGCTGTCTACGTGTAAAACAGACTACGGTTGAAGGACATAGCGTGAAGCTCCGATTCTCTCTGACGATCTATACAATTTGATAAGAGTCGGATTGGAAAAACGTAATTACCAATTCTTACAATTAGTTTCGAAATTACCAAAGTCTTATTGATATTCCTCCGATTCCTCTTACGTTTGAGCTTTCTCTCTCTCTGTATCTCTGCCTTTTTTTTTCCTCAAACTCTTTCGAAGAGTTGTTTCTTCACGCTACGCCATCCTTGAGGCGCAGGATCGTACCTTGGTAACGATCGTCAACAACGACGACAACAACATCTAACTAAACATCGAAGAACATCGAATTATTGTTTTACGATTTACATATTTTTTTTCTTTTTTTGTTTCTTTTCCATTTTGTTAATGCGTGTTCAATCCCTGCGATCAGTCTGAATCTAATTGACAACGTGTATACCAAGAAAAGTTCTCTTTCGTTTCTTAATAGAATTTGTTGCCCTAATCCACCACCTTTGCATAGTTCATTCGTTCTTGTCCTATGTAACGGGTGTTGTTTCTCTTTTTGTTTAATTCGCTAAACGTCCACTAATTAACTACGATTATAGATACATATATATCTGCGATTATTAGGGTACGATTTCTCGTGTGAGCTTGTTATTTATTTAGTTACTTTTAGTTGCGCGTTCTTCGCTCTGCTTGCAACAGAGTTTCTCTTTGTTCTTTCTCTCTCTACTTCCGCTACGAAATGCAACTCGTACACGAACGTAGAAAGCTAGGACGCTTAATTATTCGATTCTTCCTCTATGGTTAATACAGCGAACTATTCAGTTTTCGTATTGAACGTGTCCATGAATGAGATAATATATCGCGATTTTCCTTTCGAATTGTCAATTAACAATCGATTCTTTAGCGGGGGAGATCTTTTATTCGTATCCTCCCACTGTCAGAATTCATCGTTGCACGTTGTCGCCAAATAAATTGCTACGTATCAAATTTTTGTTCAATGTCGTTCTTTAATTAGAACTTGTCGATACTAATCTCACATTGATATCTATACGATGGAGTTTAATCCTTTATCTTTGCCGCTATCTCCTACTTTCAATTTCTACGTTAGCGCGTCAAGAAATTATTATGCGAGAAATGAATTAAAAAACTTCAGACTGGCGAGATAGAAGAGTTTTAATTTCTAGATGTAAAATCCGACAGCGAAGGATATCGGTTTTAAGATCGAAACCTATACTGTGCTCAAGCTATTATTCATCTCAGCTAATAACCAGATCCTTGTATTTGTCGTAAGAGACGATTCACTTCCTTTTCGAGGTAACGATTGAGTTGGCGCGCAAATACATGGCAACCGGTCGTACAAGGAAAAGAGTACCGTCGTTCGAAGATTAGAATCTCTTGACCTTACATATGGCACACTTAATCTACAGTTTTTTTTTAGTGAAGGCAGTAACGTATATGTATTTCGGATCAGACGACGACACCTACAGTGTGCAAAGAATGTTTCTGAAGATTGGTAAAGTTCGTTTCGACGGAAGAGCAAACATTCTTCCGGGCAATTCACATTTCGTTCTCGACGACAAACGTTCCCCGAAAGGTATCGAGAAATTCCTATAGCATTTAAAAAAACCGCCGAAATTCTGACCAAATTCTAGAGAACCAAGAGACGAAGTTACAAAGAAATTAATTTCAACGGATGACCCTCCGATGATTTTAAAGAATATTTGTCTGAAGACTATACTACCAAGGAAGTGGTTCTTAGGTGGTCTTTCACGCGCCTCGACAATTTTGCGTAAGATAAAATTATAGCGAATAAAGAGAAATTATAAAACTAAAAGTATAAATGAACTTCCTCTAGATTGTTCTCGCAAGAATTTATTCCAGTCGCCAATGACAAAAGAAAAAGAAGGAACAAAATGAACGAAAACAAAAAAGAAAAACGTATATTTTCTCAGACACACATCATCTTCTTTTATTTCACGTTACAATATTACATTTATACCATGGATCTTCGGCATCTAGAGGCGAGGGTCGTGAGTCCTTCTCGAACAGAAAAGAAAGAGACAAATTTGCCACGGTCCAGCTCACTTCGCTTCTCTATACCTCTCTTTCTTCCTTTTCCTCCGTGTTTGCTCTCGCGTTCTACGTAAATTCGTATTGTCCTGGTTGATGTACATATATTATACATTATTATCAGAATTACCATCTACAACAACCTTTTTCCCTGCCACGAAAGAAACAACTGTTCCGAGTGACACACTCGAAGCGAACTTTGTTTTACCGTTTTTTGTATCTTCCTCTTTAACTCGTTAGTATCACAAGAGAGTAATGCCTATAGACGCTAGAACTTTATATGTTTTAGAGAACGCTATGATCGTGTACTACGTACTTGAGAACTAGTCCTAACGAAGCTGATAGATAGCTACACGCAATTTGAATACACATAGTTTTTGTGCTTTCCATAGCTGCGTTTTTCCCGCCTTTTCTTTTTAGACGCGTTTCTCTCATTTTTACTACTTGAAACTGTATTCCATGAGATTTTCCTCTGTTTTAAGCGACGATCGTTTTCGCCCTGTTTGTCTTTATTTGGTGAAGTGCGTTTCATAACCAGTGCACGGAAATACGCTCTCGTTCAAATTTACGATTTTCGCTTCTCCTCTATTTCCACTCGTTTTTACAATTTTTCGAACCCGTTTCCAACGATTCGATTCAACGATCCACGTCGGTAGTGAACGTAATTTGAAACAACTATGCTATAGTTGTGTTTCTACTATAACGTCTCGTCGTGCTGCTTTTTTAAGCCTTCTTTTATAAATCGAACAAGATCGTTTATTACCGATTACCTCGAATTATTTTAACGTAACAATTGTCACGATGTTAAATAACTATAGATAATAAATGTTTTAAAAAATGCAGTACTCTATGGAAGATCGAAAGTCGTAAGTTTTCTCTTTCTTTGTCTCATTATGAAACCACTAGAGAATTCTTTTCGTAATAGAACAAACCGGAATTCGCTACCAGACGTCGTCGTTTCACACATTCCTGGACCGACCCGAAAACAATTCAATTTACATAATCGATTATAAAAACCTACGTCTGATGTTCGATCTATACCTTCTAACGCAGAGTGTTTCTATTTCACTGTTAAACAGCGCTTAATATCTACCATTCTCCTCTCGTTCTTAAACAGAAAATTCACGTTTAAAAAGCGGTAGAAACGGTGGGTTCTCTCGCGACAGTCTATCGATCCTAATTAATTCACAGTAGTAAAGAGACCTATAAGCTCGAACAGTTTTTCTTTTCTGGTCGTGTGTGTCTGTGTGTGTTTTACGATTGACATCCATTCGCTGATTTTCAGAGCCGAGCGAAAAGCTAAACGCAGTATAGAAAACTTTACAGTACGATATGTTGCAAAATTCTCTCTGTCCTTCGAACGAATCATAGATACTATTATAATTTTTCTTGACACAGTTCTTAAACTGTACCGGCTCATTTGGAAATAGCGAACAGTGTACATCTTGATTCATTCGTCGAACGAGAAAATTACAAACGATGTTACATGGGTGTGTAACGAAAAAGAGATCGATACCACGGCGAGACTACTCTTTATTGTCTGAGTTTTGCGTGATGCTCTCATGAAGTAAACCACAAGAGTGTCATTGCAACAACACGCTTTCTTTCCTTCGGCTCTTAGATCTTACTTTTGTATAGAGTTTAAACCGAGATACTATATGTCATGTTAACTGTGTATGCTCTATAGCAGAGGGAGAGAAAGAGAGCGAAGCGAGGCACAGGCGTGTGTGTTCGTTGTGGTCACTCGAGACACAAGAAGCGAACGCGCTGCTCTGAACTTCTAATTCGCGTGTTTCTACAATTTCTGGTTCGCCTTCTATCGTGTCAACAATATAATCGGTACCGTGTTTTCTAATCTCTTTTACGATCTTTATCACTGTAACATTGCGATAGTCGCATGTATCAGTGTAAGATCAACACAAGCTTATCTTCTCCTTCTTCGTTCTCTTCTAAAGCTATTTTTTCTCGCAGATCCTAGGATCGTTTTACATCCAGAGTATCATCGTATCGATTCGATTCAATGGTGTATGTTGCACGATCTTCTTCGAATCGTATGTGTGTGTTTCGTGTACATATATATATATATATTTAATCAATGTGTGTCCTTCGGGATATACGTGAGACAAACTACACAGAGTGTCTTCTGCAACGTGTGTGTTTCTCTTCTTTTAGCGTGGTATCATATACTGCATGTTTTTCTTTCCTTCGTTAAAATTAATTTTTTTGTTTTCTTAAACGATTTCGTAATATATATATTTACATTCATCTATCTACAATAACTACACATCAACAAATACGGTTAGTTTAGCATTCTCGTAGTGTCGTGTTTGTATCGTGGTATTGTATCATCGTCATGACGATGTTAATGCGATCATCATATATATCCGTACCAATCGATTCGTAGTTTTTTTTTCCCCGTCTTTCTCGTATAATTGATTCTCTCCATCGTGGAGACGTATTTGTTTTCCCTTTCAATCTCGATTACCATTCACACTTACATCTCATTCTCTCTTCTTTTACTCGCTATCGTCGATCACCGTAAAACACATCGACGATCGCATAATCTCTCGGAACAACGGATTGTTACTATTATCAATTAATATTATTATTATTATACTCGCGACTAGTTCGAAGGCAACACCACGATCATAATCATCATCATCGTTATTGTTATCTCACTAACACCGTACGTAACAAATTCATTGTCATCGTGGTCGATCCTTCGATCCTTTACTCAAAACGGCATGCGATCGCGTGAAATCAGAATTATCAATGAGAGCAACGACGACTCATTCAACGAAATACATGTATGCGTGCGTGTATGCATATATATAAAAAAAAATAAAATAAATACGACAACTTAAAACAAAAAGAAAAACAAACGTAGGACGATTAAAAATTTATCAGTTATAGTCATTCGCAGTCCTTGATTCAACGTTTCTGCCTTAATATATTAGGATATCTTCTTCGCTTTTTTTCTCAGACCTCCTCATCATTGTCATCATCATCATCATCATCATCATCATCATTATCATCATTCTTTTCTGCGCCCTTCTCTTCTTCATCAACTTTTCTACTTTTAATTCATTAAAAATTACAATTCTTTCATCTCTCTCTCTCTCTCTCTCTCACTCGAAAAATCTCCTATTGACTTTTAACAAAATACGTCTGGGGTCTCTCTGTTTAAAAATCTATCGACGGTAATCGAGCTAACCGATAATCCCGTTAATCGACTTTAATCTCCTCTGGCAAAATGTCTCTTGGAAATCTTGATAATTGTCCTCCGTGCGATAATTTTTCTCTGGGGACGATCAACCTCCACGCGAGACTCTCTCGGAATTCAAGTCAAATTAGGCTGCGGCGAGGGCGAAGTCGCGGACACGGAGTACGAGGCTGTGTCCTATATGAATGCCCAACATTCCAACGTTTTCACCACGAAATCTTCTCGCGGTGCCAGCGGCTCGTTACCATACGTGCTACAAGATTGTGACCTGCCTTGGTACAGGTCTCCGTCCAGCCACAATCCAAACTTGCCACTGCAAAATAGCGAATGTTAATTTGATGGAACTTCAACGAAGAAGAATTAAACGATATAACAGAGACATTATGGTATGAGCAATACGAACAGATTAAGGAGCGCTTCTCCGATTCATTCAATTATATCAGTCTAGTTGGAAACCGAGTTGATCGACTCTACTTTTTATCAGTTTCTAATCACTTTAGATAAATACACGATCGACGTTCAATTTTCAACAAACAAATTACTCGTTGCAGCGTGCTCATTGTTGCAAGAGGTGGCAAGAAGATAGCACAAGTAATAGCAAATTCCAAGATAAATTTAAAAAGTAGGACGAACGTATACAACGAAGAGATCAAGGTAACAGGACACAACGAAGCTTTACAAACTTTATCTGTTCCCCTTTCTGAAACATTATTTACCAATGAAAAATCCATATCGATAACTAGATATCCCAGTAAAAGTTGTAGAAAAATGACACAGAAACAGCAACCAAAACAAATGACAAGTAATGAAATTCAGCCTCGTGTAGCAAGGCATTAATCCTTCTTCACATGCAATCTCCTAAACCACAGCTTCATAACGGATTGATCTATCCTAGCATGAGTAACGTACAATCCTCTCTAATTAATCTCTTTCCGTTGATCCCTCGCTAAAACGTTCGCCTAACAGAATTTAACATATTTTATCCGATCCGGTATTAACGTTTCGACCGAGTAAAATTTCGTTCAATAAAAAATCGAAGAGACTTAGAAAATGGTACTCACTCTCCGGCACCGATGGCAAGGCTCTCGTTGTTGCCTTTGATGAAGTAGAGGTTGTCCCCGGTCCAGTGGAACGCCTGGAATCTGGGCGTGAACTTGAAGAGAAGAGATTCGCCGGTTCCATAGAAATGATCACTCACGTGCAGAGAGCACGAGGTCAACGCACCAAATACCTGTAACCACGTGGAAATGATGATTCATAGTGCGCCGGCTGCGGCACTAATAACACGCAATGAGTAATGAATCCTTTGCCTCGAGGTTTCTCGCACGTGACACGGTCACGCTCTAGCCATCTTAATGAAAGTGTGTGCAAGCAACGAAAGCTACAAGCGACTGTATATAATTCGTCACTTTAGCTTCTAAACTCTGTCAACCAGTACAATTTGGTCTTTAATGTAACATTAACGATATTAACAAGACGAAGCAAATAGAGCGTTCGACTCTTTTCTGTCTCCTCCGAGCGTTTAGCGGAGTAACCAAATCTTTAGACAGTGCGTTGAACTGTGTTTAATTTCAATGTACTACGGAATTTTCAAACAGGCATCTGAGAGTTAGAAACGCAATTTGCCAATTCCACAAACGGATAGATATAGTTTCTGCGAACGATAGTTTTGTTATTAACTTATTGCGTGAACCACGGTATTCTTATTTGCCATTTATATTCTACGTATATGTATCGGTGATATCTTACTGCGTAAAGCAATACACGTTGCTTGCATGCGATATCCGGGCTAGAAACGCTCAAAGAATTAATATACCGACGCAAGACGCGAAATAAAATAGGATAAAAATATGGGATAAAGAAGAGCGTAACGCTATGAAGAGCGAATCAACGTGGAAACTGGAGCGGAAATTCAAAGCAAATTCCTAGAACTTACGTTGCCCTCTGTATCTTCTATCACCAAGAGGATCGGGCTCTCTATCTTGGCCATCTTCCTGTACATACTGTTTAGACTGAATCCATGTTGACTGGTACTGAAGACGAGAGTCCAGAGATAGCCTTCCGCCCTAGCAGGCAGATGCCGGCAAAGTTGTTCTCTGTGCTCGTCGCTGAGGATCTCGGTGGTGCCAACCAGGTCGGGAACGATAACATCGTTGTCTATGGAGACGGCGCTGTTCGTGTACAGAGCTCGCCTGAGCTCCTCGCTCATAGACAGTACCTAGAAGATTAAGATCAAATGTCAGTAATTCGAAAGTTCGACTCGACGCAGGAAATTCGTTTTTGGGAAGCGGGATCTGCGAGATCGATCGCTGAGTTTGTCGTTTTCAAATCTAGAATCGTGCGATTTCTTATTGGAGTTTTTTTTTCAGATAAATGGCTGGCTAACTTTGGTATAGGATCATCGTTGGAACGATCTTTAGAACGAACATGTTTTCTGAAAGAAATTTTCTCGTTATGGCGATTAATGGTCATCGCGATGGTAACTGTCTTCATAGATATTATCATAGATATTATATCACCGAAGTTCCTTTCCTAGGAAATTCGAAAGTTTGCGCGAGGAAGCTTCTACTTTTCTCACGAAAATGTTCAACTCTGGGACGGTGGAAGTTGGGTCGATTCTTTTGCAAGACCATATTCTATATGTACGCTTTTACGCTACGGTTTGCAGCTGTATTTTACAAGACAAAAGGACAGATATTCGACAGTCGTGGTAAAGATGATCCAACATTTATTCTTTCTGAACGAGATTATTCGAAGCAGTTGAAACGCTGGAGATTCCTAACGGTGACTTAACTCGCTATTAAGTCAACAATCCGCCACTATATTAGCATTCGTTTGCAAGCTCTTCGTTGCGCTTACGAAACAGACGAGAGATCACAAGAACAAAGACCTTGCCGCAAGACGTAAAGTAGCTTGCGATTAATTAGACTTTGACCCTTTGAGATCGAAATCTTTCAGTTTGTTTGTCTGCAAGAAAAAACTATTCTCTTTTTATTAATTCTCTTGATAATTATTACTGCAACTATGGCTATTATTACTATTATTAATCGAATCATCTTTTGTCATAGTTCGGTAAATTAATCATTTACGAAACTATGTGTAAGGCAAAATCGAGAGCGAAAGGGTTAACGACATACCCAGCGATCTGGAAAGGATTGAAAAATGTGACATATCGAAAGAAAGGCAACATTGCTGTGGTGGTTACAACTAAGGGAACAGGTGTCATATCGTGTGAACATTGGTCATCTAAACCTAAGTTCTAAGTCTAGTACATCTAAAAAACATATAATCACTACGCATTCACAAGTGTGGCATGTTGTAACTGTTGTTTCGCAATGTTGGTAGAGTCGTCGTGTTCCTTGGCTGGGTAAAGAGTACGAAGATAGTTGTGTATAGAGTTATGAATATTTATACGGAGAGGGATCTCTGTCCATCTTTCGTAGATCTGGCGTATTAAAACGACGATCTCGAACCGTGCTAGTCTCGTCGCAAAGCCTTGACCTTTCCTCACAGAATAGTCAACAAAAGATTATGCAACCATCCTCTTAGCTAATATCGCCGATGGAGTAAACGAGAACGGATTAAGGCGAAAAATTGCAGTTTCTTCTGGTTTGTTTGTTTAAAGAAGATAAAAGTGGAGGATAACGCGCAACGCTGTATGTTTATGCAGATAATCCGCTAAAAAAACGTCGCGGACGAAATAATTTGTCTATGGGAAGAATTTATTTAAGAATTTATCGACGGGGCAGCATTTTCTATATTATTTTTGTTTTATACAGTCTGGCGATTTTTTTTCACGCGGAAAGATTTTGATCGCTCAACGGCAGGCTGGAATTTCCTTGACTCGGATGTTATGGTAAAAAAAATCGCGTTTTCGCAATTGTTCGAAGCGCTCGTTTTCTAAGTCTCAACTAGACATAGAAAAAATCCATCGGACTTTTGAAAGACTTTTAACAATTCCAAATGGCTCCATTCCTTGTGCCTTGGAAACTGATAGCCGAAGAAGAATCATTATTACTTTGAATACAACGCGATAAAAGAAAAGGACAGTCGATGGAGGAGATTTACAATTTTTGTACCGATTCGTTCGTGCAACAATAATACGTGGCTGCTTCTTCTAATGCTAAAAGTGCAATGAAACGTGACAAATTGGCAAAGTTGTTAATAGAAAAAAATAGACTCGATTACCATGTGTCACGTGTTATTATCGTTCTATTCGTTAATCCAGATGCGTACGCGTTGAATCATATTTGCGCACCTGCCTTGGACGATAACAATTTCGCGCAATCGTCTCGCAGGATTACACCAGCGCTGTTGCTCTGTCACAGCTTTGCATCTCATCCATTAATATTATGGAATTTACATAACTCATTTGCGGACGAACTGGAACCTGCAGTCGAAGGGTAGATTAACGGGGATTTTCCTATTGGGATTAGCTTGTAAAATTTCTACGTGACGATATAACAAAGCAATTTTGTTGTTCGAGATTATTCCTCAGCGATCATTTTTATGTACGAATTTTATAAGGAGGACAAAGATTTTGAAGACATGCATAGATTGGACCAGGAATCGAAGGATACAAGGATTTAAGAATTCAAGGGTTCAAACGCAGTTTGACAACTCAAGAATTCGAAGGTTCAAACAATATTTCCGGTATTCGACGGTTCGAAGATTCAAGCATTCCGGCGTTCAAGGATTCAAGAATTCAAAGGCTCAAGGATCTAAGAATCGAAGGGTTCGAGAGTTCGAGTATTCAAAGGTTCGAGAGAGTTCGAGGGTTCAAAGGTTCAAGGGACCAAGTATTCAAGAATTCGAAGCTTTGATAATTCCATTATTCAGTGGTTCAACCCTCTGGCAATATATCGGAGCAATTCCGACGAACGTGTACCGATTTGACACGGCAATTTTCTAAAGCGATAAGATGACAGTAAATATGCTTATAAGACGCATTAGTGAAAATGATATAGCGTTTGATTAGCCAAAGGTTACTACGCAATAATATGGAATAAAAAAACATACGTCCGTTTCTACGTCAATTTAGTATTCGTAGAATTCCATCTAATTTATCGCAATAAGCTTAATTGTAATTAATTTTAAAACCGATTTCACAGTGTTATTTCATTATGCGATTGCTCGCGCGACGTACAGAAAAAGAAACGCGTCGCAGAAAAAACTTATCGCCGGTGACTCGAATTTACGTGTAAAGATCCGTATTACGCTTTAGTCGATAATTTATGTATCAACAAAGTTCACGTCGATTTATATAACGTACGTACGTAATTGCTACGATATTAAAGGTGGTATTACGATCTTAGGGCAGCAGATACGCCAACTTCCTCAAATTATTGCTATGTCCACTTTGTTTCGCGCCACTCTTTGATTTATCATTAATAAGTATTTTTCATTTTAACGTAACGCAATTCCACGATGATTGTTAAGAACGTGTATATTAGGTAATATATTCTCGCGTAATGTAATAAACAATTGATCGATGATTCAGTTGGTATCGATTACATCAAGAAGAAAAACGATACGCAAGATAGGATATCGAGTTAGTTTAATAGCGATCCTTTCACCAGAGGAAACATAACGGGCCACTTTCCGCCAGGTACCAAACAAGACGCGGTTCACCCTGTTTTTAACGCGATACGCATCGATTGAGCCGAGGCCGTGGCAATTAACGCGCTTCTCGTCGCCTATCAAGGAGCCAATCTCGAGAAAAACGCACTTGAACCAATTTGCGACGTGGGAAAACGCGGCAGACGGTTCGTTTCCGATCGATTCGATCGACAAATTCTAAAGTGTCGTCAAGCGATAATTAATTAACGGCATTGGAACGCCAATCGATGGTATTGTAAATTTACTTCCAACTTTCTGTCTTATACGGCTTCGTAAATTCATTTATTTAGTTTCGTTTTTCAGACGAGCGAAAGCAATTTATCCGCGAGGATCAGCTCTTCCTCTCTTTCCCTCGAAATAGCGGATAAACAGAGAGTAAAATCAGCGAAAGAGTAGATTTATTCCTTGCCTCTAATTTGATTTATATTTATTTATTTACTCGTAACAGAAATCGCACGTGAAAGTAACGCGACTCGCGTAGAATTATTCTTTCAGCCTTTATCCTTGAAACTGTACACAGAGATTTATTTGACAGCGTGGTTTTCTAGACGGTCTACTTCGTTCTATTTATTTATTTATTGACACAACTATGTGACCATCATTTTTCGAGCCAATCATTCATCGCGCAGGTTCTTCGAAACGGCAAATACGATAAATCGAAATACATACGCTAACAGCAACGTTTGTTAAATCCATCTGATATCCTGAGGCGAGTCAATAAAGGAAGCGCGCGTGCAATGACGACACCGAAAAGGTTGAAGTGCAAGAAGAGATTTCTAAACGTAAAACACGATGATCTAGCGACGCGAATATCGAGCGTGGTCGACAGGGAAGAGAGAATGGTTTTTACTTGTTTGTTTACACCAGTTTACAGAACTGATCTTCTCTGTCGTGGAATAAAAAGTACCATCAAGGATAACGAAGCGTTTCGAACGTGTTGCGCGCGTGGAACAAACGCTTCTGACTTGTCAGGAAAGCTTCCTTGACCCGTGACATCAACTTTTATCTTGGCGCGCGCGGAAAAAAATCATCGACGTTTAATTGCGAGAAGGATGAAAAGCGAAAAAAAAAGAAGGAGGAAGGGAAAAAGAGAGAGAAGAAAAAATATTGAAGCTTTCGTTGGCAATAACAAGAAAAAAAGAAGACCACGGTCCAATTAAAACACGATCTTTCCTCGTAAACAAGCAACTTCATGCTTCGTCGTTCGTACATAAAACAGTCGTATATTTAATTATCGATACAACGTACTCAATCATTTTTCTCGATAATAGTTCGCCTGTTATTGACACTGGTCGCATGTTTTGCTAACTTGTTGTTTGAACTGCTGACTTATCGATATTCTTCTCTTTTTTTTCTTTTGTTTTTTTTTTCATGAATTTATCATCGATTTCGATAGCCTTGGAATTAATTAGACTTTAGTTTTTTAGTTGGCGTCGTGTCGTCGTTAACGATAGATAATTGACAAAACGGCACGCGAATGGGTCGAGGCCTCTTCGCAAAAACCAGTTGCTCTGGAAACGAGTTCGTGAGAATCCGAGAACAGTTATGCACGACCGATCTGAGGAAAAATCGTGAAACGTCAACACCACTCGCTATGCGTTCAGGAGGTACCATTATTAGTATCGCGTTTCAGGAAAAGATTCTTCTGGATTAAAAATAGATGCAATAAAAAATAATGGAAAAGGCACATTTCAATGTTACGAGTAAGAGAGCGTTAAATTTCTCAGAACGTTAAAAGTCTCTTTATTCGTGCGAGACTGATATTGATAAAATATATATATATATACACAATACACAAAACATGTACAATATGTAGAAAACATATAGTATTACGTAAAGTGCACGTGAAATATTATAAAACAACTACGAGTGGTATAATTGAGTCATTCGAAAGCCACATGATCAATTGCATAAATTGAAGAGTACGGAAAAGTGACGATTGAACCGCGGATTTTGTATGCAGTTATAGGAAATTCAAAAGCGCAAGAAATTGCACAAAAATTAGGCAATACGAAGAAGTATATAAAACGTGCAAAGTACGTTTCTTTTCGTAATATTCGACAGGCAAAACAATCTCTGAAATTATATTTTCGAAAACGCGAATTTGCCCGGTTGTGGCATTGCCTCGGAATTTGTGCTATTAACACTGACGACGTTTTTCTCGTCATATAAATCGAGTCATTTGTTTCTTAAATGGACGTTAGTCGTTTATCGCGTGTAACGAAATTAAAGAAAAAAAGAAAAAAGCAAAAGTGTAATCGATCGGTTTCGCTCGCGAAAGATTCAATTAGAGACTACAAGCTGTAAATATAATACAGCTGTACTCGAGTGCAAAGTTCGACCGATAATTATTATTCTTCGTTGCTCGATCTCGCGTTATCTCAATCTGAAATGCAGATCCTCTTAACATATATCAAGATATGATCGCTGGAGTAGACTAATCGATGGCATAACAAGATTTTTACGTTGTGGAAGACGAGCACCGCTATGTTCGCGCGCGTCACCTCGATACACGATAACCGAGGTCATGGCAGCAATCGAGACGCAAGCCGAAAAAATATTTGAAATGACGCGTGTTTAAGGTCGATCGAAGTTGACGTTATATCTCCATATATATATATATATATATATATATATATATATATTAGAGATCGAGCAACGTTTCAGTTAATCTGCGGAATCACGCGGCTTTGTCCACAAAGTTTTACGAAATAGAAATTCTTCGATATTTGTGCGTGTGTATCGCACGTTATATAATGTCGCGAGAACGACTTCCACTTTGGATCGACTCGACGAGTTCGAGAGAGGATAGAAGTTGTTTATAATGTAAGTTTCGGTGCAACAAGTAGATCGTCGAGTTTTTACGATTCGCGTCAAGAGGCAAGCAAGCGTTTCGATAGTCGTTTCTTAGGAATTCGTAAACGGTTTCCTTTCCTCTATACGTTAAATAATAGCGTATACGTTTACTGCGTAAATAACAAGTAATCAATTTTGGAAATTGGACACTGTCTGATTACGAACATTATCGGACTGCGCGCCAATCAACGTTACGAGTCGGTAAAGTGTTGTGCAAGTTACGATCAGTTAGCGAAACAACGTTCAAAGGCCAGGCCATTTGGAAGAAGCTTTTTTTTTTTCTTATAACAATACTTTCGTGGACCAATGTTGTTCTTCCATATCTTCGCTTTCACGCCAGAGACCTGTATATTCTCCGGCATTAAAAAACCCATAAAAGACACTGTACTGTATTTTTAAATCTCAGAGTGGCGCGCCACGAGAGTGACTTGGTGGTTTTTGGCTCAGAAGGACGCCACGATCTCGATTTAGGATTTCTCCCCTCGTGAATTTTTCCAGATGTACGCGCGACCTCGGGATTTCACACGACGAACGATGCACGAGACATCGATCGCGCGCCTTTTTCTCCTTTTGCTTCTTCATCGGGCGTATAATGGGCGCCGTTTCGCCCACGCACTTTCAACGAGGACAAGTTGGTTTCTCTCGATGAATTTCCCATCTTCGTTTTATGTAAGTTCTCGGTCTATCGATCGTCGTCGTTGACACGCGACTTTTCCGCTCGAGTACAAATCTTGCATTGAAACCTCGGACCAAGTACAACGTGTGCCACGGCGTAACACATTAAGCTAGCACGCGATGATTTATGCGCGAGTAGACGCGTTTCGCGCGGTCCTTCGTTATAGATTCGATTTTTACACATTTTTTCTGATTAATAACTTACGAGACAAAAGTTTCCCGTCCCGAGAGGATTAATCAATATATTCTTTTATTTTTCGACGATATTATCGATCGGCCAAGTCTTAGGCCAGTTCTTGTAACGTTCTACCCGAACAAGGAATTTTGTACAATCTTTTAGACATAGCGGAGAATTTATTATCTCACCGAGAGCATCCTCGAGGAATGTTGGAACACGTACTTAAGAATCGGACAGGAATTGACGATCATGATGTTATTATTTCTTCTTCGAATTAGTCTGACTTTCTATTATACGAAGGTTCTTTAAAAATACGCTTCCTTCGATCAATTCACCGATCGATCATCGGCCAATTAGACGATCACAAACGTTTGAGTAAACGAACTCGCGGCGCGACAAAATCCTTCTTCTTCCTGTCTCACAGTACTTTAACGTCTAAACCGATCACTTTGCAAGATCCCCTAAGACGAAAAATCCAAAGAATCATCGATCGAGGAATCATCTTCCAACGTCGTTCACCAATCGATTCACGACGATTTATAAATTCGCGCACAACGTTTCAATTGATACGTTTAAACGAACTGAAACTGACAAGATTTATAAAACTTTGCGAACGTGTCCTCCGCGGTTATTGTCAGACCTGGAGAATCTGCAAACCTCGCGATTTGAAGTTCTTGAAAGTTTCGCCGAATTTCGTATTTCTCTACTTGTTTGATACTCTCGTTGGAAGAAAATTGCTTGGAAGGTCTGTACGACGTGGAAAAGATGGCGAATCCGACCGATCCGATGAATCGTTCGATACTGAGCCTGAAAATGGACATTCGAATGGGTCTCTCTCTCTTCAAATGACCATCGAGCTTGGTAAAAAATCTTTCGACGACCGGCTTGCTTCGTCTTTCCTCTCCTTTAATGTCAAGTACAAGCGCGAATCCTGGCGGGTGTATCTCTCGAGGGACTCGCGGCGTCCTCGACGGTATTATTCCTGATCGGCCTTCGGTACAACGCTGACAATGATGAGGTTTTGCTCATAAATCGACCGATTTTTCCGCCTGTCGTTTTCGAAGGTCCCGTTATCGTCTCTTCTCTTTTTCTCTTCCTTTCTTTCCTCGCATTCCCTTCCCCTTCTTAATTCACCCCATTGTGACAAGTTTTGGTCTTTTGTTTTTAACGCGCAGCAACTGTCAAAGCTGTTATTCTCCGCCAGAATAATTATTCATCTTACAGAACCAATTTCTATCGCTCTATAATTCCACCAGCAAAAAAGTCATCTTCCTTTGCACCGACTCGAGAAGAAAAAAAAAACGGTTTACAAAAGATCCTTAAACTGTTCTCATTCGACTCGAAAGAATCGAGAGAGAGAGAGAGAGAGAGAGAGAGAGAGAGAGAGAGAGAGCGCAATTAGTTAGTGGAATTCCAACGAAGATAAATAGACCACGAATCTGCCTTGGTTCAATTTTACGATATAATTTGGCTAGAACGCGTCGAGAATATACGTCAAAGTCGTTCGTCTTCATAGAAGAAGCAAAGAGAGTTCGTGAAGTAAGGAATATTGATCGAGAATCGGTATGCAAATGCAAATTGTAGCGATCTAAGATGTAAATGAAAACGAAGGGTCATCATTCAGCGCGGTTTAACGAACGATCGTAAATAGCAGGAGATCTAAACACGCGTTAGATTTCTCGCCGATCGAGTGTTTTCATAGATTTCTTTGCGCGTTCTAACGGCCATTACCGTCTGAATTAACGACATAATTGCGACTGCTATTATAATAGTTTCCATTTTTTAATTAACTGAAATCTGAATACCGCGAGATTGTACCAGTCGTTTGACGTCTCCGATGAGCGTAAAAAGCAAACTAGTGAGAAAGAGAGAGATTTTTTTTAGCTTCGATCAAAACGTTTTATCTATCGTTTTTGAGGCACCAAGTTTTAGTTTAATTTTCCGCTGCATTTGTACAACGAGTATCGCATCGTACATATTCTCGGAACTTTCGATGGAAATATGGAGGAGAACGCGTAGGACAGTTAAAAATCGTCACGATCGTTTTAGAGAAATCTGGATGTAATAAAGGTAACTGCGAGAAATTGTAATAACCACGGGAGAGATACTGCAGTGGCTGGATTTACAACAACAGGCGCGTTGTAATCAAAGTCGACCAATTAGGTCGACTTCCTCTTCCAAACGAGACGAACGCGTTCGTCGTGTTTTATGTGCGCGAAATTATGTAATTTAAACAATAAAGTACGATCTCGTTTGCGAGTCTACGTGGTCGAAATAGTAAGTACGACCTTTTGTTCGCAATGTCGCTGCAATCGGGTTAATTTGCGTCGTTACGAGGCTGCTTCTAAAAATGTAAGAAGCATTTCTTCTTTCCAAGTAGATCCCAACGAGTACGTTAGGTTCGCAACGAATCTTCTTATTCTCGCGACTCCCGACAAAGTCTAAAAAATCAACAGATATTTTATTGCTTGACGCGTCGAGTGCCACGTGGCTCTCGTACGCTCCACGTCTCGCTCAAGCCGTTGATACTTCCAGCGTATACGGAACAAGTGTTTGGCAAGCTGAATATTAATTCGCAAATAACTGTAGCAGTCCAAGATTAAAACAGTTCCCATAAAACGCACTGCATCAGGATGCACGCCTCTTCTTTAATTTACGATCTCCGTGCCATACGTACAAGCAGCGTATAACATAAGTTTCTATTTCATTTGAAAAACGATGATGCAATTTCACTCGTATCCTTGCGCTCGAGAGATTGCAGAATTTACGACTACTTTGCTTTATTGCGAAAACATGATACACTCGTTAGGTCAACAAACCTCTCCTTCCATCGTTTCTTTCAATTTTGTTGCTCGTTCTATTTAAGTTTCCAAAAGCTTCGAGTCGTTATGAAAAAAAAAGGCCAGAAAACTCGTTAGACGCTGTTAACGAGAAACGTATTAATACGTCTCGCGCTAACCGAGTGTCGTTCGTAGTCGGTCTCTGTCGTAAATACGGAACATATCGTCGTTTAATGCAATTCGAGGTACAGGGTGTTATTTCAATCAAAAATAGCCGGACGAATTATTCGACTCGATCTCGAAAATATATCGACGAGCAGAAAACAACGAAAATACATTGATGGGAAAAGCTGCGTAGTACGTCGACACGCGAAGCCAAGGTAAACTACTTCCTCGCCGTGTTCCGCTACGATTGTTATAGAAATAGTTGGCTATTTAGCGTAGAAATTATGGGAGTAATAAGCGAACTAGAAGAAACGAAAAGTCGATTCGGTGCCGATTCTCACCGTTTTCTGAATCAAACGTATCCTTTCGAATGCATAAAATACGTATATGTAGTTCGACGTATATGTCTCTCGAGAAAAGTTCGTTATTAGAATCGATCGATTCTTTTAGCATCTCTCTTTATCTTTGATATACTACAAGTTGTCCAAAAATCAACTAACGAGACCTCTTGCCACACTTAAAATACTGCAATTACTTCAAAAAAAAAGTCAGCTGGTAGGATTTTTCTTAAAACGCTACAACTTTTGCCGAAATCGATCGATTACGATGAATTTCCGCCAAAAGAATTTGTTTCTCGCAAGTAAGAAGAACATTTTGGAGAAATTCATCGCGATAAGCCAATTTTTGTAGAACGAAAGAAACTTTCATTTCTTTTCGAACGATCGACGAACAACGAGCATCCTCCCAATTTTCTTCCATTTTCTCTCCACGAAGACACCTCGAGGAACGAGACCAATCGCGAATTTTCTTCTTCTAGCCGCTCGCTCGTTTTATTTTAGCCACGCATACACACGTAAACGAGCATTGAAACGCGTCCAGTGAAGTCGAAACGAGCGCCAGACGAACGTCGAAATGATCGTTAAAACGGAAAAACGTCGTTATCTGTCCGTGTCGACGCTTTTAATGCTTCAACATTTAAGCCTATTTAACGCGTTCGACGCCGCTATTGATCGGTCGGTCGGCCTGTTTTTCCTTTCCGAAGGTAGTAGGATCTTCGCTGAACGTGCTCGAATTCTCGTTCGAAGCTGTAGCGATATACGACAAAGAGAATTTTTAGCACTTGATTTGTATCTATTAACGGAACGTTGTTTAAGCCGATGGTTCACGGATCTTTGGAAGATTCGAGATTTTGAAAAGCGTGGGATACTCGTATT
This sequence comes from Bombus waltoni, assembly GCA_014737395.1. Classification (NCBI taxonomy): domain Eukaryota; kingdom Metazoa; phylum Arthropoda; class Insecta; order Hymenoptera; family Apidae; genus Bombus; species Bombus waltoni. The sequence goes on from JACXII010000013.1 coordinate 1,024,325, forward strand.
TACCTGAGCCTCGATGGTACCGGTGAAACGGGCTACTTTCGTTTCTGTTATTCTGTGGATAATTTCGATCGTTTGATGCGTCAGAGAGATTGGACGAAGTTGTCTGACGCGAGGATTAACGAGCACTGAGGAAAACTTGGAAGAACCTTGGTTAATAAGCTATGTATCAACGTGCGAGAGAGATCTACGGAAATTAATTTGAACGGTGTTCGACAGAAATATTTGCATTTATGAATACACGATGGACCGTATTATAATAACAGCCCAATAAGCACGAAAACGTATAATATGTAAGAAAGAAAAAAAAAAAAAAAGAATATGTATACATAAAAATGTATACTGAAAAATGTATAATTTATAAAAAGGAATCTTCTGATTGAATTGGAAGAAAAATTGTGTTTAAAATATGTACATATTCGTTGTAAAAATAGAAAAAATATATAGATGATTAATTTTTGCCTACCGACTACGAAATGAGATTGCTTTATATATATATATATATATATAAAAAAGAAAAAATGGGGGAGATAAATGTGCTAAGGCAATTAGCGAAGGAAAGTGAGAGAACTGTGAGGAATGTCGCAAAACAATTCCCTGTCAGGCGAGACAATTTATTTTCTTATAGAAACCAGCCTGCAATTGGACACCCCAAACTGGGCGAGGTCCAGCTTTCTTTCAACTCTCGAACGAGCTCCACCCTTCGTCCTGGGCTATCCTTCATAAAGCGACTCGTTAATTCATGCGACATGGCCCCTGTGTTTCCAGTTACTCGTTCGTGAATAAGCAAAATACGAGCTGCGCGTTCCATCGCGACAGATAAAAGGGCGATGATTTAAAGAGCCAGTAGAAAACAAATTTTACTTCGATTCTTCACGAACAAGAACAAACAGCATTTCCAAATTAATCCACGTATATTTATTCTCTTCTTCGGAGGGTAATTTTGTTTTTGCAATGCCTCCTTTACGAAATCATTTCAGAAGACGTATCTCTATCGTTCGTTAATGGAAAATTTCCTCTCGCGGGATAAAAGAAAGGGGAGGTTTCGCCCTACAAAATTTATCGATGAACGTGATCGATTTAAGTTAACGCGGACAGCCGAAACACGTTCGGATTATTTCTCTCACGAAGGAAAAAGCTTTCCTCCGGCAAGTAGAACGTTCTCTCTTTGCAAAGGGGAGAAAACCCTACTCCTTGTTTACCACCATTTTTTTACGCTTCACACCCCGACAAGTATTTTTAACGCGAAAAATGTCAAATGTCAGCCGTTCTTCCGTCTGCCTCGCGATTTCCATTAGCCTGCGATTCGTTCTAGCGTGTCGATTTTCCTGTTACGCGAGAAACCACCCCTTCTCACGACCGAGCCATCGCCGCAGACCGCGCCCCTAGCGCGTGTACGAGCGTCGCGGCTGTAAAAGCCAGCGTGTATCGTTGTTCGTTATTGCATAACTTTTGCCAGAGATTGGCCGGGTTCGAGCGTAGTTAGTATATCGAACGAAGCCGGATTCTGTGAAAGGTGGACCTAGGCGCGGCCAAGGACCGGTTGCACGTAAACACAACCGAGCTGCTATATCTTTCTAACTGTGACATATGCTAATTGTATGCACCGGCGGATAATTTTCTGCACATGTGATCATCGCTATATACAACATCGTTTGACAGACGTTCGGATTTTTGTTAAATTGGTCTTGCGAGAAAAGAAGAAGATTCTTGAAAGAGACAGCACGATGCTTCAAGTTGGGGAACGACGTTGGAATATCACCTTTAAAAACTGGCATGGTTCGGTGAACTTTTTGCAATCGACAGAATCTTTTTAGCGTTTGATGCAACGTTATGAAACGAAGGTATTTAGCAGAATTTGTTGGGATCGCTGCTTGGGTGGAAAGAGAGGCAACCTTCTTTTTTCTTTTTGCGAATTAAATCGCAACTTTCATCGCGGTTAAATCACAGCTTCCTTTATCTGTGTAAGTTCAAAGATCTAGAAACGAGAGTAACTATGGAGTAACGCTGGTGAAACAGACAGCTTCGTGAACTTTGCATTATGGAAAATTTGCGATCCCTGGCGAGAGATATAGGAAACGGGTGGAAGAAAGTTACGTGGTTCCGTCGAATCGTAGGAAAACAGCGATCGTGTTGGATTCTTTTTCCTTTGTTTTCTGTTTCGCTCCAGCGACGAAGAAAAAGAGTTTATTTAGTTAGCATATCGATTATATCTCGTACAAGCTTCTGAACAATCTGAACATCCCATCTTTGAATCGCTACATACATTCCAATCGAATTTGAAACCAAAGAGACATTCGCCAACTTTTCTCAAAGGTATCGAAAACAGCAAATTTCGGACTTTTATTATCGAGGATATATTTTGGAGTAAATTCGCCGTCGGATAAAACCGAAATGTTTAAAACGCTCAAATTTTTAGATCGCGAGTGAAGAAACATTCCGGACCTATTTTTATTGCTTTCCTGACTCTGATGTCATCGTGTGATATAGAAGGGAGGTTTTCAACGTGACACGTTTAAAGAAAGAAATAATCTGTCAGATGCAAAGATACAAGAGAAATAGGCGCCAAATCTACGATGTTGTGTACAAAAAAATCAACGCCAACCATAACTCATTAATACACGAGTCGCGTGTATGAGATAATACGAACGATATTTTTGAATTATATTTTCCAAAAGATGACAAAAACACACGCATATTTAATCCGCACGCCAAATAAAAATACGATTCGAATATGTATGATAATTTCAAATTAGCTGAAAGTATTCTGAACTTTAATTTATAAAAAGCCAAACCTGATTTTTCACGGATCTTCCTTTTCCCCCGTAATATTTTCCTGAATATTTAATATTATACATTGACTAAAAAAAAAAAAAAAAAAAAAATATGAAGAATTATCGTAGCACCATAGGAGTACGTGTCTCACTTTTACGATCGATATACCGTTCTAAATATCCGAGAATCAATTTTTTACGTTCCCAGTATAGATCCAGCTTACACTGGGTAGAGAATCGTCGCTTGCAAACTATGAAAGAGGTCTATTTACTAGAGTAAGCGAATATAATCAACGAAGGGAACGAGGCTACGCCACTGATGGGCAAAGTCAGTCGCGAGACAGCTGCTAGGAACACGTGTGGTAAATTATTGACCTGGTATTTGCCGTGGATTCGTGAAAACGTGAAAGGGACATAGAATGACCTTTCTGAAAAATTGTTGCTTATTCTTACACTCGCCAGACACAACTTTTACGTCAATGGCGCGCCGAAAACGTGATCCAGGGGAATTCTTGAATCCGCGAAACGTGTAGATCGTTTGTGACAAAAAGATTGTGCTCGTGGAATGAGGAGAAAAACGGAATATCAATTCATCAGAAATATTAAAATATTTAATTCGAAAATATGTAATTTTACCGTGTATCGTATAATTGGAAATATTTTGTTTCGATTATATTTTGGCTCGCCAGGCATGTTTCGAAAAGAATGCACAGAAATTTAGGTGTAAGTTCGAGTCGTCGAGAGAAGATTATATTACTAGAATAACGAGTCTAAACGAGTCCCGAACGAGCGTGGACAAGACAAAACGAGACCTCTATTCCATTCTTCGATTCTATTCTATTCTTTTTATACTCGATATTCGTCGTACAGGCATATCTTTATATAAACATTTTTACTTGTTTCAACACATAGAACCTACAACCGAATCTTTTATCTGTCCTCTGCAAACGCTCTTTATATAATTCGACGATACTTTTAGATTATTTTAACGTTTCCACGTAGAGCTTTACTTTTAGAATCGAACGTTTCGAATTTTGTTTATTTTATTTACACTTCGGAACACCGAAGCCAAGTATATATACTTGCTTTTATTAAGAAGCTTACCGCGTGATTCGCATAGACGTTTACGAAAAATGATAAAATCATTCATTTCCGAACATGCAAATGAAACCAAAAAGGCGTTTTCTACCAACAATGATTCTCGTGTTGCATACAACATCAAGATTCAATTTACATCTCTCGTATTGCCTAGACACCCCGGCTTATACTCAAGAGAGGCAAAGAATATTACATTAGAGACGGATAAAGAGCCGCTTATTAACTGTTCATGGTTAAGAATACCAGAATCGTAAAGGATCCGGTTCGAAAGTTTTCAACGAAAAGGGACCAAGAAACGGGAAATGTAGAAAAAGCAGAACAAATTGATTTGACGGAAAGAAGACTTCAAATTGAAATAAATTTTGTTTACCTTTGTCTTCTGCTTGAGAAACTTGGAGATCTTAGCGATGGGATTTAGAAACTTTGGCCTCGGCATTTTGACTAGATTCTTTCGCCACTGAAGTAGAAAATTCGAATTTTCAGCCTCCACCGTTTTATCACTGCTATGCTCCGACATATATTTTTCTCTGCGACTATGATCACGCAGAGAACAGTTTACATTATGCGTTTTACTCTGCGTCTCAACACCGGTCCAAGATCTCACTGCGATCCGATCGGTCGCCGTGCCGAAAATCTTTCTAGAAGCGAACGTACCAGCCCGCGTCTACCGATCGTGCTGAAAATACACACCAGTGTATCGTCGAAATTTCAGACCAATACGCGCGACTGTGCGCTCTTAGAAAACACTTTGCGATGCTTCGCGTCTATCTATCGACGTGAACTTTGCTTTCTTTTCTTTTTTTCCTCTTGCCTCTCAGACTCGTGATAAATGCGCTTACGTTTGCGTGAAACGAAATTGATCCGAACGAAACGGCGAATAAGTCGCCAATAAGCGATAGTATACGTATACAATGTCGAAAGCTCGATAGGAGAATTTCTGGAATTGAAGTTTCGTCGATTCGAACTTTGCCAGAGCTTTTCTGTGACTGAAATTCTGTTCACGGATAGATATGACGTTCAATTCGATTTGTTCGTTTCACGATCGATCGCTTCGGGTATGCACGCTTCACTTCGCGAGGACTGAAGCAACACTGTACCACCGCGCTTTCGGGGTGAGTCTAATACTCCGATTCTAGGAGAAAGGCGTGGTGGGGAGGGGATAGACTCGGCGCGCAACCCGGTTTGCGCAGCACGTGGCTGCCGGTGCTCGCACTGCTCTTCCATTCAAGCGCGTGTCACTAATTTGGATGAAAATAGACTCATTTTTGGATATTCGTTTCGTCGTTCGCATCATATCTTTTACGAACCGCGGACAAACAAGCCTTTCGTGGGTGGATAAACGAATGAAATATTTCCTTTGCTCCATGATCGTTTCGTACTTGTACGAAATTTTAGACTGTTTAAACAGGATCGATTCTTGACTTGGAAAATTGTATAGTTCACAGAGTTCGATTTAGAGGTTCTTACGAAAAGGGAAACGTTCGTTTCATCGTTCGTATTATTTTTTAGATCTACTGACAGATAAGCCTTTCGTGGGTGGATAAACGAATGGAATATTTCCTTTGCTCCATGATCGTTTCGTACTTGTACGAAATTTTAGACTGTTTAAACAGGATCGATTCTTGACTTGGAAAATTGTATAGTTCATAGAGTTCGATTTAGAGGTTCTTACGAAAAGGGAAACGTTCGTTTCATCGTTCGTATTATTTTTTAGATCTACTGACAGATAAGCCTTTCGTGGGTGGATAAACGAATGGAATATTTCCTTTGCTCCATGATCGTTTCGTACTTGTATGAAATTTTAGACCGTTTAAACAGGATCGATTGGTTCTTGCAAAAGGGAAACATTCCTTTCATCGTTAATGAAACATAAATGAATGGAATATTTCCCCTGCCCGATGATTATTTCATGGTTTAATGAAATTTTAGACTGTTTAAACAGGATCGATTGGTTCTTGCAAAAGGGAAACATTCGTTTTATCGTTAATGAAACATAAATGAATGGAATATTTCCCCTGCCCGATGATTATTTCATAGTTTAATGAAATTTTAGACCGTTTAAACATAATTGATTTCCAGCTTGGAAAATTGTATAGTCTATAGAGTTCGATCGAGAGATAGTAAATATCGTAATAAGAAAGACTATTTCAAAGACTAAAATTTATTTAATTGTTGTAGAAATTTTTAGGAAAAGGGCCAGACGACTGTTTCGTAGTTAGACGATGTCTAACTTGGAAAATCCTTGTTGACTCGATATAGGAAATTGTAAATTAAATTTTAGAGATGATTAATTACTATGGACACGTGAGAAAATCTGATCCGCCACATGCAAGGATTCGAAGCAATTAGCGATATACTTGATTTAACTTGGCGGTCAACATAGCGTGCGTATAGTCACGTCCGCCTTCCACAACGCAATAAAATTATTCACCGTACCAAATGCGATAATGTTAATGGCTTTTTCCTCAGAATCGAACAATTGTTTTCGATATTATTGTAATTTAAATCGAAACAGTTTAACTATAAACTTATTAAATTTGTCATTTAACTCGTTAAACTGACTATTTGACTATGATCTCTCGTGTCGATAGGGCTGAAGTTCTACGAGATTATTACCGATTACAGCTCATCCATTACTGTCCCCATTTTATTTTTAAAAATAGGATAAAAGTAAATATCGCGCAAAAGCAAACAAGAAATGTGACGAATAACGAAATCTCAATCGAATGTTTTCATTGCAATTTACGTTATCTTTGGAGATTCCACGCGGTTACTATGTACAAATATTTTGTTTTCGTGTTCTCAATTATATAGGATGAATCATTGAACTTCCTACGGAATATCTTGAAAATATAGCGAGCTATTATACATATTGTACATAAGAATATTCCCTTTGCGCGATTGCAATTAATATTTATTATTATTTGTCGAATCGTACCGTAAGAAGTATTGCGAATTAATCTTCGTTTAATTTCACATGCATCTTAATTCGGTAAAGAAAAAAGAAAAAGTCAATCTTTTAAGCGTATTATTATTGACTTATTTTACACGATATCCGACACGCACGCGTCGATTGTTACCAACTGGATTAATTTTCTACGCGTTACGCATCATGCAAATGTCACATGTGTTTTCGTAAGGTACGATCTCTGACATAAGTTCAATTACAATCGCCAATGACGACTCAGAGCACCAACAGCTATGAGAACATAACAGCCACGCGTATGGTATTCCACTTTTTGCTCTGTTCGTTTTGCACGCGACGATAAAATATTCATACTGAATGCGTTCCTCGAGTTTATTTAAACCGGAGGGAAAACTACTGGTGTTTGACAATATTTCGCGCTTCTTGTCGTTAAACACGAGTTTCGAGACTCGTTCTACTGGTTGTCTCATCGTTGATAATAAATTTTGTTTGCTTAGAGGAGCGAGAAGAAAATTTGAAATTATTTGTTAAAAATTAGAATACAATTAACATTAACGAATCGAATATTTTATGCCAACCAACGTGCGTTGGTTCTGGAGATTTTACGCGCGAAGACACAAGTTTATTCAAGATCAAAGTTAACAACGTGTTAAAGTGCATACAATCGATTATAGCTGCTTAATTTTAAAAAAACTAGATACTTTTCAAAGATACGTATCACGTGCAAATGACGGAAAGTCACACAACGCTATAGCGGATTTAACGAACGAATTTAACACGATACAATAATTTCGCAAAATACTAATTTAACGTTCAACTCCATCGGGATTAATTATTCGTTTTTTCTTTTCTTCTTTTGTGTGTGTTCATGGGACTATCACGATGAAACAACCAATATAATATGAAACGCTTTCAAGTATCAACGTCGCGCGTCACCTTTTGCACTCTGTTAATATCATACGACAGTGCAGTTAACGTTTTACGATGTAGTAGAGGAGACAAAGTCAACAGTGCATCCTGCTCGAAACCGTGTAATTTTTACGTCGAAAAGTTATTGGATACTTCCCCGTGTTTCTCTCCTATCGCAATTCGAAACCAAAATTCCCGCAGTTGAAGTAAAACGTGCGTCTATCGTAAAGTCGTCATAGTTTTCCTAAACGTCAAGACGAGGACGAAATATTACGACACGACCACAATTCACCAACTCTCGAGTTGTCTATAAAAATTCCGTCTTCTCGAATTGGAGTACTTCTCAAGAGAATTCGACTTTTCTATCGTTAAAGAATTTCTCAAAACTTCGTAGAAAACAGAATTGCTCTTAAATTTTCTTCGATCGTTGAGAACCATCGCGTTTGTGAGCGCGACGATTGAGAAAAGATTCGAAGACCCGAAAGGGGCTAATTACGCTTAAGAAAATATCTATCGAAGAAAACAAAAAAAAAAAAAAAAAGAAAAAATGAGAAATGGAGATCCAACTGAGAATCCCTGTCCGCTAATATTGATAGCGGACAATTACGCGTGGGCCGAGCCGCAGATGCGCAAAATCGCCAAGAATAGAAGCTCGTAGCAGCTATATCCACGATAGACAACTTTAGAACCCATCAAATCCAAACTCCGTGATAAGAATCTCCATCGTTAATCAAGCCCGAAGAAACACACATAAAACAAGAAATAAAAAAGGATCGAGCACACGAAACACGTTTCATCGCTGTTATTCTACCAATTAACGCCTCGTTAATCCTTTCTAATATCTTAGATAGAGGCGTTAAATGCGAGTAGCACGAACAACACAATGAGATCGTGTTTTCTGAATCATCTCAAGGTGCGTCATCTAAGCAACTGGTAATGCATATTACGAAGATTAACGAACGTCTACCGATCTGGCCTGCATGGTGATTTCAAGCAAACGAACAGCCAGATTTTGACCGTTTCATGGAAAATTACTGACAAATTCCATGGAACAATTTTCCAACCGGTCTACGTGATTTCAATACGTCACGTACACCACACTCTGACGCGATGCAGATAACAAAGAGGATTACTTTATGAGGAATTTAATTCTCTGTATTTAACGGTTCTCTCCAAGTACGGGAGAAACGTATGGAAAATTCATTTCGACGATGATGAGCGGTGATAGGTAGAAATATGGAAAGGTCGTAAAATCGGTCGGCTGTTACGAGTGAAAGTCTGCTGTACATTTTTCTTTTAAATTATAAAATATTACATATAATTTAATAAAATTAGACCAATGAAATTAAATGTACTGCTATTTTCTTTAATCGCGAGCTCTTAGAAGCTGTTATGGTTGAAACTCGCTCACCATTACTGCGTGATATTTTGCAAGATTAACAGAGCTAAGCGCGATTATATATTTTATCGTTATTCGATACAATGTTCGCAGGGTTTACGATATTATCGAAGCAAAACATTCTATTTCAACATTCATCCATTACAGCGAACCCCAATCATATGACCCATCGCTGAACTCCAAATATCCAACAAGATAAAAATCGAGTAAAAAAAACTAACGTGTCAGGGGGTCCATGCACGTATAGCTCTAACTGAAATTAATTCAATTGCTAATCCTATTTTATTTATTTGCTCTGTTTCACTACCTCAATATTGTATATCGTTTCTATTTGCTACAAGAAGAATTCGAAGAATTTGTCATCTAGTATTTAGTCGTTGCTCGAGCTACGACTGGACAATAGAGGTGTCGAATTGGACCTTCGTTGCTACGTGAAACGCGTATGCAAGGTATCCGCGATCATTTAGGAACAATTAGACCGAGATATTTGGATAATAGTAGAGCTGGAACGGCAGCAGCGGAAATTTTTGGAAATTCAATTCTGACGCGAGACACCGATCATATCTTATTTACGCTTGATCGTTGTTTCATCGTCAGCCAGCTGTGTTTTCAAAGCTGCACGCGATTTCGCGCGCTAACGATTGCACGATAAGGAAAGTGCGACTTGCATATAATTAATAGACATTTGTTGTTGTATTTTTATACTGCGTGTAAATTCGTAGTCTATACGGACAATTTAGATATATCATTCTCGTGGATTCGATATTCGTTACAATGATCATTCTAACAAATAAAAAAAAAAAAAAAAAAATACAGCAGTTAAGAAAACGAATAAAGAAATTAATTAATCAACGTTTACTTTCGTAAAATACTACGAGACTGTGGATTTGTAGCCCGTACAGAAAATTCCATCGTTTCTTTTCGTTAAATCATTAATTCAGCACACGTAATTTCGGCGAAAAATCGACAAGATCGTTATCGACACGATTTTAATCCCAACGTCAGGAGAAGAAAGAATTCGAGAAATGGTCGTATTTTATGAGCGAAATAAATCAACTTACAAAGAACCACCGCTATTCCAATTAGTTTATTAAACACACTTTAATCGATCCTTGTTCGAAATTTCATACGAAGCGAAACTAGCTTTTTACGCGTAGTTTCAATCCCTTTGATTATTAGCCTTTGAACTTGCTTGCCGTTGGTAAAGCAGATGACATTTTACATGTAGGTGTAAAATACGAAGCATGCTTAATTTGTTATTTATTATACAATATACAGCGAGGCACGTAATTGATCGCCCATAGATACCCATAGACAGTGAAAGGGTTAATGACAAATGGATTTGCGGAATTAGAAATTGATGAACCATAAAGAAGATAAGGCATGTAGGTAAAAAAGATTCCTATAGGAACCTCAGGGTTATAGTTCGTAATATTATAGTTTATAACTTAGAAGGGTTTAAAGATCTCCGGGGAATCTGTGAAATTATTCTGAGCTAAAGAAAACGTGACAGAGACGGAAGACCGGTTCTGCTCCATTTTGCACTATTATTTCTACAACGTCAGGAATATTCGAAGGAATTCGACAATCGTTAATTCCACGAACGAAGGACTGCGTTCTTGCAGAAGGAAGAAATTTCGAACATTTATTACAACCGTCGTGAAACAATTAATAAAAATATTTGGACTTGCTTACAGTCGCTTGTCAATTCTTACAACTCTACAATAAAGCATTTTAGGAAACCGGCTGACGCGAATGATTAACGCAAGTTTAGTCCCGAACTTTCCGGACATCGCGTATAGAAACTACTCTTTCTACAATATTAGCGTGCACGGCGTTACTCTCCCCTCAGTACTTCGCGTATCGAGTATTTTATATTTAGCACTATTTGTTACACGGATCTGGAACGCGTTACGAGTCGTACTTCGTTTGCTACATATTATCATAATACATGCAGCGAGGAACATCGTTGAACGAACGTCTCATAGACGCTCGTAATAGACAGCGAAAAGGTTAATAACAAGTCGGACTACAGAATTCGAAATGAAGCAACGTTATATCTAAAATCACAAGCAACAGATGGTAAGGAGAAACGATCGAAGGAATGCATTGTTTATCCTGCCCGTGTCCAGCGACGTGTTACGGGCTGGCGCCATGGTTCTCGCTAGCTGGGCAATTTTAGCGAAGTTTCGTGGAGCTAATGGAACGAAGATGGAATGTTGGCACGGTTCCGAGAGAGCGAAGGTGACGCGTTCCAGCGTGTCCTCGGACCACGATGTGAAACAACTCGAGGACGGAAACATCGTCTACGGCGACTTGTTTTTGGAAACACGACTGTGGGTTCGCGGGAGGCTAGAATCCACTCGTTGCTCGCGTGTTCTACGTCGATCGTGCTTTATGCAATCCCCACTTTGTATCTTCGAGCCACTGATACGAACAGTGTCTTGGAACGTTCTTGAGCAAGCTTGCGGAGGGAGAAAGGACGTGAACTCGAGGGAACAAGAACGTGGGCGGTGGAATATGGCTCTAAGAATAATTATGCCGAGATATACACGTGTTTAGAATGAAACGACAAATGAGAATTTTTATCGTCTTTGATGTCGACCTTTCCGATACCGATCTTTTCGAGTTCTTTAATTTGAACGTTGTACGTAAGTTTAGTAGCGCGTTGTTTCCTAGAGAAATTGTCTACAGTGGCTATTAATAGTTCAAGGAATACATAGTTGATTATTATTTTATCCACACGCGTTATGTTTGTTTTTCTTCCATCTTGCGGATCTAACAGGTTCTTTTATTTTTTAGCTACTTCGTGTTTAAATATTCATCTTCAGTCACAACGTGGTATTAAATTTTCTTCTATCTTTCGGATCTAACAGGTTCTTTTCCTTTATATTAAATATCCGTGTTTAAATACTTAGCTTCAGTCACGACGTGGTATTAAAATTAAAAAATTGGCGGAGGTGTACGTTTCTTTTCCTACGGACCTTCGTATATTTACGTTCGTTTTCTTCGTATTAGAAAACGAATAGAATTCGCTAACGAGTGTCACGCACTGAGTTTAGAAACGGACGAAGGATAATTTTAGCCCATGATAGCCCTTCGCGTATAGATATGATAAACAGGGTGAGATACGTGCAATCGACATAGAACATCGACCCCAGTCAGGACCACCCACTACTGAAACTAATCTATTTTCTACTCCATACAGGAGCAGTTCAGTTTTCCAAACGTTCGACGAGTAATGGTTGACATACTTTGGGTTGGAAGTTGTCCAATTATAAACGCACAATTATGAGACCAGTTTTCAACATTTCCATTGTCACTGACGTCAATGGATTCACCGTTGAAAATAACCTTGGCACATTTGCAACATATTCGAAATCTTTTGTCCTGGCTCAACATAAAAATGTCTCAATGGAAAAAAAACATCGAGTAAAATATTGTTCCTTAGAGACCAACTTGCATCGATATCGGTGTATCGTAGAACGTTTAAACGTTAATCTTTATCATTATCCTTAACCGAGGATAGAGCTAAGTAGATACAGGCTGCTCACGGCGTTGGTTTTTAGCGTTTTTCTCGTAAGTAAGTGCGAGGGAAAAATGAAAGCTGGAAAATACGAATGGTTCAAGATGAATTATATATTCGCCTACAATATCGTTCTTCGCAAGCGCAAAAATGCATGTACATCTGGCACTGTGTTTTAAATGAAAATCCTCTCGTCGTTCCACGAAGAAGGAAAATATTATGGTAACGTATTATGGTCGAAAACTGATTACTTTAAAACATATTTTGCCTTTAATTTTGTAGAATATCGCACGAAAAAAACAAGGAACGACGTAACGCAATACTCTTGTATTTGTGTTTTCTCCGTCTTACATACGACAGATTCATTTAAAACATAGCGTAACTGCACTTCTGCACCTGCGAAAAGAACATCGTGAATACGTCGTTCGCTTTGTAACATTTTTCCTCTTACTTATCGTTTACGAGAAAAACATTGGCAATTAATAGCCTTGGACACACTGTATAATTGACTAATTTACTTTTGCATCTAGTTACTCGTATATCCCAACGATAAATAACTATAGTCACATTGTACCTCTATTCGAATTACTGATTCTAATTATTCTTGTAATCTTCTCAAGTGGTACGCTCATCTCTCTCTATATATATATCAATTTTAATTATTCTCACAGTCTCCTCCTACAACAGGTATCAAGTAATCGTTAATCGTAATCTTGATTTAAGAAACGATTACGGTCACGCTTACTATCATCCAATTATTGGCCACAGTGCTCCTTATCATCGTTCTCAATGATTATTATCGTTCATGTTTCACGAAGAATACTTATGGTCACACGTAAAATTCTTCTTCAATGAAAAGTTCATCGCATCGAACGTTCGACAGCGGATACGTATGCAGGCTTTAGTAAAGAGTAAGAGCGTTGTAAAAATAGCCATTGATTCACAGTCGTTGCTTTTATTGCCCCAGTGAGCAAGCAGGATTGTTCACGTGCGATGAACATCTGTATTTGGCAAACGATATCATCGTCGAACGGAAGGAGTGACGTAGGCGAGTCGCGAGCGACCTTCCGGAAATAAATCGGTCACAGCGGCATCATCCGAAAAGCATTTTGGTCTCATTAACCTTCCGCCGCGATGAAAAACGATCTATGAGGATCACCGCGGGCTTTGGGCGCAAAAAAAAGCGAGCCGATCGGACAAACCGCAGGAAATTGTCGAATATTTCTGGAACGAGATTCGCGTAAACAAGCGTCAAACATTTTCGTGCTCCACGATTTGCTTGTTTTTTTTTTTTTTTTTTAGTACAAAAGCAACAATTTTCGAAGGAAACGGTTCCTAATTAGTTTCGAAATTATTCAACATTTCAGCAACATTTGTATCCCGAAGCATCATTGTAATTAACATCCGAGATTATCTTCGCCCGAATCGATTTTGAATCGTGCACCAGATGATTCTCGATAGCAAAGCTCTTCCAACGAACATGCAAACTACCCTCGTATTGTAAACTTAACCTTTGGAGATCTGTGTAGCTTGGAACTTGCCTCTCATCTATTAAAAAAAAAAAAAAAATGCAGAGAATCCGTACAAGATTTGATTTCATATCGTTTCATCTTCATAAAGATAAACTATCCGATGAACTCTTCTTTCCTGTTTTTACGTTTCTCGTGTCGTGGCATGTTTATAATGCAGTGGATGTGAATCATGCCGCGAATAATCCGTCTAAAGACTAAACGAACGATCAGCTGTACGAGACGAGACGGCAGTGAGAATCCAAAGCTCAGCGTACAGAGAACAGCATGCACGTTTAATATCCACACGCGACACACGTCGGGATATATTTTAGCCGAAGAGGCCGTTGGTCTGGCTCTAAATACAGAAGAGAATGTTCAACGCGATTTGGGCGACGATTAAAACCGCCCAGCGAGGTGTTCGACCGAACGAAAGGGTTCAAGAACGACGAAGACACACGACTATTTCTGTCTCGAAGTATCATCGGTACGGTATAGTCTGGTGAGAAACTCGAGGGTTACGTGGCTGATTGATGTCGATCGATCTGATCTTAAGTCTCGTTCGCATTAATCAAGCTAACAAACGATAACGTTAACCAACTTTCCGTTAACGCGTTTCATTTGCAAATTTTCTCCATCGATTTACATTCTGTCTTCCACGGACTGGTTCAATATTTTTCCACGCCATTTCTTTTATCTATATGCTATAATTTTGTGACGCTTAAAGAAATCGAAATATCTACGACATCGAAAAAGACAAAAATTCAAACGACACGAAGCAACCCTCTGTTGAAACCCCGCGATGGACTAATGGGCCCGTTGGAATCTTTCTCTTATTCCCATAAACGAAGTTCCACTGTTAATGTTACGATTAATAACATTCCACGTTCTTCGAATCTTACCAAATTCTATATTCGAATTTCAAGATGGCTTTTATTCGAACAGTCCCAACATTAACATTTCCTTTCACCTCTGACATTCGTCTCGTTAATTAGCCTTTTTGCTCCATGCACGTCGTAACAATATCGCGATATACCTAACTATCGATCGATCAATGAAGCGGCAAGAAGCGTTTTGGGACAACAATTACGCAAAGGAAACGATCAACGTGGGTTAGGCCGCAACATCGCGTGACAACGGTGCAACGATAGATCCGGAAACAAGTAGAACAAGTAGAACAAGTAGAAGAAGGTGTGGCAGACTGTGTACAATCTATGGGGTGCGTTTCTTTCATAGTCAATATCGAGCAATTTGAGTGCCTATTCTGTAATAAAAAATGATCGACAACGGAGGAGTGGGGAATCGGTACCTCCGGGTCCTGGATCTGCTCGGAATCCGCCGATGTGCTCGACGTCTTCAGCATGCTGTACAGCTTTACGTAGGGGGCCTTGATCAGCTGTTAGCCAATATAATCGGCCGTTTTTAGCGGTTTCTTTAACTGGATTTCCACCTGGTTCCCTCGATACTCGCATCGAAAACTATTTCATATTTCTTGTACAATTTTCTCCGCTCTTTAAGCTTTCATGTTGCAAGTTGGAGTTAAGTCGCGGAATGCCTTCGAACGTGTTAAAATTCTCGTCGAAATTCCTTTCAAAAGCTTGCTCTAGCAAGTTTCGAACATAGGAAAACGTAAATCGGAGAAAAATTACTCTTAATAATATAGAAACCGCTCCGAACGTTTCTCGGGAGTTCACGAATCGTTTTTAGATAATTCATCGTCGAACGTATATAATAAGAGAGCTTTTCTTCAGAAATGCAGAGATTTTTAAATGAAAGAAAAGGGAAAAGTTCTTCCTGATAGGAGCGTGGATAGTTCTGAGAAGCTCTCGACAGTTTGCAAACTACTTCTCAATTACTCCACGCGAATAAAAATGTACACAGTTTTGAAAAAGTTTCGAGAGTTTCCCCGATTGTTCTCCGGTTATTAATATCGATGCAAGGATCGAGGGTGCGCTGGAAACGCTAACGCTAACTTTCTCTTGGTTTAGACGAAATGAAAACGAAAAGAGAAAAAGAACCGATCGGCCAAAAAGAAAGAAAAGCTCGAAGGAGATATGCGAAAAAACAATCGATACGGTGCTCAGAACCGATGGATGGAATCCAATGATGACGACGATGATAACTTCGTGCGTGAACGTGACGCGAGAAAACATGAAGAAACGTGAAGTGGAAACGAGAAGACGAAGCTGTGCACAGCGTTACGAGCAACCAATCGATAAATATTTAAGATGACGATGACAACGAAAAAAAGGAAACGAAAGAAACACAAGTGCGAACGTGAGGAACAAAAGTCTAGAAGAGAATGTTCCGGTGTGTTAACGCAGTTAACACGACCGTTCGACAAATCAAACTATGACTATGCTTGACAACGACGAACGAGTGCATCGAACCTGGGTGCAGAGGACTCGTGGCTCGCGAGATGAGTCAAAGAAAATACGAAATTATTGCGGGGATGCTGATACCGTGATAAACGAGCATAAAATCAAGTACGTATATGTGTCTGTATGAGTCGATTCGATGGTCGATTACACGCGATCACGCTGAACGATTGTTGAGTCTTATAATGTGTTCTTCGAGATAAGGTTCTAAAGGCTGGACGAGATTGTATTATACTTAGAAGGGAAAATATGCTTGAAAAATTGAAGAGTGCTTGTAGAAAACACTTGGCAAGTGCCGAGAAACAAGTTTCTCGGAAGGAAAAGGAAACCGACGCATTGATGTAGTCCAAATACATGAAAAAGAGAAGCGTATCTGTAGAAAAATCGGTACGTGCCACCTTTTAGTTGTAAAGAAAACTCGGTGTTCAATTTAGTCAGATAGATTGCATAGACAAAAGCCAAGCAACAATTAACTAAAGTTTACCGGTACTTATATCTTTCTCTGTAGAGGCGACGTTGTGACACCATCTTCCAGCACTTGGGCCAATAGCCATTTAGGAAGATTAAAATAGCACATGAATTCTCTACTACAGAATTCTCGTGGGTGTGTAAAACATTCCCTAATAAAATATCAAAGTTTTTCGGTTTTGGCACTTACAGTATCTTCTTACAAGAACTTTTCAATTATGTTGTACATTCCACTTTAAAGAAGGTAGGACACGGTGTTTGCGAAGAAAATTGTCAAACTATTAATGAATATAACAAATTAAAGATTTGAAAAAGAAACAGCAGGTAAAAGTTGAATGTTCTTTGACTCGACTTGAGCGTTTTCTGCAAATGACTGATGCAAGATCTCATCAAAGATTGACATATTTCACAAACAACAATCTACAGAAATATCCCATAAGCTAAGTGATTAGATTCAAACCTTGACATCTTCAAGGAACCAACTTGATTAATCCTTCATCCTGACTACAAAAACGTTTCCCCGAGTAAACTTCGCAAAAGTGCAAAATTAATATCACAAACGTTCAGCGTGTCAACGTATAGCGAGAAAATAAAATCGTCGATATCGATGACCAATTAGACGAGAAGAGTTTTAAAATCGAGCCACTTACCTCCCATGATTCTCTCGTCAGTTCGGAGATCTCATCGCTGTCTTGACGAGATTTTTCCTCCTCGGTGGTTTCCCCGGCTTTCGCAACCTCGTGCGGCGACAATTCAGGCGATAGGTCCGTGTCAGTGTCCAACAAGACGTATCCACGTTCCCGCCAATAATTCTCGTCGAGTTCTCCATAAAGCGACGGCACCCACGCATGGATAAACCTGTAGAGGTCGTCCACCCTGCAAACACCAAGAACACGCTTAGTATTAATCAGCGACGCTCATTCAGCTGGTTTCTTTTCTATTCCGCGAGAGTTCACCTCTTTGCCTCGCGTTTATTTATCAGGCAAACGTACACGAGAGAATCGACGAGCATTACAAATGCTCTTGTCGCACTGATTTGATAACGATAATCGGTAACGTAATATCGGTTCCGATAAATGTTATGTCGTGTTTTAAAGCCTATTGTGAAGCGAGATTACACAAATGGATGTTTGTCGATTGATTTCTCGAATTAAATCTCAATTTTCTTTATCTCGATAAATCGTTTATCGGATAGTTTAAGGTAACTCAAGGTAACTTTATCGGTCAACTTTTTGATTCTACGAAATACGTTAATGACTGCATAGTCATTGACGACCAACAGTGTAAATACGTGACCATTGCAATTAACACGATATACTCAACTATGTGTATCTAACCGTAAGAAATACATCGAGTTACCCGGTCGCTCAAATATCGCGAGTAAAAGAGAAATCGATTTCACCAGTTTACTACCTTCGATTAACGAACGGTATAATGTTCTGCACGGTATTCGAGAGATTCTGGTTGTAAACGAAGTTCACCACGTTGCTGACGCTGCTCAATCCCCAATTCATTTTGCTGTCTCGTCAGGTACGGTACTCGTTCGCTCGATTCAGTCGTCTCTCAAATTCGACTTTCTCTAACAGATATCGAGACCGTACAAGGACATTTCCTACTTCCTCAAATGACCACGTGGATCTCCTTTGGCACGATTTCAGTCCCAGCGAGATTCCAAAGTTTCGCGTCACACGATTCTCTTTAAATCAACACATTTATAGACAGCGAAATGGTTTCGTGAATTTCGAGGATTTCGCTCTAAAGCATTCGACTGCCCTTTAAAACTTATTTCGACAAATATCGCGAGTTATAACACTCGAAAACGCTGTTAAATCGATACGCTTTTGAACACTGGGCCGGCTTCATAAATTTGATCAAATTTTGCGTCCAACGACTCGATCGTTCTTTGAAACCAACACACCGAACTACTTCGATAAATTTTGTACGTTTTGCTTGCAGCAGCTCGGTTATTCCATAAAACTCGCTTGCAGGATCGCAACAGATTGCAATACCGAAGAACAAAGCGATTGTGATGTAACTAACGAGGAGGCCAGAGAGACACTTGTTAGAATCACGTCGCTCGACTGAACAAGAATTAGACGAGTGAATCACGCAGGAATCACGTATATTTATTACGATTAGCCAGTACGATGACGCAAACCTGTCGCAGCTGATGCGAAATTGAACTGGTCTTTTTTAAAGACGTGTTTGTCACGAAGTCGCGATATCGCGAGTTACACGTAGTCCAGACGTTACCTTTACGAAACGTGCGAATTAAAAGAGAGCAGACAAACGAGTGTGGGACACGATCGGTTCCGGGCGAATTTTTGTACTGCGTACAAAAGTGTGTTTTATCTGTTTGACATTGTCCGTCATTGTTCAAAGCAGGTCGATTAGGTATATCATTATCACCTGTTTATTATCGCGACGTCCAACTGTTGCTACAATAAGCGTTGTCTACGTTTCAAAGGCGTTTTACGTAAAATAAGATCATTATCGATCATTAGAAATTAACGTGAATTATTAATTGCCGTCGTTACAAACAAACAAACGATATTTTAATTAAAGTTTAGTCGTGCGGAATCGAAAAAAAGTAGCCTCTTATCTTACTGCTCTTATTATCAGAAACACAGAGCGTTAACAGATTTCAACGATAGCGAATATTTTCGAAAAATTGCCGCCACAAGCTTCTCAATTGACATTTCAATTTATATCGAGGAAAGATTATCTCTTATTAATTACTTTTTCTACACGATTGAAGAATCTACTTTATTCGCTTCAAAATTGCAAGAAAGCTGCTAAATCTTAGAAATCCGATCCACGGAACCTCTGAATCCCAAGTCTCGTAATCTGCGAGAAAAGCTTAGATCCTTGACCTTTCCCAAACTACAAGGAACTCTTCAATTCTTAATCTCTCTCTGTCTCGACCTAAGAAAATTCACTTCGGAACTGGTAAATTCAGAATCGACAATCATACGTGTAAAAAATTCCACCAGCTGCTGTGCATTTCTGGTGTCAAGAGGAGCGTTCTTTTTTAAATAAGCCTACCGCAACTAGAAGATAAGAGAACCGCCCATCATCTTGTATTTATTACTCTCGTTTTATCGCGCAAGCTCGGCCGCCGGAAGATTGCTTCGTACGTAATCAGGTAACAGGAAACAACTCGAGTATCTATCTATCTATCTAACACGCTGAAGCGACAGATTCGCGTAAAACGTCGTTGGGTTTCTTACAGTTTTTCCATTCGCGATTCCATCTCTCCTGAGAGAAGAGTACCTAGTTCTAATTCTAGGAACCTGGTTATATAAAATTACATAAAATGCCACATGAAATAAATATACGAGCGACGCTTTGATCGGCAAGAAATCAAAGAGTTTTGATTTTAAACGATTCCTTGTCACATTTATAATTTTATTATTCGTTACCATATATTCGGACAAATCCACGGCATGTTGATGAGATAAATTCGCTTGTTCTTTTATTTGTATAAAGAATTAAATGTTGGCTGAATATTTGATACAGCAGAGCAATCTCTTTAAACATTTGATTCCACGATCGACGATAATGAAGACGTTGTTTTGCGATAGACACGTAATAGGAAATGGTAGAAAATGGTAAGCGTTGGAAATTCTGCCCTGATTCCAAGCAAAAATCCGTTTAAACGATTTTTTTAAAGAGCTGGTGTTTTATAATCATAAACTCGGTGAATTATTCGCGATCTTTTGATCACAGGCGATCGACATTTTTTATTTCACCGGTATGCGACAATTGCAAATATTTTCACGATCCATAGAGGCCCTGCTCTAAACGACGCTTCAGATCAAAAGTAAAACTGCCAGTTGCGCGGAATGAAAATACGCTTCTACGTCGTGTTACCTAATTTCCTAATCACGTGACGGCTAACAGACACTACTGTTCTTTCGATGTATCCCTACTGTGCAACACGCAGTAATGCTATTATAGTACGCAAAACGTTCGCCAGGTCAGAAACACACGTGTAACGCGACGCGGAATAGTTGTATGTTGGAACGTCATTTATCATAATGTAAATTTATATGACCGTTGATACAGTGCAAGAAGGAAAAGCCATACGCCTAAGCAGAGATTCGTTTCATTGATTAACTATTAGAACGTGTACTTTACTTTCGAGATTTTATATATTTTTATGCATTACGTGCTTTCACGTGAACTTTTACACGCAAAAAAAAAAAAGAAATTCTCGTGGTTGGCATAAACATCCGCAGTTTATTTACGATAACATTATTCGATTGTAGTCCATGCGTTCTTGTTCGATGGAGGATTTGATTTCAAACCACGTATTATTAAATGTTTACTCTTCGTTGTTGTTAAACACGAACAATGCCAACTATAGAAAGAGCGAGTAAAACAAAAAATGGAAGACTTAATTTTCAAGAACGGTCGAAGAAATTAATTACATAACGTTCAAGGATAACTGGCTTATGCATATAACAGCAGTTCGCCATTCCAGAACTACCAACATTTTGATAAATGGAGTTCAGATAAGGAGAGTACCTAAACCGTATTATATACAGTGGCGAATAAAAGAAAGTTTGGAGGATATAACTTTACAAAACAGAATTCTGTTTGCCAAACAAAAAAAAAAAAAAAAAAAAAAAAANAAAAAAAAAAAAAAAAAAAAAAAAAAAAAAAAAAAAAAAAAAAAAAAAAAAATAGAGAAAAAGGTAAGGGTCATACAAGAAGCTCATCTTTGAAGAATATTTTTAAAAGCATCGCATTAAATATCGCAGACAACATTATCGGAAGAATATTTTTTTTTGTTGTATAAATGGTTATTTATATATTATAAAAATGGGTTTGTAAGACAAACGTACAAATCAGAACACGATACAGTTAGAAACACGGAAAAAGAACGGGCACAACATCGCAGGAGAGCAAAAATACGTGATAAACAGCGTGAAAAAACCCGCAACATCACATCTAAACGATGTTGGACGAATGTCGAGTATATTGGGTGTCGTGAAAATTACACAGATTACATATTCAGAGAAATAAGTGCATTCGTGTGCAGGTGCAGTGGCAGAAACGAAACGGAACGTGTGAGTGAAAAGTTAAAAAATGTTTTAATTCTCGAGGGACAAGACAGGTATAATCGTCGATGGTGCGACAAGAAATTTAAATTGCATGATATAATTAGAGGGGAGAAAACAAAATTGTTTTTGCACAAAGAAAAAGAACGTGTCGAACAGGTGACAACGAAGTAAATAATGTAAATTATAACGTTCTGTGGAGATATGGTGATTTATACGAAAAGGGATATAAAAGCAAGCTAATACAGTATGAACCTACCGAGGCCTTCGAGTTCGGGAAAATTAGGTGCTTGGACTAGAGAGGGACAACAAAACATATGACATTACTGCATTAGTATGAATTCATTGCCAGACGATCGTGAAACCTATTCTGCCGCTTCGTAATTATTTTAAGTTTAATTATATTTAATTAGCAATTTATTCATAGAAGTTTAAGCCAATATTACGTTATATTTTATTCTTGATAGTATAGAAGAACTTTATTTTTTAAATAGATGCAGCAGAAAGGGTTTCAAAATCCTGAAGACATAGTAATGTTCCTCGTTTAAAATTAACGATAACGAGGTAAAGAATGAAGGGACTCGAGTCTAAACTCTGTGACCAAAAAGTAAAAGAAACAGTGACAGAGTCCAAACCCATACGAACATGATAGAATCGATGTTCCTCGAATCTGTGTCAGGTATTTAGAATACTTGGAACGATATCAATTCGATTGTTTCTTCGAAACGGTGGCACAGATTCCTGGAACAATATTCACGGGTAATGACACACCGAATACAAGATGTAAGAACTGGTAATGACAAACGAGTAAAATTTGAAAACCATACAGAATAATATTGAAACTACGTTAAACTTGTAATAATGTAACGTAAGCGCATTTGGTTAGATATAATCATTGGCCTTTCCTGTAGAGCCTGTATTGGCGATAAGAGTTTGTTGTGAAGAGAGAGAATATACATGTGTAGTCGAAATCGGATCCAAAGGCGCTCAAAAATTCGAAGAAAAGGATAATAAATGCACTAGCAAAATAACATCGTTTAAGAAGCCGTCTATACATACGAGCGAGTGCAGTGCGTGGAACGTAATCCCGTTTGCCATCATTTATTCGTCGTTTTTGTTTTTTCATGTATTCGCGGCTATGTGTAATTAATTATAGAGTTATCGATCCCTTGAAAGGGTGTTCCTTTGTTGACGTAATCTCTTGCGCGCAAACTATCTAACAATAATAACGCTATCCAAAAATATCTACTCCGTAATAAAAATAATCATTTCTTTCAAACGGTCGACCAACAAAACGAAACACCCAGTAAAGGACTGAGAAAGATACTTTATGTGAGCGGAGTCTGCCACAGTATATTTTACAATCATCGAATTTATCATTCCGATAAGATATATATATATATATATGTATGTATGTATAGATTGAAATATTTATATCGCGTTCCATAAAGAAACTGATCCAGTTCCAAGACACTTACTGTCGAAACTGACGAACAGTTCGGGCATATCTTCAACAGAGACCATGCTACGATAGTCCAATCGAGGTGCCGTGGCCAAGGCTTTGTTACTTCGGTTACTGTCTACGCTGCTGCTACCTGACGATGTCAACGGTTGCTGTCTGATAAATGTGCCCACGGAAGACCGCCTGAAAGGAAACCATAAAATTACTAACGATTCATTGAACAACTGAGGGATTGCGTTTCAAAATCACGAGCACACGAGATTCTCTGTTTCGTGTTCCCTGCAATTTCGAAGCAATGTACACTGAATAATATACACATTGCAACATGATAAAGAGCGATTAAATCATGGGGAGACGATGACATTCAAGATAAATGTTAAATTTGTATCCAGCATGTATGTACGGCGAAATAAAGTCGGATGGCTGCTCGGGGATACTAAAAACGCTGTGTTCGACTGATCGGTGAACCGTGTGTTGTCTGTAAGCGGTACTTGTAAAGCGGTATATATATACATATATATAAAAATATATATTTTTTATTTGGTGTAGTTTCTGAAAAGATGGTGGGGCACATTTACCTGAAAGCAAGAGAATAAAAGATGCTGATCTTTCTCAATCTCGAGAAAGGCTTAACAGAAAATTAAAAACTCAACTGAAAGACAGGATAGATGAAATACAACGAAGTATAAAGTGTCGTACGTGTGAAGCTCAAATAAGTGGAACTTACGAGAAACTTGAATTAATTTCACATCCTACGAAACAATAATCGTTCGTCGTTCAAAAAACTGGCAAGAAACGATCTTACACGTGAATCTCACGTACTTAATTATAGGAAAACAACAAGAAACAACTAGACATCTAAGAAGATAAACGCTCAACGAAATTAATATAAAATTCAACAGCCCAATCAGAGATAGAAAGAGTAAGAAAAAGATAAAGAGAGAGAAGAGAGAGAGAGAGAGAGAGGGAGAAAGAGAGAGCGAAAGAGAGCGGAACAACAGACACGAAAGAAAAATTATAAGGAGAAAGTGGATTTTAACGTGGATACATTATAACTTGCTGGTTCATGACCGGGCCCAAACTCACCCTATAAGCCCTCCTGGACCAGGTGAAATCTGAGGGTTGCAGGTGTCCTGGGAGAGAGAGGAGGCGGTAAGCGGAGGTGTTCCCCCGGCTCTACCGCCCCCACCGCTCTCTTCGCTGGGAGTTTTAGCAAACAGGCCCGAGCTAAAGTCACTCACCAGGTTGATCGGCGAGCTTATATCCACCACCATTACATATTCTTTGTTAGTCACATTGGAAACCATAGTTAAGCTTTATGTTTAACACAGATTTACCATCACAGTCTGATTGGTCATATTGGTCTCAAAATAGCGGAAATATAGCCAATATCCTTAAAATCCTTTTGAACCTTACTTTACTTACGTAACTACTACATAAAATTAATCGCTAAAGGTCATTCCATTCTTATCGAATCTCTTAGGTGAATGTATTTTTTACCATTGATAGATAGATATACGCCTTGAGCGACAAATTTATTGGTAGCATTTCGTAGAAAAATAAAATAAAAAAAAAAAAAAAGGAAGAACAAAATTGAAAAAACGGACTATGATGGTATAAGGTTATCGAAGACAACGTCTGGACCGATTGTGAGTTGGAAACGTTACACGTGCCCATTCCTTTAATTCGTTTACTCCGTTCAGAAATTTGAAAAAAAGATTATCCCAAAGCGCGTTTCGCAAATGCAATAAGCCGCTTGCATCTACGCGCAAGTTTCTAATTAATATTCTATGTTATAATAAATGAGGGTATTCATAGCAAAACTTGTTTCTCGAGATAAAAGTTTTATCAAGCTTGTGGGTCATCGTATATGCGATTCTGTTCCGTTATGAATAGCCTCAAATATGCTATAAATGTTACTTTAAGTTCTAAAAGATTTCAGCAGAAAGCAACCACATGAAAAACAAATGTTACACCATAAAGAGGCCGGGACATTGAGAACCTTTCCTGTATATAGAAAGTATGCAAATTTCTTTTTCATTGAATTACTCATTCCTAACATACACGAATAGTAAAGTAAAATATAAAAGCGTATTATGTTAATTTATAAAAATTATTGTACCATATAAGTTACAAAAAAATTCTTATAAAAATTTTGTGAACTTAGCAGGGCTAAGTATTATCACCTTGAGAAAACTTTGCTGAAAACTGATGAATGATGAGAATCCGCGCTATTAGGAAGACTCGAAACTTTATCACTTCCAGATTTACTTTCATCTTCCTTTTCTCCAGTTAACCCTTCCATCCATGACAAAGGATATGATAATCGTTTTAACATCTGAAACAAATTACGGTAAGTATTAAAATAAGATACAGATTACATCAAAAGGATAACAAAAATATAAATTATAATATTACCTTATTCCTACGAGTCTCCTGTTTATCGTCGTCTTTGTGTTCCTCATCTTTCTCAGGTTCCTCCGTATTATTACTGTCTAAGCTAAAAGATACAGAACTCGCCTTCTTCCTGCCGTTAATGGCAGGACCACTATCTAGCGAATCAGTTGTAACGTTCGTCGGAGCAATAGTAATAGGAGGGACCCAATCTGAAGATAAGACAATATCTGCGTCTGAATAAACTTTCTTTGTGGGGTTTGGTTGAACTACTGGGAAAGAGGGATTAGGGTCACGTATGTCAATACCAGAGTCGTGGCATGACAGTTTGACTAGAGATCCTTCTTCGCCTCCGGGTATCACCTTCGACTTCGCGGAGTCCACCTGCAAATATCAACATTTATTACATTTTAAACTTCGACTGAGGATAGCATACTGAGTTTTAGTAATAACGACTAATTAACTTACTTTGTCAGAATTTAAAGAATCTTGTTGTTCATCCTCGATGGGCCATGGATATTGGTCTTTGCTAGGAACTGGCCAGTGATGGTCAAGCATAGAACGTCTACGTTCCTCTATCGTTTTATTTGCTTGACCACCACTGCTCACAGCTTTAGTTTCCTTCTCTTTCTCTTTCTCCTTCTCCTTCTCTTTTTCTTTGGTTGTCGTTGTATCTTCTTCCTATGAATCAAATAGGAAAAGATTCAGTTTATTATCTGACAATTATCACATTACAAAAATGTAGTTGTTAATGTTTAATATTTAAATCTATGTACATTTTGAAGATTAGTAGGAGTAACGAGATCTCTCTCAAAGGCCTTTGGAAAAGCATCTCCATCTCTCTCAGCACAGCTGCATACATTCTCAGCATCATCCGTCGTTAATTCTGGAAAATTTTCCTCCTTTTCCGGCGACTGACACTTAATATTTTCACTCTGTGAAGGTTTCTTCATATAATAAATTTCCGGCTTCTTATCTAAGCTTCTGGATTCTGTATGTCCAACTCGCATATGCGCAATATCATAGTAAATTGCAGCATTCACTACAAATTCCATTGGTGCAATAACACCGTAAGATTCAGCTCCATGTTCAATTACAAGGGGATCAGAAACATTGGGATCAAACATGACTGCGTTTGGCGTAACTAATAACACTCCACCAACAACACCCTGTGAATATAAAACAACAGTTTAATAACAACATGAAGTCATTAAAGAATGCATGAAGTTTTATGCTAAATGTAAATTGAATCATAAACCTTACCTGACCATCTGTAATATGACGAACATTAATTTTCAAAAATCTCTCTTTAAATGGCTGTTCTTCCTCTTCTATCACTGTATTGGTAATACTAAGAGGTGTTTTCACTCTTTCATGGCTTGGTTTTGGTGACACTGGCCTCAAGTTGTCCAAAAGTTCTGGAAATAAAAGTATAATGTTAAGCATTCAATTATTTTATTAAGCATAAAAAGTTTCTTATAGCTACATGAAGCTTACCCATATTGAGAAAAAAAAAGAAATTAATTGGTCTGGTACCACTTTAATACTATAAAGGGATGCAACAGTTATTTCGTAATATTTAATTATGAGAAATTTAAATCTTGTTTCACGTGATGCAACCTTTAGGTAATAGTACTTGATCTACTAAGAAGAACAAATAACAGCATGACAACAACATATTTTCTATGTTTACGGTAAAATCAACGTTCATTGTTTCTTTTTCAACAACTGATAGGTTATGTTTGATATCTACCATAGCGACATACGAAAGCCGTATACGACCGTGCGCCATATTCTTTGCGTAGTTTATATCGTGACGCCAGATCAACTGACGTCGTACTATATGTACACATATGTCAAGTGACAAAAGAAAAAAACACAAAAATTAAGATATTAAATCGTGAAAGTTTACAAAATCTCTGTAAACATACCAATAAGTATACCACGATTGTCTTATTTCATATCAGATCATTCAAAGCCATTGAAATCAATTATTTGCGAATAAGCATATGGAAATGAATAAACTAACACTACTTAAAGAGTTATGTATAATTATATATACGTCCTTGAACATTCTAACAAAAAAGAAGATACTATATCGCAAAAAACACAATAAAAAATTTCACTAGGTTGAATTGTAGCTATCGACTAAAATGTTTGTCAAGAGAGAGAAACGTAGAATGCGCGGGAAACAGGCTAAGATAGCAAGGAACACATGGCTTTCTCTGAATATCGATCTACCATACAAATTCTCTTCTTACATACATTCGACTACGTAAAACTACACCACAATGAATCTATCTACGATTCTTCCTTTTTAAGTACATACATACTTTGTTTCTCTGACTTCATATCCAATCGTCGATTCATTGGATTTTACGAACATCACATATTCGACAGGACTGTGTAAAGTGGCGCCATCGAATGGCCAACTTATGTTCTTTTCTCACCGCGAACTGTGACGTTTTAAAAACATCCTTAATATATTCGATATTTTGTGTGGTCAGCTTTCCTTAGAAGTTAATTTTGATAAACACGATCGATGTATTTTATTGTTCGCATAATTTCATCACGCATGCTATTTTTAGTCCTATCTTCTACTACGTATGTATGTTGCATTAGAAACCGTTAACCTATCAAGCTCGCTTATAATTTCACCTATGATTAATGATCAATGGAAGTATAGTGGTTTAGTATTGATGATAAAGCCAATGAAATTGTAGATTTTGAAGTAAATTCTAGAAACTACAAACGATTCAATCATGTTATTTGGCATAAGATGGTGAAATCATAAAGGAGATAACATCTAACATGTATACTAACACTATGAGTTTGAAAATTCCAGAAAAGGTTAAGTCCTCAGCATGCGATCAGTTAGCAAAACAGGCACTATGGCCAGAAAATTTTGAAAAATGATGGGCGTGGATACGCGACGATCAGAGAATAAAGAGCAGGCGGCTGGCAAGAAGGTACAGTACTGTATGTAGATAATAATTGATATACGAGTACATATATACCTACATATTAATCCGTGGTCTGCATACTTTTGCGAGCTATTGCATCTGGTAAGTGCAATGATTCTCACGACAAACCTACTCGTATTAAAACGCTGAATCGTGCAGCGAATAGTTAGAAAGAAAAATTCGATAAATCGAAAGCGAAATTGGCGCTAACGTCTTTCTATGAATAATGGAATACAGAAACGGATTGACTCACCTGGCCAAATATCAAAATGAATTGGGTCTCTGCTATATCTGACTGTATATTGTACATACAAAGTGTCGCGTAGAATATTAATACGGATCTATTGCACACGCTGGATAGATAAGACCTGACGCCTGACTAGTCATATTAACGTCTTCGAATATACGCTTCGTATGTAAGCGACGTACTGAAACATTTTGTTGGTGTTAGATTCCATGTAATGGGACGTTAATGAATTCCACAAGTTACGTGGTGAATTTTTCTATTCATATGGTACTTTTTCGTATTACCTTCGACTAGTTACATATAATATACGAGTAACATATGATACAGTTCGGAGAAAATACAACGTCAAACATTCAAGTGCGTCATAAGATAGAAATTGAGATAATACCCTGAAATAGAAGTACAGGGAATAGCCTGACACTCGAATTTCCAGTGGAATGAAATTCTTATCTCGAGATCAGTTTTGTTTAAGTAAAGCTTACACTCTCTACTGGTCTCGATCGTTCCACTCCAATTTCGAATACTGTCATACATTTATTGCATCTCCCTATCGCTAACATCTTTATGATTCTTAACAACATATTTGTTATTAACATTTTAAAGATCGTATCAATTAGAAGAGCAATTAAAGACAAACGAGCACGCGGAAATCACAATTGCAAACGAGATTGCGTAGCAAATATATTAACATTAAACCTTCAAATCTCACGCAATATTGGTCAAGTTGTCGTCAGCGTTGTAATATTTAATTAGAAAGTAAATATAGAATCAGCTCGATTACCTATTTTTTTCTGAAGCTAGTTAAATAAAAAATATGCAGGATTGAGAGTCATGGCGGTATATAATAAGAAGAAAGGATAATGCTTTCAAAAATTGAAATACGTAACTAGATTTGAATCCCTAAAATCTTAACTTACACCGCTATCATTTTCATCATTCGTATTTAAGTATTTACAGTAACTACAAAAAGCATTGATTCATCTATCACTGAACCGCTCTTTTTATCAGGTTCTATTTCGTCCTCATGGTATCCTGTACCCAGTCCTAATTAATCATTTTTAGTAAGTGCTATAATAAATGCGATGCTGAATTTGCTAATACCTTTTGTAACCACTGTGCACGTGTAAAAAATTAAAACAAAAAATATTGAACAAGATAAACAAGTAAATAAATAAATTGCCTTTTTCTTCTGGAGGTAGGTCATCCTGGGACTCGTGATCGTGACAAGGATCCGGACTAGGTGCGTCGGTAGTTCCGCCTTTTGTTTGACCTTCTCCTTCCACCGGTATCCACAGTTGCTGGCCGGGATAAATGAAAGTACTTCCGAGCCTGTTAAATTTGCTCAGCTCGGATGGCGTTGTATCGAATCTCGCGGCCACGGACGTCAGCGTGTCCCTGTCACCCACCTGCGGCAAAGAAAACAGCCACAAATTACACTATTAGTCTGGCATAATAGAAAGACAAGTCCGATAAGAAAAGAACATTGTCCCTTATTGTCCACGACGAGATTAATTACGGGCGGGGTTTTTAGACTGCATTGTTCGACGTTTTGCATCGTTGATGAAAGATAAAAATAGATTACGTACAGAGAGAGCTTTCATTGTACCGTTACAAGCATAAGGTATATTTCGTCTGAAAGGTTACAGTCGTATCAGGACTTGTTACCACTGATAAGTAGTGTCGTAAGTAATTAATTAGCCCAATAATAAGTGTGGCGAATTCTATCTTTTAACATGCTGGCTATAAAAACGAATTTCAAGAATATTCACCGAATATATTCATTTCGGTATTATCTCTTCCACTTGGACCGTATAATTTTGTGAAATTTCAAGAAATCGAAGTATTTGCAACATCATGAAAAGTATAAAGTTTCTTCCTTCTTTATCAAACACAACTGATAGAAAAGTTAGTCACGTAGAAAATTCAAATTGTTCCCCAAGTGTCACTCTCTTTTATTTCAAGCCAACTTTCACACCCTCTATCCAGTGGCAGGATAACCAACCCTAAATGCAAATCACTGGCCACGGTTGCGTGCGTATAATAGGTAGTGTGGTTCGCTGAATTGATGCGGGTTGGCCGGGAAGCCAATCAGGGATCATCGATCGTGAGAAAGGCGCATGCATCGATGACGATCGTATGTCTGGACGCGTCGTTGACGTGCCAGCTGGTGGTAGACCGGTTTAGAACCGGGCGAATATCGGTGAAACGCAATTTCACGGACCGATGCCGATGCAACGTCATAAGCCGTATCTAGCGCTTCAATTTGCAAACGTCTGATGATCATACTCGATCGAATCGTTCGCGGGTAACGGCTTCATTTCTACAGAAACATCGTATAGCTCTGCTTATTCACGATTAATCTCTTGGAAGACGCTAACGCATAACTTTATCTCATTCAAGCTAATTTGAACAACCTAAACGTATATTATTATGAACGAATGTTATCGCGCGCGACTGTAATGAATTAATTTCTAAACAAGCCGAGCGCCGTTTCTCACGAAAAACGAAAAGAAGAAAATAGCGAAAAGATGATCGCGTGACGATGCAGATGACGTTGGCGGAATATCCTTTTATGGAATTGAGAATTTTCCCTAGAGAGACTGTAAAACGAAATTAAGGGAAACCAATGAAGATAAGAATGTCATTTCGCGACGTGTCGAAGAATGCCTGGTGGAATTTTACAGAGTCGACGTTTATGCAATGTCTAATGTCATAACACGTACAGAAACGTATAACGTAATGTGCGAGGCAGTTCCTGAAACATAATACTAAAATGTTCGCGTAGCGGTTCACTGCAGCGTCTGTACGGTAGCACCGGTATCATCTTGCAAGGTTCCCTGCGACGTTATGGTGCAACGTTCTGTGAAACGTTACCCGTCCTCGGTGTTTCGACGTCGTTTAAATGTTTCGTTTTATCCCGTTGTTCTCTCTGCCCGTTGCAAAGCAAAACGAACGAGCAGAAAATTGAATTTACGCTTTCATTTCAATTTAATTCCATCAGGCTCTTTGTTGACCATAAAACGATCAGCAAAAACACGATATTCCTTCTGCGTCGATTAAAGTGAAACAATTATATTTTTCTAAAAGTAATTTCAATTCTTGAAACGTTGTAAAATGGTGAAGTACGTTATTCCTTCTTATATTCTTGTAAAGCGGGTGCATATAATATCAGCGCAAACGAACGTATCTATCCATCTGGTTAGTTGATTTATTAAAATTTATTCCGTTTATTTGTCCCATTTATGACATTTATAGTACCGATATCGTATACGCAAGAAAAATTACGAGAATCATCGGTGAAGATCGAAGATTAAAAAGCATTTTAAAAAAGTACGTCCATCGAAACTAAACAAACAAAAAAAAAAAAAGAAGGAAATTTATAACAATATCGTTGCAGTTTTCGTTAGAGTAGTTCTTTTCATTCGGCTCATTGAAGCTTCTCGATCATATTCCCCGTTCTATGGCAGTCGTAAATATATTCACGCGATGGCCGTAAGAACTATTACGCTGTTTGCATAATGCTGCAGAAACGGCGTGCAAGGAGATATCGAGTAACAGAAAATTGAATTCCTTGAAAGAGGGGCTCGAGACCGGTCCATTCGCCAGCATATTACGGCTTTTATGCAAATCCGTGTCCAATGACCTTTAAACGCAGCCTGTTTAACGATAGTTTGACATTTCGTAACAATGCATATCCTAGTTGAACGAATGTTTAACGAACGAACCTTGCTTCAGATTGTATCTGGTTTAATTATAAGTTTACGGCGATGTATCGTCGTGTTACCGCGGTGGTTCACTGAATTTAGTATGCTACGTCTGATCATGACGCGACACGATCTACTGTGCAGTAGAATTTAGACGAGCACGCGTTCCAATCAAGAACAGACGAAACGTCTGACTATAACGTGACTCGATCTACTTCTGCGTGTAACGATGTTCCTCGATGGGTCTAAATTCCTTTATGGAATTCCAATTCGAAATACGATTTTTGTATCGACATGAATGTAAATTGGCTTTGCTACGAATATCTATTAACATTGTGTCACCGCTATTTACAGGTTATTCGTTACGAAAGAGTTCTCAATTTTGAAAGCTTCTTCGTAAGTTTCAGTAAATTCGTACGTACAAGTATTTTCTCTGTAATTTTCTTGAATTTTCTTGAAATCGGATTTGAAATTCTCAAACGAACGCGATTCATCGATTTATAGAGAATAACAAAGAGGTTTATAGAGAGATTAGAGAGGCTCCTACGAAAATATTTGATGCGTTACGTGATCGATACGATCGCGTAACTTACAATTTAGTAATTACGAACTTCTTATTTACAGAAACTACGTCCACCGCGTTTTCACGATTTTTAGGACCATTCCAATCGAGAAGATCGATTAGAAACAAGCATACTTGTTTTCATAACTTCTGACCCGAAATTCTGCGTTTCGATAACGACAAAATAAAAGAGACAGGGAAGAATTCGTAGTTACAAAGTCATGAGTCCTCCGAGAAAGATCAGCCAAGAGAGAAGGAGTTGTTGCTAGTGCGCGGCTTGAAGTTGGAAGATCGATCGAAAAAGACAAAAAAGGACACGGGACGGGGTGATGAAGCTTTTAAGTCGAAGAAAAAGAAAGAACGCGAACCAGGAGAAGAAAAAGGATGATTCGTAAAACGTCAGAGTAAGAGGGCAACTCGGCATTGTTTCAGTTTCTGCGTCTTGAGCTTCAGCGGTTCTCATGGGAAAAATGCTCCGCAAATTTTGATAGAATGGAAGGAAACATTTATCGAGAAGATTCTTCGAGCCGCTGAACGAGCTAGAAATTATTAAATTAAACAGCGGCGGATCATCTGCCGCTATATCTGCACGAAGTTGCGTTGCCGCCAACAGATATTATACGAAAGACAAATTAAACTGGGAAATCATCAAATTCAAAAACAGATTCCGAGCCAACGCAAACTATCGTAGTCATCTATAGCCCAACGATAAATAATACCACTTAGCTTGTTGTAAAACAATTATTTATAGCCTGCTGGTCATAAATTTAACAGATTATAGCCTTCGATAAAAGATGAAATGAGCACCTCTGATAGATGCTTGGCGTCGAGAGGGAGAGCTGTCCCATTCACAAAAGATCGGGTAAGAAAGCATCCGTTGTCCCGATTCTTCCCTCCTTTCTTTTCTTCTGTAGCCGGGTTACCTTCGTCCCGCGCCCTTCCACCTTCCTACGAGCTTCTTATTCAGGGTCGTGCGCCGCATTTTCGCGGTTTACGTACCCGATAATAACTTTGCCTGGCCTCGAAGCTCCGCGTCCCGATGTCTCCTCCCTTTTCGTCCCATCTTACCGCAGTTATCGTCCTTATTTTGCGTATCAGCCCTCGTATCTTGCGACGCTATTATCCGACGATAAGACGTTACAGGTAACGAGGCGAGAGTGGAATGCAATTATCCGTCGCCGACAAGACAGGGCTTTTGCCTGTCGGCAACTATCATCTCGATCGATCGATTAATTAATCGGACGAACCGGATGACCGGCTTTTCTTCCGTTTCATTAAGTTCTTGCACCAGGCCCCATGCAATCCTTGATCCATTGTATCGTGATGGCGGTTTTCCCATTTTTATGGAGTCCCGGAGTTCCGCAAAAAGAAAGCCGAGCAAGTTCTCTGAATAATTCATGCGATGTATGGAATCCAACATCTTTTTTCAGCGATTTATTCTAGAAACTTGGAATTATTCATTTACCGCTGTATGAGTTACGAGCGTTAGAAACGCGAGGACCATGTTAATGGAATTAAGTCAAATTCCCTTCGAGATTCTCCCGGAAGAAAATCCAATTTTTCTTTGAAGCTACCAAGTTTTCGAGCAAACTTTTGGCGATAATTTGGAAGCGTCCGGATATTTACCGACGATGTGTCTAAACGAGGAGAGACGATCGTTAATTGGAAAAGTGGGGAGGAAGGAAAGTCGTTTGGAGAACGTCTAACGCGAACATGTCCGGCATTCAGACTGTTTACTGGAACGCGTGCGGATGTTCAAAGGAAGACTGGTTTTGCAGAAGTCATCACTGCCTTGGATCAGGAACGTTTAGATGTACGCGTGCTTTAATTACTCGAGGACACCGAGACGAAGCGGCTAGAAACGAAAGACTGCTGACACGAATTAAAAGAAATCCGGGTTCTTAAAATTCGTCGTTCGATACGGATCGGAGGAAGGCTTCGAAGTTCGACGGAAGTGTCGAGGGTTTTGCCGGCACTTTTCGACTCTTCAGAATCTGCAATTGCCGGGGACAGTGCTCCTCCTCGTGACTTCACAGCTTGGAAACCCTTGGAGCGTCGAGAAGAGAGCAAAAATATGAGCCTTTAGATCGAATCGCACCAAGTACCCAGATACTTACAAAGAGTAATATACACTAATTTTCTCGTAATACTTTCAACGACCGCCAGTAACTGGAATACGATCGAGCGATTCGTTATCCACAAAGGAGCGATTTAAGCGCGATTTAAAGAGAGCTGCTCGTTTGAAGGCACTCGAACTGTGAAATCGTGGCTGAAAAGGCACCTTTTGAAGTGGCTCGCCTCAAAAAGACGATCCGCCATCCGTCGCAAACGATGTCATCGGGACTTTTTTTTTCACCCCCTTCCTTTACGCGGAAAAATCCAACCGAGCTAACGAGTGACTCGAGGCCGACTAAAAGCGCACAGAGACGATGACTCGGCGAGAACTCGCGGAACGTTGACTTTCAGCGGTGCAGGATAGGGGGCGAACGTCGAGCGTGGAAAAATCGAGCCACGTAATAAAGTACGAAGAACGATATCGTTGGACGAGGGGCAAAAGCACCGGGTTTCATTCAAAAAGCCTGTCAAGTGGCAGAGAAGTCTCGAAGGAGTCGTTCACGCTCGGCGAAACTCCGAGGAGGAGCAGAGAATCTGTCTGTCCATGTTACTCGAATGAAATACAGAATAAAGAAAAGCGATAATCTTAGAAAAAGAAAGGTACAAGTATAAGATAACAAGAGTAACGGGAACAAATAAAGAAGAAAGACCAACGATGTAACTTAGATAGGCCAATCTAAGAAACTCGAGTAATCTTCTACCTAAACATTCCAAGCTCTCAAAATTTGCAAAATACTATCCTAAAATGTTGAAGATTCCTAAAAGTTAAGAACTTCGACTTCTGTATCACTGTAATCCCTAAATAGTCAACATATCCCAATCTCTTTAGGTTCACGTCGATTCCCTCTGTATTTCATTCGATACCCGTTCGAATACCGTGCATATCGACTATGTCTCGGGTCGTGGGAGTGCATCGACGACAGATAAGAGGTCCAGCCGTATTACAGACATTAATCGATGAACGATGTGTAAGGGCGCAGGAAACGTACGACATAAGTCAGAGCTTCAATCGGTACGGAGCAACGACGATTACACCAGGATGCACGGATTATAGGGCAATCATGGTCGTTTCAGTACCGTTGCCAGGGATAATGGAGAGACCGGCGGATCGAACGCGAGAGAGCTCATGAGGAGAACTTTCTATAACGGTTCGAGTCACTCGATCTCTCTGCTGCCTACGTGTTTATGTAACCACTTACGTGCTCGTTATATGCAGAGTATGTCTGTCGATATTAAATTGCTGCTTCATAGCATCGTATGTTTCATTCGAGTCCTCGCGAGTCGAGCAACGATTCGGATTTCCCGATTTAGCGATAGGATTCGAAACGCGGTGGAAAATTCGAATCGCTACGAACATGACTCGAAGCTTGGAAAGTCAGAAGGTTTTGAAAATCTCGAAACTCCTAGAACCTAAAATTTCGATGTTATAATTCTAATCCGCTAAGAGTCAATGACCCCTTGACGCGGTGTTCAGTTCGCGGTTATCTTTCAGTATTTCGAACATTGCGACTATGAGAGAAAATGCGACGAACTTGCTCGATACCTTTTTCGCAGGTGTACCCTTCGCCTGATTTTTCTTCTCGATTTTATCAAACTTAAGGCAGTTGAAGCATTTTCCTTGGCTGTTAATGCGTTAGGTAAATTGCTGTTTCGAAGCGTCGCGCGCGTTTTGCTTTCGAATCCTCGCGAATCGAGCAACGATTCAGATTTTCCAAGGGTACGCAGCGACGATGCTATCGTTTGACGTTGGTTTCTCCTTTCGGAGAATGTAATGCGCGACGATCGCGAGCAAAATAATCTGAGGAATGGTATTACACGTGCAGCGACGCGAATCGTCGATAGATTCGAAGAAAGCCGGATCGTTTCTTCCTTGAAGAGATTATAGAGATCTATGTAGAGCGAAGACACCGTGTATCCTGTACGTAAGATAATCGCCGAGGGAAGGAAATTAGAAGGGAAACTATACCGAGAAGCAATCATGCCTCTCCATTTGCGAGTAGCGCGTGTGTTCGAGCGTTCCGGAGAATGAAAGTTCGCTCTTTCACCAATCTCCATGAATTTGAATTTTACGAGACACGATTGGCATACGCGTATCGAATAATTTTCAATTTTATCGATACTCCGCGTTAAAATCGCGACGAGACGTGTTATTACGTAAACGAATCGTTCGACTAATTCCTGAAATCCTAATAACTGAATCCAATCCGCCGAATGCAATCAAACGTTCGTATAGAGATGCGATGGAGTCATAGACAGTACTGTACGTTTCCAAGACGTAATCTACGGAAACAAGAAAGCGATACAACGAATGCGAACAAACAAACCGTATATACACGATAATACGTGATCGTTTCAAAATAAATCGAAAGTCGTTACAAAATAATAAAACATCAGCGTCTATTAAAAAATAAAAATCAAGATATCGCGATTAAGTGGGATTTCATTTCACACGTACGATACGATCGAGGCCAGGAAAAGTTCGTCAAAAGTGGATCGTTTGTCTGTAATAGCCAATGCTGTTGTCGCAAGGACCATGTACCGATGATTCGTAACATCAAAGTCGAGGGTACCAGGATTAAATACGATTTAATTTCAATTTCAAATTCGACCACGGATAAAGAAGAGGATCCAAAGTGCGTTATTTATCGACACGTCTGATCTAATACCGAATTCTTTCGTCAGAATCGCTTTCATAAGAATCGTGGCGATTACCACGTTAACTCTTTCTCTCTCTCCCCCCCCCCTCCCCTGTGAAATGTCGTATCGATTACCAGCAACGCGCGTGTATATACGTGTTGGTCGAGAAAGTGAGCGTCCATTTGCGAAAGGCGTATGTACACGCTCAAGAAAGCATAAGCGTGTCATTATGCAACCAGAGTCCAAGTGCTTGGGTAATTTAGCGTGCGTACACACCGACCTGCGTTTCGTTCAACCTGCC
Organism: Bombus waltoni; assembly: GCA_014737395.1. Classification (NCBI taxonomy): domain Eukaryota; kingdom Metazoa; phylum Arthropoda; class Insecta; order Hymenoptera; family Apidae; genus Bombus; species Bombus waltoni. The sequence goes on from JACXII010000013.1 coordinate 1,062,759, forward strand.
TCATGCTCGTTTCACCGAGCCAACCTTGCGTTACCAATAAACGCTATATATTCGCGCCAAAAACCTCGGCCAACGAAATCGCGAGTAAATTTATTCTACAAGCTTTCGAAATTATTTCTCCGTAGTCTTCCATGGCTTTCGATCTCTAACAGCGTATTATCATCGTTCATGAAAAGCGATTTAATTATTAAAGGTATCATCGACTTATCCCCGAAGACTCGTTTTTTCTTGTCTCGTTGGGCGTCTCTTCGACGTTTGATCGCGTTCTTACGGTAGAATTGCTTTTAGGTGCGTGAGATTTTTATATCGTGCAAGTATAAGTTTGAAGAAGAGATCGCCATAGGTAGTGGCAGATTCAATCGATAACAGATATTTATGCATTCTCGAGCAGAGGTTACGTGGCTTCTCCTTGACTTTCGATCGTTTTTATTCGTCTTGCATAGAGGAACGAATTACTCACGGTGTAGGGGATGATGTTGAAGTTTAACCTCGTCGACGAGCCATCCTCGCTTTCGCTGTCTGTATCTGAAAAAGACAGATCGAGAATCGTGAGTATCGTTTCAAATGCGGCGCTGTCGCGTTAGCGGAGCTGGGATAAAAATCATTCGATCGTAAATTACAATTCAGAGGGGAAATTTTATTACGCTAGGCTCGAAGCCAAGATAGAAATTGCTTGGAATTAATTAATCGTTTGAGAAGACGTAGCGCGTGCTCAGAAGACGCCTATAATATTTTACAATCTTGTAAATATTACGAGCCACTCAAAACTCGAATCCCTGTTTTCTATCGATTTCTTCGTTCCATCTAATTCTCAATTCGTGATTAATCTGTAATCTTTCTGAAGGTATCGATACGTCGATGTAAAGATCAGAAAATACGGAATAGAAGAGAAGTATAACACGATCAATGTCCGACTGGAACAGAGAACTATGATCGATCAAAATTCTTTCCCGTTAATTGCAAGCAATTCTCGTTGTGTCATTATCGTAGACACTCGAAGAGTTATGCGTTTATGACAATTTCAAAGTTCCAAGACGTACTAACGAATTCCTAAAACATTCAAGACAGCGAACGTCTAAGATAAAGAAGCGAATTAAAACAATTATTAATTTACTCGTGCACAGACTGCGGACATTTATAGAAATTCATGCCATATATATAAAAATCATATATATTCGTGTCATACGTATAAAAATTCGCGGTCTAGTGGTCGAACCTAAGATTCACGAAATCAATCGTATTATGGCGTGCCTGTTGCGAGCGTTCTATACAGGCGTTGAAATCACCGACAGCGTCAAACTTCCAGTCACGTATCCATCGCGTCGGAAACTCGAGGAAACGTTCTAGCTACGTAAACGCGTCTGAGGACGAGCGATTCAAGGAACAATAGAGACTTAATTTTCTAATTCGCCGTACGCCAGAGCTTCGTGACGGCAAACAGGCGGCGAGGGCGCGCGATCATAAGCGAACGGCCATTATATTCGAGGGATAACCGGGCAAATACGTTTGATCGTTGTTAATTTGGAACGTTGCAGCGCAGACACGTGGCTAGGAATCATGGGATGTCAGGCTTCATCCGAGAAAATCAACGAAGCACGTAACGATCGCGATAGAGTGGCAATTTATGGGAATGTGGTAGCGCGATCATATCGGTTTCAATCACCTGCGTATCGCAATTTCTATTTAAAGAAGGAAATCGAAGAGATAACCGCGTGTCGCGAGGAGAACGTTCGTTGCCCGTGTAACTGTCCCACTAGGCGCACAAAGACATTTTCCATCTCGTTGCTCTCGCTTCTTCGCTTCGTTTCCGAATTAAACGGAGATTCATAGAAATATTCAACCAACGCTTAAATTCTGCCCTCACTAGTATTGAAATGTTCGAACGACTTTGCGTTCGAGTTTCAAAATTCAATCTATCGTTTGGAAACATGGTAAACGAATATCTTGCTGTAGTCGCCTCTCTCCGTGGTTGGACGGCGTGACTCTTTGCGTCGTCCGGCGATATTTACGATACGATCGATCAACGATTGTAGGAAAATGTTAAATCGTTTACACGTTCGCAGCGAAACGTCCTTTTGGGATAAGAAATTTCGCTCCGAGAAGAAAAAGATTACGCGTTTACGAATCTGTTGATACTTAGTAGCCTTCGGTGCTTTATTTGTCTCTTCGCTAGTGGAAACAATAACGAAACGAAACTTCTCACGTTACCTATACACACACACACACACACAGAGTTATTACATTCAGAGAATTGCATTTTCAATCGATCGAACGTGATACTTTGGTATTATTCCAGGCATTATTATTATTAGGGTTAGCTTCTCTTCATGAGAAACGGTGCACCTTTTGGTAAAAGGTCACTGAAACGCAATCTCGCAGCCAGACACTCGAGCGGATTATACTTTATTAAAGAAATATTTGAAAAGACACGGTTCGTGACGGCGCGCGATTCTTCAATGACTCGTTATAATTTGCCTTTTTATTTAGAACCGTGGAAATCCATTGGTTATTTTTCTTTGGAAGTCGACTTTCTACGGGCACGGAGTACGTGCGTTAACTCGTTGTGTATTATTAACATGCTGATTTCATCTTTATTCAAGTTATTAACACGCTGCTTACTAATTTTCTTCCACTCACCAGGAATCTAACTCGACCGCTCGATTCCCAAGAGTTTAGTTTAGTAAATTGAAAACTACAAGGGAGCAGGAACGTAACGAGTAACGTTCTTTACAGTGAAACAATTTCGAAATTCGATACGTTACCGATCGATATATCGCGTTGATAAAATTACCTTTTTATTTAGTTTCACGGCTAAACATTCTTTTTTTTTTTGACGTATACTATATATATCTAAGAATAAGAAAGAATCTAACTCTACTTGATACGATTTTCGAAATATTATCGTCGATGGAATAAAACGATAGTCTTCGCGGATACGTGAATATAAAACTTATGATCTCTTTACGGGCGATTTTCGCCACGAATGCAAATGACGGAAGTTGCCTGGCGAGAATGCAGGTTTAAACGCAAGTTGCAATTAAATTAATCACTAAGCGCGACGTCTCCGTTACACGCCGCTAATAAAAGAGATAAATGGCCGCTTACACGAGCGTAATAAAACTAACGGGAATTATCTTAGTATTTTTTGTTCGGAGTTTGAAAAATGGGCCGCCTCTGTGTTCCTTTTCCCCGCGGTGGCCTACGTTCCCTTTCATTCAAAAAGCATTTAACTTCTACCGAGACCAAGTTATTATGGTAAAAGAGAGAAGAGAATTACGTTTTATTCATTAGAGAAAAGGATTTCTGGTCGCTGTGTCCCCCACTCAAACCGCAATTACGCTATTTTTCTTTTCTAATTTTACTTAATGAAATTTCATTTTGATCTAATGAGATTCAAAGAAAATAAGATTTCTACGATATTTTATAACAAACTACCGCGCCTGTACCCTAATCAGCTAATTTGTCGTCGTTAAAACGAAACATAGGCAAATTAAGTACACGCGTTTCTCCACATGTCCAAAGAGATTCATCGTCGGTATCGAATTAAACGCCCGGGACAGTTTCATAATCGATTACTTCACTCGGGCGTTAAACTGTCCGAGCGATGGCTGTCCCGGTTCTCCGACGACATTTAAACGTTTCAAAGACGCTTGTTCGCGTAATCGATTTCTATCGTTGCTTACAACAGCTTCGTTTCGCGTCTTTCGAATCTATTTCACCGTAAAAGACACGATCGTTCAGCCGCGATAATCGATCGAAGTATCTGTTAGACTTGGTACAAGGGCGATGATACCTGTGCTTTCAAAGGAACTGTATTCAAAACTCTTGTAGGTGGATGACGGGGAATCGCCATTCGCGGAGAAGTACACGACATAGTCGCGAAATTCCTTCTCGTATATGTAAATCTTGCTGGAATCGTAGTCCAAGAACTTGAACGACGAGTACGACGTGCTCGAACAGTCACTTTCCATTATTCCCTCCGATCATAAATCAGCTGACATCCAGTTGAGAATTACCATAGGCCGTTTGCTATACTACTGTCCCACATTGTGGACACATTCAGTTTATAATTATATGTTCCGATGAATTGGAGAATAGGGCGGAGATGGAACGAACGAGACATTTTTGTTTCGAACTAGATATAACGAAAACTGAAAGATCGTTTCGCTTCTAACATCGATGATATCGATGATAGTAGGAAGGCTAGCTATAAGGTACATACGTGATACTACGTAAGGTATGCCTATGATTTACCTAAGGTAAAGGTCTTATCTTTTGCTTTTAAAAACAAGCGGATTTTGTCCCTTTCATAAATCGTCTGTATCGAATGGGACGGTGTAATAAAACGGGACAATATCAATGCTATTTCCTCTAGATACCAGAATCTCGTATCACGACAAAATTTACACGAAACACGTATTGAAAAAGCAAAAATAATTATCGCATTAAAGAACAAATAGTAATCGACCGATGGTAAAATAGAATTCTTGAAGCAAACAAAATCGAGGGAAAAGATCGATATTAATTGACGGTAGAACTAAAAAATCTACAGTGAAGCTTGTAATAGTAAGCAAACGTGATTAACATAAATAATAAATTCATAAACCTTTTCTGCGTTCCTTTGCCACAAATATGGCAGCAATATGGAAAATCTAACTAAGAATCGGAAGAGTATTAAACGGAGGATACCGGTCATCTCGTGTTACGTACCGTTCTCGAATAAATGCTTGTTCCGACGTAGAGTTAAAGAAGCCAGTCGCCAATAAAGCTACCAAAAATTTTATTTTTTATATAGAAAAAATTCAAATAACAACGACGCGAAGAAGCGATTGCACGTACATAAGTGACGTTACAAAATAAAGAAACTATCGTTGCGAGCAGATCTTTCGTCTTTGTATTTATAACGACGTAATACTTGCAATGTCCCTGTCAAACCATCTCTCTCCTATTGTTACACTGCGTGGCTCACAGCAAACCGTCTTTCTCAACCGTCATTCCGCTAAAAAAGTACATTTAATCACAAATTGACGACACGACATAGTTTGCATCTCGCACAATACAATGTCTGTTTCTAATGGTTCCTATGTCCTACAATATCACCGATAAGATCTTCTTACCACATTTTCAAACACCTACATTGTTGCGGGACATATCCGATGTCAAGCTTCGAGATAACTCGATACCTCGTGAGAAAGTTCGTTACCGTTCGAGAAGCCTGATAAGTCAATCATAGAAACATTGTATTGTGCGAGATACAAACTACGTCGTGTCGTCAATTTGTGATTAAATGTACTCTTTTAGCGGAATGACGGTTGAGAAAGACGGTTTGCTGTGAGCCACGCGGCGTAACACCTATAGTCAACCAACTTATAAATTATATACCGATACTTAACAGTAATAATTACTTTACTATTAATCATATTCCGATTCTTAATCCTCGAACACTGTCAAATATTATCGTTGGGTTATAGATAGTCGCCCAATTTACTACATCAATTTACGTCAGATTGCAAAAATTTCCTTAATTTTACTTCCTATTTGAAATTCTTCGCGATAGGAATAGCTAACGAATATTAGACGAAGTAAAAAATTCCCAAATTAAGTAATCCAGCTCTAAATCGTTACGGTCCCCAATGACCCAATGAGTTCAGTTTCCACGCTTCGATCTTGAATCGAGGGCTAAGGAGTTAAACTGCGCGCGATCAATAAAATACACAAGCAAGGAATTATTTTGAAGTTTCGCACGATTTCGCAGGTTTTGCAGCAATTGCAACGTTTGATAGCGAGAAATGTACAGGTCTCTGGACTCGAACTTTTAACGACGTCGACGTTAATTTTAACGGACCCTGGTCGTAAATCGTGTACAGTTAGAACATTGAAAATTCAGGTTTACAACGTGTGCCGTATTAGCATACAGCGTGCATAAAAGAGTGAAAGACAAATGAGAGAAACACGTACAGCACCTGCGAAGGCAATTACACTGTGACTTGATCGATGGCACTTCGTTAACCTATATAAGAAGTGGCGCCAGGACTCTATAGAAGAAGAGTTGTCCAACGATTTTACGTTGTGCATTTAGAAGAAACTTTTCACAATTCCTCATCCAATTGCTAGATATAAATACAACATTCGTCGTGGAATATACGACGGATGTGGCGAACACGAATTCTGAAAATTTTACCACTTTGTTTAAACGCGTTATAAAATTAATTTGCCTCTTAGAGCCTTTTTACGTACACTATTGAGGTAATGTTGTTAGCGAAATCTTACATGTGACCGCAAGTCACCAATGCTAATAAACTCTCTTGCATAACACGGTAATAAGTTCGACGATAAAAACGAGTAATTTTACGTGGATTTTATAAATTACGAGCGATTTAATTAACCTAATCGATGTCAAATAGCAAGATCGTCCAATAGGAATTCTGCTACACTTTGTAATTTATTTACACACTTATTTATTCATTTTCTAGAGTTTCGCGTATCGTGAAATTTTCTTGCCAGCACGAGACGCGTAACTTTGTCACAGCGAGAACATTCTGTAAATTCTGAAATGTTTCCTATTAGAATACGAATACTTTGTAATTTTATTATAATTTTTTTTTTATTTAAAACAAGCAAGAAACTACAAAAGGAATATTTCAAAAATTCGTAAATTACAAAACTCACGACCCTCGTACGATCCTCCGATAATAAAATTTATCCGTCGTTCCGTAGTAATAATTAAAAAAATCTCTCGAGCAAAGGACAATCGGAGAATTCCAGAGCATCGGAAGTGTACTTTCGCGAATTACGTCTCGCAACGAACGTGTACATCCAAGGCTAAGAAAGTCAGATTCGAACGAGTCGAACAATTACTTTCAAGCGGCGAAGTGTACAGTTGTCTCTGTATTAAGGGACTTGTTCGAAATCCTGGCGGAGAACAAGGAAAACCGGATTCGGAAACATTCTTTCGTCCAATGACCTTGCTCTTTCCTTGGACAAGTCGGTAATAGCCCATTGCCGAAGCCCGAGAAGTGTCGTAATTAATCTTCGAATCCTTAGGCAAATTCAAATCTGCTAGTGTAACGTCGAGGAAACGGGACAAAAATTCTTTCAAGTATCGCTCGTAGGCTGCAAAGTGAAAACTCGATCTTGTCAGAAATTTTCGCGCAGCAACGTATATTAGTAGTTATGATAGTTTAGAGGGTAACCAAAATTATCAGGTTCGAAAAATAACGAAACTTTGACCGCAGTCGCTTTCATTAATGTTCGAACGATCTTTACAGAGCAGAATTACTTCTTCGAAATTGCAGCAAACGGCCTCGCACTTTTGACGCGCCGGAAGGATTAACTTACCAGATCGCGCGTAAAATAGATCTCGAGAAAATCGCAATTAGTCAGAATTGCGAAAAACACAGCAAGAGTCACTTTTTACTACCTTTTCGCCCGAGCCTGTAACGAGAATTTAAATGCTACGTTCTGTAGATCTACGGTCAGTTGCACGAAAGTTGAAAATTTCATCGAAATCGATCAACGTTGCTGCGAGCTACAAACGGCTAAAACCGACGAAAAATCGCAGTTTTTCGCCACTTTCCGCCTGCAATAAATTGTAACAAACCTTGTTACGTGCTCGATGAAATTTTCAGCGTGTACGTGGACCAACGCGAACCTACGAGACGTAGTGTTTAAATTCTCATTAAGGCCTCGGATAAAACAGTTGTAAAAAGTGGTTGTTTCCATGTTTTTCGTAATTCTGACCGCATTGCAGCTTTTTCGAAACTTCCTCTTACGGGTGTCATCCGGTAAACTAATTCTTCAAACCTTTTGAAACGAAAGTTTTTCTCTTTTCAAGAGCACTAGTGAGAATATTAACGAGAAGTACTACACGTATAACGCAACTCTTTTTGCTAATGTTTTTCGCGAATTCACCCGGAAGGGGTGAAACCGACCCTTGAAAATCCAGCCGCGAACCGTAAGTGACGGGAAAACTATCTTCTGACGAATGTTACGCCTTTTAATCGTAGCTATCATTGGGCAAGAATCTCCACAGCAAACAAAAATTTATATATATATATTATAATATTTATATACACGATCCTCTACATATGCCAAAGTTTCATGATTCTTTGAATTTGCGAGTTGGGTATGTTCCCTTGTATATGCATCATTTTGTTTAGTCCACGCTTTTCGCCAACGGTAGATATGCAGTTTAACAAACGATAAAAAAGGTATATATCGATAGAAACTCGTGTTTCCGTATTTACTAACTGAAATCTTATCGACGCCTGATATATATTCTTCATCGATTATCCTGATACTAAGAAGCGAATAGAGCGATAAGATATAGATATAGGCGTATCCGTGGTCGCTTGAACGTTCCAGCAAATTTGAGTATTCGGATGATCGAAGATGAAATAAATGGAACGCTTCGACGAGAAGGCGAAACAGAACGTCAGTGACAGCGACTTCCTAAGCACGAGCAGTGCTCGTGTTTCGTGCAGGTCAGCCTTGAGGGCTGCGGTCGACATTGACTCGCTCTTAGGACGCTTCTCGAATCTTAATGGGTCGAATAAATAACTAGGAAACTGGAGAACAAGCTCTACGAATGCAGCCACCAGAGGTCCAGAATTCGAACGAATCGATCGCGACGAGTTGCAGTCGCGTATCTTGTATCGTTTCTGGCCTTTAACACGTGCTGTAGTTTCTCTTGTTACCTCATCGATAGGAATTAATATTCTTCGAGATTATAACTGAAAAATCACGGAGCAGGCGTAGTTTTAGAATTCGGATGGAAATATTTGTGAATCGTTGCTTGCGAGGAAGAAATATTAAAGAGTAATAATATCGAGGATTTCGAGTATCTATCGCGTTTACTGGTCTGTAATTTTCCTAATTGAAAAGTCGAGGCGATGAAAGTTTCGAGACCTGGAAGACGTCCGAGAATCGTTATTTGCGAAGAAGAAACGTTGAAAGAAGAGTAACGAGATAAAAGTTGACTAGTTGAAAGGAAAAAAAGAAGAAAGAGAAAATATCGAGGGCAAGAATAATCGAAGGGTTTCAATATTTTCGTTTCTCCTTACAAAATCTTCCTCCGTGCAACGATAATCGAGCAACTGTATTATCTATTCTTGTACGTATTAATGAATATTCATCGCAGCTCGCAAGCCCACTGTCTTTAATCTCTTCTTAATGAGTTCAGAAATAAGTATCTATCAACAGCTGACTCGACTCTCTCGTGTTTCTCTTCTTTGGTTACAAAACTGCGCCGTAGAAAAAATGTAGGACGAGGAATCAAGAAGTGGCGAGAAGAATAAGAAGAAGAAGGAAATAGAACATCAACGGCGGAATAATTTATCAGCACATTGATATTCCTTGCATCGCATTTGCTAATGGAAAGCCTCTATTTTCCTCAAATGCAAACACGAAGATAATTTGAAGCGATACCAATCCATAAGAGGAGGACAACAATATACCACGAGATAACGTATAATATACCATTTGTGTTCTGGAGTTAAGAGAATCGTTCCAATTACAGCTGATCCGTCGTAGGTATTGACAAGTATTATGATTTCGATAAATTTCCCTTTAAAGAAATTTTACAAGTCGCAGATTTCGAATTACAATTGCCACTAAATTCTTTTTCAGAGGAGGACGACAGGATCGATAAATTACCGCGCGAGAAGGTCTACATTGATCTTTGACGATCGCTTTTCAAGTATAGAAAACGTACATACTTTAGAAGATTTTAAAGATTTTAAATCGAGACAGAGATAAAGCATTCGTAGAAAAACCGAATGAAGTATAACGTAGTTGAAGTAGTTGAAGTAGTTGAAGTAGTTGAAGAATGAAGTATAAGTAGAAAGTAGTTTAGAATGAAACTTTGCTGTTAAAAGTTCGAATCGAGAGACCTTCGCGCCATTTGCAATTTTCCTCCAAATTATACAATATTCGTGTAAACGTTGAACTTGAATAATATTTAAAGAATCTAACGTTACATTTAATATTAATTACCATCGAACGAAAAGGATTTCAACGCTAGAACTACGGACGATTAAAGGAAGACGTTTCGAGAAATGAAACAACAAAGAAACGATACAGCAAGGTATGCTACAAGGAGCAATTATTATGACTAAAATCGGAAACGTCGCTATAACGCGCAATGATGCTGCAACGAACGCGAAGAAATATCGGCCACTCTGCTTTCGTTACGAAATAAAAAATTTCGTTAAAAAATAAACGTTAACTGACAATGCGAATCTGTTTGAACCTCTCCTTCTCTCGATTAATAACATCTATCTTGTAGAAGATAATTCAACAGCGTAACAATCCGCGAATAGAAAAATAAATTATCGGCGTCCAGGATGGACCCGTACCGGATGTTACAAAAAAGAGGCGAGATTCGTTTATGAAAAGATAACGCAGCCTGAAGGAAACTGGCAAACACGACTGCCTAGTCACTTTATAATTCCCACTAAATAGATACGTTTCGTATTATTTTTACCGCTTATTTGTTAGTTCATATTACATTTTCCCACGGCTTAAATCGTTCTACTAGTGATAACGTGTCTTTCAACTGTTCGCCTGGGACGAATTACTCTCAACGTGTGCTACAACGAACAGATGCTAGAACGAACGTGGTTCGAGAACCAGGTCCGTTCGTTCTAGCACGTCTTATCGTGGACGAAAAAATACACGACGCAACAGAGGAAACAAGCCATATAGTTTGCAAAAAAAGGTAGAGAAAATTTTCCAAACGAGTGGTAGTAAATCTAGAAACGAAAATTTCCATCGAAAATTAGATTAGTCGATGATTTTTAAACAGTTTTTAAAACTCTAAACTTTAAACAGTTAGCTGTTTTTGACGAGTACAGTCGGCATGAAGGAACGACACTGTTTCGTGTTACGAAGAGTATACTCGTCACGCGTGAAAAGTGGTTGCAATTTGCTGTTTAAATCGGAATTTAGTAATAAAATTAAAGAACGAAACAGTTTCGTTACAACTTAATTTTATGTTATAAGAGTCACGCGTACTCTGTGCTTCACGAGTATACTCGTCGTCGCGTACATTTTGCCACACATTTTAGGTACACACTTTTCAAAGAGGTCGCGACAGCTAACCGATCAACTGTTCCATTATCAAGTACAATATAACGTAAATTATAGAAATCCTCCGTATCGCTGTAAAGACGCGAATGAAAATTTCCATGAAAACTCACTCGCCACTATGATAGTTCTAGCGCTGAGAACGATGTAATATAAGATAATCTAAATTATAAATAGGAAACATAAACGAAAATGCCCGCGAAAGATGACAAGATCGATGATCTTTGGGTAATCCCACATTTCTAATAACAATAACGATATAATATAAGACGATGTAAATTAGTAAGAAAATGTTCAAATGCACTGACGCGAATCTACGAACAAAAATTTCCCCGAAAAAACGACAAGATCGCTGATTTTTCGATAATCCGATCGTCGTAGCGTTAAAGACAACATTTACCGGTATAACGTAAGATAAAACGGATCACAGAGAATATTTCGAATATACCACCGTAAACCTACGAATGAAAATTTCGACGGCGAATAAATTCGGCTACTCCGATAGCTTTTATCAAACACAGTGTTTATAACCACGCGAAAAACACCAGGATCGATTATTTAGGTTACGAGGCGAGACGAAATCGGCTAGACAAACAGTCCAGTCGTCTGTCCGCGTTTCGCGTTTTTCAAGGTAACAGGTAACTCTCGATAGCCATCGTCATTGAATCACGTCAATGTCTCTGGCAACCGACGTTACAAACTCCAACGTTACTGTCACTACATTTGCCAACGTTAATCCGATTCCTTGGTCTCCACACTTTACGACGCCAGTATCGAGGATTGTTTGTCGTCGTTTATCAAAAACTTCCGCCGCGAAGACACGTTGGCTGAGAGACGAGACGCGAGTGCCGCGACTACTCACGCGAGTCTCACAGTCGACTGACTATCATACAGCCATGTTGCAATCACGTCACCTTTGGCGCGATTATTTAATTCTAATGTGTGTCTTTTATCAGCGCGCCTGTCTTTATCTGTTTGATACGTTCGTGTCGATCCTTTCTACACCCTTCCAAACTGAATGGCATAAGGTGATAGAGACGGGACGAAAGATAAAAGGGACATTTTTGTTTTCGAGCAAAAGACCATTCTGCTTTTAATCGCTAACATCGAAAAGGTTAGCTATCAGGCTATGATTGAACGTGCTATGTGTAAGTAAACTTCTCTCTCTCTCTCTCTCTTAGTTTTTGCCTTTTTAAAAAAGCTGTATTCCGTGCTTTTCGTCAATAGACTGTATTGAATGGAACATATCGATGTTTACGAACGGAACGGTGTTGTTACGGTCTTTCTCAACCGTCATTCCAAAAATAGAGTACATTTAATCACAAATTGACGACACGACGTAGTTTGCATCTCGCACAATACAATGTCGGTTTCCAACGGTTCCTATGTCCTACAGTGTCACCGAAAAGATCTTACTACATTTTCAAACACCTACATTGTTGCGGGACATAGCCGATGTCACGCTTCGAGATATATCCATACCTCGTGAGAAAGTTCGTTACCATTCGAGAAGCCTGATGAGTCAATTATAGAAACTTCTCGATGCTGGATCATCCGATATATCACGTGACTCAGTTTCCAACGGCCACGAAGGACAAAGGACACAGGAACCAAGAGCGTCAAAGTCAGTTAGTTCCGTCCGAACCTTCAGAAGGCATACGTCGAAAACGCAAGCAATCTTTAAGTGCGGTCAAGGCGAATATATCAAAGAGTTCAAGTCTAATTATAACACACATATAATTGTATCATCGCGACGAAAATAACTAATTGTCAATTATCTTCGGAACTATTGTTGGAAATGCATACTTTGGTATTGTTAATTAATGTCAAAATCATTACAACTACCCTTAATATCCGAAAAGAATTAAGGGAACGATTGTGTTCGTGGCGTCGATTGTCAATATCGTAACGAGGATTTACACCTCTCGTTGGCGTGTTTAATCGTAATCGCGTCTTTCCGCGAACGGTCGTAACAGGTGTGATAAAACAGCACGATACGAATAGTATTTTTTTTTCGGTTACCGAACTCGTAACAGCATAAGGAAATTTTCGCGCGTATTTAAAAGAAAGGAAGAATGATCGATCGAAAGCAAGATGTATTACCGAAGTTCGTCGAAATTAACGGAAGCATTGATATTAGTTCATAGCGAGGCTAAAAAATCAAGAGCGAAGCTTACAAAAGCGAACCAGCCTGCTCGACGTAAATAACAAATTCGGAAACTTTTGTCGTGTCTCGACCAACAATCGGAAAAATATTAAACGAAACTTTGATACGTTTTTCACGTTATCATTCTTGATTAAACACCTGTTCCGATGTAGTACCGAAGAGGTTGATCACTGATAACAGTATTATTTCGCAAAAAGCTTCGACAAACTAACAAAGATGTTGCTCCTGATATAGAAAAAATTCGATCGTGCGTTAATGGCGTTACAAAATATCAAAATGTCTCTTCCAATACGTGCCTCTTTCATCCATGTGTCATCGTGCCTTTCCCATGAAATAAGCTACGCACAGATTATCGTTATAGATAAGCGTCTCTCAAACTTTTCCCATTCGCGATCCTATTTTATTCGAGAACATTTTACGCGATCTCAGTTCGATACGTAAAAAGATACGTAAAATAGATACATCGTATAAATGAAGGAAGTTTCACTTTAAACGATCCTTTGTCGTATTTGTGATTTTCTTACTCATCTTTGCTTGTTGCAACAAAATGCAAAGCATACGAATGAGACGAACGTGTTTGTTCATTTTGGAAAAACGAATTAAACGTTGGCTGGATATGTTTGATATAACAGAGCATCCTCGACGTTTCTTTACGGTTAATCGATACCTTGTAAAATATCGTAGGCGTGGTTAAGGCAATATTAGAAATTGCTGGAAATTCTGTGTTAATTCCAAGCGAACGTCTCGTTTAACGAGAGATGACCGACATTTTTCATTTCACTGGTGCGCGACAGTTGCAAAAATTTCCACGAACCCATTTGGGATCGCGATATTTAAGAAGATCCAGTGTATACAATGACACATATTGCTTACATTCCATGATGTTGGTTTATTTAAGCAAACGTTATTTCAGCCTTGGACATGCCTTCTTATAAATTTCCTCTCCTCTGTTACAACGTGTTATCTGCTATTAATACGTATAGTGTATACAGAAACTAATAGTATAAACAATATATAATGTAAACTAATTTACATTGTGTATTGTTATAAAAAGAAAGAACACTTTGAAGCATCTGAAAACACATTGTATTTTTAAAAGAAAATTTTTGATCGAAATACGTGTATTGATTTCGAGGTGGAAGATACCAGAAATTATGCAATTCGTTTTAAGATAACAATTTCATAAAAAATATAAGAAAAGTATAAGAAAAAGAAGTTGATCTGTAATTGAAATAATTGTTTACAAATTATCAGAACGTTACTGATTATATATATGTGTGTGTGCAGATTAAGAGAGAATCATTTCGATCTCCCTAATGTCGGCTATCAGATATCAGTTTTCGAATAGGGAAATTGATCGCAATATTTGCAATTGACATTCCGTTTAACTTGCACTTGAATCGTTTTCGCAAAACGATAGATAAGCCGAGTGCACAAGGATGTTCTAAATGGGATAAAAATCCGCGTAATTTTTAATAAGCTCGGAGTATCCACGTAGATAAGGAAATTAGTATATTTAACGAACAATGGATCAAAGAGATGCCTAACTAATTACCTTTCGTTCAAAATTGTTTTCGTATACGAGCCAATTGAATTCTATTTATCGGGCTGTTTCATTACGAACGATCCTTCCATTAATTAATTTCTACGTTTCTTTCGTACCCGTAAACGAGTGTCTAATTAAACGATGACGTCCGCGAAACAGAAAATGGAAATTCGCCATGTGAAACACCGGAAAGTTGAATACTTTCATAATACAACGGAAACTCGATTAATTATCCAAAAGCAATTTCCACGATCCCGAAGGATACGCAGAAGCCGCGGAGAAATTCATTTCGTTTTAACGCGTTAATTCAAGCTCAGCCGAGGAATTTTCGGAATTCGACCAGCGTTTCGTACTCGAGAGTAACGCGCGATATTCCTTAGACGCGGAACGAAGCCGGTTTCTATCGATACGTGTCGTTGATTCTCCGATCAATCAGTTCAATAAGCGATAGAGCAAGCCTGGACAATTCTCGCTTCTACTCTCAGTTAACTGCGCTATATATAACAACGTTGTAATATATGGAGAATGAAACGAAGGCAGAACTTTGGTTCGATCAAAATTGTTGCCTCCTTTACTCGTCGCTTAATGTCGCAGTTTTCGACGCGCAAAATCCACAGATGCGTGTCTCAACTTTGGCAGCGTAGCGTATTTAAAAGCTACTCGTATGCAAAGTTGACGGTTTTTAGCGTATTTTACACCTGTGTGCACGTTACTCTGACGTCATGCCGGCTTCTATCCATCGTTCGTCTAATGCTAATAAGCGGAGCCGCTGGCTGTACACAAATGCACGTGGTTGGCGGCCATAACGCAGTGGGATTTTCAGTCATGAGTTCATGAGTGTTAGTTTAGCTTTGGTTTAGCTATTAGGTTACGTTTATTCAAATACAAATATAGTATTCGGCGAAGTACGATTCAGTTCGACGCTCGACTGTGCGGACCAATCGGATCTTAACCTTTCGATCCAGACTATGCCGAATACGTATAATTGAAACACGCATCGACTGCTCTTCGCCAATCTTCTTCGAGAGAAGAGATCCATTACAAGCAAATCGATGCACATACCCAATATTCTTCATTCTTGTAATATAACAAGCTGCGCGTGTGCGGACTTCGTGGCGCTCGGGGATCCACAGGTTAAGAAACGCTGAGTCGGATGATGGATAGAAGCAATATGATTCGTAGTACGTCAGACTGACCCGTAAAATACGCTAAAAGTGCTCGGTTTGACACACGCGTAACTCTTATATAGTAACACTGTAAAGATAAAGACTTGCATTTTGAGATTCGACGCGTCGAAGACTGTCGAATAAAAAGGGTAACAACTTCGTGTCCCTTGAAGGCAAGTTAAACCCAAACGAAGATACTGTAGTTCTAAGCAACGTACTTGTAGCATCTCTTCTCATCTAGGAGTTCTAATACGTTTGACGTTTACGTTGGCAAAAGTTATAATTCACAGCTGATTTCTTATTCCTCGGGCAATGGAATAATTTTGTCATATCACGTACGTTGTTTCTAGACTATTAGGTATACGTAAATGCTCTGGTCTTTCTAATTTGCGTTGTATATCACGTATGAAGCCTAAGACTTTCTTCACGCGATTACCCCGCACAGCACCGACTAAATTATTGAAAAATATCGTGGATGAATTATTAGTGAAACAAGTTAAGGACCGATCGTCTTATAGTCGTCTGGTATCGGCCAAATTTTCTTTCATTTTTCCCTATAGTTAAAATCCTTTCGAGAGAGAAAGGAAGTTAGGAGAAGAAAATAAACAAGACAAAAATAGCCTAGCAAAGAGGAAACTAGACTTTGATGAACAAGTCACTGAGTGCATTATTCGCAAGGAATCATTCAACGAAGATTGGCAGCGATGTATCAAACGTAGAGGTTTGGCTCACGCGTAGTGTACAGACTAAGAAAACATCGATCACTCTATTTGTGATATTCGTAGACTCGCCTAAATAAAAATTCTACTTTATTTCAATGTTTTTTACTAACGTTACCAATTAGTTGAATGTTAAAATTTACCAAGCAAGCAGTTTACCGACATTGGATAACAACGAATTATTGATCTTTACGATAAGATATAAGGAAACTATTTTTTCCCCTTTTACCAAGAAGTGTTTGCAATTACAAATTACATCTTCCTATATTTGATTTTTATCAAGAGCAGCCCAAGTTATAGAAGAGAAACTTAGATTGGCCGGTATTGTACGACTCTGCTCAGTAGATAAAAGAAGAATCTCATAAATTTACTGATAACGTTAGTATTCGTGGTGGACTGGAACGTATAATACGATATACAAGGCCTCAGATTAATGAATATTTTAAAACATTTAATTACCTTCGGCTCGTATGTTCTTTTCAAGTTATCTTTTTGCTGCAGCATTTTTTTTCTTTCGTTTAATTTATCCTTTGTGCCTCGAACAATTTTCACGTTATCTTTATACGTACCTCTGTAACCTTGTATTTTATTTTCAATATGCGTTCACTTTGTCAGTTTACTTTAATTCCTTTCCGTATCCCGTATATTCGTAACTCTGTTTTGCTTCAACTTGACAGCTTTCTGTTTTTAATTGCTACGGTCGAATTGATATTAAGAAAGAGCAACTCAACCATCGAATTTCGCTAATTCAAACAAATTTGTTTCTATCGAAACAAGCAGTTAAGAGATTCCAGAATCCAATTTTCGCTATAGAATTTCCCATTAAAGCAAATATGATTTCCACTAATTGTGGAATTTGATCTCGATTCAAGAATTCGATCAAGTATTTTATCGACGGGA
This sequence comes from Bombus waltoni, assembly GCA_014737395.1. Classification (NCBI taxonomy): domain Eukaryota; kingdom Metazoa; phylum Arthropoda; class Insecta; order Hymenoptera; family Apidae; genus Bombus; species Bombus waltoni. The sequence continues at coordinate 1,080,342 of JACXII010000013.1, forward strand.
AACACGAAACTCCGATACGATTGAAATTGTCGTATCGCGGTGTTTTCGAAAGAAGCTTCATCGGGCTTTTGCTTAACATTTGTATCGATAGTAAACGGCATAATAGCTTTGCAAACACAAACTGACTCTTCGTTGGCGAGGAAAATTTCATTTTCGAATTTTTCCTTCTCCCAAATATTTATCTTTATCGAACAAATTTCGAAGCGTTTGATCCAACGAATGTTTGTACATAGTACAGAGACCAACAAGGGTATTCTAGCACTTTCCTTTTTTTTTTTTTTTTTAGATTTTTTGAAAGCGTGGAATACGAAAATAAACGGCCCAATCTATCAACAGGCATTCGATCGTAAATAATTGTCAGATTCTTTCAACTTTCGTTCGCGATGATTCAATGGAACGTTCGTAACTCCTGACTTTTGTTCCTCGAAACTTTCTAACCGAAATACATCCAGAATCTCTCCGTTCGTCTAGCCAGACTTTCTTCAGCGGCTCGATCGATTCGAGACATCGTTTCGCTCGTGATTCAACGCGGATGGAAAGCTTTAATTAACTTCGGTCTGATAAATCTTCGAGGACGTACGAAACGAACGTGTTTCATAAGAAGATCGGATTGGCGTAATTCCTTGAAAATGTCCCGGGAAACGGCAGACATCGCACGTATGCTACTTTAGACCGTCGCTGGCACGAATCAAACGGACAGTACGCGAATGAAATAAATATCAAACGAAATAAAAGTGAAAGCAACCTAATATGATACAATGGTGTACCGTAGGCACTTATTTTTCAAGAAATTGAACTAAACGTACGTTCATCTACAGTCGATCTTTGAACAACGCGGAAATTAGAGACACAGACGCCTCGCGCGGTCGAAAATCCGCTGGCTATATTTTACACAGTCGAAAAGGCAATTTTTATGTCATAATACGAAACTATATAAAGAATTTTTGCATCGCACTAACGTATCACGAAAAGCCTGAAAATAAGGTAGGCGTTTACAATTATTCTCACCACTGTACATGTATTATATACTAATATATATATATATACTTGTATCGTTTATACATATATTAAGTTTATATTACGATGCGACGATCGACGCACGACTGACCTCGCAACAGCGATAATAATATAGGCATTGTCTGGCCGATCGTCTTTTACCTTTGGTGATTCGTCTTTCCTTCAACGCTCTCCGTTAGTCGTCTAGTTTGTTACAGAGTCACGGTTTACTACACGAACTACATACATAGTACGTATGTTTTCGCGGAAACTCTCGCAATATTGACCGAGAAAAACATCCGCGTATAAGAAAATCCGTGTTGTCGAGACCGGTATTGTTGTACGGCCAACTGTATGTATTTCAGCCTGATGGCCCAGAAAGCGGACTTTGTTCTACGCGTATGCAAAATCGAACCGATACAAATCTCTGGAAATTTAAACGAGGCGAAAGTTCACGTTTAACACTAAACCTACCGACATTTCGTGTATACCTAATCCTATCATGAGCGGTCAAACGACCGCTTAAAAAAAATATATGTATCTTAATATAGAAAGAGATTTTAGCCAATTTTTGTCGGAAAGCAAACGATAAAGAAAATTGCGAATATTGAAAGATGGGTTGTACGTATATTGTAGGAAAAGTCAATGAGTTACATGGCGATACAGTAACGTTGTATACGAGAAATTCTAAACGAAATTTCAAAAACGGTCGTTTAACCGCGCGTGGTAGGTTTAGCGTTAATTAGGTTAAGAGGGCGAAACTCTACGAGATATTTAATTTTCCGGCGTGTCTGTTTGGCGACATTGAGGGAAATTTCCGAGCCAGCGATTCTTTTGCAGACGTGTATAATATACAGAAGCTGCAAGATTCGGAGATTCCAAGCGATACGACGCGCTGCGAACCAACGAAGCTCGAATGTTCGCGTTACGTGGCTGAAATTACTTTGTCTCTCGCGCAAAGTAATCTGAAATTTCATGAATAACTAGCATCCTAGACAACGCGTAACCGAACCTTACCGTTTCCCAATCGGTCGACTCAGGAACGAAACGACATCGTCGAATGTTCCAAAGAAAATACGGATGATATTATTGTTTCCGTTCGCATATTTTACGGACTGTTGGGGTATTATTAGGCCTATATCATGTGCAAAAGCATCGAAATGTGCGGACGACGCGGCAAATATTTACTTACCAAATGTTCCAATAGATAGTAGTTCGTCGAAATCTTTCGCGCGTATATCGCGTAATACTGCGACGAATGTACGATTTAAAAGGAACGATGAGAATCGTCGCATCAGGTATGAGAAAGCCTATGTACATTTACAACACAGTAAGTAAGCGTTAAGTCGACTCGATGTAACTCAAGTTGCATAATATCAATTAATTCGTTGTAACACGCCGATTAATTCTAACTCGATACGCGCTTTTCAACCCTTCTGCGATTCTACGTCTTTATATCTGAATCTTGTTCGTTGTAGCAAACGACATTTCTAATATGCCAAAAGAACGAACGTAACATGAAATTGAAACGAGAAACGACGTTGGGAAAATACAAATGGGTCGAGCACAACGTAGTATCAAGGACTTGCGAGCACAGATCGACTGTCCTACGATTTCTTCGAAATTTTCACGATAGATTATTTAGTATATTATCTATACGCGATTGAATTTTTACAGAATCTTATCCAAACGAAGATACGTATATACTCATCTTCGAAGTAGAATGTTTCAACGCGCGATCCAAGCAAGCTGCAGAACTGACTTTTCCATTAGTTTCTTGCAAGCTTGTCCGACACATGGCGTGAAATAATTAGAAGAACCTTCTTTCGGGAGGAAAGAAGCGCACACCTGACCGAGGGAATCTCGTTGTCAGACACGTGCGAAGAATATACGACTTTCCAGTGCTCCATCGAGTGCGTTCGTTCTACTGCCCAACGATTCAGCCGCGAAACGAACACTCAACGAATAAATTTCCACAAAATCCGCCACTACCGAACGAAGCCTCGGGCCGAACCTATTTCGAAAACGTGACCTGACAAATTCCAGGACCGTCGGGTCGACCCCGGTGGCACGGCCGCGCTATCCCAGTAATTAGATAAATTTCCGGCGACTGGCCGGGAATTCGAGCGACTGTCATTTGGCAAATCCACGCCGGCCATTAAAGGCACGCGAGTATACGCGGCAAGTGTTATTAGTGTTTCGTGGTACACGAGTATTTGGGTTAGTCTCTCGCGGCCAACACGGATTCTGCGTTTAATAAAGTGTTACCCAGGGACTGTATCGGAACAGTGCTGTGCATTTAAATTTTCCACGTAATCTCCGCTTCGTGCGATTGATACCGTTCGCTGTGTTTCTGCCGGGCCTCGTGTTCATCGCCGTACTATCTACGCGAGTCTTGCTCGAATTACCGTCAATATCGCGGCTCTTTAATGAAACGTTAACAAGAACTTAATCACGGAAACCTTCGTTTCGAATTTCCATTCGTTTCGCTGATCGAATTTCCTCTCGTTATGTGCTATCGTTTCGCTGATCGTACGTGCGGAATGTTCGATAGGGTTACGTACATAAAGGCGGCGCGAAGCTACAGGCTCGAATAACGAATTGCGAGCACGTTCTACCGCGTTTACCTCTTATCCGAGCGTCGAAAATATTGGAACAGTACGAAGCTTCCTCCGCAGTTCACTCGCTGTTTTTCGTGACACGTACTGATGGCTTCACGGTCCTTTTCGACGATGATCGTTAAAACGGTGACGCGGCACTGCGTTATACAGGAATGGTCAGCAGGTCGACTGCCATCGACCGGTTGATTTTTGGCCGCTCGTAGATAAACGCAACGCAACGCAACGCAGCCGTGAATCATAGAAACAACCGGTGGCTTCTTTTCTTTAGTACCGTAGTAACTATAAATGTTGTTAATGAAATATCACGTTGGCTTAATACCCTCTTCGTCGTTGTCACTTATTGGTACACAGAACAGACGCATGTTCGAATGTGTTAAATTATTTTAGTAGGTAAATGGCGACACATTTTTAGGGAATATAGTATTTTATTTTTATACGGCGATTATTTACCGACAGAGTTGAATTAACGCTAACTTTACCTGGCCTGGTCAAATGAACCGGTTTCAAAATTGAATTTAAGATTGTACATTCGTCGTTATTTCTTTCGTTCGTCCAACTTTATGTGGATCCTTATATCAACAAGAATTGAGAAATCGATTAATCAGATAATATAGGAATACGAACGAAAGAAACAAATAGGAAACGAACGTACAATTTTAAATTGAATTTTGAAACCGTAAGATACGGCGAGATGAGATTAGAACCTAGTAACAGATCGCTGCTTCTTCCATTTTTTCGGTTTTATTCGTAAAACTTTGCTTAAATACCCGCAGGCTAACGGTAACCAAGAAAAAATACCAAAGAGCGATAGTAGATGCATCGCACTCAGAATTCCACGTTTAATCCAACTCGAGCAACATAATAATTTACGTTGCTGATTATACATCCCTGAATTATTTATTCGACGTTAAACATTATTTACGAGCAACAAGTCAGCCCCATAATCCGGGAGACACTTTTATCTGGGAAAAATTGCACTCGAAGCAAGAATTAAAGTTCCCATACTTTCTCTCCGTATCCACTCGTTTGTTTCGCCCCGATAGTTTTACAGCGTCGTATCGATTCGAGCGAGGTTTAACGTTTCGCTCGTTTTTCCTATTCCGTTTCCACCAAAAGACAAAACACACCGGTGTCTACACACTGGGTTGTCCCGAAAGTTTCTTTCCCTCTGTAAGGAAATAATAAACGCACAACCTCTTTTCGTTTTATATTATTTTATCGAATCATCTACGATCCATTTTCTTCTATTTCTGCTATTACGATCATACACGATTCGACAAAACTAATACAACACAGAGAATGCGGTGCATCCATTATTTCCCGTTATTTCAAGACGAAAGAAACTTTTCGGACAACCTAATACATCGAGCGAAGATCGACATCGCCAGAAAACACGTACAGTTCAGATCGGTTACCGATCGATCCGTACGTCGTGTTCTGAACGCAGCGAGCGTTAATATTGACAGCCTGTTCGGTTCGTTAAATCCAGCCGGTTTAATTATTTACTTGCTTATTAAATTTAATAAGCATATAGTCGTTGCCGTGATGAATGTCGTATAGTGGTAAAGAACCAAGCTTTCAACCTTTCTCTAACAAAAGTTCTCTGTCTAAAAGTTTACATTTTCATTCGTTGCTCTTTACATACGTGGACTGGGAATTTTTATGGCTTTCCAGGAAATATGAGAGTGTAAATTGCACAGAATGCACACGATATGAAAAATTATACGAAACCTGCCAACCACGATACTTTCTATTATACTTGGCGGGTAGAACAATTTTCTATCGAGTGTCTCTGTACTTTTCCAGTAATATCCTCGAAAATGTGAATTTGCATAAAAATCCGCCGTCTGACTATACGTTCTATATGGAGTGTTGCACATCCGAACCGACAAACTTTGCCAACATGTTTTTTGGAGATGAATTTCCGCAAAGAATGTCGTACACCGTGGTTCGATTCGTCTTCGTTCTTCAGACACGAAAGGGAGAGTGGTACAACGCCAGAAATCAGATCAGACGCGAGGTTAAATCAAAAGACTTTTAACGGCGATCGTTCGGTTCAAACTACTTTTCACGGAAATGCAAGAAATATCGTTTCTTACGTATCATTCGCCACGCGAACGCCTTTCTAAATGCGAAATATTATCGCGATCTCTTAAACAAGTCGTACTTAACGCTAAGCTTACTAAGGTTCGTACTTAACGAATATAATGATGACAGTTGTGTCTCGTTACGGTGTTCACGAAATTTTAAAATATTTCGTACAACGCACATAATATAATATATATATATATATATATATATATATATATATATATATATATGTATAATGTATGTATAATGTATATGTATAATGTAAAAATGTATGTAAAAATGTTACAATTAATGTTATAATTAATATTACATGGACGCCTTGAACTGTGCCACGAAAGACATCACATTTCCCAGGGACAAAAGAAGGAAGGAAAGAACCTTCGACCCATTTAATCTTAATTTTCAACGTCCAATACGTTATATACCTTCTAAGCAGCCTCGTGTTTCAATTAAGCGCAGCTTCGCAAACTTTATCAACTTACTCGCTAAATATCGCAACGGATGCTAGTAACTTAACCGGTATAAATTTACCTCGTTCGCCTGTTCGCGTTAAAAATAGCCGTATTATAATCTGAGAACGAAAGTTAGCTGTAAAAATAACGAGCGTCGACGTCTATACCGAGTGTCTCGTAAGTTTATCGCTGTTATTATTTGCTACGAATATAAAACAGACGAATGTCCTTAGAAACTTTATTCGAGCCTCGAAAGGGAACAATGACGACTTTACTTTTAATCGAAGAACTGGCTCTACCGATTACGTCGTCGCGTTAGATTTATATCGATAGATTCGCTCGTGAAACAGACCAAGACGTAACGCGGTAACATCGATGGAAAAAGTGTCTTTACCATAGCGGAAGTCCATTTATTTGAACCTGTCGCAGGACAAACGATTTATTTAACCGAAGTTCGTATAATACGGGTTTGCCTTCGGATAATCAAATTCGATGGTATTTTCGTTGAAATAAAGTTCCACTGAACTGGTTCAAATCAAATAAAATCTGCTCAACTAAAATCGTTAACGAACTAACGCGAGTAAGAACTATTTGAAAAAGTTGCCGACAATCGTGGAAAAAGTTTTCAAAAACCGATAAAAACCTATATATATATATATATATATCATTGGACAACTATTTTTCCTATGAACTATGTTTCCTACGTAAACTCATTAATCCCTCGCGAGTACGATTAGAAAACACGGAATCTAAGCAGGGATTACAACGAGTACCATACTGTTTGCCATTTTATATATTTTTACCCCTTGCAACACTTGTAAGCGCGTAAGAATCTCTGACACTCCGCAGCAGACGCTTTGTATAGTTTGTCGAAGAGACTATTGATCGTCCGATCGTTGGAAAATGTACGGGCGAGGATAAATCTCACGAGAAGAATGTCAATTAAAGTTGAGCTGGTGCGCGGGCGCGCGAAGCGATCGATCAGGTCTGGCATCTGTGCCACTTTAAGAAAGTAAGTCAATGCAATTCGCAATGAGTAAGGTTGCATAGGCGATGCTTTAGCGCCTAGGATCGACGAAGACCTTCGGGTTTGGATCGCGATCTACACGGTCGTCTGCTCCGATTTGTCGTTCCTCAAACGATCGATCTGAGCTTCCGCGTAAAGGTGCTGCTAACGAACACTATGGAACACTATCAATATTTCAACCGTCTAAAAATGAAACCGAGCCGCTTGATATTTTAAAAGCTGTTAGACTTCGCTATCGGAACATACGATTAACTATAGACCGAGCCGTTTCTCAATTAGACGCTTCTATAATTACGACGTTAAAAATTAATAGGGAAGATAAATCAAGTTCAGTTGGATCGGTCCTAGAATCGCAGTCGTTGGAAATATAAAAACGATATAATTTACGCATGAGAAAAATCAAACTATACGACGAGATAGAGAATATTTCTTGTTATATTTAAGATCGATTATTAGAATTATCGACGTTATTTTACGTGATACTTATTACGTAGTAGGACATTTTCATCGTGTTCTTTCAATAGGAGCAGTATTTGCTATTATCATAAGATTAATTCACCGATTAATTGTCCTTTAATTACAGGAATATTATTAAATCAAGAATGATTAAAGATTGAATTTTTAGTAATATTGATTCGAGTTAATGCAACTTTTTTTCCACGACGCTTTTTAGGATTAACAGTTGTACCTCGACGATATTCTCCTTATCCAGATTCATATTATCGTTGAAATTAAGGATCTTTAAATAAGGGAACCGCTATATGAATGACCAGCTAACTTGGACCGAATCGATTCTCAATGAAAAACTTCCATAATTGCGATATTGAAAATTAACAGGGAAGATAAATAAAATTCAGTTAGGTCGGTCCAGAATCGGAGTCGTTGAAAATGTAAAGATGATATAATTTCTGCATAAGAAGAATCAAACTATAGAGGATCTTTAAATAGGAAAAATTTTTAAACGAGCAACTGACTCGTCTTTCTCGATTAATAAGTTGATAGTTAACCGTTTAGAATGATCTATTCCAACGGGGTTTATCGGCTTGACTGGAATATCGATGATATCGAAATGTTATCGCCAGGTGAAATGTAACGAGTGAAGCGTGCCTCTTGCCCGAAAATTCATTTCGTTGAAACGATAACGAGTTACACTAGAACTCCATTTGTCGGAACGAAATTTTAGTTAATGTTAGTTCGACCGACTAATCTCGCGCTGATTCGACTCACTTATCTAAACACGAACTCCCATTATGAGAACGAGGTACAATAAAGAGTGGGGGAAAAAAGTGGTTGATTCTTGCTATATAAATTGTCGTGCGAGTTCAGATAAACGCAGGTTTATCAAAATGATTTCCATACTTTGCTTTATACAATGGCGCGATAGGAACGTCGCAATAATTTGAATAATTTTTATTCGACATCTTAAATATGCATCTCTGCCAACGACTTACGGCTCACAGTGAATTATTATTTTCGAGAATAATACAAAAACTCTTCGCAACGTAAACTAACGAGATAGAGATAAGTCGGAGCAAACAAAATAAAAAGGTAAGCGAATAATATAGCAAGTATTTACAGTCTCTTCGCTCCTCCTGTTCGCTTTATAGGTGTGTGAACAATATTATCGATATATCAATAAGTATTATACTATCGATATATCAACAAATTCTTATCAATAGTCGTCATCATATCGTAAGGCATGTTAGAACGAATGGAGTTGTTTCTCGAACAACGTCACCTGTAGCATACATTGAAACGTAATGTATTCAGATGTAATTCGTTCCAGGCTTACGGTTGAAAACGAGGTTATCGTTAATACAACGATTTCAACAATGGAAAAAAGTGGCAAATGTAACGTGAAATGTATTTATTTAACACGAGTTATAAAATGGCTATCGCGTTAGCCAACATTTCCATAGACAAATCTCGCCCCTTCACCCTGATATAGAGTTGCTTAACCATGAATTTCGACCGCAATCTCTATTATCAGAACGGTGGATCGCTTTCGACTTTCACCGTCATTTTTTCACGGTGAAAATCGTTTATCTTGTTACCATCATTGCGATAAGCCGTAACAAACTCTAAGGATGTGTTATCGACGGGATCGAGTCTAAATTCAATTGCGAACAGACGTAAGTAGAACTTTCGGTGCGTGCCCGATGAATTGGAATTTCGAGAAAGAAAGCAGAGATTAATTGTTCGAGATAATTCAGCAATTACGCGGTCTGTGAGCGCGTGGCGAAACGAAAATTCTGCGAGAGTTTCGTTCTCGAGATAAACCACTGTGAATGTTGCTCCGTTTCCCCAGTTTTTCCTTTTACGATCTTGCTGTTTGCCGATCTAACCCCATTTTTTTTGTCGTACTAGTTACGATTATCGTATCGATTTCTTTCTTTCATTTTTTTGCTTATCATTCCTTTATTTAAACGCCGAGTTAACGTTTGTTCAACGATTATACGTTCCACGACTATAGAGAATTTCGATGGAACTTTAAATTCATCAGAATATTAAACGAAGATAGGAAATCGAAGAAAAATATGAAAACTATCTCGTCGATATTTAATCGTTCGAGTTGGAGTAAAAGTAAATGTCCTTCGATGAAATTTCGATCGGGCTGCGAACGACCCAGATTGCTCACGGGTGTTGAGTAAAATGAAAGCGAGTGATTCTTATGAATTCTTTTTAGTTTCACTACTGGTTATATGGGACTAGACCTTTTCGGCGTGTAAATATAGTCTCGAAGTATGCATCAAATGTAATTTTTCTTATCGTTTAATAACTTTCCAGGCTGCCACGTTTAATAACTTTAAAAACTGTCGATAAGCGAAAGAGTAATCGATCGATCAATTTCGCACTCCTGTTCGTTCGCTTCGTTGCAAATTTCTCCAACGATCGAACCTCAAATTCTCATTTGATCATTTATTTGTAACATCTCTTTCGAACCATAAAAATTCAACTCATCGTCTGCCGAAGAAAGATTTCTTAACTTTTGCATTCGGATGACCGTGGCAACGGCTACATCAAGGTCAAAGCTCAATGGCCGAAGACGACTACTTGAAATGAGATCTTGTATAATATACACAACGAACGAACAAGAAGAATTGAAATAAAAGAACGAATTTCTACCTCGAGGCTATCTAAGTCCCAAAAAGGCCTAGTCCTACATAACCGGTAGTTGGTAAAAAAAAATCTTCATAAAAGTCACCTGCCTCTTTTGCTGTTACGCGAAAAACCCCTTCTTAACTAAATATTTATGACAACAAGGTTTTACTCACCCTTCGCGAATTCGTCGACCGACTCGAACCGTCCTTCGACCTTGTTCTTCGATGAATCCCAATCGAAAGGCGCAGCGAATCCATGATCCACGCTGCGACTTTTGCTCCTGCGAAAGCAAAAGTTCAATTAACCACTGTAACGATAAAACCCTGTACTTTCCTCATTGCTTGCGTCTCTACGTTAAAATAGGTTCGCTGGAACAAACGAGTTTCGAAATTTCTTACGCGGACGAACAGAACTGAATCGTACATGATTAAATACAGAGTATTATTCGTGTAGCCTTTTGTTTCTCTTCTGTTCCGTTTTATTCTTTCGTTTCTCTTTCCTTCCTTTTTTTTTCTTTTTGTATTCTTTGGAAAAACAGAGTCGGTGAGGCGAGACACGATGCAATTTCACGATGCAACGAGCCATGCGTCGTACATAAACGAACCCTAAAAGACGTATCCACGGGACAGAATGGCCGGCGAAGATAGCGAGCAACAATGGAAGGCTCCAGTGAATGAAATTACCGGCTACAAAAGAGAGAGAGAGAGAGAGAGAGATAGACAGAGAGAGAGAGAGAGAGAGAAATAACAAGTTTGACGAATGGAGGAGCACGAGGCGCGAACGGGTTATCTGATGTTGCAACAAGTAAAATCCGCTAAACCGACGAGTACGTATATCTTGTATTTGTGCGCCATGTCCATGGATTTTGAATCGTTCCTGATCGAAATTTTACAATGGTTTAAAACTCTGACTTTATATTTGCAAATTGACAATAGTTGATACGTTATTGGAGAAAGAGTTTCAGATAAAACTTGTTCTGTATCAAGGGGGACGTGTTCCGACGACCACCAGATTTGTCTAGGTGAATACGTTTCAAGGCTATCTTTGTCTTTTTTAAATGGAACTGCACGTACATTTTCTTTTTTTTTTTTCATGCGACGCAGTTCCGTTTCTCATTATTTGGAGAAAAGTAGCAAGGGCTGTTCGTATGCGAGGACGATTAGTTTAAAAGGCGTTTGAACGTTAATTTCATCAGGTTGAATGAAAGACGAGGAGAACATAGGGACATCTGCGCTGTTGTCTTTCCTCGTCTATCGTACGGTAACATTCGCAGGATCAAAGTTAACGCGTTTTTGTAGAGAATTTCAAATAGCATACGTAGCATGTTCCATTCTCGTTCCATTTGAAAAATCAAAGGTTAAGCTCGGAGTCTCGAACCGCCCGTCTAGACATTGCATCTCCGTGAAGAGAAGTAAGTTTCATTCGTAACGCTTTTTCCAATAATGTACGGTCTAGTAGATGTTATTTGCGTGTGTCGATGAAAATGAGACGCACTGTGTATGGTAGTGGACGAAGAAAATAAAATAATATAGTACGACCAGCGAATAAAAAATATGGACATGTGTATAAAAATAATTTCTAAGTTACACACACACACACACACAGGAAATATATATTTTGCCTAATCCTATACATAATGCTTGCAACTCGTCGTCGTGCAGCCATTCTAGTTGAAATTTGTAGAGTTGTACATACCTGAAATAGGGTACTGTGAGATTTTCTGTGGATCTGGAATGCGTGATATCCTGGGACATTCGCCTGGACCTACGATGTAACAAACAATCGAAAACGACAGCGGTGAGTTTACATGCAACTGCGTGCCAAAATGCTTAAAATAAAATTAATGCGAGAATAAAATTGACGGGGATCGTAAAATCGGCTAATGGCGGGATAATTTCCATCGGGGAGAAAAACGAACGACATATTTGTGAAACGTAGCGATTTCCTCGATTGCACAAGTTGTTACATATCGAACTTGAAGTTCGTCTTTCGCCAAACTAAGGGAAACGATGCGGTACGTTACATCGATATAAAGTAAAATATACAACAGAAAGCGATTAAATAAAAATCAACGATCGTCACGCTGACAAGCGACACGAGCCATCAATTTCATAACAATAAAATCATTTCACACAAGCAGGTAACTGAACAAATAAAACAACATACGTTTCGATGCTCATGCATGTACTTGCCTGTAATTCTTGGAATATTCGAATATCACATACAACGTGTGACGTGACTATCAAAGATTTAAAAAGCATGCAGTAGCAAACAGTGTTCTCTTGTAGTATCTCCAACTGACTAAAACTTTCCAAACTTTGTCATCGCAATCGTCAATACCTTGTAATTATTCAAACGACTTGAAAGGTCGATAAACTTCTACGATGAAATAATATATACCAATAACACGAATCAAACCAGTATTCATTCATCCGATGAGCAATCGTATCTGTTAATAATATCAAGGATTATTCTTATCTCTTATTGACTTTCATTCTTATTATCGACTATGAAGGCGCGAATGTAAGAAATGTATGAACGTAAATCGTACAGTGTGCGTTATTCGAATTAATTATGAGCGATGGTATGAACAGAAAATCTGCGATGATCTCAATAATAATAATAATAATCTCGATAATTTCAAGCTCGATTCATACGAATTTGTTCGAAGCAGCACTATTTGCATAACATCGAGCAACGTCAAATTATCGAATTACGCGTCGGAACGTAAAGACACGATCGTGGAAGGATGCCAAAATAGATATCCCCAGACGACGACTGGAGCTGGATCTGCTCGATTTGAAACGGCGCATTCGCACCGTCGTGTCACAGCTTTCATCCGACGCTAACTACCAACGATGTTTTAATTCGATTACCGTCCCCTGTCCTGACGAGTTCGCTCGTTACACCGGATCTGCATCCGAGCGAACGTTTGCTTCTATTTTCGATCGGGTTTCCGAGGTCGACTCGTGTATTTCTGCTTTAGACGACGAATCCAGTTGTAGTTTATATTACGGCAGACGACTGCACGAAGCAGAAAACTCCTTCCTGCTTCGTTTTACCGTAATAAAATCAATCGAGCAACCGACTGCCCTTTGATTGCAAGTTATCGATATTTTTCGCTTGAAGCATCGATCGTAACTCCCACTTTACGCGCCACGATATCTACGGACAATAATTGCGAATCCGTTATGATCGTCTTCGATCGGTATCGTCGAACGCGGCTTTTGTTCCTAGAATTTACGTTTTGTTACTGAGCTTTAACATAGCCTTTGACAGCCTCGTAACATTAAGAATCAATTGACGAACATCAAGATCAATTAAGTAGATCAAGAAAATTGAGGAATTTAATAACGAACAGAGAAAAATTACCAAGACGTGAATTCAATAAATTATGAAACTTTGGGCATACGTGGAGCATCTATATATACAGGGATTGGACAAACCAATGGAAACACCTTATATATATATATATTATTATTTTATATATTATTATATATTTTATATATTATATTATACATTATTATATTTTATATATTATTATTATTATATATATTATTATTTATTTTATATATATATATTAATATATTATTATTATATATATATATAAGACATATAAGAAATCTTCCCATTATTCTGTTCAACCCCTGTATATATAGATACGTATATATTCCGCAATCTTTTTTGCCGCCCAAATTCTCTCTGTGGGGGTGAAATTGATTCCTGAAAATCCGGCTATCTTCCGATTTTGCGTCATGACTCGCTACAACATTGATATTTCTTTTACCAGACGATAGTCCTGATTCGAGGAAGTAACTAACTTTCGCGTGAAAACTCTTCTTCCGTCTCTTATAACTCGCGTGTTACAACGTGAAATCGGAAAATAGCCGGACATTCAAGGGACAATTTTTTGAACTCGCGGTTTGGGCATTTCCCCCTGTAACGGAGAATTTAATTACCAAGAACGTAAACGCGCGAAATAAAAATAGGAAACACTCCGACTTAATGTTATTCGGTGATCGCGAAACAACACGCAAATGAAGGCAGAAATTTCCACGTAAGCCGCGGAGGAGTGCAGCGTCGATTGTATTTGTCGGACCAGTGCACGTACATCACGCTGATATATTCGGGCAGCTGTCGTCCACGAGCAAAGTCGAAGCAACGAAACTTCGCTGTCTGCGATATCTAGCTATGGTTTTTTAGTTGAAAACAAGGAAATTTACGACGAAAAACAGGCGTGATATCATCGGGCTATATTTTTAGGATCAGCGGCGTGTCACGTTTGGCAGGCTGCCTTGTTAACAGATCGGAATCATCGTCTAGCACGAGACACGGGGAAAAATAAATAAACAGGACCCAGATTCGATCGAACTTACTCTGATTTACGCGCGATGTTTGTGTTTTACTCCGCCAACAATTTTAACGAACTTCACGCTTGACTTTATCATCAAGATCGCAAGGGTGAAACGAACAGTTTTTAGTCGGTCCCGACTGTGTAAATTGTTGGGAAACAGGAAACACGTACTTACGTTCTCCCGGTAATATTTCATGCTACTATAAATACGTAATGTTAAAGCGAAGTCAATAAGATGCAGGAAATACGTGGTCACAGGGGGAGGGGGATATAAATAATAAATCTCATTCTCGAGCCAATTGACAAATCGTCCGAGGAAAATACGACGACTTTAGTTCTTGGTACGATAACATAAAATATTTCTGAGAATAATATTTTGTTTCACAGATGTTCCGTGTCGTGGGAGTAGATACGTATTTGGTTTGTGTTTCATTTGATTTTCTATACATGTTCGTGAGATTTAGGGAACCGTGAAAATTCCATCAGGAACTTGGTGAACTTGGAAGATTCTAGGGACTATGGACATCGTAGAGTAATTCTAGAAGGTCGAATAATCGAAAAGTTGACGTATCTTCACAAGTTTGGGAGATCACAGGGATTCCAGAAATTTTATGGTCAATAGAAAGAGGTGGCAGATGTTCTAGAGATCTAAGGTTCCAAAGATTTCAAGAGCTACAGAGGACTTAGAATAATCCCAGAAAATCATGTAGATTCGAGAATAATTAAAAAAATGTATGGATTTTATAGAGATTCGCGAATTAAAAGAAGAAAGAAGAGATTTAATAAATATTAGAGATCTCGGGCGATCTAGACATTTATGCTGGAAAAGTTGCAAGTATTACAGAGGTTCTGCAATAACTCTGGAAGATTCAGCGATTCGGAATCTATTTCTTTCAAATTTATACATTTCAAAGATGACAGAAATTTCAAAGATTCTAGAGACACAGACGTGACGAAGATTTGACAGATTATAGACATCCGAA
Source organism: Bombus waltoni (assembly GCA_014737395.1). Lineage (NCBI taxonomy): Eukaryota > Metazoa > Arthropoda > Insecta > Hymenoptera > Apidae > Bombus > Bombus waltoni. The sequence continues at coordinate 1,095,968 of JACXII010000013.1, forward strand.
GAATACTAAAAGTTCTTAAATGTATAGATTTGCAAATCACAGACTCGTTGATCTAGAATCTAGTGATCCGAGGAACCACCGAGATCCAAGAAATTCCAAACATTTTAGAGACATGGGTACGACAAACGTTCGACAAATATTTTACAATGCACGGAGTTGCAAAAAATCATAAACTCGACGATCCAGATATCAACGAAAGAACAGGGAAGGTCCAACGATTTTGGCAAACCTCGAAATTAAATATCGATCAAATCCAAACTAGACAGTATCGAGTTCTGCGAGTTTAACGCATCGCTATAACGTTCCACAACTCCAAGATGACCAGTATAGTGTTCTACAAAGGCAGACTTATCAGTATGTCTCGTATTCCTACCTTTGATACAAGGAGTATCACATTTTACAAGCCTGACGTTTCATCTGCTTCGAATTCTACGGCCTCTCAATGGACAACGTTGCATTCTACATATCCAATCCGTATCCGTTTTCATGTCTTCCAAATACGAACACCATAGACACCATATTGAGAGCTCATTTGATGGTCCGTCGATAACAAAACTTCAACTTGCTGAAAGCACGTTCGACGAAGGTGCAACTTGTCGGAACCATCTGCAAACTATACTCAGGATTGCCAAATAATCTCTCGTCGTTGCAACGTGCTAATTATTATCCGATATCCAGGTTATTATCCTAATTATCCATAGCATTAGAACACCTGGTGTTAACGCTACCAATAAAACGACGATACTCGAATCTCACACCGTTCTATCGTATCTTCTCAACGAAAGAATCGATAGAACACCATCGATCATTGAGAAGATGGTTTTCATCCGACGTGCTTGTAACGCCTGTACACGGAGCAAACACAGAGGTATATCAAATTTTACATTTCATTCTCATAGCATCAAAGTTTCGTGGCCATACGATGATATGTAAATGCTGGTACAAGCGATACGAGATTTAATACTCGAGCTTTAACTTAATTAAATTAATTATCGTATAAACGTCATAATAAGGTTATTCTCTGATTTATCGTTTGAAACTCGCATCCACGATATCGTTAACCGATGCTACAAGATCCTCGGTCTTGTTAGCAGACCATCAAGGCTTTTTACCGGCATTAATACTCTCTCTGACACTCGTACCGAAGCCTTCTTCGTCCCCGTTTGCAGTTTAGTAGTTTAGTAATACTTATGTTCCCCTATCGATAGGTGTCCGACATAGATTCTTAAGGATAGCAGCGAGATACATGGCTCGTCCCATGTCTTTCGACTGAAAAATCTATATACTTAAACTTTCTAGTTTAAACATATGAACATAGAAATATGTTTGTCTCAAATTATCCGGGAATTCTCGAATTGCTAAAAATCTACGCTCCTCGCGAAGCTTCCAGCTTCCGATTGACGCTTCTTTGAACGACAACGCCGTAGCTCTTGCGGTAAATGTAATCCTATTTGCCGAATATGTATATCTGTCAACAAGTTCAATAGACGACAAATTTTTGTCGATCTTTGTCAATCATCCTTTTTCGTGTTAATTTTTATCGTCCTTGTTATCCACCTACATTGTTCGTCCCTTATTCTTTGCATTTGACGTATTTAATGTTTGTTTCAAAGGATGTTAATAAATAACGACGATATCTACGATTGTATGTACAATATCTTTTGTAGCCATTATATATCGTGCAATCTTAAGATCTAGCACGCTCGCCCTAAAGGCAGTGTTTAATATACGAAATACGCGAAAATCATTTGTTTCGCGTTAGAGCAGTTTTTCCTTTTCCTTCTTTAAAATGTACGAGAGATTCAGACACGCGAAGCACCTTATTATTATTTTTTATTGCGCTCTTATAACATTTATCCCCGTAATAGACATTGTTGTTACAGTTCACGCTACTGTTTACACAAACTTTATCACCGTTGATCAGCGATAATTCGCAATGGCTTTAACTCATAATCAAAATTCCTCCACTCCACCCGACATTCTTCCCCTCTTTTATCCTGAAAATCTTCTCAGACACGCTGACCCATATATATATATATATATATATATATATTCTCACATATCCCTGGTAATTAACCGTCTCCACACATGCAAATGCTTATCGTTCCATCGTTAAAAAGAAATTAAACCGGCTTATTAAATCGCAATCACGGAGTCGAGGATTCTGTTCATCGAAGAAGAACGTAGCGAAGAACGTTTATCGCCCCTTGCGCATTTCGTCGATGCACGCTCTCGATAACATCGACCCGTGACCATAAGTGCATCAACGTGATCACCGTCTACATCGATCGGTACCGAGCGCGTTGGAAACTAGTTTTATCCAGGTACACTACGCTTCAAAAGTATCCCAGGTTCTTGCTCACATTTGGCAACGTGGATAGCTCTAATTACGATTAGAACATTCTTTCGTCAGAGACTCGCGAAAGTATAAGAAAGTACGGGAAATTTCTTCGACGAAAATTTGTCCAAACTCTTTGGTTCTATGTTCTATGGAACGCGTAACGATCCAACAATTCCATCGTCGAATTAAAAAAAAAAAAAGAAAAAAAACAGTTGACGCTCGTGCAACTTCCATAAATTCCTACTTTTAATAGGATAATTTAGTAGAAAATTCTAACAGATAATTTCAATGATTCGTTTGTAAAAACATCGAAGAAAATGTATAACCTATCGATTAAACAGATATTCTACGATTATTCGTTTTCCATTAACTTATTACACGGTCGTACGATATGTCACGTATCGCTGCTACTATATGCTATGCTACACGCTACGTCTTATTGTCGCGAATCAATTAAAGTATCGCAATACTTATGAACGACAGTGTACGTACGTGGTACTTACAAGGTAGAAATAGAATCACGACACGACTTCCATTGGTAGGTAGAAAGGTGACTGGTTCGAGCCGCTTGGAAAGACACTCTTTCGAAATTTCCTACGACACCTTGGCAGACATTTTGCATCAGGCAGTTTCGTAAAAATTCGCATCTCCTACAATGTAATATGGCAAGAAACGATCGCGCGTTCCTTCCAACTCTGTATCTGCGTATCCTTTTTAATTACACGTAAAAGTCAATGTTCGTCGCAACGCCAGAGAAACGGCACGTCGATTCATCGAATTTATATACGACTTCGCTTGTATTATTCGCTTGATTCGTGCAATAAAATCGTTCGCTATGGTCGACCCTACAATTGTTTCGGCGTACGACTGCGAACTCGCGTCAAAACGTCAATTCGTTAAAAAAAGAATGCATTTATATATTTCTTCCCTTCCAGTTCAAATAAAAATTCAATATCGAAAGCGTTAAACGGTGAGAATCAGAAGTTTCAGTCGAAGCCGAACATCAGGTCAGAAGCAGGTAAAATGAACGCCTGTAACTTGATTTACGCCGTTCTTGCTCACGTTCCGGTTACAGTTCGACGAAATATTATTCAGTTCTCGTCCCGAGGGATAATATTTTAACGGGCCGCGAGTGAAACGTGACTGGACCGTCACTGTAAATCAGCAATGGAGATCGTGACGTGGCTGTGTGCTCGTAGTCGCGATTAAACGCTCTGCATTTGGCGAGAAAGATGCGATGCATCTTCGCGCTTCCGGTCACGCTTCGATCGCGAGAAATACAACGATCTCGCGCTCTTGCGCAAGTACGTGCCCGTTCGTTTTAGATGGCTTTCGATCGAACGATGATTAAAACGCGATTAACCTTGGCGATTTTTCATCGGTGATGCGATATTTTCCCTGCGCGCGTTTCGTTTCTCGGCTCGTTTCGTCGGCGTGTCGCGACCACATCCTTGACAACGTGAAACGTTCTTGATCTTTGAAAGTTTGTGTAAGTACACGGTATATCGCCCCGAAACGGTAATAATAAAACGCGTTGGATTTTTGCATTAACGCATTTACATTTCTTCCTGTACGTTAAGGTACATCTAGAGGATATTAAAATTAATTTCTACCTTTTTTCGCCCCCCTTTCGTTTCCTTGACGAATTTAAAATCACCAGTGGTATTAAGATTTTACGAACGATTTCGATCAAACTACCCTTCACCTTCCGCTTTGATAAACTCGCCAAGGTGGAATGGTATCTATTGTAATCAGGAAGCGAATTTCCATGGCCGACCGACATCGGTTCGCAACGAAGTTTCATTTTTTCTCTTCGAAGCTCGCTTATCGAATCTAACGATAACGACGACTGGGAATTGTTTTTAAAAGAACGCGAGTAAAGAGTTTTATAATGCATCGAATAAACGACCGCGAAGCTGTCTAACAAAGATTATTGAAAATTTCAAGATTATTGAAAAACATATCTTTATGCGTTATTATTATTATTATTATGTATATTTACATACACGCGATATATTATATTATATCATATACGTTATACATACATATAATACGTAAATATGTAATATGTAATACGTAATGCGTAGATTTGTTTTTCAATAACCTTTACTACATAGATCACATATACATATTATATGCAATACATACGCGCGTTTCGAACAAGCCAATAATTTACAAGAAGCGACTGTTTTCCACAAGCTAGGAAGCAATTTCTCAGAGCGTTAAGCGCAAGCAGCGGAAATTAAAGCGCCGAGACTTTCGCGAAACGGACGTTCGAAGCTTCTGTCGGATGGAGCGCGTCGAAAAATTCCCACTGTTCGACTTTTCACAGCGGACAGTCTCAACTTTTAATTTGTACGCTCGGCTGTCGCAAGAGGAACTTTCCTCCAGGAAGTCACGACGTAAGCTCGCCGTTTCCGGATACGAAGATCCTCCCGTTTAAAGCAGCCGGTGCTTCTGCAAACTTTCTATCAGTGGCGGTAGAATGGAGGGAACGTGGTGTGGTTTAAACGGGCATTTTCACTCGCGTGCAAACGTGGAAACATTTTCACGGCGACACGGTTGCGTTTCATCAGGCGCAATATCGCCGGGTCGTTGTTCATCCCGTTCGTATTCGATCGATCGATCGATCGATCGACAGAAAAGGTCTTTTATCATTTCAGTCACGCGTTATTACTTTGCAGGCAGCCACCGTTAAGATCCGACTCTAACGAGGAATATCTTTCTGTACAACAGATGGAAGAGAATTCCTTTCTATTTGTAATATGACAGCGTTCCTTCGGCCGAGTTCAAAGACTACACGTTCTATTTCCGATGTATAGAATCGTTATGAAACAGAATTATTATTCGCGTCAAATACGTAGAACCTATAGGATATTTATAATTACGTATCGCATCACTGTTGGTTATTACGCAATAAATTCCAATAAAAGATCTTCCATTTAAGCACAACTTCAAAACTGTCCTCGTGGAAGCCTAATTGAAAAAGCAGAAAATGCGCCAAATGTCGATCAAAATCTTCCACGTACATTCAATCTGCGAATGTCGAAAGAAACACGAGTTACTAAAACCGCGAATATTAAAAGAGGCAATAATGTATTAGGTTGTCCCAAAAGTCTCTTTCCTTTACAAACGTGTATTTCACAGCAATGCATCTTTATGCAAACACGAAACCTAATCTGTCAAACGTTGTGGTCTTTATTTTAATAGAACAAAATGGATCATACGTAATGCAATAAAATAATGTAAAACGAAATACGTTGCGCATCTGTTGTTTCCTTACAAAACGAAAGAAACTTTTGGGACAACCTAATAATAAAGTGCTAGCCGCAAAAGCTTCGCTATCGATTCTAACGAAGATCAAATGGTCCCAGCATTCGTAATACCTTCCTAGAAGGAAGGAGCGCTGTCAAGAGTCGGAATGTCCATCGATCCAATTCCGATCTCGTATTCGCCACGTATTTCACGCTCGAAAGCGAGACTTCCGCTTCGAAAAGTAGCCTCAAACGAGGACGGTAACCTTCTGTCGATCGTCGATCGATATTGTCGACTCGATATACGATTCTAGGAAGTGGCCTTGGTCGTCGATGAGAACCACCGGTGCGCTTGTTCCCTCCGAGGACACTGGTTAATTAAACCAGCCAGATAATAATCCGCCAGTAGATTATCGGCGAGACTAACCGATCGTCGTCAAGAAAGCTTGGATTATTATCGCGCAGATATTATTGCGTGATGGATACAGGTTTGCACGTGTCTGTTCACGTCCAAGTATCACACCGCGCACGTTTGTCACACGTAATTTATTCAAATCGAACTAGTTTATATGTTCTCGGTGCGTTTCTTCGTGGTTACGCGTTCGTTGATATCCATCGGGGGTGAACGAACTTGCGCAGCTTTGGTGTCGACGAACTTGGTCGCGTAGGCGTTCAAGTTGAACGGAGGAGCAGTTGCGTGAATTTCTATCGCTTCGTAATACCTATAGAAGGTGAGGATTTTTCTGACGCCATATCTGTGCATCTTCAACGACGCGAGTTTGTTCCCTCGACCGTGAAAATTTAACCACTACGAATTTAACTTACTATCGACTGGAAAATTGATCTTAAATAGAATAAAGCGGAGGAAAGAAGACGTCGCCTAGGAAGTCGCCAGTCGACGATTCTTATAATTCTTCCGGCAGCGTCGAACGTATTAACAGTTGCTCGCAATACGTACTTATCTAGGGTGCCGACGACGTATCAGGACGCCAGCTCCTTTTCGCGATCGAAGATGTAGTTGGATCGTTGCTCCATTACCCAAGGAAGTTATTTACAATAACGACACTCTGGTCTTATTATGCTCTTATGGGGACGACTAGATCGGATCCTTGAGAATCGGTATGCGAGGCAACTAACTACAGCGTTCTCGATTTACAAGAATATGATTTACGAAGAATATGGAACGACGATACAGATTCTTCCTGAAATACGATAACGATTCCAACGAACAAACGATGTATTCGTAAAGAGGTCGGCTAACGATTGGCCCCTAAATTCTTCCAATACACGAGGCTGCTGCTCGTTAACCGACCTCTTTGCTAATAGCGAGAGACGCAACACACTCTGGCGCGACCAGTGAGAAACGCGCGAAAGAAGACGCGTTATCGACCATCTGATTTATCGAACCGTTCGATTTATTTCATAGCATCTTACGATGTTGTTGCGATATTTTTTAGGCGACAAGAATATCGTGTTCCGAATTTTTTCGACGATCAATGTCACCGACATCGAAGGACGATTCCGATTGGTAACGTCGTTGCTGTTCTGGTATTCACCGCGCGGATCGGCATCGACTCTGGAATTTCAATGTTGCCCGTTATACAATCGATGCGCCACTGCCCTTATCGATCCGTAACACCATCCACGGATAAACAATACCGATCGATCGGCTTATTAGGCGGTTCATTTCCGGCCAACGTCCTTTCGTTTCCTCTCGACCCTGTGGCTGACTAACGAGCTCGTCCGATCGTGGCCTTCGATCAAGCTCCATGATTAATCAGCCCGTTAAATATTACTTCGAGCCCAAAATCGGCCATACGAAACGTTTAATCGACCGTTTGTTCGGCGAATCTCCGGTACGAACTCTTCGCGCTCGCGTTTCGCGTTTAACGTGGCAAAGAAGAAACGAAAACGCTGAACGAAGATAAATATCACGGTCACGAGTTGGAAATTATTCTCGTCGAATGTGTTATGAAATTCGCGTTTAAATTAGTTGACGGGCGGGCAGATAAATTTCTGGGCCGGCGAATTCGTTCAAAGGACGATCGTATATCCGAAAAACGATTCGTTAACGAACCTATCCGACGATATCGATTTATAGCGTTTTAATCCAAATTTGAACGCGTTTTCTCTCTCAAGATTCTTCTTCACTCGACATAGAACGAGATAGAAGGGAAACGAAACGTTTCATTTGCGATTCAATTTATTTGCTTTCTCCAATCGTATCTTCTTAAGCACCGCGGCCATCAATCGAAATTCCAAAGATTCGTAGAATACATTTTTCCTCCGTTCTTTCTTCCATCCAGATTTTACCATTTTTTTTTAACTCTCCCGTTTACCGGCAAAGTAGCAGAGCGACGAAGAAAAACGTACTCGTTATATTTTTCTTCTCTCGTCCGCGTATCGTTTCTTCTCTTCTTTTTCCTTTTTCTTTCTCTCGTCGGAGAACCGTTGCAGAGAGGAAACAAAGGTGTATCGAGACGAGCGGAGGAAAAAGGAAAATTGAAAGAACGACGAGAGAACGAGAGTGCGTTATCCGATAAACAATGGGCTAATTATCGAGTAACTGGCTGCTTCGATCCAATTACCGTCATTATCATTCCTGCGCGCGGCGAACGCGTTCCCCGTGTCTTCTTAGAGGAATATTTCAACTCGCTGCACGTAAATTACTTGGCTCGCGCCAGTGTCTACGAAGCACGATACTTTGTTTCAATTTTAACGAAATAACGCCGGATTATTCTTGGCTAACAGATGCATGGGCGAGAAATACAAGTCCATTAAAAAGGATCATCTTTTACGATTATACTTAATCGAACAATTAAGGACCAGGCGTTACGCTAACGCTGCGATTTATTTGCAATTTCTTTTCCGTTATTTCGCCTTATCGTATTTGTTTTTAGATATATCGCTATGGTTTTCCAATAACTCCAAGAATCTGTTACGTAGTTTACATAATTCACCTCGTTGCGAATAATACGCAGAAATTAATCGAAAGGCAGCCGAGTATCTTTCCCTTTGACTGTTAATTCCATTCGACGAGAAACTGGATCGAAAGTTAATTTTCAGAAAATTCCGACGAGGCAACGCACTTAGGCGGACGTTTTTTTTTCTCAACGTCTCTTTGCCTTCTTTCTCGGTCGTCTGATTGCACGTTCATTAAACCTTGCCAACGCTCTCGATGCTGGACTGAACGAACATTCTTGGCAGGTCAGGACGATGCTAGAAACAGTCAAACGTCTTCTACGGGAATCGGCGATCAAGAAGTTTATCGACACTCTTGAAATTTAACTAACCACGCCGAATACTTTCGACGATGGCAATTCTCTTGAAGCGTGCAGTTTTACGTAAAAAAAAAAAAAAAAAAAAAAATTGGAGAAACACAGGTCCATTTGATTTGACGAGAATCGTAAAGCGCCGAATTTATTGGTTCGTTGATACGACCGTTGAATTTAGTACGTGGTGATCGCGTTGCATCGTAAAGTTAACTGGATCAGGGGTACAATTATCGAAAGCAGAAACGAAATAGGAGCACGAAGCAATAACTGAAAATACTCGAAGATTCTCAGCCTGTATCGTATAATAAGGACGTCGAAGATTGGATTAATAACGCGTATGCTGTGGATATTTATGCAAAATCGTACTTCTATAAATATCATCAAAAATCTAGGAATTTGTTTCGTATGAAAATTGCAGGCTGGAAAATGTGAAGATAGCAGGAGAAGGATACGATAAGGATAATTTCGTTGATTTTCTAATTCCGATATTGCCTAGCGATTAAACGGCTGCGCTTTAATATATCGTAGCTAAAAAGAAGCAAAAAAGAAGAAAGAAAGAGAATAATTCCCCTGGTTCGAAGATGCGAGTCTTTTAGCAAGAGAAAATAAATTCATGAAGTTTGGCGATAAAGCTAACGACCCATATAATATTAGTTTGTCCTAAAAGTCTCTTTCGTCTTGTAAGGAAATAATGGACGCACCACGATTTTCTGTTTTATATTATTTCTGTCGAATAACGTATGATCGTAATAATAGAACGGATCGTACACGATCGAACAAAATAATACAAAACGAAAAGAAGTTGTGCATCTACTGTTTCCTTACAAAAGGAAAGAAACTTTCGGGACAACCTAATACCTAGAACATTGCACCTGAGAAGGTATTCGAAATGCCCCTAAAATTTACATAAATTTCATTGCACGCAAAATACGCCGAAAAATTGGCGAACAAGTCGCATGCAGGACACATTGAAAATTTATCTAAATCCACGTAAACTGCACTTGGAGCACACCTAAAGCAAGCTAAATCGCAGCTGAAGTTTATCCAAAGTACGTCTGAATGGGCTGCAAAGGCACCAAAGAAGCAGCCAAGGTGCACCTCTGTGATGTTTCGAAACGCCCTGCAAATGTACAACCTGTTCCATCGGCGGACAAACGCGTATCCCTTTTAAATGGCCCATTCATCCAGCTGGAGACAACTGGTCTCTTTCAAAGTTAGCGGCTCAATTGCTGTTTGGCCGACAATCCGCTAATTACGAGCGTGCCTCTTCGTTAAACACCGTCCTTGACATCGATGCTGCACGATTATATTCGATAGTTCGCGGAGCAAGTCGGCGACGCAAAAACTTGTACAAGTGCGTTCCACGAATCATTCGAAGGCTGAAACCTATGACGAAGAAGTTGAAACTAAGTCGAAGCAGCAAACAAAGTCGAAGAAGGAAAGGTGATCCGCGTTCGAGACCTCTGGGACGCTTTTTCTCGCCAGTTACTTACGAAACTCCTTAAAAATAGTACGTTTGTTTCCCATGACGAGCTGTTAACTCGACCAGCAGCTCAGCTTTCTAATTCGTTGGTAAGACGAGATCTTTCGTAGACAGAATCCTCTCGAGCGTTCGATACACGCAAACGATAACAACAGCTAATCTTATAACACGATTACAGTCGAATACGAAATCTAAGACACGTTTAAGCGGAGTCTTGTGCACGGCGCGTTCAAAAAGTTCTGCGACTAATTTCAATGAAGAACGCAGCTTTCCAGGCTCAAATAAAATTTTCTTCTCTATCGTTCAACGTGCATCAGACACTTTCCTCTTGGCGCAAAATTCAGATCGCTCGTGCAACCGATAGAAAGGCGGCGTGCGTGCGTGGTTCTCTTTTGAAATCGTATTTCACTTTCGTATTTCGGCTTAGGAAACAGGCGGAAGTCGGCAGAAGTCAAATCCGGCGAGCGGTAGAGTGGCTGGGTTAATCACGGCGACCGATTTTCTAGCAAGAAATTGCCAGCCAATCATCGAGAAGTGCGCTGGAGCATTGCCATGCATGCGGAAGAAACGATATCTCGCGATTGCTGCATGTTCCGCCTGACCCTACGAATTCATCTCGAAAGACCATAAAATACTCGTACGTAAAACGATCCATTGGGGGAGAATCAGTTCCCTTGAATGAAAAAATCCGATCGACGTTGTTTGCGCTTTCGATCTTGCGAGCTTCGCTTTCATCGATCTGACGTCGGCTGTTCGACGCTTGGTTGACGGGTTGCCCGAGATCCACCTATCGAGCGTCCAACAAATAGAATTTGTACGGAGACGGATCTACGTTGAGTAACGTAGAGTGGAATTTTTCTTCGCTCGAAGAGCCGCGTGTTCTTAATAACATTAGTCGCGGAACTTTCGCGGACGCACTGTGTATGTAGAGCTCGTACGATGAAAAGGACATTTCAATCGAAAGTTTTAGTTTCTGTAAGCTTGCACTGTAATTATGTTAACGGAGAACGGCCGAATGAATATTCATGGGCCGGCGCGCTCGAAATTCACCGCAAACCTTCGTAATTCGAGGCGTAACGCGAGCAGTCGAGCGACAATAGATGGAAGGTGAGTTACTTTTACTAGGTCGACACCGTGTTCCAGCAATGGCTTCCACGTCGATCGTTGACTATTCCGACAGTCATAATTCGATAGCTTCGCGTTACCATTCCGAAACGCTCTCGTATCTATGGAAAAGGATGGGAATTTAAAAGATCCGAGAAACACGACTTATCGTACGTTTCTCTCGCGATCTTCGCGTAAAATAGAAACCAAAGTGGAGGATAAAACGTCAGACAATCGTCGTACGATCGACGCCATCTCAAGATAAATAAATATAATAACAATAACAAAAATCATACATCATCCATCCACCATACTGCTCGCTAGACGCGGCTCGTTATCGCGAGTTACGAGATAATCACGAGTCAATTACATGTACAGACACCTCTTTATTTCGAAATAACCATAACCACTGTTGTTCCACGGTGTCGATAAAAGCACGATCGTGTAGAACCTTTGATACCTAACTCGAGAGGGCTACGTGTCCGTCAAGGGAATCTTTTAGCGAAGTGGCCATTGCGTTTCACGTGTTTTTAATGGTCTAACCATGTCGCAACACACGCGACAGACGTTTACAGGTATAGGTTTTCCTTTGAGCGACGAAAAGTCGTACACGACTTCCCTTTCCATGGACACGCCTTCTCTTTTACGACTCTGGCACGTACGCAGCCCGGAGGAAGATTAACCTCGAGCAGAGGCCCGATGAATAATGCAACTGTTTTACATATTTTCCAGCTTTAAACAACCGCCTGCTAGATTAAACTGCACACTATTCCCCCTCCCCTTTTCTCTAAGCCTTCGCGTCTATTTATTAGTTTTAGGCTCGTTGCAGAGGAAATTTTCGCGCGGGCGTTTCAATAGCTCGTTGGATTATGCAAGCCTGCATGCAAAATACGTGCAGAGTATTTGCAAAGTGAATCGTAGACATAAAGGGGATGAAAAATATAATAAAAATATACAATGTTTCTGTTCTATGCTTTATGGTAATGCTTTTTCATCTAGTTGCAAAATTGACCCGAGAATTTTCGAATAACGTCGAAAGTTTGCCGAGACAACAACAGGATCCCGCTGTTCGTAGCAGATGCAAGATGCTTCGTGGTTACGGGTTACAGTAACTGTAATGGAGAAATCCTTTTCTATACGAGATTTCTGTTTACCATCGTGTTGTATGGCGTTTGGATGAATTTAATATTTAATGTTTAATATTACGAATTTAATATTATCGATGCGCGGATATGTGGTAACGTCGAAGCATGCAGGGATTATCTTTGGTTCTCGTCGTTCCATTTTTCTATGCACTCTACGTTTCTCCAAGGGAATATTGGAATTTTCTATTTTTCTTGAGATTTCTTTTTAGAACTTTGAGTACTCCAAGCGACGGAATATTTCGTTGTGCATTTTGTTTCGACTTCGGAGTAAAATCAAAAGCAGCGACAAATAAAATACTACGGGCTATTTCATTGGAAAATTATCAATATCGAGACTTTGAAGCTTTCTTCACATTTTCTTTAACATTCCGATTATCTGATTTCGTCGTTCCTTGTCCTGATAAAATTTGCACACTTCGTTCCATTCTTTAATACATAAAAATTGGAAAAAAACGAAACTTACAATTCGAATGAAAATTTCCTTCTCCGTGGATTAGCGTTAAACGCCTATTTCCGTTATATAAACGATATGGTACTCGATCTATTAGATACCGAAACGATCGTTGCTAATTCGTTCCTTCGGCGGTATCAATATTTCCATACAATGGAGAATCGTCTAATTGCGGCGTTAACACATAATAGAACAATTTTATCTCCCCTCGAGGAACATCAGCTGATGGAATCGACTCAAATAGCTGTCTGCCAATTATACGCGAGATTAACATCGATATGGTGTCGGTCGAATTAAGATAGTCGGTATATGTACGGATTTACGAGCTTTATCGGCAGATCAAATATCTTAATTCGAATCTATCTCGGCCACACACGAGACACGCGTTACTCTCATTCTTCAATTTCGCAATGAAATTTGAAATAAAATTCGAAATTACTTAAATGCAGCCATAAATTCGAAAATCAGAATTTGCTTCTCCTGTACTTTTTACGCGAGACTCGTTGTTGCGCATAATGCGAAGACTACGTGTGAAAAAGACACGATAAGTCTTATATTTGTTACCTTTCTGACTTTTACATCGTTCGTTGGTTGCAAGACAATATTCTAATACGACTTGCAATTAGTGGAAAGAGGAAACGGTGTATTTAAAAAATAGAAAGCAGACCCTAGAAGTTTTCTATAAGATACAAAAAATAACGTGTCGTACCAAAATCCAAATTTTGCAAGTATTCAAGAATGGTAATAACGTATATTTAATGCCTGGACCGAATGAAAAACCAATTTGGATAATACGGAACCAGTCGACAATGCATTGAATTTTAAAATTTTTATCAAAGACGAAACACATTTCGTTTCATCTACGAAGACTCTAAAAGGACGACGCTTTTCGTCGACAACGATTTTCCTCGTTTCTCTGATCTTCCAGGTCGAAGCCAAATCTGCGAAAATACATACATATTCATAGGAACGCCGTTGAATTAAAATTTCTACTCGATTTATCAGATTTCCACAGAACGATCTATCGGTTGCACCGATTCGCATCAGATGGCCCAAATTGATTCGAGGAAAATCTAGCGTCGCGATACGTGAGCAGAATATAGGGCAGAACGTCGTTCGCTGTTCTTTGGCATTCTCTCAGTCGTGGCTGCAACTGTCAGGACTTCGAGGTGGACAGGCGACTCTCGTTGGCGGACAAGGGAGCCGGTGAGGCAACCGGTGGAACGCATCGGTACGGTCTGTTTAATATTCCGCCGGGACTCGAAGCGGAAACGGTATCTTTCGCGCGTCCCACGAGAAGAAAGGAAAAATTCGCACGAGTCTATTATACTGATCGAATTTATACGTTGGAATCTCTTGCTCCAAATAATCGTCGATCGAAAAATCTTGGACACTCGAAACATCGAACTGATAACTTCGTTATACCGCATGTACTATATACGTATTTCATTATACAATATCTCTTTATATCATCTCTATATGCCATTACTTCTTCCCTCGTGTCATAAATAATCTATCGAACTTCTCTAACCATATAGCCATTCAATCCGAAAGTAGAATCTCGATGGACAAGGAACGAAGCTGGTCTCAACAGCCGTAGTAGCTCCAACTTTAATAACCACCGTGTCAAAAGCGCGTAACCGTGTAACAGAGCAAAAGAGCTTCTTTTGTTTCAAATTATCGAACAAATTAATCATCCATGCGATCGCAAATTCTCGAGTCTCGACGAACGATCAAGAACTACCTGCACAACCATGATCTGGCCCGTTATTTCTTGTTTGCGCGTTACGCGCATTCTTCGCATCGTTGCGTGCTTAAATTTCGTGCAAACGCATGAAACTGCGCGGTCTGGCGATCAACAGCCGCCTCCAACTTCAGCAACCATCGTGTGAAGAAGCCTGAGTCATATCTAAGTACAACGGAGAAGTAAGAAGCCTCCTGCGTCGCGGCGAACAGAGCTATCTCGAGCCCACGCTCGAGACTCGAGACACCTCGAGTCCTGGTTCTTTGTTCGGTCGAACCAGCCTCTCCTTCCACGCTCACGTACACAAGCACACGCTCAATCCTTTCTTCTCTCATCCGGTTTGACCAGCGATTCCCGAGCTACGACTTTTATCTTTCCTGTGTGTTTCACCATCTGGAAAGGAGGAAAGAGAGGCGAAAGGTGGACGGGGCCGGGCGGCTTATCGTTCGAAACGGCTAATAATCGACTCGGAGAACACAAGGGACGGTAAAAAAAATCGGTAGATCGAGCGCGTGGATCTCGTGCACGGGTGGCGCTCGAACCGCGCGTGAATCAGAGCGTGACGTCTGGATGCAGCCGTTTCACGATCGCAGAACACGCGCTTTTCGCGCCTTCCCTCTTGTCTTCGCGTAAATTACCATCCTTTGGTACTCATAACGTGGGACAAACTGTAATTGCGCTCGTTTCTCGTTTGTCACTTGGTAAAACTTAAGGCTCGGCGACAGGGTTCTTAGGGAGGTTCCTGTTGTTCCATATATCTTCGCTGGCTACTAATTATTATACTAACTGTTATAGTCAACGATCGTATCTGTCATACGCGCGAGTAAGGAAATTTCTCTGAATTGTTTTACGAGTCGAAAGTCAAATTGATAGTTCGCAGATCCTAATGTGAGGTGTGTCGGCACGGGCCTGGAAGAAGTCGGATCCTCAAGGTATCTTGTAATTCGAGATTGTCCGGATTCTCGAGAATTTTAAAGCTACGTAGGTTGGAGAATACGGAGCGAATTATATCTATCGCTTGTTTCGTCGTTGCCTTTGAATTCCGACAATCCCGAATTACGAGATACTTTTAGTATATATAATTATATCGCAATGCATTCTGAATATATAGAATGAATGATATAATATAGAATAATGCATTCTGGGGATCAACAGTCTATGCGTAAGTATATATTTCATGGTTAATTACCATATCGTCCGTAGGACCTTTCATCTTGTCTGTTTTTCAATAATATTTTCAACTCTTCCGCTCTGAACTAAAGCAGCGAAAGCACTAAAGCACGGTGAAAGAAAAGCCTTAATCTTTGAGAAATGTACCTTCCAATCGTAGCCTTTTTTTCAATCAATGAAGACAGCGCGATTAAGCGAAATTAATTCTACCAAAGAAAAAGAACGTTAGCCGTATAATAGCATTAGCCTTGAATTACAGCTCGAGCGTATTTACAGAGCTTTCGTCTCGCAACAGTCGACGGGCTAATGCCTCGAATGTTAATTCTCACGCGGGACAAATAATTGTAATTGCGCTCGGTTCTCCTTTACATTTACGAAGTGCGAAAGTTAAGTAAGAAAGAAGAAAGGAAGCTTTGGTATTCGTGGTGTGACTTCCTTTGACTACGGTTTGGAATGTTCTGGGAATTGGTGAGGAATTTTGGAGTGAGATTTATAGACAGAACGATAGAGTTGGCGTGGGAAAAACGTTTGGTTGGCAAAGGTAACGCCGAGCTAATTAACACGTTTGGGCGTGCACGTCATGGATTTGAACGTGGTACGTTGGTTCAGCCTGTGTAGTAGCGAGACAAATAGAAAATAAATTACGAATCTTGACATTCCCTTTGCATTTATAGATAGAGCGGGTGTGCGATGTTTTATGAAATATTTTGAAATAGAATATACCTACGTAGATTTTATATGAAGATCATTTGGTAGCACGTAACTGTCGATCAATGAGTGTTAAAGATATCCTGTTTTAAATATTTCTTATACACAATGGTACTTTATAATACAAAAGCTTCGAAATTTTATCTTAAAAGTTGCAGGTTCGCCGATTCGAATTTGAAAGGTTCCACATGGAAAATTGAAATTTCTTCGCGAGAGTAATAATAGAAGCGCATTCTGAAAGATTAAAAGAGACCCGAATGATTCGCCTATTTGAAGATGAAACTGCGGATTGTCCAAAGATGTTTCAAACAAATTCGCGATTTTGAGGAATTTTAAATTGCAGCAACTAACGCGTAGGTTTTCAGAAGATGGAAATATTGTACTAACGGTCGGAACACAATTGAGAAAGGCTGGTCGGTGAAGTTATGAAAGTAAGAAGAACGCGGTTTTCTTATTGTTTCTATTGTACATTTAAAACTCTGCAGCGAGCCAAAAAAAGAAACAGAATACGCGCATAGTTCTTCTCTTTTAAAACGTCCGTAGAACGGAGCTCTCGTGCCAGAACATAAATTAATAAGACAAAATCTATTAATCACGATATTCTACCTCTCAGCGCTCTACAATTTCTGAGCCTTATTCGCCTAGCTCGAAAGAGTTACGAGCGTAAGTGATTGCCTGTTGCAACAGAAGATCACGAAACTCGATAAGAGGTATGAAGAAACATTTTCAAACTGACGGGAGGTCAGTTCAATAATTGAATTGATTGACATCAGTTTTGTTCCATTAACTCGTCTAACAAGATTTCTGATAGAACCAATATTTTTATTCTTATGGTACCTGATCGTCGACCTGCGATACAACGAAACTGATACTTATATTTCACTGCTCGAAAATTATAATTACAACTATCTCGCGATAATAATGTCCCAAGAATTTCGAAAAATTATTTTTCACCTGCCGGGCATCGTAGCGAACACAGACTAGAAATTATAATCATCTCGCAACAATGCACGAACAATTTCGATATACGCCTGTAAACATTCTCTCGCTTCTCTCTACGATAGTAAAAATCATTTTTCACGTCTCAAGCTCCAACTGCGCGACGTGCACATACAACTAAATTAAAATTCCCATTATCAATCGTTAATCCCAAATACAGTGTATAGAAGCAAAAAGTCCCTTGCCGAATTACACGCGTAAACTAGACAGCAGAACTCTAATCGTTAGTTACTCTAATTCTCTAAATACGGATTATCGAAGCAGCAATTGTCTCACTGAGTTACATACAAACCTCTCGATCGGAATATGCACGCGTTACATCCAGGTCAGTTGTTCGTTCTAATATCAAGGTGAATGCAGAGCCAAGTCGAACGCGTACGCGTATGCGTGATAACGTGTTCGAAGAGTAAAGCGAGTTGGACACGCGAGCCGCGTGCGTAACAACGCTTCGCTACTTTCTCGTCTGCGTATCCGCACCAGTGAACGTCACTTTCTCAGACTGGTGCATACACGCCCTTCGCGATTCCACGTCACTTTCTCAGGGTAGCCAGCCGGCGTGTTCTTCACGGACGAAGTCGTGCCTTCCTCCGGAGGAGACGTGCACCTGCGTGCAGGTTACTTTTCCTTTTTTTTTTAGGAAACGTACGTACGTGTGCATGATGCACGCCCTGGAGAATAAGGCAAGTTCGTGCATGAATATTTATGTGAGACGTTTTGTGGGAACTGTCGTTCATAAACTACTCTACTTGACTGCCTTCGTCTCTTCTGCAG
Organism: Bombus waltoni; assembly: GCA_014737395.1. Classification (NCBI taxonomy): domain Eukaryota; kingdom Metazoa; phylum Arthropoda; class Insecta; order Hymenoptera; family Apidae; genus Bombus; species Bombus waltoni. Next base: position 1,114,413 of record JACXII010000013.1, read on the forward strand.
AAAACTTGCGTTTTATGCATCGTGCTGGTCCATCGAGTCTTTGCGGGAATTCTTATTCTACTTACGGATGATTTACTCTCGTAATATGTATTATAAATTTGCCCTACCGGAACTCTTCGAGTGGAAACAAACGTTGCTCCGAGTCGCTATACTCGCGAGAAGATACGAGTGTATTTTTCGAACGAACAAGTTATTTCCACGAATATACAGGTTTTTGTAATGTTGGAACATGACGATAGAACGAATCTTTGTTACAACCTAATATTAACAGTTTTATGGAAAAAAAAAGAAGAAGAAGAGCAGAGGAGATATCGTCGCGAACAAACATCAACTACGCTAATACGAATAATATATATATTAGCGTAGCTGATGTTTGTTCGCGACGAATATCTTCTCTGCTCTCTCTATATATATATCTTATATATATAATATAATATAATATATATATATAAATTTGTGAATGAACTTTACGAAAGAAATTCCCTGCAGTAGAAAGCTATGGCGAGGGAAGAGATCTAAATACAAGGTACATCTAATTGACCTAAAACTTAGACACATTCGTCTACTATCAAGCGGCATCGCGCATCACGATCCCATAGAAGATTCAAATGGAAACTTCCCACGACAGATCGTCGGATAAGACAATAAGGTCTTTGTTCGCGTTGGAGAATCTTCGATTTTTATTACGATGCGTCGTGCATACCACATGGGCATAGAGCTGTTTGCGTTTTGTTATTCAACGAGCGGCCGCAGCGGGACGCGTGGAATTGCGCTTTTCTTTTCCTTCGTTAAACTTTTGACGTCACGCGTACGTGCATTTTCGGTTTAACGACGCTGAATCAACCCTCTCCACCGGTTCATTATGATTTTCAATTAATCCTTTCTCGAGAGGAAATTTATAGGCAGAGCATGGATTTACAGCCGAGATCGTCCAAGCAATTTTATAAAATGATTCGACTTTTATCGCTGCGATTTTATCGCTCGTTAAACATCGTATACCAGGTGTATTAATCGTAACCTTCTACGTGGCTCTGATATCATGCGCGACAAGCGTAGATATGTAAAATCGATTTAGCTTCGATGATACTTTGATTCGTGTATTCATTACGGTAGTGCCAACTTCGATTTGCGCGTAGCTTGCGGTAAAATCGTCAAGTAAATATATATAATACATATGATATAACATAACGTAAATATATATAATAAATATGATATAATATAACATGTGACACGTAACATATACTATATAACACGTACATATAATATAATATATATAACGATCGTTAAATAAATACCGATAATGAAAAACGATCTTCCGATGCAGAGAAACAATACTTTCTATATAGCGCATCTTGCTTGTACAAAGTTGCATCGAGAATCGTCAGCCTCGAATTAGATAATCAGTTTCTTGCGAGTATAAAAATCACATCTCGCAATAGCAGCTTCTAACACAATGACCTCTGAGCATAAATTATATATATAAATTTTGCGTTACTAATTAAGATGCCAATCACACGCCAACGTGTGTAGCACGGCATTAATAATTGCTCGGACAATGCTCCGCGTTGAACTCCGTTGCAACCGATACCAAATACAAGGCTACACCATATCTGTCTAATTAACACTCGCTTTCGATGCGTTCGCCGACTTTTACCGTTTCGAAATTGCTCGACGTGCGAACATATCATCGCGAACCGGCTGACATAACAACATATTTTTAGCGAATACGCAGGAGTTGGCATAAAATTTCACGCGAACGTGTGCCATAATTTATTTGGATAAAATCAACTAGGGTCAAATTCAATTTCCCGCTTCGCCTTCTTTCCATCGGACAAATCAATCAAACTCTCCTCGCACGATCCCCTCTGTGATATACAGGATGCTCGGGCTATTCATTTTTATTTGCTCGTTTCAATTGGTCTTTATCGTTACTCAGTTATCGATGTTATCCTTTACAACCGAACAATTTATCGGCCTCTTCCTTCCGATTGGCACATTCGCGAGGAAAAGTGTCGGATTCGTAAGCGAGAAATGTTCGCAAGGCGTTTTTGGTGCGATTGCGCTTCTGCGACGCGACGAACGTCGTCGGGAATTTATCCATCGGCCATCGTTCGCAAAATATTCGCAAATATGCAAATGCGTCGTAAACAGATTGCAAACTTTTATTTATAGTTATTGGATCGTTCGTTAGCCGCTCGCGAGCTCGCCTACAGTCCAAAAAATCTCAATACCGATTCTGAGAAATTCGCGTTCTACGTTATTCGCTTTCTAACGTTATTAACGCTCTATAATATTAAAAACGCGCCACGTCTTTCCAGTTAGCACAAGTTCTAAGAATAATTCCTACGATCGCATCCTCTGCTTTTTAATTAATCGTCCAACAATCGCGAATGTTTACGATTGTCGTTCCCAATCGATGGTCAGAGTGGAAAATAAGAACGATATAAAAGAACGTACATGCAGGCGATAAAAATAACGGTGGAACAGGTCGCGTTAATAGAGATGAAACGCAAATAAGTGGCGCGCTACATTTGCACGGCACGTATGTTTATACGTGTGCGTGCAAAAGGTGTACAAAGAGCCGCACGACGACAACAGATGTTGCGCGTGGTGGCAATTTCGAGTGGCTGTCGAATGCTTGCGCAATTTGCGGGCACCTTATTGGCACAGGCGAAACGTCGAACGGTATGTCGTTTAATTCGTCGCATTTTCATCGACAATTTCAATTGCCTCGTTTAGAACCGCTAACGAGCATCTCTCAGGTATGCTACTGTTTGCAATTGTTCGAATGTCTTCAGCTGTCGGTAATTTGCATTTAATGTACCAACAGTTACGAGCAACTTACGAAAACGGGCGACGTTAATTGTGTCGATAAAGATTATTCTCCGTTATAATAAAAACGGCGTGAAGTATAAAAAAAGAAAAGAAAGAAACAATAACACGTTGTTTGAGAGAAATCGAGCAATCGAAGATTAAGTTTAACGATTTTGTCGCGTCGTATCGCTACATCGATAATTGCTGTTACGAATCGCTATCAACACAGAAGCTAAAGTAATACAGATAAGTTGAAATCGTGAAACGTTCGCGATAATAATAGTATAGATACGGATCAAACTTAGTTCGTACTAGAAACACCTTTCCCACGTTAATTTCCTCGTCGCTACCAAGTATTTCTGTAACGCGATTTTTTCTCCATCCCTCGTCAAATGCTACGAAATAAACGAAACTCTGGCCTGGCAAGGAGCAAAAGTAAAAGAGAAAAGTCAACCAGATTTTCTCTGTAACAGAATCTGTTTCCGAATGAAAGAAGAGGGGCATAAGAATGGAGGAGTTTGAAAGGTCGGTCGTACGAGCAAACACGTTACAACAACGCAAACTCGATCGGACGTCGGGAATAAGGCACACCGGAAGCGATTCTTTGAGTCTGGCAACGAAACTTTTCCTCCTCCGTTGGAAGAAAACACGCGTTTTAAAGTCGACTCGCGCGGTTGTTTCGCTCGTATTCCACGGCCATTCTTTCTTTCCTTCCGTACGGAAGCACGATCAAAGAGCAAAAGAAAGAAAACAATTTCAACGTGTTTCGAACTCTTTCCTCCCTTTCTCGTTTCTTTGTTGCTCCCTTAAAGCACGTTTCGACCAATTAGGATCGTTTCTTCTCTCTGCGGAGCGATTTCATTAGGAAGGAACAAACTACGTTTTGTTTATTCTTCTTTCCGCGTTGCGAACGGAACGTATTTGTCTACTTGTTGCAGAAGGTAGCGCAGCGTTCTACGTTTTGCAATGAGACGTCTTGTACCATGATTAATTAATTGGAGAAACGATGTTTGCTCGTTACTTTGGATCTGAAAACTTCCGCCCGTCCTTGAAGAAAATTTCAGCAACGCGGCGTTCCACGCGAAATTGAAACGTTCGCGCAACATCGTGCGAATCGCCGTGAGAAACGTCGAAAGAGTAGTTTGGTATCTAGCAAAAGCGGTAAATAAAGGCTTGGATAGAGGAGAAGAAAAAAGGAAAAGACGAAGAATAATATAGGCAGCTATTTTAAGACGTTCGACCGGTTTTCAGGAGCAACCAGCGGTCCCGATAAATTCCTCGAGCATTTTTTTGCCTCCGACCGTATCGGTCCGACCTACCAATTTGTTCATTATTCTAATCCTTTGCAACCGAAAGCAGCGTTCGTTTGTAATTTATTTTTTAAACATGGAAAAGAGAAGTAAAAATTTCTCCCACGCTAGAAAGATATCGTAGGTATTAAAATATTTGCCTCGGCATACTCCGTATTTTAAGTAGATGTATGTGTATTTTAAGTTGGAATGTGTATATATATATCACGTTATGCCGGAGAATATTTTCTAGATATTAAAAATGCAAGTTCGAGTATTAAACGAGACGATGCGACACCGCAAAACGAAACGATAGCTTTGAAAATAAATATTTCCAGCTACAGACAGATACACGTTCGAATACGTTTAACGTAGTTGAAAAGAGTGGTTATCGCGAAGTTAAACAAATATCGCAAGCCTGAATTTGTTTTTATACGAATACGTTATTACCGCTGGACTTCTCATAAAAATATATAATTTGTCTCCGTAAATTTATTTAACGCTATAGCAGCTATAAAGAACCATAGATTCAAATGTAAACAACAACGTTTGCAACAATCTATGCGTTTTATACTCCGCAACGTTCAAAAATAATATCCTGATAATATCCTATGACGATTGACGTATCTGTTGTCTCACAACTTTCCACTCAAACGTTTCTTCCTATCTTCCATAATTCTCAAGACACTCAATCCGATCCATTTAAAGCAAATACGCTGACGGTAATTCGTAGCAATTTATCGAACACAGAAAAAGCCGTTAGAACGATTCGGAGACGTCGTTCTTAGAATGTGATTTGGCGCAGAAGAATCTTTCCTCTTGCGGTTTTTAGGATCTGTGTAAGAAACGACAAGGATAGATATTCTATTTGGAGCGTACAGATCTCGTCGGATATAACGTGGAAACCGGCGGCTCTGCCGTGAATCAGCTGGCACGAAACTATCAAAAATTAACGGCCGCGGATCAATCGAATAGAACGGGCAGAAAGAGGAAGGATACAGCCAGGAGAAAACCGACACGGCCGGATTACCGATGTCGAAACGAGCTCCCAATTTTTCAAGGAGGTTCACAGTGCGAATGTGTTACGGGATCGACCCAATTTCCTCGGTGAATTTTCCTCGTCAGCGAAAAAAAGAAAAAAACAGCAGAGCCTGGCGAGCCAACCGAACGTTTCCTTCTCTTCTTTCATTTTCTTCTTTTTCCCGGAAACAATACGCTCTCTCGCGATAAAAACTGCAAATTCCCTCGATTGGCATGTCTAACAAAGTTCCTGGCGCCTCGTGATCGTACGAGGTAAGGGGATTATCGTCGAAGCTGTTCAGGATGCAATTTCGTCTTGTCCGATCGATTTTTAGTTCCTGTTAACCTCGACTACAGGTATTACGAGTATACGTCCAGCGAATTTCGTTCATATACACGGCGTTCGTGCTATTGTTTCTTTGCAATTACGTAACATTGTAAGTGGATCGATTTAGCAAACCCTGTTCCCTTCCAATTTCCTTCCACCTTTCTTAGAAACCCATCGCTCGTAAGAAACACATTGGCAATTAAAATTGTGAACACCCTGTATAAATAGCGCCGCTAATCGCACCTAACTTAAACCTACTCGGATACAAGCTTAGTCGTACATAATTATACCCGACCTAAACTTAACCGCGTCTAACTATACGTATCGCAAACCTGTCCCTTTGCACCCAAACCAAATTATACCGCCCGAGCGTAGTATCATTAGTATACTATATATTTATATATATATTATATAAACAAAGGGCCGTGCATTGAAATTCTTCTGCGACTGCTTTACCATCAACCCAAAGCACCGAATGCACATACAGCCATCTCATTCGTGACTTCGCAGTTCGTTTCTTTCTTCGAATCAAAATCTCGCCACGTGGGAACCTTGACGTATGACGAAACAATATATATGTATGTATGATATATATATATTAAATAAAGGGCCGTGCTTTGAAATTCTTCTGCGACTGCTTTACCATCAACCTAAAGCACCGAATGCACATACAGCCATCTCATTCGTGACTTCGCAGTTCGTTTCTTTCTTCGAATCAAAATCTCGCCACGTGGGAACCTTGACGTATGACGAAACAATATATATGTATGTATGATATATATATTAAACAAAGGGCCGTGCTTTGAAATTCTTCTGCGACTGCTTTACCATCAACCCAAAGCACCGAATGCACATACAGCCATCTCATTCGTGACTTCGCAGTTCGTTTCTTTCTTCGAATCAAAATCTCGCCACGTGGGAACCTTGAAGTACGACGAAACAACGATTCGCTCGTATGACGTTCGACGAGAGTGGTAAAAAAAAATAACGCAACGTCGTAATTGGAGGAAGCGCGAAACGAGAAGATACGAGAGTAACTTGTTCTCCACCGATCGGGGGACGAATGATGGCAAGAATAATGGTTTCTTGATTTTTGGTATTTCTTTGAAAAGCTTTACGCTAAAGGAGCCAGGCAATAAGATTAGGGCAGATAGATCGAGGTAAATTCGGTTCGAATCTGTTCGATCGTCAAACCGACGGGGATAATTATGCCGATGCTCGCAACAGCAATAAAATTAGTGTTTAGTTAGCAATAAAAAGACTGAGTAATCACGCGACGAAGGTTACACGTTCTTCGTTACGGCAAGTAAACGATCAAAACAACAGTGTCGAATGATATCTGTAATCGTTAATTCGACACGAGCGGATTTGATGTCGACAGTCAACACCTCTAGGAAGCAGCGAACGATTAACAACGAGTATCGACGACCAGATTAAAACATCAACGACAAATCGACGATACTCGCGCCTCTGTCGTTCGATACGTTGTTTTCGTTCGTCGGAAATTAAAAGAAAAAGAAAAAAAAAGAAGAAGAAAGAAGAAGACGTAAATATTTGACGAACCTTCGAGCGTTTTGTAATACTCGGTAATTCTCACAGATAAGGAAAATAATAATTCGAGATAATCGCGCGCAATCACGGATAAAGAGAAACCAGAAGATCGATATCGAAAAGCAATGACGCGCTATTGACAACTCGATCCACGTTTCTCGACGCTTTTCGTCAAGTACGGGACACCGATTGCGTATGATTAAGACGACTCTTACGATAAACGCACACTGAATCACGATGTTCGATTTCCGCGTTTATAGATGCGCGGAGAAATCGTGGGATTGCCAACGAACGGTCGGGGAAACTTTAGAAAAATTTCCCGCCTTAGGAAACCCACGAGATTGCACACCGATACGTACGAAGCCGTAAATCGACAGTTTGTTCTCTGTTTTTCCGTATTCCATCGTCGTAAACTCCCCATATTATTAAAGAAGCTAACCACTTACGAAGCGGCTTATTTTACAAAATTCCGTCGATCGTGTACCCGGTCGATCGTTCTTTCAGAAACATAACGATAGTTCGATGTTATCAGTGATACATGGTAATTGGGATTGCGAAATGGTCGGAAATGTAATTATTATAATTCCCCTGTGAAGGACGCTGTAATAGCAAGTGCGAGATACAAGATCGTTGAAAGAGAAGTTAAACGCATATTTGCGGTACGATTTATTTTTACAATGGAAGATACGCGTATTTTCCTACCACTGTACGAAAAATTCCCATTAACATCCGATAAAATTAGCGTCTTACGCGTCGTTACGAGTACACCGACGTTCCGCCGTATTTATTATTATTTAATTGGAAACGTACGCAAAATTCACGCAAACCGAGTATACCGTGAGATACACGTACGTGCGAATCTACAAAATTTCTACGAGCTGCTTTGTCCTTGTTCAACGAAGGATCGAAGAGATCTACGAACCTACTTGCAGGATCTGTAACGCGGACACGATACGTGTAACCGATTTATCCGCAAGACCGGATGACGTCAAGTTTCGATGCAGAAATATTAACGGTTCTAGAGAAACGCGTGCAAATGTTTTTATCGCGAGGCACTTTCCACACAGGCTACGTAATACAAACAGATCATGCTAGAATTCGGTTGGTAAAAGCGTTGTACACGCTATGAACGAGGTCGTTATCGCGGACGGTAATGCGACTGTCTGACAAGTGACATGATTACCTAGGCCCGGATTATGGCTTTAACTTCACGTCGACTTCGCTAAATATTTACACGGTGCACCTGTCTCGCGATTTTTTCTCGCAAATCAGATTCACTCTACCTGCTACTGTAATCGTGCGTTCTGACGGTGATATAACGCGAATAAACGCGCAACAAAATCGCGATTGCCAAGCGCCTTTCCTCCGCTCCGTAACGTGCACGATAATAATCGGAAAGACCGTAACTTTTGTTCGATACGGCGGAAGAACGTAATACGACTATGGAAAGCGAGTTTTTCGGTAAATTGATTCGAAACGTAACATTGTTAATCGTTCGTGTTTGTCCAGCGAGGCAAAACATCCTTTTTCCTTTACAGGAGGATAGCGTATCGATCGTTTGAGTTTGCCGCGTTTCTAACGAAATATCGTTTATGCGTGTCTTTCGCTGTTGAGAGAAGAACGAACGTTTAATTTTCAAATCGCCGTACACCTTTCTCGTCCTAATGAATGGCCGACGACTTTTCAGATTACAGAGATTAGCTCGCGCAAATATCTCACGCGCAACGAATTTGTAGACGTATCGTTCGTGGCACGGCGAACGAACGATGTTACACGACGGAGAACGTTCACGTGGCAATTTATTCATCTGGTTTGCATGGGAATAAAAGCATTGCGTGTGACGAGCGGGCGAGGATACCCCCGTGAAAACCGGTCCCGCTCGAAATTATCGATGCGAACGCTACGAAACGAAACTTCAGCCGGCGAACCGTACGCAACGTTTGACGAGAGTCGTTTGGTTTTGCTTCGTGTCTATGTTTTTATCCGCTTTGCAACTCGACCGAGCAATTTCGTTCGAGTAAAAGCGATTCACCCGGAGAGCCGACTCTTAAATACCGCGCCTTGCGAAAAGATAAAACGACGCGATTCGATATTCGACGATGGCATCCCGTTATCGATGTCCAAGGACATCGCAGGAAGCATCGATCTTAAAAGACGCGTAACAGTAGAATAACGGGGGAACGCGAACTGGTAAATACCTGGTAACGGAGTCAGGTACGAATATGTTCCACCAGGAAGGCCTCTTCTGTCTGGCTTGCGTGTAAAGTCCATCGATGCTTGCGACCTGTGTCGGAACGCCAGCGATCCCTTTCCTCCTTTTGCGATCGAGTTTCGGCGGCCTGGCGAGGATATGCCACGACTTTCTGCGAGCTTTCTTGCCCTCCACGTCCGCCTGTATTCTCTCGTTCTCCAGCAACTCTTGGTTCTCCTCGAGCAGATCCTGCGACACGTAGAAAACCGAGCACCTTCTGCCACCCTCGCTGGCGCGTCTTTTCTCTTTCTGCGCTTGTTTCGTATTTTCCTTCTCCTCGACCACGCTACCGCGTCTCGCTCTCTGGAACAGACTGTCCCTTCGCGCCTTCAGATCCTCCAGCACGCTGTGCCGTCTGCCTTTATTGTCGCGTAAAATAGCGTTCGAGTCCCTTCTGCCGACAGCGCCGATAAGTTTCGCGAACGACGACTCTTTCTCCACTATCGAAGGGATGGAATTGGTCGAGGCGTACTTGGCGGCCGAGTGGCCGTTGTTCTGTGGCTCGTTGCTGATGTACATCTTGCTTTCCATGCTACGTATCGATCGAGATCTTCGAAACGCGTATCCACGTTTCCACTGTACCGCCGACTAAATCAACAACACCGAGACACCCGCGACCACTATTATACTAGACTACGAAGACGAGGGAAAAACCATCTGGAAACTGTCGCGACACACTGCACACTCGATCAGCCGAGATCCGCGATCATTTTCCCGCTGGTTCGCAAGGGAAATACGGAAGGCATGAGTCGCGTACCGTTAAGGCGCGATCGGCATTATTCCGTTGCCGGTGAAAGCAGCCACGACGGCGTACCGAGTGACCGCCTTTTCACTCCTCGTGAAACGTGCTATCGGCACGAATACGCGCGTATCCAACAAACGCGACCGAACCTATATATATATATATGTATATATATGTATATATCGTATCGACCGGACCTGTCCACAGATACGTGTATACAAGCGGGAACAGCTCAAGCGCGAGATCCACCAACAGATCGTTGACCCAAGAGGATCGTGAGCGCGGAACCAGCCAACGGTGGTCGACCGACTACCTTCCACCTCGCGCGCGCCTTTTGCTCGCACGCATTTGTTTCTCTATTTTCTGGTAAGTCGAGAAGAGAGCTCTCGTTGGAAACTCGTTCGCCGTGTTTCGCAACGTCAACCGAATCAACCTTTGCGTCGTCCTCGAGCCGTCAAAGGTGCTGCGGCGTGCGGCGTACGCTCGTAACAACTTACAACCGAAAGAGAGAGAGAGAGAGAGAGAGAGATATTGTATTTGGAGCAACTCGGGACGAATTCGATAACGGTTCCTCGCAGCGAACAATGCGAATCTCTGTGCCGCAACGGGAACGAAGAGTCTCGTTTCCTCTTGCGAGTGCAACTTCCTAGCGGCTTCGAATCGTTGCAACGATTTCCATGCGGTCCAACTACGATCGAGCTTCGCTGTTCCTAGCGTCTTCTTCTTTCGAAGGTGGAACGTTTCCAGGCGAACGACACGATTTTCCGATAGCGTTCGGCCACGTTGTTCCTCTGTTCTTCGTTCGACACGGTGGCAACGATGGCCAATGGAGAGGCTGGTCCGCTGAGACCGGCGATGTCGGTCACAATCCGCACACTCGTCCTTTCTTGTCGTCGTAACACCGACGTGACGTTGTCGCGATTGCCGACACGTATACAAGCACGGGTCAAACTCGAGATTCGTTTGCTACGAGAGAGAGAGAGAGAGAGAGAAAGAGAGGGAGAGAACACACGCGACACGCGCGATCTTCGGCAAAGTAATACGTAGGTTTGACGAGACGAAATTCGGACCGACGATTCAACAGGATACACGGCGTCTCGTGTTAAGAAAAGAGGGAGAGACGCAGAAACGGCGGAAAAACAGGCGACTTTCTCTCGCCTCTTCTGTTTTTCTCTTGTTTCTTTCCTCGCAACTTTATTGTAATGCGTCTCGATTTTGCGCGCACGTGCGCACCTGATCTGCTTACACTCCACGACGATAGCCGGTTTTCGATAAACCGAGATATCGGGGTACACAGTTGACAGTGGTACACACACGGCGAATCGACAGGCCGTCACGAGAATCGAGTATCGCAGCGACTAAGCGAGAACGAAGCCGACTGCTTGTATTTATACACGTCGAGGCACTCGGCCGAGACTGTCTCTTCGGGCGCATCCCCCACCTCCCGTACCCGAGTACCCAACAAGAAGAACCACGCATCGAAGACGCACGACTTTGCGCTTTTCGTTGATCGTTTACAAACAATCTATTTTTTTTTCTTCTTTTTTTTTCCTTCTCTTAATTCTCTCGATACCGTGTCACGCGCGTACGAAATAATTGCGGGATCGAAGGAAGACGGCGATCGTACGAAACAGCGTACTCGCAAGATGGAGGACTTTAAGGCCCGCCGCACCGTACATGGGAAACGCTGGAACCGGGGCGTGTGTTTCGCGCTAGAACTATCGGTTTGACCAAACGAACAATTCGTAATTCGTCGGTGGTAATTTTCGTAGATTTATTACGACGATGATTCGAGAGGGAATTTCTGTGAAGTGTTTACACGTATCGATAAACGTATACCATTTTAACTTGTAACTCATCAATACGCGTCCATACGGTCGATCGCTCGAACAATGATTCGAGCTTCTTTGTATGTTTTGTTTTCTAAGAATCTGATACGTTCGGAAGTTTTTTCTTTTCTTTTTTATTCGAGCTTGAGGTAGAAAGAATGGATCGTAGATTTCGTTTGAACGAAATCGTTTCGTCGTTTGTAAATGTGTTCGTCAAGGTTTTTAATAGAAAGAATTCAGAAAGAGTTCGGTATTGTCGTTTCCTTTCTTGTCGTCAGAGTGGAAAATGTGTCTCGTAGGCTGACACTTCAAATCGAGACGAAGATTCGCGAAACACGTTAACGACTATAGCGATGTCTTATTTGCAGCTTACTAACGAAGAAAATCGCGATTGAAAATACTTTGCACTACTTAGAATCTATGCGAGGCAATGTGTTCACGAATATATACGTACACATATATAATACGTATGTTCTGTGACTCGTTTTCGCGTTACATTCATACGATTCGTAGTTTTGAATCGTTCGATTAATTGTTTAAACGAACGTTTAATTGTTCATCGAGTAATATATTATCGAGAAGCCCGTGTAAACGAATCAATAATGCGACGAGCCTTAAGTAAATAGTATCAACGTGCCTCGATTCGATATATTTAAAGAATACACAAACACGGACAATTATCGCGTGTAATCGAACGACTACGCATGGAAACTGGTATCGTCGGTGTTGGTAAGAAACAATAAATAATCGTAAATAAGCTCGATTTCCGAAAAATTTCAGGATACTAATGCTACGAATCTCCAGTCTCCATAAATTATCCCAACTAAAAATTACACTTCGCTTTGCATCAAAATTTCTATTTCTTATCGATTTATTCTTATAAATTTCCTATAAATATCTTCGTATTTATGATAAATTTATCGACAAATATCTTAATTCGGACTGTTAAGAAACTAAATGGTGAGCGCTCTTCGTCGAAGAAAATCACCGTGCCTCGTCTAATCGTGAATCCCTGGTAAACGTGAAAATCCTACATACGCGTATACGGCGGAGAATGATCCAATCTTTGGCGAAATAAATTTCTGTCAAGCATATTCGTACGTCGCGTATCTCGAGTGGCGATAAAGATTCTCATTGATAACAGTGACAAAACACCTTCTCGAGTTTTTCCTTCTTTCTCTCTATCTCTCTCTCTGTTTTTGATTAACTGCTTCTCGTAGATCGAGATGCATACAGCGAGGAATAGTCTGATTCTTCTCAGACGAAAACATAGAAAATTATCACGGCAAAACAGCTTTCAAATGATCTAGCAATCGTAACTCATTTCATAATCCACGTCTAACTATTCGTCACGTCTGAATCGACGAGCCTCGGTTACCTAACCGCTCTTGCCGGCGCACAGATTAATTTTGTTGTGGCGCGTTATGGAGTCTGTGCACTCGAAACTGCGTGCAATTAACTGGCTTGTATGTCGGGAAGTTTCCAACGTAGCCTCGTTTATGTTTCAACGAGTTCCATAATAATAATTCGAATCGCTCGCAAGTTCCTAGGAAAATGTTCGTTTTTCGCCAACCACGATTCGAAGAAATAACAATTGACGGTAGAAGCGAAGCAACAAATTCTTCGATCCAATAAAATTCGGGCTACGAGCAAGCTTCGACTATCGAGAATTTATTAAAAAAAAAAAAAAAAATGAGAAATAATAGTTACTGTAGTCGGTATCATCGATTCGTATTATCTTTACGAGACGAAACGATTCAAGTAAAAGTTCGTTCTAGCTTCCAATTTATAATTCTACTTATAAATACTATGACGAATATCTCGCTTCAGATATTTCGAATCTTCTACGTATCCTGTGTAGTTTCGTAATTTCAATTTCCCGCGGCAACGGCGTAAACATCAGCGGTCTAATTCTAGCCCTTTCCTTTACACGGAAACTTCAGCCTCTACGACACCGTCCAAACCAAATTCTATTATGCAAACCGCGATATATTTCGTTCGTATGATTCACGATCGTGTCGCGAGACACTTTTTCGTCGCGATACGACTTTGACCCAGTTCCTGGAAACGACCGGATCAGTCGAACTTTAAACTGCGCCACGATCCAGAACTACGACCGTACCATTTACGTAAATTCGCTTTATACCGATCAAACATACACCATCGGTTGTCTCGCCACGTTTTCGCGAATGTTCAGAATTAGTCGAATCACGGGGAAAATTAGCGAATTTCAAGTTAAAACGAAGAATTCGCAATCATTGGCGAAAATATACATTTACCGTGCCATTTCAGCGACTAGAATTTTTCTTCTTACATTCGACGATTCTTCGTACGTCGTTCTTGCTTTGATTTCTTTGTCGCCAGTGTTAGATTTTAGTCGTGGATAATTCTAACGTTATACACGTATATGAACGTGCCTGTTTTCGTGTTTAGTGTTTAGAGTTCGCTTCGAGAAACTCGGCTGACCGAGTGAGATTATGGTCGTCCGCAGAGGGACAGAGAAAAAGAGAGAGAGAGAGAGAGTTAATTGGCTGAATCGAATTAAGAGCCAGCCGGTATTTTCATCGTTGCAATTCTCTAATTAGCCGCGTACGAATCGACCAATTGTTTCCACCGGTTTGCCTCTCGTTAATCCGACGAGTCTGCGTCCGAGACAGCAGTCGCAAGATTTCGTACAAAATCGCCTTCTGCGAGATCAGACGCGCTCCGATATAGGCGAAAACGGTGAATCAATAGCCGACACGACGCACCTGAAATATTCCTCGACGAGTGCACCGTCTTACAGAGATGTCGGAAATCGACGAACATTTTCGATCGGACTGACTTCGATCGAAACGATAACGTCGCTAAACTCGCTAATTTCCGCCAATTAATCGAGCCAACATAAACAACGTCTAATTTCTAATAATAACGACGATAAACACGCGGCGGATTCCTATAGAAAATTTCCGCGAGCACGAGCAAAAGAAGCGCAATCGTAACGAGTTACAGCTTTGGCCATTCCGTATATTTTTGCACACTATACGCATTCTGTACGCCTCTTGTATCGTCGAATTTCGCACAAATGCATAAAAATCCGCAACCTGCTAATACCGCCAATAGAATGGCAGTATTCCGTGACGAAACGCAAGAAGATATCTGGCCTATTGGCAAATGCAAAGGAAAATTCTCTGAAACGCGAAAGATCGCTATAGCCTGATAATCAGAATATCACGATAAAAACGACGAGCCATCGGTATTCAACAACTTACGATAACAAAGATCTCGGAGGAAAATTATTCTCGAACATGGCGAAGAAAGAGAGTAGAAAAATTGGCTCGTTTCGCCGAGAGCGATTTCAAAGGAAACGGTGGTTCTATGCATCGAGGAAAAGACCAGCGTCTCCGCTAACGACCTTATCAGTCAACTGCTTATCACCGACCTCACGTAGCCGGGGACAGGTTTATGACTCGACTACTGGAATCGCGGACAAGTCTGTCTCCGTTAGCTCAAACGGTTCCCCTTTTCTTCGTACCACTTCGACTCTTTCCTCCGGCGTTTCTCGTTTCGCGGACAGCCACAACGGCAGGAACAAAGCGAGCAAGAGCGGTGCAAACAGAGGCACGATTTTCGTCACTACGAGTCGAACGTAGGTAGCGTTGCCGCTGTTTCGTGATCGCAGAACGAGATTCGAGGCACGCGTGTCGCCGGGCAAACAGCCCTGATTCGATTCCATGCGAGTTTCTTCGACGTCGACGCCGCGTGGAATCGTCGAAAGGCCAGGCCGATGTGCAAATAATCTTGTTTCGTGTCTTTGGGGTTTCGTCGTTTCGTTTAGCATTAGATAAATGTTCACGTTCGGATCACTAAGAAGAACAGTAGCTGATCCGATATACGATTACAGGTAGCTACGATCGAAAAAGTGACGCAAATTTCTGACGAGCGGAGTGTTGTACTTTACATAAAATACCGGCTTGTAACGAAAATTCGCTCTGCTTTCGTTTCTATTCTCAAGCGAAGAGCGCAGGATAAATACGCGTGTAACGGCGGTAAAAAAAGAGTTTAAAATTGATCGCTGCGAACTTTAGGATGAAAAGTTGCTTGCCACATTGCTAACAGATCATCTATTCTCGAGTATAACAGGTACATTGTGCTTATTCGTTCAATGTATTTCGTAAAATTATTCATTTCTTTACTATTATTTATTTACGCACGGCTGACACACTCTGATACAAAGAAACAAAGATGTACGATAATATAAATGAAGAAATAATTGCGATTGGTAATGACAACAGGTCGTAAACGATGCGGAAGTATCGGTCAATTACTTGCCTACTGCATTTCTAAATTTTTCTTGACAGCACGCGATCCGCGAAACAGGTCTAATCGATGGGCGAGTAAATTAGCATGTTTGCAAACGCGATCGACGTAACTGATAGCAGCAAATTATAACGTCTTTTTACATTTGTTATTTCAATCGACGTTTAAGTTTCCCATAAAGAAATATAAACATCGGCAGTCGTTTAATTAGGCCCTAAACGCTCGATCGGTAGACTGTACGATCCGGTTTGATTCTAACGCGTTTAGGATAAACGATTATGCAGGCGATTCGCGCGATTCCGCGATTACCACTAGTTACATCGAGTTGTTCTATCGGGAACGACACGCGATATCGACCGTACAGTCGCTCAGCAAATTGCTTGTGCACGATAATGCTCGCAGAAATAACTAAAACACCGTTCTCGTTGTACCGACGTGAAAATAAAATTCAACGAGAGAATCGCGTTTCGCAACAGCCGAACGTATATAACCGAGAGAGAGAGAGAGAGAGAGAAAGAGAAAAAAAGAGAATACGGATCAAAATTCGACTATCCTCGATTTAACTCCGGCCAATTTCCAGCTGAAAACCATCTCTTAGCGATCATGAAAATTACCGGTTACCCGAATGACCCTGCGTGACGAGTGTTGGGACTCGAGCATACGATAATTCACGGAAATATCCCACCGTTTGTAGCAGACTTTTATAAACGTATTACGTGTGCTATATCTGGGACATTTTGGAATTTCGCTGGCACGATTATGAGGCAGGTCTATCGATCGTGCTTATATCGGTAAAATTTAGAAGAGTATAGGATATTCAGTGCGAGTCCATATTTCGCAGAGATCACAAAAATATTTAGATCCGTCGATTACTTGTTACAGTAATCGGCCTCGATGTTCATTATTATTGCGTTAAGAAGCATTCAAGTACTTACGGTTTAAGTATTAAGTATTAAATTAGTACTAAGTACTAAGCACTGAGCACTAAGCACTAAGCACTAAGTATTTACTAAGTACCAAGTATTAGGACACATACTCGTTACACTTACTGAGAATCTCGAGTAAATTTTAATTCGCGTACATACGATGTGATGCAAAATTACGGATTTATAATAGAGCAACTAGAAAATGAAATTAGTGGGAAACATCCAATTTATACCGTGCGATATTTGGTACACATATTGCATTATACATTCTATATATAATCTACATAAACGAAAATGACAGCGTAGTTACAATATAGATTTTAACGGAGATTTAATTTAGACAGTGTAAATTTTCGAAAGCTGTAAATATCAAAAAATATTCGTTCTGGCTTAAACCAGCCTACAGAGATTAAATACTATGCAACATTATCGTACAACGAACGAACCATTACAATCTTGCGAGTAGTATTCAGGCCTAGTCGAGCTACTATCTTTGATCTGAATTTGTAAGTACACGTGGGACTTAGTCCCATCGCTGGAATCGATGGAAGGGACCCACGTTTGATCGACATTGAAGGACGTCGAGAATTTTGTTACGCAAACGTATCTATATATATAAATGAAATTTTCTTGGACGAAGAAAAGTCGGGTCGAGATAATTGTTAGGCTGAAACGCAGAAATCGAGCGGACGTTCGGTACGCAACTTTCACTCGCGTCTCGGCGCGTACCGAACAAAAACGACTAGTCGCACGAACGTTTGCCCAATCTGGCCTGCGATTGTTTCTGTAAGATACGATTTATACGAGACACGAGGTTTCTCAGGAGGAGATTTCACGAGAATCAAAGCGACCAGATGATCCGGGGTCGAGAGGTTATCTTGGTGGCGAGATATTGATAAACGAATTACGGTTGTTTCAGTTGATATCGTGACGAAGGTACTGTTTTCAAGCTTGTTGCGACGAAAAGAAACTATTTGATGATATTTCGTCCGATCGTTGAAAATAATAGGACGAAATTTGGGTCGAGACGATTTTTCCACTTTCGAAATTTTCAGTAACAGAGTGAAATGTATTATATTTAGTTAGTATAGAATTCTGGCTAATTTTTTAGCTAGATTAATCTTTAATTAATTTTCAATAGCGTTTTCTTCCAACATTTGAAATAATTTGTTCTATTAACGATAGAGAAAAATGTAACATATTATTAATATAAATTTATAATTGCCTATTAACTACACTAGTGTATATTTATCGTATCAAATTTTAATCAGCACATTTTTCTCGCAGTGCTACGAGCCTAATAGAAAATTATCTTTCGAAGCTATTTGAAGTCGATTATGCGAAATTAATAAGACGAACTATTCCGCATGACTAAAGCAAAGAACGTTAGGAAATCTTTTATCATTAAAATCACCTGCGTATCACGACAAGATCTACAATCCACGTTCAATCTCATTTACAAACTTGCTATACTTAGTATCAGGAAACAGCAGTAATCCATTGTCTATTATTGCGGACGTTACGTAGAAAACTTCGTGAAAACGTCAGAATGCCCACAGTCGAAACCAGACTTCCTTTCATCCATCCACTGAAATTTGAAAAATCATCTAGCACAAATATATCGTGTAGATTCAGGCTCGAAAGTAACACGCTGCGAGA
Source organism: Bombus waltoni (assembly GCA_014737395.1). Classification (NCBI taxonomy): domain Eukaryota; kingdom Metazoa; phylum Arthropoda; class Insecta; order Hymenoptera; family Apidae; genus Bombus; species Bombus waltoni. Next base: position 1,133,121 of record JACXII010000013.1, read on the forward strand.
AACAAAATAAAAGTCGTTCATAAAACGTTTCTCGAAATCGAAAGTTCGGATATTTCGCGTTTCGACCAACTCCTGCGTCTCTCTTTTTCGTCACGAGAATTTTTGTTCACACGTTCCATAACATCGATGGCCAACGATAAATGTCAGAGATAAAAGAAACGTTTCGTCCGAAAGAAACTCGGTTTCAAAGAAATATAGTTTTTTTTTTTTTTTTTTTTTGAAGCGAGGTAGAGTAACCGAAGGAAATTTATTCGAAGGAAGCTGCAGTGACGAGGAATTAAACAGAATCCTTGTTTTTCTCTAATTAACCCGCTGTAAGGAAACTAGGTCGGTTGGTGACTTAAGTGAAATGGCCTTCCACAATTTCTCTCTCTTTCAGCTTCTTATTATTATTTCGGACAAGCTTCAAACTATCGACTATTGACTTTACGAACAAACGAATAGTTGTACTATAGCGGTAGGAATAATAAGAGACAGATATATTACATCTCTGTCCAATTTGTTGAAAACAGTAAAAATGATCAAACTTGAAATTCGAATAAAAATTGTTCGCTTTGCTACCGCAAAAGGGGCGAAAAGTACTTGTTCAAACAGGATATTAAATTGAAATTACTAGAAAGCAGCGAAAGACGCTGGATATTAAAAGACACCGAAGCAATTAAAAGCAGAGAACGCGTCAAAGTAATTAATCGAAGAAAAAGCGGTATTTTCATTGAATTTCCGATGCCGTGGTCCTCTTCTGCATCTTCTACGCGCGACATATAACACGTACGACAGAAAATATCCTTATTCGTCGAATCGAAGTTAAACCGCGTTGATTGTAATGACCCGACGATGACCCGCGTCGAGCACAGAAAAGGCATTAATCAAAGAGCGCGCGTTGGCCAATCGTTTTCGTGGATCGTCGTCCGAACCAATCGATAGTTTAATCTTTATTTACGGCTAACGTGAATAGAAGCTTAACTGGTTTTCTGTCACGTGACGTTTGCGAGGCTTCTCGGAAAGAGATCGACGTCTAGCGCGTAAATTCACAGTGATAAGCCATGAAAAAAATAATTTCGAAGCGGTGGTTGTAGCGCGAAAGATAAGCCGGCTCGGCAAGGCTGTTGCGAGATGAATTCGAACAGAAGATGTTGTACGTGACCAACCGCACATCCTCGCACGACGTTCTGAAAGATCAAACTCTTCCTGCCGGGATATCTTTTTACGCGACGATATAACACTCTGTTCCCGCTCACGCGATCTGTTTTGCATCTGGATGAGCCTGTGGTTTACGAAAATCGACCAAGAACTGCTTCATTCCGATGAAACTCGAAGCTGGATCGATCGCGTACGTCGTTTCTCGCTTTTCCTTTCAACTTCCGTTAGTTGGGAATGCGATTCGTGGTTCCCTTCAATCCACGCGTATTTATTATTTTTAAGAAAAGCGATCGACCAATCTCTGCACGTATGACGTTACGTATACGCGTAGAGCCATGTTGGAAGCAAAATCCATCAACTCTATGGATTAAAACGCATAGAAGAACGACACTTGCAAATATCGTGTTTGAAAATTTCCCTTGGAACTTTCAATCATTTATACCTCCTCCTTGAATACAAATCTTGGACCTGGATAATGTGAAATTGACGTAACTTTAGAAAAGTTAATCGATGTCAATCTGCGATTTTATAATCGTTCAGGCGTGAAAAGGGCTTAAGGCGATTCGAGCTCGGCAAGCTCTTTCGCGAAAGATCCCGAATTGACAGCTGATAAATGGACGAATTTTGAATATTTTGGCGTTGAGAATTTTCTCGTCCGTAGACACGTACCTCTGCGATTTTGCGTGAAAATAGATTCGATTTAATCAAGCGTGGTGCAGGCTTAAGCAAGCTCCTTTCCCAGCGCGGGCATAAAACCGAGAACGAAGGTTTACCAAGGTTCATTAAGCACCGTTTCTACACGAACGACATTCTCGTTTCTGGCAATAAACGTCGACTAGAAACCGTTCAGGGAACAGCTGTCTAGAAATTTCGCTGTTTATTCGAAATTCTAGCGGCATGGGCCGAGCGACGAGGATCGACGTGGCAACGTTACGGTAAATTTACCGTGTAACCGGCAATGGGAAAACTCGCGATCATAAAAGTGACGTTGACGGCTATCCTACTTGCAGAATAAACTAGTCCACGTAGGAACTCGACTGGACACAAAGTATTATCCAGCGTTGGTAATTGTTCCAGACGCTTCGAAACCTGATGGACGTTCATTTCGAAACTCAGATTTATGACACGTACCATTACAGTAAGCTTGTAATAAAGATCGTATCAATCATTCTGTCAGGTGTATAAAAAGATCCTTGTGATTTTAGTTTAACACCATGCCCGCTGTTACGGACGAATTGGTATTCTTATTTTTAGAAATTGAAACGTTTTCAATCATCACTGCCGTATTCTCTTCTCATTCTCGTACATAAGAGAAGATTTTTCCATTAAAAAAAAAAGAAAAAGAAGTGAAACTACCCTATGTTTTTTTTTTTTTTAATATCGTTATAACTCGTTCTTTTTACGTCGATGGAGATATAATCGAGATTTTAAATTGCGAAGATTTTTTTGAAGCATAATATCATACAGTTTGAGGATACGGGAAGAAAGGTACTTAATAATATTGTTTGAAAGACAGCAAGGTGATTTCAGTATTTTACGAAGAAAATATGCTTTCGAAAGTTTCATTACGCTAGTGGATTCTTTATTTAATACCAACGAGCTTCAAACTTATTTCAATCATTTCCGTATTTACTATTTATATTTCATACCGATAATGTATCAGAGTCGGCCCAAACATAGTGCTACGCTTCCCGTGAAGTTTTTCCTGTATCTACACGACTATCGGCTTGATGAAGAATGCATTTGATCTACTTTTCCATTGAATCGGAACCGGCGTAGCGCATTTTCGTCGGACGTTCGTTCCTAACTGGCCAATAAATTTCGAGGAAATGATCGGAAGATGGGAAAATCGACGTAGAAAACCAAGTGGAATCGTGAGTTCAAGTGAAACGAAGATTTATCGCCTCATGGAACGATAAAGCGTCAGTTGGTCGTGCGATATGTGTGCGTGTAGGCAGATGTTACTGCGAAGTTTCACGAGTGAAGTTTCGTTGCGAGTGGAATAAGCGGCGTGTGAAAGAAAGAAAGAAAGAGGAGGAAAAGGTGCATCGAACGACGATCGAACCCGATCGAAAGCCGATCGATCCGTTGCGCAATTAGACACGGTGGTGGTTGCACGAACACGGTGAAAGTCGTCGACCGATAAAAACGAAATTGTTTCATCCTGTAATATCTCTCGGCTTTGGAACGTGACACGATACATTCGAATTAAACTGCACGAACTCGCGACACGCGATGAATCACGATCAGCTTTTATGATACTGGAACCGTCAGAATGATCGAAATAATCTCGTCATTTGTACGACTTTTAAATTGCCGAAGCAGCGGCGAAAACGACCAATTTACGATCCCATGTAGATTTTCCGAGTTTCCCAATGATATTGCAATGCGATTTTTTAATACGATAAGTAACTCGTTTATGGTCTTTTTAATGCGATAAGTGACTAGTTTATGGTCTTCCAGAGAAATTAAAAACACGATTTAAGGCGGTATTTTCTTTCAAGATTTAAATAAATTTTTAGAATAGTATATAGATAGAACGTGGTTTTCTCCCCTGCGTTATACAGCTTTTCATATATCTTTGTGTTGAATTCTTTGATACGAGTCTTACGTTTTATCTGTTATATATATATATATATATATTAAATATATATTAACTTTCTTTATTTCACAGAAACAATTTTATATACTTAACCCCTTTTTCTTCGAGAATATTGAAAATTACATAAATTATATTAATTAACCCTGATACAAAAGGTACGAAATTATTATATATATATAATGGAAAAATAAAAATTAATTTTATCACGATTATCGAAACTGCCGATAGACACTTAAGGATAACAATGATTTAAAGTTTGAAGTATTTTTATCTGACGAGTCAATTGGAGATTAATTTGAGCGCACGTGATGATGGTGCAAGATGCATAGCGGCTAGAATAATCGAACAATTAGTCTTCGTTCTCTTTCGTCAGAATCTTTTAGACTCTTTTATTCTTAGTTGGAGAGAGCAAAGAAACAAGCTGCTACTTTCTTATCTAAATTTAATCGAACGATGTTTCAAGTGGCTGGTTGCTCGGCCGAAAATTAGTCTTGCCTTCGGTTCGATCTTGATCCAGACATTAATCGTACTACGTATGTCGAATATAATTTTTCTTGGAAAGTTATCGGAAATTTCTTAGACCGATGAGATTCGTTCGATTAAGACCGTTTCCACTAATGGCATTATATCATCGATCATCTTAATTACATCGATTCTAATCTTCACGAACACAGATATAATAGGATTTGCGTCTAATAAAAATGACACGACGCATTGTGGAAGACAAACAGCTCTTAGATAAGTCAATTATTGCATTCGCAATCTAGACAATTGAAATCGTCGATTTCAGTTGGTTAAAGACTCCAATTCTATACGACGAGATCCACGAAGAAGTCGAGGCGACGGAGAACTCGGAAGAAAAAACAGATCGTCGATCAAGATGTTAAGAGTTGCGAAGGTTATCGTGAAATAATTAAGAAAATTAATCTTTCAGGCTGAAATATCTCTGTTATCGAGTATATGTACAAGCTTCGAAGCGAAACTTTGCGCTTATTGGTATCAACCGCAGCCTACCATGAATCTTCCTCTTTTATCGCGGCTCAAACAGCAGAAGCTTCCATTGAACGGGAGCGCGATGCAATAAGAAAAAAAAAAAAAAAAGGAAAGAAGATAAAAGAGTGAGAAAAACCTCGGGAAGATCATGTATCGAGCAAACAACAATCGCGAAAGGATTAAGGATGCGATTCACGGTAAACTCTAGGCGGAAAGCTGATAATCCTTTGGATCGTAACGACCGATCGATCGATCGAGCCATCGTTATCGCGTATCTCGCGCGATCTTACAGATGTTTTCAGTAATCGTCCAAAAAAAGAAAAAAAGAACTTACTAAGAACCTATGGCACCGAGCAAGCGAAAACAAGAACACGTGTTTTAATTCGGCGAATTCGATGCCGAAATAGATCATGGATCGGGTTAATCGTCGTCAGTAATTAATATCGTTGTCAGTGGCAATATCGTCGATCGATTACGAATCGTATCAAGTAAACGAACTGTCCGGAACAGCTGTGTAAAAATAGACATCGAATGTTACGTGTTTTTAAGAATTTCTTTGGAGATTGCGTTCGTTTGTGTCACTTTCTTGGAATGAACGGACTTACGGGAGTAATTTGTTTGTTTAAGAAAATCGACAATAACGGTTATTTAAAAACCAATTTCTGAAAAATCTATCCCTGCCATTGGTAAATGCGAATATTATTAAATGCGCATATTATTAAAAAGAAGATAGTTTTACTAGGAAGAAGAAAAAACTGTGATCCTAAAAGATTTAATAATGGACAAAAAAGAATTTTCCTATAGCCCAATAAAAATTCAATCTCGAATGGATGGATCGATCGTGCGTCATCGAACAGCTTGAAAACGAATTAGCTTGTTATACAACGTGTACCATAATAAGAAGGCCCTTTAAATTCTTTCCTGTCGAATTTTTATGCTGGGTCACAGACACCTTATAAATTATAATAGCGTGACGCGTCCGTTTCAACATAGAATTTGACGTGTTTCCTCGGACAGGTTTGCACACGTTCACTATTCAGGGCCTTCCCCTTATTTGTCTAACGCCATTATCCAATACGTAGTATCGATTCATACAACGTAAACACGCATTGAGATGCATACGTTGTACCATAAATAAGAGAGCGCCAGACGCGTGCAAAACGTTATACGTATCTTTTTCATCAAGCGCGGAATAAATTAATAAAAATATATTATTCGGCGTGGATGCGGTTAATCGTTTTGTTTTCACGATACCGTCTCTTGTCACAAACTTGTCGTAGAATTATACGTAGATGGCTCCATTCTCAAATAACTTTTACAGGTTTTTAAATAGCAAAGTGTTTGCTGTACGTTTCACGATAGCCAAAAGACTCGCAGATGAATGGTTCGTGGTTTTTAAATAGCAAAGTGTTTGCTGTACGTTTCAAGATAGCGAAAAGACTCGCGGATGAATGGTTCGTGGTTTTTAAATAATTTAGAGACGAAAGTAGGATGTTAAGCGACGTAGATCCATTTGAAGATCCCAATTGGCTCATTCTAATTTTACTTGTACTAATTTATCGTACGACTATTCACGATCAATCAATTTACCGATCAACCTGATGATTTTTCGTTATTAACGTACGATATTTCTCAGCACCGAGGAGCTGACATCATTTGCTTGAAATCTGATAAAATCGCCCAGCTCGACAGTCGTTGAGATGACAGAAAGTTCGAAAATTCTTATAATCCGTCGAAAATCTTAAGTACGCGCAGATAAAAGATTACAGTAGTAGACAGTGGAATTTAGAATATCGCAGGACGTCACTCTCTTGATCATTAAAAAATATTTAATCCGACCAATACGTACCGTTAGTCTAAGAATAAAGAAGACGTGGAAAAATCGCTATCGCGCGAAGAGGATTATAAAAATATGTTGATTCACCTTTGTTTGTTCTACATTTAATATTTCCCACGTTTAATCGATAAATCCATGATCGATCGAAGAACTGTGCATTTATTTATTTATCTGATCCACGATCTTTTATGATGCTTAGCGGCGGTGACTAACAAAATACGTGAGAAGAATATACAAAGAGAAAACAAAGTGTAAACTACGATAAAACGGGATATAAACGTAAATAACGATATCTATACAATTATATGATTCATATTCCACAACAATCTCGAAACGTGTATAATGTAAGCTTTTCACCAATGAAAGAAATAAAAGCAAAGATAATCGTATATTAAATTAATCGAGTATTACGAAGAGAAAGAAGAATCAATTTCGAGATGTTTCTTCGTAGCCATCAAGTAGCACGCGCTCGTGCCTCTGAGTTATACTAATTCCTCTGATGCAGTCGGCTTTAACCGTTGATTATATTCCAGTGGAATTACCGGATCCGAATACACGACGATAACGTATTCACACGCGTGCGTTTCGACACAAGTGAATCACGTGTCGTGACTCAGTACTCGCGAATGTTTCCCAGCAGATGCGAATTCGTATCCAGAACCTGTTCTTTTATCATTTCAGCTTCTGTTCGAGTAACTTCGTAAAGCCCCTTTTTCCTTGGCACACGAACATCGTTCTTGCGAACAACTTGCCAGAAACAGGATGTACTTAAATTCGACTTAAACTGTTCTTTTTATTAAAAAAAAAAAAAGAAAGAAAGAATAATACATCTTCCTCTCTCTCTTTCCTTTTTTTATTATTATTAATCTTTAACCAGCGTGTTGCGAGCGAGATTATTTACGACCAAACTATAAATAAGGAATTAATCGACGAAGAGCTGATTCGATAAAATTGATCTCTCAGTTTGAGAATAAAGATGGAAAACCTAACAATTGCACGCGAAGCGGATGACGTATTATTCTCTTTTTTCTTCTTCTTCTTTCTTGTTAAGAGTTTTACTTTCTTCGAAGAGAACTTTCTTTTTTCTTCGAAGAAGAAATCCTCGTTCGAAAGGAAGCGACACTTTTCTCCACGGAATAAATGAACAAATATCCTTCAATTTCGTCCTTTTTATATTCACGAGGTCCAATTCAATTCTACGCGGAGACGAGGGAGTAGTGATTAAACGGGTTAGCCAGAAACGCGATCGAATTAAAAGAAATCGGTACTCGAGATAAAATTAATCTCGCCGCTTAAAATTAAAAGGAAAATATAGGCATTAAAATTGCAACGCTCTATTCTGAACGTTTCAATTGAACCATTACGCCAATTGTTGATCGTTCACTGTTTATCTCAATTGCGATCGACGATTGTCGTTTCGCTTCCCGCCAAGTCCCCTCATTATATAATTCGCCGCGCGTTTCGTCTTGTCTCCATGCGTCGTGTATTATTATATCGTGTCCGAAAAGAATCGAAAATAGAAAAAAAGGCGAACCGAGAGAAAAGGAGGGCAGAGAAAGAGAGAGAGAGAGAGAGAGAGAGAGAGAGAGAGGAAGAGGAAAGAAAGTGGCCGTTGTTCAACCTCGTTTTCGCTCGGTGCTTCTGCGTAAAGGTATCTCAATGGCGGAGAACAGAAGAGAGAAAAGACGAAAAATAAAAAGTACCACGGACGAGACTTTTCTACGGTGCTTGCAACGAAGGATTCCTCGTATAATGGAATGTCAAGTTGCATACGGCCACAAAAAAAAAAAAAAAAAGAAAAATAAAGCCACTACGAAAAATAGTTGTGCACTGCATTACCAGAGAACAAGACATCGTCTTTTTTGTTCGTTCCCTGTCTTCTTTTTTTCCTTTCTTTTTTCTTCAGTTTCTACGTTCTCCTCCCTGTGCTCTTCTAGTTCTTCCGTCGAGGAATGCAATGTCTTGTGGATCGTAAAAAGCATAACGATAAGATGGAAAGGTTAAGGTATTGGGAATATAGAGTGGCTTGTTAAGTGAAGTGGAAAAGATACTCGAAGACGAGAAGTATGCAACGCGCGTTGGTATGTGGATAAACGATCGTTTGTAGTTATCAGGGACGGCTGAGGGGATAAGTGGTCGAAATTTATCACCAGGATTCGAGGAAATAAAACGGAAAACCGGTGGCCGTGACACTCTTCGTGCGCTCTAATTGTGCGGCTTTTTTCCGAGCTCCGAGTTTCGAAAAAGCTCGCGGCGAGGAAAGAAGAAACGACGTTCGAGTATTCGGACCTCGAAGTTTCAGAATTTTCAAATTACCAGACCTTCGTGTCACCGTATTTTCAAACGTACGAATCCTAGAATTTCTGCGTTCTCGAATATTCAAATTCTCCTCCGGAATTGTTTAATTCTTCGACTTCCAAACGCGCGAACACGTACCGATCTTCGAGTTTTTCGATTTCCAAGATTCCAAAAGTCACGAGTATTCTCGCAGCTCTGAACTTTCGTCTTCTACCGGCCTGTACTCCGAATGTCTTATACCCGAGTGCTTCCAGTTTCATAAATCAAATATACCGGCCAGCTTTCACTTTATTCGAAGTCCCCTTGCCATTTCTCAGACCTTCGTCTCGCTGAATCGTTCACAACGTCACGATGCACCGAAGGAGCGCGATAATAACGGACAAATCAGTGTGCTCCATTGTCGCAATTAAAATCCCATTTGCCTGGAATTAAAACAGAAAGATCGACTGTGTAAGAAGCATCTCGAGCTTCCTGTATCCTTGTTCCAGTATCAAAGCGATTATTCTTGCACGGAAGCACAGTTGCATTGTGCTCGTCAACGATGTATCTGTACCGAATTATCAACGTGGCCTGGATTCCTTGCCAATTATTATTGATCGATTGTTAATAAAAAAAAAAAAAAACAATGGTAGGAAAACTGAACAAGATGTAAAAGGGGAAAGTGTTGGCAACTTTCTTGAGGTTCGTAACCGTTTGATTAATACACGACAGTAATCATTGCCACGAGAAGTTTCAACGACTTCAGCATTCTAAAATTAAGCCCTGAATGCGTTACGTGTGGTGAGAGTGGAAATATTTTTGATCGATCTAACGACAGATTTACTTGTCGCGCGTGTGCGTGACGTGGCTGCTATGCTGTTGCATTTCGAAACGAAAATTTCTATCTTTCGTAACAGGGTGTACCATTTTTCAACAGTCCATTTAACGTCGGATCGAATAGCGAGTGAAAAATCGGCATTTGGTGTTAATACAGGAACTGTTGGAGTATTTTTTAGAGAAACTTAGAATCTGAGGAGCTTGGGAGCTTGGAATTTCGGAATCTCAGAGTCGTAACGGCTTAGCGTTTTAGCTCGGAAACTTGGAATTTTAGAATCTTCGAATTTTGGAGTTTTGGAATCCTTAGAATCTTCGAACCCTGAAATTTGAGAATTTTCGTCCTGAGAATGTTAGGATCTCGGAATCTTAGAATCCCGAACCTTTGAGAATCTCGGAATCTTTAAGATCTTCGAATCTTCGAATTTTGGAATTTTATTACCTTGGAATCTCAGAACCTGAACATTTGAGAATCTCAGAATTCCTTAGAACCTTCGACTTTGAAAATTTGAGAATTTTAGATCACCTAGAATCTTTTAGATTTTCTTCGGAAATGTATATTTTATTTATTATAATTTATTGATTTATTAATGACTGCTTGTAAAGTATGATATATGGATAAAGACTCGTTCCTTGGTAACCACGTTCTTTCTAAATATATTTACAAACTACCAGTTCTTTTATTTATGAAAACTGCTTCTTTTATTTGTGAAAACTACTTCTTTTATTTACGGAAGGTGAATTTCGCCTTTCGACGATTGAGTTCGTTACTCCATCGAGTCCTTAGTCTGTAAATTAAATTCGAAACGTGCAGAGTCGTCTGTTTCACGTGCAAATAGCGTTTAACTGCGAAAAGCAGTTACCGAAGACGATCGAGGTCAGACTCGACTCTTGTTCGAATCAAACCTACGAACCGTTCTAATAAAAATAACAAGAGAAAAAGAATCGCGCTTGCGGTGTTAAATTTACATCACAGGCCACGCACTTGTGATTAAATAACGGTAAAGTTCCCGTGAAAATTCATAAAAAATCCTATCAAGTTTGTTTGCAGTTTCGCGCCGGTATTTCTAAAGAATCGCCGCCGCTCGTCAAAGACGAATTTCACTCGAGGAGCTTGGCGTCTGGAAACTTTCTTTATGTGCATAGAAACGGAGAATCTCTCTTCCCTCTTCTTTCTTCTTTCCTTGCCACACGACTCGCACGATGAAAACGCAAATTTAAACTACTACGACGTTCCGTAGCTTGGAAGCTACGCGCGTATTTACACGGTCGACCAACGACAAATTTTCCAGTTTCCAAATTATAGTTGCAGGTACTCGGATATATCGAATTTTGTCAATTTCATTATTAAACTTGAAAATATCGCCGCAAACATCGAAAGTAATTTCAGTTACCTCCGTGGATCTTTGACCAAAGAAATATTCAAAGTGGCAGAACGTTAATGTGTTCTCGTTTCGCTTCGTCGATTATACGTAATGGTTCACAAAATTTGTCCCTCGTATAATAGCGTATATCGTTTGAGTTTTACTTCGTTTATCGACCATTGTGGCACAGTAGTTTGCGTTTCAAACGTGTCCGTGTGTTTTATTAGCTCCTTCCTCTATTCGACCGAGTAAATTCCAATTATAGTAATTACATATAGTACATTATTACATATAGTAAATTCCGGCTATCGAGACAAATCACGACGTAATTGAAAAGCTGCGAAGTGGCGCGAACGCGACAGAATTAGCAAAAATCCACGGTGCCGAGGAAGCCAAAGTCACAGACGTTAGAAAACGCAAACTTGATGATTTATTTGCCTGAGAAACCTTAAATGTACCGATGCAACGAAATGATTTAATAAACAATTAAATCCTTATTGTTGACGATGTTATACGACTGGAAACAACAAACGAGAACGATAACGAAGAGGCGTTTCTCGCGTCGAAGAATTCGCGGCATTCGGAAAAGAGGCTCGATGATTCGAAGTGCAAAAAGAATGCAGCTCGATGTAGTTACATTGAAAGAATTACGCGACGTAGCAGCCGAGAAGATACAGCCACGAATATTTAAAGGGACGGTCGATCAATCGTAATCTGTATTCGCGTAAACGAAAGTTCATATCGGAAAAGCGATTGTTCTATCATCCGAGGATTCCATTGTGCAGACAGTTTTGCCTTCCAATTATAAGGCAGGCTCTGCTATGCCCAACTAATTTACCGGTATAGCGTGATAATAATTTATTTAACTTCCAAATGGAAGTGTAAAATCGCGATCAATTAGAATTATTCCACTTCCGAGCAAACATAATTTTCATTATGGGAGATTAATCGTTGTGCCGAAATGTCAAAGCGATTCTAATTTGCGAGCCGTGTGAATGAAGCCGGCGAACACGTTCAGAACGGTACGTTGCACCGATTTTCAGCAGGATATTTGCATCGCGAAACAATTATGCTCTTATAATTACAAATATAATGAAACCCGTGCAACCTAATGAATATTCAAGTCGATTATCCTGTGCAGAACGTTTAAACCGAGAGTCGCGAACGTCGCTTCAGCGACCGACTCCTGGCATCGTGAAAAGATCGTTCAACTGCTAATTTAACTCGTCGACGCGAACGTCTATCTATCTCGCTTTTCTTTCTTTTTCTTTCTTTTCTTGCGGTATTTTGATCAACTCCGCGCGAACAAGAATATTCTGATTATAATATCGTAATAAATTCTACACGGTTCAATTCGTCGAAATTCTTCCGTTAATCTCGCGAATTAACGTGCAACGTCTTTAACGAAGCTTCCTATGGAGCACCGTAATTCGAAGCTAAAATCGACGAACCTTTCGTTTCAGAAATTTCTCTTCGAACATCTATCGATATCCGCGTACGTAATATCTTTGAAACTCCGCGTTATTACAAGCCTGAGTTATTTAAATCGTTACCCGAAGCAAGCTAACGATTTGGTACAGCGATAGCGGAAGCAACGTCGATCAATGTTACAGATCTGCTACTTGGATCGAAACAAAACTATACTATGATGTATGAAACGAAAAGGCCATTGTCTAGACACGTTGCATTTAACGCGTTAGAAGCACACGCTTAAATCCAGAAATGTATATTACTGAAACTATCGCGACGAACGACTGAAGGAAGTGTCATACCGAGATCTCTAATTAACTATTTAAAACAGGCACGTTTAATTGGCAGCTTGCGGCAGTGCGCGTAAATGGAAAACAACAGTTCGTGTCCGACCCATAATCGGCTTATAAGGTCGTTCGGCTGCACGTAGGAATTTAAAAATATCGAACACGCGTTCCCGGACGTGGGTAAATATCGCCAAGTTGCCACTGGCCACGATGAACTTCGACCCATTGATATCCCATAGAGATTAAAATTAACAAACGAACGATGTTGCGCTTCGACCGTATACCCAAACACGTATTTTCTCTATGCTAATGGATCGTCGCTGCTGTGTTTCACTGGCGTTCGGTGGCTGAGCGATGTACTGCGATCCGAACTCAATTTATATTAATTATAGGATACCGATTATCCACGAGACAACGACCAAACTGTTCCATTTCTCGTCTCCTTTAAGCTGATCTTTCGGATCTTTATGATTTTTCTGGTTGAAACGAAAGCAAAGTCGATGTGGTTTAGACAGCATCGATATGAATATGCAATAGACGAAAGAAGAGTTAGTCGCAAGAATCTCTCGCAGCTACATTGGTCAAAGTTCTGTTCGATGAAGATCGGAAATAAAAAGGTTTTCTTTTACCTTCTTTTTGTCATTTTTCCTGTCCTTTTCATTCGCGTTGTCTTTTTGCGAGTTCGGTGAAATGACAGTGTATTATACATACACAATCGAGTCTTACGATAGTTCAAGATAGAATCCAAGAGTCCAAGACATCGGCACGTAGCTTTATTTTCCAATGGAACGTTCTTTTTTTTCTTCTTTTTGTCAAATCCTGTATATTTCACTTTTACAGTATTTACAAATTTTTGCAGCTACGCGAAAATGCTATTAAATAATACGAAACGTAAATGCAAATAACGTGAAATTTAATGTAATTGGAAATTTAATCCGCGATCCCCGCTTCGGCAGCGAGCAAACACGCTAAATTATACGTCATTCGAAATCATGCAGTTTTGCCAATAAAATTTGTTTCGACGTGGCTCGAGCTACGTACTTTTTGAACGAGCGAGAATTTCCATCGAAGTTGCGGAGGATAAAAATATAAAAGTTGCGCGTAACGTGGCGAAAATAAAGAAGAAATCAACTCGTAAACGAGAGTATTCGAACGAATGTTTACCTTTCGTCGATAATTTAAGCAAACACTGCGAAACAATGAAAAAGGATTCCTGTTTAAAGCACGAGACAGCGAATTTTTTTCAAAACGCAATATCGTGTCGACTTCGTCGCCATGGCTGTAACGAAGGAAAGAAAGATCGATATTTAACACGGTACGATAATGCAAGCGATTTTACGTACAGTCGATTACGAAAGTCTTCGCGTCCCACAGAAATAAAATCGCAGGAAATGTTTTTTTTTTTTTTCAAAAGTAGCATGTAACGAACGTTGCAACGTGAGTTTTTCGAAACGTTTCGCGTTTATTGGTCGGTAACGCAAATAAGTTCGGTCAGACAAAGAAAACTATCGAGTACGACTTACTTACGTTACAACGCCAATAATACGTTCGTCGTCAATGTCGATACAAATCGCCGTAAAAATGTCTTCGCGAACGAGAAACAAAGTTCAGGCGGCTGGACGATACAAAAACAAGAAAACGTTTATCCATTTGGCGATTTAACGCCGCTCGTACGTCTTCTTCGATTTTATCGACACCCGAGCAAATCCTGTTTCCCGTCGTTTCTGGCTTTTTCCGCTCGCGAAAGAAGCTTTTTTCGCCGGCTCTTTCTCTTTGTGCCTGTCGTTCACTTTGTAATTTTCTCTTTCGTTCCTTTGTTTTCCTCTTCCTTTTTTTTTTCTTTTTGCCGTAGCTAGAGAAAAACGCGAGACGCGGCGAGTAAATAATTCGCGATAATTGCAAAAGGGAGGACACGCGCGCGTCTCTTTGCGCGTGAAACGCAACAAGAGGAGGAATTTCGACGAGGCGCGCCGCAGTGAAATTTCACGCTCGAAAATTTCCGCGCTCGTTTGTCCAGGATAAAACTAAAGTCTGTGTCTGTGTCTGTCGATAGCCCGTTCGCGTGAAAATTTTACGTGACAAAATTTGATATAGCGTAACTGTATTTCGTCGTTACATATTTAGACAATTCGATACCAATCTTGCAAATAGCTCCATTTCCATCTATTTCTATTTATTTGTGTATTTACCTGATTAAACAAACACTCATAATACTTTGTATTTTATCGGACACGTACAGATTTTTCAATCGAGAGCGAGCCGCGAGTTTATTAACAGATTGGCATTCGGTCGATAATTTCAATTGAAACTGGTAATACACACGATGGCAGATGCTATCTGAATAATAAGTAGTATTGCCCGAAGGAAACGGCGATTTAAGTAGAAGAGGACAGCACGCGATAAGACACGTTCCAAGCGAAACTACGAAACTATACTTTTCTTTGCAGCTTCGTCTGTTTATCGCAGTTACGAAAGGAGAATACTTCTTCTATACAATGGAACTCTGTTGCTATTGTTAATACCGACTATGTAATATCACGCAATAATATCAACGTGTCTCAAAGCGAGGTATCTCAGTTTCAACCTGCTGACTACTGTGGTAATTCTACGCCATTTACGGTATTTACACAAACGACTGTAAACAACAACAATAATTTCGCGACAACGCGCCGCAATATTACTAATTGCGGCAGCATTGCGACAATTGGAAAATTAACTCGCGTCAATGCTTAGAATTGCAAAATTGCAAAATTACCAACTGCAAAAATAACTGTATAATAAACATACGAACGTTTGCCATGTGGTTGTGTCACACGAATCGTCTTATCAGCAGGCCGCATTTCCTTGACGTTTTCGACAGTATCTTGCCGCATACTTACGTGACGGAAGTGGCTGCACGCGTGCATAGCATACGGAACAGAATGAGTTTACTCACCTGCAAACAGAGAAAAACGGAAAACGGTTCGATTAATTTCAGCTTCGTTTGGAGGATGGACGCGCAAAATTTACGACGGTCAATCGGTCTCGCGCACGATGCAATCGCGATTTCGCGGCTGTCACGCTGTACAATTCAACGATTGTGTATTTCTAACGACGCGTTACACGCGAGTATACGATTAAATAGGAAACGATTGCGGTAACGTAGGAAGAGATTATGAAATTTATACGAAAAGAGAGATACTTCGTGTTGTAAAAATGTAAAGCGAGATGATAGGCGACGTCGAAGGTACGATATAACGAATATCGTTCTCTTTGTATTTCGTTGTTTTTCCCGACCACTCTTTCGTATATCTTTTTAACATTTTTTACTCCATCGCATTCATAAAGTATATCGGCAAAGTTGGGCGGGCTGTTAAGCCGCGTGGCCACGCGGATAAAAGTTTCGCAAACAGAAAAAGAATAGGCTAGATAATATGTTAATCTATCATCGATAAATGCGGTGAAAAATTATGCTTTTACGTCTAGCTCGCAATTTGAATGTTAGGCGTGCTTTTAATGATAAAAATGTTATCAAGCGCGAATCTTAAACGAGTTCCACGGAGGAACTGCTTGATAAAGAGAAGCGGAAATATCTAATAAAAAGGACGAGAATTTTTCTTCCTGTGTCTCGCACAAGGGAACAGTCCCTTGCGGGGACGATTAAGGCAACGTTTCTTCTTTATCTGTTAGACGATCTGTTTTATCGTCTATGTAAAAAAAAAAGTTAGAAAGAGGTTGATTTTTACCGCACGATATATGAGGGATCGCGAATGGGCGGGAAACTTCGCTTCGTTTCGAAATAGCGTAATTATTCAAACTGCTGAGTCGCGACGAAATTTGCAATTTCGGATAAAAATAACACAGAGAGAAGGGAGCTTTTAATTACACTACGATACAACGTATGAAATTGTGAACTGACAAATCATACTTTGTACGTAACATTTTTCTCGTTTAATGTCCACTCGCTCGTTATTCGACGTAGTAGGAATAATATACGAGTATCTTTTTGTACAATGATTTTGCGTTCTTATAATAAAAGTTCGCGTTCGAGTAAGTAGACTGAAACAGAGGGAAGGGAATTTTTAATTAGACACAACATATAACATATAAAGACATAAACTGGCAAATCATATTCTGCGCACAATATCGTAACTGTCCGTAAATGTTCAATCGATCGTTATTTAATATCTTACGAGCAAAACACACGACTACCTTTTTGTACAATGATCTTGCGTTCTTTTAACAAAAGTTCGCGTTTTCAAATGTATATAAAAGTGTAAGACATATATAAAAGAATCAAACGGACAAAGAACGTATAACATAAAGAAATAATTTTTTAGCAATTTCTAGGCTGTATGGAAAATTGGAAAATTACGTTTGCTGGGAGTTGGCGGTTCCAACTTTCATGGAACGTCGTGGAAGATTGGCAACCGGACGATGTTCGACGATATTCGACAATGTTCGTCAACGCGACCAGACTACATGCAGCAATCACGTCGTCCCTCTATTGTTTTCTACCGACCTATCGAATAATACAACGCGTGTCTAGAATGCTGTCTGTTTGCTGGCGCTGTTCCCCTTGTTTCAAATGCCGCCGTTTCCACCGGCTTCAGATATGCACACAAGCCATATCTTTGTTTGTATGCCGGCTGGCAGACGCGTTCCGGAAAACAGAATTTTTCAGACTTCGAGACAGAAACGGGACACGAGGCGACGAACGAACGCAGATGGAAAAGTTGTTTCCGACTTTGTGCCGAGCAAACGCGCTCCGTTCAAATTAAGCTCTCATGGCAAATTTTGAATAAAAATTTGGCTCCCTTTGAGTTTCAGCTATTGGTTAAAATAAGTAGCTTTTAAATTTGCAAAAAAAAAAAAAAAAAAAGGAAAAGAGTAGACTGGAAAGAAATCGTCTTTCCTTTGCGAGTTACCAAGGAATATAATTTTAAAGATATACGTGGAAAATTCTATGCCTGACTAACCCTTGAGATTAAAGCTATTCCGTTTGAAAGACGTTTATACGAATAATTATTATTGGTACGCAAAACTTCAAACGCGATTTTCACAGATCTATGTTCTATAACGTAGATTCTTAAAATATGCCTGACCAATTGATTCAAAATTTTGTTTGCGTCTTTATCGGCACAAGTATCATATATGTACATATATAGTCTAAATTAAATTTTCTTAATATCCAGAAAGATGAAAAAACACGAGAGAGATTGATAATCAAACTTCGTAGTGGCGTCGCTTGCTTTAATCATCGATTTTTTTCCCTTCCCTTCTGGTACCTGTTATAGCCAGACTCATCCTAATTAAGAATCTCATCCAGCCTTTTATTTTAGATAAATGGGACGGCCGCAATCACGGACGCCGTGAGACGAGGATCTTTTTTGCAAACTGCGTAGAGGTGGGCACGTACTGCCAGCAAATGTAATTTTCTCTCGAGAGAAAACAAAAGCGACAGACGTTATTAAAACACGCACAAGTATAATCCGAAAGTTTAACTGCAAAAAGCATTACATTTCCTTTGTAAAAAGAATGCACGCAAAGCAACTGAAAAAAACGTGTTCCACGCTAAAACACTCCCAAGTCAAATGATATTCCCACAGTCATAAACAAGGAGCATACTTTCCCCATAATTTAGAAAACTCATGATCACAGTTACGGAATTGGACGATTCTTTCCAGAATGTCTGCTTCGACGAAGATTTGACGAAAGACAGTGTTTCGTCTGTAGAGACCTAATGAAACAGCATATGCTTAGAACGTTTACAGCAGTTGCTGGAACGTTGAGCTATGTGATTAAAAATGAAAAGCATTCGAATGGAGTTTAGGATCTTTGAAAGACGCACGCATCTGGCATTCTTTGAGCAAGTGTAAAATTGAAACGATCTAAACGGCGCAGTGTCTGGAACGTTTCAAACAAGCGCGGAATTTTCCCAGATAGGCGCCTTGCAGTTTCTATTGTGGTAACGAGATTTTATTATCCTACAGTTGCTGTTATGCCGTAATAGAACAATTCTACGCAGTAGAATATTTTGATCCGAAATTTCCACCACTTATTCCTTATCTATGCCTTTATCTGTTCTCGATCCTTTTATTTGTTTTTTTCTCCTTTTGTTTGTACAAACGATTCCTCGCCGTTATTCATCAGTTAGAAACCATTTGGATTTTAACATATCGTAATTTCAATTAGCGTCTGATTAAACGAACTCCTGTGAATGTTGAATCCACTTATCTGAGAATGCGTTTCGTCATCGCAGAATCATCGTATTTCTACTTCCGCGAGTGACAAGATGCATGTTCTTGTGAATTGTGCAATGTTATGCTAATAATGGTATATCTGTACATCTGTAGACAGCGATTCGATATAAAACCTACTGTAAGGGACAGTTTAATGGATCGATAGAAAAATTGGCAAATCATCTAAAACACTCTGAATTGGTATCGTTCTGTATAACAATCTGCAATCGTCACTTTTCGTTCTGTCCTCGTTGCTAATAAATATTGGAAGAACGAGAAAGTCTTTTGACAGTGGAATCGAATGTTCTTCCGAATCGTACGATGTTACGTTAATAATAGGAGATAGTTTAAAGGATCGTCAAAAAAAAAAATTGTCAAATTACGCAAAGTACCCTAAATTGGCATAGTTTCGTATAAAAATGTACGCTTTCCGTGCTATTTATTTTCGTTGCTAACGACTATAGAAAGAAGACGAAGTCTATCGATGATAGAATCGAAGGGCCCAGGCAAGCGACGAGAAGACAGAGTTCAATTATTTCAGTCGTATTTATCGGATGAGCGTTGGTCGAGTACAAGCTCGTAGCACGTTTCAAAAACGACTCGATCTCGATGGATTTCGAGTTGGTGCCGTTTTGTCGAATCGCTGGAATGTGGAGCACGGTCTTCCCAATGCAGCAGCCACTTCCAATTAGATAAATTTACCAACGAACTCTCTCTCTCTCTCTCTCTCCTATTTATACCATCGCCAAACTAGTGCCATATATCTTGCAAGCTAACACGATATATCGCGTCAAAGTAAGCGACAATTGCTCGCAACGTTAGACAAAACATACGAAATTCCTGTCGCGAGCGACGCGTCCATCCGACGTGAAATTTCAGAATTTCGCTCCCTTTTCGCTCGGTTTGCGTTCTCGCCGTTGGCCAGCTGTAGGGTGTAGCCCATATTCTGCTGCGTTGTAGGATCGACTTTTCTCATTGGCTTCCGGGAATTCTATTTATAACCAGGCACACCTGAATGAATGACCGAGCCTGTCTACGGGCTTTCAAACAGGTTCCCATCGAGTTTTACGGGCGTCGCCTAATCATGCATGCAAGAAAGGCCAGGCTGTTGTCGGCCGGTGCTTTTGTCCATGGTCATCGAGCCTCTGAGACCAACCGAGCAACGTATCAACCTCGACAATCAAGACACGGTGTATCCGCTGTTGAAATAACGGAGGACGCGATCCACGGATGCTTTTTATCCATTCTTACGCGTCTCGCGATTTTTCTCCTCTTTCCTCGCTAATTATTACGTCACGAGCCTCTCTTCCTCTGTGCAGCATCGCGTTATCGGACGAGCAACTTAAACGATCGCTTTCAGCGACAATACGATTAAACTCGTTCCGTTCGATGATCTTCAGCTATTTATCGCGCAGTGCCGTTATTCCATTTATATATAATTTCTGCTGCTTCTGAAAAGAGAAAACCCAACGTGACTGACAAAACAATATCATCGAAATCTCGGTTCGTTTTTATCCGTCACGGCATAGATTCCTTTTCTTTTTTTTTTTTTTATTGATTCTGTACACAGTGGGTCAGGAAAGTACGAGTATCATCGAAATCTTGGTTCGTTTTTATTCGTTACGGCACAGATTCCTTTTTTCTTCTTCATTATACTTACCAAAGCATTGGAAACGCTCAACATATAAATTGGTGGTCGACTTATCAGTTTTGAAACGTTTGAAAACGCCGAAGTGTCAGACGGACGTTTGTACAGTTTCCAGTTGCTCTTCGGAGGAACACCGTGATCGATGATATCGGTTTGTTGTTGCCTATGGTGACGAGCTTGGAATTGGAGCGAAATAACAGGCAAAAGCTGTTCGCCGTTATATACGCGTGTCTTTTTCCAAATATTAAATAAACATAATGCACGATACTGTGTTGCCTAGATTTGTTAACGACAGCGGACGAGAACGAAGAAGAGGGAAGAACTCAAACCCAAAGCCGGAATGCTTGTCGAAAATGACGCTCGAATCGTCGTATCTGAAAAATGTGTAAATTCCAACGTTGTATCCGTAACGAGATTAACCGTGGAAAAATGGTTCGTAAGGAACAGAGGGAAAGGATTTGAGCAATGATCGAAAGGCAATTTGTCTTTCGACGCGAAAGTGGCACCTCCGAGAGTAACGATCTTTGCAGTTGGTCATCGATTTCTTGAAGCATGCAACGAACGATCCTCGATGGAGAACAACCGCGACTCGTTAATCTCGTGTAGGAATCAGAAGCTCGGCCGGCTGTGAAATTTCGCGAATACACGCGATCGAACGATCAGCGACGGTTGCGTAGCCGCAAGTTGCAGAACAAACGGCTCGATCGTCCATCCTCCGGCGTTTCTGTCGCGTTCCGGCCGATTCAGAATTAGAATTCGCGAATGTGCGAGACGTGGGTGGCTCGGAACGCTCGTTAAACCCGAGGAAAACAGAATCGAAGCTAGTGTTATTCGTCGATGGGAAAGGCCGAGCCTCTAAACCGAACTTCCACTGTTTTGCTTGGCTGGTTCTGGAAAATAAGATCTTTCCTACTGAATCTTAACGAGTCACCGGAACGATCCAACGAAATTGGAATATCGTTCGATTGGTTAAGGAAAAACCTTCGAGAAGAGAACTCTGCGCAAAATACTCTCGACAGGAAGAAGGTTGATTTTAAAAGATGGGGTACGATGAGGATAGGACCGAGAACGACGATGGCGAAGATGCGTATCACAGTCAAGAGCGAATATTAACGATTTCAACTAACTCGCCGATACTAAACTCGCACGACAATTTTGTCCGTAGCGTGAATTGCAAAAGGAGAAGATTTTCTCTCTTCTCTCTTCTTAATATGTCAACGTTCGGATTAAGGTTCGCGCCGAGGAATTAATATTACAGAATACTCGAAGCGTTAGGGATTAAAGTTCGAGTTAACTGAACTTAACACCGAGCGAGAAACGAAGAAAAGACGGATAATGGAACGAGATGGAACGTCTCGAAGGTAGTCCCAATTAATCGCCTCTCTCGGACTTGGCTCACCTTCGACGTTAAATTCGCTGCACGAGAAATTTGCATAGAGGGCCACGGTTCGCCCGAATTTATCGCTCACCTCTAAGATACGACCAACGTTCTCTATCTCCAATTAAGAACACAGACTTACGACGCACAGTGCTCAACGCTGTTCGACGCGAAAAATATTAATCGTGGAAACGCAGGGCAATGGCGAGCCTGACCGGTAACGAGTCAGTCGAGGAAGAAAAGTTCGCTTATCTGACGAGCGATCAGAAAATACACGGTCCGTATGGGGTCTGTCTGTCTATCGTTATGCGGGATTTACGTGCAAGGACTGTTCTCCACTGTTCGCAGAAAGCCGTCTGCGACGGAACAAGAAGATTAAGAGGCTCTGGTCAGGCCAACGCAAACTTAACCTACGACTTTCCAAGAATTCCTTCAACGTTCTTCCCAATGTCGCGAGAGACATTTCTCTGCGACGTCAGCTTCGTACCGGTGAAACCAGATAATCGCTGTTTAGAATCAATCGGCACGTCGAATCAACCGCAGCTTGATCTCGTTAAGCTAGTAACAGGCGAGACAAAGTTTCCATCCGTTTCGATTCTATTCGCACAAGTATGCGCACTCTAGATCGTAGCAGTCCGAATTACGTTTAATTTCAGCACTCGCAGTTTTACCTGGTATTTCACGCTTCGCGTCTTTCTGTTCCGTTTCTATCGTGGTTTCCCATCGCGTGGAACGCGCAGCGATAAATAAAATTAACCTTAGAATCGAGCGTTCCGACACAGTCGCACGAATGGAGGGTAAAGTCTGCACAGATGACGGCTGATTTATGGCGTACGCGAGAAATCCCTATAGTTTCGAGCGATCAGATCGTAAAGCTGTCACCGTTTAATATCTGTCGAACGAAGTTAGGCCGCGGTCAAAAATATTTCACCTGTCCAGCACCGAAGAGGATCTCGAGAAACTTGAAATAAATCTTCTCCTTCGCGAATTCGTATTTTCCTTATCTGCCGATCGTCTCGATCCCTGGCGCCGTGTTAACACCGTTTCCATCCGCAACAAGAGGCATCGCAGCATTAAACTCTGTCGTCACGTACACGAGAAGTTGCGAGGAAAGGCTCGCCTTGAAGCGTTTCCTCGGGACAACTAGTACGCCCTGGCAAGAATCTCGCGGTGCCTCGAGGCATCGCAGATTCGGCCGACTAGGACGAAGGTGGTAACGCCGTAAAACTATTTTCGTTGGACGTACGGCGACACACTTTCGGAACAGGAAACTGGAACACGGCGGCCTAGGCATATACGGGTCGGCCCACCATTGTTCCGTCGTTCTCAACAACCTATATTTTACGGGAAAGGACACGTAATGCGCTCGTTTGCAAGCCTCCGCCATTCCCGTGTAATGATTGGGTTACGCGGAATTAACGATTCAGGCAACTTGTAATTTTATTCGGCCGAGCGAGATCGGGTTAAACGAGAGTTTCAATTTCGGCGAACCGTAGAAAGGGAATTTTTCAGAGAGTAAAACGGAGAGCGAGAGTTGCAACGATGATACGGCGAAAGTCGTTGGTCACAGAGTCCTTTTATAGTTTGTTATCGGTTACAGTAGCAGTTTGTTGTTACTTTGCCATCGATATTTCGCTATCCTGACGCTTGGTCTCATTATGACGTATGATTTTTCCATGTTCCTGGTATTGCTATAACGTAAGCTTATTCAAAGTATAGTCTTATAATCGAATTAATGTACAAGGCGAGTCAGCCAACGTCTGGAATAACTCGAAAGATGTTCGAAGCGTTGCAAGGAGCCCGGACACGCGATTACGTTTTCTGATACCTTCTATTTTTTCAGGTATTCGAGAGACTTTGAGTTTTGTAGTGGTCGGCGTATATTTCTTGCAACGTTGTTCGATCCGGCTGCACGTTCTCTGCGAAAGAACGTTAACCTATTTATAGCGGGAAACCATTAGTTTGACGGATATTTTAACTGCAATTTGTCAAGTTTAACGCACAGAAGACGGAGACAAGGTAAATAGAAGAATAAAAATTGAAGTTAAAATATCCGCTGAACTAATGGTTTTTCGCTACAAATAGGTTAATACTTGTTTGCAGAATGAAGAATGTTCAGCCGGATCGACGAATATCATAAAAAGAAAATACATACGGTGACGATTAAAAGACTCGAAAGATCGGCCGAAGGCTCAGAAAATTATCAGAACATCGATAGACGACCAGATATTTCAAGTGGTAGTTTCTATCGATTCACCCTGTATATATAACGCTAATAACAGAAACATTTTTACACTATTTACACCGGTTCGATTAACTCTCGTTCCGAACTATTCCTATAGTAATTATTCTCATAGCAATCGAACATTATAATTAGAAGGTCTCGTCACACGTGTCAGGGTCTAACAACAGGAAAAGAAACGCTGGTATTCTTTCGGGTTCGATGATCTACACGAGACACAGACGAAAAGCAGCAAATCGTTACACTCATACAACGCTTAACGTAATAAATCAAACCGTTTAATTTTCACGGCTGTAATAAAAATTCTTAATCGTTGTGCAGCTCGCTTTCTATTTTACGATATTATCGTGCTTGTGTTCGAACATTCGTCTTACTTTTGACACTTTGACGATGTAGTAAACGACGGAGAAGGCAGGATCAACGACCGAGAAAATAATTAGCTCTTTATCCTCCGGACTTCCTGTATTCCCGACATCGGACGCGAAAGAAAACGCGCTCTTATCTTCTCGTAGGAAATAAATATTTCTCGGGCTACGTTATCAAAGTATTGCGAAAAATCTCCTAGCGTTTCTTCCGGACAACGTGCTCAATATCGTTTGAGATTTCACAAGCAAATTTCTATGCACAGGGTGCGAAAGAAGCGAGCGTAGAAGGCACCCTCGCGTGATTCTTCATCTTCATCTTGCGTCTCGATGTCAGGTTTGCATTTTTCTACGTATCTCCAGCGACCCGAACCTGTACTTTCTTTACACCCCGTACATGTGCACCAACGTTGCTACGGCAACGAGAATCAAAGGAAAAAAAAAAGAAAGAAAAAGAAGAAAGGAATTTTTACAAACTTCACGACCATGCGGTAAAGAATAACGATCGAATAAATCATCGAGAGTAAGTAGTTACAGAGATGAAAAAAAGATGAACGTCGGGAATGTCGAAATTTCGTGGAACGACATCGAAAAGCGAGATCGGACAGGCTTCGGGCATTTGGCGCGAGACCTTCGGGCCGGAGGCATCGAGGGTCGCGGACAGATCCGCAAAGTCGCCGATTACCCTTTATGAATTTTAATTTTCGCCCGGCTAAATCTTTCGCGGAGAGCAGTTTGCTCGTGGCTCGACCCACTAAATCCAGGTCTCCCCACGACCACGTTATATTTTATTTATGTGGCGTTCCACCTTCGTTTCGAGCGCACGCTCCCGTTGCTTTTCTCTCCCTCCTTTCGAATTGGAAAACCCAAGTGGATCGGCTTGAACGTGAATTATATGTCAAGCTGTGCGCTATATCATTTACCAGGCGTGGTAAATCGTTGCGTTAGGGAACACGGCGACGAATAGGCAGAGTCTCGCGAATTAACGCGAGTTACAGCGTTCGTTGTTGGTTTGAATTTCTATCGCGACGATGGTAATAATATCTGTTCGTAATTGGCGAGCAACGGAACGCTTTTGCACGAGCCGTGGTTGCGTATTATTATCGTTTGTTTATTCACGAGGGAAACGTCGTTTTCCGTGTGTACGATGTAAGGACGAAAACGTACATTACAAAGGCGCGAGTTACAGAGAAAGGTGGACATAAAAATTAGACGCCGTAGCAAGCGTATTAAGCAGAGTTTCTACGAATCAAGGGGCTGGTCAAATGGATCGATCGTCGAGTGAACGCGTTCTGACACGGATAGTTATGAGATTTATACGACTAAACGATTATGAATCGATTCAATTCTACGATCGAAATAGCCATATGCCGTGCGGTGTTGTTCGGAACAAAGCAAATTGAAATTCCTTAGACTTCTGGAAGCAACGTTCAGAGAGAATAGCGCTGAATAATGCGAGAACAAGGTGTAACGCCCTCGAATATCTTACGAGCAAAAATGTCGGCAAACATCATCCTTCTGTCGCTCAATGACTGAACATTCCAATCACTAAGAACCATAAGTCACAAACGCGAGAAACAAGTGGCAGACGACAGTCACAGTGTCTAGCAGCGAGTCCAAAGAATCTGTATAGAATACTCTTGATTTTGTTAAGCATGCGATTCGCGGTAAGGCGGCCAGATAATAGAAGCGTGTTCCAAAACGAGCCTAATATTACGGAATACCGCTGAAGAGCGAGTTAGAATGAAAAATAATACGGACAACTTGACCGCATTGCAAGCTGATAGTTTGGAAGAATCGCAAGGGTCGGACAATCGGTAATGTTGTCTACATTTACGAGCTTCTCCATGAAAACGTGATTTGGCAGAAAATGAAAACATGAACATGAAAACATTAGCAGCGAGTATGAAATAAGTATTGACAATACATATTGGCAATGCATATTGATACCTTTAGTCGAGAGCGTGACCGAAATATTGACTATATATGTATTGATAGTCCGATGTCTGAGGATACGTTGTAAAGATTTGCAAATGAGATCGATGATATTACGACATTGGTTAGTAATTATATAAAGTAAGCGGTTAAGACAATTGCATTTAACGTAATTAATTCGACGGGATTCGGATTTAAAGAGAGTAGAATTTCTAGGCAGACGTGTAAGAACGTAGAAGTGTGGTTGATATAGGATATTAGAAGAGGCGGTCGATACGATAATATCTACGATAATAAATAATTTTAGATGCTCTTCTAGTACGTTGTAGAGCTTTACTTGTGTGTTTTCGATAAATTATTAGACAAGTTTCTTTCAAAATTTCCCCATCTCTAATTCGTGTTTCTCCTGTATTTGGATCGTATTATCTTCCCTTATAATACACGTATATATCATTTACAATGCTCTGTTATAACACTATGTAGCTTACTGTTATTTTCGGAAAACATATTTGCATATTTCGCGTAAAAGATATCGTTGAACGAAAAATAACAGCGAACACAGTACTATGATTTTCAATCTATTATAAGAGAAAGATCAGTACCTGTAATTAATGCAATTAATATTCCTCTGCCAAAGGCAATTTTAAAACAAAAGAGCAAAATTCTCCGCATTTTTACCCGATGCTCCGATAATTACTGTTATCCGCGTAATATCATCCGCTTAAAGAGCTACGTGTTTATTATAGAAATACGTTATGTAAATACGTTACGTACAAAATAATTCCTGTCCGATGAATTTCAAAGCATTTTACCTATTAATTTTGTGACAGATGTGCGACACACGATGTTTACAGTTGCATCACGCGTGCAGCAGCAGCTTCAACGAACTACTTTCGCTTGCTTTCTATTTGAACAGCCTGTTCTCTAACGCGAACACAGAAGATTCTTTCTTAGTTTTTATCCAATGCTTTCGACCAATAAAGCAGGCGCGTTTAATTAACGCGTAATTAACGTCGCGTCTCGATATCGTTCCTGTTCAGTTTTGTGACGAAAGAGAGAGACGACAAGGAGACAGATTTACACGGAGTAGCAGATAATTCTGTGAATCTCTGTTCGCGATGATCAGAGAAGAAACGTCGATTAAACAAGAAATGACGCAAAAGAAATAAACGATAAAGCAGAGATATGATATTTCGGTAGCATTTCCACTACTTACATATACGATATCTTAAAAATGTTTATTTTATTTTAGAAATATAGCCGTAATTCACGGACAAATGTCATATTGATTAAAAAAGAAGATTTCAACAATTCTTGCAACGAATCGCCGTATCTCTTTAACTCAAGTCGATTAAGAAGAAACGGAGAAAAGTCTAAAAGGACAAATTGGGATACTTTTCATCGAGATCGAAGCGTGAAAAAGTACAAGAGGCTCGTTCGAGGCAAGTACGTGTTAGCAAGCGTCGGTAGACAAGTGTCAAATCAGCTAATAATAGAGGGGTTCAAAAAACGGCCAGCCAATTACGTTGTTGGCGACTGGCACGTTTTCCGCGAATTAGCACGATAACACTTGACATCCGGATGAATGGCTCGGGAAAACAGTTGTCACGCGGTCGACGATGACGGCGTAATTTGCGGAAACACGAGGTTACCTCGAAAACGAAGACAATAGCGACATTTAGTCTTTTGTTGAAACAGATGAAACGAAGACACAGTTAGAAGAAACCCTATTGTCTATCGGAATGGCGCACAATAGAGAGATTAGACTTTGTAAATTTATTACGCTTTGAAACGTAAGAAATTATATCGCGCGACAAATTTGCGCGAAATTTTCTACGAATTTTCTGGCACGCTAAAGTCGACATTGTCCTGAATCGAAGCAACCATACTTGAATAGTTTCCATTTTAATTGCCATTAATTGCGAACGAGAATTTGTAAAATTAGAATACGGTAGAGCCTTCTTTATACGAAACGATAATCGATAAATAGCGATAAATAAAAAGTACGAATAAAATAAATGGAATAGCACTAAACAAATGAAACTGTTTGGATAACGTAACTTTCGCATAATAGAGCAGTCGCTTCTCTGATACGAAATTTCATTTATTCAAATGCAGATTAGGATTGATCGACGGTCTCTTGAAATATTTATGGATCCTGTATCTTTATCGTTGCTAACGAGGTAACTCGAAAATTAAAGACAACTTGCAACTTCTTTTTGGAAATGTTGTTCACGCGATGCCGATAACGGAACATTTTTTTTCCCTGCTGAAAAACAATACCACCGGTTAAAACAACTTTCCCAATAGAATCCGAACTTTTCATATTATCGTGAATATTTAAAAAACTATACAAGACGGAGGGAAAAAGCTAAATTACAAGTTTTAATGTTTCTTGCGGTCTACGTCGTGAATGTGAAAAATATTCGAAAAAGATCGCAGAATGTGACGTACGAAGAGCAACAAATTTTTCTGTGAACTTAAACAAACATAAGATCGTCTACGATGTAGCGTACGACTTTTTTTTTGATGTCTTAATTCCTCGAATTTTTATAAATGTTCTAAATCAACCTTTTCCCAACGATAAATAATACTTTGTCCCTAACAAGCCACCACTTTCTTATTCTTCAATACTATGGAGAAATCGTACGCTACACCGAAGATGATCTTTGCTGAAAATCGCAGAAATTTTCCTACTTTGTACGTTCCAGTCAGTGGATTGTTACTGGATGCAAGCGAACGAGGCTCCGCCAGATACACGGTAAGATCGTGTTGTGCTAGTCCGCCATTTCGTAATTTTATGTAATAACAAAAATATGAGCACAGAGTTCAGACGTTGCTTAAAGTTTCCTGAGAAAAATCTTGATCCTTCGCCGTACGTTTACAAGCGAAAGAATTCCAAGATTTGCTTAGATATTTTCTTTAGACCTGCAAGGTTGCATATCCCCTTGAGCATTCGGCGAATCCATATCCCGCTTTTCCCCAGATCAATGTCAGGTTCACCACTCGACCCCAATGAGGCTCGATCTTGACTTAAACATTCTGTCGATCTCATCGACTTCCGGCCGTCTAACCACGGAACCGTTCCACTTACTCGCGGAGGACTCCAACTCGGTTGAATCGAGCGCAAAAGTCCTCTGCCGTTCAATGACGATCGTCGGAGAAATCTGACACGATATCCACGCTTCGTTTACGTATCTACATATTTATCGAATCGCACGAATCTGTGGGACAAACGTGCAGAATTCTTCGAGCTCGAAGAATTCCATCTAGCGACGTGTGTACGTTCTTCAATCGAAGGTTCTACAAACTCGACTAGTTTAGATTTTTCGCTGGAAACAGTCTCTAACGCGATGTTATGGTAAATAGATAAATAGATGTAAAAACATGGCGATGTTTCTATCGTATGGATAATTTTCAGAAACCCAAGCCTTTTACAATTTTCCTGGGATATCCGTCCTTTTCACTGAAAAAATTAAATTATCTCGACGACTCCATTCCAAGGATTGAACGATTCATTCATCCTGCTGTCGTAACTTTATCCTCTCGTGCTCGTTTTATCGTCATTCTCTCGCCCTATAACTTTCTACCCTTGGATTATTCAATTACCCTCAAAGCGTCAGCGATATGAAGAATTCGATGGATTTTTAGTAGCAAGTAATTTATTTATTTGAAATAACGAGAGAAACTAGATGAGATAAGAGGTTACCGCGTTCCGCTCGATCGTATTACGCTCGTCGAATCGAGAAACGTATCAAGAGTATAAAGAACAGAACGCAAACGCGATTATTCTCGACCATTCGAAATGATTCGATAACGTTTCCCCCTTTCGAAACCTTCTACGTTTCCACGACGAAGAATTCTCCATTCCGTACGAATACACAGAGCGTACAATGCCTCGCCACAATTGCCCTGTAGTTCTGCATTAATCAAACCCCTCTGTCCTCGATTAAACCCATAAATCGAGACACTGTGAGAATGCTGTACGAACCAATCGGCTACCATAACGTTCTTCCAGTTAAACTACTCAATTTCCAGCGTGTACAGTTTCCTCGCCGCTATAATTCCGCAAAGCGTACGAACGTGCCGAAATCTTGTACACACGGATATTCGAAAATCCCGCCAATGGTACACACGATACGTAGTCGAAACTCGATGAAAGCGCGCTTCGATCGAACATCCTCGTGTAGAGAAAGGATTAAAGCTCGCGTTTGTCCATCGCGATAGCAACAAAGAGAATAATTTGAACAAAAAGAAAGAAAACAATCAAACAAAAAAAAAAAAACAAAAGAAGAGAAAGAAGGAAAGGGAGATACGATACGAGTAACGAACGATGCACGGAACGAGACAAGAAAATGAATCGTGGACTCTGGTTTATGTCACGAGACAACCTTATGCAAATTTATGTGCGACATAATACGCCACTGACCTATATTCCTCACGGTCGCCGCTAACATTTGACCAGGATTTTTCTATTTCCATACAGACCGGTATTTCGCTCTTAACTCGAAGCACTCTTGACTCGTTGGTTTCAAGGTGTTAATACCGGCACTGAGCTAGCTACTCAAAAAATTGTTTTCGCGTTCAGTATGCAATTCCATGGTAATGGATCTTTCTGTTTTCTTTCTTTCTTTCAATCCTGTATTCCAGTTCTTGGAATATTAATTTAGCGCGTGGAATCTATAGTGATTACTTTAATCATTGATCACGCGTATATTCTATAGGTTCTTGTCTAGGTAAAGTATCTAAGGATTCTTTGCGCAATAATTTATATCCTTATTTACGATAGAAAATATCTTACGACCCTATGTTTCTATCGAACGCTGCAGATATTTATGAAATAAAATTCCAACAGTAATAATTTCCCATTTAAAATATTTACGAATTCTTTCAGCCATAAATTATATTTTTATCAATGGTAGAACGTGTCTTGCAACCTTACCTCTCCCTCAGAACCATTTATAACGTAAAATATTCCTATTAACGATCGCAAAGATATTTTACAACCAAGGACGTTTCCATCGAAGTCGGAAATATTTACGAGGTAAAATTCTTACGGTAATCATTTCTCATTTAGAATATTCGCAAATTATTTGAGCAATAATTTGTATTTTTTATCAACGATCAAGAACGTTGCACGATCCTATCTTCGTATCAAAGTCCGAGGCATTTACGAAGCAAAATTCATACAATAGCAATTTCCCATGGTAAACTATCTAAAGAAAATCTTTGGACGATAATTTGTATTCTTATCGACGATCGAAAATATCTTACGATCCTGTGTTTCATCGAAATCGAAGAAATTTGTGAAATGAAATTCCCACGGCGATAATCTGCCACTCAGAATATCTACAAATTATTCGAGCGATAATTTGTATTTTTATTAACGAACCAAGCAAGATGTTGCGTAAAGTATCTAAAGAAAATCTTTGAACAATTATTTAGATGATTATCGACGATCGAAAAAGTATCTCACGACCCTATCTTCCATAAGAACCGGGGATATTTGTGAAATAACATTTCTACAGTAATAGTTTCCCACTTGAAGCATCTGTGAATTATTTCAGCAATCATTTGTGCTATTATTAACGACCAAACATGGCATACGATCCTATCTCCTCGGTCGGAACTGGCGACCACTTACGAAGCAAAATTTTTATAATAGCGTCTCCTCCTGCAAAAAAAGATATATATATATATATATATATATATATATATATAGTAATGCGAGGAGAACATGCGAATGTTCCCATAAAAATCATTCAGCTCGTAAAACCATCAAGAGCACCATTTCCGTCGTATCGCGTTTCTCCACGCGACACAGTGTATCGTATGGAGGCGCAGGATCACGGGAGGTTTATTCTTCTCGGAGGTTTATTCCCCTATACGCACCTCGGCTATCCTGTTCGATTATTCTTTTATGTGCCGGAAGCATAAACGCTCGTGACAAGCAGATGGAACTTTTTGTTATCACAACCGCTGTATAAAGAGAAGAAAGCGAGCGAAATGTTAGTAAAGAAATACTACCGTTTATTTTGTCGCAAAATGAATCAATATACCGTCGACTAACGCGACAATAAACGTTTTCCCATTAATTGCGCAACTTCTGTTGTTTTTATTTTTTACATTCGAGGTAAAACGCATATCACGTTCAACGCAATATGTTCGAACGAATATGATTAAAAAAGCGAAAGAACTTAACGTCGCTAGAATGCATAAATATTTCAAATTGAAAATACGAAAAGCAAACTAGTGTTGTCAAAAGATATTGCACGCGCAATAGTAAATTTGATGTTTAATATAGGAACGAAGGAAATAGAATACTGCAGGAAGGAGAGGAATAGCAAAGGGCAGAAAGATGTTCGTTATATCCGATTGCTTTTTTAAATCGGATCTCGCTTCAGCCATTTTCTCAAATTAGATGTAAAACATTCCGAGATGGTTTTTCGCCCGCGTATTTATACCGCGCACAAAACTCCAATTTATTATTTACTTTACCGATTACGTAATACGAAAAAAGAAAAAAAGTTTGCTTTCTAATAAAATTGATCAACAGAGTCTTCGCCGTTGAAGCGTTCGCTTCGACGCGGATTTTCAAGGAGTTTGCCGTGAAATTTCCTGAAAGTTTCTCAACCATAAAATCTATCAACGCGGCGCATGAATAGTGCTTAATTTTTCAAACGACCAAGATTCTCGCCGGGCAATCAATCTCAATGAGGCTAATCAATTTTCTTCCTGTGTGACTCACTTATTATGCAACAACGTTATAATTAATAACGAAGCACGAAGGTAATACTACACCGATGAACCACTTACGCGAAGCTGACGAATAAAGATCGCGTGGGACGACAATTTTATCGAACAGACGGCGAATTTAATCGAGAAAAAGGAAAAAATATCGTGGTCGAAGTGCGTCATCGTTGGATATAGTGTGCCGCGCTGCTATTCTCGGGTGAAGTCGACAAAGTTGCTGCCGTCTCTATCGATTACGCCCATTTGTTTTGCATAAGCATGTGCGTGGAATGTCAGTGGAGGATGCGAAATACCTTATAAACGACATCGATGATCCACTGCCGTTCCGATGGAAACCCTGTCTGCTCGAATATTCCGGATATGTTCGAAGAGAAATATGGCGGATCGATCGACGAGACACGCGACCCAACGAATCAGAATTATTTTCCACTGCGACGATGGAACTTGGATTAGCATTGAAATGCTGTCGGAATAAATCCTACTTCCGATTTATTTCTTTTCCTTTTTTGTTCCCCCTTTTTCTTTCTTTCTTTTTTCTTTTTTTGCTTATTCTGAAATCCAGGCTAAAAGCAAATAAGGGAAAACGGAAGACCGGGAAGTTGGGGAACGACAGTCGTTACTTGGAGCGAAGAGTGATTGATATTGAACTGCTATCGTGATCTCTCGATTCCTTTTTGAAATCAAGAGTACGAAAAAGAAAGACTTCGATATTGGAAAAATTGAGAAACGGTAATTTTCAGTCAGGGAAGAAAGCGATTATCAACGTGGAAGTGGCGTTACAGTGCTCGGGTGCTGTCTCGATTTCTTTTCGTAATTAAAAGTTAAAAAAAAGGCGTAAAGATCGAATCCTTTTTCTACATTGGAAAAATTGGAAAACGGTCGTTTTTAGAAAAACGTTCTAGAGAAAGAAACAACTGCACGGGAAAAGAGAAGGTAGGAATTATTGCTCAAGGAAAAGTGTACCTAATTATCGAAACGCTAGCAGCGTATCAAGTATTCTATTTTTGAGATCAACAAGAGATAGGGAAGGGAAAAAAGGAAAAAGCATTGATAATTACTACTTAGAGAAACGAGTAACTGGCGTTGGACGAAATAAAAGGAATGGAAGAGACTGAACGGGACTTCTACTTTCAGCGATTAGATAGACCGCCGTGTGGTCTGCTTGCTAGAGAAAAAGAAAGAAGAAAACTCGGAGGAAAGTGCGTGAAACGAGGTCAGCGTGTTCAATTTTTCTTGAACGTCGAGAAACGTTTCGCGATTAATGGCTCGATAATAAAATTCATCTTCCATGGGTTTTTCGCTTGTCTAGCGCTTATTGGCGCGTGATCGCGGAGCAAACCTTGCCCGGCGTGGCTGTAAAGGAAGAGGCCAATTGTCAATTAAATTCATATAGCCGACCATCTTTGAGCTTCTTTTTACGAAGTCAGTTAAGCAGCGGATCGAGACCACACTTCGACCCGCAAGCCAAGCGTAACTTTGATCGAGCACGAGACGAAGAACTGACAGAAACTATCAGCCTCCAATCACCATGGATAATTTATTTAATGATTCGTTCAAACACGATACCGCAATTACTGACAATCGTTTTACGTCTCCTTATATCGGTTATTTATGTAACATCAGCCGTTACAATGATGCATACGCAACGTGGTTTCTTTCAAATTTACGCTCATAACGATACTGATACCGAGCCTGGTATCGAGGCTGAGACTGATACCGAGACAGCAATTGACACTGACGTTGATACTGGAACTGAAATTGTCACCGAAACTTACGTTCGCATTAAAGTTGAGATTGATCCCGAGACCGAGACTAAAGCGCAATTTACACTGTTTCATTTTGAAGGAATACGGCGGATGAACGCTGCTCTGATGCTCGTCTCATCGGCGTATAAAACGAGGATGATAGCAGCGTTCATTCGCCACGTCCCTCCAAAATGAAACAGCGTAAATTCAGCTTAAGACCAAGACCGATACCGACGACGAGGCTCGTACAAATTGCGACCTATCGCGTAATTCTCACGTTAACAATTCAGAAATATTGTGTCCGGTTAATTAAATCTTTTTCTCGTACCACTGCAACCTATTTAAGAATATTGGAATACGATCCTGTTAATACTGTACGTTCCATTTAAAAAAGAGGAAAAGAAAAGAAAAGAAAAGAAATTACCGCGAATCGACAAGTCTGAGAAGCTTTCGGTGGATACGAGTTTCAGCTGGTCTGCTCCGCAACGTGCAGCGTTTCGACATCCGGCGGAACAGACGACGTTACGCGCCAATTCCCGACCTTGGCACGTTTCGCACGCGTAAGACACTTTCGCCGCGTGTGCCCACGCGACTTTTGCCACGAATGCGTGGCAGCTGTTTGTCACGCGACACACACGGCCTTCCCGTACCCGTCGATGGATGCGATTGTTACCTCGTGAATCGCGGTCGCGTCGTTCCCCTGCCACGTGCCACATCGGCCACGGATAAACGAGGAAAAGCCTCGAGAATCTTCGTACACATATTTGCATCCAGTGGAGAATCTATGGGATCGCAAGTTTCTCTCGTAGAGGAGACATTCGTAGGATTTGCCTATTTCTTTGCGCGACTGAAAATTTGCGGGTTTTCTGAACCTTCCAACATGAAAGCGCGTGTGCGTGTGGCATTTGTGAATTTTCTGGCGAATGTCTCGTGCGTGAAATCGCGAGTCTTTGATAGCACGAAAGACGACGAAGGATATTTTTTGCAAATTTCACCGATATCTTTTTTTAACGATTCTACTATTTCCGTGTGTTCGCTACACATGGCAAATATGGCAGCGTGCCAGACTACGCGCGGGCATTGATATAAGACTCGTGGAATCGTGGGTCTTTGTATGATAAAACGCTCGCGGAGCGATCTATCGATCTGCTCCGCGGTGAAAAATTTATCAGTTTACTCTGTAATAGAAACGTTACGGCTTTTGAGAATCTTCTTACGATAAAATCTTTGCGGCAGAAAATTTACGGGCTGATACGAGTACACGCGAAAGAATACTTGTGGATTAGCTCTACAACAGAGACGTTGCGTGGGTCTTGCCATGGCAGAAACTTTGTGGGATTCGTGGATCTTGCGGCGAAGAATTTGTGGTGTTTATAATTTACGAAGATAATGCGAAGTTTGCTTAAAATGCTCCTCTAACGAATCCAGCAATTAAAATGCCGCTCTGACAATTCCAGCAATTTAAGAAACTTCTCTCGACAAATTTTCCCAATTCGTAACTTCTTAATTCGAGGTATAGAGCGCGACAGAAAAGTAGTATCGTTAACGTTAAAGAAACCGTGTAATAACGTTACACGAGGATAATTTAGTTATTAAAGAAACATGGAGCCAAGATACAGCAGTTGCGTAACTTTGAAATTTATGTAACGAGCAAACTACCATCGTTCGACTAACGACACCAAACGTTCACCGCTTCGATAACTCCCCCTCCCCTTATTTTTTCTGTCCTGTTTTTCTTCTTTCAACGAACACAGAATAGACATTTGCGAACTGTCGGATAACAAACACGACGAACGAAACTCCGCTAGAAACATGGTAGTACGCCCTGGTTAGAATTAGATAAACGCATGGCGATGTTTTCCAGAAGATAAACTGATTCACAACGATATCATTCGTTATCAATTCGTTTATTTGAAAGCATTGTACGTGGCAGGAATTAGCAATATATCCGATCAATGAAATATATATCACTATATATATATATATATATATATATAGCCTAGACAAGAACCATCAGCTGTGCTAACGAACAATTTTCATACGATACTGCACGCTAGCAAATAATGTTCACGCGATATTTACGCCTGCAACAATATACTAAAAGTCCATTTATTTGTTTGAATTTAGCGAACGATAGTTTTCTTATAAGAGAAGAAGATCGTTGATTTCTCTCTCGCTATGTGCCGACGTTTCATCCACACGATAGAGATTCAAGACTAAGTAAATACGTGTACGAATAAATAGGAAAACCGTTGTAAGACGTTTTCCCACGTTGACAAATCGATGCTACGCGTACGATGTGCGACTACATATGCTGATTCGAATTTTAGCCAACGAACCTATTAATTCGTCTTCCCCGTCCGATAAGCGAATAAAGAAAATCGAACGGCAAAGTTGAAACAACGTGTACGGAATACACGAAAAGATATCCGCTGTTCTACTACAGGGGCCATTTTTCTTCGCGTAAGGTCGGCCGGACAGAGGGTAACAGAATCGGCCGAGTTGAACGTTTGTCTGAAAGCGGTATCGCTGAAAGGAGGGGCCGAGTGAAATATCGCCCTCGCCTGGTATCTTGACCAGAAGGACAGGATGGAAACCGTAAGGACACGCCCGTGATGTTTCGAAAGTTAATAACAACGAAGAAAAGACGAAAGACCGAGACGACTATCGCGCGGAACTCGCTGGATCCTTGAGCCGAATCCTCCAGTCCCGTGTATACGCCGTGATAAAGGTCGACCTTCGTCTTCGATCATTCGTCTTCGTCGCTTCGTGACTCTCGAAATCCCTTGTAAAAATATAAAGGCACGTTTGTCCAACCAACATCGTGCTCAAGTTGCCGAAAACAAGCGGGCAAACGCGTGGCGTCCCGATCCTCGACAAATGGCGATCGTTAATCTGTTTCTTCGTCGTGTAAGGCCCATTTGTGATTCAAGGGCGATGCGTATCTTCGTGGACGCGTTTAACTTTGGATTCTAACGTTGGCGTTAACGTCGTTGGTTCAAGGATCGCGCGGGAACCTTGCTCCGAGACACTCGAGCTACTGTTGGTTTTATTTACTCGTTTTCCATTGTTATTTTTCAGCTGCGAGTTAACACGGTAGCTGGAAAGCTACGTTTCCCCTTTGGTTTACGTTTGTGACCTACTTTTTCCAAACATCAGACGCAACCCACGTTAAATGGAAACGTAAGACGAGATGTCCGTACGATCGTGGTTGTAAGAATGCGTGCAAAAATTTGCAACGACCACGGTCCGACTTTGCGCGTCACTCGTACTTTGCATTTCGACTTGAAACCTTCAACTTGACCTTAGATCGTGCATCGTGTAATTCTTATTCTCTTACGCCTTTGCCACTCGTATTCTGGCGCGGTCTGAACCGATATAAAATACGACGCGACGTACAGAACAAACGGGTGTAACGTGAAATGCGATAAAACGTATAAAAGTCGAAGAATATAAAATCTCTGAGAGACACGAGAACGCAAAAATACGATATAATGTAAAATATGATACGAAGCTTACGAAACTATTCCCTGTTCCTCTTTGACCTTTCCTCTCTCTTCTCTCCGCGCTTCTCTTCTCTCTTCCCCTCTCGTTGCCTCTCACGATCTACGATACTCCAGGTACTACGATTATCTGAATTAATCGCGGAGAAACTAAGCCGGTAAAAATATTTGGCAAACGAAGGGGAAAAGATTATTGGCCGTTGGCGGATCAAATTGGTTGTAACGTCAAAGTTCCAACGAATTTTGGAAATTTTAATGGCAAAGCGTTTGATCGACGAACGAAGGGAAACTTTGGGAAAAGAAACAATCGAACGAAGAAGTTTGAAAATTCGCGGAAGTAGGAAGTTTCCAGAATTCGCAGCTACGTGGCTCGTGTGTTTTCTTCGTCGCCTGATTCGCGTCGGAAGATCGTAAAATCCGGGCCGTAAAAACGTAGCCGGATTCAACGACCCCGTTTCCTCGGTTCTTTTTCATTTTTCTTCGTCTTCAACTTCAGATAACGCGAAGCATAAAGTACAGCGATAAGAAAGTCTACGTGTCACGTGCGTACGGGCTAAACAGGTTAACGAACGCATCACCGCTTTTACGAACATCGTTGGATTCATTAGTCCTTCTTTCGGTTTATCAACCGCATTTATCACGACTACGAGTCGTTACATTCATGGTACGAGATGTGTATTTGATACGCGGAGAACCGTCGTAAACGTCGAATTAATTTCGTCGTATTTTTCGGCAAGCTTCGTTATGCGATTTTTGTTTGTCGTTCTCGTTCGAATACTACAAAAAAAAAAAAAAAAAATAGGTCCATCAGCTCGAATTAAAGCAACTAAATCTTAATATAGTTTAATTAGCTTGATAGTTTAACATAATACACGAAAATTGTGTCCACTGTGTGTGCATTTCATCGACATCAAATCTGCGGATAATGTTGGGCGAATAAATTTTCATCGAAATAGTTATTTAAATAGAGGCTCGTTGATTATTTGGGAGCCCGAATGAAAAAGAGAAATAAATTATTCGTTATCTCGACAAGCCTAAGTACGTTGCTTTAGATAATAAAATCAATCGTTATTCATAAATGCAGTTTTATTTTTTATTTATTGTTCTCGTTTATATTTTTGTATTGGTTTTCGCCGAACAAACTTACGTTTGCGTAAATATAACATTTCGATCGGACTGATTATTGTAAGTTAGCGTTTCTAATTTTTAACAACGTTCGTATTATCGTTTCTTCTCCGATTAAATCCACGTAAAAGATGAAATTTAGAAAGATAAGAAACGATAAATAAA
This sequence comes from Bombus waltoni, assembly GCA_014737395.1. Taxonomy (NCBI): domain Eukaryota; kingdom Metazoa; phylum Arthropoda; class Insecta; order Hymenoptera; family Apidae; genus Bombus; species Bombus waltoni. The sequence continues at coordinate 1,173,002 of JACXII010000013.1, forward strand.
TTATTCCTGGCATAGTTTAAACGACCCTTATTTAAATAAGAACTCTAATCGTTACATCGAAACTAGAACATTGTCTCAATTTGTTATTTATTATTCAATAGGTAAATCGGATTCTGTCTGACGAAACATCGTCTACAGACAACACGACGAAATCGAAAAAATCTCGAGCATCGATAAAACACGGGAAGGAATCTACATATCCGTAACGCGTACAAAGGCCACGTTATTTCACCGCGTTGCATAACTCAGCTCATTGCTTAATCGCCCAATAAATCGACCGAACCATCTTCCTCCAATCTCCGCCACCCACAACACCAAACTCAAACAACATTCTTCAAATTCAAGTCTTCCAATTCCGCTCTACTCCCTCCCCTCTCTTTCTCTGTCTCTCTAAATGCTCTTTCCCGTCTGTAAGCACACACAGAGAAACCGTACGTACGTTATATCCAGCAGGAAATTTCAACTCTCTCGTGCACGAGGCAGGAACGAATTGGAAATATCATTGACCGTTTCGCGTGGAATTCCACGCGTGCCATTCCTGGCCCGTGAACGCGCAGCTTTTACGCAACTGATCGTCGGTTAAAGAGACGGCTGCAATAAAGTGCAATTGCCAGTAATTCGAGTAAAAGCAACGAGAAAAAGCGCACACTGATAATCAACTTAGACTCCGTCTAAATAAGTAAACTTGGCTCGAAGTGGACGGACGTCGAATTACTTTTTCAAATACGATAAATGAAAAATGCACCATACCATACGAAGAAGGTTGTTTCAGTGATCCGGGCTGCGACGTCTAAATATCAATCTGGAACATTGCACAGGGCAGTGCAGAAACTACGTTGTGCACGGACAATTAATTGAATCGTTGAATGATCAAACATGTGTTGAATCGTCGAATAATGTTTAATCTTTAATTTATTAATGGAGCGTATCTTCGAGATTAAACAATTACAAGTGCTGCAACGTCTCTCTACCATCACGTAAAGCCGCTCTGAAAGATTTTTACGTTCGTACATTACGTACATCGTGCGTAGCAACCCGTGTATTATTATATAATAAAAGTCTCAAAAATACAAAATAAAACTAAAAAAAAAAAAAAAAAAAGAAAGAAGGAAAATAATAAAAATCGTTTATATTATGAAATCTGCTGTTCGATGTTACTGCGATTGTTTACGTGTATGTTCGCGCAATGTAAACCGGAGATCGCAGCAAATCCGAGAGGTAAGCGGAAGTAAAGAAATATATATATATATAAATTTTCAATCGTATTTATTATCGTTCGATATCTCCTCGCATTCTGTAAACGATTCCACGAGTCAAGATTCAAATTTTTGCGCATTTCATTGAATTGCCTCGTCCATCATAAAGACGTTCTCAACGAGCTTCGCTTGGAATTTGTTCGGCAAACGACATACGTACACGAACTTTTGTCGTTCGCGTGAATATAAAATTCCTTTTATCGATCGATCCTCCGTTTGCCTGTTACTTCGAACGAATTGTCACGTCCCGTACGAAGCCAACGAGTATCCTGTATTTATAAATAAATAGCCTTATAAATAAATATACGAAGGACAGCTGCTGCATGTTCGATTAATTTTCCTAATAATTATCCTCAGCTTTTGAATACGAAAGTTATATCCTCCTTTCACCTCCGGCAAATACACATCAAACCTATAGAATTTCCTTATTGCCACACGGCCCTCAATTACTTCGGAAATCCATAAACTCGTCGCATGAACGCGTACAGCAGTTTACGATCAGCATTACGGTTGCCGCGTGCCGAGAAATACAGTTTAAACTAGTTTAATGCGTGCAATTAATCTAATCGTGGCCGATCGTTGTTCCCTGGCGCACGAAACGCGTTACGTAACGTACTGCCAGCAGTCGATCGAAGTCGCCAACGGAACTGTTAATTCCCCTATAAACACACGACAGCTAACGCGGATCACGGGAATACACGGGGTTTATCAATCTGCTCGGCGATATTGCATTCCGCGTGAATTGCACGTTGTAGAAGTGGTTTGGATCGGATTGGAAACCTTGGTTTCGATTAGATTCCAGGTAGGTTTAGGTTCGGCTGGGCTCGCAGTCTTGCTTCGCAGATGCATTCTGCCGATATGGATGCAAGTTTAAAGGGAAACGTCGTTTTGGTATATTGGATTGGATCGGAGGCGAATAAAAGTCGCGGCGAGATCGCGGAGAAATTTTTCCACTGAGAAACTAAAGCGTATCTTGGTCTGAATTTCTACGAAATATAGGCTCGAGTTAGGTTCGACTGTAGATTTAGGTCAGGCTCGCGGTAGATTCGCGCGTTTTGTGCCCAAAGGAAGATAAGCAGTTTCCTAGAGTTATATTGGTAAAGTTATATCGGTACGTTACATTGTATAGAAACGAGCTAACTTGCTATTCTTTGCACTTCTCTTGGCCGTCTATCTTATTTTAACGGAGGATATTTGTTTAAGAAATACTATTCTACTGATTAGCGAGCCATAGATGGTCTCGCGAAGTACGGGTCTGACACGGATACAGCTTCATCTAAATTGCGTTTCCTGTGAAATATTAGCTTAGCGTCTATTAAAAGAAACATACGCTGCTACTTATAAGAGTAATAGCACGTGAATGTTATTTATTTGTTTGAACCGATATAGAATAGACGTTTGCGTATACTTAAGAAGATCCGAGGATGAAGCATTTACGATTATGTGTGCCGTCTTTCTTCGACGAGTAAACTCATGGGAATGTGTCGTTATGTAACAATCATTTCCCGTGAAATCGAACAACGTGTTGCTGGACTATGAAATTGACAAACTCGAAGAAGCGGGTTTGTTCAACAAGTTAGATTGCCCAGAGTTTCGCGTATGTGAGTAATAACGGATAAGCGAACGATTCTCGCGAAGTGAACGAAAATGAAGGGCGGAGCCCCAGACAGTTTCAAACGCTGCGACAAAAAAAAAAAAAAAAAAAAAAAAAAAAAAAAAAAAAAAAAAAAGAAAAAGAAAAGAAAAGAAAAAGGAAAAAAGCAGGAGAATTACGAAATGCTTTTTGTCTACAAAAAAAGCAAGCGGTTTTAAATACAGCGGAGATTGGTTCGACCTCGAATGAAATTTCTGCGGGAACTCGATAAACGATAGCCACTTATGAGAAATGATTTACGTTGCGGCTATATTCATAATCGGACACGGAGAATTGAGAGTCCCTTTTGAAAGTCAACTTCGCGCTGCACCCGCAGAAAACCCTGAAGCGACAAAGAAACGCTTTCACGTTCGTCACGTTCTATAATTAAACGTAGCAGTGTGCTGGCGTATAACGATTCGAAACATTAACGCCACGCTGAAGTCGTCGAGCAAGAGCACTTTCGCAAACAGGAAGGGAACGCAATAGCGACCGATCAAAGGGACGGGAAGCGATTACTCCGGTGGTGTGTTCGTCATTGACCCAAATCACCAGTCCAGAAAGACGTGGCCGGCCTCTGAATCTTGACATTGAATCGTTGTAATATAGTTCCGCCCTGTCAAGATTTATTCGAGCAAAGGATAGCGTCGAAAGTGAACGTTGCCGAGGAAACGGTCTATCTTCGTTCTTCGCTCGGACCACCGTTTCAAAAACATCCATCAAAGTTTCATCACAGTCGTTTCGGCGAAATCGTTCGCCGATCGTTAGCAGCTCGCATCAAAGGAAAGTAACTACGAGGATTCGACGTGAAATGGCCGGAAAGATCGAAGACGGAGAAGAACGGTAATTACGAAGGTTCCGCGTATAAAGGACACAAAATACAAAGAATCGATGCAAAAAAGGTACGAGATTGTATAGAGAAAGACACTGACGCAATACTCTGCTAAGAAGCAAAAAAAGTCCTAATAATACGAGCTGCGACGCAAGAGAAAAAGCGAGATTGGACTTACAGTTCCGGGATCAGGAGCAGGACGAGAAAAAATAAGCAGACGACCGTGGAAGATGGTTTGTGCAACGACGATGTTGCGAAAATCAGCTCGATCAGCTTGCGCTCGATACTGGTGCTCGCATCTTCGATTATTGGCGAGTTCTGTCGCTCGATCGAAACACGTCGGACGAACTTATTCGACAGAATCGTCCACAATATACCGGAATGATCTGGTAGCGAAGAATTAGCGTGATCTACGGTGCTAAAAGGGCGGGAACGTGAACGCGAAACGTGCGTAGGCGTGAAGGATCAATCGACGCTCGGACATGTCGGAAGATTTAGCAAGAGAGCGGAAATGACGAGCCCTTGATTAATTAAACATCCATAGCGGAAAGGATTTGCGTCTCGAACGAACGCTTAAGACCGCGCATAATTCATAAACGAGTACTTAGGCGAGTTGGCGCGCGGAGGACGCGGCCGTCGTCGCGCAATCTGCATCCTTAAGTGCGCGACAAGTACCTGCCACGTCTACTTGACCCATTTACCCGATGACCTCGTCCCGGGTGCACTTTTCAACAGAGTGTCTATCTAATGGCACGACTGACTCCCGTTCCACCGACTCGACGTTTCCTTTCGATTCGAATCCAGCTCCCGTCCCCTCTCTGAACCTCCTTCTCTCGTGCTTTTGCTTCGTCCTTTGAATATTCGTGAAACAAAGGTGATTAAAGACGAAGATGACGATGGAAACGTATTTGATATTGCGGGACGAGAGAGAAGATATTTTAGATACTTGATGGGCAGCAGACTTTCTCGCAGAGAAAAGGCATAGATTTAGTACTGGAATTTCGAGTCATTCTGGAATCTCTACAGAGCGGTACAGAGCAATCGTCGAAGCAAGCAAATAAGTCTTGACAAATACGAGAGTCCGAGGATTATTAGCTTCCGCAAACTTGACGTCATTCTAGAAAGTGTCCATATATTACTATTACGTTCGAATGGTCGAAACATGCAAACAAGTTTCACGAACCGATTTACTAGACTTATCTTTTAAAAAGATCTGTAATATATTCAAATTTTTCGAAGAAAACCGCGTCGACCGTGACTGTCCTCGGGAACCTTCGACGTAGCCAATTTTCTTCGAGAAAACAACCCCAACACTATCCGTTGCACGTGGTACGTTGGAATTATTTTCAGAAAACCATGGCAGCTTACAGCGTCCTCAAAAGCTGACTGCGGCGTGTCGAAATTTTATCAGGAGAACCTCGAAAGCCTTCGACGAAGCGAAGCCCGTTGAAGAGGAACGTATCGACCCCTCGACGATCAAACTTTGCTCCAACGTATGGCAAGATCGGTCGAGAATCTCGAAGGCAGCTGAAACCGCACGTTTCTTCTTTCGCAAACGAAAACCCATCGAGGCTCGGGGAATCGGCCAAACGCACAAGCAGCTCACCGTGGCGTTTTTCGGTGAGAAAATCGAGACGATCGATCCCTCGCCTGGAACGTAGCCTGGAGTAGTCTCCACGAGCGAAGCACGCCTCGGATAATTTAATCAAGAAAGTTGGGTGTACTCGCGTGGCAGCCCAAGGCGTCCGAGCTTCCATTTCATCCAAGAAAACCTTTCTTCGTCGAATCTTTCCATCCCCTGCTTTCACCGACGAGTTTCCACTGCGGATCGGCTGAAGTAGTAATGGTAAAGTTGGTCGGTCGCGAATCATCAACTTTACTTCCGGCCTCGAAACGTTCGCAAAGGGATACGATCACGAGAACCTGGTGCAGGAAATTCGCCACGGAGACTTCTTTTAACTCGATCCGAGCGTGACCATTGTCGAGACGAAATGAAAGCTTAGGACGGACTTTTGAACGATACTTCGGACGTGTGTTTAGGTTCTAGGTGGGACGAGGCTGGTTTCCTGACTCTATGAACTTTTACGGCTACGGCAGGGTCCACGAGAAGAAAGCGTAACAAGTTCGTTTCCGGTAATTTAATAATTTTGTTAGGTCGCCAAATACGAAAGTCGATGACTGACCTACGAAATTTTCTGAACGATCGGACAGATCAAGTCGTTTCTGGAGTATACTCTCTGATTCGCGAGTCGAGGCACTCGCCTATTTTCGCCAGAACGATTAGGTACGACCATTTGCACTGATTTCGTTGTTCACTGCGAAGTTGCCGGATACTTGGTCGATTTGAAACGTACACGAGCGTGTACGATATGATCTAGCCGATTTACCGCTTTACTGCTCGTTCAAAGTGACTGAAAGAAAGTGACTGCGTTTGCGATGTCCAACAACGATGCACGCAGCTAATGATTCCACCTAAAGCAGGTACAATGACTCATGGACGGCAATATATTTAACGCACTACCACGCGAAACAACAGTTTCATACTCAAATCGATCAAAAATGAATTTTCAAAGTTCTCGTACGCGTCTTCCATTTATGGTCCTGTGATTGCTATGCATACATTAGCTTATCTCTTCCAAACTCTGCCAATAGAACCACGATAATCGTATCTCGCTACAAAGCGTTCGTTACTTTTGAAAAGGTTTCATATAACGCGTACAATATGTTCGTAGAATGTTTGTACAAGTGTTGAAACACTTTCGTTAGCTACTGTACGCTTATCCGCGTCAAATAGCTCGAGATTTTGTGGTAGGACGAAAACCGGTTAATTTTCCGTCGACGAAGCGTGACGGTATTGATCTCGACAGGATTCGACGTCCACGCCACGGAGGTTCCTCTGTATCGATACATCGACTCTGCGCAGGATATGAAACTACGAGCGCACCTACGTGTACGGATAGACGCGCGCGGTTACACATACACGTGCACACGCCGTGTGGTTGCAGTATCTCGATTTGTGTCACAGAGAGAGGCGTGCACGCGGAACGTATCGACGTCATTCCGCACGAAGGTGACGGCCACCGTTTCCGTTTCGTCTTCTCTCGTACATCCGAAAGAACGAACGGCTGGTAGGGCCGTGTGATGGATACGAAATGACGCGCGTCGAGTGCCTAATCGAAACAAACAGCCCGGATGTAGCCAAGGAAAGAGACATGGCTCGACGCGTCGCTTAGGATCGAATAATTCGACGTGCGTTGACCCTGCGTCTATGACCTTATCTTTACCGACGTCGTACTGGGTCATTTACGACCATGCGGTTCTTTCTTAGATTTTCGTATTAAAAAAAAAAAAATTGGCCCGAAATTCTCGGATACTTTATAGGATATTAGTTTATAGTATATTATCATTAAATAGATTTTTTATTCTTAACACGTTGGCTTAACTTCTCTGAGCGAGGCAAGATTCAAAAGAAAAAAAGATGATAGAGGAAGAACGAAGAATTACTTAAAATCTTTGGTCGAAAACGAACCGCTGTGCAAATGGAGGGTTAAGTAGCAAAAAGTAGCACGTTTTCTTCGTTTTTTTCTTTTTTTTCTAAAAAAAAATAACACGCGTCAATCTATGGCGAGAAGAAGCAGGTTTCAATGTTTCTGTCGATAACAAGCACGTTTCAATGTTTCTGCCGATAACAAGCACGTTTCGTATAACATAGATACCGCGATAGCAAACATTATTCACATTTTGCCACGGGCAGTAGCTTATCTCAAACGCTGCAGCGAGAAGCAGCACGTCTCGTTTGTTTTCCGAACAGTAGGATATTCCAATTTCCAAATGGTTGACGTTGATCTTCTGTAACTACCACTTGTCTCCATTATTATTGCACGTTCATTGCGAAAGAAAATGACTATATATTTCCAACGTCTAGCAACGAATACGATGATTTTAACTGATAACAGATCGATAAGATTGTAAAATATTTTTGCTCGAATGAATTTCAGCTAAATAAATTGAACTAAACGAGCGGAAAAATTACAAATTACGAGCGGTGGAATAATCGTGATGTGCCTCGTCCGACGGATAAATACTTTTGTCAACGTTATATGAAAAACGTGTAAAGTTGCTTTTCTTATTATAACGAAGGAAACGCGATTATTTTTGTTTCGATAGGAAATTGCTATAAGAAACTAGGGTATTAAGTTGAAGAATTACGTACTAGTTTACCTTCTTTTAAAAACCGTTAAAAAGTCGAAGAAGCTGCGAATTTGAAAAATTATGAAACTTTGCGAATATGATAGAGGATATATAGACACGTATCATGCAATTTTTGTTGCTGTCCAAATTCCGCCTATCGATTCAGGGGTTGAAATTGACCCGTGAAAAGCTCCAGCTAGTTTCCGATTTATATACTCCGAAAAGAAGATTCTCAGACAAAAGTTACTTCTTTCAATCAACTATCGCTTCCAAAATTGGAAAATCTTTCGGAGTGAAAATTTGGACAGCGAAGGACGATTGAATGATGCATACCTGTCTCTCTGCGTATCGCCAAAGATTCATAATTATTTTTACAATTTGCATGTCGAGCATCTTCCTTCGTACGTAGTTACGCTAGTTACTATTCGCGTTACTGCGTCCTGTGTTTTCCACTGTTTGTATTCATAAACATCGTCAATGTCACTGTTTGTTATTGTTTCTTATTCGGCCTCTGACTTCGCACTTCTTGTCATCCTGTTCGTATACGGCGACACTCGTTCGAGAGTACACCGATATAATAGCTGAAAAAGGACATTGTTTTTCACGCAGCAGCGAGAGAGTAACGAGACAAGTTACGAGCAAAACACTCGTGATCATGACAGAAGAGAAAAAGAAGTGGTAACACAGTGGATCGACGCGAACGCAAAAAGGGCACGCGGTTTGGCTATTAAATATTACAGTCAACGGCCATACCACGCAAGGTACACTGGTTCTCGTCTGATCACCAAAGTTAAGTTGCGTTGGGCATGGATAGTACTTGGATGGGTGACCGCTTGGGAACTTCATGTGCTGTCTTCCTTATATTTCCTATATTATTTCAAGATGATTTTCTATGCATCTCTTGTAAAAAAAAAATACGCAAAAATACGCAAAGAATTATTCAAAAGCAGAGGTAGCGTTACTTTCAGCCCTTTGCGCTCGAGAGGCGACTCTCAGTCACCACGGCGTTCCGTGTGGCAACTCTAATGGGGAGAGTGAGTATTGGTTCGTAAATAAATTCCCTAGCTCTTTATATTGTTTGTTATGTTACATTTACGTTATCTACAAGACACTCGTCACATACGCGCAGAACCATATCTCGAGTTGCTGCTCCGGCCGACTCGAAAGGTCGTCGAGCGCAAAGGGTTAAAGGCATTAAAGAAGAAAGGATTATCGATACGAACTAGGAAAATGGGCGGGGGTCAGCCTAGCGATAAACCTCGTTCTCGCCGAGAGACAAATGAAACGTGCTACTTTTCCTACTACACGTCGAATTCTCCGACGGCCTAGATTCCTCCAGGCTTCCCATCGCCTAGGTTGTTGTGGCATCATCACGGCTCTCGTCCATGGTAACGGACGATTATATCACAGTAGCTTTGGCAAAAGTGGGAAATAACCACTGCGAAGGATGGCCTGGTATTTGGGATGATGTCGATGTTCTGATATTGTGGGGTCGGAGAGCTCGATCGGACATGAGTGAGGGTCAAATGGCGAAAAGTTGAACGTTGACGCGTTTAAATGATCCGAAGTTGGATTTCGAGACATTTAACTCGAAATGTCGCAAGATTTTTGGTATTTCGGCTGAAATTCTGATGTCGTGGGATCGAGGAATCCTTCGGTCGGGGAAGACAGATTGATCGAATTGCGGAGAATTTTGAAATTCGATGCATCCGGACGGTTAGAGCGAACATCTTTTAGGCTTCGCGCGTTGAACGGGTTAAAGTGAACAAATTTGCAAGCTCGAGGGTTAAGAGGTGAATTTCAGCGCGGTTAGGTCGGAAGATTCGTTCGCGTTCGAAACGAAATCGATATTCCGATTGTCGCGGAATCGAAGAACTCGACTGGGCATGGGTGAACAGCTCGAACGCTGAGAAGCTGAACCTCGACGCGTATAAACGGTTGCAAGGTAGATTTTAGCGCATTTAGTTGGTAACTTGGAACGATTTTTCGAACGAAATCGATATTCCGATATTTTCGAGTCGATGGGTTCAATTAGGGAAGAGGGCGACGGTCAAAATCGTAAAAGATCGTACCTCGACGCGTGTTTAAATAACTTGAATAAATTATTGGCGTCTGAAATGTCTATTCTGATGCGAGCTCGAAGGGTGTGATCGATCGATTCTCTCGAAGCTCGATGAAAAAGAAGAAAAGCTCGAAGAAGTTTTGCTCGAGAATCGAAGAAACCGCGAAGAACCGAGATAAAACGTGGAAATTCCATGTTCGACGAATATTCGTATGGAACAAGCAAGAAACTGATCTAAAAATATTCCCTGGCTAAAAAAGGATGCGAATCGATCCAAGTTACACGAGTAGGTGGTATATATGCTCTTTGTTCGCGGAAACCGTTTCAATTGAAGAAATAAGACCTGGATTCGTAGTCTACGGATGATCAAGGCCACGCACAGTATCGAACATCGAAGAGCAAGAGAGAGATCGAAAGGGAGAGAGAGAGAGAGAGAGAGAGAGAGAGAGAGAGAGATTATCGTTTCTATGTCGCTACTGTGGCCTGCACGAAAACAAAGGAACCATCCTTTCCATTGTACAGCGGGACGATGGTTGTGCATGCATGCATCATACACACCGTATTCGTGCCTGTTCATCAGATACCGTCAGACACAATTTCTATATGTCAGCGTATAGATCACGATGCCGCGTTTCAGAAGATCGTTACGTAGGTAGAAATTGTTGCAGAATAAAAATTCCCGCGCTTCGTCCACATCTATCCCACGATTTTCAATTATCGTAAATTTTAGAAACTGCTCGAGTTTTGTTGCTTCGTTGTTTTTTATTGTCGTCGTCGTTGAACTCCGTGCAGGTAGAACATTTGTCGCGCGCTAGAGATCCAAGCGCTTCGTCCCACATCTGTCCTTTAATTTCAACATTGTCTGAAGACTTTAGAAGCTTCGGGTCTGTCGCGTCAACTTGCGCGTGTTTACTACGAAATGAAAATCCCATTTTGTCGTACGTTTAGCTCCAATACTTGGCCGTTTCGTTCCGGCTCTTTCGTTTCCCTGGTTTCCCCGTTCCACTCCATTCCCGCATTGCCCAACAATTCTGGCTGCCCGATACACACGTCGCTCCTACGCTTCGAAACGCAAACTTCCTATTATACAACTTTCATCGATCAAGACACCGTGACAATCACCATGAACTCCTTCCTACATCCGCTCCCACGAAAATCCCGACAAACAGACAAACGCCCCGAAATCCCACGCGAATTGCTCCAACTTGGATTGGATCTGAAACGTTAGGACGCTTGCGGATTGCAAATTACCGAAAGCGTTTGAACGTTCGCCTGCGTACGTCCTTTCCACGTTAACGGAAGTTCCTTCGATCCTTACACTTTATAAAAGAAAAAAGAAAACGTATAGAATATGAAAACGTGAAGCTTTAGGTGGAATTGCGCCGAGCGTCCAAATATTTGTGGCCATGTGTAGCGTAATATGCAAATCGGGGACGGTGAAAAACGAAAGGAAGGAGAAAAGAAAAGGCAGCCGACAGAAGTCGAGCAAAACAGATGATATACGGTAGTGGAAACGAAACTGGCCCGATTCTGCCGGCGATTTACGGCCCAGAAGAGTCAGGGTCGTACGAAGAAACGAGTTTCGAGGCGGCTGGGTCAATAACTGCTATATAGGTGACGGCTGTTTAATAACTTTCTCTTTCACTTTATGGAAAAGAGCGTAAAAAGTAGCGGCAATGAATGAACATCTGATGTTACGTGGATGGGTAATCGCCTTAGCTGATCATTCGCAATCGTGATTAATCGTAATTGATGGCTTGGGCCAAATTTCGCCCGATCCGATCCTACGCGGATTAGTGAAGCTAACCGAACGGCTTGTACAACTGTTCCGAGTTTCCAACAGCTTGCAAAGCAACTTGATGGGTCACTGGTGTTCATCGATGGATTAAAACGTCGTTCGCCGTACCTTAATTAAGGGAGGAGGAAGCATCGCAACGACTATGATGGATGTTGAGTGAGCGTTGTTTGTAAAAGAGAGGATTTTAGGATCGTTGGCGGCTATCGTTGGCACGTTTCACAGAATTAACGTAACGTTTAAGTGCCGATAATCCTCGATTAACGTAGTTTCTTTCTGTATGGAAGCAACGACAGTGTTGAACCTTGGCGTTAAATTATTTTATATCGACAAGTGCGTGTAACGTTTTAGGAGACAAAATACCAAATTCCAAATCCTCGTTTTCGTTCTGAATTCCGAATTGATACGTAAATATAGAAGTTTGTAGAATAAAAACAATTTTCAAAATAATATTTGAAACAATATTTTTACCGACGCCACAATCAAATCTTTATCTAATTGGCCTAAGGCGATTATTACGCTGCTTAACGTTTACCGGTAAACGTAGCTTCAGTTTGTTGAATACGAAAACATCGTATTAGAACAAACAATGGAAATAAAATACCAAATTCCAAATCCTCGTTTTCGTTCTGAATTCCGAATTGATACGTAAATATAGAAGTTTGTGTACAGTAAAAGCAATTTTCAAAATAATATTTGAAACAATATTTTTACCGACGCCACAATCAAATCTTTATCTAATTGGCCTAAGGCGATTATTACGCTGCTTAACGTTTACCGGTAAACGTAGCTTCAGTTTGTTGAATACGAAAACATCGTATTAGAACAAACAATGGAAATAAGATACCAAATTCCAAATCCTCGTTTTCGTTCTGAATTCCGAATTGATACGTAAATATAGAAGTTTGTAGAGTAAAAACAATTTTCTAAATAACGTTTAAAACAGTAGTTTTACCATCCTCCAACGAAATCTTGCGTAAATTAATTAAAATTCCTTTATTAAACTTTATTTAAACCTTTTGTTTAACCAACTTTTATTGCAATTAATTAAAAAAAAAAATAAAACAATGAATCATGGCAATTATACGTAAACGGCGAGTAATTTCATTAGCGATCGAACAGAAAGCGATCGTTTCGTAATAAGCCAGGCAATGTTTCTCCGGTAACGATAAATTTCTCGTCTATAACCGGCCGATCTACCGATCGTGTCATAATTTAATAGATCGATTTAGAAACGGTTGACGCATTACGACCGCCGCTGCTAATGGCAAATCGATGAACCGTCAACTAATTAGCGTATCGACGCTAGCAGACCAGCCAGTGCTTGTTACTATTCGCGAAAGAGTCTCTGCTACTAGTTTGTGAACGGCTGTTAATTTACGAAGCAAACTTTCGGTCTATTGCTAAAGAATTTCCTTCTCTCTTTTCCTTTCGCGAAATAGCCAATACTCGCGCGTTATTTTCTAACGAACTGCGTATCAGCCTCGTGATAAACCTCGACGATAGTATTTCCATAATGTATACTTGAACGTACGCTTATTATTTCCTGTCCCGTTTTCTATTTTCAACGAAGGAATTTCCTAGCTTTCGGAGATTAAGAAAGAAAATCGGAAGAAAGAGGAGAAAAGAAATCGAAGCTCTCCTCGTAAACTTGGACAGGTGATTAACAAGTCGGTAGTTAACAAGACCTTAAGCACTTGTAGCGACTAGGGAATAGAAAAAAGTCTCGTAATCGATAACGGATCTGGAAGCAATTATTTTTAGTGAGAAGTAAACTTTTGTGTTTGCGATTAATCGCGTGTTCAAGTATCGTAACACGTTGGATGCAAACAACGACGACGGAGGATCATTACCATTATTATTATTATCATCGACAAAGGATCGTAACGAGCTACGAATCATTATTCGCCTCTGTTACATCCTTGTTTCTCTCTTCCGTTTTCGTTTTCCCTTTCTCGCGTCTTTCTTTCGTTTGAACACGGACTCGCCCGTGTGCAACGTCGCGTCGACTCACAACGTGGCTGTATTTCCAAGTATTCTTTCTTATTATAATTCCACTCTGTTGTTACTTTATTACGAGCGAATGAAATTCGTCGAGCAACGAAGAGATGCGCTAAAAATTCCTAAGAAGGTTCAAACGATCACGTATATTCTTCCGTACTCTGTTTCTATCCGTGTCTGGCAAAACGATGCATTTAAGGGCCGACAGCGCTTCCTTTATTCACCTTGCTGAAAACCATAAATTCTCGAAACCTACTTTGGCCCTTTCCTCCGCACGAGAGCAAAGCGACTCGTAGTTCTACTCGTTCGCCGGGTTCTTAAGAAGCCCCTCGACACCGCAGTGTCCGGAGAATCGTTCGAGAACCAGCCACACTAACAACGGCTGCCATCTACTGATTACGCTCCGTACTGAGAAACACTGGCTCGAAGATAACGTTTGAATTATTGCCGCGAATAATTAAAACGAGCGATATTGGATTCGTACTGTCGGTTCGTACGTCACCTTTCATCCCTTTACCTGATGACTGTATTATTGTAACGTCGTGCCAGCGAGATTACTAGCTACAGTTTACGAGGTTGTAATTGACTGCGGCAAATAATACGCGAGTACAGGGTGTGGGGAAATACGTAGAGCTTGTAACGTAAAATACCATTTTACGTAATCTATTTGACGTTTGTGCGACGTAAGTAAACATGGAAGGGCGCGTTTCTATCTACAGTAACCTTTTTCTCGTCGTTTCGATCTGATAGAATCAACTCTATAAATATGCAAACGATGAAAGATAAAGGGACGCGTTTATGTTTCTTGGAAAACGTAACTTACAAAGATCGTCGTGATACGTATGAGAAAGAAACTGTTGTATTGTAATACGAAATAGATTTCGGAGGCAATCTTGCAAACGTATCGTACGTATTTGAATTACAATTGTTTCTCCTATAATACGCGCGGTTAACGAGTACGGTGGAACTTTGGTTATCGATCGACTCTCGTCTCGAACAAATCTCCGCGTGTTTTCTGAAAAGAAGAAGAAGAAAAAAAAAGAATAGGAAAGAACGCGTCGATTTCCGAACAGGCAATCACGTGCTCCACTCTGGTGGCGGAGTAGTTACGTCGCAGTTTCTGTTCGGTGCAGACTTCTATTCGAACTTCCAGCGCCTCCTCTCCTTAATTTTCTTCGTCGTTCTGTGTGTGTGTGTGTGTGTGTGTGTTTCTTTATACGTTATTTTTAATTGAATAAATCGCTATTTGACCGACGAAGGATAGCGACGGCAATAAATCGAAAAGAAAAGTCGTTAGAGCTACGATAAAAGTGACAATAAAATGTACAAATTAATAAGATATTTTCAATTGGTTTTTATTTAAAGATGTACCAAGAAGAAGAAGATAATTTTCTCGATCAGGTATCATTAAGTAATTGAATGTAATAATATTATACTGGGAAATCTATATAGATTGAGCACACGCGGTAATCACGTATAATAGGGTATTACTCAATTGTTGAACTCATATTACTAAAAATAAAGAGCCAGCGGACTCATTGCATTAACCTTGCGAAGGCATCCGGCTAACATCTCTTCTGTTCTCTTGAATGAACTTTTTGGATGGAAAAACTTCCAGCGAAGGCTGCTTCGCAAGCAAGGTAATCTTCCAACGATTACGAGGTAAAAATAGAAGGATATTTGACTGGAAATTGCGAGTCCGATGTTCGTCCGATCGAATAGAAGAGACTCTTTGAGAGCGTGAAAATTCTGAAAACTTTGCAGCTAGACTAATACGAGCCAGCCAGGTTTTTACTTTGATTTCTATATTTTGATTTGATGTAATGTCTGACTGAGAAAATTATATTCTTCCTTTTAAACAAAAATCATGGGAGGAACTTTCCTTTGTTCGTGTACTTCATTTTCCACGTTTTAGTCTTTAACTGTCATCCCGCGAATATACAAATGTTACTCCCATCCCACGAGAAAAATACTTTCGGCAAATTTCGCGTCAGCTAACCAGGCAATTATTTCCAATAAGAAAAAAAATCGTCAATTTCTCGAAATCTAATTTGGATTTGGAACGTCAGCTTTTCAGCTGGTCGAAAAATTTCATTTACAGGATTCCACCCAGACAAACAAAGATGAGCCAAGTAAGAACCGCTAATACGAAGAAGAATGGTCTTCGTATTTCGTATCCAAAGAAACTCCTCATCTTCCATTCGCGTAAGATTTCGCGTATCTCTCTCTATTGTTTCTCTATCCGACTTGATGCATTGGAAACTGTTATAAAAGTATAAACAAGCGATCGTTTACGTCTATACTGACAAGAAAATTGTTCCGATCTTCCAACAGCGAATTACGGTCGGACAACCGAGGTTGCACGGTATCGATATTATTTTACAATAAAAAAAAAACATCCCCTTAACGTCTGTCTTAAATATATCAGGTTGTCCCAAAAGTTTCTTTCGTTTTATAAGAAAATAATAGATGCACAACGTATTTTGTTTTGCATTATTTTATTAAATTACGTATGATTCATTTTGTTCTATCAAGATAAAGACCGCAACGTTTGACAGATTAGGTTTCATGTTTGTACAACGACGCATTGTTGTAAGACACATGTTTGTAGAAGAAAAGAGACTTTTGGGACAACTTAATAATTCTACCAATTCTAAATGTCGCACGATTTATAGACGACAGCGTACGCAAAAGAATTGATCGTTCCAAATGTCCGAAACTATGCGCTCTCTGGCAGAAAAAAAAAAAAAAGAAAGGAGACTCGAAGCGAAGAATCATCGAGGATACTCACTGCCAATTGAACTTCCCGGTGATACCTTCCCTGAGGCGGTCCTTGAGGCTTCGTTGCCTTGGCCTGGAGGTAAGCGAAGGGCTGGCCGGCTCCTTCGACTTGATCGGCGGTGGACCAC
Source organism: Bombus waltoni (assembly GCA_014737395.1). NCBI lineage: Eukaryota > Metazoa > Arthropoda > Insecta > Hymenoptera > Apidae > Bombus > Bombus waltoni. The sequence goes on from JACXII010000013.1 coordinate 1,189,681, forward strand.
TTCCGCCGCTGCCACCACCGCCGCCGGAGAACAACGCCATTCTTCTTCCTTACACAGATGCAAGTGTGCCGATCCGACACTCGCACAACAGTTCGCGACTCGCTCGATCAGCTCCGACTGTCTCTCTAGGTCGCGTGTCGAGCGAGCATCACCGAGGCACTCGCGAGCACGAGAAATCGCTGGTCAAGTGGAGCGTTCGCCGCTTTCTGCCCAACCAGTCGCCGAATAATAATATTTCTACTCTGCGAAATATTTCCCGATGATAGACTGTTTGAAATACGCGCGAACGAGACTACACACGGAACATCCAAAAATACGCGTCGACAATGCAAAACGATTCTCTCTGGAACGCTGGGAATTTTGGAATCGATTGGAAATACGCCTTCGTCCTTTTCTCGACGGAGAAGCGGATTTTCAGTTGGATTTTGATTCCTTTCGAGTTAATTTGTAGGGAGTGCGAAGAAGCTGGCTTTACGTTGGTCCGGTAGCGATCCAGCGATCCAGCGTCTTCACTCCGGTACAGTGTTTTCGTTGCAGCGAGTAATCCGGCCAAACGATCGTATCGAAAGTCTACTTTTTCAATCCAATGTTTCGCCCCACCATCGCCGACACAACGTTGCACAGCGTTACTGGAATCGTCTGCACGGCTCAATACCCAGTGCTGGCTGAAGCCTAGTACAGTGCAGTAGTCCGTTTTCCGCGTCAATTCATTCCCACTAAAGTCTATCGCTTTCCACGGGTCCGAGAGAAACTCTCAGATTTCCCAATCAAGCCACTGCGACGCAATCGCTCGGTCCAACGATGGGACAAGCGTAAAGCCAGCTTAAAGGACTCGTGAACGGGTCTCAATGGGGTTAGATGAATCGACGACCGATTAAATGAAATATTTGGTGACAGTGCTCTGTGGTACGATACGACTTGTAAAACACAGATATAGACGTGTTATTATATAGTTGTCGAAATAATACAGTTTCAATATAGTTTCAATATAGCCGACGCATGGTTTAATAGTATATAGGCTGGACAAAAGCTTTTCGCAGCCGCCGTAGGTACGTAACTTCGAAGTTATATACATGAAATCGTAGAAGGTTGACGCGACATCTGCGATCGATCGTGTCCGATCGAACGATGACGCTCTGGTAGGTTCGTACGAGGAGGCGACCGATTAGGTTCGACACGCAGAACTACAGGGCAGGCACGAATCGCATAAAATCTGTATCTGACTTATTTTCGTAATTGTTAAATTATCTTTTGCACGCGTTAACGAACGAAGCAGGAGTTGACGAAACAAATAATCGGTTTCGCGAACGAAGAGGACGATCGTAATTTTATTCCGAGGAACTACGCTTCTCGTTATCTACGTAGCAAATACACTTTCGCCTCTCACGGACAATTTTCACTTTCGTCGACGCTAAAAGATCTTTCTCCTTGTATGCAGATTGTACCGCGGAAGCGAATATTCTTAAACAACGATTTAAACAATTACCGGAGGCACAGATATCTTACGGATGGAAACACTCGCGCAGAGGCCTCGATGACGGATGGTCTCAGCAGCTCGGCCCGAATGCTTACTACGATCCAGACCGATTTTTCAGTCACGTCAACGACTTGTTGAGGCTCGTTAAATAACAAGTACGGCCGTACGAGTGATTCAATTCGCTCGCGACTCGCGCGACCGAACGCTAAGAAGATCGACGACCAAAGTTCCTTGGTCTATTATACAACAGATTCGTCAAGTGCAAACTTTTTTTCCTGCGATAGATCGACGACAACGCGGAATGAATATTCTGCATCGCCGAAAGTTTGCTCGATTAAAGAAACGATTAACGTGCACTTACGCTTCCTTTGCGCAGATAATTGATGTAAATACTGTGGCTGGCGAATTAGAATTAGCGTTATAGACGACATAAATAGGAAGTGGAAGAATTAGAACCTCGGGTAACGGAGTAGAATATTTAAAATACGGCGCAAACAGGAATTCGCGTAAAAGTTACAGCAAAGCGTATTTTACGCTTAGGAATGTATTTTTCTGCAAAGAGAGATTCAATATACAGGGTATGGTTGAATAACATACATGTACAAGTGGACATAGCGAGCATCGATTTTTTTTTTTTTTTTTTTTTTAGGAAAAAAGAAGAAGCGAGATATAGAATAAAATTGCTTCGTACGATGCGTCGTTCTCGAGGAAACCGGGTTTGGAAATTTTGTCAAGTATATTTGAACACGGCTAATTCAGGATTGAATAGGAGTAAATAATCGACAGAAGCTTACTCTGCCTGCGAAAATAAGTCAAAGATGTTGAATAAACTTTGTTCGCGAGACGTTTTGTTGAAAAATAAATCTCACTGTTGAAAATTAATCTTCAAACGGAAAAATTTTTCTTCACCTTGTTCCATTATTTCTGCATCCGGAATAACGTTCTACCGATTTTTATCATTAATCTATATATATATATATATATATATAGATGTGTGTGATATGATATATATATATATATATATATATATATAGCGATTATCATCCGGTCGCTAATCAGGCAAGTTCAATCGACAAATTTTCATTCTCGATCTTCCCAAAGACGAAACGTCTTACCTTCTCTTTTTTGCATCGATCTGCGTTTTCGTATTTATTCGATCTTCAGCTCTTAACGCATATCCTCATCGATTAAGAAACTAACCTTCGAAGTAAGTCAATTTCAAATACAGCACGGCCAAGCAAGAGGCGATGAGATTCATATCGACAGGAAAGGAGCTCGATCCTTCCGATTCACCTAAAGGAGAAAGAGCAACGCGATAACGTCGTGTACGTTCGGATGGAACTTTATTCGTTCGACGATCTTCTAACGGGAAATAAAGCTGCTGCTCCGTATTGAATCGCAGGCGTATCGAGTGGCGATCGAAAGGAATTGACGTGAAGCATTCTCGTGCTAGCTTCGAAGCGCATTTATCACGCTCTCTATGGTAAAATTGATAGAGAACAGTCGGATGAGTTGCTCCTTTTCTTGCGTAATTTCCTTTGAATCTGTACATTACGCTAGGTTGCTCTTCTCAGCACGTTTTTATTAATCGTTTCAAGGAGTCGTCTAATTTGATCTGATTACGGGGATCAATTTAGTCGAAGGCAAAGACGAATAAGAACTTTCTTGTTAATCGTAAAACTCGATCGGTACGTAATCGTTCAAATAAGAGAATTTTTCCAACAGACGCAGCCATTTTCGTGTACGATAAGCATTTTATATATAGGCATTATTACAATCATTTGTATTTAGTAGAAGGAATATGAATAACAGTAGCACGCGATAAGGCGTGTAACACAAATTGGATGTATTTTTCATTTCTCATCGGCATATTAAATCGTCTCGAAGTTCGTTTTGTGTGTTAAATTATTCAATTACAAACATTTTGATAGCCGGATCGTTCGAAGAATGCTACCCTGGAATAATGGAACGTTCGAGCAGTGGGATCTGCGAAACGTGTATTTTTCAAACAGATATTCAAAGGATGAAAGTTTCTACTGCGTTCGAATCAGATCTTTTAGATTCGAATAATTTCTACTCGGTCGATCTATACTTGGATGGAAAATCATTCGTCGATTCGCGTTCCAAGTAATCTTTATACATCGCGAAACGTTAATCATACGTAAAGCTATTGTATAAAGGATGGAATTATTTTTAGCGTTAAACGAGTGTATAGAGAACGACGTAGATCGGAGGATAAGTTGGATACGTCGGAGAAAGAGAATTTAAAAAAATTCTATCGCCATTCTGCGCAACGAAACGCGAAAGAAAAGTGTGCAAAGGCTCGTCATAGACAGCAACTGGTAGCGACAGCGATAAGACCGATAGAATCGACCTTAACAACCTCGGTTAAATTTCATTACGTTTCTCGAGTGACACGCGCCTTTCAAGGTTCCAACATACGATTTCAATTGCGCAAAAACGAGCACCGTAGCCGGGATCGTTGGTCGATTCGACTATTAACCAAATCATAAATGTTTACTGCTTAGATAAAAGAACAATGGAAGACGGACAACGTTGTTTGCAAATAACAAACATTACGTAAAACGTTTAAAACAAGAGCGACGCAAAAATCGAACGTGTCCGTATTGTTCAAATATCGCGTGGATATTTCGACGGAGGAACGACGAACTGGAGATTACAGGAAAGCCATTTAATAAATCGATTTCCATTCGTTTCTTTCTTTTTTCTTTTTTTTTTTTTTTTGCTTTTGGTTTTTATATCGCGGCGATAGAAAAATGAAACACGGGGTAGATTTATGGTTTTCGCTCGACGAACGCAGATTTGCATTTTTTCGTAGCAGTTGTTCATGCATGAGAATGGCTTGTTAATTTAAGTTTAAGTTGAATTTCGTCTCGAGACGCGAGCCTTTCGAAGGTACGCGACAAATATCCCAAGTTTTGTACAAAGTGTCGGGACTCGCGTTATAACGATCTACATTTTGGAAATGTTTTACGGAATTTCAAAACTGTCCTTCGTCAAACGTAACTTCCAAACATAATTTCAACAACATTGGGCACCGTCGAAATAATATTTTGCCTTATTTTTTACCTTCAAATATTGTAAAATTTAGCTCGCGTAACGTGTATATACATATATATCTTATTTACGCCTCGGTATAACAGAAATTAAACTCGCACAAATGAATCGTAAGTTTTGGTCGAAACCGAAATATACATTACGCGAACTGAGTTTTGCAATATTTGACGAAAACATACGAAACAAAAGAAGAAAAGATAATTTTGGTGGTCCAGGATGTAAGTTCCACGTGCAAGGACTGCGCGAATACGAATCTTTGTAAAAGTCTGAAGTTATGTGTACTCGAAGAACGAAAAACCAAGACAGAGACTCTCGACCCTCGACCCTCGACTTCAAAGCAAACACTCTCGTCCAATCCATTTTCTCTCTCTCTCTCTCTCTCTCTCCTTTTCGCATTTCTATTTCACCGAAAAAAGTCTCAGGATGCACGATCCAGGGAGAAGGAAACAGAGAGAGAGAGAGAGAGAGAGAGAGAGAGAGAAAGAGAGATGACAATAATCATGGAGAGAAAGGAAGAGATGGAGAAGAAAAATTTTCCAACCAAAACGTTCTCCTGGCGTAATCAGGCTTCCGTTGAAGGACGTTGGCTAGGTCAAGGTCAGCACGGTAAGGTCAAGGACTGGCAGTCCCGATTCTCGTAGAGTGGAGAACACACCAGCCTACGCCTCTCCGTGTCGAAAGCCTCCTCCTGCTCCCGGTGTGTATTGATCCCTTTTCCCCCGGCAAACTCCGACCAATCGCGGCTCTGCCATTGCACGGTAACCAACGCGTTCCGGCACATTTTCGATAGAACAGACACACAGGGGCCGAACGTGGATCGGCAAGTCTCGTGACAAACGCTAATTAAGGCCGCGACTTCATGGAAGGGTTTATCGTTCGGCCGAGTTTCCACACGCAACTGCGTCCACGAAACTCGCTAGCTTAGGGTGATTTCCCTCGGTGAATTTGGTTAAAAATTCAAGTGGAAATTTTCGTGTCTCCGATATTAATAACGCGGTCGAGGCTCTACGCCGCTCGAAAACCTGTCCAAGTCGAAGTAAGACTCCTTTCGACTCGAATTATTTGCAGATGCGTAATTTCCTTCGCCTCTGTAACGCGAGCATAGGAGAACCAGGCCAGCTGTTAGAACTATCTCGAATAACGTAAGACGACGCGATTACGAACAGTGGTATTAACCAGTGTAACGAGAGTGTAATGAGATATTCTAGAAAAGTATTTAAAAACGTATTAGAAATGGAATAACATTAGAGCTGTATCTCATCAAAGGCGCGTCAAGCGGTAATAGAAACGAAGCACAGCCATCGATTAGTTGATTTCAGGGAAATTACCAATTAATTGCGATGTTATAAAACATTTCTCCGCGTGCACGTGCATTATAAATGAAACCATTCGATCGTTGACCTTGTCTCTTCCTTTTTCCCCATTCACCAATACGACCATTCGAAAGGGACGCTTGAAATGTCTTACGTCGAGTAAATGTTCGATGTCTGGACGGTATGTGGATTAATTCGATTTGCGTGATCTGAAATGGAAGAACTTCTTCCCGCAACGGATCGTTATTTAGCTTGGTTTACTTAATGATTCACTGTATCTTGCGATTCACAAATTTGTCGAAAAATTACTACGGATACGTAGCTTTGGTAATTGATCGTTTCGTTACGAAATCACCGACTATTTCGTCATTTTATTTATCGAATCAGAGGCGAATTCGCGTCTAATTTACTTTCGTCTTTAATTCGATTTGAAAGAAGCTCGTTCAATTTGGATTTCTACGCGTATCATACAACGACGAAGTGAGAGAAGTTCCAGTGAAATACGTAATTCGAACCCTTGAACAAATTACACTAAACAGTCTTGGAAAAGTCACGGCCTTGTCTCCGAGCCAGTGGTTCTAGGCTATCGACCGAGTGTTCGCCGAAAGGTCTCGCGTCCTTTGATCTTCGTTGAATGCTCTGCCTTTCCGTCGCTCTTTTCACCAGCCGCTACGAGCAGTGTTAATTAGAAGCAAATTCATGAAATCCCTGTTACTGGCTGGGTCGTTTAAATCCACGCAGTTCTTTCTTGCGATTCTGCGTTTTGAAATGTGGCGAAAAATTCTTAAACAGTCCTCCATCTCTCGTTGAAAAGAAAGGAAAACACTATAGACGGATTATACCGTGGCAAATACGTGTCGTTGAAAAGATCCACGTAATACGAAGATATACATAATACGAAGAGAAGTAGCGAAAACTTGTTCGCGCCTCGTGTACGTGCAACAGAGATTCGAAATTGAGAAAAGCGGAGAAACGAATCTACAAATTTAGAAATTGATTGATTAAAACGACCGTCGCCTCCTAATTCTATCTTCGCCTAAATCATCTATCCTATAGTACAGATTCTCCGTTCCAAAACGAGCCTCTATTTTTAAACGAGTTTTCCATTTGCCCGTAAATTCGAGAATTCTCGTCGAGGGTCTGTCTAAAATGAGCGACCGGCGACGTGAAATTTATTCGCGACAGCCAACAGCAACGAACGTTCCATTAAAGAATAACTTTACGTAATAGGCAAACTGTGCATCGATCTTGCATTCTCTCGCGAATGCTCTCTTGAAACGAAACCTTCGAGCGTTGCCGAAATGCTTCCTTCTCTCCGGATGTAAGAAGCTATTTTAACAAAGAGTATATAACCGCGTGTACGATAAAAAAAAAAAAGAAGACGTCCATAAGATAAAAATTGAAACGTTAGGAAAGTCGCTTAAAAAAAGAACGACCGATGGAAAATAAGGCAATCTGATTGGACTGTAGAGAGACGATCGAAACCGTGTCCCCAGCTACCACTCCCAGACGGTCTGTCTCCTAGCCTATTCGTAATTTATGAACGTGCCATGGGCCAACTGCAGACGATTCTTTGCCTTCTGTGGTGGGTGAGAATTCCTTCTTCCATGTTTAAACAGGGTCGAGCGGAATCGTCGTTCAGCGGTCAGTCAACGTTATTCCCATTCGCGATAGTAATGTGTGTCACGGAAAGCACTTTTACGTTTTAACCCCGTTTGTTCTTTCACTTCGTCTTTAAAAATTGATCGATTGATAATACCACCGCGATCTTTTCTTCTTTTCTTAAATACAACTGTTGCGCTAGCGGTTCGTTGGTATCACGGTAATTTAGATTTATCGTGTCATATTATCAACAGCTATTCCCTTTCTTCAGAAGCAGTTGCAATTTATCTGTTTCAAAATGTTATACGAAAGAACGTGACGCGTATGTGGTAGCTGAATCGTGTGCTACGCAAAGTTCATTAATACTTATACATATATAGCGATTGTTAGATAGTGATAGATAGTGATAAGATATATACCGCTTGTAATAACTTCTCCTCTCATATTCTCCTTTTCATTTTTCTCTTTTACTTGCTTCTCCTCGTTCTTTCTAGCGGTAATTTATTATTTATTAATTTATCGTTGCTGCTGTACGCGTCAGCTTCTCCTTCGGTTCTCGCGTCCGCGCGTTTCATTTCTCATTCAGCCTGACGCGAGAAACGCAATAACCGGCTCGACCAACGATTTTAAGTCTTCCTATCCTCGTTAATTCGTTCGTGCACAAACATAATCTCATCTAAAATTCGAGCACGTGCGATCAGTTCTTCCAGCGACTGTAAAATGGAATTCGTATAAACGAAGTTCCACCGGCGATACAAGGTAATAAGTCTGTTCTAACTCTGTCAATGCGCGTCGACCGTGTAGATTAGCGCAGCACAAAAGCCGAGTTGTTTACTCGCATTGGTAGGTTGAACGTTCTACTGGAAGCGTCAAGCAGCCAACCCTGTCGTTTAGTCACGAGGATCGTACAAAGAGCGGATAATTAATGATTAATCACTAACGATAGAAACAACCTTCGAACAGAACATTTTCGAGCCACGGATGATGTAACGACGAACGAAGGTTTTACGTGACGTTTTCTAATCAAACTGTTTATCTCGTACGGAATCTAATAGGAAATGCGATGCGGTGGGAAAAAAGTTCAATACAAAAACACCACGTGCCTCGGACGATTCTAAAACACTAATGATCATCCATTCCCTAATGATAGGTGGTGAAAAAACGTCCAATTTTCTTGTAACGCCCAAGTCAGAATTAACAAAAACCGGCCATTAGAAAATCGTCCAAATTATCGTCGTTTTAATAATTCGCCACTTTTCTACAATTAGCGCGACACGTTCTCTATCTGATTCTCTTGCGAGCAATATCTCTATAAAAGGAAATATTTCATTTCATAAATCGACGAAAATCCTAGTTTCTCTTTCGTTCCCACGTATCTGTAATTACACACTCCGATTATCAAGTTGCAGTACATGCTCTTGTGTACGGACATTTCATTCTCTTCAAACACCAAGACAAAGATGTTGAAACCGAAGATGTCGACGATGGTCATAGGTCACGCGAAATTCTTTTCTTTCCAGACGCGACTCTTTCCTGGCAGCCTCGGACCGTATTGCGCGAACCTGCATAAAATTGGCCTCCATTTTCTAAATCTCGAACTTTTTGCCTCAACTTGATCTGCGTTTATTCTACGCGATTCCAATGAAATAATAATTGACGTCAAAAGGTTCCAAAAACAAGCCCGTTGATTGTTTTTTACTGCCTCTCGTTTCCTGCAGATTGAACGTTTGAAAGTTTCTACGCTGTTCCGGTTTGTCGAAACGTTGTTCCAAAGCATCGTTCGAATATCGCGTTTAGTTTGGAAAACAATTCGCAAAAACTGACTTCGTTTGAATTGCCATCGAGCAAATTCCAAAAAGGTTCCCAGAGGACGAAATTCGTATGCTCGTGCTCGAGGCAAGCCTTCACCTACGCGAAATCTCTCAAAATCGTTTTCCATGCCCCAAGCGCCTTCTGTGCTCTCGCGATGGCAACAGTTAGCTCGTGCGAACGGAACTCGGTGGGAAGGCGCGCGTCCAAGATCAGCGAGAATACGAGACTCGCTTTGTCGTACATAGATTAGAGCAGTGGCGATGACGCTGGTCGCGTCGCGATTTACAGTCGCATTAACGACGTCGATATATCATCGCGACGCTAAGGAAAACCTCGGATAGAAATCGTCGAGACAAGTTGTATCGGTGGTTCCTGAAAAATGGCATCCTTTGGTTTTCATCTAGCCGATATTTCGCCTCGCGTTCTATGGAAAATCGCCTGCGAGCTCTTTTTAGACCGCTATTGAGTACGCTGCGCGTTCTAATTTTGAGAGAAGATAAACTATATATACTCGTCGATGAGCTAGATTCGCGTGGCTTGAGCCAAGAAGAATGATGCTTGTACAGCGTGTGACAGAAAACGCGCGACAATTGGATGATTTTGGTGACTCGCGTGGGTAGATAAAACGAGAGACGAAAAGTTGGATTTAGGTAGGAGTTTGTTATTCCTTGGTAACAATACAGGATCGAATTATCATCGTCGTGTTGTTTACTCGAGGTACGAGTGTTATATAAATCGTGTATAAATGATCGTTACATAGTAAGAAGAATTTGGGATAAATATATGGAAAATGATAGAAAGAATAATAAAAGAATGATCGATAGATTAGATTTTGTTGTGCGTAGATAAACTGGATATTTCTGCGAATATAAATAATAAAAAAGATACGTTATTAAATAAGGCTGAGTATCTCAGGAAGATAAACATTTCTGTTATTTGTATATAAAAAAAGATGTAGCGGAAGAAGCGATTACGAGGTCGTAAACTTTTCTCTTTTAATAGAACAGCATGTTGCTGAATATGCATAAGCATAAGCTACATTCCAACAACTTCGTTGTACGACAATACGCAGTCGTTCAGGGTCAACCAAGGTCGTAGGTAAAGAGAAAGTAGTTACGTCTCTTCAACCTGCAGTGAGAAGACAAATTGCCAACTTTCGTCTTGCGAATGTTTCGCAATGAATTTTCTATCGGGCTAACGTTTCCCTTACGTAATTCAAATATAACATGACAGATCGAATTATAAACTTTTAATACTAATAACTTTACCATTATCGTTATTATCGTTAAGTTAATAATCGAATAACTCTTTCTTCGATAATTCCTCTTCTTTGCTTGCAATCTACCACGCTCAACGTTTACATCTACGATAATTAAATTCTCCAGATTACAGATTACACCGATGCGTGTTTGAAAGTCTGCTGACACGTACAAATAAGTCATCAGCCTTGAAACATAGGCTGTAATAAATCAAGGTAATTGCCTTCCATATAAAAAACATTTCTTCGTATTCATAAAAATGTAATTGTGCGGATATCAGTATGTTTATGGGAACTTTAAGCAGATCTCATAAATAGATATAAATGAATATGGAAAAGGTAAATACACGTAAACGTAAAAAATGTATGATAAAAGGTCGACGACGATTCCAGACACACGAAATACCGAAGTGCTTGTTAAGAGATTCAATTACGAGTACAAATGGAACAACGTTTGTGCGTGCAATTTCTAGAAATATAAAATTACATCATCAGGATATAGATACCGTCTAGACGCAACTTATATTTTTTGAAATCCATATTTATTGGTCGCGTTCCGCGAGCCGCGCTCTGTACGCGAATATGTTGAATAGATTCGAAATTCGAGCTTGAATAGAAATAACATTTAACGTAATCCACTGTTTCGTTACGGTTGCTTGCGAAATATCGCCATCACGTGTAAGCAATATGCGGGAATAAGCTATGCGAGACGCGTAGTACGAATGTAAATTTCAAACGTTTTTTTTTTTCAAAAGCGATGGAATTATAATATTGTAGTTTTTGCGTTCGTTCTTCGATTCGCGTGTGTAGCCTGTGATTGGCGTAGCGACGAATCGGTTTAAAGTAACTGCTTCGACCGATTAATGACGTTACGGATACATTGATTGCACGCGTTGATACGGAATATTAGATACAGATCTATACGACACTGTCTACGCGAACGAAATCTTAAAAGTTGCTTCGAAATTTGCATATGTTTTACGTAAAAAGATAAGTAGGACAATTCATTATCATTGTTTGGAAATAATTTAATAAATAATTTATCGATCAGATAAATAGAATAATTTAACGAGAGAGTTGTATTAGTATATACAAAAATGGTCTATCAATAGCACGTGTTTGTAGATATATCCTGGTTTTTACAATAATCGCATCAGTAACTTGTAACTTTAATATTGTAACTTTAATATCGAACAAATTCCGCGACCCTCTTTTCGTCTACAAAATTAAGAGAGTCGCTAATGGTGCATGAAAACTCAAATCAAAATAGAACTTGTTTATGAAAACGCTTTGCCAGAATAAAGTATTAAACAGCCTTACGCGGAGCGACGAGAAACTGCTACTTTCTGGCTCAGTGATAATTCACCCCATTGTGGTCGCAACCTTCGTTAAAACAGTTGCAATTTTTCTATAATTAAAACACTGCGTGCTTGCCTTTTGTTAAATCATCTGGTCAAATAAAATTCCTAATAGAGCTCTTGTCGGGCGAATGAATCGACCTGATTTCAACGTTTCTTCGAGATAATGTAATTGTCGTTTCGTTTGTAACGTAAATCGAAGCGTGGTTCTTCCAACGTGTGTAGTAACGCAAAGTAACGCGGTAACTTGAAAGTAACGTAATTAGAAGATTAAACCAAAGCGTGCGTCAAACGTTTAACCCAACTTTTTCACTGTGTCACGACCACTAACAATGGGTGCCGTACCAAATACCAGACAGGTACAGAGTCAGCAAGTTTAGAACGCAAAATATACAACGCCAAGTTCCCCCTTTGTCAAAGCTATTAATCAGTCGTGCGCGTTACGAGCGTTTCAGCAGTTCGCGTTCCGAGCGAGAATCTACGAGCCAGAAAGTGGAAAATTCTTTTTAACGGGTCTGTAATGAAACGAATAAATGAAAAAAAAAACGAGGAAAGATTCGCTGCTTTTAAAGCGCATCGAGAAAGTTATAAACACCGCGCTAGTTACAACAGGCTACCCGATGTTCTTAAACCTTCATCGCGAAGAATTCCTGTGCTGTTAATATTTCACAGCACTGGATGAAAGCTCTCAACTGAAGACAATCAACGAATCGTTCTCCGTGTCTTTCTCGCTTTTCGTATCTACCCCGTCACTCTTTAATCGTCGTCTTTGACCACTGAATTTATTATTGAGTTTAATCACTATCGCGCTATCATACGAATCGAGATATCCTCGCTTTTATTCATTCGTCGTCGTTAATGGCGCGATGGATCATTAAACGACGTTCGTATCAGTCCTCTAATTGCGTTCAACAGTACGATACAAGATATTATCGCAAACGATAGCTAGAACAAATACAATGGCTACGTATAAAGTATTCCCACTGCGTTTCGTGTTATTTAAGCTCGATTCACAGCAGCGGTCGGATCGCGTCGAGCGAGGCATCGATAGCATTCGCAGGTAGGCGGTTCGATCGAGTCGAAAACTGTTGGCCTGAAGACCGCGATCAACAGTCGAAAAAGGGAACACGAAGAACGAGAATTCACGAAATACGTTCTTTCCTTTCTGTCCTTCTTCTCACATATCCGTGATTTGTTCGTTTATTTTTTTCCTCGCCCATTTCTTTCTTACGCGCTGGGTCCACTTAATCTTCTACTTATGCTTCTTATGCTAAGCGTCCGAACGGCAATTTATTATTCGTTGCTTTGCTTGGAACGAATCTTTCGTCTCCGGTTAATACAGAGTCCATTGACTCGGATAGTCGCGAGATGCGACCAGCTGATCGCAACGAGCGTTCTAGTCGTCAACCAATCGCTAATTGTAATCCATCGTTCATTATGGGAGCATATTTGTAATCAAAATTTCTGGATAAATAAACCTTTGTTGATAAAATAAAATAAAGCGTTCTGGTCGTCTCTCTACGGTTCCAAGAATTGTCTATGGCGCCAGAGTACTACTTGTCACGGTAAAGTTCAACCCTTTGCGCTCGAGAGGCGACTCTCAGTCACCACGACGTTCCGTGTGGCAACTCGAGTGCCGAGTGAGAGTCACCAGTCCCCGTTTATGCTAGATTTCGACCTTTCCAAATTATGAGAACACGCAAACAGATTCCTCTGCTCCTTATATCGTTTGCTAAGAGATGCGAAGTGTTACACTTTAAGACGCAATTATAAATTACATCAATCATTGCATACATTTATGTTACCCGCAAGATACTCGTCACAAGACACTCGGAGGTCATCGAGAGCAAAGGGTTAATATCTACCACGCGTTCGGACGAACGTGTCAATCGTAATAGGCTCGCGCCATGCATAATCTCCAACAGCTTTGACCGCCAACGTGAATCGATCTTTAACGATACTTTCGTATCTCGTGTAGTGGAGTATTTCTACTTTTAATACTTAAAACATACAGTCCTATCCGTTGTACATGATCGGTATAATTTAAATCCCTTTATTACCGATTTATTTCCCCTACTACTAGCACGAAAATCTTTTTTCTCTTTTTCTGAATCTACCGACTTTTAACCTAGCAATCTGTTAAGCGTACTAAGGAGCGTGACTGGTCGCGTGCCAGAGGGGTTCGTGCGTAAATTTGACGATAATTGGAAGTTTGTTAACGACGGAAATTCTTGCGAAGGAGCGAGGAACGATCGAGAACGAGGGAAAGAGGGCGAGCAGGGTTGTCTTTCGATAAGGCGATGGAAGCAAGCAGGTGCGGCCGACTAGCGGCAACCTGGCCTCTCTTCTGTCAAGGACGCTGGATGCTTGATTGATGGAGCAAATATTAGCTCGCGAAACTACTCGAAACGCCTTGGCCCGGCCCTTTCCCACCCGGTTTTACTCTAGCGCTCGACTTTACACGCATTTCTTCGCCTCCTAGAATGTTGGACAACAACCGAAAATTAAACTAAGGATTTTGATTTTTCGCACTGCCACGAAGAGTACGAGAACTATACGTGTCTCGTATAGTGGAAGTTGTAGGGAAGAAGAGGCCTCTTCGTTAATTCGAAAGGTTCCAATTTCCTACTGATTCCGAATGATTGGAGATATTCCAAGGAAAGAAAGTAGCGGACGAAAAGGGAAGGAGAAAAAGCAACGAAGACAAGGATAAACGTGTGAAAGTCAGAAATCAATTTCTAACGTGAGAGAGTAGCTGCTGCGGGACAGAATCGTCGCATGGCGTCGTACGTCCTAAAGAAGTTAGAAACCAGTTCCAAAAACGTTAGTTACGTCGAAGACCGCTTCTTGCAGAGCCGCCGTTTACTCGTCCAACGATATCCTGTCGATTGTTACGCGTGTCACGCGACAGAGTTACGTAAATAATCGGTAATTATGCACGCGAGCGTGGACTGAGCTCCAATAACCTTGACCTTGAGCTACCTCGTAAAGGGCAAGGTTCCGAGTAAGACGCGCGTTGCCCGCGGCTTGCGACGATCGCTTGCCTCTATTCGGCAAATCCGAAATTCGACGAAACTGAAATTGACGCTTTTCCGCGAATTTACCAAAGTAAATTTTACCTTCGCGTTGTATCGATGATATCGCGCGACAAAACGCAAAATAACACAAAGAAACCGTACCATCCATACCATCGTAGTTTCGTTTTGCTTCGAGGAAACGAATTTCCCGTCGAGGGATTTTTTTCTTGCGACAACGAATTTACGAGTAGCCGAAGGTGGCGGCGGAATTACGCGAATCTCGTGCTGTACGCTAGGCCGAGGAGGAAGAATTTCGAGAGCCAACTTGTAGCCAGCCGGTGCACTATCTGTGCGATTGCAGAGGACTGATTGTGCCGACCTACTTCCCGAGACAATCGCACAATACCGGAGGGGGTGTTGGAAAGGGGTTGGTTGTGCTGGAAGGACGGCTCGCTCGAAGAGAACGACTGCTTTCGCTGTTTTACGTGACGTCAAGGTCGCTGTATCGACGATCGAGACGAGCTTTCGCCTTTTCCCCTGACGTCCGGGAAGGTTATGTCGTTGCTTTCCCATCGACGGAATCGTACGAGTCTCGCTCTTATTAAATCGGGAATTGATTAATTCCAATTAATCCAAATTGGACGCGTATCTATGTAAACGAGGTAAATAAGACAAATAAATATAGTTGGGTAATTAAAATACTTGGCTGATCGGTTTTTCGGAATCTCGAAGGCTTGCGTATTTTACGACGACGAACGAACTATATGTTAATTTTCGACCATATTACCGACCGAATATTTAGCTAATCAGTTTGAATGCTTTTTCGAAAGTTTCCAGCCCTCAAATCCAGCGACGGTGAAACAAACTTCCCGCTCGGCCAACTTTTCCAATCTAATTACTTTTCAAACTATGCTAATTATTTTTCATAATATCAATTTACATCGTTGAACGAAATTCGAAGATCCGTTTCCGCTTCGCTCGATGCCGAGCCAACTAAATTTCGAGCTTACCGCGAAACGAATTGGAATGGCTGCTGTTAGAAATAGCCGAGTCTAGAGGCATTGAATTTACATATCTAATAGAGCAACCTATTTTTCCCGCTATCGATCACCGATGCCGAAGGATTAACCCGCTGTAATACCGTATAATTTAGAGGTTACTGTTCGAATACATTACCGGATGATCCTTTGGACGTAACAAGTTATAACACTGACTTCGACTTAGCCAGCCAGAAAATCCGTCTGTATAATTTCTTTCTATATCTTAAGATTCAATTGTATCTAAACTGCTTAACAGTGTCTCCTGTTTTATATCTACATCGCCATACTACTTGCAAGTAATTTATTCATCTTCGTGTTTAGTTTTCTCCGAGTACACGTGCGTTTCTTTCACGTAGACCGAATGGGCCCGACGACGACGTAGACAAAATAATTGCGAAGTTCGTTATACAGCTGGAAGCGTCACCGAGAGAAACGACGAAAGAGCGGAATTGTTTCATCGTGTTGCACTCGTGTCGCGCCGTAGCTCGTAGCGACAAACGGGAAGAGAAGACGATGCAATTTTAATAGACGTTTGGTTAATTTCCGATATCGGCTAGCTCCAATGGAGGGGTTCTTCTTGCATTAATTATTTAATGAAAACGCTTCGAAGCTTTTTTTTTATCGTAGACTCGAGAAATTTGATTTCGAGCACGATCGTGGAACCCGCTGCAGTTCCAACCTGAACTTTAACTAAGATCGATCGATCGATCTGTGACATTTGATAATTGAGAGAATGATGAAAAATCAAGTAATCCAGATACGTATGGTTCTGACGAAAGGGAACAGGAGAGCACGAAAATTAAAATTTCAAGCTCCCTATTCTGCTCTGATAATTACAAATTTGAAGTTCTGCTTGCCACGAAACGAAGATACGGACACGAGGTAATCGTCGAGGTAACCCATTTTCGCGTTGCACGTCGGATATCAAATTTTTGCAAACGATAACGACCACGATCTAACTGTTCGCAAATTTCCTACTGGTATCTGGATTAAAGCTGAGCGTTCTTAACGCGTTGCGATGGAAAAATATCTGTCCTCTGTATTTAAAGGAGAGACTGTGAGATAAGACTGGAAGCAAAGGAAAATTACGATCGCCAGCATCCTGACTGCTGTGCTGACTCGCGCTTGGAATATCAAGTTACCAAGTCTTGGAAAAAATTGCCTAGAACACGAAGCGTGTATTGGGAAAAGATTATAAAAGATTAACTACAAGAAAAAGAAAATAACATCGCTAGTTACTGTACTTAATAATGGAACTTTATATCAGAGTGGTAATTCGTCATTTTTCATAGAAGCGTTACGGATCAACGGTGTTTATTTTCTTGGAACGTTGAACGGTACAGACAGAACAGCGTACATTTTTGGCAATTTGAACGATTCCTCGCATTTCTGTAAAAATGCTGTAAAATGTATGCAAACATCTTTCATTTTCATTTTTCTTTCATACGAGTCTCGTTTCTCCACTTTCAATGGTTCTAGCGTTAATCGTTCAAGTAGACGAGAGAAACAATTTGTCATCTTCGATCGATGTACTGTACCATGCTATGTTACGTACATCATTATTGCGTGATCGCGATACATCATAAATTATGCCACGCTATATTTCGTAAAAAAAAAAAATGATACGTTATTGCAACATACTTGTATACTAGTTGTAAATTATACACTATCGTATTTATAACGTCTGAGAAAATAATGTAGAATGTAGATTATGAAGTGGCACGAAAAAAATCATGATTGTGAAGAACGTTGCTATAGCGTACTACTTAAAACAAAATACTGTAAGTGGAAAATTTGCATTTTTCTATCTGTGTTTATATCCTGGAAATAGATAGATACTGTTGTTATTAATTATTAATCAGAAAATGCGTACAGTATAATCGAGTATGGATGATTATTCGAAGAAATCAATTCAATTTGCAAGAGCGATGGTTAAACGAACCTATTAGTTGATACAAGGACCGTAAAAACACGATGATTAAAGAGCGAAAACAAAACGATTTGAGGGTTCAAAGAGCAACGACAACTGACAAAATATTTGCCTCACAATAATTTCAAATATTACGATCCTCCGTTGGAACGAAACGTTGCGAAATAAATTGAAATATATTTTCCTTTGTTATATTACAATTTCCTTTATTATGGTGTAATATTCTTACGCAGAATATTGTACTATGTTATTGCGCTATACGTTGCTGTACGCATGTGAAGAGTCCGCAAGAAAAAAGGGAATTTTAATTTAAAGAAGAATTTCCTTGTGCATGCCCTTTACCACTCGTATCAATTTCAATTAAACATTTTCTGAGTTGCGAATAATTGCAAGAAAGTGTCGCGTACAACAACGTACTTCTTATTTTTTACGTTTCGATGCGTTATATATTACACGAAATTGCAAGTAAAAGTTGAGAATTACGCGGAATAAAATGAGAAACAAAAGATAACAGAATATCTGTGACCCACGTCTGATCGTACAAAATTACATTATTTATCGTACTAAAAACGATGGAAAAGTTTCGTACAAACGTACGTTCCATCTGTGTTCGTTTATGAGATACAACGAATTTTCCCTTCCGATTTTGTGACATCCAATTAACTTCACAGAGAATGCTCAAAACGACTTTGCGTTTCAAAGCAAGCCTGCAGACGTGTTCTCACGGACGATGTTTCTCAAATACATTAAAAAGCTTGTTTTCTATTCTGCATCTTGATACTCCAACACTTTCAATAGGTTTGCTGCCATCCCAAAACCCCTTATATCTGACAAACGAAAATATAACATAAACAGCGTATGTTTGTACGAATAGTTTGAATGTTCATACGAATTATCTTTTTCTATTTATTTTTTTTTTTTTTTTTTTTAGATGTACTGTACATCGAAAAAGACATTCTCGCTTTCCGAGAAACGTTCAAACTTGGCATTCTTCCTTCTTTCCATGGATCTTTCATGTATAAATGTGATCAGTGAAAAGAAACTCGGTTATACGAACAATAACGAGGGTCGCAAGGATACTACCCGGAGCGTGATCGGAGCAAGGAATAGAGCTTCTCGCGTCGTATTTATCAAGATCGCGTGGTTGTCACGACACATTGTGCGCCTCCTCCTTTCCATTTATGTTCGCAGAATCGATGATCGATTGAACGCGGGGAAAAAATGTGTAGCAGTTCGTCGTGCCATCCCTAGAGAAATATCTCTCCGAGCAGAGAAACAAGCCCACAAAGCAGCGTTTCAAATATAAAATAGATTACCCCGGTGACAGAAGAAGAAAATATCGATTTCAACGAACGAGAATACGATTTCTATTACTCGTCGAGGGTGGTTTCATTGTGTTGACGTTATAGCACGAGAGATAGTAAAATTTAGCGAAAAGAAATTATTCTGTCTTGAATGTTTCGCGAGCCTTTTATCACTGTTAATGGAAAACGTTAAGTTAAGTTCGTAGCTTGAGAAATTATCCGCAACGTTCTCAGCGAGAATTTTCCTTCGTTTAACCGAATTAACAAGAATAAACTGGCGATTCACAAAGAGTGACTTTGATTAACAATTGTTCACGGTACGCGAAAATTATTCTTCCAACATGCTACAACTACGTTCCTCGTGGATTACGTTCCAATTTTCGCAAAGTATTTACCGATTCAGTTTCAGTGCGGAAGCGAGCGAAACGAACTTATAATTGGAAAGCTCGCGCCTGAACAATTTTTCCGATTTAATTGTAAGTAATTTCGCCGCTGCAGACGCGGTTTAGCCCTCGATCGGACGTTCCGCGGGTCTTTTATTAATCTCGTAAAACAGGGGCCGCTCGAAGCAACTCTCGGTATTTCCTGTCCTAACTTTTATTTCATTACGCGCAACTTCCAAAGATACGAAAATCGCAAAGTTTAGACATCGCGCGCCGGCCATCGTGTTCGTCGAAACGACGATAAAATTCATTTCCATGCCGGTGAACGAGAGGAAACCGTTAAAGGGAAAAGTTGCCGATGTGAGTCGAGTTGCCGTGAGTTGTAAATCCCGATAATTTCAACGTCTCCAGCGAAATTCAATTAACCCTCTGGAGAGTCTATCGGCTGAAAACATCGCGCCATCTTATATATTTCCAACGTGTCCCGCGTTATTCGATACTTCTACGTACGTACTGTACGTACGTCGTTTTTCACCCGTATTCTCACGGCTCCTTAAGCTTTCAGGGATCTCGTCGAACGAGATTTTTCTTATCGACTGCCCTCGACCATTTTATACCCTGCAATTTTTACATATTTTTACAGAAGAATATGTTTGACATCGTCTGCAGTTATACTACGCTAGTTTTGCATTTAAGAAATGTGCTCGTCTCTTGAATACGCGCTTCTAAATAATATCGCAGTGGTATCATTAGGAAACGACGAAGTTAAAGTAAAATGGCTACGAAGTGAAATTTCATCTATGGTAACCTTGAACGGTTCGATTGCGCGATACGCGAACGTCGTACTCCAAATGTAAATTAAACGTTGTATCGCGTACAATTGAACAGAATATGAGATAGAGATCGTTCGGGTATTTCCTTCGCACGAAGTACAAAAGTTTAGAAATATCGAGATGTCCGAATGCATTCGTTTCATCGTCGGCGACGTTCAAGAGCAAGCTATTCAACCGCGAACGTTTGCACGATACAAGGAAGCGTTTCTAACATTTTTCGTTCGATCGTACGAATCGTTGCGCTTGACAAATTTTCTGCACGCATCGTTCTGCTTATAAATGCTACGCGTTGCTACATCGCGCGTTTGCTTCGCACTCTCCAACCCGTAAATCTGCCGCCTGATTAATATCCCAATATCGCGAGTCTTACGTAAATACTCGGATATTATCCCTGTGAAAGGAAACATCCGCAACGTCCCTTCATCCTCGCAAAATATACAAAGCCATTGTTTATTTTAACGACCGCTATTTTCTACATCCCGAAACCCTCGATGTTTATCTGTCGTGGGAGTATCAATAAAAAGCGTCTATCCCTTCGCTTAAAGGGAATAAGACGACCGTAATGCAAGCAATAAGTTATCGACAGGACTATAAACAATGGTCGGGAAGCACGTTAGTTTGCATTGCATATATTGACCTACCGCAATCTGGTGCTGACCGTGCACGAACGTACCGGCAACGTTATCGAGGAGTTAGCACGTACCTCATATTGGATTACTGGGAATCCTCTCATGATACGCACGCAGTCTTCAAGGCCGCCCGGCGACCTCTGGCATTACGACAAATCGAAAGGAGTATGTCGCCTGTGGAATTTGTCGCCTGCAATCGTGTTACGATAAACATACAAGTTGGAGTCGCGTTCTCGCATCGACTTTCATCCCTCAAGCCACCTGGACAAACGCGATGATCAAGGGAAGGGAACGTTGCGAGTCGAGACTGATTGAGATATTTATTACGCTTGTCAAGTAATTAATTAGAAATTTCGTTCGACCTTGATTGGTGCATATAATTTCTTATTGTTTCATTTATTTTAAGTATTGTGTATTCTATATGTTACTCGATAAAGACGATTAACGCGGGTTTACGTGGAGTTCAGGATAGAGAAAAGGCAACAGTTCGCAGCATTTGCTGATTAATTTACGTTAATAACTAAATTGATAACTTTTCATTTAAACTGCTATCGTAAGGGTTCTTGGTGGTGAGTTCCTCGTGTACAATTTTCTTTTTGTGCGTGTGTGTTTTCTTGTTAACTATAGTTTGAATTGCAATTGCAATTTGATTATATGGCACATCTTCTCTGTTTGTTGTCGCTCGGAAGTAGAATAATATTAAATTCTCTGTCCTCTTTTTGCAAATATCGAAAGGAAACTGTAACATCTAAACAGAAACGAGTAGTCTCGTCGTTCGCGGAAGATCGCCTGGTATTTCATTCTCTACGTAATAAATATTCCGACTCGAAGATTATCCACGCTCGAAAGAAGAATTTATACCCGAACTTATTTAATCTTCGGTTTCAAATCTTTCCAACTACGCTACTGCACGTACAACGATCGCGAAACATGATCACGTTCGTCGTTCGAAACGAGTTTATAAACTCCACAAGTCGGAGAATACCTTCCCAACAATGTACATTGGTAGGGCTGTTCGTCTTTGTGAAACGGAGGAAAAGGGCAAGGGGCGGAAACAGGGAAAAATTGAGTCGCGTTACGTGTACCGCGATCGAAAGCTTCGGTAAACCTACTTGTCGACGAATTAGGTCAGCGTAACCATTCGAAATCTTTTCCACGTACATAATCTGCACACGAGTATCGCTTTTTCAGCGTGACTCTTTGCCCGAAGGCTGGACACAAAAGATTATATCGGTTCAGACGCGCACAATGCATCGAAAATACGATGGACGAGAAACAGCAAGCTCTCTATAAGTGTATCGGCAACAACATTTCTGATACGATCTCGCGCTTGGACAAACATCGGTTAACAATTTCGTCACGATGAAATAAGTGATTCGCGTTGCTCCAGTGATTTATCGCCGAATATATTATAGATTATAATAGAACAACGTAGAGTAGTATAGTGGAATATCGTTGGCTTCAGATATATCGAATACACAGGATGTTTTATTTTTACTAGTCCATGCAAATATCTATGCATAAATTATTGCGAAAAAGTGTTTCTGGTGTCTATGGTTTAGGACATATTTGCATGAATCGGTTAAAACGTGACAAACTGTATAGCAAATGTATCATAGAAAATTGTTCGTAGATTAAAAATGAACTGCCCTCGAGGTAAATTAGCAATTTATGTCCGTGTGAAATGCGTCTTAATAGCACGCAACAAAGAGTGTACTAGAGATTGCTTTCATAAAAACAATCCACGATTCTATAAAAATGTTAAACGGACAGAGATCGACGGAAGTATCGCACGGATATTTCGTAATTTGGCGAATAATTCCGGGAAATGTTTTATCATAAAATAAAAGAACATTTCGAGCTCCGCTTGCCGATTATATCGTATAGATATAAAACGGTTAGGAAATTGGAAAAATAAAAATTAAATATACCTGGTAATTTAATTAAAAAAAAAGGGCCAGAAAGCACGCTGTATATGGCTTTTTCGTTAAACTTCCACGAACGATCATCAACGAAATCCAATATCGCGCGATAGAATGAAAACGCAAAGCACTTTAACGTGTACAACGCTCAATAAGATAATTGTTCGTTGGATATTCCATCGGCCTGTGTGTAAACACACGTGTGAACAAATAGTGCGAGCACACGTGAATGTAAGGGGAGTAAATGTAAATCGACTAATAATATAACGCTGTTGGCTGTGCCTGGTTGTAGGTATAAAGGCGTAATACATTGACATTAGCCACTGGAAAGTGTACAAATCCCGAGACATTTCTCGTAGCACGTTTGCTACATACTGGATATACGTACTCTATTCGAAATACGCGAATGGCAGACACAAGTGTTCAGTTTGTAGTAATCAGTACCGATTATAAACTGATAGTAATTGACGATAATTATGAGTAACGAGTCATAAGCATTGTAGCTAACGACGGAGGACTACTTCAATGGGGCTTGATCAATTTCTTCGTGAAAACGATTCATTCTTCTGATTCGACGATGTATTATCGTACAAATAATTATTTGTAACCTCGTATACTTAAATCATGTCGCATGGTTTACGTGTATAGTTTATTTGCCTGTTCCGTATACTTTATATATTTCACATAACTATTTTATATCTATTTTATCATTAGTTCATATTCCTATACTATAATTCATCTACTCCATACGCTTTATGTACTTCTGATACCTATTTTGTACGCTTTATATATATATTTCATTACTTCTTATACTTATTTTGTACACTGCATATATCTACTTCATATAGTTTACATAACTATTTCATACACTTTACATGTTTCCTATAGCTATTTTATGTACTTCATATAACTACTTACTTCATCTATATTTCATCTACTTCATATACTTCGTATACTTCTCATATCTATTTTATATACTTTGTATTCCTACTTCATCTACACTATATACTTTCTATACCTATTCTGTATACTTCATATACTTCCTATACCTAGTTTACATACTTCATACACCTACTTCTTCTACTCCATATACTTCATATACTTTCTATACCTATTCTATATGCTTCATGTACCTACTTCATATACTTCCTATACCTACTTTACATACTTTATCTATTCCATATATTTCATATACTCTCTACACCTATTCTATATGCTTCATGTACCTACTTCATATACTTCCCATACCTACTTTATGCTACATGTCCTTCATATATTTCATATATCTCATGTACCTAATTTCATATTTCATACACACAATTTCATATACGTAAGTGACAATTGCCGATGAGCAAGGTAAAAATTCTGAAATTGCCCAGAAGCTTCGTGAACAAGATTATATCCGACAAACGCGTACGAGAACTGCTTGAATAAACGAACTGATCAATAAGGCCCTGGAGAATCAGCCTACCCTAATAAAATATCGGACATCTGACAGAATATCGAAAATGACACGAGCGTCGAATCACGACGGAGGGTCGGCGAAGCGGGCTGTTTCCCAACTCGGATTTGTGCAAGACTAAACTTTCTACAATGTATCATTAGCACAAAGTAGGGCAGATGGAAAGTCGCCGGGACGATTTACGCGATTCCGCAACGTTCCAGGCGTCTCTCAAGTGCAGAAGTCGGCTCATTGCTGTGCAACGAGAGCTTCATCAGCGTTCGTCAGCGACAGCTACGAATCGATTCCAATCGGATCAAGCAAAAACGCGAAGAAACCGCCATTTGGATTCTGTGCAGATGAAGTATCATCAAATTGCAAGCGTTCGAAAGTCGTCGAAGGTTGCAGATACACTAATTTCTGGACGACGTTCGCACAACCTTGGAATAATTTTAATCGTTCAACGCGAGACGACTGAAACGTGAAATTGAATATAGAGATTGATTAATTGATTTTCCATTGAGACAGATTAATCGATCTTGAAATCTCATTGAAATCTCATCTTGAATAACCTCGAGATAATCCTTAAACAACCTTAGGCTGAGTTGCAATCGCTGGTACATGACGTTCGGCCGATTATAACGTGACCTTCGACGATCGTAAATGACGTTGAGAAAATTGGCACGACCTTTGACGTACCTTGAAATAACGTCTCACGGGCATCTTGGATAAATTGGAAAAAAGTATTACGCAGATCTTAAACGACCTTGAAACAGCATACCGTTGGTCTTGTATGATCTTGAATGTCATCGGGTAACCGCGAATGACCATGAAACGATATCCTAGCGATCCGGCATGACTTGAAATAATGTCCTAGCGATCTAGAACGACTTGAAATAGTATCGTAGCGATCTCGAATGACCTCGAAATAATATTCCAGCGATCCAGAATGATCTTGAAATAGCATTCCACTGGTTACGAAAAACATCGAATGATTCGCCCAAACGCTATATCGAATCGCTTTAAACCTTCGCCGGTTGATCTCGAACGACCTTGAAATAACCTGGCGACGATTTTCAAACGATTAGAAATTTTTGTTCGTAGCGAGGGAAACGCGTGGCCAAATGAACGACCAAGGAAAGACCGAGAGCGACTGTAACTTTGAGAACTCGAAATCCATCGCTACCATCGGATTATGCAAGGACACGGTGGCGCACACGTAAACGCTCGATTACTAGTCGACGAAGCGGCGCTAGAATAAATAGATAAATTGCTCGAACACGTTCATCGTCGTGTAACAGCCGGACGTGCCGATGCAGTTTTTAAAGCAAACAGCGGAGAAACCAAAATACGAACGGGGCACGAGGCAAAACGCGAGGTTTTTTCAACGCCATCAGCCGCGAATTTTGAAACTGAGCAAACACTTGAAAGGTAAAAGCGCTAGTACCATACTTTTTATTAGCGTTTATCGTTACGCTTCGAATTGTTTGTTCGTGGTATAAATACTTGACAAATTTCGTTATTTCTCCTCGCTATATCTTACATTATCTTAATATACAACGCAATAAAATAGCAGTATAATGTGGCAACTAAGAGCTCGATGTAAGAATATAATATGGCGTAAGAAACTAGGAAGAACAAGGCTGCGGACAAGCTACTCGTAATAGGCTATGAGCCTAAAGTGTAAATTACTGTTGTTATTATTATTACTATTATATTCTACACTTTATTAGAATTTACGTTGGATAATCGCGTGTAACCTTTATATAGACTGGCTCCATACTACATCATGTTCAATCTTTATGTAAATAATTAATAATTTTTGGAATATTTGATGTTTGATACGGGTACGTATATTTTAGCTTTTTATATCTATTTTATGCGCATGTATTTTGCTCGTGCCTTTTGCCTCGCGATTTCAAAGATGGCTTTTTAAACAATTCGCAGTTACAACACCGCGTCAAACGTAAAATATTGAGATATTATACACAATTTGTATTTGATGAACTTTATCGAAGCGCGTCGTTCTGTCCACGCTGCAGCTAAAACTATTTTATATTCCGTTCGTACAGTTTAATATTAACTGTCTTTTAGAGATGATATTTCAAATTGCATATTATATTTGTACTTTCGGTTCACTGGAGCGTTTATAATATCGCGTGACGAGTCTATTTAATTTAGAAACAACTTAAAATCCGACACAAAATACGAACGAGATAATAAAATTAATAATATATATATAGAATATATATATAAATGTAAAATATTAAACGTACAATTTTCCATCGATCTTCGAGAAGAATCACTCTCGAGTCGGACTATTCTTTCAAGACCCAGAGAAGAGCATAGTATATAATGCTTGGCACAGTGTCGAAAATGATTCTAGTGAGGACGCACAGCGCGGCATTTAAACGATAACAGAAATGCATGTAATCTGCGCGTGTAAGTTTACCTGGGAAAGGTTTTTCTTTGACTTTTGAAATTGTCCTGCAGCAAAGAAGAGAATTCCGTATCCAATTCGCTATTAATAACGTATTTCGCCAATGCAATAAATAAATAAATACCAGAAAAGGATTATATACCGTGGACCGGTAAAATGGGATTGCCTGAATATCTACAGTGGCTATGAAAAATCTTCGTTTAAATTCTGCACATTTAGGAAACGTTACAAACGTTATTTAACCAACATTGACAAACACATAATAAATAAATATATATATATATAAAAGAAATATAAATAAAGAATAAAATGATATATAAAGAATGACCAAATTTTGACGCATAAACGATTTTTACCGATTTTTATCGATTTTCTACGAAATTATTGTTCGCGTTTTACATCGCTCACTAACAGACTGATATCATCGAATAATAAGATGACGATCGAACAACGACTACGCTCCACCCTCGTCCACCGCGTGCTGCACTATGCGACGTGTAATTTGTGGACTGACGCGACGCCAGAGACAGAGACAGAGAGAGAGAGAGAGAGAGAGAGAGAGACAGAGAGAGAGAAAAACGAAAGAGTGCCCGATTTCGTGGCGAAGTGGGACGCGTTAATGAATTTCCTTATCAAATCGTGGCCTCGTCGTGCCACGGCCCGCTATTATTATCTGTCCTATCGATCAATACGACGTGCGGCCGTATTGCAGGATGACTTGCAAATAACGCAGAAAACGTTTCTGCGCAGGACGTGTAGGATATCCGTTTTCTATCGATACTTGGATTTCGACGAAGGAACAGGCAAACCCGAGGGGGACCATAGCATCTCGGATTCCAATCGATGAGAACGTCGCGAGACGTTCGTACGAGACGAGAGCGTGTTTCGTTGCGACTGCATTCCATGCAACTCTCTTTGCTGAACTTAGGAAACTTGAATGTGGCGGAAGTAGGTAGGAGTTACGTTAAATTCAACACGGTCATGTTTAATTCCGCGTGTTTATCCGTGTCATTGATTCCTATAGTTTAATTAATTTACCGGTTATACTCGGTGGAATATAATCATATTTGTGATTTACGAGCGAATATAACATAACGCGGTATTAATAAATCAATATAGGAATTTCGTAACTGCGGAGATATCCACAAATGCGTGGTTGGTAATTTCATTCTATAATTCAGTCTGTGATTTAATAAAAAAAAAAAAAAAGAAATTCGATGTAATTCGAGAGTAACAGGGCCTGTTGAACGAATTACCCGCGAGTGATGTTCTTGTTTGGAACAGTTTCTAGACGTCGATTTTATCCATACGAAGATGTCGATACATACGAAAACGTAGATACGAAAACACGATACATAAACTTGTTTTATAATTTGAGAATAACAGAGAATTACCCATTGTGCGAATTATCCTCGAATAAATCTCTTATTCGCTTATAATTTCGTCGTAAAACAAACAACCGATCGTCAATCATTTCATCGGCAAAAAGAAAGAAATGAAAGTGAAGAGATTTTCGTCGAAAGGAAAGAGATTGGAAATATTTGTAAAATTGTGAGATAAAGTTCGATCGTTCTATTTAACGACAAGACGACCATATGGTGTTGCCACGACATTTTCGTACACGGAAAACAGGGACATTTCCAGGCGAAAACAAGTGTCTCTCGCTAATATTAACATAATTGGAATAAATTTCGCGTGCACGATGTTTGCGTATGTTGGGTGTACATTATATGCGCGGCGCTTCGCGTTAATGGAATATTAGTCGGATGATAAACCGAGGTAAAAGTGGCCAAGGATGGTCAGGCTGCGTTCACGCCAATTAATGAATTCGGAAACGCGGAGTTCGCCTCGAAACGTTCGTTCGCAAAATTCCGCCAGAAATTATCGGTCCGATAACGTTGCCTCCCTGTTGTTCCCGTTGCTGTTGTTGTTGTTATTGTTGAAATAATTTCGTTAATAGAATCTGCCGTGCAACTCGCACGTATATAACAAATGCATTTTGATAAATCGTTTGACCGAGAGGGCAGAATATTTCGCAACATACGCGCGGTACGAGAGATTCTATAGAAATCACAATGAAATGAAATAAAATTGAAAAAAAAAAAGGAACGTAGAAAGAGAAATTAACGAGGAAGTATAATAACAGAGATTCGCTGATGAAAGAATATTTCGCCGCTATGGTATTGTAATACACGTTTTTCCTGCTAAAATTACAGAACAATTGTATCGAACTTTTACGAGAGATTAAGAACACAAAGATGTAATATCGTAATGTGCTATATCGTCTTGTCAAAACTAACAAATTATTACAGCACAGCCTGCCTTATTCGAACGTTCTATTATTCAAGCAAAATATTTCCCAGTAACGCATGAGTATTTCCCCTTTCGAATATCTACATATTTTATCCCTGTTCGATCGAGTAAATTCCCATTGTAAGAATTTAATATGAAACTAACAGCGTTCCGACTATCGAAACAAAATACGATATAATTAAAGAAGTCGAAAGTGGCGTAGGTGCGATAGAATTAGCAAACAGACACGATGGTGTGTTGGGAAAGCGATCGTCACGGATATTCAAAAATCGGAAACGTGATATTGAGAGTTAGCCGGAGCACGTGTAGGTTCCTTTGATCCTGGAAACAACGGAGAAACCTTAAATATACCGATGTAATGAAATATATTCATCGCGAAAAAACACCGTAATAATGGTGATTTTAGACAAGTGGAAACAACGAACGAGAGTGATAAGCAAGAGATGTTTCTCGTGCCGAAGCATTCGTGACACTCGAAAAAGAGTTCCGGTAGTTCGAAGAACAAAAGGAACGCAACACGGTGCGGTTACTTATATCGAAAGACGTGGCATCCGTAAATATTTCAAGAATCTGTCAATTGATCTTAATACGTATTCGAAACAAAAGAAAGGAAATTTCCTATCAAAAAGGTGATTGTTATATTATTCGAGCAGGACAACGAGAATTTTGCCTGCCTATTTTGGAATCTACGTTTGCCTATTTTGGCTCTACTATATATTGAATTCTAATGTAAATAGATCGATCCATAGGGAAGATTAAGGATAGAAAAATGAAAGAAAACGATCTTTTCTAAAACTCGGAATGCACCATCGCTTGTCGATAAATTACTCCGATCAACAATGCAGCTGTTTCGACGCAGCGATTACAAATATATCCGAATTCACGCGCACACGATCGATCGATCCGATGTCAGAGAAGAACGACGGCCTTCGCAAATCAAAACGACCGCTCTCGCGAAATATTTTTTTCCGATGGCTCACTTTGTTGGCCAACGTTTGTGTTCCCATCGCGTTCATTTGTCACTCGTGTCACCGCCGTCGTTTCCTCTCATCTTTTTTCCTCTTTTCGTTGCTATTTGCATTTATACCGCGCGTTGTCGAGGCGTTCGCGTTTTCGTCAAATGAAAATTCCATACGCACGATATATTTTGCAACATCGAGTTCCGATGATACAGCAATTCAATCCCAAAGTAATGGCTATTTCAACGAACTTTTCCTTTTTAATTCATTAACGTGACCCTTCTCTGTGTTTGCCAATGGTTCGCTAAAATGACGTAGTTGAAATATATCGATTAATTGAATTTCACATTTAATATTCCTATCGTCCACCTTTCGCGATAACGATTTCTTAACACGCTTATTTTCTGATATTCCTTATTGAGAGAGCTATTCGAAGGTTAAAATCAACCAGATAGGAGGAACAATAGGTTTCATAATTATAGATCGTATATTGATCGCTTTGGAGATTAGATATTCAGAGGTGAAAATTAACTAGATAAGAGAAATAATAGAATTCGTAAATAATTGTCGTTCGCTAACTAATTAAATTAGAACAAATTATCGATTGCTTCAGGCATTGAGCGTTCAGAAGTTGAAATCAGCCGATAGAAGGAGTAATAGGTTTCATAATTATCATTCATTAGCTAATTAAACTAAAAGAAGTTACGCATTCATTGCTTTAGGAATTAGATACTCGGAGGTTGAAATTGTCCAACAGAAGAAATAATAGGTTTCATAATTATCATTCGCTGACTAATTAAGATAAAACAAATGATTAATTGAGGTTAGGTGTTCAGAGGTTGAAATTAAACAACAGAAGGAAAATGTGTGTTCTCAGATATTATACATTAAGTGATTAAACCGAAGGAAATTATTAATTGCTTCAGAGGTTAGGTATTTAGAAGTTTAGAAATTAACTATTAGAAGGGAATAATAGGCTTCGTAATTGTCATTCACTGATTAATTAAAATACAATAAATCATTAATCGCTTCAGAGGTTAGGTATTCAGGGATTGAAATTAACCAATAGAAGGAAACTGTGTTTCTCGGTTATAATACATTAAGTGATTAAACTGAAGGAAATTATTAATTGCTTCAGAGGCTAGGTGTTTAAAAGTTTAGAAATTAACTATTAGAAGGAAATAATAGGCTTCGTAATTGTCATTCACTGATTAATTAAAATACAATAAATCATTAATCGCTTCAGAGGTTAGGTGTTCAGGGATTGAAATTAACCAATAGAAAGAAACTGTGTTTCTCGGTTATAATACATTAAGTGATTAAACTGAAGGAAATTATTAATTGCTTCAGAGGCTAGGTGTTTAAAAGTTTAGAAATTAACCAACAGAAGGGAACGATAGGCTTCGTAATTGTCATTCGCCGATTAATTAAAACGCAACAAATCATTAATCGCTTTAGAGGTTAGGTGTTCAGATATTGAAGTTAACCCAATAGCAGGAGTAACAGATTTCAAAATTGTCATTCATCGACCAATTAATCTAGAACAAATTACATATTCGTCGCTTTAGAGATCAGACGTTCAAGGGTTAAAATTAATCGGATAAAAGAAACAATCGGTTTCGTAGTCATCATTCGGCAATCGAGTAAACTAAAATATTATCCACGACTGATTGCTTCCGGATTTTTCAATTTTCAGCTGCGCTACTGCAACGAGAAAATTAGAGGAAGGTGTTCGATCAAAGGAAGAGCGGAGAAAGGGTCGGAATTACAAGAAAATCCTCTGGAAATCGAGGATCCTGCAATCACGAAGAACAAACAGAGCGAAAGTAGTGGAACGGTCGCGAATTTTGTTGCGGTTTCCATACCGTTTCGTACGGCTGGCTCCGCGATAATGGAATTTCAGTGACGTTGGAGGAGAATCGAGCCTCGACAAGCCTCTGCAAAATGGTCATTTGTCAAATTACCACGATTAACGACGTTCCCCCGTTAATACAATTAATCAGTTCGAGCCAATTGTCCAGCGCGTCAGAGAAAAATCGCTCGATGCTGTATGTGTGCTCGTTGGAAAAATGGGGGCGATCAGTTTAGTGCCTTCGCTGGCGAATTACGATCTACGTTTCTCTCTTCTTCTCCTCTCTTTGTTCTGAGAAAACTCCGTTACTTTTCCAGGTTTCCGCAGCATTTTCGTTGTCTACGTTCTGCATATAATCGTTACTAATACGTAAACATAAATTGAATTCGCCGATGTTACGTCGTAGACGAAATCTCTAAAACCTTAGGCTAACTGAATAAATCGAATTAATCCGTTAGACTAACCGAAGATGGAATCTTCGACTAAAGAGCACCTTTATCAGGAAGACCGAACAGAATCGCGAGCACCGTTCAAATTGATAAAACCGACGTACCGAATCGATGAAATAAATTTTCACCAAAAAACTCATCTCCGACAATCTCGCGAAGATTCGACCGAGTATCGTTATCAAGACACCTTCTTGTCACCTATTAATTGCAACAATTTATCGATCCTTTCGTCCACCTAGCTAGAACAAGCCGGCAAACGCCATAAAGATTTACAGAGCAGCATAATCCTAAAGTACGACAGTATCAATATCTTATATTGTACTTTAGAGGCCGTCTTCGATCAGCACCTGTCTTCGTGATCTCGAGCGAGGAACATACAGCCGAATCTCAACTATCATTTTTCGAAAGCCACGTACTCGATCTGCCAGCCGCTTTTTACGCTGAACTGGCCTAAACAGCTCGCGCTCTTCAACAGCCACGAATAAACGATAAACTACGGAGACGCTAAGTGAGCAGAAAAATGAAAGAAGAGACAGGAGGAGCGTGTAAACGAGCGCGGGGAAAGAACGGACGAGCGGAACGTCCGCGGCGCGTTTTAATTCGAAGTTAATGCAAAGTGCTTGGTCGTCGACAGCGGTGGCTGAAGGTTATTATCTGTCGTTGGCAGAGGCCCAACAGCCGACGGAGCAAAGAGACTGCAAGAGCTTCTTTTTTCTTCTCGACGCACTTAACCCTCCGCTGCATTGAAAAACGATAAACGCTCCATCCGCTCGTGGATCGCCAGCCGACGCGTGTTAAGATATTTGCAGCGCGACGATATCCCTGAGAAGTGAAACGCGCAGAGACACGCCGAGAGCCATATTCTTCGCGCGTATCTGACATTCTTCCCCTGGGAAGACAGACTCGTTCGGCGTCTGTATTTATTCCACGAACGTACACTAACGAACTGGTTGGCCCACGTTAACGCAGATACCTAGCAATCATCCGAAATCGAGTGAATTTAGTTGGAAGATTCGAATTCGGCGAGGTTGAATTTGTCGATGTACCGACAAAAAGGGCCGATCGATCAGCTTTAAATCGTTATCGTTATCGATAAGCTGGGGAAATAAAAATACCACGTTCTATCCATTCCTGTCGCTAGTATAATTTTGATATTATTTAATGCGCAGTGTATTCGCTTATTCGTGCGCTACGTAATTATTACATAAACTGTCGTAAACGGTAATTAGCGTTTGTTCGAATAAATATAATTAGATCGATGCAATCATTTAAATTGACGTAATAATTATTACATAAAGACTTAAAAATAATAATTAATACCTATCGGAAAAAATCGACCAATTAACCGGGAAGTCGTTGTTTCTTCATTTTTATCGTAGCAGAAACAGTATCGAAAAGGAAAGAATAATTAAAACGATGTAACGCGAAGAGGATGGAAAGGCGAAAGTTGGTCGATTGTAAGACATTTTCTTATTCCTACGCCAAAGGAAGGGCTACGTGAAAACCGTGCTGCAAGGGGTGATGACTGATGATTCAGGAGACGAAGAGGATACAGGGAGCTAGTTGAAGAGGATAAAGTTTGAAGACTAGAACGTATTTGGGAATACGTTGCTGTAAGAGGAAGTTTTCCTATGGTTGAAGGGCTAATAAAATAAATGACAGTGATATTTTCGAAGTATCAGCATCGTAATGTCTATAAGAACGAGCTATGGAGAAAATACCGAAATGCGATGGAAAAGTTACTTGCAAAGAACGATGGGAAGAAGAGAAACAAATACAGCCACGTTTACCAACGCCGACCGATCTTATCCAAATAATTTCCTCGCGTCGTATAAAATGAACTTTGTCTTTAAAAAAAAAGAAAATAGCGCGTGGTTTGTTCAAAAGTCGAATCGGGCTAAAAATTTGCGAAAGGACACGAAGGGTTTAACGAAGAACTTGACGATGAAGACACATTATGGCGAAGACTCGATCGACAGCATTATCGTCAATAAAATTTGCTCGTTATTGATGACAGAACGCTTTAGCAGCGTTTAATCGTCGTTTAGAGTAACCATCGGCGGATCTTCGACGCTCGAAACACCGTGGACGGAAAGCGAGCCCGTGAAAAACAAATGCGGAAATAACAATCTTCCGTAATGACGTTCGAACGCAATATCTTCGTCCTAGCCAAGAAAGGAATATAGATTTCCCATAATAGCGTTAGTTAGAACGCATCTGCCCGCCGGAAAGAAGGAACGCGAACCACTTCGATGATGTCGTTCCAATTCGATTTAAATAACCGAACAAGTTAAAACGCATTATCTTATAACACAGTGATCTCCTTTATTACGGTAATTTACATTTTTATAACGTTATTAGAAACTGACACTGGCGTTTAAAGAAAAAAAAAAAAAAAAAGAAAGAAAGGACCGTTGAGGTGAATTTCAACGGTCGAATTATACTCGCAGCTACGCGCAAGATAAAACCCAGCACGTGACCAATTTTCCCACAAGAAACGAGCGACACAGATAACAATATTGCGCCTGGTAGCCGGCGAACGGTTCACGTCAGACGTTAAATCACGTTCCCGACTTTTATTATTAGTTTCCGCGCGTGTTCGTAAGATACGTGACGTTTTACTTTCATATTCCGCGCGCTTCCTGCCTGCTCGACATACGAAATCAGCTT
The DNA here is from genome assembly GCA_014737395.1 of Bombus waltoni. Taxonomy (NCBI): domain Eukaryota; kingdom Metazoa; phylum Arthropoda; class Insecta; order Hymenoptera; family Apidae; genus Bombus; species Bombus waltoni. The sequence continues at coordinate 1,224,761 of JACXII010000013.1, forward strand.
TACATTCATTTGTAAATTATACGACGCAATATCAAGGATCAGCATCTTGATATTTCAAGCAGTTCAACCGATTTAGACGCGAGCATTCTCTTAGTCGTTACTGACTCCATTATTCGTAATTGTTATTTATAGTGTTGTGTCCTGTTGTATCTAATCGAAGCGGTGATCCGCGTTGCGAGGAAACTTTGGCAACACGACGATCGAAAAGAATTTGAAACTTTGTAATCGAAACGAATGTAATCTCCAACTACGACAAACAGGGACGATGAATCGCGTACAAAAAGATAAATGAGAAACCTACGTATGTATCGTGGATTTATTGTACCGCGCGAACAAAGAGGCAGGACATGAAAGGGAGAAAATAAATAGATAAAGCCCGGAATAGAAGACAAAGCTTTCATTAATAAATTCCTGTTTAATCGGAAGGATCTCAATATGCAAATAAAAATTCAATAGAACGATATTGAAAACTAAACACTGTCGAATACGAATCCTCTATGCTTGTACAAATACGAAATTACGTATATAACTTAACGTAGCTGATTAGTATAATTTAATTAATATAAATGATTTGCACGAGTCGCAGCAACTCGACAAAAGTTTACGGACAAAAATTACATTTTTGTACGTTGGTGTCTTCGATTTACGTTGGACGTATGCTCAAAAATTTTGTTATTTCTAATCATTTATATATTCGTATTATATATTTATATATTTATATATTCGACGGCAAAGGATGAGACTTTACAAAATTATGGGTGGTAAGGATAAATCTTGATAAACAATTTCTTTCCTTTTTTTTTCAATTTCTCACATCCACGACATAGACCATAGAGAATTGATTCCACGTTATCAACGTTCAACATTCAACATTTCGCGAAGAGGAGAATGACGCAAAGTGAAATTCTTGTATTTGCTTTCTACTTTGAAAGAAGCAAACTGGTAATTCGACGGTAAAAATTGAGTTTCTAAGTGACGACTGATTAAACTAAACTAATTGAAAGTAAATTCTATCGATAATAGGTTACAAGTCAAGAACGTCATCAATGAAAATAAATAGCAATGGAGCGAAATTTTGTGAGCAGAATAATACGCGAAGAGGAACGATCTTTGAACTGTGCACAAAGTTTTGCACAGCTTTAAAATAAAGTAAAATCACGATAACCTAGAATAATACCGGATCTCGTAAGAGAATAACATTTGATATTCAATGATTTACTATCCAAAGGTAATAGAATGTAAAATACAAGGATTTAGGTCCACGATACGTTTCGAAACACGAAACGTCTAGTTAAATACCGTTGCAACGATCGAACGATAAGAAGCTTTGGCGAATGATAACGCGATGCAAAGCCTCGGATCGTTCGATTATCGCAATAAAGATGCATACTTTGTACGCCTTGATAATCGAAATATGAGAGAGAGAGAAAAATCACATTCCCGATGTCACAGAAAATATAATTATCGTCGGCCGTGTAATTGCACAAACTTATCGTCGCTTTAAATCGGCCTTATCTGGCGAAGGAATCGCGCGCGCAACGATAAGTTGATCTCAAGCTTAATCAGCAGGCGTTTCGACGTTGGTAATTGCTTCAAGTCGTCGATTTATCGGCGTTAAAAAGCCAAGATTCATGGAGAAAACCGATGGGGAAGATAAGAAGAAAAAAAAGTCGAATTATTTTCTGTGACTTGTTTCGTTGGAATTTCTACCCGGAAAAATTCAAATTCCTCGAAGCGACATCTTAGCAGATAAGGTACCAGAACAGGTGGCCAGAAACGATGCAAAATGTACAAAAATTGCGTGCCATTGCATTTATCCATTTGTTCGATTTACGTACTACATAATTAATTAGGTCCGAGTATATTAGACTTTGTATAATTTAACAGCACTTTCGTACGATTGTACGAACGTGGTGCTGTGAAGATAATATATATCTAATTAAAAAAAAAGAAACGTTTCATTGGAAAACAAAGATACGTGTAATTACTTTTTGCAGCCGCTGTACATAGATTAATAAGTTGGCGTATAAATTGGTAGCGACAAATAATTCACTCGCGTAAGTTCATTTATCAAAGAAATTATCAGAGAAGTTTGGCGAAGAAATGACGCAAATAAATGGCGCAAACAACTTTCAAGCTGAAACTTTCAACGGTAACAGTGCTTGCAACATATACCAGCCTTTGTCGACAGATTAATTAAATTAATCAACCCCCCAACTTTCCATTATCACTGGACTGAGGATGTTTACGCGTTTATGAGAAGTTTAAAGACACAGAAATACACAGAGTGCGCGTAATATTCGCTATTATTGTTACATTAATCGTTGGAACATGTATTTAATTACAATCAACGATCAAAAATTATATTTAGAAAAATACGAATTTGCATAAACACGCGCAGTCTAATTACCATTAAACTTTCCTGCCGAAAACAGAAAATCATCGGTGGTTGCTGCAACTTCCCTCGTAACAACATACGCGTGCATTTAAAACAACGTTTCACATCGAATTCCCTTGTTTCAATAATTCAAAAAAGATAGAGAATGGAACGATTTCCCAGATGCACTGTCTTCGTATCGATAGGTTTAAATAAAAACATGGCAAAAATCTTAATTTTGCAATTTCTGTTGCAACAATCCTTTTCATAGAAGTCTCAATATCTCGCAATTTGATGGAACTTTGCGAAGATGTTCTCGTTTATTTTTATTGACAGAACAGTGAGTAACGCACCTCGTGAAAATTTCGAAAAAATTGTAAGAAAGTGAAAGCACGCTGCAAATTACGAAGATCAGAAACAACGCGTGTAAACGCAAGTGCACGCGCACTCGCCGAGTCGCACGAGATAATTAAACGCAACGAACGAGGAACGAAACGCGCTTGCAACGTCGGCTCGTATTATTTCGGGCGAATTTTCGATTCACCTGGCCCCCTCTCTTCCCCCGTTCCCCTAACAACGAACAAAAAGATCGTTTCGTTGTTCGTTATCCGAACGAATATCCTGGCTCTTCCTCTCATTGAAAGCCGCTTTTTTCCTCCCAGAAACGTCACGCATTGTCACGGTTTCAAACAGAAAAAAAAAAGTTATCGACCGAGCGGGCAAAAAGATAAAAAGAATCCAACCACTCGAATTTTTTCAACGATATCTTATCAGTCGGTATCAAATTTCTGTTTCCAATCGGTTGGTTAAGTTTGCGCGTGAGGATGATTTCGTTTCTTTTTTTCTTCCCCTGCAAATAACGGGAAGAACGACGAGGATACCATGTTCTTGTAGGATCGTGTAATTTATGTCGCAGTTTGTGAAGTTAGGTTAGCTCAAGCCTCGGGACAACTTGACTTTCTACCGATTCCGTGCTAATGTACCAAAGAATTAATTAGCAAAGGAATCGCGTTAACAATCGACCTAGCACATTATAATTCTCATTAATTTTCTGCTATAATGTGAAATATACAACGTATGCTATGTACAGATTGGTCGTGAAGAAGGGTCGACAATTTAAAGGAATTATAGCACAAGAAACGTCTAATAAACGTAGGTCTAGAAATTAATCCTTTAGACGTAAAATCGACTTCTATTTTTTACTACTGATTTTTTACTGATCTTTTTCAAGTATTCGCGATATTGTCTCGAGTTACTTTGTTTACTATTTAGTTTCAATTTACGATTTAGTGAAATTCGCAACAACACCGTGTCGCTCGATCGACGTTCAACGCGATGCGAAGGGACCAGATTAGGTTACGACATGCACACATAAAACGCTAGAGAAAAAATAAAGGTTGATTTAACACCGCAAGGAATGATTTTAGGCCGTACGTTGATTTGACCCTTTTTACTCCCCTCGTTGATCGTTATAACCACTAAATTATGGACCCTCCTCTACGAACATCCTGTACATAGCGTGGCTCAAAAACGAGTACATATATCTCGAAGATACAAAATTTATTCAAAAACGCTTACACGTATATCGCAATATGAATCGAACATCGAAAAAATGTAAAATACGTAGGAATACAATTTAGCCTGCGAAGACCAGAGTTGGGCGTTGTACGAATATTGTTTCGAATAAATATTTATCTGGATTAATTATCGGACTGAATTGATAGCAGTCGAATATATTATCCATGGTATAATCGTTTGTTACCAGTAACGAATTATTTTCTATGGTTATCCGACTAATGACTACGGAATTATTCGAATAACAATACGAATAATTGTTCGTTTCCGTTTGATTTTATACGGCTGTATACAGATAACAATTATTATTACCGAGTGAATAATTTACCAAGAAACGATAAACTTTTCAATCTGGCATTCGAAAAAGCTATAAAAGCCGATGTTCCAACAGCTGGACAACGTGGTTTGGAGACATATCTCACGTTCGATATCATACCAATCAATACAACACAATATCGTACGATGCTATTATCTTCTATATAATATAATAATAATAATATTGTACAATAATATCGTTTATGTATAATATATCATTTTATCCGAATAAATTTTTATCCGAAAAATTTATTCGATCAAGTTTTCACTCAGATAAATTCCCCAATAATGTCGTATTCGAATAAATTCTTATTCGGACAAATACTCGTTCAGTCGAATTTATTCGTTATCTGTTATTCGAATAAAATTTCAGAGACTATCGGAATGTACCGAATGCTGGAGCAGCGACGCGAAGTCCGAATAACGGGTAACTTTGACCCACAGAGAAAAGACACACACGAGTGTACACGTACGAGCATAGCTTGGAAGGATAGTTTCGCGATAACGTTGTTTTGTGTTCGTCGTTTCGTTTTCGATCAAATACGATTGGCTGATACGGTGAACGGTGAACGAATCGGGTCAAGGTGATCCGACATTCGGTCTCCGAGGGTTAATAGCAAAAGAAAAGCATAGATAAGTCTGTAGGTTAAGTCAACGTTAACGCGAGCCTGGTTTCTGCAAAGTGTACAACACTCGCTTCCGTCTCTCGTAATGTACGCGCGTAACGATCGAGCAGAGGACGAGAAAATAGAAGAACGGAAGGGACGAATGGAAGTTAAAAACTCAAAGCAGATAATTAGATATTTACAAGTGAAATCCGTAATGGAAGGAAATGAAAATGCGGTGTGTAATAACGAGGGAAGGTAGGAACGAACCAAGGCTAGATTTATTATAGCCATTTTCTAAAGTTTGCGCTACTTGGACGAATTCGATTTAGCTGTGCATAAGAAGAGAGACATCATAACGAGATTTTTCCTCGAAGAACATTGCAACATGGAGGAACAGTCTGCTAGCACGATTGAAGAGATTCTTTGTTTCCTGTTCGCGGAGGGAAAAGGAGGATTCCAAGGGATGATTCCAGCGAAATCCATCGCTGGAAATTCAATCGTTCGCCCGGTCCGCGATCGGATCTCCGCGAATACGGGGATCCGACAAGCCAGTAAATCGATTTCGACCACGCGAAAAGGTACTTTTTTTGCCGTGATGGGCAAAAACCAGCTTACTGTTTCCAACCATCGACGTTGGTTAGCGGACAATGGTAGTATAGCACAGAATATCAAAGATACAACGCATACACGGTCGAACGTCGAAGGAGCAGCTAATATCTTCGAGTTACAGAGACTTCGTCTCAAGCTCCACTGTACTAAGAATTCGGAAATACTGTGACCAAAAAGTACCAAGACTGACCCGGCAGAATGTAAGCTGTGAATTTATTCGTCTAAATTTATTTCGTCTTCTTCGAAATAATCCCTTTCAACTGCGGTACACTTGCGCCAACGTTTCTTTTCTTTTTTTTTTGCCAATGGTCGTAGCACTTCTTATAGAGTGGACTCGAGGTATAACGCCTTGAGAACGCGCGGCGTATATTCTCTTTTATCGCGTCTGTCGACTCAACACGGTGTCCACGAGGCGGTAATTTTAGCCAAGGAAACAAGAAAAAAGTCGGAGTCGTATCATGCGAATAGAGAACTTGCGGAATGGTACTCGTCGAGTTTTTGGCGCAAAAAATTACGAACAGCGAGAAATGTATTACATTATGATATTTATTTATTGAAATAACAAACGGGCCTAAGTCTGTCCAAAATACATAACGAAAGAAACGTTAGAAGAATAATGGACTAAAGCAAAAAATTGAAATAATGAAAATGAAATGACACAAGATAAGATAAAAATCGCTACAAAGAACAAACAACGCTGAAAAATCATCCTCGGTATTCACAAGTAAACAGTTCACGCTATCCTTGATAAATATCCCCGGTTCAACTACGAATATCGTATGGTAAAGTTATTAACAGGAAATCATATCGGCAGAAGAAATTAACCTTCGTAACGATATGAATTTATAACTTATTGATCACAATGGTGAAGGAATTTGTTCCTGAATAGAAAAAAAAGAAAAAAAGAGAGAAATCAACAAAACGGTGCGAACTCACGATGAAAATGGGAAATTTATAACACTCGTATTTACCCACGTAGTTGGAAGTGAAAAAGGTTTATAAAGGTAATATCGGTTGAAACGCGTGTTGTTGATTTTATGAGGCAAACAAGAGGGATTCGTAACGGCAAAACAAGAGATTGGGAACTAGAAATTATCGTTATTATTTCGTTTAAATGGAAATGAAAATAACAGCGAGCAATGGGCTGATTGTTCAGCCTTTAATCCCTTAAAAAAATAGCTTTTGATAAAAAAAAAAAAAAAAAAAAAATAGAAGGAGGAAGGAGAGGAAACAATTTAAAAAATACCTGTAAACACGAAATCTGGCCGATCGGGATTAAAATGTTTCGTTTACTTGATTCGGATGCAAACTGGGTCAGAAATGTTGGAGGGGATGGTAATAACGATAGAGGGAACGTTTACGCGGAGGTTGCGTCAGGTTGAAAAATTTCAGTGCAGCGTCCGGTGTAGAATGAAAAAATAATTAAAGCCGTGCGCGATGGTCGGGGATTACGAAATTCTATGGGAACGCTTTGAATGGAAAAAACGTGATCTGTAATTCTGCCGATAATTCTCGGCAAAATTGGTAATCTTCCCCGATGAAAGTCCTCTTAGCGGGAAAAATAAATCTGTTTTCCATCGGCTACAACCTGTATCGAAAGACATATACAGAGTTGAAAGGAAAACGAAACTGGAGCGGAGGTTGTAACTTTTGACTTCTTCGCCAAGTATCAAAGCGTCGTTTCAATTTTTCATCGTTTCAATTTTTCGTCGTTTCGAGGAAACAACATTTTTAACGTTTCAATGAAAATTTATTCACTCTCCGTTCTTTCTGCCATGTTGAAGCAGCCAAATGTAAAAATCATCCGAGATTCTCTTTAAAGAAAGATCCGAAGCAAGATCTTTAAAATTTCAACAAACTCGCTCTCGATAATCTCGAAGAGAAAAATCTCTGCTTCGACTTATTCATAAATATTTGTTCGCCCCTATTCCATACTTCATTTCTCCTTCCTACGCGACCAAATGTAAAAATCGCCACGAATAATCTTCGACGAAAAATACGATCATAATAAATCAATATAAAACCAAAGTATCCAAACGATTTCGTCAGCATCGGCCAAAGATAAGAACGAGTCGGACACCGTGTCGCCACGAGAGCAACGTATCGTGCTCGTTACAAAGGCTGCACACCATGGCCGAAACAAAGCCTCGAGAATGGCATGCGGGATAAATACACAACCTGGAATATATTAGTTGGTCGGGGGTTTCGTTTCGTCTGGAAACGCGGCTTCCGTTGCACGTAGATATTTCGTTACTTAAATTCCGACGGAAATTTAGCTACAGAGGGAGAGTTCATAGTCGTCCAGATGATCTCGACTTGCTTCCAGGCTAATTAACGTTATCATGCTAACGAGATAAGGCAGTCGGTTGTCGTTTGCCAAGCGTCGTCTGTTCAACGTTGTTTACGCCGAATAACGAGCAGCGTTGTTCTCGAAAAACGACTATTTCACCCTTTAAAGCGTAATTTAGTAAGAGAATTATTTGACTCTTCTATACTTTGCAAAGCGTTCAGCAAGATAAATTAGTGTTTAATATTTGAAATGACGTTTTTTTGTTTTTTTTGTTTTTTTTTTTTTTTTTTTTTTTTTTTTTTTTTTTTTGGTGCGCTCACTGATGACACGAACTTTCGTTGACTTATATCGTGGCCCGGTGGATAATCATCGCGTAAAATTTCCTCTCGCGTTCGTAGATCTTCGGACACGTACATAACGCGAATTCGCGTTTAAATTGTGTTTTCGAAATTTCCTACGTCAAACGGAACGATCAAAATTTGGATTATCTTGTAAACACATAATGCTTCACGATGAAGATAAACCTGCTCGCGATGAAGAAATACTATGCTTCTGTCTTAATAAGAATCAACATAAACGTTCGCGTGTTTTAACAAAATATAAGAAAAGATAGTGGAACTTGAAATTTCGTAATTCGAATATTTCATGCGAAAGCAGAAAGTAGATTGTACGTATTATCGAACAGTTTTGACGTTGAGAGCCGCTTAAATCTGGTAGGAAGATTGTGTAACGTTTCATCGTCATCGAATAAGTAAGCTGCTTTCTTATTAAACATTCGTATCTACGTATTACGATGCAGTTGCTAACGCCGGTTTAAATATTTAAAACCGCACTCTTTGCGCGTCACTGATCATCAAAATTCGTTTTACCGCTGCTTAATTCGTTATGTATGAGTACAGATTGTTAAGAGGAAGAAGAAGTCGAGGATTTATACGTATGTAGTAGGGCTTGTGGCGCTCACCCAAGTGTCCCATTTGAACGAGCCTTTGTGAATAATCTCGAAACGTTAGGAACAAAAAATTATTCCACGTATTGCAAAGAATATCCCGAACGTAAGTTAAGCAGTTTCCAAGGACACGAATATAATTTAATAGGAATTTAATAGGAAGATCAAGCGTAGGTTTTTCGATGGAATCGCGTTTCCAATTACGGAACTCGCGATTCTTTGTAAAAGAGAATCATTGCTATACCGTAAATTGTGAGAAATTAATTTTTACCGAAGACAGTCGTTAAATTGGACAACATTTGAGTTTCAATATCGCACACTGGTAATAACGCGCATATTATTTTTCGAGAATAATGGGACGAGTCGTACATCACTTCCACGCGTAATTCCAACGAACTGTTACATTTCGCAAATTTCTCGATAGAGCGTCCAACGGAACGGTACGGCTTCGTCAGTTCCTTCATTTTACTAAATTTCCCATATCGACTTGGAGGAAGAGACGCGAGAAGAAACACGGACGAAATTTCACACGACGTTTTCGAAAAGGTAAAAACGTCGAATTATCGTCGCGCGGCAACAATATCTCGACGATCGTGGCGAAGAAACGTTACGCCTATCAATTAAAGAATCCCGTGTCCGCTGTCCAGTGAAAAGGATAAATTTAGCCGAGGTGTCGCGTTGCATTCAGAAAACGATATATAAAATTTGCTCTCCTATTTCTCTCGCGAGCTTATCATTTACGAGAAGAACAGCGGAGGCTAAGAGCGCCAACAGTCTGTATTTGTCCCGGCTAGACGACATTTCCCATAAAATTTCTTCCTCCCAACGTGTTCGTGATATTTATGTTACATAACGCGAAACGTAAGAAACACGACGAAGAGGCGGCCGAGAGACAACCATGAGATAAAAATTCGAAATGGCACACACTCGCGAGTGTGTTTTCAGCTGATGTTTCGAAGGATGAGCTGGATTTTTCTTCAGATCCGATAAACGCCTCCTGAGACGAAACATATGTCGTTTGCTTTAACAAAGACGGTTTATTCGCATGCAGGAATAGGGCGAAAATGTGGGAAAAAATAAGGAAAATGAACGAGTACGCGAAGGTCCGACGTGCGGCAGCGTAAGGCGGGTCACCGGCATACAGGGATATTCAACGCAACTAAAGGTCGATCGTAATTCGAATAATCGATGCGCAGACATATTTTTGTGCCGATGTGTGGAATCGACGTCTGAAAGCGTCTCGAAAACGTCTTACGTAGAATTTATCGAAACGTATCTCATGCGCCGTCGCATCGCGGAACCGCTTCGGTGGATGAATCTGGATACGAAAAGAAGAAAAGCAAGTTCGTGTAAACATAATATTCCGTGTTTGACCTTGTTTTCGAGTTCTAGCGAGTTTATTCTTCAACAAAGCGTGTCTGCATGGAGATATGTTTACGAGATACGTTGAAAATGACCTGTTTGCATCCGAAAACCCGAACACAACGAAGACGTTTTGTTATAGACTCTCTTGCTCTCTCCGTTTCTCTAGATATTGCTCGGATTTTCTGGACACCTTGTTTGTAAACAGACAGACGACATTAGTTCAACTACCCTCGTCATTCCATAAAATTTCTCCAACGTGAAACTTATATAGCTTATAGCTGAGACGAGGTCAAATAGAGCATAAGTATACACGAACTTTTTTTCGCGCTTTCGTGTGTAGATTTACCCATCGAAGCGGTTGTCCGATTCGACGAGTCACCCTGTATTTGCAAATAATATTTCTAACGACACGGTGCACATCAACTCGCAGCTTTCTTACTAGGGACGGTATCGATGTTTCATCTCAGAATTCGACGCGGAACAATTGGCAAAGCGACGTTCGAGAGATTCGTATTTCTAACGACGTAATGCGATGTTTGTTAATAAAGTTGTTAATCGTGTGTTACGTAAACACGTAATTATGCGTTGTATTGCTAGAAATACGGAAACGAGTCTGCCGCAGACTTTTCAAATTTGTTCTGAAACTTTCCAAGATCCCTCAAATAGGCTAGTAGCTATCCAACTCGTTCGTCGCGAAAACATCTTCTATATACTTGCCAACCGGATGTCTACGTGCCATAGACGGATGATGTTCGAACGGTGGAGGAAAAAAAAGAAAGCGAAGAATTAAAAATAGAGACGGCAGGCTGTAACGTCGGCGCGTCTCTTAAATACGCGACCTTCGAAACTACCTGTTCGTTTATCGATTTTTTTTTCATCCGATATCGAGAATGTCTCTGCTGGCAGATATTCCTGAACAATGCAGTTTCGCGGACAAGGATCGTCGATTTTTTAAACGCGTCGCTCCTCTAGAAAACCATTCTAGAAAACTTCTAGAAAAGTATTCTTTCGAATGCTTCTACGTTTCGATGATCCAACTACCTTGATATCTCAGTGGCAAAGAACGAAGCCACGCGTACTCTCTGCTAAAAATTGCACGATCCTTCGAGACGCGTAGAACAGGATGAGAAACGAGCGTGTCTTCTTATTCGACGCGATACGTGACAATATGATTAGCAACAAAGTATATAGACAATAAAGTAGCAATAGAAACCGCGAGCCTGCGAAAGTCGTACGAAAGGATGAGAGACGAAGGCGCACAACAGTGAAAAGCGCAAGATCGCGTCCCTTGTCGGTGATTAGGCCTCGTCGTCGATCGAGAAAAGGACGAGGCAAGCGTTTGTCTTTATTCAACAGGCTTATGTAACTAAGACGACGACAACGTAAGGTGCGTATAACGACGAAAAGCGCGAAGTTACCTTACTAAATTATTATACCTTACCGAATGATCTATATCTTACAAAAGATCACACGACCGATCCAGGAAAGAAAACGAAACTCGAAAGACATACGCTTGTCCCTGGGGGGATAGGCTTCGATGTGCGTAACTGACGCGAGAACCGCGTAGAAAATAACAGCAGCTACTGTACAAGGACAAAGAAGCGCGAAATATTGGCGCGCCCTTGCGAAAGATCGCACGGCCGATGGAAAAACGGCCGAAGACTCGAGGGACGAGCGTACGTTCGACGGACGTAGCGTAGAAAGTAACGTGCGTAGAGTAACGAAAAAAAAATAATAATCTTAGTAAAAACCGCAGTTCTGAGAAAAGAAAATCAAGGGACAAGCGTTTGCCAGTATTCGACGGACGCGTGCAATTGAGACGAGAACCGCGTACAAAGCAAATGGCATATAGGGATAAAAAAAAGCGCGAGATCAGGCGCTCTTACCAAAAATCGCACGATCGATCGAGAAAATACGGACAAGACGAATGACACGCAGCAGTCTCTCTCTCTCTCTCTGTCTTCCTTCGGCGACCACGTAACCGACGCGCAACGACGGTAACAACACGCAGAAACAAATACGCGTATACGATATACAACGACAACGATGATCCGGCGGGTAAAGTCCTCGCGGAAAGATCGTCGCGAGGTAACTGACGTCTCGCCGGTGTATGTTCATAGTTGAACAGAATCGCGCACCCTCCCTGTCTCCGCCGCCCGGTCAACCTTTTGCTCCCTCTCGCCGCCGCCGCCGCACCAGCTACCCTCTCACGACCCCACAGCGCACATCGTTGCCACCCCACCTACAGACTCCACCCCCGGACGAGCGGCGTGCGCCCCCGACTTCCCTTCTCTTTCCATCTTGCAGCGTGACGTGGATGGACGCTGTCATAGGACGTACCACGGATAGAATGGACTCCTCCTCGCCATTGTCCTTTTACGCCTGACAGCTTTCATTTCGGCGCCAGAATGGAGGAAAGTCGCGGTTGCCCCGGGTTTAACGGTCGTATATTTTTTGATGGAATGGCGAGCAAGGCCGATGATTAGTTGGTAGGAAAGATTAGACGCGCGGCGCGAGTGGTTAAGGAGAAGGAGACGGTGTTTGGTCGGACGTGAGGCGACTCGCGCGATGTCGCGTTAACGCCGCGTGATCTCCGCTCGGTTCGGCCACGTACGATGCAAGCTCTTGCTAATTGTACGGCGGGCTTGAGAAAAAACGGCGATCAGACTCGTAATTCTAGCTTATCGATCCAGCGGACGGTCGAATCGTTGGTGGAATTGGCGCACCGGCCACTCGACGATTGGCATCGGATGCGCCGTGCCACGCGACTTCGCAAATCACATACGTCGTACCGCTTCCAAGAGAGTGACTTAACTCGACGACAACGAGCGTAGGAGCTCGCTGAGGCGGCTCGAGGTTTCGCATCGGCCGAGCTACCGACGTATTCGATCGTACGTGTCTGTATCCGCTCGTTTGGATTCGAACGGCCTCGGTAAACTGGTGCTCGAGACAGGAAAAGTTGGCATGAAAAATTCGTCGAAGTAAACGTTACATCGAACCGAATATGCATTCTACGATCGACCTTGTTCTTTACGGTCGACGTAAAACGGTTGAAAAAGACGAAAATCGAGACTAATCGTGAATTGGCTAAGCAGAAGTTACAGACGGCGGAACGTTTCGTTGACGCAACGTTCATCTTTAATGGATTGAAATTGCGAGGAACGCGAACCAGAAGCAAATCTGCCGTTTCGCAATGAAATGTAGGGAAAATTGTAACATCTGTGCGCGCTTTTCGTAGTCAGACAAGCTATTCTACTGACGAACGTCTCGTAGTAACGCGATCGTAGCCAGAAATGTAGATTTTCGCGGCGGCAGTAGCGCGACAGATCGTCGAAGCGGCTGTACGCTTTTGTTCTATTCACGGAACGCAACTGTGGTACACGCAGCAGGTAATTTTCGGTAGTGGAAAACGAGGTTGCGGTTTGTGCGTTGCCATTTTTATTTTAAGCTCGACGAATGGTTTTTATTGCGAAACCATGTGACCCAGTATGCAGCGGGAATTATGCGCCCCAAAAGCGTTGCGTGTACTTACTTTTGCGATAAATCGCGTCGAATACGTAGCGCGTTGCTAACGTTGCTGGCCATGTTAATTCATTATATTCTCCGATACCGCAAACAATCGGATCTCGATCGATCGATATTTCGATCTCGTCGTCCGTTTGTTCTCTAGACGCTCTGCCAGTGATGCTTTATCGGTACTTTGTTTTAGAAAATTCGAACGTTGCTTTAATGCACGAGCATGTCGCGTAACGAATTACGTTTAGAGCGGTATTTTAATTCGACGTGTTCTGCTCTTTTTTTTTCTTTCGATTTAATTTTAGATTATTATTAATAGATAAATTAATAGATTCGCGAAATGTCGATACGCGATTTATTCCGCAAGTTGAAGAGTAAAGAAAAGAGATGTTACGTCGCTCTTTCGAAATCATTTTTCATCGATTAAAAAAAGGAAAGAAAACCTGACGTCGTCGCTTTCCAAATCACGGGCCTAATCAACTTTAGAATTTTATAAATTTATACATAATTCTATTACGTTACAAGGAATTTAGATATAAACTTACGGTAGCAAGTACGTGTATAATTTGTTTTTAAAAAATGCTTTTTAAAACGGTTCGTTTCTCTTCTGTGACAGAAGTCACGGACAGAGCTTCTCGGAAGCCGTAGCGCGTAATTTAGAAAGCCGACGCGCGCCAGAAATTACGTTCGCGATACGTAAATTAAAAGGACAAGGTAAACAGTCGCAGGAAATTTTTCAGAACTCGTTAAATCAACTTGTCCGAAAGTAGAGATCTTCCGACCTGGTTCCTCTCGTCGCTAACAACGTGCAAGTTCCGCTGTAAATTTGGACAACATCGTTAGGGGACGAAGACCAGGAGGAATCGATGGACCGAGTTGTGGATTCGTCGACTAAAACGTTCTCCAGTTTCCTCTAGTTCTTGTATTCGACGTCCCTACAGATAAAGATATTTCAACGTCGAAACGTATCGGCTTCAAAATTAATCGGAATTCAAAATTAATTTGCCTGTGGAGAAAGAAAAGGGGAAGAGATACTACAGAGTACTATAAAAAGATACTGATAAAAAATACCAATATCGGAAGAAATAACGCGAAAGATGATGGAAAAAGGACGTTCGAAAGTACGAAAAGAGAATTTACGGTGACCGATAAGAATTTTCTTAATTTGGAAACGAAAGGAAGAAAATTTGGAAACCTCGAGGAAATGGTAAACTTTAATAATAAAAATAAAATAGTAGAATGGAACAAAAGGAATAATAGGAACTTCGATACGAATCAACGATGAATTTTACGAAGCAATTTAACTTATAAGATTCGAATCGAACGAATCTATCTGTGTCCTGTCCTGGTTCTTGTTATGGTCATTCGAAGAGACGATCGATTGAGCCTTATTAACGCGGATGTAGCAACGATACAAGAAGTATCGTACGATAACGATAATATTGGCTTTGGGAAGGAGCAAAGTAGATTTACAATTGCAGCTGGCCGATAAAACTATCCTACCGACTAGTCTACAAATTAACCAAATCTAAGTCTAAAAACCAACCGAAACGTCCGTATCGCGTTACTTTATTTCCAATTGATCAAACAAATTTCACGCTTCCGCCGACGACGAAGTCGTTAAATCTATCCTAATTTCACGAAGCATTCTAATCGTCTCATTTTCCCAGAGAACCGGCACCCTCTTAATTGGTCGAAGAAAAAAAAAAAAAAATACTCGATCACCGACAGCGAGATCAACGGAATCTGCCAAACCTAATTTCACGAAACACACTGGTCGTCTTATCCTGTTGCAGGAAACCGAAACTCTGCCAATAATAATTGGAAGATTAACGACCGAAAATACCGACGACGAACCCGCCACGACTCTATCGAACCCGATCTCGCAAAACATTCCTATCGTCCCAAAAAGAAAAAGAAAAAAGAGAGGAAACCTTTCTTCCGCGAGAGCCAAAATTCTTCGAATTAATTAATCGGACGAACTTGGTGCGCTTCGACGTCGCGGACGAAATATTCCGAGAAATTCGATTACTCGGGAACGGAGAGCTGCTGGTGAGTTGGAAGAAGGTCGCGAAAGGGTGGGGACGATACACGAGTCGAACGAGAAGAGTACAAGAAGAGCGGAAGGCTAAATAGTGTACGAAGATGCTTCTCTGTGGAGAATCGAAAAGGCAAAAGACGAGGGCAGGGGGTTGATCGATGACGCAAGGTCGTAGAATATCGACGGCCTCTGCGATCTGCCCCTTCTACTTGCGGTGCCTATCCCACCCCTTTTCCTCCATACGATTCATTAAGGAAGAGAAACTGTAGCGTGTGTTTTGACTCTCGACATGGGACCAAGCATAAATCAGGATCCCACGAGTATGCACGATGGTATAGGAAATTTCAAGGACTCGTCCTTGCAACACGCCATCGCTCCATTTGAACGATCCTTTTGTCGTCACTGACCTATTTAACGTATCCTATCGTGCCTATCGTATCCCATTTTTCGGGCTGCACGCACCGCGCAATTCGACCAACCCTTCGAATTTATCTATTTATCAACGATAGAACTAACGACACAGAGCGGCGAGAACGATCGATTTTTGGCAATTTTCCATCCAAGTTTCAGCGATACGCAAGGGCTAGATTTTCGACAGATTCGAATCGCTTCTACGTGAGAGAATCTTTTCGTTCAGAGAAGGAAGACACGCGCGAGGAATTACGATGAGATCTTGTAACGCGAAAATCGTTTGTCGAAATAAACGAAATGGCCAAATGATCAAATTAAACGACGAAATAACCATGTTCTTATTCGAGGGAATTTGAACAATTGTAAAAGTATGTATAAAGGCTTCTTCTTCTTCTTATTCTATTTATCCACATTATATATATATACGAAATAAGAAGAAGAAGAAGCTTTTATATATACTTTTACAATTGTTCAAATTCCCTCGAATAAGAATGGTTATTTCGTCGTTTAATTGCAATTATAACGTCATTTAATATACATATAATGTACCTTTTGCATGTACATTTTGATTTCCTCAAGGCAAGTTTTAGAAATGTTGCTACGTTTATCGCTGGCTTTTCCACATCTTTTCCTCCGTTTTTATTTTTCTTCGCTGCCTTCGTCCGTGGTCCTAATTCCTTCATTTGGTCGAAGAAGAAAACGTATAACGTTTATCTAGAAGGAACTGTCGTGCGTCGGAGAGAACCGAAATAGAATTTATTAATTCCGGGATATCATTTGATACTGATCCTCGAGTCTCTGTATTCTATCTGTTTTTACTTTCTCTGTTCTCGGTTTTTCATGCGAACGGAGGAAGATTCCTGTCTCGAAGACTTTTCTATTTCCACGCAAAGAGCCTCTTTAATATACGACGATATATCGCTCATCTCTCTCTCTCTCTCTCTCGTATCTTTTGAAATCGTCGTTTAAAGCTACTTTTCAAGAAAGAACTTGCTAATCCTGACGACCTGCAACTCGGAATAGATAACTATATATCACCATGCCAACGGATACTCTCATTGCAAACTTGGCCCTGCGTGTCCGCCCGCTTTCCCCCGTTACGTAACGAAAAGAAACTCGACAGAAAAATTTCCAGGCAATTACGATTTCTATAGTAAGCAGAGTATTGATTAGAGCGTTTCGTGTAGCAGACTCTATAGACTGGAAGTACCACCTTATACGTTAAAACATCAAGCTGTGCCACTAATTGACGCACTCGGGTCCAGAGTCGTATTTCCCATGGAAACTGAACCAAACGTACAATTAATATGACGTACGTAAGGTACATTGATATATATATAATCGGAGAAAACAAAAGAATTTCACGGGACAGAGTTATATCGTCCGATACCAGGAACACTAGAGGGGAAGTTAAATTTGCAAAAACGTGATGCGAGAGTGATACAGAGTACGTAATGAGGTGATTATGAAAAGTATTCGCACGCTTACGTGCTTACTCAATCAGCTCCGATTAGCTGCAAGTGTATTGAATTTTGCATCATTTGGTAGTCGTCGTACGTGACTACAAAAATTTCGTGCTATGAAAATGAGAAGCGAATTTTGGCGAAAAGCACTTGGTTATGCAAATACTTGAAACATTGCCACTCGGTATAACGTGTCTTTTTCTTACACCAAAAAAAAAAAAAAATGTCCAACGTTAGAGAAAGCAGCAAAGGGAGATTCAAATAATCAGAGAAAGATATTCCTATAGTAAAAAGCGACACCAACGCGAACACACGAAGAAGGAAATTCTAACAATTAGAACAAGAAACCGAGAACACTGTTACAAAACGATAGAAAAACCTCAGAAGGAGAAATTCTAGCGATAAAGAAACCAATGCAAGGGCGAAAGAAAAAAGAAAGTTCCTGTGAACATATAACGCGATATCTACGAACTATACGTAATCGATACTATAATACGTACAGAATATCATCGAGCTTCTACGACCCTATATATTACCACGAACGGAGGTTGCGGATTTTACAGTGAATTTTATCACGCTGAAAAGCTCGTAAAATCTTCCTGATAAAATTTACGTGATTTCGTGATTATTAAATACGTTGCAAGCAAAATATTTGGAATATTCGCGACTCTCGAATATTTGCCACTAACAGATTTCAAAATCGATCAACCTCCTCCGCACACCTTTTTTTCTACGCGCTGGATAATATCGCGAGGGTGAAAAATTCGCAACAACCCTCCGATCAATTATTTTATAAATATTTGTTATCCATATATTTACGTTGCGGTTGAATATACGTATTAGAAATGAAAACATCCGCAATATCCTCGAGTATATTGCCACCGTGACACCTGGAAGCTCGTCAAGCTCTCCTGCCACCCCTATTTTTCTACGCGTCAGATAACTTCACAATAACGAACTCTCGGTTATAAAGATAGCGTCCTATAGATTTACGTATCGCTCGAAAGCCGCTATTAAACGAGAATATCGATCCGTGATACGATACAAGATCCACGGCATTAGGCGGATATTCGCGATGCGTTTAAACGAGCTAAGAGGGTGGATTTGTTTCGAATAAAACGACGTCGTCGTGATATTAACAAAGTTGTTGGCGTATCGTAGAAAAATAATTAAGATCCTCCTCATCCTCCTCCTCCTCCTCCGCCTCCTCTCTCGTTGCTTGCTGAAGCTGATGAGCCTTCGCAGAGCTTATTATCAGCAGATTGAAAAGAAAAAAAGAAAAACGTTCGACGACGAAACGGTAACCTCGTTGAAGACACGTCGGTCCGGTCACGCGGCTTCCATCATTTTCGCGCGGATAATGAATGAGAGTCCACCTCGAAATTGCCAATCGTTTTTCTCGTTCAACTATCAGAGCCAGCGTTTTCTCTAATCCTGACGGCGAATCAATTTTTAACGAGTTTCATATTCACGGGCAAATAGGCGTTTCGACCTTGAGCCGCGTGCCGATTCGCTGGAAGCTGCAGTGCTTCTATACAGGACGATTTCTAGAGTTCTAATCGCGCAATTCTCGCGTCTTATTTTTATGTTGCAAGCGTCAGACACCGTGCACGTGTTCGTTTCAAGCGAAACGTCCGTCAAACGTACGTACTCGAAGGAAAGTAGTCAATTAATTGAAACTGTTCGAGCGGTTCGTGGGAAAGAAGATGGTGCGCGAGAGCTCGAACAGCTCCGAAACGTTTTATCGTTAAAAAATTTGAGAGAAAAGCCTGACAAATTTGCCATTCGTCCTAGAAAACGCGAATGTACTTTCATCGGCGAGATGAGATTATCCTTGGCTCGAGAAACGGAAATACGAAAGCTGATGCGTGATGTAAAGCGTTTCATTGGAAATATAAATCTCACAATGTAGACAAGACAAAGTTATCGCTCGCTTCCCGAAGTGGAAGAACGAACGTGCAGTAACCGTGAATTCGAAAAAGTCTCGTTAGCGATACAATCGGTAGCATGTTCGATGTTTCGCGTCAATTCTGTCGCGATGCTTCCCTAAGCTTCGACAAAAAAAAAACTAGGATTCGTCCGCCAAACGGTTTGTTCAAATTCTCATAACCGAAAGAAAAAAAAGTGGCAAAGAATCGGTTTCCATACCCTGTAACCGTAATAGGCTGGAGTAACGCGAAACCAAGCATCTTCCCCGGAAACTCAGCCGATCCCACGTCAACCATCGACCACAAAAAAAGAGGCAAAAAATCCAAGGGAAAAAATGTTCGTTCCGTCTTAACGACCCCTCGGGCCGAACCGCGGCCCCAGATTACGCTAAATGATCCCGTTGCTCGTTCCCGTGGCGAGACGAGGAAAACGAGCAGAGAGGAACGAAGCTGAGGCGGAACGAAAGAGCCACCTAGTGTATAGCGTGCATAGGTGCGAGAGTGAAGTGCGGCGAACCGAAAAAAAGTGGAAACGGGAGAAAATACGAAAATGAGAAAAGGAAAGAGGATGCAAGGTAGAAGGAAGAGAGATGGGAAAAAGGAGCGAGAGAAGGGAAAAAAGGAAGAGAGAAGAGATGGTAGACAAGGCCGTCTCTAATGAGAACTCGAGCGATTTTCCATCGGTTTTTCCAGGCGGACGAAGGTCGCGGCCGAACCACGGAAAATGAGGAAATGTCCTCTCTGTTTCTGTTCACTTTCTGCTCGCTTTCTGCTCGCTGCCTTTCTCCCTCTGATTACAGGTATTTGAAGGCGGATGCACGCGTACAGCGGTTCACCCGAACTATGTTCGAGCGCGTTTCCAACAGAAAACTCTTCGAACGTATCACGCGCGTCGTATAAAATATTTCGAAATTTCGTCGCCACGGATTTTTACACGTAAATTCATATTTTTCAGGATATAATTAAAAATGTAGAGCGTCGGTAAAAAAAAAAACTGTTTTACCTATGTCACTATTTTAGGAAGCAAGTTGTTGGATATTTTATACGTATCTTCGTATTATGCGCGCTCTGTGTAATTTTCCTCCGTCAAATTTCCTTATAAATTAATAAAAACACGCATAGTCCAATTGTACGGTTAAACGAAACACGGTCGTCGTGGTTGCGTTAGTAAAATTTTAAGTCGTCCACTGCGAACGTTATATTTGATAAACGTCTAGTATAGAGCGCGACGTGTCGTTTAAAGCACAAAACGCAATTGGTAAGTAAAGTTCTTCCTGAACCTTTATCGAGGCTTATCGATACAACGCAATAGGTTGCGCGTTCCATATACAGTTGCAGATTTGTTTCAATATAAATATAGACAAATCGAGTCTTATCGCCATATTTTAAGCCGCGCATATTTACGCAAATTCCTATTTTCATGAAAATGATAAAGCGAATGGGGCCTAGCCAGAAATTTGTTTCACCTACTGAACGTTACAACGCGCTCTTTTGGATATTTGTTTGATACTTCCTCTTGCATGTTTCATATGTCTCTTCGCGTAGAGTGGATCCTCCACTAATATTTTACAACATAAAATTTAAATGTCTAATATACATAATAAATGCACCAACATCCGCAGTCTACTCGTTACAGTGGCAACGAAATTTCAGAATGTTTCGTACGAGACGCGTAATACAATTCGCAAAAAGGTGTACAAGTGTCTGAACAGTCTCGCGAGCTACTGTCGAGAGACAGAGGATCCTTTACCGGGTAACTAACGACCGTGTCGGAGGCGGAGGGACGAAACCGGGGCAAGAAAAATGAAGATGGAGATAGGGGGAAGGGTTTCAGGGAGAAATAACGAGTCAGAGCGTTGTTATTATTACGTACGTGTTGTTGGTCCGGGTTCAACGTGTCTGCCAAGCATTGTTTCCTTTTTCGAGCTGGTTGCATGGCTCAAGGACAACGCCAGACAATGGATCGAGCCGTTCGATTCGAGCCAGTTCTCCTTCTCATTTACCGCGTGCGCTCTATTACGTCCAAATCTCCAGTCTAATCTCGCCAACGCGATTCGAACGTGGGCAAAGATCGTCGAGTACGCGACAACTTGTCCAACGAAGGGTGGAATATCGTTGAACGAAGAATTATTTGGGAATTTCATTTTTCCCGGAACTTCCGTAAAATTTCATCTCAAGATTCTCCGCCTTTCGACTTCAACCTCAAGGGCGATACATCGTTACCGAGTGTTTTACGGGGAAATTTCTAATCGACAGAAATTCTCGCTTCTACCGCTGACACGGCGTAAAAGAGACAAAAAGCACGGAATCGAACGAGCGGAAAAGTATTCGCTTTTCTCGCGTAAATATTCTTACTACGACGGAATAATGGCCGAGAGGCGTGTATACGTGCAACGTCGACAGATACAAGAGCCCACGTACCGCGAATAATATGCGATTCCTTGTCCTCTAATTGATACGACTTATTGCGCAAGTGACACGTTTCGAGCCGATCGCATCGGGCAAATTTAAGAAGCCTCGTTCCGTGGCCGTGCGATGCGTTCCTTCTCTTACGTTATTTATTTAACCAATAACGGGCACACGACCAGAAACTCTACCAGCGATATCGTTTCCATCGTGTAACAGGTATATCTCAAATATTCAAACGCGCGATCGGTTCGAACGATGTAGCTTGTTACGATCGGAGAACTCGTTGCAAGTTCTTTGTACGAACTTGACTTTCTTACGACTAGTTCTTTACGACAGCTTGATATATTATCGTAAATGCGAAAAGGCATGTATATACAGGGTGGACAATGACATATAAGGAATTTGCCGCCATACCGAAACGATGCATCGCGTTTTGGTTTTATTCGATTTAGCGATCGTTTTATGGAGAAACGGCGAAATAATCATGGGACGTGGCACGGTTCAGCAGCGAGTGAAAATCGTTGCGGCGTTTGATCAAGGTAATTTGGTCGACTGACGATCGCTTTACGCAAGTTACGTTGACGATATCATCCGGCCTGATAGATCGACCCATTTAACTTCACCCAACTTCCTCTCGTGGGCTTTTCTTAATCCTCGCCCTGCCTCGTTTTCGCAAATTACTGTGTCGCTCGTATCAAATCGACCTTACAATGGCAGAACATCGATGGGATACTTTTATCTCGTTAAGAAACAAAGACGGATAATTAATTTCGCTCTTTGTCGTTGACGCGCATTCGCAAAATTATCGCGGCAATCAGTTCCCCTAGAAAATTATCGGCTTTCGTTCGCAGGCCAAAGTAAACAAATTTCGGGAAAATCGTCTGGCAAATGCTAGAAGAACGTATGATCGTTTGGCGGGAAAGCGCGTGAAATTGGCACGAGGGACGAGCGAGCGTCGAAAGTAAAACGTACGTCGATCAAAATGTAATGAAAAATGCGAATTGAGAGAGTTCGAAGTTGTACAGCGTCCGAGGGCAGACGTCCGTACGTTTCATTCGCAGAAGCTACACTTTCATCCTGATACTTTGGCCAAGAGATTACTCGAAGAAACAAAGGGAATATACGTAGACTTAAGAGATTCGAGCCATTGGGCGCGAAAGACAGATTTTAAGCGATTCTTAAATAAAAGAAGATAGCCCAGAGAAGACAGGCTCCTTATCTGCTAAATTTGTACACGTTACTTTCCTCTGCAACGACAAATGCTTAACGTTATTTTATAGCAAATTGCATTTACACTTGACAAAAAATTGGAGAAAAAAAGTTTCCATAGATAATTTCCAATAACCGTCTTGTATTGGCAAGACCGTTGTTTCTATCCTGTTTGAAAGTTATTGACGATGGATATCCAGCCCGTGCAACGCATCGTTTTGTCACTTATCAACGACAGGGAAAGTCGTACGCGCAGTCGTTAAAAAGATACGATTCTCTTTTTTAGTCTCTTATTGACGTTAATTGCGTTGGATTTATTTCAATTTGTTTTATTTCAATCGATTCGAATTGCATTCGCTTCTCGCCGAAGTACGCGTCAAGTTGCGAAAAATTCGACTGCGTAGTTCCAGAAACTCGAAGATTCCCAAAATCCAGCCACTCGGAAAGATATGCGAAAGTTGGTGCATCCGCGTATCGCGAAACCTCAACTACCGAGTAACGCAGCAAAGTGCTACAATTTCGACCAAAATCTTCGTCTACGTGATAGACCGAAACGTCTTCAAAATAGGATCATGGAACGCGTTAGTTGGTCAGCGAAAGCGTGACAAACGCACGATCGCAACACACCGATGCACCGATGCGTGGACACGCGCGATCTGTTCAAAGCACAGGTGTAAACGGATCGCCTAACCGTGATTAGATATACGGCCAGCTACACGTGTATATAAGCAAATGAGCTGTGCGATCTACCGTATAAAATCGGTGGTAAAACAGAGGCAGTGCGCGTGCCTTATCTAGCGGCCTCAACTTCCGCACCTTTTCATCATTTTCCACTCCTTTGCTAATTACGCGACCCAACGAAAGTTCAAAGAACCGCCCGTCGTCGTCTTTCGTACCGCGTACCTTTTTTTCTTGTTTCCCCTCTTCTCTTACGTGTTCTTCTTTCTTTGATAATCGCGTTTTTGTGTGCGTGTATGCGTGAAAACACCCTCGCGAGACGATTCGAAAAGACACGCGGGATACGGCGACGATGAAATCGCAGCGATGGTATTCGACGATAAAAGTTGGTTGCGCAACGCTTCACACTCCCCTCTCACGGAAATATCCTCCGTCGGAAATAGATTCAAGTACATGGACATCGATGGTTAGCTTGGAATTATGCATCGACTCGATTCGTCAAGGTTGCTGGATCACGACCGCGGTTCCGCGCGTGGAGCGTTTGAACTATTCGCGCTTCTTTCCATTTCTGCGTCTCCAAATACTTTCTGAACTTCGCCGTGTATTTCAACGGGAGGAAAAATAATCTTTGTCGCGTTTGTTTACCACAGAGCATAGGATTCGTAGCGTGATAAGAACTCGGTGTGATTTTCTTAATACCGTTAATACGAAATTTCATAGTGTCCTCGCATCGTTTACGAAACCTCGTTCATCCTAGCTCTTAATCGTGTTTCTGTAGGATATATATGGCACGCGTGTATTTCTAATATTTTTAATAGTTTGTAGAATTCGTGATATTTGTAATAATTTGTAAACTTGCGTACGTGCCGCTTTCCGACGACGTTTCCAATTCTGCTATCTCGAATTTTTGCATATTTTAAACTCGAAGCTTTGCTATCCAACTTGCACCGACGACTTTAACAATAAACCTACAAACATTTCGTGTACCATGAGCGGTCAAATGATCGCTTCAAAAAAAAAAAAAAAAAGAAAAGAAAAAATATGTATCTCAATATAGAAAGAGATTTTAGCCAATTTTTGTTTCGGAAAGTAAACGATAAAGAAAGTTGCGAATATTGAAAAATGGGTTGTATGTATATTACAGGAAGAGTCAATAAGTTACGCGTCGATACGGTAACGTTGTATACAAGAAATTCGAAACGAAATTTCAACAAAATTTCATTTGACCGCGCGTGGTAGGTTTAGCGTTAAACCTTAGCCACTAAAGCGCTCCTAACGATACAACGTTTTGCGTTCGAAACGCAACTACTCCATTTTCCCCCACTCCACGTTGCGACGATGGGAAAGAAACGAGGAGGGAAACGAAAAGAATGCAGAAGCCATTCGAACGTTCGCCAAAGGAGATAACATAACCCAGATTACTTTATCACGTTAAGCGACGACAGCGTCCATAGGTGTGTGAAGTCGGACAGAAAACCGACGCGTTGACCAACGAATAGGGTTGAAGTGGTGGCGATAATGGCCGCCCGTTGATGATATACAATACAAGCAACCACGTCGTTTGCCTACGCGGCGATCAACATAAATCGCGAGAAACGCTTTCAGCGTGAAAAATAGCTCGCCTTTTGATCGATCCCTATCGCGCTACACTGTACCATTCGATTTCTGCATGCACGCGCTTGTGCATTTTGTTATGCACGCAAAAGTTGAAGTAATAAACGTTTCATTAATCAACGTACAGCGCAAATCGTAAAAACCGGATGTTAAGAATGCTTATTAACGTGTACATTTAATACTTTCCACTGTTTTTATTCTCCAGTTATTTCGTTCTATTCTATTACTGATTTAGTTATTTTTTTATCAGTTTACTTGTATCGCGTGTGTCTTCGTTTGGTATTCTACGTAAATGTACGCTACCTGACAGTAAAACGCTTGTACGATAAATACACTTGTACCTACGTACACTGGCTGCAAGATATTTGGCATGGATCGGTATTTGTCGCTGTTTTTATTTCTCAGACATTTTATTCTAGAAGCGTTATTCCATTTATTATATACGTCTTTGTTATAAATATATGTTTGCAAGCAACGAAGGAATTTTCA
The DNA here is from genome assembly GCA_014737395.1 of Bombus waltoni. Taxonomy (NCBI): domain Eukaryota; kingdom Metazoa; phylum Arthropoda; class Insecta; order Hymenoptera; family Apidae; genus Bombus; species Bombus waltoni. The sequence continues at coordinate 1,250,604 of JACXII010000013.1, forward strand.
ATTTTCACTGGAGCGTACATTTTTCAACTGGATCTAATTGAAGCGCTATACGGAAATGAAAACAGGGCAGTTTAAATGAACACCTCCTGGTTCAAATAAACACCTTTAATAGCAAATAACATATTACGTATAAATTGATAATTTGCATGAATTTATTTAAGTGGCGTGTTATTAAGTTTTTCATCCATTTCTTGGATCTGTATTTAAAAAGCAGGCATTTATTATGACGCTCTTAATACCGAATGTGTTGTAAATAATGCATGCAACGTCTGATAAATGATTACATTTACTGAATATAGTAGACACTTTATATGTGCTTCGTTTCGCAATCTTACGGCAGTAACGTTGGTCACTAGTCAGTGTATAACTTATTACATATTACGCTCTTAATGTAACCTATATCATAATCATGGTCATGATAATATCATAATTTATCTATGAGTGAACAAGTAAAGTAAATCTTCTCCCGACAAAATACACGACGATAAGTAATATGATACATTAACATTTTTGTGTTAAAAATTTGAATTAATAAGGAATAAATAAAATAAGAATTAAAATAACAAATAGGAATTTATAGAAAAAAGATGTTTCTTTTTATAGTATAGTACGATAGTTGTTTATACAAAAATTCAACGATCTACGGTTAAAATTAACGTGAAAACATCATCTTCACAATCCAGCAAACTGACCTGCCAAATCTCATTTCGCAATACGCTTATGGCGCCACGAGATTATAGAAGCTATTTCAAAAGCGTCTGACATTTCATGTAATAAAAAAAAAGTGCAATGATCTGTGTAAAAAAACACCTTTGGTTCTTCGAGGTAGCATTTCTTCTTTTAAAACGTATAGTAATAAATTCGAAACATTTTTTGTAAATCTATTAAACATCACGTGGATACAGATTCGTCTCAAACATTTTGTCCCGAGACAATCTTTTCGATAAAATTAAAATCTTGCAAATAATGCAGCTTAAGCTTTTCGAAAGTATTTATAAAACATTTCGGAGAGAAACCCAAGTTCCTCCTTACGTATGCAAACTTATATAACGGGCTTAACCATAACCATCGAATATTCGAAGTCTTCCGTGTATCATCTTTAGAAATCGTCGAACTATTTTAAGAGACTAGCAAAAACTACCGAAACCAAGATAAACAATTTCAACGCTGCAAGAAATCGCTGTTTTATCATAAGAGCGTTGTCAGTTGCGCGCGCGTTAAATGAAGCGAAATGACTCCTGTCTAACCTCGAAAAATTCAGCTGTACGTCTATCGACGATAGTCAAACCTTTGTCTCTTTCTCCATTCGCGATACTGAACTAAAATTTCGAGACCAGAGAAATTTTCTGCTACCCAAAGCGAATCGATAGTTGCGCAATTATCCAACCACGAAATACGCAATAAAGAAGAAAAATAATAACTGACAACGGCATAATGCACCGAATAATGCGACCAATCGTTTTGTTTCGTGTAACGTGACCAAATATCGACCGGTCGAGACAACGAAGGGTCTCGGCGTCTAAGACGGAATAATACAATCCCAGAAACACGACAACAGCCTAGGAGAGAACAGTGAAATGGCTGGCGGAGTGCGCAGTGAACCGTTCCCTGAGTTCGCCTCCTTTGGTTCGCAAAGTGGCAAGCGTCAATTGATCTACAAGCCTCGGCAGGAATTTATGACCCGCCCCTTATCAAGAGAAACCATCGTTGGTCGTTAATCGCGCTATGCCGTAATTCACCTTCATCGCGGGTCAGATGCCACTACTGTGTCGTGCCAATAACACCTACACACGTTCTTCTATATACAGACCGTGCTCCTCAATTCCTGGTACAATTGAAACTAAGACGAAAATCAAGAGTAATAAAGTTATATTCGAGGCTCCATTTTCAAAAAAGATCCGAGGGACTAAAAAACCAAATTTGCCTAATCTCAATTGAACAAGAGTAGACAGGACATTATTCTACGTCCTATCGTGTGAAAATATAGAATAAAGATATTTCAAGGAACAAATGACTTAACCCAGTATGTTTATCTTTCTCAAAAAGTTAGCATAATTAATAGTAAATTCTCTAAGGTAAATTTTTAGAAAAAATGTTTGCAACGTCTTTCCCTACTTTTCAATTTATGAAGCTGATCAATATGGATGGCTTCTAAACGAGTCACAAGTAAGTATGTACATATTCATGTGCTACTATTTGGTCCGTATATAGTTCGTTTGGGTCGCATATATTCATGAAAACGATATAGATATACGTGTCTCCGCACGTCCAACTGGAGACGCGCGAGTATCCATAATTTACCGCCAGTTACACACAGCCACGCGAATAATACGAGATAGTAGAACCTGCAATATCTAAAGAATGATCAAAGTCTGTCTTTCGTGAACAAGAGAGTGGAAGCACGCTGTGGCTGAAGGCTGAAGGTACTTGTCGCGAGCAAGAGGCCCTCATTTGCCAGTTAAAGCGAGAGAATCTTTAAAACGTTAACTGGCAAGGTCACGACGTTTCAAGAAAACGATGAAGCATCATTGTCTATATAGTTCCTGTCTCTCTCCTTCTCCTATTCGTGTTCGCGATCAAGGTATCAAAACAATAAATCAGGCCAAAATAACGCGTTTACTCTTCGTTAGGGGAAACCACAGTGGCCCGATAATGTCAACGAGAACGAAAGTAAAAAAGATCTAGAATAACATTCAAATGTAAGGTTGTGGAGAACGTTTTTAAACCGTTACGGCGATTATTCTTCTTCGTTGAGGGACTCTCTCATATATGTATGTATATAACAGACAATCGAACGCGGTTATGTTATATACATACTGCATTAGAAGAGGCGAGGGATCGATTGAACGTATTAATTATGAGACAATGACCACTTACATTTTCCCGTGATCTGCCATCCGGTCGATGATGTCAGTAGACCAGCACGTCGTTGCTTTCTCGAAACCGTCCGACGTAGCCCTCGTGTGTACAGCTTTGTGTGTTCGCACCTTGTTCGATAGTGCGGGAAACTACTACTGCTACCGAAACGAATTACGATGGCGTAAAACACGGAAAAACGCCACGACTGATCACGAGGGAAGTTTAAGTGTACGCGACAGCATAGAGCCGGCTTGATGCGAAAATAAAAGTAACAGGAACGTAACCGCGTGCGCGACACCGATTGTTTCGTGATATTTCGTCGCCGTCTTCTGCTATCTCACTCTTCGCGGACCCCGAGTATCCTATGTCGCGTGAAACAAACGACTATACCGCGATCGATTCACTGGCGACGCGAACGCCCAACACGCACGTCTCACGATGCGAAATACGCCAAGACTATCGTCGATTAACGATGACACTGCGCGAAAGAAGAAAGTTTTTCCGGTTAATATGCAATTACAGACACTTCGGTACTCCCGGCCCAGACTGTCATCGATTGTTGACGAGCGTCTTGGCCGATCATGTCTGCTACCAGAGTAACTACAGCGCCATCTCGTGATATTTTGCACGAATCTCATGTACGCAGAAATATCTGTAGATCAGTAAGAACGCTTCTTATACCGATAGCTCGAACTTAGCACCTCTACTGGTGATTTGTGGTATTCGATCGTCGAGATGGGATCTGCTTAGTCGATTGAGCATGATATTGACGTTTAAAATAAAAGCTGAAAATGATTTAGTGTTTTTTCTTTAGCAAAATATGTATGTACCATTTTCTTGTGTCATCGATGCATTTTTAAATACATTTGATTAAATATACCGTGATTGATTCTTTCAAGAAGCGAACAAGTTTTCTCTTATTCTTCTAAGGTAAGAAAATTTGTTTTATAAAATGTGATCTACTTCTCCCTGATTTTCTTAAGAAGAAAGTGGGGTTATTCGACTGGGTTAGATTTCGCAACAAATGATAAACGTATAAAACTTAATGTACCGTATCAAATTCGGGTTTTTAACCTATTGTATACTTTCACTATGTCATGAATAGAAGAAAATTGTTAGTAATAACCGGGACATGACAAACATTTGATCGATTACATGCATGTGTAGGCCTAAATATCAAAGTCAGGCCGATATTATCTCGGTTGCTTTAAAATTTTCCGTTTATCTGAGCAGCTTAGAAAAATAGAAATCACAATGTAGCGCATGTTAAACTACTTCTTATCTCATATCATTTACGCGTCAGTATCTCTCGCAGGACTGTTCACACACAAAGACAACAGTCTACCAAAACATTTCCTGCGTGCTTAAATCTTAGTCATTCTTGATAGTGATATGACTAATTGCAACGATAATCATAACATACATATAACACGACCTGAAATCTCTTTTTCACGATTAAAAAAACGATGCTTTGCAATATCGTATAGAACTGCAAATATGTCATATGTACTTTGACTTTTGTCTTTCTTATTAACTATGATAAACGATTATTAATGCATTATATGTCTCCCTGAGGAATTGTATTGAATTGTAAATACCATTGAAAGAATAAGAAAATATGCATTATTGTAAGTTAACACGCAGTTATATCTATTCTTGTCGTGTAACCAATATATAGAATCAAATATTTAACCGCGAACAAAAATTCTCGTTTTCATTCCCACAGTGAAGTTACGGCGCGAACAAAGCATTTTAAAGATGGGAATATTATTGTCGAGATTCTACTGTTTTGCATACAATAGTTTGTTAGGCTAGACAGCTCGGCGAGTATACACAAAAAGTCATGCACATTGTTTCTCTCTGTTCGCCGCGTATGAATACCAAAAGAGATTAACGAAATTTAAACTCGCCTTCTTAAAATTTATAATTCCGTGCTGGCGCCCGACTGTTTACGCCCACGCGTCGTTGCCTACAATACTACGCGCACAAACACCGTCCGTCTGCCACTTTAAAAACTGTTGACCGCAGATGCACTAAATTGTTTCATTTAACGACCCAAGCAATGGTTCAAACCTTTCGTTCGAAATTTTAATATTTTATAATCACGATCGTTCTCAAATGTAAAAAAACAATCAATTTAACATTTCGTCGATCGATCATCGATCAATTGAAATTGACGTTAAATCGATATTAATGTCATATTACAGCTTACATTTTATATCTGTTTACATAAACGAGACGAACATGATTTAATTAACGCAATCATAACAACCTTGGGATTGTACATTTTTGTCGATGCTACGAACGAAATCAGTTTCTCAGGCAAAAACAATGCCTTTGTTCCGTTTTTCTATCAGCTGCTGCATTGCCTTCCTTCTAGTCGTTAACCTTGGCAAGCACAAAAGAGGATAAATACCAAACTGCGATAGAGTAATTTCAACTTTGACTTCCTGTCCGTTGCAGCAAGCTAGTAACAAAAACTGTTACGTACTCTCGGAAAACATTCGCCTACGTGTTCCTATAACCTCAAAAAGGATACAAAACAACGATACTCTGCATATCTGCATACAGTTATTGCTATGAAAATCCGATTGATTGACATTATGCACACGTACTTATGTATGTAGCACGAAAGTTGCATATAATCGCTTTGTTTGCGCGGCCATCGTGCCAAATTTATTAACAGACGTGTTTATAGGCGCGCGACATGTATCCTCTTGTCCAGCGCGTTTTATCTCGAACGTTTGCAAACAGCACAAGCGAACCGAAACGCACGTGCGTTTTGCAAGAGGCAACGGGAGCGGGTATTGACTCATTTCGCGCAACTTCCACGGCTATGCTTCGAACTTGCCAGCTGCGACCGAGACCAGAGTCCAAACGTGCTCGATTCCTCGATCTCTAGTTGTATTGTTCGTAAATTGTCTGATCACATTTTCACGAGTTAAGCCTTTCCTTCTTTGTTTCAGAAAAGTTCGCGATGTCAGCAGTGACGTTATCTCAGGAGACTTTGTCTGTGCGCTTATGGAAAGAATACGCAGCTACTAACAAACAAACGCACGTGTGACGACTCGATTTCGCTTTTGCCGTATTTCGTTGCAAGAATAGTGCTCGATACTCCGTGCATAATGATCGCATCTCTGACCCTGATTGATAACGTATCGTTAATCGTCCATTCGTGACTACGTACAGCGTCCATTATCATGTCGAAATTGATCGATGAGAAAAATTAAGAAAAATCAGTCAATAAAAAGTATTGATGAATCGTGCACGTTAAGCGAAACCGGCAAACAGAATAATAAAAATATGTTACGAGTATGTGTTTTTAAATTCGCTGACTAGTAATCGCTATTATTAGTTGCTACTAAAATAACTGCCATTTTATCCGTGTTACATTTGCAGATAAGATAAAGAGGAATACTTCAACCGTTTGTATCGGTAAAAAATCGCCTTGTCTATTTCTAATTGCGCATGTGTTAATATCAAGAGCTCTTAGCGATATATGCATATCTTGGACGACAAATGCGTTCCTCTCGTCTTTTTTACAAGGAAGATCGATGCGTGATTTGTTAACCTCGAAAACGCCACGAACAAGGCTTAACCTACATGTTAACCGAGAAAATCAAGCGAACGTGAAACAGGCAAAACAACGACTCTCCGTGTATTCTTCGAGCACATGCGAGGCAGATTGCTCCCGCGGCACCGATTTACGAAACGGCAATGACATTCCATGGCGTCGTAATTTTTCCAATCGGGTAACGTTTCAAATGTAGCCGCTAAGTCGAAGCCTTGGCTATAGGCAGAAGTTAGCTCAAGGACGACGACCGCCTGTCTATTCGAATTTCATCATGGTGTGAAGCTAAGCAGGTGAATGTCAGCCCCTTACGCCTCATGCCCGTAACGAGACATATCTTTCAGGCATAACGCCGTGCTCAGTAGATGAACCTGATTTGGTTAAAAATAACGATTATGTAAATTGTTATCAACGAACATGAAAAGGAAGTAAGTAAATACGTAGGCTGGTAGATGGTCTTTGATTAAATCTTTTGACATTCGGTATTGTCACGATGGAGATAATTAGAGTGCAGGCGCTTATGGACTTGTGGAGAATTGAAAGATAATTGAGAATTTAAGATATCTAAAAAGAAAGCTCGTCTAATATTTAGAGGGTTTTGGTTGAATTTATAGATTTCAAATGCATCGGAATCCCTTTATTTCATTATTAATTAGTAATTCCTTATTATTAAGTAGCAGTCTATGATAGATTGTAGATTCGTTCGAAGAAGACATCTTTATCTTAATTTTCTAAGTCTCTCGCCCCACCACCTTACTTGTGCGTATCAAATGCAAAATTATCGCATGTCCAGGTGTTTAGATGCGAAGAAAGAAATCGTCCGGCTGACACCGTGTGTGTCGCAGTTCACGGTTGATTATGCATAAGGCTAATAACAAGGTAGAGAACTAGAGACTAGTAAATGATCCAGCTTCCTCGTTTATCTTGGTCACTTGGTTGTACAGGTGGCACCTGCATGCTTCAAAGCGGAGGAAACCGCAGGTCGTGGAACGTCTAGCCATCCAGAGGGAGCAGGTTAAGGCGCGAATATCCGACATATCAGTTTGGTGAGTCATGCGTCTTGTTCGATATGTTCCGGCTACCCCGTTCACCGCCCACACGACCCGCCATATGAGTCATCGACGATTCTTGGAAACGGAGCGTGCCGCTCGTTTGAAATTTTCGTCGCCAAGTGACGCTACTGCGGACTTCTTCGGAAACAGTACCCACAAAATTAACATCTTATAGATTCTGGCATTCGGTACTCGGTACTGTTCCGTTCGCTCGGAAAGTTCCGCTCCAATGGCACTATCAATTGCGTAATATCACCCACACGTATCGCCAATAAGAGAAGATAAGCGTCGGAATGACATTGCAACAGTATCGCAAGTCAGTCAGGGATGAAACAATTGCAGAATAATTATCGTATGAGAGGTACAGGGATGATAGTAAGCGTCGTTATTTAAACACGTTTTGTACGTCGTTTGAAAGATTCCTAGAGTATGACTAAACGATAATCATAAGCGAGAGATTGGAAGAAATCTTAGTAATGTTCTATCTCCACATTCTTGGATATCAATAATATTTATCTTTTTAATAAATATACATAAGCTTGAAGCTTTCAATGTCGGATAAAAATTTTGAAGTGTAATTTCCAAATGTTTTCTTTAGGTAAATAATTCATTATCTTATACCGTTTAGCATACAGATTAGTGGAGTTTTAACTAATCATCCTTATCTCCACCAATCCTTAAAACTAATTCCCTATGAGCCCTCTTTTACACGATTGAGTTAATATTATTGTTGAAATTTTACAAGTGAAGCAGTTTTCAGTAGTAGTATTAACAATAAATTCTCTTATGCCACAAAAGCCACAAAATTTGGTAAGGGAAGGAATGAAGTTTAATAAGTGAATCTTACAAACTACAAATTATTTGACGAAAAATTATAAAAATGTAAGAAGAAACCTGTAATCTACAACTTATAACTTCTCAATTTACTACTGCAATTAATTTTCGTTTATTACGAAAAAAAAAGGATGACATGTACTTTCATCGATAACCGACCAGATAAAGTTCCAATTCGTCGCCAGTAAGGTTACGGTAGTAAAACCAAGGAAAATACTGTTTTCAAAGATAGTGCCCTGACAAACAGATCCCATTGATAGCGCGAGTAGCGTCGGCCCTGGCACGGGCATCGCGAACGTGGCGCGGCGAACGTCGCTATTGGTAGCCTGGGAATAGCTAGTGACGTCATTCGTGTTCGTGGAGCCTCGGCGTGTAAAGAGAGTCCAGGCAGATCGTTGAGCTAAGGATTGAACGTGCGCGAACCTCGAGGTATTCCCCCACGGTATGAGTCATCGCGCGCAGTTTCACACAGTTTCGGGCAAAGGAACCTGCGATCCGTGTGTGCTGCTTTCGAGTTCTCCGTAACGAAGATCTTGAGCATCTCTACGGACGATCGAGAGAATAGATCCTTTTATAATAGAGGTTATAAAATCGCCGCGAACGCAATCATCGACTTTTCCTTTCGCACTAAGGAAATACGACCAGGTAAAATCCGTTGCGCTTCGACGACGTAAATATGAAGCTCGACGTGTCGGACGTGCTTTACGACAGCTCGAGCGTGTCCAGCGACAGCGGGACGTCACAAAGCTCCCGCGTCAGCCATGATTTTCTCGCCAGCATCGCGAATTCGACCATACTACCTAGCAACGTAAGTACCGGTTGAATTCTCTCCTTTCTACGTAACTAGAAAATGTTAGAAGAAGTAGATTTCTTCGCGTAAATATGGCAACTTATGCAATCCTTAAGGTGTACGCTTATGTGTACGCGCGCTCGTACTTACGTGTGTCTGATAAACAGCGTTCACGTGATTGGTCGAACGACGAATTTCTCTGAAATAAGTATATACATAGTTGAATAGTAACAACATAGCGAATTAAAGTGTAGCAGACGCATTATGTAACATAGTGACTTCCTCCAATGATTAAGCATTATTCAAAATAATTTAGCTCGTTGTTGACGATAGACCCGTAACCTATGGAGGAAACGGCCTTGTTAACTTTTCTGGAAAACACGTTCGCGTGTCCTGTCGAAACCTGACGATCTTGAAAAATAATTATCGCATGTAGGTATTTTGAGTATTATAAACACGCTGAATTCGCCGATTTCGCGGAAGAAATTGATTCGTTGGAAATCAAAGCATAAGCGGAATACTTTTGTATTATCTGTGTACCTCTTTTGATTTCCAAGCTTGGCCGTTTCCTTGATAGAGCAGATTCGATTGAAAATCAAAGATAAGAAAGCAAACTCATATGGTATCTTGACGACTGATAAAAATTCCCAATTAATTAAAACGTACTTTACAATCTCTGAACGGTGCGCTACAGCCGTTCCGTCACACGAAGATGGTACACTTGGTACACACACCGAGATCTAAATTTATAAATCGCGTGGCGTCATCGCTATATAAACTGTTCAACGTAAAAACATGATTTTCAATTTTCGTAATTTCCGTTCGCTAGTTCGCAATAGCGATAAGGATCGTCTCGTAAATAGAGCACAAATGATATTCGTGCACGACAATAATAGCAATTTTTAAGTCCATTCAGCAAGATGTGCATATTCAGATAAACAGCTTTCGTTCTTCTCCCAGCTGGCTAGGTACCCATTTAAGGCACACGCTACGTGTGTAAGTATCGCCAATAAACTTCCGAGTTACTATAGAATTAGCCAATGAACTGTTGTCTTATATATTGTCGTCCATTCACCGATCTCTACAAATGAATGGTTGCTATTGCAATAAGGGAGCGTAACTGAATTGTTTCTCTCAACAAAAATCATAGTTTCTTTTCTTTTCTATCGATATGTATCTATTTTAAAGAAGTCACGATTATAGAACAAGGTATTTTAGTCCAAAACTTACAAGTATCGCCATAGTATTGCATATCACCGTAACAAAGCTGTATTAATTCTTTTACAACAAAAAATTGTGTATTTAGCTAGACGTAAAATTAACTAGATCGACTAATTCTTATTCTACGCCAAGTAAAACAGGTTCCAGCATGAAACAGTACGAATACATTGACGTAGAATACTTTTATAGGCACGAACGATTACGTTAATTTCCATTTTCTTTTCCTTGCGTCACTCTTGGCAATAGAGGCGCGTATAAAAATTACGCGCGTTTTCCACGTTACATAAAACATTCGTGTAAACAAGAAAAGCAAGGTATAATGCGAAGGAGTATATATAATAAGGCAAGGTGGCGAAACGATAAAATCCTTTTAAATAAAAGGATCGTAGTATATTTCATGCCCCTGACTTTCGTCGAGGGTTGGACGCGCGCCCTCGTCCAGTTCCCCGTTTCACCCTACGTATAAATTCTGTGGCAGACGATGGTATTGATCTAGCATTTCGACTGGCGTGGCTTCTGTTGTCCCCAACAGCTGTTTTATAAAGAAACCCGTACACGCTCGGGTTGTGATAGCGCGCGGTCATTTAAAAACACGCGCTACTGCACCGACATGCACGAACACGCCAACACCGATCCCAAACACACGTAAAAGAACAACTATAGATCGTAGTGTATATTGCGCAGCATTAATATTATGAGCAGATAGCCGACCGAGCTGCCAGCTGTTGTCACCTAATTATCTCTGTCGCCATTAGCGATAGGGTTCAGACGGTGAAATCGACCGATAAAATGCAAATAGTCATTCCGCAGAGACATTTGCGAGCTCTATCGAGGAAACTTTGCGGTACGACGTATGAAATATAATTCTGTTTACGGAGTTCGGGGAAAAAGGCTTCCTGCGTTGTTCCGTAAGGGGTCGGCATACATGGCGGCCATGTTGAAATATTAGATGGGAGGAAAAAAAATCTGCACAATTTATAGGGTATTGTGATTAAGACGAGAGAAACTCGTGTTTTAATCAGGGCTCGTAGAATTTATCTTTTATTCCTTGCTGTTGGGTATTGTTGGGGATCAAATGGGCGGCGACCATTTTTCGGGCAATAGACTTAGGGAGAAAGTAAGTATGTACATATCTGTCAATGGCCTAGATAAGTTCAGTTAGTAGAACACTATCACCGTATCACCATCTGTATAAGCAATCTTTCTCTAAATATCATACTCCTATTTTTAAATACTTACTTCATAAAGGAAGATTTTTCAATTTTCTTTGAAGAGCTGTTTATCGACAGCTAAAGTCGCGACATGACAGCCGTCGATTAAAATTTCCTTCAAAAGAAGCCATAAAACGGTGAAATACAGCCTCGTCCAATGGATTATCTGCTACGAACGCATGCAAGTATTCTTAGAACTCAAAGCTTTCGATTAGTCGGTGGAACGTGATGCGCGGGAATCGGTAAGCATTCGATCGGCAGCAAAGTCACGGAGGCATAATCTTGTTTCCTGGTGTTTTCCCCGTCCATTGTATCTCCTTTTATTCCCGATAGAGAATGCTCGGCGTTCGTGTTTTATCCGTGGCTAGAGTAAAAGCATGCGGATCCTTTGACGCGTATATAAGAAGAAGAAGAAGAAGAAGAATCAATTGATTCACGGCGGTGTTTCTGATTCCCTATTCCTCTTTGTTCTCTTAAATATTCAAAATACCGTCGTTGTCTTGTATTTTGAGCACAACGAGTTTTCCCCGTACAGAGGCCGATCAAGGCTTCCGCCTTTCCCTCGTATGATTTTCGGCGACTATTGTTATGCCACGCGCGCAGCTTTGCGCCGATCTTTTGGTTTACCCACAAACATTCGATTAACCCCGCTGCTTCGGCCGCGTGCTCATTAAAATGTCTCTTTGTTCGCGCCGGGAGAACAAAGCCGCAATCCATTCGCGACGTCGATCTTCGGTTTTCTACTCCTTTGTGTCGTCGATGGTAAACGTTGCCGTAAGCGAGGTCATCGATTCTTCTTACTACGTGATTGCCACGATTCATCGAGAGTTCTCTTTAGTCTGTTAACCGGATTGTCTCCTAACCAGAAACTTGTGTAATTAAAAAATTAAAAATCAATAAAAATATATAGATTCCAGTTAGATAGGTTTAATGCGATGTGAAGAACACGTAAGGAAATGATCTTAAATTCATTTTTATTTGATTTTCTGTTTAGCTTGAACGCTTTTAGCAGAGGTGGTCTGCAAGAGACAATTCAATATCAAACAATTTCTACCTGAGATAAAGCTAATTCCACTAAAATAGAATTAGTTAGATTAGTCCTACTAGTAATAGTAGTAGGTAGCTTACTATGTCTTCATAAAAAATTGTTTTTCTTAATGCAGTGAGGTCTTGGAAACGGTTAAAAGACTATTTTAACGTTTATTATAGGCAACTTGGAACGTGCATGAATCACACTTTGTTAACACACTGCGCCTTTTGCCCGGAAAACTTTTCACTAAAACAGGATCATAAATCTATTAGGATTTGTATTTACCGTCGATACGCCTTGATATCGTTCTAAGCTGTTCAAAGGGCTACTGTCGCCCTCATAAACTGTTACATATGATACTTTTTAAAGGTACAATACGTACTAATAAATCACAATGTCTGCTTCTTAGCTCGAGACATACCTATTCAAACAATACTAATATCATTCTTATTTAAACATGGAATTTGCTGGAAGGTTACGAAACAACAAACCATTTATGCTTATTTTTAAACTGACCATTTTTTTTTCTTTATACTTTAACATTTGTAATGTAGCATTTAAGAGGTTTTGAAAAGATAAAACTGGATCTAAAAGACTCTAAAAGTAGATTTTCATTTTTTCCTTCTTATTAGATAAATATTTTAGAAATAAATCTTTCAACTTGTAATTCGTATAAGATAACACAAAAGAAAAGAGTCTAAAGTTTACCAGATAAATTTCCAAAAAGAAAAAGGATACAGTAATAATAAAATTTTATGGGCGTCAAACGCTAACGCGCCATGTTTTTGCGATAATCTTTATGACCTTTTTTCCAAGCATCTTGCACACGGTAGCTCTGGCCACGTGTACTATTCTTTTCTCTTTTTAATTCATGCACAAAGTGCGTTCACACGTACGTTGAACGTTGCTCCGAACCGACGGAGTTTGAGCCGAGTCGTTGTACGTGTGTTTGCGGCGACTATACGTATATCGAAATAAGAACAAAGAACCGTGCATACACGAGGGAATTCCCGGTACCGAAATAGTAAGAAACGAAGTGGCGCGTGTGACAAACGATCTCGCATAAGTGACGACCACTCAACGTCGCGATAAGTTTACCAATTTTTGTTATTCTGCGATCCTCAAATCTGGAACTATAATAAAACCATGTATTTGGGGTACGAAATTGGTATATGACGTCGTAATATGTTAAACGTGTAAAAACAAGGAGAAATAGCAACTGCGAAAAGTCGGGCCTTGAGCTTGTTGTACTTACAATATAGTTACGGAGCAAATCCCCCCTGAGTAATTCCTTGACATATTTCCACCGCTGTCATACATTGTGTCGAACTGTTACACTTGGCATATTCTCCACAGTGTCGTTTTTAAAAGTGAGAAAACTGCGGTAATTATCGTTTTTAACTATTTATGCGCGTATCTTGTTTACTAATGTATCAACTCGTTACCTTGTTATGTCTGATTCGTAGCGCAGATTATGGTTCATCTTTGTAATGGTAATACATACATGTTACTCGGGTTTTTCTATAAAGAGCACATTATCTAGGGAAACAGATACACGCATACGATATACACATTATACGCATTTCTGACGTATAATTAAGGCTTCAAAGAATAAATATATTACATTAAAGTATCATTACTTTCAACGTTTCAATATTTTAAATCCATTATACAATTAAATGTGGTTGAACGCGCATGCGCGGGCCGCTCGAAATATCGTAACGCAGCAACTTGTTAAGACATTTTGAAATACTACTTTAAACTGTCTTAAAACATAAAGCAGAGTTTGTAATGTAAGTCATTAAGTGAGACGAAAATCTCTGTGTTCGACTATTCGTTCCTCGAAATTATGCAAGGTAACGAGCGCACGTAATTACCTGGAAAAGGGGTTCTAGTTCTCAGTGGTGCGTTCCCTGATTCCGTGGAAATCGTCGCGATAGGAAGCCTCGGTATAGACGAACACGTTGATTGGCCGTGCGCTATCGCACGAATCAGCAATCAAGATGGCGATGACGTCACGCGGTGGTTGCTCGACGTTGATTGGTGGGGGGTCGAACGGCCTATGTCTTTCTATATAGTTTCCAAGTTACATTGGCGGGCTCAGTTGAGATACGTAAGCAACACGCTACACTAGGTTTTAATACACGGCAAGTGCGGTATTGCGTGATTGAACTTGTACGTGACAGTGACGAAAAGACAACCGGCGAACATTCGTACGTGTCATTCTTCACTAAACGTTCAGTGGTACTTTTAACAGAACGTGATATCGGTGAACAAAAAGAAGGTGGCCATTGGTTAGTGTTCTTGCCTCGCGTTGAACACGTACTTCTTGTAGAGGTGTAACTTTTCAGAGTCGGACCGGCGACTCTTTCTTTTTTTTCTCGTGGTGAAGTTTTGAAAGCGAAACGCGCTCACAGATGACGCAACGTGTACCGAGTGCAGGCTTTGACGATACCATTATCGAAGATCACAATTACACCATGTTTTCCATGTATCCTCCGAATTCTAACCTATCTGACCCGTGGCAATCCAACAAATTGGATGCATTTATGGTAAGAGAAATTATTTTATATTAGGAACTTGTTGTTTTTTTTTTATAAATGTTCTGTCATGTGTATGAAAGATTAAATCGTCAGTTCGGTAGAAAAGTAACACATTTCAAAGGTCGTCTCTATCATATGTACCAGGATGGAAGTGTCATAATTGCCAACAATAATCATCATGATTGGAAGTTCCGTCTTAATCTCTTTTTTGCAGTATTCTGTATATATACAGTGACTATAAAAAGTATTTATTGTAGCATTTCAATTGTATTTATTTATTTCAACCTGATAGCCTAGAAAATGGTCTTGGTTTTACGTTGTTATAGCGTTTACTTGCTAATATCATTTTCTATTTCAAACTCCCTAATTTAAACCAATTCCTTAAAAAAATCTGCAATTCTCGTTTGTTTTAAATCTGTAATAAAGTTCTAGCAAATACTATTATTATAATTAAAAACATTTCATAATATAATGTGGGAATTCATAAATAAAACGTGAGAAAACATTTGAATATGTTTTATGGTAGTACGAGCATCGATTGTGTATACGTTTGGTCAAGTGTCACGGTCGAAGGTCAATCGATTTTGTCGAACTAGAGTTATCCCTGAACTTAGTTGCCATTCACAAAGTAGTAATTTTACCTTCGTTATTATCGGAAGAAATTTATTATTATTATTTTTTTAACACATTGAGCGTTATATTGTAAATTTCCTTTTTCGAACAAAAAACACGAATTTTCTCTTGTTTACTATTGTACGAAGCAAAATTTAAACATTGAAGGCAGGAACAAAATGGTGATTAAATATTAAGTACGGAAGTGGACAGCGTTGTAACACTGGTAAGTGTGGGCGTGCTGACAGTAACGTCTTTGCTCAAAATTTCTAAGAATCATCGTTATCCCGTGAAACCCTTGATCGTCTCACCTGTCGAATTTTTAAGTTATTACGAAATTTTTGCCTGTCAGAATACACGTACATATAATTTTTGTTTTTAAAAACAAATTATTTATCGGTTACTCGAAAATATTTATCATTTTAAGCCGAATTTTTTATTTTATTTTTTAAAAGTAGTAAAGTAAAAAATTAATTATTCAACTACGCGTTTAGCAATGAAAATATTTTTCTTTCGCAACTTAGTCATAAACCTTTAGACTTTCAGGGATTTTGTTTTTTAATAAAATATCGTTAACTTGTATCGTTTATGAAAAAGATGGTATTTAGGGAAAATTTGATTTAAGTCTTATATTTATTAGTAAAATTAAGAAAAATAAATTTCAGACTTTGATATGGATCATGTATTTACCTTAATGAGATTCTCATTTAGATAATAGACGAAGGCCATAAAAGCCTTATTACGAGCCATTATGAGAGATGTATTTGAGGTACCCATATTTGTTCTAACCAATAAGTAAATATATATTGCCGTCATTAAAATCCCTTACCAATTCCACCAAACTTGCCTGGATTATTGTTCAAAAATGATTAAGGAAACGTCTCGCATGCCTGTGTTTATACCACAGTAAGCTTAGTTTCGAGAAAAACGAATCGACTGTTATTGCGAACTTATTCTCCAAAACCAATATTTCGAACGATCCTCATTAGACAAACATTATTCCGATTGTATCAAACAAATTATTAGGGAAACAACCATTAGGATAATTACCTTATTCTTCCAAATACCTACCCAATGATTTAGAAATTCGCACAGAATACTATTGTATCGCGCATACGATTCCGATTCTTTCTCTCAAACCTTTTACATCTATTCGATTGTGTCATTGAACCTGTGTGGATTGTCTTGGAAGAAAAGCCTCGTCCCCACCTATAAAATTTTAGCATTCTTTGTGCACACGATACCGAAGGAAAACAGTTAAATCTGACAGGAAGCCCGGAGTTAACGCTCGTTAACCCACCAATTAGAGGGTTTAGTTAAACGAAGGCAGGGTTAAGTTTAGCGAGAGCAATATAAACGGGTCATAAGGCAAGAGGTGTCATCCTGTCTCTTAGCCTCGCAACTAAGACGCTCGTTCTCGGCGTTGTAGTTCTTCATCACACGCACACGATACGTTATCTAGTCATTATCACAGAGAAAGCTATAGTATCGAATACTATGAAAAGATAACTCTTATCTCTTCATGACTATCGTTTCTTATTTTTTTTTTTTTCTAATTCCTTTCGGATAAAATTTGGATTCTCTTAGCGATTAAAAAATCGGTTGAGTGTACTTTACTTTAATAAAGCTTAATTCGTTGTATAGTAGCTTCGGTCTAAAAATTCTTTCACACATTTCGAACAAATAGTCTCTACTATTGCTACCAATAGGAATATTGGCGAATGGCAGCGAAGAAATCTGTTTTCACCGTCGATAATGGTTATTCGTAATCAGAATCATCCAAGTTACGTCTGGAACGTCGTCTGCCGTGAATTTCAGTGGCAAAGGTAGAGTTTCGCAGAAACTATAGCGTGTCCGATTGCCAATAAAACGAAGTTGTAACGAGATGGCCAAAGTTACTCGGGCTCGTTACACGGTACAGTAATAGCATTAGGAATTGAAACTCGGCTCGTCATAAATAACAGCTACTTAGTGTAAGACGAAAGAAAACAAAGGGAAAGGAAAAGTGGATTAGTCGACGTTGTTCCTACAACGTCGGCCATCTTTTTTTCCTCGTTCGTCGGCTGTTACGAAGAAGCAGAAAAAAGACGTTTGATATCACGGTCGAGGCATTCATTAAGAGACGAAGCAACGCCCATACAGGGATTTGCATGAAAATGCGCAAAAAACGGAAGTTGCCGGTTTTTATTTTCGGAAGGCTTACCTCAGTTCCGCGACGCGTATACGCGGAGATGAGTCATCGGGGTCTCGCGTAGTTTAACCAGCGATTTATGAATGAAAATCCGCGCACGTGTCGCGTGCCTGGCTCCCAGTGCCGCGACACGCGAGATCGCCCTCCATTATTATTCGCGACGCCTCGTAAACATGTCGATTATGCTGCATCGCTCCCGCAAGACATCATCCGGTACCAGGAAAAACGTTTAGAGATGCGACTTCGCGTAAATACGTGATACAGCCAGGTTTCTGTCGCGGCCATTCTAACCATATTCTCCGTTTCTTTTCTTCGTCTTTTCCTCGCTCGTTGCTCGATTCTCTCGGCACTACCGAGAATTATTATTCAACTGCGCTCTACGATAATACCGGGCAGGTCAAATCCGGTATAGTTCGGTTTTAAGAGTAACAACGCAGTTAAGAGGTGTAATTCGGTTGAGATTGAGTTCGCTCGAACGTTCCACCTTTATCGAGCAACTTGTACGGACGATTTAGTACGAACGAGCGGTTTCTTAAGCATTGCAGTCATTTATTTCGAATTTGGATATCTTGTTCCTGTAATACGCTATGGTTCAAGTATAGTCCTGCTTGGTGCGAATCTGATCAGCTAGTGACGAGGATGTTTAAACATCTGTAGAAAACTCGAAGGTGTACAAATTTGTAGGTTGTGTCCGTCATAAAACAAATATGTGAGGTATCCGAAGCGAAGCGGTTAGCGAGAAACACGAAACTCCACTTAGATCGCGTCGCTCTAAATATATTGGCAATCGTTGTGTTATGAGTGTACGGGTGCATACGCGGCTGTCTATCGGTCGGCAAAGAAGAGAGATTCGTAACAAATCCACTGTATTATTACAAAACCTTCGACAGATTTTTTTCCCCTTCGTCAAATTAACAGATAAAAGAAATCGCTTGGAAGAAATGTCTGCGTTGCGAAACGGCGTTTAATGCGCCGAGCAAAAACGTGGTTTCGCAACAGAGATCCAGCGTATTCTAGAAGCAAATTGCTCGAACCTGCCTTAGAATAACGAAACTCGAACTTCCTAGGCTTCGTACGATTTCCACGATACCGTGATCGTGGATTTTTATTATCTTTTTTCCCTCTCTTTTTCCCCCCTCTTCTTTCTCTCTTTTTTTTTTATTGCTTTTTTGTTCACGTGGATAGCGAGACGGTAATCCGGTGTAGTCGACCTCGAAAGGAGGTCGATTCCACGGAAAGATATCTTGCGTATGAGTGACGTCAATACGTTAACACTTTCCCCTTGAGAATGCCTCGAATGGATGGGGGATCTCTTCGATTTCAGCGTCTCCACCTTCGACGTCCATCTACCTGTCCGGGGTTTTTCCCCTCGATTGCGAAATCTTCGATAGATTAGAGGCGATTTCGATGTTTCTTGCGTTGTATCTTTTTTTCTTTTTTGCATCGCACGCCAACGGATTTTTTTTTCTCTCTCTCTGACGGAAGATGATTAATGAGTGGGAGCATTAACTGACCAAAGTGCAGATGTTTCGGTTGATCAACGTCGATCTTTAGAATCTCGTAATTGCGATAGAATTTTAGTTGGAATTTTCTATTTCGAGGGAATCTTTGTGCAAAGAATTTTTTTAGTGATCGAGAGTTCACGGATTCAGGATGGAAACGTTCTGATAATTAGAACAAGTTCGGGATTTCTATGGGCAATTGTTCGTCAAGGACAATCCTGTGGCGATAGAAATAGACCCTCATACACGATTTTAAAGAATTTACTTCGCCGCACTTTAACGTACGCGGCTGATCGGTGCAACTTGTGGCCGATTCGTATCTCATTCGTGGACGTATGTATATGAAGGAAGAAGCTTCTCGTTTTGATAATACCGTCACATTATCTTACTCTACCATTCCAAACATCGTGACAAACTCCACCTTCGTCACTCTGATTTAATATTCCCCGAGTTTCAAACCCTATTCAGTTTGTCCTTCGAGGAACTGGCACCGTATCGTTCTATCGCCGAAAAGATTCGAAGATTTACGTTCATAGTCCATTGTTTCCACATCAAGACCCGTCCGCTTCGTAAAATATTTAACGTAGCCATCCAAGTCGCTTTTGTCGCGCGAGGAACGCATAGGCTCACAAAAGACATTATATTCGAACTCTTGTAGAAATCTTTCACGAACCTATGTATTATGTATGTTACACGAAATATTTTAAAATTTCATTGTACTGTTATTACGAGGCTCGACTATCGCGATCGCATTGATAAAATTTGTAAGCAATCCGGTTGTGCGTACAGGAAACGCATGGTATTTGTCAAAAGTATTTAAACAGCAGGTTATCCGTTATATTAATAAACCTGGACATTCGGTTGGGCCAAAGAATGCTATTCACGCTGTGCATTAAGTTTCTACTAAATACGTACGTACACGTTTCCAATACATACATATTCGTCGTTTCTGTATAGATTTTCGGATTGATTTGAAATTTATAATTCGAAAGCGTAGAAGTAGGAAGAACGCTCGTTACGTGAAATAATGCATAAAGTATCCAAAGTTATGGCGCTTTTTATAACAGTATAGTAGTGTATAATTTACATAAAAGCACAAAATTTACATAAAACGCAACTGTAAGTAATAATTTAATATAATTTATATGCAATTCGGTAGGTACAGCAATTTTCTATCAAACCTCTATTTCTAGAAAAATATTCCGGAGAACGTGAATTCGCACGAATCTTCGCGGTCTTAATGGCAGTCGTGTTTCGTTGCAGTGTTAACGAAATTTCATATTGTTTCGGTATAAAACATCGGTATGGCCACGAAAGTTTCCTATGATATGTGTTCAAACACTTTCGTGAGCCGGTGTAAGGAACGTTCGAAGGAAACACGTGCACCCATCTCTCGTGTGATCCTTCTTGAAATTGATTTGCTGGCATAAAAAAAGAAACGAAGTCTTCTTATTCACGGCTGCATTCTTCGTGATGCTCGGGTAAACGAAAGAATCAGGGCGGCCTCTGAGCTTCGTACGCTGGTTATAATTCAAAAAGACTTGGTCTTCGTCCCATCTGATGGTATGATAAAGTGGTCTACCTATTCACAGGGTGATGGTCGCCCCTATAAAAGGCGCTGCCTCGTTTAAAAGGTCATGGAACCCAGCGAGCCCTTTTGGGTCTCTGCTGATACGTGGGACGAGAGTGTATCCAATTTCGTGAAACTATTATGACCGTGACGGTCCGAGGTCTTGCTGGACGTGGACAAAAAGGACGTGGGTGCCTTTAAATACGGTACTATACCGAGTAGTTCATTATGGGCTAATGTGTTTTGAAGTTAAACATTGCGCTCTGAATGCGGTTACCACGGTTGTTTGGGTCGATGCTTGTTTTGTTAGATGAAACGGAGGTTTAATTTTTTAGTGGAGCTTTGCCACTTGTCTATATAAGAAGGGTTCCGTTAGGTCGTCGTTTATTTAATTATAGAGCGAGGTAGAACATTTCCTATTAAATTATATTATATAGATTCGTACAATTTGCGAATCAATCAAACTCGTTGCAAAACTCACCGTGCAAAATTTCTAATTCCGAACGCAAATAAAATCCCCATAGTCGCCACCATGACTCAGCGAAATTACGAAATAAAGACAGCTACGTGTCTATATCGAAGAATTCGCCAAACGGACCAAACTGCAACGGAACCCATTAAAACTAATTAGCTGGTTCTTTGTTCGCGTGGAAAAACGCGGTGTCGCGTGAGAAGGTCGTTGAAAGAGTACGAAGCGAGGAAAGTGGAGCGGTTTAAAAGGATGAAAGATAGATAGGGATGGGAAAAGAGGTGCGTGCGGAGGTCCACACGTAGCCCGGCATTATGCGCGCGATTATGTAGGTATTCTCATCGGAGAACGCCGAAGTGCAACCAGTCGGAAATGCCTGAACGATTGCGTCACTGGTTAGGAATTCACGGACCGTTCTGCCCTCGGAGCGTTTTCTTTTACGCCCGTGTTCCTTTTTTTTCCCCCCCTTACGATCGCGTTGTCGACCTCCTCGTGCTCTCCGTCCTTCGTCCTTAACGTCCTCACGTCGTGCACGCGCGTAACTTTATCCCGCTGACCGTTCTTCGGGTTTGTGTACATGTAAGCGGCTGGCGAATTAGCGCGGTAAAAGGGTAGCCATTTTGTATAAGTAGTAGAGGAAGATGGTGAAGGTGGAGTGAAGATGAAGTTGCTTCTTGATATTCTCCTCTTTTTTTCCTTTCCTTTATCTCTAGGGAGAAAAAAATTGCAACTCCCGAGGAACGATGGTAGGCATGGTTTTATCTTTAATTAGTTGTTTTACCTTGACTTTCCGCGATTTTAACGCAATTGTAAAAGCTGCGTATTCCGCTTTAATCGATACTTTTCTCGTTTTCTTAATTTCTGTGTGCCTTCGAATGTCGAACATTTTTTCCCTTATTTAATTGCAGCATAATTTCAGAAGATACGTATGTATCTGTAATGTTTTTAATTTGAGTGTGGTTCGAAAGGATACATCGAATGTTGTCGCGAATAAATATTCTCCAGTGCGTTGAATATTCTTTGATGAACGATTAGTTCTAATGTCGCGCAAATTAAAGTTGATCCTTGAATAACGCAGTTCTTGCTATTTGATCATGGAATTAATAGAGGCTCGAGCGCGGTACATTACAGGCGAGCAACCTTGCAATTATCGAACTATTTCTCGCGTGATCACGAGCCACTTTTCTGCTAAATCATTTAAAACGTTGTACTTTGATTTAACAACTATACATACCAGTTATTGTAATAAGAACGTTGAAGAGTCCTGTCTCGTCGCTGAATCAACGATTCTTGGGAAATTTGAACCTAAATGATAAACAATAGAAAATTCCGCCAAGGTGAAGTAGGAATGCGAGCGAGCTTGATATTTCGCTGAGATTCTTAATGTAACTGCAAATTTTGCGTAGAAAGTAGCAATTATGTACCGTTAAATTCAAGTTAATGGATCATTCTTGGCGGAAAGTAGGCGATTAAACACCCTCGAGGATAAATCGTCAGTTTCGCAAGAATCGTTGTTCTGCGTCACGAGAGATCGATTACGTGATTGCCGGATAAAGACGACATTAACATTTACACATTGAGAATGGGGCTTAATCCTTTAAATGCGTTTACCTTGTGACAAATCGTTTCATATTATACCGTTGTTAACGTTATGTACTGTTAAAGATTTAGAGATAACAAAAAAATTAATATCTAATTCAATAAATTTATAAAAGTCAACAATAAATGATTGCGTATAACAACGATAAAACGGTATGACAATAACAGACCTTTCTTTTCTTCGGAAGAATTTTAACTTCTCGAGTATTACTTTTCTAATATTATTCGCCCATGTTTGTCAAATGATAATATAAAATCTCACTTGTACAGTATTACGTAGCTTTTTAAGATTTTCTATATGTAATGTCTGGTTGTAAGTACAAAACTACGAGTTAGAATTTTGAGGTTATCTTCCATAGTACGCGTATCTTCTGAAAGAACACGGCCCACTTCCGGTTGTACAATTTTGGCAATCGTGAAAAGATAACAGTTTCTTTCCCCAAAAGTTATACTTCGACATAGCTTTACCAAGTAATGTTACAAAACAATACGCAGTATGGCTAAACAAAATTGAATATCTATATACTACGTTTTTCTATAATTTAACGAACTCTCTTAAGGGGTTAAAGACGTATCACGTTTTCGTTTCTCCTCGATATAATGACTCTTCTTATCATCCAATCTCACGATCGAAATACAGAAAGACGAAACAAACACACACACACACACACACACACACCAAAAGAACGTTCTGTAGCAACTTTATTAACGATCAACGATAGAACTGACCTATATGAAGCACATCCGTAAAAGCGATTCTCATTGCCGCGATAAAACTAGTACGATTTCATGTGAACTCGAGTACGAATGAGGACAGGGCCGTGACGTGCAGGGAATTTCCAAAATTACCCCGGGAAAGCCCGTTCTCCTTCGTGTCGTTCACCTCAGAACGTAAAGCACGCTCTTCAGGGACCACCATCGCGTCGCTTCTTGCTTCTCATTCTTCGGCTTTGTCCCGAGCGCGGTGCTAAAAACAGTCAGTCAGAGCACTTTGTTCTTATCTACGTCGTTTTATCGACTACTGACAGACCAGTCCAAGTACTTTGTGCCGTATAATGAATGTGATACATGGTGTTTGTCAAGGGCATACGGAAGGAACGCCATACGCGTGGATTCTTCGTGTTCTGGATACGGTAAAACGTCGATTATTCTCGCTTTCGATTTAGAAGGCTCTCTTAATAATAGAGATGTTCTTTTCGCTGTATTCGAACTTCTAGTTAACTTCTGTTGCATCCCGTGGGTCATTTGCGATCGGGCACAGTTGTTTCGTAAGAATATAATTCTGATATAATTCTAGCCGAGTATTTATAGAAAATTTCATTCTATACGTTTCTAATGTAATGCTAACTGAAGCAGCTAGGCAACTAATATCTCACCGTTATAACGAAAGTACCTGAGAAATATAACTCCAGGTCCCTTCGTGTGTTGCTCGCGTAATGAATTGTTTCAAACGTAGGTTTTGAGCGCGTTTGTTTGAGAAACTATAGTAAAGGGTGCGCGTTACTCGTGGAAAAGACGGCGTGCGACCAACAACGAAGCACTGTTCTCAATGGTAATCGTTAATCGAGACTCAGGAAAGGCCAGACTTCAATTAAGAGCCCTAGATGCTGTCTGAAGAGAGGCTGGCTATGTCGGGCCGGACTTAAATGAGATGTGAAAGAAGAGTATGCAACTTTATGGTTTGGCTTTTGCGTTTTACATTTTTCTACGTGTACACCTATCTGTATACGCTTGATGGAAAGTTAGAAAATTTTCTGCATCGTTGGATTATTGGATCGTTAATTTTAGTTAAGTCGAGTACATTAGATCATTACATCGTTGTACCTTAAACGTTGATTTTAGAACGGGAAATTGTTCACATTAGATCGCATTCGTACTGTGAAAGAAACAAAAGGATAGAACAATCAGGTTTAACTTATTTCTTGTCAAAAATTACAGTCTACGCAAAGTTTGTTATGTAAATTGGAGATGTAAAAGAAACTTCTGTGTGATATAAAAGAAAACAGTTTATGAGAATGCTATAAATGCTTCAATTTTTTTAAAAACTTTACAGAATTTCAGTGATTTGGGTGCGTGACTAATACGTCTATGGAAGAAACAGCGACGAAACAGAATATTGTACAATAAATTCTTGGAATTCTTCCATAATTATCAAATATTACATGCTAATATCAAATATTAAACTACAGCAACGCTGACGACGTGAGCTAATATATTTTAATTGTACTCGTTTAATTAAATTACATATAACTTTGTATAATTTTAGTTATATACCATTTAATAGTATATCAACATTTTGGTCGTTATCGTCACAGTCTTTTATGAAAGCACCACTGATTGCTTAGAGGAAAATTTACCACAGGAACGGTTTACCATACGGAAGTCATCCACAGGCTTCCACCAACAAGATAACCGACTTAAAAAACCGATCTTACAAATGAATAATTCCCTCTTTCTCATGTAGAACACGAAATTAAACACGATTCCAAGATATTTAGTATATTCTAGTAAAGTTTAGCGAAAACGTTTACCTGCTCATGTTATATAGATACGAGGAAGAAAAATGATATTCCTGTTTCGGTAAAACTTCTCGGAACGCCATCGCGTCACGTGTCTTTCGAGCGGGACTTTCAAGACGATGGAAAGTATCGACGAAAAATAACGGTCGCAGGAGCGATAAAAATCAAACCGGAGATGTTCTATATTCTTGGAATAATTCGTAGAAGTCGCGTTTCGAACCGGAAGAGGTCCTCGAGCATGACGCAACGACACGTGCTCGATTTCGATTTTCCTGGTACGATGATTCTGCGGCTTGTGCTATCGAATTCTCGTGACTCATACGTAGTCGGCGCCTATTTAGTAATCAGATGTCTGCGGACGCTGTTAATACATGCGCGTATGTACTTGATGCATTTATGTAAATCCCGTGGATCGTTCGCGTAGTCTATCGATGTCGATCGATCGAGTCTTTTCCTAGCATGATGAAAGGGGCCACGTGACTTGAAAGCGATAGCCATTCGCGTTCCTTTTATGCCGTTCGGAAAAATCCCGAGATTTCCGCTTTCGATAGCGTTGTTGATATATCTCTTGCGGTATGGTTAATACACTTTGACGTTTAATATGTTTCCTAAAACGTTTTAGTCCTGTCGCATAAATATTACGCGGTATATTATTACATACATCTATTTTCTATCTATTCGTCGAAATTTTATTCGATTTATGATAACAATAGACATAAATGTACACACACACACACACACATTTTAATATTACAAAAGCGAAACCTGTGTTACGCAAGATACGATTCCGACAATTGAACTCTAGCTGTCGCGCTGAAACTTTACTCTCGCGAGATACTTGGAAATGCCAAGTATTCCTGAACGGTTACACTTCCCCGAAATTCCCCCTCAAAAAAAAAAAACCTTGGAACACGATGGCTTGGCGTGATTGAAAGATTTCTTCGATTTCTCCCCGTGTTTAAGAGAGAACCATCTCTCGATCCCGTTTCGGTGGCCGGAATGAAGTCATCTCTTATCCCGGCTAATGCAACCTCTTCCCTCGTGTGGCTGTTGTAGTCTCTTTTTCTGTGTTTTTATCCACGAGGATTCTCTCATCTCTCCTTCGGGTGTTTCACGTGCACACTTGCGTTACTGGCGTATCCTCTCGAGAAAAGAGTCGAGCACGTCCGAAGATAGCCGAAGCTGCGAGGCCGAGCCCGATCGGGCGACCATGTGGTGATAGCGCGATGACAGAAGCAGTAGAAGCACTGTCAGTGTCATTACGACTGCCGTTGCGCGCGGTTGTTCAGCGAGGTTTCGTACGTCTCTCTTTTTCCTCGTTATCTTTTTTCCTCTCTCGACGATTTCAATGAACGCTGGCATTCCTTTGGTCTCGTAACGATTCTTCGAATTCAAGAGTTCAGATCGAAATCGATTTCACAAAATAATCGACGTTGTTCTGTCTACAAACGAGAAATTGTTTCTGTATAACATCGACTGTGTTATTTTAGTACGCATAGTCGATATAGATTTCGTGAACAGGCACGAGGTCGCGAGGAGCCGAGGATTCGAGGTGAGTTCACGCTTTTAAAAATCCATTGCCATTTTTGGTGCGTTTACCAGTGGTCAACTTTTTAAGCGTGTCCTGTAAGCGTGCGACAGGCGTAACGTTACGTTATTGTTGATGCGCGCAAGCAACGATTACGAATTCCGCGATAAGAGCTCGAGGCTAAATGACAAAAAGCGAAAGAAAAAAAGTTACAGACCCGATCTTGGATTCGAAGTATTCATGGACATCGAACAAAGGATGGTAGCTGGATATTTTCTTTTCTAATAGCTTCGTTATCTTGTTTCCTGGCTGATAGCCGGTGCCTGTGCTTTTTGTTTTCTTTTGCTCGATGCACTTTAGACTCGTCACAGTTGGCTTCGTGCACGTGCCTCTTCCCACGTACATATAAGTGAGCTTTCACGAATCGGCTAGTAGTCGGGACTCGAACTCGAAACCTTGACGTCTCGAGTCGATAATGTTCCCGGAAATACCGTACGTGTTTCCCTTTCGTAATTACCGAATAACGCGTAAACGTCGTTTTAACGGTCTCGCGCACTTTTATATTCGCCATTTACTATGAATAGCGTATCTCGATGCTCTATAGAATCGTACCGATATAATAATTAACCGACATAAGACCGTCATAAGACGGTAAACTATGTACATATGTTATAATAAAGCCTGTTTTATTCTCTACACAATTGTATTCTACCAGTAAAATAATTTGCAACAAAAGTTACCAAAAAGTACCGATGTATCGTGTTATCTTACACGTTATACATTATATATATCAACTAACTATATCACAAATATTAACATTTCAAAATTATATGGATAATATACAAATACCAAGATAAACGCACGTGTCACTTGAAAATTTGTACAGAACGTGTTACAATGTTTTACAAATATTTATGCAATCGAGTAACACTATAAAATTACCTATCCCATTTCCCTATCTTTTCGATAGGAACCAACGAGTGTCTACAGTCTACAGCATAGAAAATGAACTTGTTCGTTATGTAACTTGCATAGCGTAGCACACAACTGTAAAAAAACGTAACAAACGGGGAAAGTCGTGTGCGCGCAGTCGATCGCCGCGTGTTATCGTGTTTACATTCTTTGTTCTTTGTCCAGAGCTGACGGTGCATCGATGTTTGCGCCGGATCGCGCTTTTGAGCGTCCGCTTCCTCTAACGTTTCTATATGTACCGGATTGTCGGGGGAGAGATATATTCCTCGCTGCAAACGGTCCGATTTTTCACGAGCTTTCCATTAGCCTCGGTTAAATTTAAACGCCTCGACTACTCGTTCTCCTCGTCACGGAAAATTTCTATCCAATTTTTAATCTGTTAACTAGGAAAGACGTAACTGGTATTGATAATCTCCTGGGTATAATGTTATGTTTACTTGAGGATTTTTAACGGTCTATTTTTGTTAATAATGTATCATATCGTACATTCGCAGGCATTAAAATCGACCCAATTGCAATTGATTTGTCTTCGTGTACTTCTAATTTCGTGATTATAGAAACTTTTGATTAAAGAGCGACTCGGTTAATAGATCAAGTTGATATCTGTAATTGCGTGATTCTTGCGCTACTAATTGGATATGTAGCATGTAGTTCGAGTTCGTGGCACTGATTAGACCACGTATGTATTTATGTAGTCGTATAAAACAAGATGATGCTCCTTTGATAATTCTCTTGCCTAAATTTTATTTATTTGTTAATGTGCATGTGTATGTATACATCTATTCCGCTATTAATACATACATATATATATATAAGTTACTGTATTCTAATTTTTGTAATGAAAATAGAAACACGATAAATGGATTGTTTTAGCTAATTCATGGAAATCACGTTTTAATAGCGGAAAACTTACATTTGTAGATAACTTGTGGATTTAGAATTCCGTGTAATTTGCGCATAGTATTACTATTGTTTCCCTATCGAGCTCGTAGATGAAAAACAACGAGGCGAACGGAATAAATGATTAGAAAATTATTCCACTATCAAGTTTTCTGTTTCCGAAGAGGATCGGAATAAAGGAGATTGTGATTCGAGACGAGTACTCGAGGCAAAGAGTTTCCTAACCTCTACACGGAATTATTCTTCTCGCTTCTTTTCGCGTATCGTTTCCTTATATGAGAACGTGAAACGAGAAACTAGTTTTGCATATTTTGTATTGCATAAGCGAATCAACAACATTTTAGCTGCAGTTAGATTTAGATTCGAATCTAAATTTGAGCTTGCATTTGAATTTCCGAGTTTGAACATACGCTTGAATTCCTAAGTTCGAATATAAATTTGAATTTTAAAAGTCGAATTTCATTTTGACTTCGTACTTTCAAATCTAAATTCGGTTGAAAATAATTCGAGTCTTTTAAATCGAGCGTGTCGTAACGTGCCTTTTTCTTTTCTTTCTTTTTTAACATTTAGAAAGGACTCGAAAAGTAAAAACGATTTCCTTTGTTATCCAAGGCCGCGTGTCCATGTCGTGCAGCAGTCTGCCATGCCTTTTTTTTTTCGTTTCGTACCACGATAACGCCTCTCGGTCCGCGTACCAACGACGTAATTGCGTTATTATTTACCACGTAATAGCAACCGTCGCGTAACGGCCACGCAGAACGAGAGAAAAAAAGAAACATGTCCGTGCACATACGCCGGGAACATAGCAATAACGAACGACAGATTATGCGAAACACGTAACAATCGGCCCATCGAAAGGGGATTAAAACATGATTAGAAATTGGAACGCATTCTCGAGAATATACGTAACAAATGTTATTTACACATTCGATTAAGCTAGATAATTGCATCCGTATCGTTGTATACGAACTATCGCGTATTTTATTCTATCTGCGCCGTTTCGTATTGTTGGTGCTTATCGCTCATTGGTCGTCTACCAGATAGCACAGAGAATAGTAGAGAGAAACTACGAGATTAAACAAATTATCGTTAGATTGCGTTACTAGCAAACGTAATGCGGAGAAATCGTTCTTCCGCCGAAACCTGTAATTAGACGAGGGAAAAAATAACGATAACTACATTGTTCAATCGCAGAAGGATCGCCGTCGCAATTTGTTTGGCCGAGAACGCGTCCTTGAGTCGCCCACGGAGCCGAGTTGAGCGCTCCGATGATCTTGGCCTGACATTTCAATGCCCTCCGCAGAAAGGTTTTCGTGGAAAAATCGTTGCTCCGCCCGTTATGTCCCGACCGTTTGTGCACCGTGTTCATTTTGTTTCGAGACGCCACGTGCGAGAGGGTTTCGGTCTCATCGTCGCATAATTAGCCAGTGTAAACGGGCCTGCAACATCTGATCGTGGAAAAAAGAGCGAAATAGAATTCAGAACAGATAGCAGAGATCGATCAAGCACACGCTATGTTTACCTTGTACCGGTTTTACAATGGATCTCTATGTTATTACGTAAATCAAAAATATTCGCTCGAGAAAAGATATCGTCGGTCGGTAATGATCGATGCAAATGCACCTCTGATTAGTCAATCTTTGACCACGATCTTCTTACGCAAAATCAAATCGTTTCCTATTTGTTCGGCGTCTAGTTCGAACATCATGGAACATCTAGTTAATGTAAAATTGCTTTGAAACGAGATAGGCGATCTCACGGAACGTTCGATGCAAATTTGTCGTTCCGGCGAACAATTGAACGGTTCGGATCCGCTAGTTTCCTGTTAATTGGACGCCCTCCGCGTTCTTATCGGGGCCGGGAAATATGCTGGCAGTTCCTGGAATTTAAAATTGACGCGTGGGCGGAAGGGAAGGCATCGAGATATTCGGAGAGGGTTGCTGTAGTTAGATTAATATGGATAATAGGTTACAACGAGGACCTCAGTGTATTTCGCGGAAATGTTTATTTCTACAAAAGTTTTATTTATCTGGACAAAAATCTATTACCATTTTTCTAGTTATTCAATTACTCGGGAATATTTATTTTCATAGATCGAAAGATAAATATTTTTTAATTCGATGTCTTTTTAATGCGTTTTTTTGAGAAGTCAGCTAGGAGAAATGTTTTCGTTACACGACTATCTCTATTTATGGGTAACATAATAAGATACTACGGGCAGTGTTGCATAGTGTTTGGTGTTTAAAAATTCCGAGCACTACTGGCTGATAAAACACCGGAGATTGTTTATTGAAATCTGGCTGGCACACATGTTTTCGTATCAAGTCGCGGAGATAAGCTGGTTTTGAATGTCCATCTCGTGTTCACGAGCCACTTCGTGACTGGTTGGGACACGTTTATTTCCGAATGACGCAAAAGAGAACAGGTTTTCCGCTACCGCGTAGCGGGTAGCGTATTCTAATTATCGTCATCTATCTTCTCCTCCTCGCGTGGTCACGATAGACGCGTTAAAATACTCCTTTTAAATAACCAATCGACTTGCTTTGTCGTAAACAGTAACTGCTAATCGCTGTATTTTCACCAACGTCACAGAAAGATACCACCAATAACACGACAGAAATGACGAACACGTTCGCGTTTCGACACTTCAGTCGTCATGGTAATCGTCGTTGATGTAATTCCAGACGCTTGTCGCGTGACCATGTGCGCAAACATATTTTCAGAAATGGAGGAAAAAGCTACGACTATGGTAGCGTTGTGTACGCATCTTTAACGAAGCGATGCACGAAGGAAGCTACATCCTGGAAACGATTCGCGCGATAAACGATAATATCGTCCAAACATGCGTTTCTCTATCGCATCCACCAATTCCAATGTAACGAGTAAAAAACTTATTCCGGGAAATCTTACTTGCTCTAACAGAGATTACATTACGAAGTCGAGGAATCGATTAGTTCGATGGAACAACTGATGCGAAATTTTCGTGGAGTTTTCGGGATTGGAATGTTTCTCGGTTGGGTCGAGAGTTCTACGAAGAGACCTCTTGGCCCCTTTCCAAGACGACGAATCGCGGGGAGGCCGGCGTCGACGACAAACGACGCTCCACAGGTGTTTAAACTTAGAACTCGGGTTAATTAAGATCCTCCAGGCGGACGCGCAATTGGGAATTTCGGAGATGCTGGGAAAAACCACTGCTCCACTGCGAATAAACCTCTCGAGTATCAGCTGGTATTTGCTGTTACGGCTGTTTTCAATTTGTTTCGTGCTCGCGAGTATTAACTTGTCTGTTGGTAACGTCATTAATTAGCTTCAAACCTCGTAACGTATCCAAAGTAATAGAATTTTGCATTACCGATCGTACCTTATTCTAATTTTATATATCAATGATATATCAATATATATCGGTATACTTTACCCTAATTCTCTATGTATGTTACTGATAATATTTTCATTATACTTTAATACCTTTAATATTCGTAATATTTTACAAAGTTCATTCGAACATTTGTATTTTTAGAACGAATATGCAAATTTCTTACACCATCAGCGATTTCAAAGATAGCGTGTGCCGATACTTGATATTTTCGCAGTTAGTAAAGATCTCGTCGCATTAGTATAAATCTTTTGGAACGCGGTGGCTACAGATAAATCGGTAGGAGCGTTAAGTTGGAAACTTCGGACCATTACGCGATTCCAAAAGAATGTCACTGTTGGCGAGCGAGGAACAATGGAGAAAGTCGTAAAGGCACCCCTTTCTTATCTCTTCGGTCATAAACTTTGGCCACACACTTGCATTAACTACCAAAGACTTGCCTTCGAACACTTTCACGAGTCATAAAACGCTATGGACATAAATATGATTTTTAAAGAAAAAAATTAAAATCCAGCACCGGGGATTTAAACCCGGGTCTCTAGCTTGGTAGGCAACTGCAATATCAACCGAATCGTTTAGTTCTGATAGTCTTGGCTGAAATTAGTTTGTAAAAAAAGTTTCCAGAAAATAGTTTCGTTAAATCATTTATATAATAACCTAATCTAATTCGTTCCGAATTTTTGAAAAATTACTTTTATTAAACTACATGCGGAAAATAACGAGAAAGCTCGTCAATGGCATGTTGCAGATTAAAGAAGGGCGCGGAAATCTCTCCCACCTTTTTCTTTTCTGGCTCTCTCTTTCTCGTCGTCTCTTTCTGTCAAGCGCACATACTCGAAATTCGAAGGTTATTTTTAGATTAGGTTTCCTCGTCGCGTATGGCCACGAAGAGCAGAACGGCATCGGCAGGCTCAGTGTAAGAGAGGCGTCGGTGGAGGACGCAGTGGTGACGAACTCTTTCGAGAAGTGAGAAGAAGAGCGTGTACGAGGGAGGAGAATCGAGAGTGTAAAACAGAACAGAGGGAGAAAGAGATTGAGGGGAGGGGAGGCGCACACCGACGTCCAAACGATCTCTCACGAACGAACGATCGACTGAAATTACTTTTTTCTTACATTAAGCTCCTGCATTCTTTTCCGTTAACCCTCCACGAAAACGAGTTCGCTCGTACTTTCCTTTCGACCCCGCTTCCTGTATTTCCTATAAAAACGTCTCCCTTTCCTTTTCCTTTCCGGTGATTTTTTTTATCAATTTTATTTATTTATTTATTTCTATCGACGACAAAACGAATAACTGAACGAATTAACCGATACTACGAACTATGGCAGCCACCGCCATGGATCCAGTCGACATAGCTAATATCCTCGCGCAGGAACTGCTTTATCAGCAGGTAATCCCCATACATGTTGCAGATCTTTACAAAATCGTCTACTTTTATTTTTTCATGCTGTACAATGTGAAATTGTTCTCGATGTTTCGAGGGCAAATCCTTTTTCATCGAAAATCTAGTAACAATGTCTAAGATAGAGGATTTGCAGTGATTGTGGTTCTAACCATAACCTAACACAGATACATAACCTATCTGCCGCTGTCAAGTATATGCTGTTTTTGTTTACGACCAAACAAATGACGGTGTCATTAAGCGAGACTTGTTGGAACAGCTGCTAGATTTATTTTGAAAGAGACGTATACTCGACTAGAGCTGTATCTTCTACTCTGCACCAACAAATAGATCCAGGCATTAAACAGTCGCTACCGTGTTTGGGTCCACATGTCCCCTAAATAGGAAGCCTAACAAATATCTACAAACATTAAAATCGTATACTTAGTTAAGTCGTATACCGTAACAGACTTAAAACCATACAAGTTGTCTCGTTGTTTAGAAACTTGTCACGATAAGAGGAGCGCGTGTATTTAACCGCATGGAGGCAAAAAAAGGTTTGTTTAATTCACGAACGGTCACGCCGCGTGTGAAACAGCCAGCCTAAATTTAGAAAATCGCTTAAAAGATGGTACAATACGCTTTTGAACGGTCTACCGGAGGATAACGTGTCTACTGCCTATCGTTGTCAGATAGATCACGTTCGATTACATTGTTCCTTCTCACAAAGTAGCATTCTATTCGAAGAAAACAGTCTAATGTCTAAAGGACCTCGAGGGGCTTCGAAAGCGACTGTCTAAAATAAACACACCACTTGGCAGGCCTCCGAAATAGTGTTTCATTCACGTTGTGGTGCGCGGCTCGAGTCGAACGAGTCAAATGAAGTCGACTCGAATTTGCAAAGAATTGTAAATTGGCGAGAAACAACGTATCCACGTTTCATCGCGTTCCTTTCGAGGCACGCGCGCGCGGTTCTGACGCGAGCACGAACGCGATTCTGACGCGAACACGAACGCGGGAAAGGAAGGAGAGATGCGCGAAAAAAGAAACAACATGGCGGCTGCGACGGATGAACTTGAAGGAGAAAGTCTATTCGACACGCGAATGCCACACTATCGAGCCGCCTGTTAACGTATGTGGGACCATTATTGCAATGCGGACGAGCAGGGATTGTGCAATATTGTGCAATAACGATTGGAAGTTCCACCGGCTTCGATGAAACAAACAGATCGTAAACGAATGGTCAGGTTGCGTATGAAACCGCGGAATGAATATTTTTACATACCCGTAAAACCCGCTGAAACTATACCACGTGCCTTTGAAAAAAACAGCCGGTTAAAAAAAAAATAACCTCGATGCTCGAGACGTGGCGCGAATATTGTATCCGTAACTTAACCAATATCGTACACACATTACCGTCAGATACGTTTCCGATATTCATAGTTCTCTCACGGGATATAAAATCCCTTGAGAGAATTCTACTTGCTTAATGACAATGTCGTCCTATCTACCATTCTTATCTTAGTGACACTGAACAATACTGAAGTTTTATTAAATCGTATTTGACAATTTTTTGCCAGTTTATTAATTTTTCTGAAGTCTGGTGAAACTGAAGTATCTATAATAATACGATAAAGTATTTTTTTAAATCATGAAAATTTCTTTATATCTGCAGTAGACTTCTAAAGTAATTTATTATAGCAAATAATTTTTCTGCGATTTTAATGGTAGACTTCTGTATATTATTCCAATGGTATAGTTATCATATCTTGACAATACAATATGTTAGTTACTTTATATGTTCCAACAATGTTATATTTATACGAGTAATACGCATTACCTCGCTAAACGATTGATATATCCAATTAAATTATTGTGTCGCTTCCTTGTATTCAAAGCGAATTTGTTTCAATCTATTTTCCGCGGTAAAGTTACGATGCGCATGTGCAGTGCGTGGAGAGCCGCGATAGTTCACTGGTTCATCATCTGTCTCTTTCTAATTAATCTTTTCTCTATTTTACTATCTCTTCCTTGTCTAAGAAAATGTTGCGCCAATATCTAACTGCGGTACATTTCGCAACGATTTTCTGGTTGCTGATATCGCCCTTTGTCCGCTCGTAACGCGGGCCCAGGGCAGATTAAAACAGCAAACGCATCTATTTATAGAAAGAGCGGTCGTGTGTGTTGCTCGGATACGTGTTAGTCGCGCGCGCGAACGCATCTGTGTTCGTTGCGAATTCTCTCTCTCTCTCTCTCTCTCTTTCTCTCCTTCTCTCTCTTGTCTTTGGTGTCGAGCACAACGGGAAAAGAGAGAGAGAGAGAGAGGGGACAACTGCATCACAAAACGGAAGACGTGCTGCATACCAACGGCGACATCGAAAAAGAAAAAGCCACATTGCGCATCTGCGTTAAATATTTCTGTATATCTCGTTACGAGGGTGTCATTGGGGTTGACATTTGTCGACCATTATATCCGTTTCTCTACTATCTTGATTTTTTGTCATCGTCTGCTACGTTCGCGCGACCTTGCTGCTTGATTGATTTCAAAATCGCAATCTCTCGGCGATAATTGAAATGCTGTCCTCGTAGAGATGCATGTCAATAATTGTGTATTGTCTCGTAAAACATTTCTTACTCCATAGATACTGTGTTCATATTGACTCCACTGCGATTCTCGAATTTTTGTTTCATTTTTCCTCTCATTTTAATAAAAAACATAGATTTATAATGTTTTAGGAAGGATACAATAATCATTTTTTCATATTTTATTCGCATTTGTAATGTTTTTTACCATTACTCGACTGGATACAGTTGGATTGTAGGTAAGCAAAAGAATGCAGCAGAGTTAAATACATATGTATGCTTGTTGAATATTAGTGAATATTAGTTTTCAGTATAGTAAGCCTATCTATGATGTAGTTACACGATGATAATTTGCGAAGCAAATATCTATCTGTTTACCATAAACGTCTAGTCAGTAATAAAAAAAATGGAAAGCCTGATTTATTACAATATTTGTTACGTCGCGGAAAAAAACACGTACCGCAGCGATCAACGTTTCTGCATACCTCTCATCGCGATTGGATTAACGATGCACGATGCGGTAGATACCAGAATTGAGAGTAGACAGCTATTTCTAGAAACAATGCATATATGTATGCATTTTGCCGTTGCAACATGTTAATGCGGAACAATATATTCCAGTTAACTATCGCATGAAAAATACGATTCTTAGGACTCTTATAGTCTCATATAATTTCGTTCTAACCTAAAAAAAAATGATTAATAAACAAAACGTTGGACATTTATATAAAGTTTTTTAAAAACGTCTTTATTTATAGTTCTTCTCTTTTTGGATTTATTTTAATATCAGTGTGAATTATTATCATCTTATGATATTTGGATAGAATAAACACGAGTATAATGGACAGTGTGTCGATCGAAAGCATGTCGTGACGCGATCTTCGGGCAGCCGTTGACTTGTCAGAACCTGCACAGACATGTCTGACAAAATGATACAGAGTTCATCCACCAGCGCCGCATATCATCTGACATATTCAAACTGACGATGCACGGTAAGGTGAACGGCCCGTCGGTTAACGAATGTGCCGTGGCCGTGGTAATAATCGCAGTCTCGTGACCGCTAAAAAAACTGATAGCGCGAGCATTTCCTTTTATTAACCTTCGTGCACTTGTCGAATTTCAACCTTTCAAATTCATATTTTACTTTTTCTAATGTCCTCGGTCATTTCTTTTTGTTCCATGAAAATTCTATATTTAATGGCCTAATGGATTTTCTGGTAGTAAGTTATTATTAAACATATAATTAACGCTAAAGGTGGACTCAATCATGGATAATTGATTGCTCAAATAATTTCATAACCTTTGTAAAGTGCATGTGTACAACAAATATCTTGTAACTTCTGTATACATTTTCACATTTGTTTCAAACTTTATCAATGTGATCATGATACTTGTATCTTGTCATGTGTCGTATAAAATTTTCATAAATATTTAATACTTTTATGAACAATCGATGATTAAGTAATAGGAGTTAAATGCAACAAGAATTGTAGAATCATTTTATCGCTTTCGCAACAGATAAATACGAGTCGACTCAAGATGGTAAATTCGATAATCCTCCAGTGCAAACAGATAGATGTCGCTTTTTGTGTTTCCTAGATAATCGAGTACATCGGTTTTCTTTTCTTTCCTTTAAAGGGTAAGTGTGACACGATAGGGGCCACACCTTTGTGTCTCTTTTTGAGCGTGATAAAAAAACCACGGTTATAACTTATAAGAAGTAAATAACGACTGATAAATTCTCACGTTGGTAAATCCTTCTAAATTTATCAAGCTTTCAATAACTACAGTTTATAACGGAACTGCTTTTTTCTCGAAATGGTCAGGGTTATAAATTTCAGATCGTGCCAAATCGAGAAATCATACAGAGTACGTATGTATACGTGACAGCATCCAAGTGCATATATCGTCTGATTTATGCGCATGCACGCATCAGCCACAGCTTACAGCAAATTACAAACTCGTACGAAGGTCGAGACGACGAATTAACCCCGTCTAACCTACCTTTTTATACATAAAATAACGGAAGAATATTTGAAGAAGAAATTTAGAAGATTATCCAATTTGTGAATAAAAGAATAGTTTCCAAATTTTTGAAAAAACGTGGCTTTCGTAGATATAAAGGGATAGTATCTGAAAACTGAAATTCCAGAACAGTGTGACGCGCGAAAACGATTTTGTAACGCCTAAGTTTATCGCTCCGAGCATTCCACAAGTTTACGCGCGGACAGGGAGCGGATAGGTGGGTGAATCTTGTGGGTGGGTGATTACTCTTCTGTTAAAGTCGCTACCCGTTGGTATGCTAAGTAATTTTAGCGATGACACACGCGGCAGCGTGGTAGCCCCGCGATTATGAATCGTAATCATGTTATAAATACATACATAATAAATTCTCACGCAAAAGTGGAGGAGTTCTAAGCCAGCTTCTTCAAATATGATTCACAAAGCATATTTGCATTTTGACAAGTGCTAATGAACTGATAGACAATAGCACACAATTTAGAATACATATACATTTCGGAAGCTATATAGATAGGTGCAAGGTTAGTGATCTCGGTTCTTATTTCTATTAACGCCAAAAGGTTGTTCAACTGTGGAAATTAACGTAGAAACCTATTGGTTGGTGACGTCGCTTAAAAGATGACATCGTTGTAACTTGAACTTTTATAACAGGTTTTTATAGTTCAGCGAACTTCTTTTTGCTTTACCTAGCGAGAAGCAAAAAAAAGAAAAAGATTAAACGTGGAGGAGCACGACGTTGAGTTAATTACGAGATTAGAAGCGAGATGTCACCGATGATCTATCACGATCTTTCCATTTGAAGAATCTCGATGTGCAATTCCTGTGCAATGATGCTTGAACTCTGGGAAACGTTCAATTCCTCTGACGTGCGCTATCTATCCCGAATCGGCCTTCGTTAACGATCAGCACGACTCGTAATTTTAGAAATGATAGACCTCGGCTGTTTGGTGTCGTTGTCTCTCGTCTCCTTATGAGACTGAAGGTCGCGATTCTTCTCCTTCCTGCGTCCTTTTGTGCTTTCTGGGAAACGTGTGCGTCGGGTACAATACGTCGCGCGCGTGTCCCCGTCTGCCGATTGGTCGACGCGATGGCGAACGCGAGGTTGTCGCTACGTGAGCTGCGATTCGAGCCAAGTCATTAATATCGTCCGTAGTTGGAGACATACACACTTTTATAACGTCGATGAGATCCATCCAGTCGACCAATTGTTTCCACGGGCGACTGTTTTGGTTCGTGTCGCGGAATAAACCAATTGGTTTTTCAATACCTAAATCGATGGTTTCGATTTCATCGCGTGCACGGAAGAACAGACGACAGGTGGCGCGTTCTCGATGGCTGTACCCCCCAGACGATACTATACCACACACACATTCATAACGTATTCCGTGCACGTGTTCATACTTAATGCCGAGAGATTAACATCACCTATTGTTAATATCGTATGTTACGAGAGTCGTATTAAAATTACGGTTGACTATCACGTAAGGTCATTAAATCGATGTAACTTTTAAAAGGCCCGCCACTGCTATTTTCGAACGCAAGGCAACCAAGATTGGAACATGTAAATAGAATTCAAGATCGAAGATTACAGAGAAGGGAGGAGGCCGATCGTGGTGGATAATTATTAGGAACGTCGCGATAATTCGTTGTAATTTTAGCGATGATGATACCGAACGATAAACATGTATACTTGCGTACCTTGAAACGAGCAGCCCCCAGATGCGATCTAGTTCGCGCCGATAGCTTATCGACTATTGGATCACGGATATTTTTATCTGAAACATCTCGTTGCGTTAACGTTGGTTCGCGATATCAAAGCGAAAAGCGAGAAATGATAACGTTGATGGAAGTACATATCGCGTACCTTTCCGTTGCCGTTCTTTCGTTCCCTCGTATTTTCCTTCTCTTTTTTTCTCCTTACGGTTATTGCGCAACGCCCTCTTTTTCCATGGAACGAAAGCAGTTATTGGAATCGGTTTCATTGCCTAACAGCACTTCGTCGATAATATGATCGACGAACTTCTTTTATATCTCGCCGAGCAATAAACGAGCAGTGATCTAACGCGCAATTCGTTTG
Organism: Bombus waltoni; assembly: GCA_014737395.1. Taxonomy (NCBI): domain Eukaryota; kingdom Metazoa; phylum Arthropoda; class Insecta; order Hymenoptera; family Apidae; genus Bombus; species Bombus waltoni. The sequence continues at coordinate 1,291,011 of JACXII010000013.1, forward strand.
AAAGGCAATCGCGTTCCGCAGACGAAAAACATCGGTTTCCTAACTGTTTTGTTATCTATCCGCACCTGGCAAACTCGCGTTTTATGCTCTGTGTTGCATGGTCATCGAGTTGCGCACCAGTCGTTCGTCTCTCACTTAAACTCGTATGTTGTATATATGTGTGTATACTTGTGCTATCATTGTCGTCACTGAAAACCAATATACTATATTAGTCGTTATTTTTACATGTTTTATGCTGATTCTACACGATAGCGAGGACTAACGTTTAAACTGTACTTAATAAGCATACTTTTCTGCGGTTTAGGCAAACGTAGTGCTATTTTTAGTGCAACAGATGTTGAAATATAATAAGGATAATTCAAACGTCGTAATAATAACGAAAATTTAAAGTACTTTTTAATCCAGCTTCTAACTAAGATGTAAGTCGTGTATTCTCTTTAATAATTGAATAAGAAGACAGTCGGAAAGAAATCGTTGCACTGTTTTATCCACTGAGCAAATATTTGAAAAGTATGTACTTTGAACTAAAATAATAATCATGTGACATCAAATTAATGTGGTAAACTCTTTTATTGTTGCAGCTTGTTTCTCTGGACGGACTGCACAGTGGAGTGCCGACGCGGACGACGCCGACGTTGACGCCAACGACGCTCCGGAGCATCGAGCAAACATTTCTAGAGCTGACCAGCGAATCAGCGTCGCACAGTCGCGAAGCAGGATTCGTGCCACCGTTGGTGGAACCTTCGCAACCGACGCCGGCACAAACGCAAAACACGGCGGCGCATCACGTTGTTACCACCACCGTCGCCGCCCCTGTGGCCGCCAATACCACCCTCGTGGACAGTCAACAGACACAGCCACAACAGCCAACCAGACGCAATATGGGTGGCAGAAGGCCTACCAGAACGATCGGGATGACCCCCGAGGAGGAGGAACGAAGACAGATCCGCAGAGAAAGAAATAAGATGGCAGCAGCTAGATGTCGCAAGCGGAGGATGGATCATACCAATGCCCTGTTAGAAGTATGTAATTGATGAAATCTGTTCTGAATTTAATCCTGCTGTTCCCCTCTGAAATAGATGTTATATCGCAATAGATATTGTTAAAATATAGATAGTTTATAAGTAATTGATTTCGATATTGAATTCAAAGGTAGTAATGTTACTGCCTTCTGTGTATGAGTTTTATAAATGAAGAATATATAGTTCAAGATAGATAGATATCTTCAGAAGATATCTGAGAGATGCAAATACGAGGAAGGGAAGAGAACAGCAAGGTTACCATATCATCCATCCCATTCCATGTTTGCGAAATTACAATTGGTGTTTTTTTTGTAATTAGATTTCCTAATGAAAGAAAGAAATATTCTAACGTGGAAAAAAAGAATATTAATTTATTGACTGCTCTACTGTTTTTGTGCAATTCTTAATTCAAGATATGTACGTGTGTACAATCGATGGCATACATTGTCACTTGTTTTACATGGATTGGAAGTATCAATGGCTTGAAATAAAAGTTCATATGTGCAAGATAGACTATAATGTACACTGTATGTGCTAACGTAATTCAAATATTAAGTTGCAAAAATGAAATACGAATGAAACATGACGAATTCATTTGACAGGAGACTGAGGGTTTGGAGCAGAAAAAACAAAGCTTGCAAGAAGAGATCCAGCAGCTGCAGCAGGCGAAAGACGAACTGGAATTCATCCTAGAAGCTCACAGAGCGGTCTGTCGACTTCGTTCAGCATCTCCTCCGGATGTGAAACCCGTGATAAAGCCAGAACTTCCGACGGAGGACCAATTCGCCGCTGCTGCTGCAGCTGCAGCTGCCGCAGCTGAAAGCACGAAGCGCGAATCTGTGAATGTCGCAACGAGACCGAATAGACCGAACTCTCTGCCGGTTGGCTTCGACAATAACAATCGACCAAATTCCCTGTCGATTTTCAGCGAACCAAAAGAAAGGCCGAACACGCTTACATTTAAGACAGTCGAAACACCGTCGTTCATGAAACCATCGTTGGACGTAGCGGGGATGCCGATCACCACGCCAACTAGCGGCATAGCGTTTAATTTCGAGTCGTTGATGGAAGGCGGAACCGGTCTCACTCCAGTTTCAACACCATTGATACCTTCTTGCTCGACGCAGCAAAGAAACAATCTGTCTGCCGTCGATCTCAGCTCTCCGGATGCAAATCCGCCGAAGCTAGTGAGTTTGTGACGCCAAGACGACCTCGATTACGGATCGAACGAGGATGATCCCGAATGAGATGATGTTGTGAGATTCTGGTAACTTTTGTACGAGGAAGATTTTCTACTAGAACCACACATTGTGAAATTCAGTATTTGCGTTTCTGTTATGGATTCACGCATCGTAAAATAAGCTTGTCAAACACATTTCCATCTCTGTGAGGACTTTGATAAAATTGTCTTTGAGGCTAATAAAAAGGAAAAAGAACAAAACGAAAAGAAGGAAAAGAATGAGATTTTCCTTGTTGGTAGCGCTTTAGGAACACATAAACCGCATGAACTTTTGGAAGAAGAAGCAAGCAGAGTATTTTTTTGCATCATTTAATGAATTATGATTGACACGCGAGTGTGTCTAGTGATATATAATATAATATATTATACGTAATTGTATTTAACTCTTGCGAACGTTTTTACACAGACGAATTAGAATTATGCAAACCATGCATTGTAATACCGCAACAAATTTTTTTTCCGGTTTTTTTTTTTCTTTGTAACAAATTTTCGTTGTAGCCCCGCGAAAAATTTATTTTTTACCAATTACGTAACATCGACCGAAGAGGTGTAGCGTTATTTAGAAATTTAAGACGTTCGATTTTAGCGCTCAAAACCACTATGTAGATTAAGGAGGACGCGTGTACGATGGCCATCTTTGAAATGCACTCATTATTTTCACATCATGTGTATATAGCACAATTCAAAGCTAACGAACCAGCGGCTTAATAACAAAATGATGTATGTGTATATATATGTATACACATATATATTTTTTATTGAAAATTTGGTGAATGTTATGTGCCTCGTATCCCTGAGAAATAAGAACCACGACGAAACCGCTCTCGGTTACGTGTATTGACGGAAGATTTTTATGTGCAACTGACGTGTTTGCAAGTCACTCACCCTATAAATGTAATCCCTCCATACATATAATATATATACATACATATATTTTACTATGTATGACATTTTTGCATGATCTTTAAGCAATATTAATATATTTACGCGCGGCTGCTGTTTACGAGGCTGGCCGGTGTTTTTTCGATAAGACTTTTTTCTTTCTATTACTTTGTTCTCTATTGTTTTTTTTTTTTTGTTTTTTCTCTTTTTTTTTGTTATTATATATAACATACGTATATGTATATATATATTTTCAGAGAAAGAAATCGTTTTACGAGCTGCACGATTTCAGCCACGTAATCGGCGGCCGCGATAGATGATCGTAAATAAGAAAAGAATGATTGTAACGCATCACCGATAAATGCTGCAATATATTTTGATTAGATCGAACGAATAAAGGAACAATCGAATATGTAATTTTGTCCAAGAATAATAACAATGTGTTTTAATTTTTGTGTATCGTACTGTTTACTTCACTTTAGACGTAGAAGTCTTGACAAGTGAGAAATCCGCACATATGACTGCTCTTTTCTCGTAAACCCTGATCTTAATCCTTAAGTAAGTTGCAAATAATTTTTATAGCGATTTAATTTCTATCTTTGTACAATTAAATCACTAATATCTTAAAATATAACAGACATTTGGTATAAATAATATTGCATATTGTATGTTAGGAAAGATTCCTCTTTCATTTCACGTTTTTCTAATAGAAGTTTCTAAATTACCTAATAGAACCCAGTAACTCTTTTAATCGCTTCTGCCTCGTTCATCGAATCCATTAATTGGTAATGGTCAAATTCTAACGAGAACGTTGCATGCCCTGATGAAATTATTCTTACTGCTTTTGAGTATCCTAATAGCTCGACTAAGGGAATAAGGCAGTGGACCACCTGTTTTCATCATTCGTATTTAAATTATATTAGTCTCTCTGACCTCAATTTTACTATTATATTAAACGAAAAGAAAATACATTACCTTGTTTTGTCTATAGGCATCGATATATTTTACTTCTGCGCGTCTTTTCGGCAAGTCTTTAATGATGAAACCTAAATATTCCTCAGGCACCACAATTTCCACTCGCATTACAGGTTCTAGAAGTGTAACTCCAACATCCTTCATCAACTGAAATACATATAGAGAACGATAAGTAAATAGGAAAGAGCTTGTAAGAAAAGAAGGGTCGTGAGTAATTCAACAGTTTCAGAGGAAGATTTAAAAATATTTCAAGCCATTCAAGAAAGAATTTAAGAGCTTTAAGTGATATAAAGGCTACAGGGAATATTCAAGAGATGTACTTAAGTCATTTAAAGCATCCGAGAGTCTTTAACAAATCAGAAATTGTTAAACAATCAAAATATCTAGGACCCAGATTCTAAACGTTAAAGATGTTGCAAAACATTTTCTAGAGGATCTGGTTATTTTTAGTCGGAATTATTTTTATAGATTACTTATACATTACTTGTATTTATAAATATTTTATAAGTCACTTATCTCGATATATGTAGCTACATTCCAATATGGTTACAGTATAGTTCCCAATATATTAATACATCAATATAACTAAATTCCAAATAAGTAAAATTAACAGTGACTTAATTAAGCTTCACTATGGAAAATATTTCGTATTTTTTCAATGAATTATTCTTCCAATAAAAGATATTGTTTATTCTATTGTTTCCTCTTTTTAAACTATCCTTATCAAATTTAATACTATGTTTTTTCACTTGGTGAGAAAATCCTTGTTTCTATCGTTAATGCAATCATTATTTCTATTGTCAGCGCTAGAAATATCTCAAACGATTGTTCTTTTTATCAATTACGTCAACTTTAAAAAAAAAAGCATAATTCCAAATGAACAGCCATTATATTGAAATACGCCGCGAGAAAACAAACGAACGGAAAGATGTAAATCCTAAAGTAACAAAATCACATAAATGCTTCACATTTTCGTGAAATAATTTCGTAATTTCATGGTTGATGGATATGTGTCTCTCTTGTATAGTATCAGTGACAAACCCTTAGAGTATTGGAGCAAGCAACAATCTCAATCGGGTCGTATTCGTAAAATTTTAGATTCAGATTTATTAGAAAATGTAGGTTAAGTTCAAAGAAACATCGTTCAAATTTATTTAGCTGAGCATTGAATTTTAAGTTAATTTTATTGTAAATGATGGACAGGTTATCGAGATACAGGACTTCGAACAACCACATGGATATGGCACCTCCATCATTTGTCCCTCTGATTCCTCCCAATTCCTCAATATCGAATTACCAGTCTTAGTTGTGGTTATAAAGAACCTAAATCTCCATTGTCGTCTGCAAGTGCAGGTAATTGTGGAATATTCTGAGGATAATCTCATATCAACGACGAATTCTTTATTTTTAAATTAAAAAAGAAAACACAATCTTTCATAAGCTTTGTCTAATACCAATAAGTAATCAATTCTTTTGTGGTCCGAACAACATTCAACATTTTATCTCAGCTAGTATTTTAATGATTAATTTTCTAAAGATGTTTTGTAACCGGGTGTCTACATTAACATATGTATATCGAATTAATACGAATAAATTCTCTACTGTAATTTAATGTAAGGCCATAAAGGATTAATTTAGTTTAGCAAATTAAAATTAAAAGTCGTCTAAACAAAATAGCGAATAACCTATAACATAATATCTGCTAATACAAAAGCTTATGCATTAAATCAGGTGGCAGATAACCAAAATTGCCAGCATCATTTTCAATTCACAAACGAGGAGTCGGAAAAACAAAACTCCAGGGGTGTCATCTGTCGCGTCAAAGTAAAATTTGAGACCGGTTGGAATAAATTAGAATTGGACCTATCGGCTCTAACGCAAACTGCTTTCAAGCAACAATACGCCATCACTCAGAGGATTCAAATTTGCGGTAATTGTCGTTTGCGCAGAGTATATTTTATAGATAAGCACTATGAGGAACAAGAAGTTTGTCCTAAATTATATCACAAGTTTCTGGATTCTTATATGTTGAAGTGGGGCATAAGAAGTGTAGAAAGATCTACTCAAACCAATTCAAAAAGAACAAAGAATAGAGTCAAAGGAAACAACAACTTCAGGATCTCAAAGCACTTCAGTGCTGACAATTTAAGTAGCGAAGAAACTAGTAGTGCAAAGAATTCTAATTTACGGAAGATAACCGACGAAGATTTTCTGAGAAATTTACAGATTAAAACAGACATATTAATTAATGAATTTTTTGACAGGCAGTCCATGAAATTTCCACGTGTCTTAGAATTAAAACAGAATACCACATTGAAACCGTATGCTTTTCCAACATTAACTTCAAAACAGAAATCCTTCAGCATTGGCATACCTGAAGATACATTGAAGAAAATCGGTGTTCTTCGGACGTTTACAGAAACCTATATATGCAACGAGGATAAACATAAAGAGAATAATGTCCTAGAGATTATACGGGATAATTGGAAACACAGATACTTTTTTCCTCAGGAAGAACCATTGCCTAACAACGGTGTGTCCGAACAAACTACAAAGAGAACGATGTTGGAACGTAAACCGAAATCTCTGCTTCTATTGTCTGAATTAAAATCTGCGAAGGAAAGGAGTTTAGGGTTGCCGAAAAAAAGCATTGAGGTGATTAAACGTAACGAAAGCGATACGGTTATCAATTAATTGTCAGTTAATGTAATATTAAACAATTTAATAGAAATAGAATGTTGTTTCTTCCGTTTATGGTTGGTACTCCTGTAGTTAAACTCATAAATGGCGATAGAGTACCAAAGCTTCTATTTCATGTATCCTATTATGTTCTCCCACCATTTATAGCTTAGACTATTTCCTTTATTATGTTCTTATATGTACATAAGAAAAATAAAAATCATAAGAATATTTTTACCTGTCGAACACACTGTGAAACAGCAGCATTGATTAACGATGGCGTGGTACCAGATGCATATTCCAAACTATGCAATTTAACGCCCATATTTACGACCGGATAACTTAATTTCGGCCCGTGTAAAAGAACTGATTTAACACCATTGTTCACTGCCTTCATTATATCTGCTGGTATAGAATTTAAACTGTTACCATAATCCCGTGATCTATCTAATAATAAAACCTCCTTTCCTTGGTAGTTTGGTATCAACGACATGATTATTGTAATTTTTAGATTAGCGCTTCCTAACTTATATTCAGTCGAAAAGGTATCTAAAATAGGTTCCTTTATAGTTTCTCTATAGGAGATTTGTAATGGACCTAAATCAGCATCGATCTTATATTCGGTTCTAATCCTTTCTTTGATAATTTCTAAATGCAGTTCACCCATTCCTCCAAGCACGATCTGACCAGTGTCTTCATTTTGAGTTACTTTTAAACTTGGGTCTTCTCTTTCGAGTTCCTGAAGAGCCTTCTCTAAAAATGATTGCGTAGATAACGATGGCGCTTCAATCGAACAAAAAAAGACTGGCTCTAACGTTCTAATATTGCTATCAAATATTTTCTCTACGTCTTCCGGTGTAACACCTTTCTCTGCCCTTAGTTTCTTTTCTGCTAGTTCTGTCGTTGATGGATTGGTCGTTACTAAATCTCCAGCTGTTGTACTTTTTAATCCCGTTATCGCTGCAATATTGCCACATGTGATCTTCGGTATTTCTTGGTACTCGTCAGCGTATGCGATATACAATTTTCCTACAAGTTCCTTTTTTTCTTTCCCGACGTTATATAGCTTCATGCCTTTTTCTGCGCTGCCGCTATAAATTCGAAAAAATGTAATTGGTCCTTTTTGCTTATCGTGGACGACTTTAAATGCCTTGGCGCAAAACTTCTCGTCAAAACAACGGTAATACGCAGAAGATTTAGTTTTATTGGGTGATGGTAAATACAAGAGAACGCCGTCCATTAAAGGTTGAACTCCAATATTTTTGTAAGAACTACCTAAGAGCACAGGAACACCTTTTCTGCTAATAGTTGATCTGTTCAAGGAATCAATTAACATTTGTGGAGTTACTGCATCCAAAGATTCTTGTTCTATTATTATGTTAGCTAATTCATCATCCATGTTGGACAATTTATCTGTTAAGCTTCTACGTTTTTCATTTGCCATCTCCCATAAAGCTGTATCTTCATTCTCAGATAATTTTACTCTGGAATATTTCATACCCATATCTTTCTTTGTAAAGATCAGTTTTTCTAAAGTAATAACATCCACGATTCCTTCTAAATTTCCTTTCTCTTTAATTGGAAATTGCGTAGGTAATACTTCTGTGTCTAACTTGGATTCGATAGATTTTAAACTACTGTCAAAATTAGCATCTGCCCTGTCCATCTTATTTACATAAATAATTCTAGGTATATCATATTTGTCAGCTTGTCTGCAGACTGTCAATGTCTGAGCTTCAACACCTGCACTTCCATCTAATATGACCACTGCTCCGTCTAATACTTTTAAAGTTTGCTCCACTTCCATAGTGAAGTCAATGTGTCCTGGAGTGTCAATTAAATTAATACGGTATTTTTTCCATTGAAACGTCACTGCCGCAGAAGTAATAGTTATACCGCGCTGACGTTCCTGATCCATATAATCTGTTACCGTATTCCCATGATGAACCTCTCCCATATGTTTAATGAGACCAGAATAGTATAACATTCTTTCTGTAGTAGTGGTTTTGCCTGAAAAACCATCGTCAATATTGTAAATTCATTAAAATAGAAATTTTTATAGGTTATCTATAAAAAGCATATCACAAACGAACCAGCATCGATGTGTGCCAAAATACCGATGTTTCGAATTTTCGCGATTTCCTGTTCTCCATGTTCATTCTTTACGATTGTTGTCCCTTTTGACACATATCTTCTTTGAAAATTGTTATGCCATGGACGTTTTATTAACCAAGATATGAACATGATTTCTAACCTACACGTTTTTGTACACTCGAAATTAAGAGCAAAGTAGAATCACGTGGAGAATTATTATGATTTTGGGATTTATTTAGATATTGAAAATAAAATTAAATCATTCAAAATACTATAATATTGTTCAATCGTTTATTGTACTGTTTGTAAACTGTTACTTATATCTAGCTTTAATGGTCTTTTCATGGTAGTAGCTATTAAATTTTTTCCATTTCCTTCTTTGTAAAGGATGAAGTAAACCACCTCCAGGAGCTCTTCTTTGCATTAATCCTAAGCATAAGTGTCTCAATTTACTTATTGTAGATTAAAAATTGTATTACTATGATTAATTTACCAACCTGCATATTGAGCCATTATGATCAATGAACTAATTCTCTTTTGTTGCACCTCGCAAAGACCTGTAATCCTACGTGGTAATATGCATCCATCAGATCTAACAAATTGATTTAGAATAAGTACATCCTAAAAGAAATAGTTTAATTATCCAGAGACAAGGGAGATCGTAATACAATAACAAGGTATCAACTCTTACTGTGTGTTTAATTTCAAGACCATAAGAACAAATAGGACATGCCCCATTTTTAGATTTTAAAAGTTGTCCTTCATATGGGTCTGGTTTAATCACGGCTTCAATAGTTAATGTGTTTCCTTCTTTCTTTTCAATGACTACAAAGTAAATTCAAAATTATAGGTTAAAAACATCAAATGAAACAATAAATGATGTTATACCTTAATAATATAATCATACTCACTTTCCTTAATACGCGTTGTTGCAGATAACGATATATTTCTATTCTGCGCTATCGATGATATATTTTTTCCTAAGTAATTTAACACGCGATACAACGTAGCCATTTTAACAATATTTACAAGATGATCTGCGTTATCGTATTAAAATAGTGTACGTACTTCGTTATAACATACAAAAATTATTAACTGTGTAACATTATTACGAATTAGTAATTATTTTATTATAGGCACATTTATATGATGTAAATTATTATTTATTTATAATTATTATATGTGATTTGTTCTGTTGGAGAGGAAATATGTTAATTACATGATTGAAACAACATTTTATGCTTACAAAGAAAGATTCTTTTAATGTAAAAAAAAATATCAGTTTTAATATTATTTTATAAACGAATAGTTTTCTTGTAAGTAAATCGGAGAACGTATTCAATAACTTATGGACAGAACTGTTTATTCGTTACCGGTGAATCGAAGAATCTTATTGGTCCATTCTCCTGTGCCATTTGTGGAAAATGTCAGACGACGTGGCCGATGAAAGATGGAATCCGTACAGCATAATGTAGCTTAAAATTTTGTAAGATCACGAGATGTCATATAAAATTATCCGGTTATAAAAGTGTTTTTAAGTAACTAGTTTTTTTTATTGTATTGTTGATAATTTATTTAATGTTATAAACGCATTACTTTTATCGTAACTATGGGGCTGTGCAAGTGTCCGAAAAGAAGAGTTACAAATCTGTTTTGTTTTGAACACCGTGTCAATGTTTGTGAACATTGCATGGTTACAAACCATCCAAAGGTATTGTATTCCATTTTTCATAAAACAATTTGCAAGGAATATACTTTGACAAGGAGATCATGAACAAATAAGTTTCACTAATTCTCCGGTCAAAGTAATTCTCGTCCATTCTTTCATCGATGCTAAGATTACTTAATTGATAAATATTTATATTTTTTTCAGTGTATTGTTCAATCGTATATTTTGTGGCTACATGACCATGATTATAATCCAGTATGTACATTATGCTCAGTAAATTTAAGCGAAGGAGATTGCGTCCGATTAACATGTTATCACATGTATCATTGGGCATGTTTGGACAAATATGCCAGGGAATTGCCAGAAACTACAGCACCAGCAGGGTACACATGCCCAACTTGTAAGGAACGCATATTTCCTGATTCAAAATTGGTTTCTCCTGTGGCAGATGTGTTGAGAGAAAAGTTAGCAGGAGTAAATTGGGCACGAGCTGGTTTAGGTCTACCTTTGGTAGGTATTATACTTAAATGTACATACTAAAGTACATAACATACATACATAGAAGATCTATATATTGAAATTTTCTTTTATAGCTCAGTGAAGACAGAGAGCAAAAACCAGAACAGGAGCATTCTTCATTGAGAATCGAGACTACTTCGTATCAGAACCACACACTAACAACTTCGTCACCATCAACAGCTACATCACGTTCTATTAGCAATGTTAACTCAGTTCACAGTAACATAAATAATGTGCATTTAAACAATCAAAAGGTTGGGCCACCTTATTCAATTGTAAATATTGATTCATCCATGGGATTGTCACAACCAACATCAAGAAAAGTTTGCGAAGCATATGACGATCCAAAAGAAATATCATTTGATCATGATGAAAATAAATACAGAAGAAAGTCTGCCATCGAATGGTTCTTAAGATGGTGGAAGTTGATAGTTAGCCCACCAACGCGACGTAGAAATACATCCGGTCCGCAATACAGGAGATATGCGGTACTAGGAATCATGGTAATATTAGCTTTCGTTGGAATGTTAATTCTATTCTCGTGGCTTGGACGAATGGCTACAGACGGCGATCCAAGTTACGATCTTCGCGCGGATCCGAACATTTTAGTTGCTGATAAACCCGCTGGTATTTAATATACTCCACCTTTCAAAGTGGTGTTTGAAGGAAACTGTAAGAATACCACGTAAACGAAAACGTATAATATGCGTGAGAATAATAAATGAAGCTTGTAAGATAATGTAATAATTTTGGATTATAATCGAACGACTATGTATTCACTGTCTTATGATTTCATTCTAAAGAAATAACTAGCATAAGATACAGTACACTGCTAGCCTTAATATTTGTTAATTTTTATGTAAAGTATGCCTTAATATTAAGCTGTATATTTCACTCTGTAAAGACTTATAAATTTACAAGAAATTTTGTGTAATGATTATACGAAAGAGTTTTTTATACTATCATATGCAAAATTAAACGAAAAAAAGAAGAAAAACTTTGCTAATATCATTTCCGTTAATAATAGAAACGAGCTGTGTGCAGACAAGATTTCGTAATTGTCATAGCGGTGACATTAATTAGAAACGCGCTACTTTGTTACATTGTTAATTTATTTTAAAACGGTATTATAGTTTATTTAAAACGTCGATTTTGTAGTACCGTTTCCAACATTTTTCCGATCGAAAAACCGCAAACGTATACGTTAAAAAGCAGATCTTTTATATCGCGCTTAGCAACACTAACAATATAAGACTGCAGTAGAAGCATTTAGAAAATTCATCGTATTCCATTTATTCATACATTGTGCGACATGTTTACAATTCAAACAAGAGTCTCGCAACCGAACTGAGAGAAATATTCGTTCATGAAATATTAACGCCTCTTAACAGATCAAATTCTGGCATATCGAGTCAATTTTATACGAAAAGAAACTAGTTTATAGAAAAAGGAAAGAAAACCTTTACTTCTGTAATAAATAGAAATATTATATCATGCTTATATGATCGTTAAATTTTACTTTTTTTTTTGAGTTACATTTTTTTGTATTCCATAGCGTATTACCGTTAGAATTTTGAAAGGACCCATCGTGAAGCATTGTGCAAGAGTGGGGATACTTAGGTTTCTTTCTTTCAGAACACGTCCCATAGCAGCCATTTGCGATCAAGACGAGAATATCACCGTTTCGTCTCGTGTGTGTGCTTTTATTCATCCTTCTGATCTTACTGCTTATACGTAGTGATCAAGTGATTCTATGGTGATTTCCATATTGTGAATTCATATGTTAATTACTGCAGAGATTAATTAGAGAGAGATTAATTACAAGGACATTCTTATTAGTAAACGACTGTACTGTTATAATTCGCAAAATCGGAACCTATTTCCTAATAATATTATTCGTATAAATATTTCACATATATCATAACAAAATTTTATTTATTTCTTTTCACTGTGCTAAGTGTATCATATTCGTAGTCTTTTTCTTTTTTTCTGTCTCTTGACGAGGATTTTATACATACAAATAAAGTACAGAGAAACATTAACAAATCCGGACAGTGCCATCTGAGAAGTGAAATATCTGTAAATTTGATACCATATCAACATTAAAATGGGAGTAATTGGATGTATTAAGAGGTACTCTGGGATATTCCTAGCAGATGTAACGGCTTCGATGGGCCTTTATTATTTATGGAACAAGGGATATAAGTATTTAGTTCCAACGATGTCTCTATGTGGTATCGGTAAGAACATGATAATTATTATAATTAATTAGTTTTTATTGATAGTATACAAATTTTTCATACGAAACAGATAAATGAAACAAAAGCGACCGTATAAATTTTATATCATGATAAGATATATTACTATAATGAAATTCGTATTAGATATATCTTTGAATTGTGAATTAAATGTGTCCATCTTACTATATCAGAGCGGAAATCCCCTCTGTCTACACATACATAGACGAAAATTTTATCTTTCTTTCTATTGATCGGTAGGCTGCGTCTATCAGATGCGCTATCTGCCGAAAAGTCAGTGGTTCAACGCAATTACGATACTGTGTTATCTAATTGTTTCGTTAGTTTAGTCTGGTTTAATATATTCAAATAGCAAATTAAAAATTATTGTAAAATTTTAATAAAAAATGTAACACTATCCCTATCGAATTATAAATTAACACGTTCTGCGCCGCATGGGGCGTATACACCCCACACTGAAGTTTCCGTTTCAGTCATTTGGAATTTTAGGGTAGAGTAAATCTTCAACCGTGTATTTGTTAAAATAATTCCTTCGAAACGAAATTTATTGCTTTGGTGTCTAATACATCTTGGGCAACACACCCGTTTCTTAATAATTATGTTGTTTGCACTATTAAAAAAATTGTAAGGTATAAGTGGATCTATCAGAAGAAAAACTGTTAATCGTAATAACGTGGGGCGTGTACGGTCTGAACGGAAAATAACGAAAAATCAGTGGCACGGAATATGTTAATAACATGTGTTATTAAGATATGAAAAAGGATCTTTCGAATAATCTTTCAGGTGTTTCTTACCTATATTGTCGTCTGAAATCTCGAGACAAATTGAACTCGAATGATGCGATTGTCATAACTGGCTGCGGTTCAGGTTTAGGATTCAGTCTGGCTCTGCATTGCCGACAACTCGGAGCAACTGTAATAGCGGGTGTATTGCAAATGGATGGTCCCGCGGTTAAACAACTAAAAGCTGAAGGAGTAATCGTTTTCCCGTTAGATCTCATAGAAGTTAATAGCATTACAGGTTTCACGGAATCCGTTCGCACGGTTATATTACAAAAGAAATTAGGTAAATTATTTTGCACGATCAAGGCTATGATTAAAATTCTACATTCTAACGTGGTTCCAACAGATGATACATCTAAATACTGAGATGTACACGTTCATAAAAATTGATACAGGTTACTATGAAATACGTACAAAATATTTGTAGGGTTACAATTCTAGACGTGAAAATGTTAGAAATATATGTGTTTATATTAATGAATCATCAGAGGAGCCATTCTCACTATCTCACTCACATTTCATATTTCTCGCTTAGATATGAATATATGAGTCTCTCAGTACAACTTATCAATTTCCTAATTTCGCTATATACTGAAATATAACATTAGTGTCCTATTTTTAAAGAACAGATTGCTCACTGCTATGAGTCTATCTATTATAAGAAGATGATATAAATACTAACAAATAGCAAGGTAAGCCTGAATATAAAACTTTTAATATCATCACTTTTTTTTTCTGCTTTTGAGCGGCTCATATAACAGCTGAAATCCTAACCATATCCGGTGTCATTCGTTTCAATTCATGGATCTCACGGTAATATGTAACCGTAGTCTAAGAAGGATACAATCATACAAATTGTTAATAGAGCGTTCGAATGAATTTAGATAAAGTGGGGAGAAATGTTAATTGATTTACAAGAAAAGACAAATGAAACGAGTATACCTATATAACAGAATATCGGTTCCAGTGTTACGATGTTTAATCAATAACGCAGCCGTGATGGTCTTCGGCGAATTCGAATGGCAAACTCATGGGCAGTTTAGAACTCAGTTGGAAGTTAACTTCCTCGGTGCTATGACAGTCACGCAAGAATTGATGCCGCTGATCCGTGCTCACTTTAGCCGGATTATCGTAGTTTCGAGCCACTGTACCACGCAGCCGATTCCAGGAGCTTCGGTATATAGTGGAACTAAGGCTGCTGTCAGCGCCTGGGCCACCGCCCTTAGGGTGGAGTTGAAGAAGTATGGCATCAGGGTTGTTAGCGTCGTTCCTGGTAACCAAGGCATAACATTTTGACATTTAAATACAAGCTTCTTCTATAAAAAGAGAGCACTTTTATACAAAAAGTTTTATGCTTTCTACTCTTTCCTCTTTACTTGTGTACAATAAATTATCTGGGAATTTAATGTAATAAGAAAATTATTTATAGATGTTCTTAAGAAAGCATTTAGCAATCTCCATGAATTTTTCTCGAAGCGATGGTACGTCTAATAGTGAAATCTTTTTCGTAGTTTATTTAGTTACTTTTTCGTCGTATATAGCAATTTTTTGTACAGTTTTAATCAATTGTTTCTTAGTTTCATCTCGTCCGCAATAAACGCGTGCCTAACAATCGTATCACGCTGGCGTAAACGATTAGAGCATTCATAAATAAACTACAAAAAAGGATTGTAGATGTATTATAAAAAAAATATATATTTCATAAAAAATATTTGAAAAAAATTCATGAAAATTGTTATATTTTGCAACGTTCACAGTAGAATACCTCCTTAATGATAAACTTTTAATTTTCAAGAAATTTTCTATCACACGAGAAATTTGGAAAGATTCTATTTAACATATCATATTTAGGAATTGTATATATATATATAAGATTATTTATATAGTCGCTTAATTTACACGTGGCATAGGTTCCTTCATCAGAGAGAGTAATATATTTGCACGACAAGCTGACCACTTTGAAGCAATGCAGTGGGTAATGCCCACGGAAACGAAAAACTTTTATGGCGACTACTTCTGCAGATATACAACATACTTCTCGGCCTTAGCGCGAGAAGCATGTTTGATGAAAGTAGGGGATTCCCGTATCTATGAAACCTTCGAAGGCGCTCTTCTGGACAGATATCCATCGGCAGTCTACAAGTATATCTAGCAATAAGAAAGAAATTTTAATTATGTTGAAACAATTAAGAAATTACTTTTAACATTCTCTTTCTATCGGACATACAAGGAAAGGATTAATTTTAAAAATCTAGTTTAACAAATAAATACGAAAATAATATAGTGAATTAAAAAATTTGATCGTACTGAAACGTTCGAATTTTGAAACAATTAAAAAAATTAATTGGGGGAATATATATATATATTTTTTTTTTATCGAAAGAGAAGAATTAATTTTGAGAATCTAATATAGTACGTTGAAAATTATTATACTTAAGAGCATTACGCGTATACAACTAAATGAACGGAACAGTAGACGCGAGAGAAGATTTTTGTCGACTGAAGTGTTAAAATTCAATCGAATACAATATTGTTAAGGGAACGATTGCCGCTATCTCGGTTAATTAATGATAACCATCTTAAAAAGAAATTTCCATTTCTATAGTACTTGAGCTAGTACCTGTGTTAGAACAGCTGAACTCCGATATAATGGAAAAAATGAATCATATGTCGATCTTAAATCCTTCTAAGTAACGTTACGTTCTTTTACAACATAGCTAAGTGCTGCTAATATTGTAATATTTGTTTAAATGTCCTTTTAGGAACGAAACTTGGCGATATTTAATTTACCATACCTTGTTTACAATCACACCAACTGTTTTGCGCGATCGACTGGTCGAGAGGTTCGTGCATGGCCCTGCCTGGACGAAAGAGGATGCTGCAAACTCTGTGGAAGTCGCCCAGAAAGAGTTGGATGGACTGTATCTGTCCTACAAAGACGACATAATTAATTGAGAGATCAAGCTAAGAACAAAAATGAAATTCAGAAGGAATCTTGATCTCAATATTAAAAACAAATGCAGAAATTGGAATTGTAATGGTTTTTTCGCATAATAGCAGAAATAAAATGTCAAAAAAAATTGCTATTATAAAATTAATTTTTATTATTATTTATTGCATGTTAAGTTTGTCAAAAACTAGTATATACTTTCCCTTTCTTTTGTATCTTCTGTGCTTTTTTTTATATGTTGTGTGTGTATCTACTTTTGGTATAGCGTTAAGTTTAAATATTAGACCGTTCCAAAAGTTTCTTTCGTTTTATAAGGAAATATTAGCTGCACAAGATATTTCGTTTTACATTATTCTTTTAGTTGTTGGCTGAATTATAAAAGCAGAATCTTAATTTGTAATTAAATTTGTCGTTGCAGCGTTAAGTGATTTCGTGACGATCGAAATATTGGCACATATAACTTATATCGTATCATATCGTAGAACTTTTTCGATAAAATAAAATTTATAATACAAAAAGTCAATGTGGTATGTTTGAAAAGTACATAAATGTTTCTTGACACCTGCGATGAAACGATTAATCGTGATTATCAGCATAGGTGTAAAATACGACTTTTTTTTAATTGAATGAACAGGAACGTCGATTCAATACTTTCTAAACGATGTTATCGATAAAAAGAACAACATACACAATTTTCTGGCCGGCAGGTGTCCATTTGAAGTGTTTTCAAAAGTCTACAATGATAATCGTTTCTGATGTCCAACTCTCGATTAGATAGTAACCACCAATAAATACCTATCCACGATCTTGTGATTTTCAGTCACTTCGAATAGCGAAAAGAGCAGCGCACAAATCCAAAAAGCAAAAATGGCAATCCTCGCCTACGGTATGTATATCGTTATTAATATTATTCTCAGACTCTGAACACTAACACGGCCAACTTTCATCTGCTTCTACTAATTTATTATTCACTCTTGTACAAACTGAACATTTTATAAATATAACGTGACAACTTTCATCTGTTTCTACTTATCTATTATACGCTCTTGTACAAATTGAACATTTGTCCGTTTTACAAATTTTACAAGCTTGGGAAATCAATGGAATTTTCTTAATCCTTTTTTATGAATATGCGCTAACTGTTACTCGCTAATATACCAATACTTTAATAATATATTTATATAATATGCTATTATTCAAACACACAGATACACGAACAAGAATTTCTTACTGAAGTGACATTATAATTTAATGAAATGTCAAAAGTATGGTCACTTTTTGTTGCAGTTTACGTTTTCGCGGTGCTCTTCATCGCCGATTCGATGCAATCATCATACGTGCCCTGTAATGCAGGTCCATCTCCCGTGAGCGTGGAGATCTTGGGATGTTCCTCTTTGCCCTGCAATTTTGTGAGAGGAACGAACGTCGAGGCTAACGTTGTTTTCAATGCTGGTAAGCACGATGGAACCTCGTTGGGGGTAACCATCCACATGCTATATTTACTCTAAGCTAGATGATTTTACCAAATGTCCTACTGGACAAATTGTAAAATTTAAATAAACGTAAATATTAAAAAAATGCTGGTAAGCAGAGCAATAAATTATAACTAAAAAATAAATAAAAAGAATATTAAAATAACATTAATGTACAACATACATATCAAATTTAAAAAGAAATAACGATCAACTTCACCAAGATTAGTTGTAACGTTTCGGAATAGTTGATTAGAAGAGAATTGCTCCTGTATCTTAATGTTAAAATTAACGAGTTTCCAGAAAACAAAGCTGTACAGATTAATTTCCAAGTGGTTCAAGCTTTCTACTCAAATTGAAAGTTTAAATGTGAATTATTTGTTTCCATTATTTTGCCAGGGAACTATAATAGAATCTTGTAATATCATATGTAATATAATAATATAAATTTTATTATAATAAAATCTTGTAAATATAGTAGAATCTTGACAATGTGTTCGTAATTACAAAAATAAATTGCGTATCTTCTATTCT
The DNA here is from genome assembly GCA_014737395.1 of Bombus waltoni. Taxonomy (NCBI): domain Eukaryota; kingdom Metazoa; phylum Arthropoda; class Insecta; order Hymenoptera; family Apidae; genus Bombus; species Bombus waltoni. Next base: position 1,310,087 of record JACXII010000013.1, read on the forward strand.
AATTCTAATAATTTATTACAGTCGAGAACGCAAAGTCCCTGAAGCCAGTAGTAGATATTCAACTTGGAAGTGGCCATATCCCATACCAATTACCGGAACAAAATGCCTGCAAGAATCTTGTAAGTGGACAGTGCCCATTGCAGAAGGGACAATCGGCTACCTACCGCTTGAAGATGCCCGTTGAAAAGAACTACCCAAGAATTACTCTGACCATCCAACTGTCTTTGGTTGATGAACAAAACAAACGCCAAGTATGCTTCAAGGTCCCAGCGAAGGTTATCGACTGAACTATTTAACGGACTACGACTGAAATCATTCTTCGATTCGATGAAATACTTATGTTTCTCTTAAATTATTATATTAAGTGTTAAATATATTCTAAGAATCAAATATCTATGTTTTTAATTGACCCTTCCGAACACGCTGTGCATGTTTTGTCTCGATCGCTCTTCTTGAACAATTTTGATCAATTTGCAATTTTCATTGATCTTTTTGACTACGTAGAAATATCCATAAATATTCGTTTCACTATAACGTTAAAGGAATCTACCAAAGAAAATTTACTTTCGAGAAAGATAACGATAAGATCTCGTAATTGCAAGATAGAGGAAGTTTAACTTTTAATTTGAAAAGATATTTAAGTTAATTGCACTTTTATGGTGTTCTTGATAAAAATTTATTTTACCGTCGATCCTATTGTATTGAGCAGCCCGTAGAGTTCGTTCCGATCTTTAAGAAATTTCGTCGATATGAAACGTCACGTTGAAAAGTTCTTCGTTGAAAAACCTGAGAGATTTTGTAAAGACGGAATATTCAAGTTGCGTGAAAGATGGAGAAAGATTGTGCCTCAAAATGGCACCTATATGATTCAATAAATGTATATCGAATCGAAATGCAAATCGAAACGAACTTTCCGAGCGAAATAATCGTGTAAAACTCGATGAACTTGTGCGGAGTACGAACTACATGGCGTAGGTAAAAGTGAAACTTCTGACGGGACAGAAGGGACGGAAAATCTCCATAAATCATCGAGCCTCTTGATGTGTCCGTAGCCTTTTCGGAAAAGGGAGGCATCTGGAAAAGCAAACATGACTATACTTTACCATGGGCGAGTGTAAATGTGTGCGTGGTTGGAGGGCTGAAACTCTTAAGAAAGGACACCTTGGCGGAAAAACTCGCCGTTAGTTGTCGTTAGTTGTCAGGAGTTGTGAATTGTCGTTAATCGTTACGATTTGATTATTTGTATTGATTTAGTTATTCTAGTTGTAATTTATTAGTTTATCAACAAATAGTTTTAGTAAATTAGTTATAGTTTTTGCGTTCTATTATTTGTAAATAAATAAATATAATATATATATATATATATATATTATATATATATATATATATAATATTTATATATTTATATATTTTTTATATTTATTTATATATTTATATATATTATTATATATATATTATATATATTTATATATATTTATATATATATTATATATTTATATATATTTATATATATATTATATATTTATATATATTTATATATATATTATATATTTATATATATTTATATATATATTATATATTTATATATTTATAATATTTATTTTATTATAATTATTTATAATAATAAATATATATAATAAAATCCCTATACAATTTTCAGAATTTAGATATAATCGAGTCTACGTAATATTTGTAATAAATAGAATTCTTTTGTAGGAAATTCGAAAAGCTTGAAAGAGTATTCTGTCATGGGTAACTGAACGGATAACTAATGAAATTCCACGAAGCAGGCAGCAAACGTTGTTGTGTGAAAACTGTACGTGTGAAGGTTTGTTCAGCAATGGAAGGGACAGAGGTTGAAAATTTAGGGGGTTTGGGCGTATACCTGACCCATATCCCTACACAACGATCGACCCGATGTGGAGGCTCGCTCTGACGGATATCTAGTAACAGCTTTGAGTGTACTCCTAATACGAACAATTGTCACGTATTTAAACTTATTCGTATTTAAACTTTCCTATTGAATTTTTTGACTCAAGTTGTTATAAATAGCTGTCAGAAATATTTAATGCGATAGACCAGTTATATAATAAATGTATATAATCTAAAATAACTATTTCATCATGCCATCGTGTGTGTTTTATAATAGTAATCCTTGTGACACTGATTCCTACAAATAATTTTTAAAAGCTTTTGGTTCATTATCTTGTATAAACGCAAAACTTTATATAAGATAACTAATATTTGATTGATTTCATTTGTCATACCTTGTTAAAAATTTCTAAAATTACGCGACTAACTATAATAAAAAGGAAGTAACAGTTCACGTGTACGATATTTGATTCCATGATTAAATGAATTATGGACGAAAATTGCATCGAAAGAATTTCCCGATGCAATGGAGCCCTGTATACGTGACCAGTTTGATGGAAATTTATTGAACATTCATAGTATACCGGATAATTTCGTTGGAAATTTTGCTCCGCGGGTTACCAATTATTTCCACCCTTTACTTTATTCATGATTTATGGTTGCTGCACGTTATTACGCGTGAGACAAGATCTCATTAAGAAGAAACATTAAGGCAAGAAAGTTGATTAAAATTGCATAGATATCGCAATAGGCTTTAAATTGTGTGTAAAGGGATTGAGATAAAAGCGAAGAGATAAAATTTTAGAATCGATGATTATACAAATATCTTTTAAATGTATGTTGTTTAAACATTTCTCATAATCAGATTTTTCGAGAATTATAAGACAACTTACTTAACTTTCTTTTTTTTTTATTTATTTTATTCTGCGTTTTATAATTTGTTCAACGGGACATTTGGTAAATTACTTAACTTGATTCAAATAATTCTATCTTATCCTATCAAATCCAACCAATATCCTACCAATATCCAAACCAGCTGGTTGCTGGAACGAACAAAACCATAATAAAAAGATGACTCAAGAAGAAGCACCCCACAGATCTAACCATCCACATGCTATATTTACACTAAGCTAAACGATTTTACCAAATGTCCTACTGGACAAATTGTAAAATTTAAGCAAAAATAAATATTAAAAAAAAAGAATCCTACTCATGAATATGTGCGTAAGTACATAGAAGGTAGCTCCGAAATATCCAAGCGAATCGATCAATTTAATCAAATTAGTCGATTGGTCGTACCAAAAATACACAAGGTGATAAGGCAAGCATATCCTACTTTAGATAGAGGGTGTGAACACTGTGCGTCAATCGTTTACAAATTTGTCATTTGGCCGATTGACCGCCTCTTGTCCTTGACATTATTCCGTCTGGCTGATATCCACACGAATGAACAGTCAACCTGCCAAATAAAATAGAAACAACGAAGATCGTATTACATCTGCGTGCACGTCTGCGCGCAAATATCGTGTCAACGCATTCGTGAATAAAATGAAAGTTGCAATGTATGGCCATTGCAAGCTTCAGGAAAGGAGCACGAGTGAGAAATGTCAACCCACGCAAGATTCGTATTTTTCCTTTGTGCTTGCAGCCCTGTTCATAAGTATTAGAATAGCTTTTGAACCCACTTGCACAGTTGAGCTAATATTATTAGTGAAATTTGATAAATTGTCAGACATAAATTACCAGTATACTAATGAATGTTCTTGTATAAAAATGACAAATTTCATCAACTAATGTTTTGCAAATAAATTTTACAAGTTACAAATCATTCACGAATTATCCTATTCGACATAAAAATATGAAACTACCATCTGTAGCTTGTCGATTGATTTGTATTATTAGTTAGGAAATTATTCTGTAAGAAGATTCAGATAACAATTCCTAAATAATAGTTTTAATAATTTCCCGATAAGCTTCATATATAAATAGGATAAGATTAGCCTCAGTTTTGTTAGTGTCCTAACACTATTTTCTTCCCTATCTCTGTCCTTTCATGTCTTGCACTTTATGACATGCGTACATAATACCGATTCTAGCGAAGGTCTGTCAATAATGATTCAGGACTTGGGCGTGCCTCGCATATGAGAATCGGCCCGAAAATAAACAGGTCGCGCGCAATGCAGCACATAGATGCCTTGAAACCGTGTTCCGCTCTATACACGTGTAATGTCGCAAAAGGTGCGAGCGAGATAACGCGATACGAAGATCAGCGAATGCCATGAAAGAGAAAAAAGATAAGCAAATCTTGTATCTATGTCAGAAAGAGAAGAAACGCAATAGGAAAAAAGAAATGGAGCTTCCATTCCTCTCTGAACTCAACATTAGAATGCTTAAAATAATTGGCTCAGGGAAATTTATATGAATATATATGATGTGCATTATACGAAACTTTTTGAAACTTGCAATAAATATATCTGGAAATTTTGTAAAATGAAAGAAGACTGATCCATATCGAAGGTATTAATATACAATACTAGTAACTACAAGTATCTAATTTTGCAGGATCAATAAGTTAGTTACTAAAGTTAGTAGTTGCTGTTTGTCAATTTTTACATCTATTTTTAACGTTAATTCATAAAATTATATATTTATACATACTTTGTTTTTTAAATGAACTGGTACATAGGTCTAACAAATCATTTAAAAAGAAAAAGAAAGATCAATAAACACCTACGAGGAAGAGATAAAGAGACAGTACCCAAATGCAAAGATATATGATCTATATGTACATATATACTTAGCTTCTCTTACAAGGTTGCTTCTTTCCACAAGGACGTTTTCGCTAGTAGCATCCGATGGTAATGCATCGGGTGAAAAATGACTCGGCTGATACGTGCGTGCAAGGGTGCAGAGATCTTGTATGAAAGATTAATAGAACAGCTGTTTTAACGTATTACGGATGGCTATGTAGATTATTGTACTCGAAGAATATTTTGGAAGATGTTGGCGATAATCGGAAACGAATTTGTTTCGATTGATCTTTTCTCTTTATTAGATCTTAATCGTTATAAAGACAATAAATGCAATCTTAGTAACATGGAAAGAATTGACGATTGAATATTACTGTAATACGTTAATACTACCGAATATTAAAACTGTAAAGAATAGGAAAGTTAGTTTATCATTAAATTGTTTTTTTTATGTATTTGTAACAAAGTTGGAAGTGCACAGAATATGCATAATATAAGAAAATATATGCAATATCCAAAGTATGGTGCATTTTATAATAAATTAAAACAATTTTCTATCAAATTTCCATATTTTTAATTATATCCTTAAAAATATGAATTTGCATAAAAATTTGCAATCTATTATGTGTGTTTCCTGTAATCTTCAATTTGATAATAATACTTGTTTTAAACGCCATCTGTAATAGAATTATGTGTTAGAACTACATTGAGAACTTTTCACATACCAATGAATCTATTATCATCAGCTGGACGGAGTTTTAGACGAAACATGCACAGTTCGCGTTCCACCTACGTTTCAGTTGAAGTATTGTATAATACCGATGCAATCCTATCGCATCGCGAATAGCACGCATGACATGCAGCTACATGAGCATAAAACGAACAGTCACGGCTGGAACATAGATGACACTTTAATTCTACATACGTAAATGTAGTTGAATGTGACATTCGCAAATTAATTCGATTCGAATCCTCAAATCTATTTTCTCAGATATTATTTTCTAATCTTCCGGCACGATATTCTGTTTTGCAAAATACTTTATCGAAGAGATGAAGTGTCAATTGTATTAATCGATATAATCGTTCGATAATCGTAGGAACTATACAGACGATCGCGCCGCGGGATGGCGCGCTTCCTTGTAGTTCAAAATTCGTAAAAAGCATGTCGAGCTTGACCGCACTTAATTACGTAAGATCAGTGGGGGCAAAAGCGTGCAGGAAGGTTAATTCGCTTTGAATTAAAGCGAATCTTCTTTCGCTCCGTGGATCATCGACCGAAAGAAAGAAAAAGAGTGGGTGGTAATGATTCTGTTCAGCTGGCACATAACCTCAACCTCTCATATACAAATTTGCCTATTAACTCATAGTACAACAGTTTATAAACGAACGTCATTTGAAAATGACGAAACTATTAACTAATTTTTCGATCAACGATCACAAAGGAAATAGTATACATACCAGAAAGTCTCATATGAAATCATTACCGATTTGCGGCTGCTTATGGAGGTATTTGAACACTCTTATCATAAGAAATATTTTATGTATATATTGTATGCAAATATTTTATTCTATATATTTTATGTAATTATTTGATGCATATACCGATGTACATATACATATATTTGATGTATATTTGTTATATAAAACATTTTGAACTAACAGTACAATGAAATGTAAATATCATGATAATACCGGAAATATTCAATTTAAAAATGTACATAGAAGTAACAAGGTATTTACTGCAAACGCATATTAAATAAGAAATTAGTCTACAGTAATAGGAATTATAGTGTATCGCTATCATATTGTCATACCGCTTACAATAAATATCTTGCAATTTCTACATAGACTTTCATAGATTCATTACAAATTTTACCAATAAATATAATCATTACAATGCCAATGAAATTTTAAAATAACGTGTTCTACAAGTGTTCGAATACACCCGTGAGCCACTGTAAACACCGTATGGTATGAGGTGAGACGAAGAAAGGTTATTCAGAATGAAGAAGGACAGATATACGGTCGTCCTCGCGAGAATGCCATAGAATGAGAGAGTATGATAAATACACAGATGTAAGGAGGGGGACATAGTTACTGTATTATAATTATAGAGCAAGAGTGAGTGAAAGGGACTTTTCGTATCGGTCATCAAAAGTGGAGGGGCACACGCGATCGTGATGAGCCGGGGTGCCTTCGTATCACTTGTAAACTCGTATTCCTCGTAGTGAGTCGTAGTACATGTAGTACGAAAAGAAGCTTCACATCGTGACGTCAGCACAGTATTTCGGTACGAGCCGCGTGAATCGTTACGAAATTCGTGCTTCGCGATTTATTTTGTTCAAACGGAAGTGGAGACGTGTTCGAGTTGAGCTGCGGGTGTGCTTCACAACTGAACAAGATCAGTGTAGTGTATAGTCCCAGGATTCATCTGGCCATCCATAAGTGCGGCGCGTGCATCAGGTAGTCGCAACATCGACCGACACATTGTTGTCAAGATGGCGTCGAAAGGAAAGCTAGCGACCGAGGTCAGTGACGTTTTTTCTCTTTTTGCTCTTATACATCTTCAACACTGATTCGATGACGATGCAAGTGCAAGATATTCAGATAAGAAATGGTCGAATCTAGCGTGTTTCACGTAATCTTTCTACTTTATCGATTAGTTCATCGAACTTATGATCGACGGTAATTGTGTTCGCGCGCTTCGACGACAGGTCTCGCGTTCACGAGAACGTCACACTCTTTTGTAAACCACGCCCTTGAAGAGTCATTTTCATGGAATGTTTCTCATTCATCCTTCTCATTAGTATATTTTACGATGTTGTCTAGCGAACGTCGATATATCTGCATTCGTACAGACATTCAAAAGAACTAGGGTTTGATAAAAATGCGTTTTATTATTTAAGTTTTTATTAAACTGTATAATGTAAAATATGCAATTATATAATGTGTCAAAGCTGTTTTAAGATATTAGTTTACAATATTGTTTTATTGTAAAGTAATTTAATTATGAGCGGATTGAAATAAGTTTGCCGGTATAAAAACATTACAAGCGTGTAATTGCATCTGCAAATTATGATTTCTCGTTTACGGCAATAGAAACATGATCTAACCATGAAATCAAGCAATCCACGAGTTGACTTCTGTCTTCTTCCTCTCTCTTTCTCTCTCCTTGTCTCTCTTTGTCGCTCCATCTTGGGACATGATATACACGTGGCTTTGAGTATACAATACCTGTTGTTTTCTCGTTGAGGATACTGTTACCGCACATTAAGCGGTTGACTGATTCCAGATATTCATCTGCATAAATAATATCATGCGGAGTATATTTTCTATTATCGTATTGAATTACGATTTCTTACCGCGTGATATTCTATTATATATTTTATGTTTTATATATATATATATATATATATATATATATATATATATATTCATTTTGTAATCGATAGAATAAATTGAATTTATAAAACTACAGTTTGATTATAGGATTCTGTGGTATATTACAACGCTATTAAAACACCTTACGATAGTAAAAGTATGCTAAGGGCAGTATTTTTATTTAGACAGTTGCACCTTTTAGATAATCAAAATTTGGGATCTACGATATAGGATATCTGACTATGTTTTATTTCAGCTACAAATATTTAGAAAGTTGGAGCCTATGTCTATGTAAATATACTAGTTTCTCTGTCATTTAACAGTTTCTCTTTCGAAATAAATGTAACATATAGAGGATTAATCGGATAACAAACATCACAGTACATACTATGTTTTCCTGTTATAGTTTAAATTTATTGTTGATTTATTAAATGATTAAAGAATATATTGCAATCAATATAATTAAAACAAATATAAATTTGTCATAGTTGTCATATTATATTATAGAACGTAAGTAATATTGGTTACTTTTTTCTAATGTAAATGAACCTACCGCTCTATACTGAAAAGTATAACAGTAATTACAAAGAGAAACTTTTATGACATATTTAATTCTGTTCGCTATAGATTGTATTTCTTATCTTAAAAGTTTAGTTATAATTAGTTATTTAAAGTAAATAATCTCGTTTAATTAATCTAGTAATTCAACATTGATTTATACTTAACAATACTTAGGTTTTCTCCTTTATGACTAAAACAACTAATTACTTTTATTGTTCCTCCGTAACATAATGCACATTTCATAATAGTAAATTTGTTCGATATCGTTTAAAATTACTTACGTCACCGGTATATTTGGAAGTTGTATATTGATAAGTTTTTTTTTATGTATGTATGTATATGTCAAGGTCCGGATACTCGTAACGGTAGCCATCCCACCGGAAAATATGAAGTAACAGGGAATAAAATCCCCTAGAAAATGTCGTACAGCCTACTTTCTAATTCCTTTCTACTAAAAGCACGTGCTCAATGGCTATAAATGAAAATATCTCGTACCTTTAATTTACGAAGTCCAAATCAAATTTTAATTAATTTTAAAGTCAAAATTTATGTTGTCATAGTTATTATTTTGCGTTAATGACACGATATAATCGTTTGTATTTGAAATGTACGTAAAATCAAGGATATAAATTTGAATAACAGTTTCCTAATATGGTATGTTTTTGGACTTGAATATAGTTTGTTCGACGTTGTTTTCTTTTTGGCAAGTTGCCACTTGTCGGAAAAGCAGCTTTATTTTTATGCAGCAAGATATTCGACCTCGATTTCAGGGATCTGTATTATAAAAATCGTTTATATAGAAAAGCCTAGAATATAGAGTAGATCTCTTTTGGAAAAACAATAACTATGTAGATTAACTGTACTAGTTATTTTGTTCTGCAACCTCGACCTAAAATCGACGATACAAAATGCGATTGAGATTATTTCATTCATTCATTAAAAGGTACGATGATTATCGTGGATGTTTTTGTCAAAGGTCGTTGATCTCAATCAGCGCTGACTGTTTTCTGTATCGGTCGACAAGATCGCGTGTGACTATTTTCATCTTCTTACTTACTTATTTCATTGTTTTTTTACTCGTAGAACATAGATTATATTTCATATTAGGATAAAAATATTACTAAATACTCAAGAACCAAATACCTATCCCGTGTCATAATTTAATTTCTAATATGCTATGATAGTTCATATTGTTAATAGTAAGAGAGAACTTGGTTCTATGAATTATCGAACATAAAATATGTAAAATATTTGAATATAAATGACTAGTAATTAAATATTCTGTATATCGATCTTTGAAGTGAAAAGTAGTGCGAAGTTCAAAATACGGCCCTGACTGGGGCAAGTGTTTTATGAACTGGCCACGAGATGGCAGGAGGTGGACATTGAGAGAGCAATGCAGTAATTTGTGATACACACGTCAGTCTGGCGTTTCTCTCTCTTATCCTTTTTTTTCTCTCGTTCCTCGAACGCCCCTCTTTGTCGTTCTCGTCTCACCTTCGACGCTAATTTGAACGATACGGTTCGCGTTTATTATCGCTAAATTAGCCATTATGTCGTTATTTTAACGAGTCGATGTGTGTCAGGGGGCCGTGCACACGCTTCCAGTGTGTCCACTGTATTTCCTCGTTCAATTTCTCTTCTGCTTGTTCAACATCGCCGTCATGACATGATCCATCTTTGAAAGATATTTCCAGTAATTGTTCTTATTTACATCGTTTCATAATTTATTATATCTTATCTTGCGAGAATTTGTCGGGTAGCAATTATTCTTCATGGTCAAGAACACGATTGACGTTTATTTGCAGGTTATTGCAACCATTGGCTCGGTACAATCGATGATCAGATGTCGCTGACGTCCTTAAGTGAAGTTCGTTGACTATATTTATTTCAATTATCGTTGTATTGTCATTATAACTTCGGTAGTATCATACATTACGCCACAAAAATCTATTCCTTGTCTGTCGTCGTCTCAAGAAGTACATTGACAGAAACCAGATTGATCTTGATATCTCGGGTTTAAGTTACTACGAAAGTTACATTGTCGCATAGTTTGTTCCTAAATGAAATGTAAATTTTCCACTGTACAGTATAAATATATTTGGCTTTCACGATACACACGACAGATAAGTGACGCGTCTCACTAATCCCGGAAATTATTCTAATAAAATTTTCTGTTAGCGTTTACTCGTTGCAGTTGCACTTTAGACTCTTCGAAATTTCCTCCATAACAAAGATCAAAGATATCATATTTAATAACTAATATAATTTTGTATCATGATTTCTATTTTTGGTGGGATATTAGCAGCGCGTTAATCGAGAGATCGCGCAATATTTGCGTGCTTGTGACAATTTATTCAAGGACGTATTTTAAGACACAATACATACGAAGTTACTTTTTGGAATGTCACATTCATTATACAATATTACATAATTTATTACGTATTATATATTCAATATATATTTATTAATATCCATTAAAAATCGTTCATAATTCAATAGAAATTCTACCAACGCGTTCTAATTGTTACTAGTTCAATGGTACTTCGATCACACATTCACACAGTTGCGGTTCTAATCGATTCTCACTACCTTTAACAACATAATCTCTTATACACACATTGTACATTTACAATTTCAACTATTTCAACCTATGTATTTACAAAAATCTTTACGAAACTTACATGAATGTATTTATCAAACCCATTAATTCACATTAATCTTTCGTTGTAAATTATTTTATAAAAATCTTAGACCCATTTTCATGGCATCCAACTACGATCATACCAATTTACATTGCGTGCCATAACTATAAAACCATTCATGCACAAATACATACATGTACAATTACGTACAAGTAAATATGTACAATTTTGATATGTTAATGTGACAAGGGACAAAGCGTATTCTGCTTGGAATCGTATCGAACGGTAATTTTAAGGGAAACGATCCACCGGAAACAAAATTATTTTTGTTTCGTGAGAACCAGCGTAACGGAATACATCGACGCTTGAAAATTGCTTTGAAGATACAATTCAACGAAATTGTAACAATAATATTTACGAGCTTGACTGTTCGATCCTAGCGCGTCGTATCTTTCTTTGTTTAATCGAAAAATTTACCGTAGACAAATCTCGCTTCTGTCGACGTCGGCCAAAAGCATTCTAAGGATAATCCAAACGAGTCGACGTTACATTACACGAAAGAAGCAACTGACTCTCGTCGTCGTAGTTCCACTAGCTGCCACGCCTTTCAGATATAGAGATACGAGCTCGGTGTCTGTTTCCACAAGGGAACCAGGGCCGTCAGTTTCGAAAGCAAACGCGTCTCAGCGGATTGTGGTTGGTTTTATCAGTGGTCGTGAATCCTCGCGAGGATCCGAGGATACGATTTTGCGAAGGATATCCGATTCGAGGTCAGACCCGTGACAGTGAAGCGGCCAGATTCGTCTCGCGAGATCTGGCTCGATCCAGCTGTTTTAATGGTGAACTTCCGCGAGATGACGACGCGAACATCGGAGGGGTCATCCCACGCGGCACGGGACCATAATTCCTGGGAAGGAAACCGCCCTGTATATTGGCCCTTTTAAACTTCTTTACCGACTAATTCGCTGTCGCATCCGCGCGCGTTCCACGCTGCTGCCTTGATTATTTAAATGCCAGCCACGCTCTGTTTTTTCCTCTTACGCTGACAATGCGGCTCCCATCGTGTTTACGATGGTTCGTTGATTTGACGTTCGTTGCTTATAAAATAGCGCCTGCTCGAGGAGAAACGAAGGAATATCTTTACATTTTATGGTTGATCAGTTAACAACTCGTTTGAGCGCTCATTAAAATAATTAATTGTTGCTGATCGACGTTCTTTTTTTGATGGTACTGGCCGAAGCGATAAGTATTTACGGATCGAGCGTACTGGCGACATTCGATTTGGAAAATAAATTTCAAATATCGCTGTGACGACATCCGACCATACAGGAAATCGCACATGCATCTGAAAAGTGGCACAGTCCTAATCTGTAGCAGCGCACGTGAAGAACGAAAGTATCGAGCGATACGTTAGAATTCTATTTACCAGATGCAACGTTAAAAAAAAAAAAAAAAAAAAAAAGAATTCAGAACGACGAAGGACAGAATAAGCGATGGAGTTGTTAAAGGATATTAAATGAAATTTGATGTGAATTTTAAGTCGGTCCTTAATGGGTTACATCTCCTACCCCTTTGTCGCGATCAAATTAATTTCGAAGCTAATTTAGCTAATGTAATATTCACCGAGCGACTTCCTGTGTCTCGGGTTACTTGTTTCTTCAAATTCCCTGTAATAACTCGATTTCTCAATTACCTACGGCCGACGTAAACGCGTTAGTAATCGGGCGGATCGTGAAGCAGATAGAAATTTTACACGTCGAGCACCGTGTATCTTGACTATTCCAATTGGGAATTTTACGATACCGCGAGCTCGTAGCATCGACGAGACAACTTTTAAAGAACAAACAATCAAGACGTAATTATAATATACGAGCGAACAAAGTGAAATAAAGTCGCATTTACATTGGGCGGTTTCTCTTAACGAGGTTCGAGGAAAACTCGCACGAGCCAACATTTTCGTTTCCATTTGCTGCTGTATCTGGCTTTCGCCGATATCGCATTATTATACTTTGCGCGGCCGTGTACGCGCGTATTGTTGCTTTCACGCCGCTTGTACATTCCAGTCGATACCTTGTTCCGGAGATAGCAGCTTATCCACCGATAAAATTACGTAACGCCGACACGCGGCAATGTGTACACGACGTACACGCGCGCGTTAATAGGTTTAACGTTAATTAAGAGCCGCTCGAAAATTGTTGCCGACCTCCGTTGCACCGGAGCGCGCTGGCTTAACTTGGAAAAATTTCATCGAGGTGCAACGATTCCTGCTATTTCCTCGCTCTTTACGCGCTTTGATAGATGCATCTGTTTTTGTCTTCTTTCGTTTTTCTTTGAATTTCAGCCAAAATTGATTTCCAAGGATGGCAATAAGGGATTTATTCCCGACCGATTTTCGTCAGTTTACACAGCGCGTTTGGAATTTATGGAATATTCGATATCAATAATCGTATCTTGATTCTTCTATTTTTCTATCTCGTAGCGCAGCGAACCGTAGCACGCGTGCTAACATGTAACGTTTCCACGAGGAATCACGGGTGGTTAGGTCGAGGCCAATTTGGAATTAATGGAATATTTCGAATTAATCGTATTCTGGACTTTTCTATTTCGAACGAGCTAGGTTAGCGTAGTATGCATAGAAATTACACGGGAACTTTGTAAATGGGATTACGACGAGATGACGCAGATTCTCGCTCGAGGTGACCAACTACATGTTCGATTCCTCAGTTTCAATGGCCCGTCTATTACAGCCTTATTACGATAAAGTTCGATCCAGTTTCACCTAACCGACTATGGAATTATTCGTTAGAAATAGAAATACATATAACGGGCGAGTTTGCTAAATTTAGTGGACTATCTTCATTGGACGCGCCGCTGCTAATTTCACATTACTGTCTGACCTTTCGTATCAAACATAGGACTCGGCTTCTTCCACGATGAAACTACCGCGTATCTCGTCTCGAGGGAATTACTCTGCTCCGGTGTTAGGATGGGGGTGGAAAAAATAGTTAGCAATTGTGATAAGCTTGCGGGGTTAATTGTGGCCGGTTTGCTTAATTTTCCGAGGAAGAGGATTCTGGGATTTATACAGAACGTGACGAATATGCGAAATAAAATTTTCCCATATTTGATACGTGTACCTCGTTTCTGAAGAGATCTAATTGTTCAAAAAATCTTCGAAACTTTATGGCATAGATAGACGAGAGTTTATCATTTACTAAATCGTTATTGATTATGCGCGAAGGATAGGTGAAAAGATTCGAATAATATCTTTTCATTCGACGTGTCGGTTTCGAGGAAATCGAGTTGGACAATTCGCGGAACACGCCTGAATTTTGTCAGTTCTCAATTGGATATCATTTTTCAATGGTTGTTCTACACGCGAGAACGTGTCGGAAATGTGGACTGAAGGTTTTTCATCCGAAGCCTCTTTCTTCTTTTTCTTTTTCTCTCTCGGAAAAAAAAAATGAAAAGTTGAAAGTTGAAAGTAAGTCGCGAGAACGTGTCGCAGAATTCTTCGTATGGGGATTCTTGCTACCGGAATATGTAATTTGAATATTCATCCGGCGCAGCGAACGTGCTCGCCTAGAACTCGTTACTTTCACAATTCCAGCACTAGCAACATGACACAAAGGATTAATCCTTGCCCCTCTATGTTAACGGGAAAATACACGACGGTTTTCTACGTAGGTCGCTTTGAAATTATTTACCGACTAATTCGAAATTTACGCGATTTCCGTGTTCTCGAATTAATTGGAGGACGATGAAAACGACAAACTCTGTTACGCGCGGTGTAACGTAATAGCGTAAGAAGCAGAGGAACAAGAGTCATTCGCCTGCTTCGCGTGCATTCTACATAGAAAGCTACATCAGCGTGATTGCATCGTTACGTAAACGAAAACTGCTTTCTTACTTCTTTAATCTACTTTTTGCTTTCTTTAACCTGTTTCAAAAATACAAAATGCGACCGAATAACGTATAAACGAGCTGCCATGAGGCGATTCTTTAAGGGAAAATAAAAGCAAAAATATGAAATAAAATGTTTTCGAGAAAACAACTGACTTCGGAAATTTGTCACATGTATTGGAATTTAACAATTAGACACGAGTAAATAAAAGACGAGAAATTAAAAGCAGGTTATTCTACGCGCGAAGATAATTAAAAAATTGGAACGGAGTCATCCCGTTTAAAGTTTCATTTTCAAGAAAATGAAGTCTGTCGTGAGTTTAGTTAATAATCGGCCTGGCACACGCGTATGACAAATTTCCAAATATAATTTTTTCCTCGTAGACGAAGCGTCTTGCGAAAACATTTTATTCTGCGTTTTCTTTTCATATACATAGATACGCTTTCTTTCAATTTATTTTCACACGTGGAATAATATCCTACAGATTACGTTCTTCTATTTACTTTGGAATTAGCCACATTCGAGTATGTTTGACAAATTTGCAAACTCAATTTTCTCGGAAACTAAACCGCGGATGAAAAAATTTATTCTATATACCCTTCTGTTCTCTGCACCCTGCGTATTTGTTGTTTCAAACGAAGATAAATTTTCTTATGAAACATACATTTTCCACTTTTTTTTTTTAATAAGATACTACAGTTTATTTTTATTCTGTGCGTTGTGTGCCATTGCGAATTTGATATATTTTAACCGCAGTAGATTGAAATATACTATACCGGAACATTTAATTTCTACAAAATATCATACCGCATATATCTACACGCATATGATATTTTTTTAGATGTTTTATCGTACTTTGTCCTGGCAGTGTTATCCAAACCATTCGTATCGCTGGCTATTTTTTTTAGCCCATGAAATTTATTTTATTTTAGTCATTATATTATATATTATTATATATCACACGTTACTGTAGCTAACACAGAAACGTAACCGTATTAAAGTCAGCAAGTGTTAACAATTCTCAGCCAAAGATAACTCGCTCATAGCTACCTCTATGAAAATATTTCGCGTCACAGTTTGGCTATGCAAAGTTGAAATATTGGCTACTTTTAACTCATCCCGTATAAAACGTAATTATTCTCGATAAATACACCTTAGTTTGACAATATGACTTTTATTTCGTTTCGTTCTGTGCGTAAAACGCGAACGACTCTCTGTTGGTCGCCGAATGAAAATTCTTTTATCGCCAGCCAGGCGAATTTCATGACCGAGTTGTTCCTTTCTTCCGTAGCTATGCGAGATTTTATGGTAAGCGCGTGCTTTTTCTCTTATCGCGCGAGAACGAGTCTACCTATAGATATACCTCGATAGAGATATTCCAAACCGGGGAGACTAATTTTTCCAAGAGATAATTATATTCTCGACGAGCCGATCATTTCGCAAGGAAGTCTGGCGAGGGTGCTGTTACAAGCCAGGGGAATGGTAATTACGTAAACTTCCGTTTTCCCGATCGGTTCGAAGGAACGATGGGAATTTTAACGAAATAACAACTGTGTTCGATCGAGTCGTAAAGGTGAAATTATTCGGTTCGGCAGGAAGAAATAAAATCGTGACGTTGGTAGGAACTAGAAATGCATTTATAGAAAATTTAAAGCTGGAAACATTCGCAGAATGCGTATGACGCGAAAAAAGTACGTAGAACGAGCTAAAGCACGCTTTACGATATTATAGTTGGCAGGTGAAAGAGATCTCTATCTATGTTTCATTCTCTTAATCGCACCGATACAAATATAAATTCGCATAAATATCCATAATCTAGCAGTCTCCTTCGTTTCTACAGATTTCCCGCTACGAACATTTTCTCAGATAACAGAATTCTACCTTAACATCTCTCCATTTCTGTGGATATAAATTTTCAAGTTAGTCTAAAATTTCATCCATATAATCGCAATCTCTTTTTTCCTCGTCGTAGTAGCAATGAAAATTCGACGCAACTCGCGTAATGCGCTTGATATATGTTTATGAAAGTTTTGTGCATGATGCTTTCGCGAGTCACTGTATATGTACCGTGAGCATGTAAGCAGTGTTACACGCGTGTCCATCGATGCGTGTCGCTACCCTTTGCCTGCTAATTATGCACCAGCCGCCTCGTCAACGGTGCACGACCAGCAGGTTGCTTGCTACTTTTGACCGACACACGCGCGT
Organism: Bombus waltoni; assembly: GCA_014737395.1. Classification (NCBI taxonomy): domain Eukaryota; kingdom Metazoa; phylum Arthropoda; class Insecta; order Hymenoptera; family Apidae; genus Bombus; species Bombus waltoni. Next base: position 1,327,405 of record JACXII010000013.1, read on the forward strand.
CATCGTCGTCGAGCACCACGAGGTTCGCTCTGCTTACCATAGCCTCACGTGCTCGTTGTCGTCGTCATCGAGTGTCGTCATTCGTAGAGGTTGAAGACAGCCTGACATTTTCGAGTTTCCACGCGTTGGTAATTCTTGCTCGTCGCAAGAATATCACGAGCCTGACCTATATTATCGTATCATGGCTGCTAGAGCGTAGGTCACGTGCTCGCGCCGCCCTGGCCATTCTGGTACATCGATACTTTCCTGCTTTTATACTCCTGCAGTTTTTCGACACGTTGGAATTTCCGGGTCGGCGCGCATCACGCTTTAAAGTCTGCAATTTTCATCTAAAATCGTTTCATTCTTACGTTATCAAGGCGTTTAAGTCGTTTCAATATCAGCGATATTAAACGACGAGAGGGCGAGTAACGCGAGCTTACGGTTCTTCGCTCATCAAGCAATTCTTCTTGAAATTTACAATTCTATTTTCCTTTTTATCGCATTGGCTCGACTGTCTTCAACCTCATCGGAAATCCTTAATTTCCCGCAAATCTTTCGGGAACATTTGCATTCTTATCCGAACTTTGAAATTTCTCAAATTAACCCAACCAAGCTTTATCAGACGAAAAGCGATCCATTTTTCGTTTCTTCATCCACCCATGAAATTTTCCGTCGACCCTGTGATTCGCAATTGCCCATTGGCGCGTTGGTTTACGCCCCTCTAACCATCGCCGAATTCTTAACCTTCCACAAATCTTGCCAATCGAATTTCTTCGGAACGTTTAATTTCCCATTCGCTCGCCTCGAATCTCTTCGTTCTTCCTTTCATTTCGTATCGTTTCAAACCTTTGAACCGTGTCCGGAATTTCCTGTCACCTCCCGAGCATTTCAATTCTCGCTCGAGCCACCAAATTTCTCAAATTAATCGAACAGAGAACATGATCTTGCGCTCGATTCGCATTCGATATAACGCGAGAAATTTTTCCCCATCCATTTACCAATTTTCCCGAAGTAGCGCCATTTAACGTGGCACTTTCAACGAGTGTCATCTTTACACTTGTATAAAGTATAGCTTTCTCGGTCCAAACAGAGCACGTGCGACCATAGAAGGGCTAGGCACGTAGCAGAGACTCTCCACGTGAGATTTTGCACGATGTATGTGGTACTGTGCCAGGATCGAGAGGGTACACGAGTAGCTCGTGATAGAGACGAGGAAACGTTGGCTGTGGTCGATGGAAAGGGTGGATCCACGTGCTGCTACATGGTAGGCCACGACATTAAAGCGGAACCGTGTTTACGGATGAGCAACTCGTGCGGTTCGAGGATCGATCATTACGAATTCATCGTAGTGAACGCGAAGGATAATCGAGTAAACATATCGATCGATATCCCGTTTAATTTTGTTGACGCAAGAAGTTGCTGTTGTTTGCCGATGTTTTCCTGACCAATTGCAGGGCTCCTATAAGCTAGAAGAATTCTTCGTTGGTCACGGAATTTTGAAATCTTTGAGAAGCTTGTTGGTACGATAATAAAGATCATAATGCTTTTTCTTTCTTTTCTTTTTCTATATTCTATAGTTTGAGTTTGATTCATCTTTCAAGAATGAAAGGATGCATTGGATTTATAGTTGTCGCCTTAACGTGTACGATTGATATAGAAAAATTGTTTTCCTAGTCCTAGCCTTTCAATCGGTCGGTCTAATGTTTCGTGTTACTTTTGATAATTACGTCGGATCTATTAGAGGTAATGATTCTCCGGTGTGTTCTTTTGAACGACGAGCGTCATAAAGCGGCACCTACTAATTACGAGTTGGCAGGAATTAACGTTCATTTGCGTTGCAATTTTTTTTCGCGAGTTCCATCCTTTGCCAATCGACGTCTTTCGCTTTATTTGTTTCTCATATTAATACTACGTAGAAAATTATATTTCGAACGAAAACTTACATCTGACTATGCAAGGCGTCTTCTTAAGACGTCAGCACGGTAGTAATAATTTGGTAGCATAACAGGTCAGGGAATACATTCAGGCGAGAGGTATAATGCTTGGGTAAGAGCTTTTGAGAATTGTAGATGTAATAACAATAAAAGAATCGTCACAATACAATCGTGCTTGGTTCAGGGAGGTATGGTAAAAAAGATTGGCACGAGAGTGGCACGTGGAGATAAGAATTCTGAAAGAAATATTGGCCGGCTCGAAAGGTTTGCATCGTAAGCAAGACTGTTGTAGCTTGTGCTGCGCCAAATTTCCGGATGTTACTTTGATATATATAGGCAAGCAACGCCAGTCGGGTAATCTCAATTTCTTGGGTTACTTCGGGTCCTTTGAACTATTAAGGATCCTTAGATTCCATCTAAATCTTCTGACCACCCGATACTCCCGGGTTTCATCGTATCCTTTGAAATCTCTTCCGTAGACTCCCTCAAACGCTTTGATTTCTTCAAATTCTTCGGCAAAGTTCTCAAGAAAATCTGAATTCTCCCGAGTACTTCAAATTATTCAGAGTCGTTTTATTCTTCAACAAGATTCAGGTTTCTCTGCATCTTCTGGCTTTATCGATCCTTCGAACCATTAGCAAATTTTTAGAAATCTTTCGAAAATATTTGGACTCTCACTTGGATATTGGAATTGTTCAATTTAATTCGATTGGATATCGTGACTTTGAGCTTGTTCGTGCGAAACAGAGTTGAACGTTGTTCGAATTGTTTCGAATATTTATCTCGGATCATTGCCGGAATAGATACGTATCAGTCGAATATTTTATTCGTGGAATAATTACTCGCTGCCCGTAACAAATTATTTTCTATATTTTTTCGAGCAATGATCGCGGACTTATTCTTACTATTAATTTACCAGACGAATAACCTACCAAGAAACAATAAACTTTCTAATCTGACATTTGGAATGGGCTACAAAAGCCAGTAATACGAAGCAACAACTGGACAACGTCCAGCTTGAAAATACGTCTCGCGTTCAGTACCGTGTCCATCCTCCGTGTAACACATAGATATCTATACATCGTTTTATCCGAATAAAACCTTACGAGACTATAAGTTATTCGATTAAATTTTTATCCAGATAAATTCTCACGCGAATAACTTCTTCTAATTCTTATTCGGACAGATATTCGTTCGTTCGTATATTTATTCACCAATGGCGAATAAGATCCGCTTCTTTATCGTTATCAATTACCTATTGTTCGAATAACATTTTCCCCAACACGTTCATACGTGATCCTGTCATTCTGCATGAATACGTGGAACGAAGTAAATACGTATCGACGATCGTGGCTATTGTAACATTGTCATAATCGGAGATAGATTGGTAAATACAAACGCGCGTTATAAACGCGTTCTCATTATCATCCATATTAAATATCGTATTGTTTCCACGTCAACAATAATTAATTACCTGCATCGTAATTCAACCAGTTCACCCCACCTATTCTCTGACCGTTCATATACGTTACTTACGTAACTCCAACGTATACGATTCGTCAATTTTTCTTCTCCAAAAATATCGATCGACCGATAGTCTGACATTTCTGACGCACGCTACGATGAACTTTTATTTTCTCGTTTATTTGAGTTTGATATCCGGTTTCCCTTGGAAATCTCGCTACAATGTATTGTTGATTGCGGCAACACGAGAAAAAACGATCGTACCAAAATCGAGGGCGATTTTATTGTTCGCTAGGCACGGGGAAATATAACGATACCTATTGTTCTTTCAACGACGCCTTGGACGGTTCACAATGCCGCCCGTGAATAGTAATAAATCGATGCTATTGGACGCTGTTTTCGTTCGTGATCTTTAGCGAATTATTTTTAATCCGCGGCTCGCTCGGACAGTTCCATGCCTGTTAACGTTTCGTTTGATTAGTTACGGGGCATTTAGTTAATTAACGGTTTCAGACACGTAGGAGAAGGAACGGTTTAATGCGATCGACAAATAAGGAAGAGATTGTCCTTTGAGTCTCGCGTTTCATATTCTTTATGATTGAAAAGAGTACACGTTTAATACTCGTCTAAAGATTCTTACGTTTATAAGGTATAAATTGGCGATGCTCGGTTCAGTTATTTCGAGATATTAAGATTGAAATATCGAGAAGGAAAAGCATCGAAGCGTAGATACGGAGGAACGAGAAATTGTTGTAGAATTTCTTTGTACGTAAAACCTGCTATATATAAAATGGCAATTTTGCAGATTCAGCAATTAGTCTGTTGGAATATGCCCATTTGTGCTTTTGACTGTTCACGCGCGTTCTAATTTTCATAAACTGCCCAGAGAGCTGGAAAGTTATAGAGTTGAATAAAGATCTTAAAAGATCTTTTGAAATACTTTAAACTTTGTAAATTTATATTCTTCGCAATCGCCCAAGGATTTTTAATGTTCACTGCCTTACCAACAGACAATGAACATTTATGCTGCTTCATATTTTTGTATTTATTTTGTCTAGCGGAACAAATAAAACCTAAATGGAGATTTTTTTCCGGATATTTTTGCATACTACATTTTTATATTTCTCACAAATGCGGTGGCAGACGGAGAACCGAAGGGAGATAGAACACCAAACAAAATATATATCAAATAAAATGCAAAAAAAAAAAGGGAGATACAGAAGTAGATACAAACTCCGTGCTAAATAAGTAATAGAATAAAAAAAGAATTAATTTCTCATAAGTGAACGAACATCAGCAGTTTACTTATCGATAGGCCGTGGATGTTTATGCATTTATGGGAAATTTAAAGGCGAAAGGACGCAGAAAACGCGCGTTATACGAACAAGTATATAAAATATCCAAAGCGAAGAACGCGTTATAACGTTTAGTAGATGAAACAAATTTCTAGTTAGGTTTCATCTGCTTTATCGTTTTGATGAAAATATGAGTTTGCATGAACATCCATTCTCTGCAACAACGACGTATCTCAAGAACCACGATTTTAGGGAAAACGAGTCTGGACGTTCTGAATTGTTATAGTTTCGCGATGATGCAATAGCGATGCGACTGCTTGCGCGTGGTGAATTTTTAAAGTTCCCTTGTAAGATTCTACCGGTAGAGAGTACACGGAACGATCGTTTTTGCTCTACCAATAAATAACTGGAAAATTAGAAATTTTGAATTATGTCATGGTCGCAGCAGACGAGCAATCTCCATATACGTCTCTTCCTTCGCACTGCGCACAGTGTGCTGATCTAGCTTGCGAGAATTCGCTCGCACGATATCCAATAATACTGACACAAGGGTATAATAACGATGATAATGGTGGTATAATATGCGACGAATTAATTAGACATGCATCCATAATGAAGTGCATATCACGCGATGGGCGTAGTCCTCTGAAATATTCTACGCTAGGCTGACTGATTCTCCTCGCGAAGACTGAGCTAAATATCGAAGCCGCGTGGTTTCACAACTGGCGTATTTACAGATGCGTACGTGTCCTGAATAGATTCGTATGCAGCTGTCGGTCGATCGAACGGAAAAGGCGTCGAAGCGTAGAAACGTTACCGTGAGATGCTTCTTTTTTTTGTATTCATATCTTGTACCATTCTTTACACAGTAAATAAATACCTATACGTAATTCTGTATAACGTATATACATTCTGATATATACATGTACGTATAATATTCCGAAGGAACTCGTCGGCTGAAATAGAGAAGCTTGACCGATAGTTATCGTCGTATACGATGAAGTTTGATCGCGTTATCTGCTGCCAGCTTCTTTCTTACTTTCTTGGGGCGAAAGATCTCGTAAACAGAATAGTGATCTTCCTAGATCTCGTTTTTGCCAATTGTATTGGCAAAAGTATGAATTTGCACAGATAAGCGCAGTCTTGCAACGTTACGCATACGACGATTTCTTAAAATGAAAATGTAGAATCTAGAGAATTTCTTCTAGAATCTACAAATGTAGAATCTAGAATTTCTTGTAACATTTACAGTATTAAAAAATAGAAATTATACACGGAGCAACGTTGGTTCTTAACGGGATAAAATTCGATGTAAATTCGTATTTAAGATACGAAATTAACCCCCAAAAATAATCTTTTATTCGCATCTTTACTGTACTATACTTTTCACTGTAAAATACCTACACGTATTTCTATATATTGTAACATATTGTTATATGTGTTATATATATACACGTATAATATTCTGAAGCAATTCGTTGGTTGAAATAGAGAAGATTTCTCGGTAGTTATCGTCGTATACGATGAAGTTAGATTGCGTTATTTCCTGCTAGCTTCTTCCTTACTTCCGAGGTGAAAGACGACTCGGGGATGAAGCGCTTACGGATACTAATGCATACAGATTTCCTTATTCACATCCACGTGTGCAATTCGAGGAAATGTTCTCGTGTTTTTGTAACGTTTTACGTGAAATAGAGAAATATTCGATGCAGGTGCTTACATGGATCTCGAAGAAGAAGAAGGTTCCATTCTATTATGAATGATAGTATTTTGTAATTCCCTCCTTCATTTTCTTCAGAGACGAGAGAAACGGAAAAAGGAGATCTTAGAGATAAACGTGTTGCAAACTGTTCGATTAAGGAGATTGGGACGTTTCCAAAATTTTACTTTGGTATCGCGATTGGCAATTATGGTAATTGTGAATGAATTGTTTATATATTAAATTAACGTGTTAGAGAGCAAATAACAGATGTACAGAATGCACGTAATATACAGAAACATATAAAACATCCAAACTATAGGACTCGTTGTAATATTTCATTATCTACCTAGATCTCGTTTTTCGTCTATATTTGTATAAATATATAATGTTTATGAATTTGTATAAATAATCATAGTCTAATCGTAACGTTATAAACGCTTCAATTTCTTAAAATTTCATAGAATTGTAGAACCTACGCGGATTTTCTTTCTACGGTCGCGATATTAGAGAATGGTATTTAATGATAGAAATTGATCGAGAAAAATCACAGATGACGCAACGTTGACTCGTAAAGCGTTAAAATTCACCCTAATCATCCTTGATTAAAATACAAAATTAGGCCTTAAAGTGGTTCAATCTACGAAGAAGTTATTCGCGACTTGTTCATTCACACTGAGATATCGAGAAAGGTAGAAAAATGTACGGATTGATCGAGACGATTGAAATTCGGAATAAAATTAAATATTCGTTGGGGACTTGAAGTTAGCCACGTGCTTCGGAATTCGTTGCTTCCGAGAGGTTGGAAAGCTGCAAGCGCAGTCGCGGTTGGCTGGGTTGGACGCAGTTTGTTAAAAAACTTGGAGCATAGTTAGCCGAAGAAGGAATATTCGTGGAAAATTCTCCGCTGGTAATTTGTTTTTTCCTACTTGTTCCTTGATAATATCGTCGAAGTTATTAAAGCCGAATCGCGGCCTCAGCGAAGGAAAATCGAGCTGGACGTGGATCGAACTCTTTTCGAAGCTGATTCCTCGGCTGAGCCTTTCACAAATTGCTAAGTCGGTTTCACCCAGCGAGATATACAGCGTGCAACGAAACGCGCGTCGTGAATATCGTACACCTACAAAAGGACGACAAGGATTCATATAAGCATATGTTATGTCTGTCTTCTGTTTATGGGACAAAACGAATTTTCTGTTCCGACTTCGTGTCATCAGTCTGAATTCTGTCGTCATTTATAGAAGACGCTCGAAACGATCATGTTGCATTTCAAGTCAAGCCTGTAGACGTCCTGTCATGGATCTAAATGGAAATGAATTTGTTGGAAACGTTGCCCTGTTCTGAACTTTTTTCTAGGTGTACAATCAGGTCCCATATATTTTGTCGTTGTCAGGCTGTCTACCTTGATGTTTGTACACGTATGTAAAGAAAATGAAAGAAAAATAATGCAAACTGGACCCAACATAGTAATTCAAATAATATTACTAGTGTAGATTTTATTTATTTATTTTTCTATCTGTTTATTGTAATCCTTGCCTTTTGGCTTAGGATCAGGTTAATAAATTTAGATTTATATCAAACCTTGATACCAAAACTTTGGAGTTATTCGAAGATTTGTCTCAACCGTTCTAAGAAACAGATTAACCTAATAATTGTGCCATTTTCGACGATAACGATTCTGAGAAAATAACAATTCCATATACTGACCATTAGTTTTCTTGTGTTTTTATTATAGGACACTTTTAATCTTTTTACCGACGCACCAGTTGTACGAACATCGTTACCGATAGTTGTTAAATAATTGCAGCAAGAGATTCGAAAGTGTCGAAGCTTAATTAGATTAAGTAGGAGGATTTGTGATACCAATAGTTTTCACTTATTCACTTTATTTTAATATTGAGAGAAGCCACAGCCGAGCTCTGTATCCTTATGGGAAAGGTCCGAACTTCATGACCTATTTTCATCCAAAGTCCAAGCCACTGATGCAGTTGCAATGAAATTTTGAACGAGTACTCTGTTAGAAATACTAAATAAATGGAATATTCTTTCTTTACAAATACTTCAGAAAAATGCGTAACGACGTTATTCAGAAACAGACGAACGGTCATTTTTTCCTTTTGACATAGGAATTACTTTTTAAATTCGTCTATTTAAGATAATGTTCGACAATCTATTAGGGATTATCTATCACTAGAAGTAAAAAGTTTCACAATAATTTGTTCGCTTGAACGTTGACAAAATATTTCGAGATATGTAAATACGCGATAATAGTTTATCAATGATCAGTTGTAATCAGTTCGTTCGTCGATAAAATCTAATTTTCCCGATAAATAGAAAAAATTGTGTTTTCAGAATAAAAAAGAAGAAGGTGATTTTCTTAAGTCGTCATCGTGTCCCATTAAAATATACAAATTTTAATTAAATTCATTCCTGTATTTCCAGCATAAGGAAAATTTACGTTCGTAAAGCCTCTACATTTTCCAACTGTAGTTATTCGATTGTTTAAAATCGGCAAAGATAAAACGTTTTCATCTCAACTCGTCGAAAAGTAGAAGACTGGAAATAAAAAGCGTTTCTTCGATGGAAAAGCGTGAAAATTCATTATCCGGGGATCTTCTCTCGATAGGATTAAACATTCGTTTCGGTTGCGTGCAATTTCATTGGACAGCTGGCTGGTCGACAGCTAGACAAGCTTAACCGCAACGCATAACAAATTGGTTGGCTTTACTGATTAGGCGCGAAATGCCGGACCAACTTAACCGAGATGCTACTGTCGATTATAAACGTTAATCTGCTCTCCGTTGACGAGCCTGGCTTCAGATAATTCTGCAAATCTTGTATCTTGAGCGTTCTCCAGCGAAATTCCTGCTGGAACACGGTTTAATTTAGATAAGTTTGCGTTCGAGGCACGCTAATTGATTGTTATGGGACATTGGACTAAAAAATATAGTAGTCTTTGGTATTAATACTTAAAAATCATGATATCGTGATATTAGTATATCGTCTAGTACAGCTACTTATATTGGTATGTTGTTTAATATATAGTTACCAGACAATTCTTTCTTTTTTCAACGATACAACGAAACTCGTATTTGTAGCAAAAAAAAAGTATTATGTTGTTTAGTGGTTGTTTAAACCACCGATTAAGATTTCACGCGAAGAAATGAATTTTAGAGAAAACGATTCATATTCTTGTTTATAACGTTTTTCCAATCGTATAAATATTTGATAAATATTTTAGCAAATGAATTGAAAGAAACAACTTTCGTCTAAAAGCTTTTTTCCCATCTCTTACAGTTTGCGAGAGATAATATAAAATGGAAAAATAGCTGAATATTCAGGGGTCTATTTTACTCCCTTAGAGTGAATTTGGGCAGCAACAAAAAATTTTTATTATACCTACCTATGTATCTCCAAAGTTTCATAATTTTCTGAATTTCCGGACTGGGAGTATTCCCTCGTCAAGTTGCAAAGTACTCGTAAATTTAACTAATTGTATTTTGGAAGCTTTTGTTTCAATTTTTTGTCCTATAATACAAAAACATTTAGAAATTATAAAATACAGTTCTCGTATTTTAAAGTACTACAAACGTAGAACAACTCCCAAATTTTCGTTTCGTGTAATAATTACAAACTAAATTAATAAACAAAATAATTAGAGAGAAGGAGAGAGGAAACGTAAAAAATTTTTATATAATAGCAATAATAGCAGCAATATACGAGTCTCTTTCCAAAATCATTTTTCGTTTTAAACTAATTTTTAATCTTTCACTCCTTTTATTCCATTGTACTTTCACTCGATCTCCTATGTTTACTATGTTCGAAGCAAACGTGCTTCAATTTATGGACGAATCTAGTTAAAGCGATCGAGTTTAATACATCTCAACAGAAGCACCTTTGAAAAGTTAGCCCTTTAGCACCGGAACTTTTTGAGCCGGACCACTTCGTTTCTCGTGTCGTTTCTCCTCGTCAGATTTCGTCGGAAATGTCAAAGTGATTTTAATTAAAATTCAACATCTCCACCCTTCGTCTGGCCCGGTAATTACTCGAGATAATTAAACGTTCGACGCGTGATAAAATAGGAAAGGAGAAGGAACACGAAACGAAAAAGAAAAAGAAAAAGGAAAAAAAAAAGGAAGATGATTCGAGTGGGTGAAAACGAACGCAAATAGACACGCCAGTGTCCACTGTATTGACCGTCGAAAACAAGGGTGGTGGTGAGAAGGTGAAAGCGCAATTGGAGAACGTCCCAGGGAGGTCCATCGATTTTCCCAAAGTTGGCCACGCTCGACCGTTTTCCCCTACAAACAGGACAAATTGGAGTTTTCGCCATAGAGTCCGGTACGTTTGTGTGTCTTTTGGATACTTTATGCACGAGCGTAGAAGTTTGTTGTAAATTGGACGAGAGAAAGTTTCAAGGGTCAATTATAGGAAATAAATGGCTTCGAAAAGTGTAATTGTTGGTTTAAATGTGTTTGGAACCTGCCGTTCCTTTTTCAAACTTCGTAAGCTTTATCTAACTTTATGTTCTTGATGAAATAGCACGATTCTTTAAAGCAGGAGTATTTTAAACGAGAGACGGGAAATAACGAATGATATTGTATAGCAAAGTGGTTTAAATGTTTTTATAGTTTTTCTAGTTATATATTCGGTGTATCGATACTTCGAATTTTGCAATAAGACGATGATACACGTCGTCCTTTTTTCAATTTTTCATCTTGATCAAATATTTGTACAAAAAGTGCTAACTGCGAGGTTTAGGCAGGTGGTCAGAGTGTTTGATTGGTAATTCGAGAGTCCCCCGGTTCGAATCCCGGGAAAAGTTCTAAATAAAATGGGAGGAAAAACTTTGCTTCTGAAAAATTATCCTTCGACATTAAGAAAAATAAAACTCCACGCATGGTACTTCGATCGTAACTGAACCTAATTTTAAAACAACACGATAACTGCATTTGTAAAACAAATAACAAATTTCTAAGAGATGTAACAATTCTAAAAAAGAAAAGAAGATATTCCTAAAAGTAATCTAGAACGGAAGGAAGAAAAGGAAGGAACCAAAATTAATGGCGGCTTGGAAAAGTGTATAAAACTTTCGAAAAGATAAAAGGGATGTAAAAGAGAAGCTCCGAAGAATTTTAAGACAAGAAAAGAATTATTTTCCCAGAGTTTTGCGAAAGATAAAAAGGAATTAAAGGTAAAAGTAAGAAGAAGAACAAGGAGAGAGAAATTAGAACGAAACAGGTTCTAAATAAAAAAATCAAATAGTATAGAATAATGATAAAGAAACTCGTAAGCATAACTATACTACTTAATTGAATCGCGATCAAACAACGTGTAACGCGCGTATTCTCACATCGATATATTCAAAGCACCACACAAAGCCAACGCATTGTTAATAACAAACGTCACCAAATTTCACACGACGCTGAAGCGTGCGTTAATGAGAGACGCATTTCGAATGGCATGGTTCAAAGGGTTGCTTGCATTTGGCCTGGTTCCAGGTTGCTCAATATTCAACATGGTGTGAAATGTCGCGGCATCGGATGAATTAACCAAGGAAACTATACAGATAGATGGAGAAGTGAGATATATTAGCGCGAAAGAAACGATGTTTCTTGCTTGGTACAGAGACGAAACTGTGGCAAGAAGGATCGATGAATTCTGTCGTCTTAAAATAATGTCATTGTGACACAAATATTAGCTTTACCCCCCATGAATCATCCTATCACGTCGTTTTTCCTTTTATCATTCGTGGAACATCGTTGGCGATTCTTTACGGTTATCTCGAGACACAAGTTAATTCTCCGAGTTTTGAAGAAACGTGATGTCGCTGTTGTCAATAATCGTTTTATATTTACCGTAGTAATCGTATAATTTATATAACACAATTAAAAAGAATTATTTAAGAAGAATCAAATGATTGTAGAAATTAAGTTTACCAGAGAATCATCAAAATGATAAGCTTGTATTTTCATAGAAACTTCGTAGATGAACATAAGGTGTATTTTCGAAGATTTCTATGATTTCTTGAAATATCAGCCGAGAATGAGTGTACTCAGCGTGGCATGAGCGTTGGCTATTTCTTGAAATATATAAAAGCTTATTTTTCTCCTCGTAACATCTTCCTGTACGTATATATTTCTTCGTGTACCTTTCAGTTTTATCTCCTTGGTATAATTTTTACTGTTTAACTGGTTTAACTGGAAATGATGTAGAAGATGGTCTAATTATTCGCAATTCTTCATAGAAATTTCATATATGAACGGTGTACATACTTTTTAGAGTCCGAGCGATTTTTTGAAATATATCTTATATTTCTCCTCGTAACATCTCCCTGTATGTATTTCTTCATATACCTTTTCATTTTATTTCCTTGGTACAACTGTAATGCTTTAACTGGAAGTAATGTAGGAGACGGGTCGAGTTACTCGCAATTTTTCGTAGGAATTTCATATATGAACGGTGTACATATTTTTCAAAATGCGAGTGATTTTTTGAAATATATAAAAACTTATTTTTCTCTTCCTCCTCCCATCCCCCTGGTATAACTTTTATGCTTTAACTGGCAATGATATAGAGGATTTTTACAGAAGAATTTTCTCTATCGCCAAACAAAAATCACTCTCTCTCTCTCTCTCTCTCTCTCTCTCTCTCGCAAATCCCTCGATCGCTTTTTTTATCCCTAGAATTATCCAGAGATCGAACGAAACGCTGTCTTTCTTGATCTATACTCGATGTTTCCGTATTCGCGGAAGGAAAAGAGGGTTGGCTTAAACGGATCAGCTGATCCATCGTGTCACGAGGCACGATAATATATTTTTTAGTTGCTCGTAAATTCCTCCTTTAATCTCACGGCTGCTCTGTGCAGCAACCTTCTCGATATAGAATTCTCTCCTTCCTCGTTCTTCCTTCATTTTTCTTTCTTTCCTGCGTCCTTTTCTTCGTTCGCCATCGCTGCATAACTGTCTGGCAATCGATATCGCGTTTTATCGATACTCCGCGGCCGAACTTCTCGATTCTCTCCCTATTCTGCAATGTAGAAGGGTGAATTTGAAAAAACAAAAAGTTGTCATATGCAAATGTTCGCTCGCCCTTTTCCGGCCTCCTTCCTCTCCTGTTCGTGCATCTTTCAGCAGTGCACGTTGCCTCGTGATTCCCACGTTATCGATGTCGAGGTTTTCGTCCTGATTTCATTGCCTGCGAACTGTTTCCCTTCCCGTCTTTTACACCCGACGTTCACTTCACGCGTCAGCAGAAACTGGAGACACGGTTCTCTCGTGGCATTTTTCTACGGAAGTTCGTATTTCGAGGGGACGTCACGCTGTTTTAATGATGCCGATCTATGTTTTTGAAATGTTAAATATATACATATATATGTACTTGATAAGAGAATCAAACAGAAAGAAAGAAATTGATAACGTAAAATCGCTTTGCAAGAACTGTCGCGCCATTTCACGATAATTCCATTTTTTAATTAATTAATCTTCGTAAGTCGAAATTCGTACAAACATCGACAGTCTACTCATACACACGAGTGATATCGTAGGCTAAATTAAACTTGAGAATCGTTACTTTGTAAAACATGAAACAACTATCTGTTCGCCTATGATCTTCAAATTAGGCCATTTCTAATTTATAAAGATACCACCGAAAATACACACGATTTATTTAGTATTTTCATGTAAATTATGCTCAAAGGATTTTAAAGGCGTCAGTCTGGTCTTCGTTGCGTGTCCTTCATTGAATTTTCATTTCTCGACTAATCGAGCAGTCTCTTCAGCGAACAGCCCTTGACGTAACAAGCGTTACTTGTTAGTACTCAACAAATTCCCGATGCAGCCGCCCCTCGTGGCCTATGCATCGACCGACCCAACGACGACGACGACGGCCACTTCGATCAGACGACTCGAATTATACGCTCTACGCGCACGGAAATCGGAATCGAGGTTGCGAAAAACTCTTCTATACACCGTATAACCTGGAACCTGGTTTCCGGAGTTACTAGGTTACTGACCGACTCTCGAGACGAGGGTGGGACGTGTCTCAACCGGGACAGGGCCGTGGTGCGTTCAAGAATGACGTGGATGATTAAACTTGATGTACAAAAAGATTGGGAATCTTCTACGGGATTTATTTAATACGCTGTTAAATAACAAGTGACTAGATAAATTGATTTATTAGACAAATATTAATTAATTCGATTATTACGATTATATTTGTAAATATACGAAATTGAATAATATTCGCAGTTTAGCGATCACAAGTGAAGTATAGATTAAAACGCGGAGGACTGTATTTTTGTTTTTCGTAGGACAGTTTTCAAATTCAATTAATTGTACATTGCAAAGATTCGTCATTTTATTTTGGCGAATGTATCAAAACACGTTGATGGTCACAAGCTAGATTGTGTCGTTGGTATTTATTTCGCCCCACTCCATTTTTTTTTTCTTCACAAAATTCGATGGATTTATTACGAATTTTTAACAGATTTGTATATCTTTTGGCTTATTCCTCCCTTCAATCGCGTCGTATTAAAATTCCCTTTATTGTGATTTTCAATCGTGTAATATTAAAATACTTCCTTTGCGCCAACGTGTAATATGAAAAGCAGAGAATAAAAATGGACTTATTTCTTTTCATCGTTGACAAATAGTCAATATATATCTGGTTAGCAGAAAATCATTTTCCATTTATCAAACTGGCACTCGAGTTTTATGACTCGGGAAAAGATATTAAATTGACAAATTATGAAGCATCTCTTGTACTCACTTGACTCAGCGTCATCCGTTTTATTCAGATTACGACTTGTTTTACATTCTTGTCGAACTACCCGAATGGAAGAACGTTGAAAACCTGTGCAAAAGTCAAACAGGACTTGCGCGAAATTCTTTCACGAACAACAAATTGCACCAGGCAACGAATTTTCTGTGATAAAGAGGTCGCAAAACTCGTGGAAATTTAGAAAACAGCGATAGAAATCAACGAACGTTGTGCTACCGATTATTAGAACGCGAAAATGTTTGCATTTTTGGGAAATCTAAATACGCAGAAATTCTCAGAATGCATATAATATGCAAAAATACACAGAATATCCAAAATAAAGTATTCGTTGTAATATCTAGAAGGAGTCTATTTTCTTATGTTATGTTCATAAAAATTAGAACTCACATAAACAATCTAAACTGTACTATCTAAATTTTATAAATATGATACGCTGCTATTTGATATAACAAAAATACAACTTTCGTTCAAAGACGAAGTGTTTATCGAATATTGAGCTGAAAGGGTAGTTCTAGAAGTGTCTAACGATTTTGCGTGTACAAGGGTAATTTGAACGAACAACCGCGCATAAAGCGCCCCATATTTGCTTTTTCCTAGCATTCGATGCAAATGCGATGTATAAAAAGATCCGTAAACACCCTCGAACCAGATTAAATCTTGTTTTCGATAGATCACTGGGCGCAGCCCGATAACAGCGCATAATGGAGGCGGTAAGACGGACGGGCCAGAAGTGGAGGATCCTGAAACGATTCCGCGGATGATGAATGAAACTCACGGTCTAAATAACAATATCACCGAGAAACCAATATAGTGTCTTCGGACGGCTGAAATTGCACGGCGCCGCGCCTTGGAACACGCCTTCTTCTCCATGCTGCTCCTCCACTTCCGGCCTGTATACCAGAGCCGGTATTCCTCTCCTTCCCATCGGTCGTTTTCTTTTCTCTGGCTGTCCTGTCCGGGCTCTGCCACGGCGAACGGTAAAACGGCTAGAAAGATATGGAAAGACGAGAAAAAACGATTGTCTACGTGGCCGTAGGACGAGCGAAAGAAGAAATTGAACGAAGAGTAGAGGACGAGGTGCAGGGAGAGAGAAAGAGGCGTGGAACGAAAAGAAATAAAAGGAAGGGAAAGAAAAAAAAAGGAAAAAAGGAGGTAGGAAGAAAGGGAGATGATGGAAGAGTACAGAAGCGTTAGAGAGAGAGAGAGAGAGGGAGAGAGAGAGAGAGAGAGAGAGAGAGAGAGAGAGAGAGAGAGAGAAAGAGAAATAGCGAGGATATTCCTCCACGGTTCTCAGCCTAGCGAGTATGGTGCTCGGTTCCAGAAGTGTAGTGGTGGGGGGAGACGAAAGGGAGGGGATAAAGCCCTGCAGTGCGGCGCGGTCGATACAACCCCCACCCCTGACTCTCTGCTACCCCTACCCACGACCCTTTTTCCGATCCCTCTTCACTGATCCTCACCCATCGCGTCGTCCCTTCTTCGTTTCCTAGCCCTCGTTCCTACCCGATTCGCTCTTTTCCTCTTCAGCTCTAGCAACGTTTCTCTATCGGTATCATTGTCGTCACTGACTATGTCGTCATTCTTTCCCTCTTTTTCCGTCTCAACCCCTTTTTCCTTGAGCAGAGGGAGGGGCAGAGGGCGAGGATGCTGATTAGTATGAGCGCCATCTAGGTGATTTCACGTGCGCTGGCCGTTGCACCGAGCCACGGGAAAGAAGGTCGAAACGACTGGAGAGACCCTGTGACCGACAAAGCTGGAACGCCTGCCCCTCACTCCCTCCCCTTTTTCGTCTGTCGTTCTTTATCTTCTTCTTTTTCTTCTCTCTCTCTCTCTCAATTCGTTGTCGTTGCTTTTTATCGTCGTTGTTCCTCGTTGTTTCCTTTTCTCTTTTACCGTTTGGTTTTTGCGTGCTCGTTTTTCCACGATCGTGTTTTGGCCTCTTCCTCTATCGAGAACCAGACGTGGTTCAGAGTTAAAAGAGAGGGCGAGCTCGCGAGGATCGACGGCTTAAATGGAGAATGAAGACAGGCACGGGGCAAAGGATCGGTTATTCTCGCTGGATTATCGATACCTCGTCGACGACGATCCCTGCCATTAATGGCGCACGAAAGAGGGAAGAAAGAGCCGCGACGATTATTTGAATAAATTGGTTCGCCTGATCGTGACCCGAATGCGTCCATGTCGCGTGCGAATTTCCATTCTTCCAGCTAGTGCTTTAGCCCCACGACCTCTATCCGGTGTTAATTAATACCTGATCCAGTTCTACCCATGCGATTTAACCCTCTTGCGGAGACGATCAGGGTCGAATAGGCGCTGTGTAGAGAAGTACGACTACGCTGAGTTCCAACGTCGTACGTGCTAACGTGTACGTATATCCAAACGACAAAGTATGGTCTTATAATTTTACTAAGGCGCTTCTCAAGGAACGAGGAGTTTTTCTCGTTTTTTTTTTGGTATTTAGGTGAAAACAAACAGCTATTTGTTGGTACTTGATCTTCTATGTCGAATCGTTTGCTATTTGTCTGAAATACTTTTTACGAAACGTCCTACATTTCGTTCTGAATTCTGTGTTATTTGTAGAACGATGTAATGCAAAAAAACGATATTGAACAATTGCATATGCGATAATTGGTTGGTGATATACTTCCTTTTATTTTCTATCACGTTAATTTCAATTATTTGCAACGGTAGAAATTCGTTCATATGGTCGATATTTTAGGTAGTGTTCGATCATGCACATTCATAAAAATATAAATTTGTGTAAATATACACGGTGTATAAATGTACGCTTCACGCGTCCGGAAACATTTGTCGAATAGCAGGATCCAATCGAATCACAATTGCCAATTATAAATCATCTCGCGATCAGAAAGACGAATTTAATTTGTTCCAAACGAAGGAGCCGGGTAACGCTGACGTTCTTCTCGCAATTTCTCTCAAACTTTTCCTTCCTCTTCGACGTTTCTTCGATCTTTTTCCAAAAGAAATCAGGGGATGAAACATCGGCTGCGAATCGTGATGCTGGCAGAAGCGGTCGTAAAGATTTCATCGAATGATAAATGCGTAACAATCGAATGTTTCCCTTGGAAAGGTGAGAAGATATCGAAAGGGTGTGATCTTTGCAAATAGAGGCCCTTCGACCCGTTAAATCTCCTCGAGCTTTCCAGTCTTTATTTAAGTCTCACCGTTTCTAAAAGATATCGCCACTCCTACTCCTATCGCGAGATTGAAGCGACCGCTTTATTTACGGGCCGCTTTATGGACGAGAGACAAATATCGTAGTTGAACAGTCGGTAGGCGATTCGTTCCAAGGGAAATTGAACGAATTGAACGGCTCGTAAAACACCGGAGGAAAGTAAAATCGAAGGGTACACGCGTTTCCTGGAATCCTGCCTGTAATCAATAATCGCTGAACGATTTTTGAAAGAAGTTTGGTTTCGCGAAAAACGAACGTGTTTGCCTAGAAAGTTCTGTAATCGATTTCAATAAATTAAAAGCTGACTGATTTGACATCCCATCTTGTTCGACGTAAAATCGTAGTTTTATAAGAAGCTGCTTCCGCGGTTGGTATTATTGCTAGTACTTTATTTTGTTTGGTGCCTCCGGACGTTTTTCAAATAATTCTTCAATCCTTCGATATATTAAAACTGGTTATTCAAAACAGTAAAGTAACCATTACAAGAGCATCGCAAATAATTCTAAGTTTGAAAAGTAAATCTGTAGCTAACTTGAAGCTAATTATATAAACGCGAACTGAATTAGGAAGTAAGTAAGCGGCAAACAATTGAAAAAGACGTTAAATTTTGTAGTTATTAATAAAGTAGTCAAATAACAAAAAAATTAGAGAACATGTAGCAAACAATATTAAAAAGTTTCAACGTGTGGCGTGAGTTAGAGTTAGATTTAGCTTTAATGAACGAATTACTTCCTAAAATAAAAGGACGTAATTTAGGTTTAGATAGTTTACAAGTAGAATTAAAATTATGTAATCATAATCCTTTGCCATATTATTTTTGTGATTCTTTTGCTTATTTAAAGTGGCCCCTTTCGACACATTGAAATTTGAAAAAAATCCGAGGTACCGACCAAATTTATAAATTATAAAATGTTACCATATTGTTGATTAATAAATTATCCAGTTAAATTCGGTTCAAATGTTAATAAGTTGGCCAATAATTTCGTGGCGCATTAAACAGCACATACATTATGAAACCACTCAAAGGATGGTAAAAGATTATAATTCAAAATGGATAATGCATTATTAAGTAAAGAAGAAATAAATTATATTATATATATATTATATTATATATTATATATATTATATATTATATAAATTATAAAGAAATAAATTTTCATCTGCATGTTAAAAACCGCACGATCTTTCCGACCAACCCTATCATTCTCTATAAATTGTCAATCAAAAAACAAGTGTGCGGACGCCTGAAAAGTTTCCGCTCTTGCTGTTTCTTTATACTTGGACTCGTCTGACTCGATACGGGTCGTATCTACTTTGGAGTTGTCGCGTGTAGTAAGTTAATGGTCGGAACGGACAGATCCGGAGTTTGTGCAAACATTCAAGAAGCACAGTGTGTATATGAGCAATTGAAAGACGACTTGGCGATATCGAGAGAAGAATGATTTATCATTTAACGTAAAGCGAACTGAAGTTTGCGAGAGAATGGGAATGTATAATATGGAGATTAATATTGGAGATTAATTAGAGTGTGAGGATGGTTTTGTCACCGTGAGATCGTTCTGTTAACGTAATTCGAAGCTCGCGCTGACGTTATAGACCCATCATTACTCATCCTATAATTCGACGGGCCAACAACCAAAGTTATTAATTACTAAATTATCATTGCTAAACCGTCATATGAAAAATCTAAATACGACGCAGTTCTCGCAATTAAATTGCAGGAAACCTCGGTCAAGAACAAATTCCTCCATAAATCCCGGAAAACAATTTACTGGGAACTTTGCTCGTTCTCCACATGCATATCTCCAAGATTTATCACCAAATGATTCTTCCAGCAGATTAACCGAACAAGCGTTAAACGAACCCGCGAATACCGCGTGTATTTCACGCGGAGCAACGTCCATCGCAATTCTCGTCGCCTTAATGACGCCGTTTCTGTCTGCGATATCGTCGAAAACCATCCCTTTTTTTCTTCCTTTCTCTTTTTCCGCGATTTCGCGTTCAATTTCGTTGCGGTCGCAAAATGGCAGAATCGCGGTCGGGAAACCGCACAAAGAGGTTTCCATTTGCTCGGTGCAAGTGGGCGAGAACTTGTACTGGCCATGGACAGCCGGTAAAGTGGCGACGAACAAAGAGGGACTGGGAGGTGGTTTTCTGGATCGAGAACGCGTCATCTGGTTCTCTTCTTGCCTTCGTTCTCGCGAGAAATGTTGATCTCCTTGCAACGTGGAACATACATAGGTATATCGCTTCCATAAATATTCTCATCATAGTCTCTCCACTCGTCATACAAACGTTATTACGTTACACGGAATACTCGATCTTCATTAGCTACGAGCAAGGGAATTTCTTTTAAAGATTAAAAGTACGCGTATCTAAGAAGTTGTAACGTTCTAAGATGTTGTTTAACGTAAAATAGAAAGGGGAAGCGGTGCGCGAGACTTTCTTAGATATTTTGTGCGAACTGGAGACACCTTCCAACGATAGACAAGTGTAGTTGGGTCTAAAATGATGGAGAGAACGTGGTAGAATTAAACATCCAACGTCTGCCTCAGTGACTTCAGGTTATTATTCCGTAGATATGGAATTGCAAACGCTAACGCGTTACTTGCAGAAGGTATATCGCTATGGACAACATTTTATGAAATAGCAGACAATTCTTTCGCTATAAAATAATGTTCTTTTCTTATTTTCCTACAAATATCTTCTCTGTTTGGATATGATCTTGAAGTATCATCAATCGCTAGATATAGTCTTCTACGTAGCCCAAATTCAGCTTGGCCCGTTTTTTCCCAAATTATAACGCCAGTCTTAGCCACGGCGCGAGAAACGCAAAACCTTCGCAGAATACGGAGACAGTCGTCAGGGATTAACTCTGATAACCGAACAGAGTCCGGCTCGTTCTTTCCGCAGGCGTAGGTTCGCTCCTTAATTATCCAGTTCTTCCTGGCAAGCTGCTTTAAGCGGCTAATTAAACCGGGGCAACTGGCTCTCGGTAAATTTCCACGATTAATTTTCACACGATGTAAAGCCGTCTAACCCAGTTTCTCCATCTGTGCCCCTCCTTTGCAAGAAGCTTTAACGTCTTTTTATCGCAAGAATCTACTGTCAATACAAAGGCACGTAGTCTACGTAGCGAGGATATTCAACATAAAATTCGGAGATTGGATGCTATTGCGTTTATCCCGTGCCATTTAATTTCTACAATTGCTACGATATTCTTATAGGAGTTCGAATCTTCAAATGCGACTCGATAAGCGAATCATATTATGCGATACTATGCTCGTATGTAAAACTGTTTGAGTCTTAGACGTTCCATAATTGGATTCTTAATCGTACATTTAGTCTTCATAAACGTACCCACCAAAAGAATGCGAAATTGCTTGAAACATTGAGCAACATCATTTATGGCTATATACTATAATTTTTTAATTGTTTTAATAAGACGATGAATTGCATTAGTTTCGTTCATCGCAAAATTGATTTATTTAGTCTACCTATTTAATCTCTGAGATCCTATTTAAGACAAATTTTATAATTTTTCTATCTTAATTCTTAATTCTACGCATTAGCTTCTTGCTAATTGTTAGCGAGCATTTGTTTCTTATTTTTTTTATCTTGTGTTTTACTATCTCTCCTGTATCACCTGCATTGCATCTTTTGTTTGTTCACCAAAGAGATATTTCATCCCTGTGAAACGAATGATAAAATAAAATCAAATTAAATTAATCACGTCCCTAATAAATCACCATTCTCGGTCTTCTAAAGAAGAATAATTATTTTAAAAATATTGCCAACGAATTTCACATGAGAATTATTTTCTCATTTGATTTTGGAATTAAATATGTGTTTCTATTATTTTCCTGGATATTTGACAAATTAGTTACGCAGACCAATATCGATCAAGCTAAACATAACGAAACTACGGTAATCTTACGAAACATCTTCAAATTATCATCTATCTTCAAAAGGCTTAAGATCTTTATATCAATTAATATTACTAGTCAATATATCAATTAATATAATAAAAGATGCAGTTATCTCCTCCTCCAACGATTCATATTAAAATTATTTTTTCTTTAGCCACCGAAGTTAAAAGCCACTGACTCGAAGTTAGAAAATTAGCGAAAAGATCGGTATGTCGTGTCCCTTCTTTTCATTCATTGTAAAGTCTGTATCGTTCGATTTATTATAAGCAAATCCTTAATCATAATAAGGACAGTCTTATAAATGAGTTGCATAAATCGACACAGCGGCGAATTACTTGGTTAAATAACGAAACGCTGGCGCTGATTGGGTTCAGGTTGGGAAATTGAACCGACTGAAATTCTCTGCGAGGCGACTATCAGGGTGTTCCTTTTATTCGATTCCTTGACGACGTTGAATTCTCCGCGGGGACGCCTGTGAATCGAACCACGGAATGGCGTGGAAATCTCATTTTACATTGAATGCCCTGTGTTGAGCGTCAGGAGAACCTCTGTATAGTTTGTTTTATTAAGGATCAAGATATATTATTCAATGAAATTTCCACCCCCCACCCCCTACCCCCCAGAGGCTTCCAGAATGGAAGTTATACCACGGGGTTCCTTTCGTTTAATATATTATCAATTTCAGCTGCTTTGTGAATAATCCGTCCTTCCTGCGCGAAGCAGAAGGGAAATCGTTGCTTCTCGTGTAATACCGAGTTTCGAAGTCGAGAAATTTCTCGAATAATCAGCTTGTTTCTAGACGACCGTCAATATTTCACTTAAAAATATTACGTAAAAGTAGCATTTCAAAATATTTTCTTCTATGTAAAATTGCCATTAGAACGATAAAAACTGGCGTTTCGCTTAACCCTATCGCACTGGATATCACGTGTGAACAACGTAATGTACTTTTTAAAATTTCACTAACTAATCGAATAATTTCCAGTAGACCATTATGTGTCCGCCTTGGAGGAATAGCAGGAAACGTGTATTTCTATCGTCGATCATTGGCGAACAACATTTTTATCGCACAGCTGAAGGGACATTCGATCGTAAAAGGGTCAACATTAAGACTGGGTCAATTTGACACTCGATCGAGTTGCAACGACTTATTAAAGAACTTATCGATGGTACCTATTAAAAAATGTTATTAATTCGTCTGGAAGAACTTCGCAATTGTTGAACGAAGCGAATCGATCGTAATTTGATCGTGGCAGATTGATATTAACCTTGTCGAAGTCGAAATACGTTTTATCATTTATCCTTGCTATGCTCTGTTTCGGTTAACCGAAACTAGTATAATGCACGTAATTTGGTCAATAAATTTTGGCGAGCTTGTTTATTTAATTAACGACTGGTACGTGCTAATTTCAATAGTATCGTCAAACATGGATGCCAAGTTGCGCGAGTGAGTCCCCGGTCGATCCTGAGGTTTTCGAGAGTTCTGAAATCCGTGTGACCTTGTTTAGGAATTTATACGAAATCTATACGAAACTCATTTTGCCCATATCGCGCGACGTCGCCCTGGTTAAGCTCACTTGTACCAAAATGTTTAGATTTCTCGATGGAATCGAACCCGAGAACCTTGCCGTGTCCAAACTTGCCAACGTATCTATTGGATTTTATTTAGACCTAAAACGCGAACAGATGGGAAACCGGCGGAAAATTGGGCGAAAGATCGTTATGTCGACCAACTTTCCTCGTTTCCATCTTTTTTAACTTCGCAGCAACACGGATGGCTTTCTATTCTTAAGGCGAAACCGGATTAATCTTTAACGCGTGAAAGCTTTTGTGGCACGGAAAAACTACATCCATAGTAGGAGGCATAAGCTGTTGCGTTCACTCGTTCATTTTCGAACGCGATCATATATCCTTATCGCCAGAAAATTGCCAAAGTCTGCGGCAAATACGAAAAAGTTATATAACAAAGAACTGGTTCCGAAGTTGTCCCTTAAAGTTCTCTCCGAAAGAAGAACGTTCCTTAACGATTAAACGTTCCTTTGATCGTTGAAACAAGAGCGAAAGCGGAATGTAAAAATTGGGAAATTGCAAGAGCAGACGAAACGTCAGCGTTTTATTTGCTGCCATTAAGTATATCTTTGTCGTTTCAAATTATAAAGAATTTCCTATTTTGTGTGAAGTGATTTGCCACTGCTTTCGATTCATTGAAAAAGACAGAGCATATAGATTATACGGCTACGCGAAACCAAATTAATTTCCACGTCTAGCTTTACCGAATGTTAAATGTTATTTATCAAAACGCAGTCGAAACGATACAGCCTGTGCTCTATACCCTTAATCACGTACATCGATCTACATGATCAGCGATCGAAATCCATTTCGATAGACTTTTCGATAAACTGAAACAACTCTGCCTTATCGTTCGATTCGATTAATTTCTCGTTGATTCGCTCGCATTACCACTGGATTATCCGATACGATGCGATCCCTATTAATACATCACGGAATTCTCGCGATCTGTTCGCCCCTATCAGCCCACCAGCCTCTCGTTATCGTCCAAGCGCTCGCGTTAATGAAACGTCGTGGAGTCGCGCGTTTTTCCACGACCGAAGGGAAAGAAACGAGGCCCGTCGTCCCGATAGCCGTAATGATGCAAAAAATAGCGTTCCTGGAGGATCGATCGGTTAGTACCGACAGATAGCTGGAAGAAAATATTGCGGCCACATATAGAGACAGGGTTTAGTAAATTTCAGCGTCGAGTAAATAGGTGCCAAATAAAGGATGCTGTTAATTACGCGATTCGGAGTAGGATGAAGAAACTGCAGCCTCTAGAATCCAGGGTGGTTGTATTGTACGCATCTTTCGTTCATGCCATTGATTTACCGATGCCTCGTATCGTCTGACTTGGTACGGACTGTATCTACTTTGGCACTGTTGCGCGTGTTCAGTGAATGTGCAGGTATTTAAGCAGCTAGCTGTTGCGACCTCTTTGAGAAGTTTGTGCCTAAAAACGCGTCGCATTCTTCGCGCTATATGCAGTTTCTTTTCATAATAATTATTCATATTTTTGTATTTGTTCGTTTTATTCTGTCTTCGCCTCCAAATATTCGGAACATCTTAAGATTTGCGAATTTGTTTTAGTTTTCGCTGAAATTAAAATAGCAAATTGTAACTAATTCTCATAACGGGAAATATTGCCGTTTCTTCGTGACGAGTGTACTCGTCGAAAACAGTCAACTGGTTAAGAAGCATAGCATACTTGGATAGAATCGTAAAGATTCTGCCATGGAAGTCTATGTTCCACAACTTATCAATTTATTATTAATATCATCAAGCATCGAAAGATCGTTCGCTCGATTTAATTATCATTTTCTCGTAACTACGTAAACATTGACGTTCGAAGGAAGTTTAAATGAAAATCGCCGTGGAAAAGATCGAATTCCGACCGTTTCCGAAACATACATATCGTTATTTAGTAGAATCTAACCAGTTAACAACCACGTAAGTGTAGTTAATGCAACGTTTAAATCTCTCTATATATATATATATATATGTAAAGAAAGTTTTACTTGACGATCAAATAAGACGCCTATCCTGTCGTGTTTCGTCTTGCCTGACTGACTACGGGTCGTATCTACTTTGGAGCTATTGCGTGTGTTCTGTTAATATTTGAAGAGATACGTTTGTGGTTTGTGCACATATTTAAGAAGCATAGTATAAAATCGTAGAGTCGTAGAGTCTAGAATCGCAGAGTCATAGTATACACCGATAGAAAGAAAAATTGTTTCCACGATAGAAATCCATAACTCGCAACTTAGCAATTTATTATTAATATTATTAGACATCTAAAAATCCTACGCACAATTGTTATCATCATATTTTGGTATCTACGTAAGCATCGACTTTAAACAAATTTTAATTAAATACAAGGCTTGTCTTGCGCGTTGTTTCCTTTCTTGCCTGACCGGATACTGGCCGTATCTACTTTAGAGTCGTCGCGTGAATTAGTTTATCGTTTTAAACAGACGAATCTCAGGGTTATGCGAATATCTAAGAAGCATAGCATGAAAGAGGAGCAATTGAAAAATAGCTCCGTCGTTTTGAAAGGAGAAAGATTCACTGGTGCTGCGCCTCGTCTAACTTTGACGGGCTGTATCTACTTTGCAGTCGTTTCGTGAGTTAGCTTCATGGTTTAAATAGATAAATCTGTAGTTGGTGCAAACATTTAAGAAGCATAGCGCGAAAGGGGAGTAATTGAAATATAACCTCATTGCCTGGGAAGAAAAATTACTTGTTACTTGATATAATTTAAAGTTCGCCTACCGAAAGCTTATTGTCCTCTCCTCGTTACATTTTGCAGCCTTAAATCTCCACCTACGCTATACGTATCTCCAAAGCAATTAAAAACTGTTCTTCCTCCTCTCCATCGTAAATATTTCCACATTGAATGCGCGATAAATTGCAACAGTTCAAAGTGTTATCGGTATCGTATCGCGCAACTACGATCCAACAAGCGACGTTAACCGGCCTGGACCGAACGTCAGCGAACAATAACCAACAAGAGGCGACGCAACGTTCTATTGAGAACGGTTGGCAAACATTCGTCATGGATCGTGACAGCCGGCTATTAAATCGGCGTGGCTTGATCTCCGGCGATATCGCGATTACGTTGATCCAACGAACGCGATGCATTGGCTGTTATAAAGCTGGTTAACGAGTGTTGCAACGGTACACGTAGTATGACCAGGCTTCGGGCAGACGCTCTCGTCGGCTGCTAATTAAACTTGTAACGTAATCTACAAGTAGCTGTTCTCCACGGAGCACGCGTTTTACCACCATCGGTGCAATACCGTAATTACGAATTTTCATTAATGACGAAACGAAACCGGCCACCGCGGATCCGATTCCTCCCAGACCGTTCTCCTTTAATTGAATCCATTTCGAGTTCCATTACGCGATATCTGTTCGAGTTAATTAGAGTTTTCCCCTGGTTTCCGCCTGCCTTTCGACGATCGATGTTCGTCGAAAAACCTGTTTATTAAGTTATCTATCTATC
Source organism: Bombus waltoni (assembly GCA_014737395.1). NCBI lineage: Eukaryota > Metazoa > Arthropoda > Insecta > Hymenoptera > Apidae > Bombus > Bombus waltoni. The sequence goes on from JACXII010000013.1 coordinate 1,354,738, forward strand.
GAGCACGTAGAAGGGAGATTAGGGGTTGATCAGGGGTTGAGAAAGTTGAGACGTTGAATAGGGGAAAATCGGGATGCTCCTGCGAGTGATCCATTGAAATGAAATCTAGTCGCTGTTACAACGATGGATCTGAAGTACGAAGTCTCGCCTTTGAAAATTTACGCGTTTATGCACACAGGTTTTCATATAGGTGCACTGTATGGTTAGAAAGTTGAACATTTTATTATGATTTTAGGAAATGGAATTTTATTTTATTAGAGTAATAAATGGATGTGATACTCATATATCCCGCCCAAAAAAATGATCGTTGCTAATATGTTGAAAGGTAGTCGATAGTTGATCATTTGAAGAAGTGCAAGTAGTTGGTTGTGCGTGGCTTCGTCGCCAAGTACAGAAGCAACAATTTGTAATTGATCTAATTGATCCCTGGCACTCTTCGTTACACGAAGTGTTATTGGAGTCACGCATTGTTAGTGGTTTATTGAAAGATTTCTGTCCCCTCTTTGTTTGAGTATCGAAGATCTCTTGATATATCTTTGTATCATTGAAAAAGCTCGCCCAACATACGTTAACCGTGGGAAATATTATTCATCCGAGACGAACATTCGTAACATTTACAACATTCTTCGAATTGTTATTCTTACGTACTTCTTATAATTTTGTTGTATTTCTTGTAATTCTTTTTTACATTCTTTTTTACTTTATGTAATTTTTATAATCTCGAAATAATTAATTCAAAAAGGTTTGTGTAACATGAGAATCGTATAATCTACATATTTGTAGAACGCTGATGTTTCAAAACGAGAAAAATTCATCTCTGGCGGAATAATACGTGCGCATAATTACTTTCGCGTATTTTTCAATGAATTTTTCAATTAAAACTCGGAAATTGAATCGACGCGGACTCTTAGATTAATTGGAATATTTAATTCGACCAATTTCCATAAAATCTCTAACGGCCGACTTCGAAATTCTACTTTCCATATAGCTGCTTCGAGTTTCTATGTCCCGCGTCACATTTAATTTTTCAAAACAGACGGTGGATAGAAAGCAGATTGTTTAAAGCGTAATTAACGAAGTCTGTTCGAGCAGATTACTCCGAGGACGAGCTGAAATTTTAAACGATCGCACGAGGCAGCGTTGGAAATTCACTTCCAGGCTTTCCGAAACGATCGTAGTAGTTTTACAACTAACACGATACACTTCGCGTGTTATACAGATACGAGACACGACTCGAAAAAATTACGTACCTTGTATCCTTTCTAATTCCGTTTCTGTTCTTTGCAACACAGATCAAACACGCTTTTGTCGTCCGTATCATCCGTTTTATGGTTAGGTGGCAAATCGTTGCTATTTCAGAAGGCAAACACGTGGATACTAGCTGGCAATAATAAACGTTTGTTTGCTGTCAATTGTAGGCGACTGAGCTGCTCGTAATTACAGCGAGAAACGAGCTGTTTTCGAGGTTGCTCGGTCTATTCGGTCCTAGCGCTTTCCACCAATCGTGTGCTTTTTTTCGTCCACTGAAGAACAGAAAGTAATTAGACACTCGGTGGAAGGTATCGCCACTGGATCGTTTGCACGGATTCCCGCCAATCGTTTCGTTTTCAAAAGCCGTGAAACAGCTTTTCTTTGTATCGAATGCCTTTTCCCTTTCAATCTTTAACGATCGCGTTCCTTTGTCGATTCGTAAATCGAAACGACACGATGAATTTTAAACAGATCTATTTAAAATGAATTTCAAAGAAATCTGTTGCAAACTTTTATTTTAGAGAAATCCAACGCGTTTTAAGGAGATTTACAATCATCGTAAGCATTCGTAAGCGTGCTGCGTACGTAATAAAATAACAGGATACAAAATTAAGCTCTACGACGTGAGCGAAAAATAAGTAGAAACGAGACACCCGGTGTGTAAAAGTACTTCTGATGCATCATAGAAGAACTGGTTCACCGGCGTGTCCGCATCGTTTTTGATACTTTGTGAACAGGCAGGCCTGGGTTCTCTCTGAAATTACGAACACCTACAGAGCTTTTCATACTCGGTGAAAAGAGCATTCTTCTCTGTTAATCCTAGCCGTCCGTTTATTTTCTCACTTGCTTTTTTTTTCCTTCCCCTTTACCTCTCCTCTCTTTCTTCTTTTTTCGATAAATATTTAGATACACGTTCGCGTAATCGTCGTCGCTATTCCGAGAATCCTCCGCTGCGACAACACGCTGGCGACTGTCGCGCGATTAATTAATTACCCAGACATCATAAGCCACTGACGCTTCAAATGATCCTATGATTTATTATCGTGGAAACGTCATTTTTCAACAACGATTAGCTCCATCGAAGAACCATGCCAGCCTTGTGTTACCGGTGCAATTCGATCTTTCTAGTTTTTTCTCAAATTAGTATCGTGCAATTAGTCGTTTGCTTGGCGAACGCAATGTTCGTTTCTTTTTTTTTTTTTCATTTTAGTAAAATCGTCCTTTTATACTCTAGCGTTTATTCTCCGTGCCTATACGTTCGTCGTTCCTTTCTTTTTTAATTCTGTTTGAGGAAACATACCTAACTGAACGTACACGTTTCTTCTCCAACGATAACATCAACCATGTTAACTGACTCTTTTCATACTTGTCTTTTTGTGGTAGTAACCATTGTATAAAGCATTCAATAAATTGTTACGTAAAGGTCGTAGATGTGTAATCAAACGCGTCGTGCTTAAAATAGTCATGGTTTCTCTTCTTCTTTTTTCTTTTTTTTCGTTTCAAACGCGAGAGACGTCCTTGTTCTTTTTTAACGTTTGCAGAAACTTCTTTATTCCATTATACTCTCTAAGACGCAGCTATTTGCATAATAAAATCGGCCATCCTGTGCCATCAGGTTACAAAGATGTTTTTCCTAATGTCGAATAAAAAACAGCAATTGGAAGTTAGCGAGTAAGCAAAGATGTAGGAAGATTGCTCTTTCTGAAATTACGCCTGCCTGGAGGACACTTAAATTTCCTGAAAAGCGAGAAACAACGGTAGAAAAGTAACTTCGGACGTTGGAACAACGAAACTACGCGAAACTCATCTCGGAACCTAGCCGCAGTTCCCTTTTGTTCTGCAATAAACTTTTAAAACTGGTCCATCCAGTCGATGCGTTTCAGCTGTCAACGAAGATTCACCGACCGACTTTCCTGAACAGAATTTCAATAGTTTCGCAGTTCAGTAGTTACAGTATCTGTCTATCAACCTGTTAACACATTCGTCGCCATTAAAGTACGGTTACACGTCCTTAATGTTTCGTCACCTTTATTAGAATTTTCTATTTCAAGTAATCACCAATATTTATTTTATTGCCCCTACTATTTTTAAATTTCATAATCATAGAAGCTTTTAGTATCGTAGAAATTATAGAAGTATAGTAGAACTATATCTTAAATTTGATGTCTTGATTTTATTTCCAACGATATGTAACGATAATAAAAATAGAATGTAAACAGAGCGATGAAAATGTTATTTTTGAATAACGTCAGTTCAAAGTCGATCCCATTTACCAAATACATTTTTTGGTGAAAAACCACTTTCTCTTTTTATTCTTCGCGAGGCCTGGATTTGCTTGAAAGAGGGAATATTGGATCCCAAATCTTCCCGAAGGGAAATGGCTGAATTCCATTTCTCGTACACGTCCGTTGTACGTACTTCTTTCTCTGAACACGAAGCTATCGACTAAATGCAAAGTAATCCTCCTCCATTTTACCGAAGATTTCGACGAAGACAATCTACTAAATAATGTCTCGTGACAGGAATCTTCGTCACAGACTTTCCTTGAATTATAAATTCCAATCCTTTGATTACCTCGTGTTTCCATTATAAGATAGCCACTTGGGAAAACGAAAGTCCTCCCGCTATTAACGGATTTAATAGATTTAAAAGTACATACATAAAAACCAGAGCGTCAAAACAACCTCTCTAAAAATATCACAACGTATGAAAATAAAATCAGTACGTCATTAAAGATATACAGGATAATTCTTGGCACGTATAAACGAACGATCAGGTGAATACGTAACTTTCAAGCGGCTGAACTTGACAAAATATTAGAATGGCACGATTCAAATGCGGTTAGGAAATAATTCTCGCAACGTGTAAATAAGCAAGCGGACGAACACGCAATCTTCAAGGCGCAGAACCTGGCAAAATAGTCCGATGATAAAGGCAGGAAGTAATTCTTGAAACACATAAACGATCGAGTAATACGAATACATAATTTTCAAGTCGCTTCATAGAATGTCGAAATGATTCTCCGCGTAATTTCACGCACTTCAAATCTTCCACTCGACGTAGTCTACAAAATTCCGCTTTTCTGCTACTCGTTTTACGGTCCCCGACGTAGGTGGAACCGTTTTACGTATTTCCATACACCTGACCTTATGAACGCTTTGGGAACGCTGCTTAACGTGCTTTAATGGCGCGTAATAGCGCCAGGTATAATACGCTGACAGTCGTACGGTCTGGCGGTACCACTCTCTCACGTACCGCTATAATATCGCCTAACGTTCGCCTAATGTTTCATCTAACCGTCGTGTCATACAACATGGCTGTACACGAGCGCGAACGTTCAACCAGCTAACTGATTGTTCCCATGTCGAATCTATATACGCCCACTACCTGCTCGCTTCTAGCCAACCTACCACCTCTCAGTGCCTTTCAAAATGTACAATCACGTTACGCGCAATCAATGAGACCAGGTGCGCTAGACTTTCGAAGCTACCTCTCTTCGAAAACTGTCGAGAATTTCATCAGCTGTGTTCTGACCCCGCGTACTACCCAGTTCGTTAACGTTTCGGCAATTTTGTTTCCTAATTGAGTCCAGAAGTTCAAAGGTTAAACTTTGCAGCGTGAACTTGCATGCGGCGAGTAATTTATTTAGGAGGATCATTTTTCTTTGGTTTTCGCATTTGAAGAGACGGCAGAGTTGCTATTGATGCAACTGAAATTGAAGTGAAAACTATGTTAAGTATCGAAGACTAAATGTCCCGTAAAACTAATTTAACATTGTTGTTGGTGATATGAAAAAAATTGGGTATATTAGAAGGTAGCTTGTCTCAACAATAATAGTTGTACCTATACTTATCAGCTATTGTTAAGACTTGCATCTTTCGATTTACCAGCTTGTACTTGGTTTAAATTAACATTCGAATCAGAAAATCAATAAAAATGTAGTTGTCATGTTTTCCCTCGTGTGCTCTGCGACGATTAAATTGCAGTAAAAAAAAAAGAAGCAGTTTTGAAGTTCTCGTTTATAGGTTAATTTCAAGTGGCATTGCTATTAAAGACGACATAGATTGAACGTGCACGTGGGCAGCGTTATCAACGCGCGTGTCACGCGATCGTTGTTTCCGCGAATTTTTTTTACTGCTCCGCTTGCCGACTGTGTGAAACGTAGGTACACGGTATGTATCCTGGCTCTTTTTTCCTGAGACGAAGAGAGGAGGAGGATGACAACGGGATAGAGATCAAAGAGACGAGTGTCATAAACTATGTTGTAGAATGAAAACGGTTTTTCCAATGAAAAACATGGAATCAAGCTGAAACACGATCGCTTGATAAAACGTATAACGAAATTGAAACTGACAGAAACAATGGAAACAACGTCCCATTTCAAGATATATGTATATATTCCTATTGCGTATCGTATAACCGGAATTTTGAGCATTAACTACAGGACGGCCCAAAATCAAGTGTCACGTCAATATTTTCATATACGAGTTCTACTTTAACGAAAGATTTTATTTTTACAAACATCGTTAAACGACCCAAAACATCGATAGCAATTCCATCTTTGTTCCAAATTCTTGTATAAATTGCGTTAGTCAATTATACATTTAAGCTATAAGTTCGTTCATGTAAGTTTGCAAGATGTTGTACAACAATTTCAAACTATATCAGTTTCATCCTTATTTTACATCCCCTTTTCTACGTGAACTGTATCGGTCAATTCTGCCAATCAAATCTTTTCACTAAGTTTAAAACAACAAGTTCAAACGTCGATATCAATACCCTAAGCTAATATCTGAAAATAAAAATTATTTCGATCGATTAAACATCTTTAAAAATTCTATATTAACCTCTATTATGTAGGAATTATTCTACTAAATGTTATTAACTATACGATTAATCTTACGTCTCAACTTTGAAACATTTTCTAAATCACCAAACATTAGCAAACAAAACACTTGCGATCCCCAATACGAATCACATTCAGTTTCAATAGCTCTCAACAATAAAATTTCTAAATTCTTTCAACAACTGTCTCCAAACATGTTCAAACCACGGTTATGTAAGCAAGTCTCGACACTCGCTAGGGAAAACCGTCCCAAAAATTGAGTAGCGAAAAATCAACACGAGCGACAACAAAGTTCTCGTTCTTGATAGACGAACAGAGATGAGTAGAATGTCCCTGTCCGTGTCTGACACGTTCGTAGCACGTCACGCATGTGCAGAACGAGAACCTTCTTGTCTTCCATGTTGATTTTTCACGACTCAACTTTCTGTATTCTTTTATACTTTCGTTATACGAGTATCGAGACCTGTTTGTATCTCTGCTTGGCAACGATATTGGCCCAACTCAAACAATTTCAAACATGCCCATATTGAATAGAAAATCTCCATTATGTTTCTACTTCTATCACGTCAAATATAATATATATCTATAACTTCGTCATTTTTGCGCCAGAGGGCAAAATAATTATTACTTATGCGTCGCTATCAATCTGGTCTTAGTCTAACAACAGCACTGCTTCATTTTCGGTTGTTTCGTGACGCTACAAGGTTGTACCGTTTTTACGAACAGTGGCATATTTCGCGATAAGTCAGCCCTAGAACACCGTTCAAACGACGAAGATTTCTTCGTAGATTTGAAAAAGTCTCTGTTCGGAAACTTACATTTTTCTAGTCGTGCCATTGTCGATGCAACCATACCAAGCAACGATACGATTAACCATATACTACGTTCAGCTACGGAGTTCAAACTACGTTCAACCGTAGCGAAGCTGGCGCGTATCGAGGCAAAGTTTCGAACGCGGAAATACACGCTTGGCGAGGCGACGTGGGCGACGACGGTTCCGTGGTAAAACCGTGTCGAATATCAGAGGGTGTGAGTCACTGGACCGCGTTTGTGTCTCTCTTTGGATCGCAGTCACGAGTGCGGAACGCGAAGTAGGAGTCGAGCGGAGCGGAGGTAGATTGAACGTAATGTGCCTCTTCCTCCGACGCAGATACAGTCACGGTCACCACACACTCGTACAAATTATTATCTGTGTTCGTACGTGTGCCTATGTACGTGTATGTTGGTACTAGCAACACCGGCAACTCTTTAACGAATCCACGGACAGACGCGCGTAAGAACGAGACCCTCTTCTTCCGTGATGTGTCCCAATGGTGTTCGTTTGACGATGGAATTGATTCTTTGATGGTTCGAGCGTTTCGATGGGGTAGGGCTGGTGTTCGTGGTGATTACCGCACTGCGGATTTTTATGCATTTGTAGGAAATTTGAAAGTGTAAAATGGCAGAGTGTACGTAGCATGGAAAGATATGCAAAGTATTTAGAGCATAGTGCTTTCCAGGATACTTGTTAGGTAGAACAATTGCAAATTGGACTCGTGGAGGTTTTACTTCTTTTTAATTATACTCTCAAAAATGTGAATTTGCATAAAAATCCGCAGCCTTGTAATGGTGGTTCTAAGTGGAAGAGGAGGGACAGAAGTAGGACAAAAACTGACTACTGCTTGGATAATTGGAATCCTCTTTGTAGGAGAAGCCTGAGTCGTGTGAGAATTTAATCTGCCGGACTATTAAATTGTGCAGCTCATAATGAAAAAAACATTTGTCAAATATTTCGATCTATGTCTCAACCAAAAATTGATTTAAAAAATGTTTCGTTAAAAAAAAAATTATCGCCTGAAGGGGCATTGAAAAATAAATATCTCTGCGTCTGAGAATTAGTGGGTGAATGAAAGATACATTTGTACGATACATGGTATTTAGTATTCGCATTTCAATATTTAGATGAGTATTTACGCGACGATTCTCGCGAGTGTCAGCTCATTCATTTTCCTCGCGCCATTGTCCAGAAACGAACGATCCGCTTCAGGCATCCGACTGTAGCGACTAATTTATCGCTTTGGAGTAGCGTGGCTCTCGATACTTCTCAAGAATGCGAGGAAGGAACGTGGTAGCCATTATTGAGCGTGGATTGTGTCGTATTGGTAATGAATGAATCGTCGAATAAAATGACTGGAAAAATACGGTCCAATGACAGTAGAAAGAATTTTTGTAGACAGTTTGTATACGTGGAATCAGAAATTTAGATGGGTATATAGCCTGTTGGAAATTAGAAAATTCAAGACTACTAGGAAGCAAAATCATCTTAGGAACGTCATTATTGGACCGCGAATATTTACATAAATTCATTATTGCGTTGACGAATGGAATTAAAGAAATGGAATTTTAAACGACATACTAGAGTGCACAGTGTGGTCAGTAATTTCGTACAATAATTTAAAAAAATATCTCGATGTATAGCAAGTATATATATATATATAAGTGCACATTTTTTATGCGTATACACGTGTACAAACGAATATTTCTTAATTATATTGTTATATAAATATTAGCAATTAACGTTACACACGTATAGGTATGTATTTATTTATTTAATTTCGACATCGTGGTCAAGAAATAGTCTTGTTTGCGTGTAGAATACAGTGATTAACGTTGTACGTACACGCTACGATTTACATTATTGAAATATTTATAATGATATTTATGACAGTATTCTCTGCAGTCATAACACGTATTAAGTCATGATATAAAACAAGTGCTCTTAAAGAAACTTCAGCATACTCGACTTTAATTAATCAAGTATCAAAGTAAACACATTGCTTTACCCATTCTGTACACACACTCTCTGTTAAATATTTCATAAATCATCAAGCAACCGGTCGACTGCTCGAACGTAGCTCGTTTCAACGTAGCAGTATATTCCGGCTAAGTTACCTTATGGTAGGTGCGCAACAGTCTGAACGGTTTCCTCGTCGAACGATGATAAAGAAGCGCGTAGGACTTTCCAGTCTCCCGGAGGTTTCTGATGTTTCCAAAGGATTGCCCCGGTTCTATCGGCGTAGCCTTGTGTAGCATATCGGAACGGGCGATTAGGGTCATTGGTTTTCCAAACCAGCGGAGCTGTTGCCGGGAACCGTTTCCAGGCTCTGATAAAGTCCGGTATGCTGGTTCTTCTTAACATCGATCGTTCTGGATGCGTTCGTCTCCGTGTGAACTCGCGCGGAAGCCTCTTCGAAACGAGCATCGTCCAAATCACGAGGAAACTGCTGTGCAGAGATGGAAGTTGACGCTTGAATGATTCGATTGGACATAGCGCAGTAAAGCCACTTTTGATGATAAAGATAGGCTATACGAATTGTTATTATTAGGCCTCTTCTCCCAATGTGTGCGAAGATCCATAGGCAATAGCGTTATAGGTTTTTACTTTCAATTATAATAATAGAGCACACGCGAATTTTTGTTTTTAATTATGGCCTCTCTCGACGCTTGGAAGACATGATTAGCCACGGTGCAGCATGAGCTCGCTTTCAATCATGAAGATCACACGAATTTTCATTATTAAACATGGCTCTTCTTGATATTTGGAAGGTTTGCTTGGTCACAGTATGATAGGTTCACTTTCATGTATGTTAATACAGCACACGCGAATTTTTGTTATTAATAGTTTTTCACAATACTGGGAAGGTTTAATCGATCACAGTGCAGTAGACTCATTTTTAATTGGGGTAGTAAGATACACGAATTCTTTTGGTTAGGTATAATTCTTCTCGACACTTGGCTTGCTTTTAAATTATACAGATAAAGCATACGATTTTCTGTTCTGAAATATGGTTTTTCTTCATATGATCTTTAATGCGTATATTTCTAGATGCAAATCACGAAGAAACTGTGTTTGTTCGGGTTGTCCTGGTTCAAGAACTCCGTCGTGTCGGGATAGAGACTTTTAATTGAAAATCGACCGAAATATCGAATTCTCTTGGCTCCTTTGTGACCCATGAACAGTTCTCACGGAGTTTGATTCCTCCATTGGTTCGAGAGCAAGATACGGAGGATGGCTATTGTGCGTGGATCAAAGGTGTGGATGTTGGTGTTGATCGAGGAGCGAAATACAAAATATCACGAAATTGTACGTTTATTATACATGGTATCGCTCTACCTAAACCTTTGAAATTCAAATTTTATCTTTCCAGTTTTCTGTCAATACAATCGTCCAAGCGAAATACGTAAAACGCAAAACATCCATTATGTAAATTTTCGATGTTTGAACTTTCGGTTCAAAATATCGATTATGTAAATCTTCGACGCTTGAACTTTGTTGCTCGATTATTTTCTCTGACTAGATCTCTAACAAAAAAAAAAAGAATCGATACTTTACGAGGTAATGTCAGAAAACCAATGTAGGAAATCAATCATAGAAAACAAAAATTCTTCAATGTTCTGCGCTTTCTCCATTTTATCGATACCTATAGCATTATTTTCAGTCCTCGTGATAAAATAGAATACGTTTGAACAACACGTGAACTGTAATATAAAATCCTGTTACGAACAGTGAATAAGCATTCAGCTTTAATTGAATATCGCAGAGTAAAGTTTAACGCCCGAGTATCATCGAAACGTTGCGTATCTACGTACACAGTAGATTTGAAGTTTCTGCGAAAAACGTGGCACTCGTCTGAACAACGTCGTCCCTTTCCACTTTGGCCGCGCCCGACAGTTCTTTTTCACTGTGGCGCTGTCTGACGGTCCTTTTCCACTTCACCTGACGCGTGCCAGCGAAACGAGAAGGTCGAACCATCGGCCGCCTTTTCTACTGCGATCCCTCAGCCGCTTGTCTGACTACTCGCCGGGCGAAGTTACTTCGAACGTAGAGACAGAATCGGCGTTTACCGCGGCTCTTATCGCGCCCGGCCGAGTTAAATAATTAAAACGGTGTCTGCCGCCGGTGAAAGAACGCCGAGAATTCGTCGGCTGACTTTAATTACACGTGCACCGACTACCACCTCTACTCGTCGGCGAATTCCTCCTCCAATTGTTTTTCTTTTTATTTCGTTTCGCGTTAATTTCCTTCTTCCGTCGGATGAGTCTTGAATCGATCGTTGCCATGATTGAAGTCCTGCGAGGTAATTGTTATATTTGGATACAGAGATTTAAAAGAAAATTACATTGGTAATTGTACATGTATAATAAAAAAAATTATATACACAGTAAATTGTTTAGAATACTAGTTGGATACTTTTGAATTTGGTTGATGGATGAATGATATAATAGTATTTTTGTAGGCAATTGTATAGTTAACTTTGACACTGTTGTTCTCGCATTTTCGTATCTGTGTCTCGTCAGGTACGTTCTTCTTTTCAAAGATTAATGATTACGTTGAGCCTGAGGTTATATTTCACTCGAGAGCCAAGAGGATAATACCGAATTTCGGCAATGTCTCCGAGTAATTCTCTAAGAATAATTCACAGCGTCGAGGGTTAAAACATCAGGTTCCTCGTGCACGACTCACTAAGCTTTTAACCGAAAGAATCAGTGAATCGATAAGACTATGACTTCCTTATATTCTTACAATTTTATGTCGAACGAGAGAACAAGCTTATTATTATTATACAGGAAAACGTACGTAGCAGTAATTTATGGCCAGTGTCTTGTAAAATTTCATTAATAATATTAGCGTTGTCTTACGAGAAAGTGTACAGGAACTCGAAAATATCGACGAAACGTTCCCTTTCGAACAAAGAATAAAAATTGTTCGAATCAAATTGTCGACGCATTACCAAATTATGCATGAACATACTTCCTCAAAAAATACGTATATACATATATATACATACATATATAGACTGGAGAATCTGCTTTTCTCGAAGTCGGTTAAAAGACGATTATCGAAATTAATTCGTTAATTCGTCGTTAGAATTATCGTGACTGTTCGTTGTTGATCAGTCGACATGCGTTTAATATAGAAGAAAATGCAGAAGCGTATCACAGACACGAGCGTGAGACACGTGAACAGCAGGACCGCGAGTATATCGTGTGCACTTAAACGAGCTCAATCGTACGCGACCCCATTTAAATAACGACGAATTGGATCCCGGAGTGTTTCCTCTTCGCTCTGCTTCCCCTCTTCGCGTTACAGTTCACGCTGTTCGCTCACGATGTCGTTCTCGATCTCTGCTTTCCTTAAGCCTGCCAAGCCGAACTGGATTTCCTAAGGAGTTGCGACTGTTTCTACAGTTTCTATATCTCTTCTGTCTTAATATTCTTGCTTGCAAACATCTCTCGTGCTTTATAATAATAAAACGAATGTCGAAATATATATATATATATATATATATATGTATATAAAGTTTTCCAATGTTCCAAGCGAACATATTCTCTATTTCACAATTCGACTAGGTTTTATGTTCTTCGTTCAAGAGGGAACTTTAGGTAGTTATATAAGGAGTAGAATAAACAGAAACGATATTTTAACGTTAGAAACTTTATTGTTCCGCGTGTACGGTAAGGGTTAAATAAATAAGGGAAGATAAAGAAGGGCAGGGAAATTTGAAAGATATAGGAAGCTTTGATCTCAGAAAAACCATGGTTCCATTAATAATAGGAGGATCAAATGGATAATGAAAATGTAAGGAAATTCGAAATAAACGATCTTTTTAAGCCCCGGAAGCTTTACGGTCCCCAAGCGTTTCAAAAAGGCTAAGTAAATAGAGGAAGATAAATAGACCCGAAGTAGACGATGTTTTGAGGTTAGAAACTGGTATCGCGCGTACCAGAACTGAATTAAACAAACAGAAATGAAGATTCGAAAAATACACGATCCTTTAAGGTTAGAGAAATTAAACTAGGATTTCGCGACGAGTCGAGCAAATAAAGGTCAAAGTAGACGAAAATAAAAAAAATAAATAAAATTGCGGAATGTAGGGAGATTTTTTATGGTTAGAGACGTTATGATTCCACGTGTGTTCTAATGATTAAATGGATAAACAAACGTAAAAAGAATAAAAAGAAAAAAAAAAAGAATAGACGATCTTTTAATGCCAGACACGTTAAAACTCCGCGTGTACCGGACAGATGGAATATATAATGGAAGATTAGAGAGAAAAAAAAAAAAGAATTAGAGAAATACGTAATGTGTCCTTCAAGTTCGGAACGTAATGGTAGCGCGTGTACCGGAAGTAGGTGCTTCGGTTTGCAGAAAGGCGCAAGGTGAGGTCGATCAACCTGGCAGAGACGCGTCATCGAGAAGTTACACGGTCTCGTGGCGTTGAAATAGCAAAGAGGAAAGGAGAGGCTGTCGATAGTATCCAATAACTGGCTGACGCTATCACGTCGCCTGAGACTGCCAGTCGCCGGTTTTCCGGTTCTAACTGGATAGAAATCGCCGGGACGCCGTTCATTGTTCCTGAATGACTGGTCGAAACGGAACTTTGGCGTTGTGGTTCACGTGGGTGGCAAACGCCGCCTATGCCTCCTGTCGCTTTCATTCACACCACACTTTTCCGCCGCGTTTCCAACGCGAGTTTTCCTTCCACCACTCGCTCTCAGTGTTTTATATTAATCGAACGTATTAGTATTAATAAAACGACGAAGCAGCTCTTGTCGTTAAATACGAGTGGATCTTTAAGTAATATTCTGAGATAGCGGCATTTGCAGAAAGATAGATAGCTATAGGAATTAAAATGATCTTCTTCGACCTTACGTTTTTCGTTGACTTTTGCTTTTCGGCAATTTTTATGATATACGGTTCCACGATGGAATTAAAAAAAAAAAAAAAACAAGATTCGTGGAATTATTTGAAAATTGTCTTGCGTTTGATTTTAATGCTTCGCGTTTCGAAATTTACCTCCAAATTACGAAGCTTGTTTGTGACGTAGATTTCTTTCAATTTTATCGGCAACAGTAGTATAGGAGGAATTTGTCGTTGGATTACAGAGCATCGAAATTTGTTCTTGTCGTTCGAGTGGAAAATCTCCACCTGATCGTAAGGTATTGCTGCGATTGACCATTTTCGAAAGATATTTAATAACGCGAGGAAGCGATTTTCGATCGAATTTCTAGTTAACCACTAAATCGGCGTAGGAATTTGTCGACGAAGGTTGTATTTCGCATAAAAATGCAAACTCATCGATTCTTGATAAAGACGCGTCAACTTTTATTACGCCTCCGCTTGGATTTTTTATGCAAAGCCAGAAGTGACAGTGTATCTTTTACCGACTTGCCGTTCAACGCAAGATCTGTTTATACGCTTTTTGGCAGAGTTATTGGGCGGAATTAGCTTCTAGAATTACGTTTGACAATTTCTCACGCGGCATTTCCAACGTGTCATCGTTCCTAAGCGGCTAATTTATATTTGTAACAGAGGATTCAGAAAGTGCAAATGTGTAAGGTCAATAATTTTGGGCAAGCGAAATCGCGCAATTCTTAGCTGAATTGAGTAACAAGCTAATCGAGGAATGGCTACGGCCGTGTGTAATCGAGCAGCCACAACCAATCGTAATTTTTTACCCCACGAGCAAATAAAAATTGAGTTTAATTACAGAAATTAAATGTACTATAGGAATTATAGAAATTAATCGTTCAAAAACATATCTGTTTTCGCAAAAACCGATATCGCAAAAATGTTAGAAAACATCTGTTATTTATAAACAGAGTAAATAAAGTAAACTTCTTTTCTCCAAGAAGTGCAAGAAGAATTTTGTTTTAAAAACGTCGAGCAATGTATCGTCGAATCTAAATCTAAGCAGAAATTAATAACTTTTGATCAAAGAGTCAAGTAATAAAAGCAGCAAAGACAGATAACGAAGTAGTATCTTATCTGTTGATCGATATAATGAAAAAAGCACGATTATCTCGTGGCGCCAGTAAATTTCATAACATTAACGCAATAACGGCGCGACGTAACAAAAATCAGTCGATTAGATAAAGCCGGGGCATTTTCATTTCGCGATACGTTTATCTAGAAAGCCAGCCATTCGTGAGTCTCTTGGGACATTAGTGCCAAACAAGTTGAAAATAATATTCTGATGGGATGGGTGCAATCGGCTCGAAATTTTCAGTTCAGAGGCCACGAAAATTTGTGAGCCATAATACGCGAGCTAAACTGACCGTGAAAAACGAATTCACCGTGGAAACGCATTTCTAAAATTCCATGGCGGCTTGTTGCTCGTAAATTTATCTTCTCTCTTTCTAAACTTAATAAATGTTGCACGAGTTACGTCTCTCAAAAATGTTTTCTAAATCGACTAAACGCGGAGTGTTGTGAATGCTTTAAATATCTCTTTATCGCGATCTGTTAGGCTTTCGGCACGTTCCAAATTCGCTTTTCGTAAACCTTTTAATTTTATTATCTTGCTACACGACTAGCGTACGACGTTCTAAAGAAATCATTGGATTACTTCCGTTTAGTGTATTCGTTGCAAGAGGACGATACAAGTAATCATAAATATCGGATAGAAATGTTGAAAAATAATTGTAACATCATCGCGATTCGTTATTTTTTAATTTATGGATTCTGAAAGGTTTATATTTCCATATGATACTTTGTTAATTTAGACGAAGTAATACCGGGGAGCAATATCGAAATTATTTCTCGTATTCATGGAGATTATGCTAGGATTCTACCCCTTAATCCCTCGATTCGGAAACGTTGCTGCTGATAATTAGGAAATTCAATTCTCCATGAAAATTACTTCCCTCTGATCCACAGGCTTTAGGTCAACTATATACTCTGCACGTCCCTCCGTTATTTGAATAGCGCCAAAAATCTTGTATGCCAAAATCTTATACCTAAATATACGGTTAATATGTAACCCTATTCACCTAACATGTATTACGATTTTATATTTATCCTTTACAGATTACAGATTTTACATGTATCCTTTGAATCAACAGCGATACCTTTCTAATCTGAATACCTATTATTGGAAACCACTAAAACTGTATTCCAACAATTCTATCTCTGTATCACATCTCTAATCCTATAGATCGCGATCGAACGCAACCCCCATTTACCCCCCCCCCATTTCCCAAATTTAATTTGTTCTCACATTTAGTATTAATTTAATCCACGATAAAGATATAGCTATAATATACCCTACACGTCGCTTCAGTATATGATACCAATGTCAAATATCCTGTAGCTAAATACATAGGATAGAAACCTAATACCTAATTCATGTTATAATTCTGTTATACTCTTCTACTGTACCTTTTTTCCAAATCTAATTTGTCCTCACATTTAGTATTAATTTGATCCATGAGAAAGATATTGCTATAATATACCCTGCACGTTGTTTCAATATTTGATACCAATGTGAAAAATCCTCTAGCTAAACATATAGGATAGAAACCCAATATCTAATTCATGTTATAATTCTGTTATACTCTTCTACTGTACTTCTTTTTCCAAATATAGATGGTCACATTTAACATTAATTATAGTCATGATAAAGATATAGCTACAATATACCCTGCAACGTCGTTTCAATATTTGATACCAACGTGAAAAATCCTCTAGCTAAACATATAGGATAGAAACTCAATATCTAATTCATGTTATAATTCTGTTATACTCTTCTATTGTACTTCTTTTCCCAAATATAGATGGTCACATTTAATATTAATTATAGTCATGATAAAGATATAGCTACAATATACCCTACATGCGATATTTGATGTCAGAAATCCTCTACTTAAATATATAGAAGAGAAGCCTAGTACCCAATCTACATTGTAATTCTACTGCACTTTTCTATCATGATTTTTTCCAAATTTAATTTGTTCTCATATTATATATTAATTAAATCCATGATAAAGATATAGCTACAATCTAGCCTACGTGTCACTGCAATATTTGATACCAATGTAAAAAATCCTCTACCTAAATATATAGGATAGATACCTAATCCATATTATAATTCTGTCACAATTTTTTTCTACTGTACCTTTTCCCCCAAATTTAGTTTGTCACATTTAATAATAATTTGATCCACGATAAGGATATAGCTACAGTATAGCCTAGATGTGGTTTCAAATATTTGCTACCAATGACAAAAATCCTTTACCTAAATATGTATAATAGAAACTTGATACCTAATCTACATAGTAATTTTACTGTCCTTTTCTACCATGCTCTTTTTCCAAATTAAGTTTGTCCTCGCATTTAATATTAATTTAGTCCACAATGAAGATATACTCTACACGTCGTTTCAATATTTGCTACCAGTGGCAAAAATCTTCTACTTGCTCAATGCTCAAATATATGATAAATAAATATATCATAATGCTCAAATACCTTCTCTATCTAAATAGAATACCACCATTCTCCTAATCGCGATACCAAAAAACCAAAAACCTACGACTTCACATCCTCGATCCTTCCTCCGAGCCACGATTGAACCCGATCCTGTAGAGCCTACTATCACTACCCCAACCATTAACAAAATACCTTCATCCGTTCCCAAATCCTCTCCCACTCCCTATAAAGACATCGTCTCACCACAGTGTGCGTTCCACAATGCGTTCCATCATCATCATCATCATCATCATCATCATCATCATCATCATCATCATCATCATCATCATCATCATCATCATCATCATAATCATAATCATCATCACCACCATGAACCACCACCACCAACATCACCATCGTCATCACCGCCACCAGCTTCTGTCCATCTTGTTCGTCCTCCACGGCGCTGCATCTTCTTCGTCGTCGTCTCTCGATTCTCGACGTCGTATCCGTGTCGCGCGGGAATAAGAAATTAGCTCGTGGGACGTGAACACGCACACGCACAATGGAAAACACGAGCACAGGCACACGTACACACGGTGAAACGCGCATAAGGTCGACGTGTCGGGTCGTGGTCGCAGGACGCGCGTCAAGATATCGGTCTCGATTGAGGAAGTCGAGGATAAAAGGAGTGAACCTTATCGTCGGCTGGTCGGCCATTCAATAATTGCCGAGGCGCTAATCGAGCCGTCCTAACCGGGACCTAGTCGGTTTACCGGTTCGAACTGGTGCGGACGAGCCACCGAGTCGACGATTCGGTGAATGGCGAGCTCGAACCAGAAAGAACCGGACGCGTCATTCACAGCTGGTGGAAGAGGAAGGAACGGAGTACTACACGAGAGTCGATGCTTTTAGACTTTACGCGCGTTCCACGATCGTGCTCAGCAGCTGCACAGACCTCTTCGACCTCAGTCGCGTTCAACGCTTTGTTTACAAACAGAGAGAATGGAGAACGGAAGGCGCGAGAGGGATTGGCGCGAAATTTGAAAGAGCTGAGCGCGGCGCGGCGCGGCGGAAGAGGGCTGGTACGAGAGCGTTTTAAGGATCAAGCAATTCTTCCTCTTTTTATTTCGTTTTGCGAAGATTTCGATTCTTTTTCTTCTTCTTTTATTTATTTCGTTTTGTGAAGGTTTGGATTCGTTCTGAAGATTTTGGAGTCGGGTGATTGGCAGTTACGTTAAGGTATAACAAGTTTGATGCATTCGTAATTAACGTTTGAGGATCAGGATTCTTTCTCTTCCTTTCTTTTTTTTTAATTTTGTGGAATTTTAGATTCATTCCGAAGATTTTGGAGTAGGGTTGATCGAGGGTTAAGACTAAAATGTAAAGTTTAGAGATTAGGGATTTTTCTTTTTTTTTTTTTTTATCGAAAATCTGCATTTATTTCGAAGGTTTTGCAGTAGCGTTGATTGAAAGTTTGAATCGAAATAAATTTGTTATATTCACGAGGACCATAATTAATGATGTCTACTTTAATAATAGATAGAATTAATTGCTCTGGAGTAAGCCTGATCCTGCATATATGTATAAATATATTACAACCATGTATTAATTCAATAAATATACACTAACGTTAATTTTATAAACAGGTACTTAATATGTATTCACACGTGATGAAGTTTAAGCTTTCACTGGTAGAATCATACAGGATTTGCGAATGTATTTTACTCATCAAATCCATAGATGTAATATAATCATATATTAAATGCGTACATTTATCGAGTTAATATATTCACTGTAACATGTACATCAGTTTCAGAAACAAATTATTCGAGAAAGAAACGGAGAAATGTCGACCAGTATGTAAAGGATTGATCTTAAATAGCTTTAGGTAACTAAATCACCGGGTAAACAAATAGCGCATGCAATTTACTCCGAGATAAGTTATCTGCGCCATGATAGTCGGTGTTTGAAAGATGATTAAGCGATCGTTTACGTTCACCTTGCTCGATTGACAAATATGTTCCATGAAGCGATGTTTCGTTAACGAAGCTACGGCGCTAAAGCAATTTTATCGGCCTTTTTTCCAAGAACTTTCTTCCTCGTTCCACCACGATCGTTTATCTTCCTATCCGATTAAACAAAGCATTTCGAAAGGCTCGCATTTTTCTTCTTAATAAAATTTTGCTTGCCGAACAATCTATGCTATTTCCTGCTTGATGATAAAAATCAAGATTCGTCTGCTTGTTATTTTACTCTGACTTGATTCAGTTCATCGAGCCTTCTTTTTTCGTGCGATGGACACGTTTAAAACACCATAATTGTTCGTAAGAGGATCCCATAATTTTACGAGCCAGTGTATATTATCGAGACGAACGATAGATAGATAGATAGATTAACTCGTCGAATTGCTTCCTGGAACACGGCAAAATTCCTCCGCAATAAGATTTTATTCGCACTATCAACCGAAGCACCAGGTTAGCTTATTTACGTTTACGACGCCCACAACCCTAGAAGAATCCTGAATTTCCGAACCATACTAATTTCGTTGAATCGTCTAATTTCACCTGCAGTACCTTGCACTCTATTTCTAATTTTTAGCAAAAAATTCAAAGACCAATGGAGAAGAAGATGATTCCATTGCTCGTCGATACTTACATTCTTATTTCAGTGTTGCTTGAAAGCTTCGTTAATTACGAATTGAAATTTTTAATAAGTTTTCCTTTATATTTATATATTTAATAAGCAATTATTTTTAATAAAGTATCCTGTCCACGGTGAAACGATTATCTTGTGGAAACGAAACGATCGATGATATAAATTTCATACAAATTTAGCAAACTGCGGGAATTGGTAATTTTACCAAGGCGCGTATTAGAAATAACAATTTTATTCGAAAGCTTCCTTAATTACGAATTTCAATCTTCTTTCGTACGTTTTCAGCAAAATATATTTTCTCCACGGTATATCGATCTTCGTTTCGAAACCAAGCGATCGATGAACGACAAGAGATTGCGTACAAACTTACCAAACTGCGGGTATTCGTGCAAATTCGTGTTTTTATAAAGACGCACAAAGAAATA
Source organism: Bombus waltoni (assembly GCA_014737395.1). Taxonomy (NCBI): domain Eukaryota; kingdom Metazoa; phylum Arthropoda; class Insecta; order Hymenoptera; family Apidae; genus Bombus; species Bombus waltoni. Next base: position 1,375,145 of record JACXII010000013.1, read on the forward strand.
GGATGCGCATAAGCAGAAATTTACCTACGAGATATCGCGATATTTATCTGCTAGATATTACAACAGACGTTGAACTCGGCGTGTTATACGTATTCCGCGCATTTTTGCGCTTTTAAATCTTCCAGATATCCATATTAATTCGTTTTCGCTTAAATCGACGTTAAAGAATGTAACACTTTTTTCCTCTGCGACCCTTTCCCCTATTTGTTACACAGAGGCGTCCATTTACAAAGAAGCTTTCCTCGAATCGAGACGATTTCAACGGTCGAATATCGCATCGTAGAAGGACAAAGGCCCGCGGAATCTTGGCACGCGTTCCTTTGTGTCGATTCGCAAATTCATCGCCGTCAACATCACCACTGTCGGGCCATCGAAGCGGCAAAAAAGGACGAAATGGTGAAATAAATTCCGGTCTGGGCGAAACTGCGAGACTGAAGCTATTACCCATTACTTCGCTATTATCTGCCGCAGAATGCTCATCTCCCACCCTCCGCCACGGTGTCCCGTAATTCTCTTGCCCTGGTTTTTACGTCGTTTCTAATTCCATCATTTGCCACGCTTTAATTCTTTACTTTAATTCTCGACTTCGACTTTTTCCCTTTGCCGATGGATTCGCGAGCGGAAAAATGTGAGAAATAATTAAGTCGCTCGGCAAGTTGTAGCAATACGAACAACATTGGATCATATTTTTCTTTTATTTTGTACACGCGCTATGTATTTTCAACCTTCGTTATTTATTTTACGCTTTCCGGTGAGGATCGTTGGAAATACCGATAACACGTATAGATAATATACGTAGAAGAAACACGAAATGATGGAAGAATATTTTCTACGCGTAGAATCTATTTATTATGTATAAACGCGAGAATTCAGAATTATTTGAATAATTAGCAGAGACAGTAGCAGTGACATAAAGAATACATTCGCTCGTATGCATCATTCATAAAATAAATGTATTATTCGTTATTGAAATCCATTATCAATTATCGGGAGGAAACCCAATAATAGCGGAGCGTTATAATTAGGTCGCTGCATACGAAATGTTATTTCAATGCGAATGGAATTTGACCGAGGGGAATTACAGAGGCAAGATTTAGAAAATTTTTCCATTCCGGGATCAATAATTTATTATACGTAAATATGAAACGATGCAGTTTAATGAAATCCAAGTAGGAACTACATATTTCTTACGTATAATTAAATATACGATGTCCTTTCTTTTTTCTTTTTCTTCCCAAAAACCTATACGTTTCCAGAGTTTTACCGGAAGAAGTCATATTTCATATTTTTTATCAAAATCATAAGTCACACGATCGAATATCTTGACATTGTTTGACTAGACAATTTACATAGTTATCGAGCATTCACTCACGAATGTGTGTTCCATCATTTCTGAACGACCAGGCCGCGCCTTTAAATTTCCTTGGGAAAGAAGGAAGAAAAGAATTAAGCACGACATTATTGATTTTCCGTGATTTTCCGACGCTTCCCGTTTATCGGATTAATTCTCGAAGTACATCGATTCCCAAAGGCAATCGCCATCCTCGTAACATGTTGGCGATTTTACACCGTATAACTTTCAGTTAAATTATTATGACGCACGAACATTGAAAACCCACGAGAATCAAATGGTTAATTATGTACGCAATTCGTACGTAAATGATATTCATCTGGGAACCAGGAAAAAGGAGTTTTCGATTGATTTGATTAATGTATTGCCTGCCAAACAGGTGCCAATTCCGGGCTTATCTTACAATTGTCTGTTGTTTTGTTACTGTAATTTCAGATGTACTATCTCTCATCTCTTCAGCGTGTCTATATAATTTTTCATTGAATTTATTTTGTGAAATCGGATGGATAAATAATCGTTCGATATTGGAAGCACCAGATCTGCCAAAACGATTGGCTGCAGCGTTTCTTTCTTACAAGCACTAAGAATAACAGAAAAAAAATGTTTAAACTAGGAAATTATTAAATTTCCCCTTTAAAGTTTTACGTTGCTAATTTTTAGTAATCAAAAGTATTTAAATTACCAACCTTTACGAACTAAATTTGATAAAATCGACGTAGACTTTTATTGAAATGAAAGCACGTCTATATGTATATATGCATTTATGTATATATACTTTATTTTCAACGTGGCAATTTAATTACAATTATTTATTCTTCCGCTATAATCGGTAAGCTATTTGATTATTCGATATTTAGTTATTTAATTATTTAATTATTTAACTGCGATATAAATTGCTACGATTCGGTGCACGTTAAAGGTGAAAATTATCCCGGTGTTGATACTCCGTTCTTTTCATTTTTTTAATATAAAACAACAGTTGAAACGATTTGTTCTTTCGAAGGAATATACATATACGCAAACGGTTAATTAACACGGGCTTGTAAATGAACCTTGACAAGGTGTACAGCAATTTGCTCTGTTTGTCGTACCCATGAAAAGCTGCCAAGCACTTTGCTACCGTCAATAAAATGTATAAACGTATGAACGATAACGTCGACGGTTCATAAATAGGATCCAAAGGATCCAATCGAGATAGTTTCCTCTAACATCATTTTCTCTCTTTCTTCTACTTTCAAACGAACAATTTCAAACATACTTCAGACATCGTTGGTGATCCAATTCGTAGAGGATGAAGTTTTACTCGCAAACTGAACTCTGTGTATTCGCGCGGTTCCCCTCTGTTCTTCAATCCTCCATGAAATCGCTCCTCATTCTTCATACGATCGAGGAATAAAACTTTCGTGATCGATGGAGACCATCTTGTCGAGATAGTCTGTAGCCGACTAAAGAGTATTCGCGATTGAATCGTACAGGTCAATCGATGATACAGCGACGTTAATTAGAGCGTTTTGTCGAACTATTTTTGATCCCAAGTTTGCTTAAAGGTTCGTTTAATTTGCTTCCATAACGTACATACAACTTGGAAACGGTAATTTTGATGGGATCTATTTTGTAAAGTGATAATTTTCTGGCTCTTCGTACGTTACGATCGGAATAATTGATTTCGTTATAGCATCGTTTATTATCGTTAGGTTGCATAGACGCGGATCCGTTTTGATTTTATAACCTTGCGTAACTCGGAAATGGCAATTTTCATTCGGAATTTATTTGCAAGTGACAATTTTACGCGCTCTGATTGGAATAATTCATTTCGGCATAGTATCGTTGTGTTGTTATTGGTTTATCAATGTTTGCACAGATTCATATTTTCAGGAATAAAATTAAGGGAATCTGGAATACGAATAGAAATATGGTACGTGTTAAAATTGATTCAAAAAGATTGTAACGCGTCTTTTGTCTCTGATATTTTGTACAGAAGATTTTAGTAGATTGCAAAGTTGATATAGTATATTTTAGGGATTAGGTGCAAACAGTACAGATCAGTCCATGTCTGAGAATATCTTGTTGTAGAATCATAAGGAGCGAACGAATCATTCCTGATGATCCTCGTTAATAATTATAGTTGTAAATCTTTATAATCGTCAACGCGTCTACATTGTTCGCCACAGAAGAATTTAAACATTTAACATACTAACACTTCGAATTTCAATTAACGTAGAACGTGTGCAATCAAATATAACGTCGACTTTTACTTGACATAGAGTTACAAAAGAATTGGTTCAAACCACCACCTATCTCATACAATGCCAAAGTGTGTGCCCAACTAATTTCCAATGGCGTCAAATATTACCATTCAGTATTATCCATTAGATCGAAGATTATATTATATTATATTATTTATCAAAATTATTATTTCCGTTTAGCTCCTCTCAGACGTACATACGTCGAATCAAGTGCCATTGCCATTTTCGCGTCTCAGCTGTTCAAAATTTGCCTGAAAAAAGTGCCAGTTTAAGGCACGATACAGTAGCACTGCCATTTTTGAGTCTCGGCTCATCAAAATCAGGCCATCGTTATTTTCAGGCGTCAGCCTATAAAAATTTGGCAAGTTCTAATTTAGTAGCCCCGATTTACCATTACCACTTTGCAGTCTCGGTTCATAAAAATTTGGCAAACCCTAGCCCGTGTTATGACACGGTATCGTTACCACTTATCTGTCTGAGCTCGTGAGAATTTGGGAAGTCCCAATTCCATGGTACTGTTGACAAGTGAACAGGCTGACAACGTGCACTTGTTCATAGAGGCAACGGTGCGTGGTACGGGAGTGACTATCGTACACGTTGCGTCCCGAGATTACGCACACTCGCATATTCACGATGTTGCTCGTACGTGGCCGTACCACGAGCTGATAGTCACGTGCATGGACGAGGCTACGGTACGCGTCACCATCGACTCGCACGTGCACCGTGAACAAAAATGAACTGTGGACAGGCAGATCACTCTTTTTCTATGGTAGCGTAATCGTTTGCTGCATTCGTTTCTTCCAGTTTCTTCTCCCGTTTCTCGAGTTCCTTGATTCATCGATATAATTACGTCCTTTCGCTTGCCTTCTGTATGTAATCTTTGTGATAAAAGTTTACAGTTGATCAATACTACTCGTTCCTTTGGCAAGGGAAATAATAACTGGTAAATAAACGAGCCGACGTTACATAAACGGAAGCCACATTGCTGATGGCATTGCAAATATTATTTCCTTTTATATTTCTCTTGGAGTTTGTTGTTATTCACATTATCTTTTTGTATAAATGAACGTGGTCGTCCATGCAATTTGTTCTTCGAGGATCGAACGTTAATCGCGCATTTATATGACGGAGTTGGGAAATTGACGAAGAGCGAAGTTCGATCAGTTTGGCTCCTGAGAGACTCGATTGATCTATCGATAGGGCGCTTGACGATTTATGAGAAATCTAAATGTGCAAAAATGTACAGAATATATTCGACATTCACGAATATACAGACTTCTTCTGAAACTGAAATTAATACAGACTGGTGCATCTCTAATATATATATTATAGAATATATTATATAGGATATATTATAGGAATTAATAGGATTATATATATATATATATAATTATTATTTATTTTTAAATAAATACTATTTTATATATATTTAAATATATATTTAAATATATATATATTATATATAATTTATATTATATATATATTATATTTATATTATATATATATTATATATAATTACTATTAATTTTCCATGTAATTAACTTTTTTTTGTAATTAACATTAATTCCATGTAAGCGTCTGTGTATCATTTAACTGGCTAAGGAAAAGCAGTTTGCCCGTTTTCTTTGCTTTTCTCATTACAGCCGTGTTGAACAACGGTGGAATAACTCGCTTTCATTCGAGACTTTCATAGTTCTCTGGCTGTTTATCACGAAGTAATTTCAGTAATACATATCTCTTAAAACATTATTGTCAGTGTCGTCTTCCTAACTTCCTCTCTCTGTCTGTCTGACCGTCTCTCTCTCTTCTTGGTTCATTTTCTAGCGAAAAATAACCAGTTTTGAATTTCACCGACCTGCGCGTTCAACTAATCTAACATTTACGTAACCGTTTTCAAATGTTAATTTGACGTTTTCAACAACTTTTATCGTCAAATGAATATGCCGATTGTTCGTGGCTCGTATAACGGGGCTGTGACATTCGTTATAAATTTTGTTAACATTCAATGGCTGTATATAACAGACAATAATTTAGTCTTTCACGCGATCGATAAATAGTCGATCACATAGGTATTTAGAAGAATTAGAAAGTTTCCAGCAAGATCTTTTGCATAAATACAAATAACTTATCTCGTTTCCGCAAAAAGTTCTTTACTCTACCATTTTTCCGTGAAATTCTTCGATCGCAGAAAATATAAAAGGAAAAAAAGGAAAAAGAAAATACGTTGCTAATCTGGCATTAACACGTAATTTGTTTATTTTTATCTAACGTACGTACCAAGAGAGAATAATAAATCGTGTTACGCGCAGAACCAACCTCGTAAAAGTATAATCATTACGTTATACGATAGTTACATTGTAGGCTGTCGCACAGTGCGGCGAATTTTAAACAGCGTGGTTTTTTCAGAGCAATTGAATTCGGAATTTTAATTTCCGGTAACTCGTTAAAGATGTGGCACCTTGCAGTCAATTTACTAGTTGCATGGTTGGTAATTTTAGGATAGCTTCGGAGTTTGCCTTGCCGGAGCTCTGTTCAACTCGCAGACATCGTGTCGTGATCTTAGTTTACCTAGAAGCGTGTTTGCAACAGCATCAGACTATGTTAACAGACCAATTATTTGAACGCTCTTGAAGCTACCTTCTGTTACAGTTATGTGCATCGAGAAGATAAAACGACGGTAGGTCAACATTTCTCCTACGAACAAATTAAACGTACTCGAACGAAGGATACTTTATCTAGATCTTCGTATGTGAATCGGATTATACGAGTCGCTTTATTCTGAAATATCATAATTTGCTACACGATAATAAATCGAACATACTCGAGCAACGAATACACTTCCTCTCGCGTTCGTTCGCGTTTAGTCGCATTTAGATTTCACGATTTATTAAAATTATTATACGCCAATTTCGTTTCTCCTGGTCGTGTACGCGCAGAGCGATCAGTTTTATATTTAAAGCGGTATGTCATCGATGCAGCGTGTAAGGTTAGTTTAAAAGATCAACTTCAGATAAACTTACGAGAGGTCTGGCTAGATTATGTTTGCTCGCTACGTCGAAGCTCTGTTTACTCCAAAGATTTAACGCTTTTATTTATATTGTAATTATTAGCAGAGAAGGATTTCGGTATAGCTAAGAGCAGTCAAAACTTTATATTCCAGCTAGCTATTCCACGATTCGTATTTCCTACGTAATCGTAGCGGGTCCGTATCGTTTTCATCGACACCAGTTCTATCGATCCATAGCGTTGACCGACGACAATTCCGTCGACAACAACGATCATCGACTCGTGTGTCCAAAGTTTAATAATCGTTTGTACCAAACTTGGACTAAGTACGAGTCTCAGGATCGTATCTGTTTATCTTCCACTACTCTTCCGTCTCTTCGCTTAATTTTGCGCAGACCGCGGAGCTAAAATCCAATTTAATTAGAAACAAATTTCTAGTTCTCTACTTTCAAACGTAAATGGTTGGCCGAGATTGAAAGTGGTGCGTGAGTCAGTTCACTGCCAGTTTTTATGAAACAATCCGCTGCGTTTTGCACAGTAGAGCTGCGTTTATCTAAAGTTGTCGGAGTAAACAGTTTATACGCATGTGTAATTGGAGTTCATATAATAGTTCATCTATTTTCTCCACTAATTATTTCTCCTTCCTATACATACACGCGCGAGACAGGAGTTCACGTCGAGGTACGCGGATTCGATCGACGAAAGTTCGGTTAATCGGCCCCTAACTAAAATTTCGTTCCGATAAATGGAGTTCTACTGTGTCTAAAAAAAATCCATTCTACCTTTTCATATCCTGAAAACGTATTTCTGCAGAGAATAAGCTACTAACTTTGCTAATTATGAAACCAAAGGGGTCACGCTTTCAAGAGTTTGAACGTATGGCCAAACGCAGTTTCTCGAAATTTTCGAAAAAGTCGCGCAACTATGATTTTCAGCCCACGAAATACGATTTCGTTCCGATAAATGGAATTGCATTAGAAAAAATCGATTCCGTTGTTTCGTATTGTGAAAACGTATCGCTGCAGAGAATACGATAATGATTTAATTAATGACGAAACTAAAGGAGCGGTATATATACCAAATACAGCTTCTTGAAATTTTCACTTGCACCACTACGATTTCCACCAACCAAATAATATACAACTATACAAAATAATAGACGAGAGTATCCGCTCTATTTATTACAGTATTTGTATAAGTATATCCAAGTATATTAAAGTTCCGCCACTACCAAAATTTCGTATTATGAAAATGAAACGCGCAAAAACGCGATAAAAGAAAAACCTTCATTGGAAAATAAGAGTATGTACAAATACTTTCTGTAGCCACTGCACGCTGTACGTAAACATACCAAAGCAATACCAAACGATACACGCAAAAAAAAAAAACAGAAAAAAGGAAAAAAAAGAAGGTAACTAAATTCCACGGATTTGATCTCTTCACCTTCGATTTCATAATGGACCAGTGAATCGAAGAGCGATCGAGAGATCGACGGGCACAGGTGAACCGTTGCTCTGTTGGCTGTTCCGGGAGGAAGCGAGAGGAAAGAGCAGACGGCCAAGCATCGCGAACGGTATTCATCGAGCGGTCGAGCGATTCGCATTGACGCGAGTTACGCAATCGTCGGCTGGCCTTGCGCCAATCTCGCGTATCACTCGAATTCGCCCCGCGAAAAGAGAGGAGAATAGCGCGCAAGTGAGAAAGAAAAAGAGAGAGAGATGACCCGACGGGCGAAAAAGCCACGCCGCGACCGACGAACGCGTTTCTGCGTATGCTGACAACGAGTTACGAAACGAGCAACGCGTATGCCATACACTTTTTCTTTGTCCTTTTTTCTCTCTTTTATTATTTAAATGCTTCTGACCAGAAGTCTATGACCAGAGGTCTATAAGCTGTGATACATAAGGTACAAAGAACTCGCACAGACGTTATAAACACGAGGTCGATTCGCTTGTCGTACGGTTCTCTCTATGTTTCGATAGTCTTATCCTACGCTGGTTTTGCTTTACACTTTGAGTGCATTAGTCTGGCTTTATTTTTCTTACTCGGTTTAGCTCGACCTTATAATTCTACTCTTAGAATTCTATTCAGTGCCGCGTGTTAAGCCGCTTAGTCTGATTTTATTTTAAGCACCGCCGGCTATAGAGCAATGTCGTTAAATATGGAATAGCATCTTGTTTCTTGGATGTCAGTGTTACGAAATCAATCGCCAACGAACAAAGATTCTTATAAGTGTATTCAATCAGGTTGGGACAAAGCGCGACTACTACGAGGCTCGACCGGAAAGTAATACCCGTTTCGAGATAACAACGAGACGAATGCATTTTCAAAAACTTTCTTCCTTCGTGATTTTAGTACATGTACTTAGGTATCTTCTAGTAGAACCGCAGCTCCTATTTGCACGCTTGTCGCAACGTGCGACGAGCTTTCGTATACCTTCGACAACGTACATTTCCACCGTTTACACGACCATCGCTTCACGTCGTCTTTTGAATCGTTCTTTCCTGTCCGAAGATTCTTCCAATTCTGCGATAAAAAAAAAAAAAAAAAAAGAAAAACGAAAGGAAAAACAGCAGTCTGTCTCGTTTGGCGCGTCGTCAATCACACGCAATAAATTCGCAGTCACGTTTCTGTGCGATGAGACTGGAACGCATCCATCGTCTTGCGAATGATTTAACCATGATAGTAACAAGGATTGCGATAAATCGCAGTAATTCGATGGCGTAGTCCTCTTAAGCAATCGTTTTCAACGTTCAAGAAGCGCACAAATGCGACAGATTGTGCGCTTCGTCACCAGCAGGATTTTCAATTTGCATTGTCACTTTCAGCGTATGAAATCACCACAGTAATAATTATTTAAACACGAAATTTCGTACCATTTTCGGCAACGTACGAACGAAGCTGGATGACCTTGCATACGCACGTCTCATGGTTTTGTTTGTAATTTTCCACGTAGGCGGCTATTGCTTTCTGGACGACTGTCGTATTAACGCGCACAGTGCACTCTGATTTTGCAATAAGATCGCGCTGCAGCTATTACGTTTACGACGAAAATTCCAATACGAAAATGTCTCACTTACTTATCTGACGTTATCGATTCAGAAACGTTTCGTTGTATGTCAAGCAATAAGCGTGTTATTAATAAAAAAAGAATGAGAAGCGGAGAAAGGGTCACAGCCGACCCTGACCTCAGGTCGCTTGTAACACTGCATGGGTTCGATAATAAGAAACATCCAACGCGTGTTGCTACGCTTTATAAAATCAAGATATTTATTGATTTAATTAACGAGTAAAAGAAAAAGTGAAATTTCTATTTCCAATTATTCGGGATCGTAATCGCGAATCGTAATTGATAAATGCTTACGCTCCTTACGATCTGTACATTGCGTCCATTTTTCGTTTGCTTTCCTTATACCGCAGAATTCCGTGCACACCTGGCGATAGTATTCTGTATGTTCTTCGTTGTGTGAGATTCGCTAGTCTCTTACAGGTGTTACAAGAACGTTACTCTTTCGATCGTACCCTATGCTTGCGGACTTAAGTTATAAATGTTGACTAACTGGACGTTTAAAACAGCCAAGTAACGGTCGGTGTTACTTAAAAGGAGGCCAGATTGAAGATTAAAAAAAATAGAAAAAGCGACTAGTCGCGAAGGAAATTTTTACGCTGTAGTTTGAAGTCAACAAGAAAAGTTATCACAGGACATGGAGAAATAATCTTATTGTTCACTATATACGCGTTATGCGAATAACCTTGTGTCTATCATGTCGATAACGTAAAATACGTTATTGTACGTAAATCAAACGTCCCTATTATATAGAAGATTATATCTTTTTTCTTAGAAAATTATATTTTGATAAATTGAACGCGTTATCCAACCGTCGGTCTACCTGCTAAAAACACGATGGAAAGCCAAAGAAGCGCAAACGTGTCATCTAATCATCGTGAAAGTTTCGAACATAAACACCTTCTCTCTGTATAGTCGTATCAACCCTCTTCAATCATCGAGTTGGGCTATTTTCGAACTTTCATTTCCTCTTTCGCCAGCGTCGCAGTGTCAAAGGTCGATTCTGGTCTCTTCTGGATCGCGCGCGATCGATAAACGAGGCGTGTTATCGAGAGACACGGATGCGGCGACGAAAGCTGCTGGCGAACGAAATATCGAGCGTGTCGCCACCTTCAAGCGATCCTATTTCTATTTTACGATGATCGGCGCATCGACTTTTTTACGTCGCGTAGGAGGAACGCGTTAGCTTTCGGTTTGATCAGTTTCTCGAGCGAACCGCGATCGACGCGTGTTCGAGGTATCTCGACCGTAAAGCACCGATAAGTGGCAAGCCGCGAACCTATCGAGAAACCTTCGATAGAAACTTGATGACACGGTTTCCGAGCGAATGGAAATCCAAGGAGTGGATTCTTTTGCATGATCTTTTCGCTTCGAACATTTTCGCCGGTTCGTTCTCGATAGAAATACACAGAAAGATAGAAAGACAGAAAGACAAAATCTGGCCGGTCTAAGCCTAACGCAGCCTGTAGTCGATGCTACGCGCGATGTATATCGAAAGAAGAAAGCAATTTGATCATATATCACGTGCATGTGCCTGTTCTTATCCCTCATTTTCGCCAATGACTCGTCCCTCGCGTTCGAACGAAACGACAAGATAAATAATTCATTTTGCTGTTCGTGCTTCGCGCGCAGTCATACCGGTTCTTCTTCGAAGCTATTGCAAAAAGTTAAACGTTTCATAAGAATCGTTCTATAAATGGTAGAATAATGGAATCCCTTACCGTGAAAATGTTTGAAAATATCGAGAGAGAAGAAAGAAGAAAACAAATTGACGCGAAGAGCGGGTGAGAAATGGGGCGAAAATGGGGCATTAAGGGGGAAAATTTTATTCTATATCTTCGACTTGTTTCCAACCGATTGTTTACTCGCACCTAGTCGGTACTTGGCCAGGCTTAACCCTCCATCTGCACACCGGGTCGTTTTCGACCAGCGGTTTTAAGCAATTTTTCATTTTTCCCATATTTTAAATCCAGCTATGCTTGGAAGAAGATTACGGTAATATGTAACGACAAAAACTATCGGTTAATGTTCCGGAAACTTGGAAGAGCATATTGGTGGGATTTTTTAAAGCGCAGAAATCTAAAAAAAAAAAGTCCGTAAAGCCGGTATGCGGACGACGCGTGTAAAAATAAGATTGCAAACGGATGGTTAAATATATTTGATAAATTTCCAAACTCGATTTCCTCCGAAAGAAAGCGAAAATGTTTTTTCGCGTAGAATCACCCTGTACCCCGTTGCAACACCCCGTTACGGACCACCATGTATATAGACCACCTTGATAGACAGTTTCCTTGTTTAATAGGGAAATATGTTTGTCTAAATGAATTTGTAAACGTCAAGGAAAGTGTCCTAATCAGTTTACGAAATTTATCATTGCGCGAAGCAGAAGCGTAGGCCGAGATGTTCCTTTTAGGAGCTATTCGCGTATTCGTTTGCAACGACGCAGAAAATATACGAATTGGAAAAACGACACGCTGTCTGAATCGTCCCACCGCGTTTAAAACGCTAAAACAAATTGGCTCGGAGAAAGCGGCAAATAGTCGATCGCCTTGGGGGAAAAAAAAACAGAAAAAAAAAAAGAAAGGACAAACATAGGGAAAAAGCAGCCGTGGTCGGACGCGATTGATTATTTAGCCAGATACGAAGAGGTTCGATATCGAAATCTTCTTTTAATCGGTAATCGAGTGACGTTATCGGGAACGAAGTATTGACTTGGCACGGTACTTCTGTGTCTCCCTTTTTCCTTCTCTCGATGTTTCCTCCTCCCTATCAATTCTCTGGCCACGCATCCGCCCAATTCACCGGCAATTTTCCATTTTCTTTCTTTTTTCGCCTCCCTTTCTACTTTACCTTCGAACCAAACCTGCCGTACCTCTCGGCATTCTTTAAAGGAATTCCGTTCGGTTCGTGCCGCGATTTTTAATTAAATTGCACTAGCAGTAGAAATGGCGTTATTGACACACGGTACACAAGTGGAAAGTTACACGTACTCAATGATAAAGCAAAGAACGGCGAGATGATAGCAGCTACTGGTTCGATATTGATAGTTTTTAGAGAATCGTGTGTGAAGTTGAGATAGAGCGTTCAGACCGCGCAACGTTAAAGAAAATTACGCGTAAACAAGTTCGATGATAATTGGAATAATACCCTGACAAATTCGCCATTGTTATTTAAATTTCCTTCTATCGGAGTGCTTTCAACCTACGCCATTTATTTATTTAACGATCCGCTCTTCCAGAAACTTCAGATTTCTAGAGAAACGTATAGATCCTGCAGGGTCGCTAGATCGCGCATTTTTAATTCGTTTCTAGGAAATTCTACGGTTAAAATTACGCAGAACGCACGTGATATAAAAAAAACGTACGAAGTATGCGATGCTTCCTGTAAATTTGCCAGGTAAAACAATTTTCTAACGAGATTCCACCTTTCGAACAATATTGCTCGCTTCCATTTGACATCTGACCGCTGATATCGCGATTATTTCAACACACGATTGTCGCCAAATGTATTTTGGTAAAACGATTGAACGGCTGATTTTAAAAACTACTCTCGACATATAGAAATTACGAATTCGCCGTTACAGGAAGTCAACGCGTCGATCTCGTCATCGTCAAACGTCGATCAGTTCTATCGTTACCAATCATGGCCAAAGATCTTCGAAATATCGCGCCAGCCATTCGTCCAGTCGCTTCTTCCGTTGATTCAACCCCTCGAACCGCCTGCGTGAAATTCGCCCACAGCAAACGATGTTTGGATATTTTTTAACGAGGGCCATTTGCTCGACGTTCCCACCGGGAAATCGAACGATACGTCACGAGACGTTTTCTTTTCCCCTCTCCTTGCCGCACGGCGTCCATGCAATTAGTATTGTTCGACTTGCATCGCAAAACGCGGCGCTCGAAGATCGATGAACCAAACACGCTCGCGTATTGTAAACAGGCGAGATTAACAGCATCCAGAGAGTTGCAAGCTCGAGCATAAACGCGCAATTGGTTACCGATCGATGCTACTCTCGCGTGATTTTCTAATCGATTACGGAGCTTTCAGTTGGCTAAAAGTATCGAGCCAGAGTTTTTCCACAAAGTTCGATGGCAAGTTTGTCCAAGTTTCGGGATTAATCTATCGTGGAACGTGTTTCTTTGGATCTCTTGCTTTCTTGTTGCTTTCTTCATACGAAGCATTGATTTACAGCTTGAATTTCTGTTGCAAATTCAATAGCACAGCGAAGTTCGTTGTCGCGATCGAAACTAATCGATTCTCGGTAAGCATCGGATGTACACGTCCCATTGGCTCCTAATAGTTGCAACGAGAATCGGGACGATCCGTGCACGTTAAACGTTAAGAACTAATTCTCGCACGATCGAGTTTCTACAGCGTGTACGTGTTGGAAAAATCATCTTTTCTTTGTCTTTCGCGTACTCCTTACTGAGAACCGCCGAAACCTTCAATTTCATCTGTCGGAATTTCGTTGTCGTACTTTTACACCGTATCATTTACGATTGATACGCGAATCTTTTACGCAAAAGATAAATAAGAATTTCTCTATTTTCAACGTGTACAGGTTCTCATCGAAACGGAGACTCAAACTTCAAGAGGAACGATAGACAAAATCGTCGGAATGAGAAAGTATTTTTATGCTACGTCCAATCTTGCGAAAAAACCAGCATTCCTTGCTGTCGTTGACACGTACATTTCTTCGCTAGAATGAAAATTAGCAAGAAGAAAATACAATGGAAAACGAACCCGGGAAAAGATAGTTTCACACCATCATTTCCCTAAAGAAGATCCCTAAGCACTGTTCCATAGCCGCACAATGGTTGGACCCGTTGATTCGACGAAAAGTGAAGAGCAAACGACGAACGAGACGTCGTTGCAACTTAATGGAGATTTATAAGCCGAACGTGGCCGCGTTTCTCTCCGAGGAGGAAACAGCTCCGAGACGAAAAAGTCTGACGATGTTTCTTAAGGAGGCGAAAGGGAATCGAGGATGAGATACCAGATACGAGCTTCAATTTTCCGGTGGCGACGTAAAGCGTACAAAAGCGCGCGAGCATTCGAATAACAAGGAGACCGTAATAAAAGCGTCGCCGTCGAAACGACGACGTTGGGACGCTCGTTCGAAGAATTGTTCCGAGACAGCCTGCGACTCGTCACAAATAAACAAGTGCTCATAGCGTCGAGCTGAACGTTGAAGAACGAGTCACGTTCCGCGAGATTAAATAAGTAACCGTGAGAAGGGAGGATCGGCGTTAAATATCCATCGTTGAAGACGCAAGCGACGAAAACAAGCCGTCTTTATGAACTTTTCTAGGCGTTAACTATCGGTTATACGCGAGTAGAAACTTTTTGGAATGCAGACAGATGGACTCCTGGTGCAAACGTAATTCTTTTTATTTCAATTCTTCTCGCCGTTTATCGTTTATATTGTACATGCGTTGCGATCGTTTTGGACGATGTAATCGTCGTTGTAACGCGCATTATCTGTCGTCGGAACGTAGGAGTTGAGAAATTTTCTGAAAGTTCGATGGCTTACGTCGGGATCAAACCTACCTTTGGAGGAGAAACGCGAAGAATTGGAAAGTTCTGGCGCGTAGAAAAAGGACGTATCTTTCTCTCGATAAATTGAGTTTATACTGTTTAAAGATATATCGAAAGTAAATAATCGAATAAGACTTTGAGGTTCAATCCCTGGAGAAACCATCGACAAAGTTACCGGAGCTTCGAGATTGACTAATCAATTTTCAGCTATCGGCAGCTAGCAGTGCACGCTGCTTTCAAAAATTATTAAACGTGGCTGTTTGAAAAGTTAATGAACGATAAGAATCGAGACGAAGGAAAATTACATTTCTATTTGAGGACCATATCTACGTCCTAAAAACGATCAGTCCCACGTAACTACTAGCTGGTCTGAGAAACATTCGTAAAAATCACTTGCTCTGTTAATCGCTGTTACGCGAGAATCCTCCCTTAAGCTTCTCACGCACTTCGTTGTTGCTCGTGGCTCGAATTTGGAAAAATATGAAAACGGTATGCGACTGCGAAAGGTATTTGTACATGGCTGCGTCTATTATTGCTTTTACATAGCAGTTAATTAAATCCAACTATAATAAATTTCGTATTATTTAGTAGTGCTTTCCCACGATCCCAAAAATTCGAGAATGCGAGAAACACTGCGAGAATGAAATTTGCAATCTAATAAAAGATCGCTTTATTGGAAGATAAGGGCGCGCACGAATACTTTTTGCGGCCACTGTATGCGGAAATATTGATCGCTAAGAATAATTGGATGGACTCGTAATAAAGACAATTCGTACACAAGTTACGTCGACTAAATACGAGAGATTTGAACAGAATATTCTCATGAAACGCGATATTACGAAGGAAGCATTCGCGGTGAAATTTCTAGCGACGCTCGAACGATCGTGTACAATATTTTTCATTAAAGGAAGCACGAGCTACAAAAGTGAAACGACAACAAAGTGGAACAATCGTTTCTCTTATTCTTCTTCTGGAAATGCAAGACTAGTTCGAAGTATCGATCTGCGACTACGGACGACGAGTCGTAGCTATCGAAAGGCTTACGACGTTTGTTCTCTCCTTTTTCTCCCTCGTCGTTCATCCCCCGTTGCATTCGAGTCGTCAAGTGGTTATCTGTCTGCGACCCCCGTGTCTCGTCTCTACTTTTATCTCTTCCCTTCCAACGATACCTTTACAAACCTAGAAACCATAATTCGCCCCGTTATTATTTTAAAATGCAGGGCCCACGTTCCGTCGTTTATCTGGAAAGGCTGCTACAAACGTAGGCGACAACAAGGCGAATATTATTACGATTGTTCCACTGACACGCGCCATTATCGTTAAAATAAGCAGCCAGTAATAGGTAATTATACAACGGTGCACTCTAATAAACGCTCGAAATGGACGTCCGCCATTGTTTCGAACAGAGACTTCATTTACATTTTCCATTCGTTGTTCATCGAACCAAGTACGATGCAACGAAACATCGTTTCGTTGATAGGCTGAGAAATTTTCTAAACGTCACGTTTTCTCAACACGATCCTTCGAATATTCAGTTTACGGTTCAAATTACGGTTAACTACGAGAAAACGTAATTTCAGTGTCGTTCGAGAGGATTTTGTATACTTTAACGAACATTTTTAACGTTTCTCCTTTGTTGTACGTACGAGTGTTTTTTTTCCTTTTCTTTTCGTTCGAGGATTTACGTACTCGTTAAAAAGAACGGAAGATGGTTAGATAAATGATTAAACGTTTCAATCCATTTGAAGTTTCCTTATTACATTCTGCTATTTTAATTTTACCAGGATGTGTAACTACGCTTAGATATTATAATCTGTATGAGATAACCAAGTTTAAATTTTTAATTGGAATGTTATTCGTTGCCCTTGTTTACGAACATACATTTTATCTTAATGCGGTTGATCGAACATTTAAATAGAGATAAAATTGAATTGTTTAAATATTTCCGTACGAATCGTTCAATATATAATATAATATATATAAAAATTCAATCGGAGCAACGTTGCAGTTTTCTAAATCCACCCTTACCTATCGCTCGAATATAAAATATCGCAAGTCGTCGTTAAACTTCTCCCTCTTTACGGAATGAACAACTCGTACAAATTTAATACTATCCGAGAACCGATTAAAGTATCGATATAAAATAACGAAACAGAGATTCCGTTGCAAACGTTCATTTACACTCGTTAACATGTATATATACATATACATACATACATACATACATATACATATATATATATATATATATATATATATATATGTATGTATGTATGTATGTATGTATATATGAGTCGTAAAAAAATTCCGTTCTCAAATTTCAGCCTTGACATTAATAGCTTGAATTTCGAAGCTTGCAGATCTGTCCTTACCGTGCGTTGCATTTTTAATTCCAATTGGCAAAATGTTTAAATCTGTCCTCTAACGCTTAAACATAAAAAATCGTGGGTCATTAAATTTCTACCTTCTTCCAGAATCAGCAACTTCTACGAATTCGGTAACGCGCGATAGACGATTAGAGTGTCAATACACGCGAGGCAGCGCCCTACTAAACACCTTGCTTGCGTTTCAATTTTGCAACAACTGCCAACCCCTAACGCCGGTTATTTTATTCGTTTAACTTTCGCCAGCTCTTTCTCTCGGCGATGCGCGATGGTGGGAAAAATTCCGGCGAAAATTCATCGTGCCACGTGATTGCGCAATCTCGTTTCCGTTGTGTACGGTTTTAATAACGAAAGGCAACGCGGGGTAACACAACACAGCGCGGGAGCGAGAAGAAAGAGAAAGAAACAGCGAGGAGGGTTAGGAGAGAGAGAGAAAGAAAGAGAGAGACTGGCGGGCTAGCGAGCATAATACGCGCGATACGAGGGAGGAAAGGGGCTACGAAACATGATTCATTTCCTGCGAATCAAATTCGTGCGGTATCACAGACGTGTACAACGTGTACACACGTCCCTCGCTACATACGAATGGTATTTAATGACTCACGCGTTAATCGTTAAACTACTTTCGTGTCGACTAGACGACCAATTAGTGGAACGATCACTTTTTGTCACAGCAGCGTATGGTAATTACGTCGTGTTCGTGCGCACGTTACGATGTGTCCTTCTCGAAGAAACGTTAGTTGCGAGCGATCTCTTTCAAATATCCCGTGTTCGATCGAAGTATCGGTACGTAACGTATATTTATCCAGTTCCCTTGGTTTATATAACAAACGCGAAGAGAGGAGCAAATCTTTGTACGCGTATATTTTATATCGTACATCGATGTTCGAATCGATATTACGAATAATTACTATCAATTTGCTAAGATAGTATACGTATACACGGATACGGGATAGAAATTTAATCATTTTCGTCGTTCTGTGACTCGAGTTACAAGGCTGGGTTCGGGGGCTAACGAAGCTAGCTAAACGAAAATTTGGAATGAAAGCGTTCGGTTCCGTGCTCGTATATCGATAACTTAATGGGATATTATTAAATTCGGGACAGCCGAGGTAGTTTCGTAAGAGGAGAGAGAGATTTCCATTACGTCGTACGTTATTTCGAAATTTCGAAGAAAGGACGCGGATATATTTTACTTCGTGTCTACTTATCCAGCAGTGTTGTAAAATTCGCAGAGATTCTTAATTGGCAAGATAGAAACTCGACGACTTGCTTTATTTTGTAATTGGACGATAGAACGGAAAGTAGAGAAGGGACGGAGTTAAAGGAGAGATACGAAAGAATAGTGGCGTCGATCTAACGGCGCCTCGATATCTTGTTTTGAAAGGAGTTGCGGCAGAACAGAGGGGGTCCGTCTAATCAGCGGAGTGCTACTTATGCAAATTTAATTTGTACGACGAATCACGAACGGCCAACTGTGTCAAGGTTGGCTGGCCAGTTTTGCCAGGATCGTTTCAAGTTCACACCTCTGTGGTCAGCTCGTGTGACAGTGACGAGTGTCCCGTGACATTGGATGTTCTCTTTGACGCGAAACGTTGCTCGATTATCAACGATCGGATGAACCTTCACGATGTCTGGCCGCCTTCCTTCTTTCACCGATCGCACATCGTACATTTTTCTACCAAATCCACCATTTACATAGTATTTTTCTTTGAATCCTTACTTTCCGTACTTTCTCTCAATCCTTTTTGTATCTGGCTTGCTCGTCGAGCGTGTTGCATTCGTTTAAACAAATTGACACGGAGCTGTATGCGCGCGATTTGGTCGTCGCAGCGATCGATTCGAGGGGATGAATGGATCAATGATTTGACGAGTCGCTGACTCATAAGCATGGAATGTGCTTAATTCTATAGGGTTTAAATTTGGAAGTTGGTGATTTTGAAGAATTCCGATAACGGGTTCGTAAGTCTTTCGAATTTTATTTTAAACGATTCCTCGAATTCTAGTGGAAACGTCGCAAATTTTGGAATATCGAGCGGAATTTCGAGTATTTGGAGAATCGTTTGGAAGTTTGACATTGCGCTTGGAACATCGTATTTGAAATTATAATGGTAGAATTTTACAAATTTTACACCCGCTCGAATTTGCAGGATTTTCATCGAGAGCTCGCTAGTTTCAGGAAAATTCAAGTTGGTTTCTATGCGTGTTACGAGTTTTAATTGGGAGGCTGCATATCTTGTGAATTTTAATCGAGAGCTAGGCGAATTTCATATATTCTAACCCGTAGTACAGCGAATATGCAAAGTTAATAAATCTCGATCAACGGTCCATAAAATTCATAAATTCTACCTGAAGGATCGCAAATCACGCGGAGTCTAATTAAATTTCGCTAAATTCCATTTAAAAACGAAACGTTCTCGCACGTTTCATTTCTCCAACCGTGTCAACCGTCGCGAATTTTATTCAAATATTCACGAATATTTTCAGTTGCGTAGGGAATCGCCATAAATTCTGGAAAGGCCACTGGCAAAACGAGACGCAAGAGCGAACTGTCCGCCTACCTTGGCTTAGTTCAGAGCTTAGAACGGAGGCAAGTCGAAAGTGTGCTGGAATCACGGGGCTTTCGAGAGTTTCGTGGAACGGACTATTTTCCGCGTGTTACGTAACCACCCAGGATTCACCGGTTTCTTCCAGTTTTCCCAAAGAAATCAGCAAAATTTCTCTACTTCGACTTACCGACGTCCTCCCTCCGCGACAACGACGAATAGACAATTTTCCTTTCTCTAATATTTCACCATTCTTTCGCCCCTCTAGAGACGTCTGTTACGCGTTATCGATTCCGGCCAACGACCATCGACTCTCTGCCTCTTTTATGGTCGCCGTGTCCGACAAACAGGAAGGGGTTTACTTTTTAACTCTGGCACGCCAGACATCTCAAGGAGTGGATCAAAACGACCCTGAAAGTGACGAAGATGATAAGAAACAGGCTATTGGTATTTTTATTATTTTCTGGATGATATGGAATTTTAAAATGCATACGTTCCCCGCGTTCTGGAGCAGCGTACGTTTCTAAAATTTCAAGGGTATATTCATCGCAAGCTAGTAAATGCTGAGAATTTTGGACCTGCCCTTTTCATGTAGTACAAATTTTAGTTGGAGCAAACTGATAATTAATTAGGGACGTTTTTGTGTATTGTTTAGTATATATATATATATATATGAACAATACATATATCGTTAGCGATATTTCAATGAACGAGAAAACGGCGGAGCGAAGTTACGATTTGAACACAGATCTGTATTTCTACAGGATTTTACGTTCCACGATTTAACATTCTGCACTGATACTCCACAGCTGTATACTCTACGCAATAGTTGTACGTTGTACGCTGACTCCGTTGACTTTTCAGTCAGAATTTCTTCCAATTCCAATCCAGCCAAGATCCAACAAACTCCTTGTCATCGTCTCTGTTCGCGGTTCTGTCAATCCCTATTGACCGAAACGTCTCTCGATACCCCGTCAACGTCCCCGTTTTAATCGCCACCCGATTTCACGACTTTTCTCTATATCAGTCCGTGTTATACAACAGAGTAGAGTCAAAGTGACCCAGTAGCAGCGTCTGAGAGTTAACAGGCGTCGAGAACGATGGCTGCTCCGCAAGAAGGAACCGCATTGTCGAAGGCGGCACACCGGCGGAAGTTACGTAACGAGTTGTTTCAGGGACTTTAGCCTAGCCCAGTTCCGCGGAAGTACTTCCACCCCCGCGTAGGATCGATCTGGCTGACGCTTTGATGATCGTGTCGCGCACCCTCCCTCTCACATCTCCCTCCATTCCTCCCTCTCTCTGTCTTTCTCTTTCTCTCTCTCTCTCTCTCTCTCTCCTTCTACTTTGCTCTTTGAGATGGCTTTTGCGTTATTTATCGGCAAGCCGTATTTTCGAGGATTCGCGTTATTGGGCGACTGGCTGGGTATTCGAGAACACGATTAAAGGTGTATGATTGATTGGAATTGAACGATGGCGAATGGTTTCGAGGTTGGATAAACGGCGATTAGGTTTGTGACGGTTGGGCAAGACGAGAGAGGGAACAGCTGGAAATAGAAGTTGAAGGAAACCGTGGCTTCTAATTGCGGGTCTTATATTAAATTAGGTTTGGAGAGAGTAGTTTTACACTTGGTGTACTTTGTGCGATCGATCGAGGGGCGATGGAGGATGGAGGACGTTGGCTAGGTTTGTGATAGTTGATGGTTCGGCTGGCAGGAAGCGTGTACTTGCATTGATACTCGATCTTGTAAATCAGGCTTGGGAAGAGAAGTCTTATCGTTGGTGTGCTTTGTGCGATCGATCGAGGGAAAATCGAGGAAGGAACAGTCGGCCAGGTTTCTGATGGTTGGTTCACGCGGTCAAAAGCGTATTTGTAATCGCGAATCTCTCAAATTAAGTTTGCAAGGAAACTTTTGTTCTTGCTGAGCTTTGTGCGATCGATTGGGAGGAAGAGAGGTGGCGGAGCGCAGGTGTCTCAAGTTTGTGATAGTTGATTTAGATGGCAGAACGCGCATTTCCAATTGTGGGCCTTGTAAATTTGGAAAGGAAGATTTAACTCTTGGTGCGCTTCGTGTGACCGATTGGCAGAAAGTGGAGGATGATGCTCGAGTTGCATAGTTGATAGTTGTGTACGATAGTGTACGATAGTTGGAAAGAGTAGCATGACATAGAATTTCTAGTTGGAAAACAAAGTAGTTTTGAGCAAAACGATATAACGCTGGGTAATTAAATTTTTGGAATTCAGTCGTTGCCTTTGAAAATTGTTTCGACGATTGGTATTGAGTGGTCGTGTTGCACGCGTAATAAATATATTGGTACCATACACGCAGCTTCGAGTTATTTTTCCTTCCGAATTTTAATTAAGCGATAATTCAAGTCTGACCTGGAAAGTACTCGTTCTACTACAGCTGAGCTGTGCGTTTTAGGTAACCGAGAATAATAACCGCGATTGGTCAAATTCTTTCACACTCCCACCAATAAATTTCCGTACCAGTACTACAAATAATGGCTTGCAGCTACTTAACCCAAATAATACAATCACCTACTTGTATATATAGAAACACGGAAACAAATATAATCGCACTTAATAATACCTTTTTCATCCAGCTAATTAATCTCCAAACTCTATGATCGATTTATTTTATATATATGAAACGTTGCAGACAACAACAGAAGCTGCGAAAAATAAACTGAACAGTTCAAACGTACATTTTTTTAATCCAGATATTACAACCTTGCTCTGCTCGTACCGATATGAAAACAGAGCATCGATCACGATCAACTAATCTTACATACTTCAGATATATCGCATATAATAAATCACGTTTACTCGACCATCCGTTTATATCTATAGAAACAAATACCATGAAAATTGAGTTTAATCGTTCAGACTTAATTTAATCGAAATATTACAATCGGCTGCCTATAGAAACGAAGAGCAGCAATTACGGCGATTCTTAATAATTCCTTTTCCATCCCTCCAATTAATCTTCGAGCACAACGATCGCCTAATCTTGTCATTAATATCCAAGAAACCGTTCTTCTTCAAACTCCTGTTCTCGGTATCGATATTCCTTCTTCTCTTTCTTTCTCGTGTCGCCAGTGTTAGAAGTAATTATCAAGTAATTCCGGCAATGACCTGACTCACCAGGATGGCTCGGTGCCTGGAAACGACTAGACTCGAGTCGTCGTTTTAACGAACCGTAATGAAAAGCCCCCGGAAAGGATGGTCGGCTGGCGTTGATAGCCGACCGATGATTAAATCGCTGACAACGAGAAAACCCGGTGCGGCTCGCGATTCAATTTCCTTTTCTTCGTTCCAGGGAAACGTAAAGGCCTCCGCGCCCAGCGCCACTGTGCACACGACGAAAAACCATGGAAAAACCGAGATAGTTGGAAGAAAATATTAGGATATTTTCTTCTTCGATATCTTTTTGTCCACATTGTTCAGGGACTCGTGCGTGTTGATCGGTAAAAAGCTTAGCACAGAAAAACGATACGATATCTCGTTGTAATTTTGTAACATTGACGATGTAGGGTTCGATAGAAGTGTAAGACGAGGATCCTCTGCGTTTAACAAATTTTTCCATCGAATGGTAGGTCCGAAATTTCAGGTGAGCTGGTAGAAAAATAGCTGCAGCGATTAAAGCGATCTTTTTTCCCCCCTCAATTTTAATCGTTTTCTGATTTTACGGTTTAATTCTAATTCTCTTCGCACTTTTACGATATGTACGTTTACCGCGAAATTTGTTCGCATCACGGGCTTTTCTTCGGGAGGAAAAATTACGAATAGTTGCCAGTTTATTTGTACACAGTCTCCTCTTCTTTTATATTTCTCAACTGATATTAAAACAACTTTCTATATTATGCTTAATATTGTTGTACCGGTAGAGTACAAAAAGAACGAAAATAAAATGCGCACGAGTGTTCAATCTCGTTATTGGAGATGCAAGAATGCGAAATCCTGTAGTATTAACATTGTGAAATTGCAACAACGTCATTCGTCTGCGCCGTGCCTTAAAACTTAACAATAACGAATTGTTCTATAGTCTCGAGATATCGTCGTCTTTATACCTCGCAAAGACCACACGTGGCGAATGTAGCTGCATCGAGAATTGTAATAGAATTACAAATTCGAATATTACAGACAAACACTTAAACACAACCTCTATCCAGCACGTACTACACTAGTTTCTGCCAAGATTGCCTTCCAAGTCTCTCAAGCGAGAAGTTATCGCTGTTTCCCGAGTAATCCATTAGAGGACCGTCCATAAGGCGTTCAGGTGAAAGACACGGGTTTGGTTTTGCTTCTAACACGTTCCCTTCAGACCCGATTCTCATTTCCTACGATGCTGATGTATCGTCAATAATTTTCTACCGTTTCCACCTGATGGCCCAAATGAAAAAAGAAACTAATTATTAGAGTGTGAATTTTTGTGCGAATTGATATTTTCATGGGCGCAAGTGGAGGAACAGGGTTTAAATAGAAGCTTGTTTTGTCCAATGGAGATTATAACGAATATGCAACGTTGCATGCTTTGTATTCTCTTTTTTTTCGTTTTTTTTTTTTGTGTCTTATGCATATCGTGTGCATTTTCGTATTCTTAAATTCCGCATAAATGCATATAAATCTGCGGTGTACTAGTTACTAAAATTTCGCGTCACGCCAAAAAATATATGTTCAAGATAGGGCATTCACGTCCCTTGTTTCAGTCGCTCATTCGTCAAATCGAACTAACTTCGCGGCACAATAGGCAATCGAGTGTTTCGGCACTAAAATTGGAAAAATTAAGAAAAATGGAGTTAACCGTATTAGCCTAAGAACGACTCGTTTGAAAATCTAAGAGGAAAAAGAAAGTCAGTTCTCCTGACTAGACACTCAGGTATTGCACGTTTTGAAAATGTTTGCGAAACACAGGTTGAAAATCGCGCCAGTGTGCTAATGATCTTTGTACAATATTCTCTCTATACGTTCTAAAACTTTGCGTACGAAGAGCTTGGAGAAAGATGTGACAAATTAGATGCTTTGTTTTACAGAATTTTTCTTCCTCCTTTTTTCCTTTCGCGGAAGAATAAATTTTAAATCTTGGATTACTTGCACGGGTGCAGCGTCTCTAAAACTCAAAGGGTTCGATAAATGACCTTCCTCCTTCTACAAGAAACCGAACGATATAAAACACCAACGAACAATTCAGTGTCCGTTCTTCAAGCCCCACTTTTTTCTTGATTTTCAATCGTGTTAAGATCATCGGAGAAGAGCGCATTCGACCCTACCTTCTGCTGACTAGGCTAATGAAAACAGGAGCAATAGAAGGCAATACAGCGAGGATGTTCGCAAATTGCCTTGGAAAATTTCCACTCGTATCAAATCATCCTAACAAAGGATTCGTTCTTGTTCAAAGCTTCGCAGGAATCGTCCTTTTTCTCTTTGGCATGGATCACGATCAACCTATGACATTCCTTTTATCAAATTTTGTTCGTCGCGTTTTTACAAATTCTCAAACACCTTCGATTTTATTTCTCCGGCTTTCTACCGACGTTTCGCACGATTTTCAATGTTATATATGCATCTTTTTCTCCCAAATTCTCGAGGATTCCGAACTTCGTTTGTCCGGCTTATGCTTCAAATTTTTCAATTTTTCAATTTTACCTGTCTAGCTTTCTCGTCGAAACTCCCGAGCATGTTCAATCTTTTTCGTCCTGGCATTTTTATTCAAATTTTAAAGAATTTCCAATCTTATCCGCCTGGCTGCCTCCTTCAAATTTCCAAAATTTTCAACGTTATTCGTCCCTAACTTTTTCGCCGAAATATTTCAACATTCCCAATTTCACTCGCCTCGCTTTCTCTTTCAAATTTTCGAGGATTCTCAATTTCATGGTGGAAATGGTGGCCTGAAAGCTGATGATTAGAAGCTCGTGGCCGTAATGCAAGGCATGGAATAATGCAGACCGCTCGATCATCCCAGAGAACGAACAGGGAACGAGATCCCTTGGATCGCGGCGTGGTCTCCGGTTAAACTCGGAAGAAGAGACAGGGCTCGTTCCTCATAACGTGCAAGACGGAAGATTTGCATGGCGTAGCGAGGCAGGGAACTGGTACAGCGTAGAGAGACATAGAAAATGAGAGAGACAAAGAGAGACAGAGAGTACGAGCCGGATAACGGCGGAGGGAAAAGGAGGATCGTGTGCGAGTAGAGTCGGTCGGTCGGCCAAAGCGCCGTGTGGCGCGTAGCCCAGTAGCACGGATCGCGTTTCAGTGGTTCTCATTCTTGCCCAACCTTTCCTTTTGTCGTTTGAAAATTTTATGAACCTTCTTTACTGGTCTCTTGATACTAATCGGATTATCTTTATCGAATCCTTTCCTTTGCCATTGATTCTACGATTTATGAATAAACAATGTTCGTTGAAAAAGGAAAAGACTAGAATGGAGGTTAGAAATGTATGTAGGTGTCCTACTTCCGGAAATTTAGGAACCTTCTCTATTGCTTCGTGGATCGGAGCAGATTTTCTTCGATGGATACCGACCTCGTTCTTTTTCTTTTTTTCTTTGCGTATATCTATTCTTCCATTTATACGTTAAATGATATAAAACGACGTTTCTCGTAGAAACTAAAATACAAGTTGTAAGTAGCTGCGCTTTTTCGAAAATTTAAGATCCTCCTGCTCTTGTCTTTTGGATTAAATTGGATTTTCTTTGACAAACGACTTTCCTTCTTCGCCGTGTAAAAAGCAACGATGTCTCTGTTTTTTGCGTGTAAAAAGTAAGACAGATGCTACAAATAGTAGCTGTCCCACTTGCGGAAACTAAGGAGCTTGCCGTATTGTCTGCTAGGTCGAATCGAATTTCCTTTAACAAACATCAATCCCTATAATAGAATCTTCTATCTTATTCTTTAATGTACAAAATGGCAACGATACTTTTATTAATAATAGATATGTAATAAATAATTCATCGTCTCAGACACTAAACAGTAAATTCTTAATTCATCCGATATCGTCCCACTTCCCTTAGATTTCCCCTACGAGAAACAATGCACTGCATAGAAAAGTAAAATCCTATACATCAATCCTTTTCGACAATCTTCCCAACCAATCTTCGCCCCGATATTATCGTCCACAAACGGCAACACCATCCCAAACGTAAAATTCTAGAACGTACTCTAACAAACTTCCTCCTTCGATTCCACTAAACACTAAAACACTAAATTCTTAATTCACCTAGGATTGTCCCAGTTCACGAAGAATCGTCCCCAGAGACATTAAACCATCGTCTATCATAGATCGCGACACGGTAATCCCGTTCGCAGCGCCACGGAAGCACGATCGACTCGCGGCGAGGCCAGTATTTCTTGGTCTTGCCCAATTAACCCTCTGTCACGGCACACTTCTCGCCGAAAAATTTCCCCAGGGAGCGACGTGCAGACAGAAGAGAATATCGCAGACACGGTGAACGGTAGTTGAGAGTCACTGGCGCGACGTCGGAGCGTGCGCCGTGGTGTTTGGGGGCAGAAACGGGCATCTCTAGGCTAGGGGTTCGAACGGTGCCATGGGGAGTGGTGGTTGGTCGCGGCGGAGGGGTTGCGGGGCTCCACGAAGCGACGGTCACGCTCCTTCCTCACCCTTGCGAGTTTTCCAGCAATTTGGCCGTAGGAAAATTTGTAAAACCTTGTGGCTGACAGGATTTTCGACCGCTTTAAATATGCTGGAATTTTTGCGCCGGAAAATACGTGTATATGTATGAATGTCAAGCTGGTGGTCGATAGCGTAATCTGTAATGCATAGGCGGAGTCGTAAGGATATGGGGGTTGCATCAGACTCGAATCGATGTGTTATCCGCTCCGTAAAAACAGTTACTGCGTGCCATATAGCAATCGGGATAAATAGAATCTAGAAACGTGGATCGAATTATTTACGAGATTTCTTGTTACTTGCTATTAAATGCAAGCCTTGGCACAGGCCTTTGACTGCTAAAGAACTCTATAATTAAATAATCTAAGAATTCTAACGCTCGATTCTAACGATCGTCGTTAGCGCAAACCCATGCAATAAAACTGATGCTTCTAGATATAGGAATTCGTGGAAACGAGCGTGATACCTTGGTAAGCAATCGCCTAGACGCCCTAGTACGAAGTCTCTTAATCGGTAACAAAGGGACAGGGCTAGTAAAGAAATCCTGTAACTAAGAGAATCTATGTATTCGATACATAATTCCAACAGTTCTTATCGAATCTACTATTACAACCGATACTTGAAGATGCAGGAACGATTGGAAAGAAGTGTAGCGAGGTGTAGTGGCTAGGCTGTAGGTTCCCTATACGAGGTCTTAGCGACGCTTTGGGTGGTGGCGCTGGAGGTGCGCGGCACAGGAATGGGGGTGAATCGAGAGCGACGCAGTGGTGGGGATGGCTACGGTGTCTGAGCGGAGCGGGTTGGTCGGGTGAGGGACAGCCAGCTGTTGGTGGGGGAACCGTGAGCTTTGGTGGGAGAGGACGGGTCGATGATGCCGGCGGTCCTCGACGACTCGAAACGCCAGTCAGTCTCTGGTCCACTCCAAGCCGCGCTGTTAACCTTCTATCTCATCGAACACCGCTCGCCGCAGCCATGGGTGACAAGGTTTGTGATTGCTTAGACGCACAAGTCCATCTCTTCGAGTTCTCTGAACCAACGAAAATCTTCGCTTTGTAGCCAGAGCGTGTCACAAGCTTTATACCGCTTTGCCGAGTTCTATCTCTATCTTTTTCCCTCTTTGACAGTTAGCCAGATACGCCAATAGTGTACGCGTGTATGCGTGCGTGTGTGTATGTGTGTGCGTATGTGTGCGTGCGTGTAGCTTTCTCTGTGTACGCGTTAGGTATACGCGTGATATGTATGCGTTCGTAGGATGCGTGCATGAGAAAGGTAGATAGGTAGAGAAAGATGGAAACGGTAAGAACGAGCGAGATTTAGAGCGAGATAGAGTATGAAAGAACGAGCGAGAGGCGCAGAGTATGAGTGGCTAGCGTGAATGGGTTTTAGAGGTCGGAAGAACGCTCGTTAGAGAATCGGTCTCTCCGCCGCGGACGACAGGACGCGATGGAAATAATAACGGTGCGTGTCATACGTCTGTTTGTCTGTTTTTAGGAATTCCTCTCGATATCACTTGTGAACATTCGCTCTGTCGCATTCTTTCGCATTCTTAATTCCATTCCTCTTCGTGACAATCTCTTTTTCACTGTGTAGTGACTTCTCAGACTGTCAAACGAACAGGTTTTGGGAAATCGGACAGGAACAGAAGGAAGGGCTAGGAACAAGGAACAAAAGAGGGCGCGATGCAGAGAGAGAGAGAGAGAGAGAAAGGGAGAGAGAAAGAGAGGCGAGTCTGTGGTGTAACCACTGCTAAAGAGGAGCTTCGATCGAGGGGATAGGAGGAGGAGAGTGGGAGAGAGCGAGAGAGAAAGGCGTACGGAGACAAGGAAGGGTTGTGCTCTCAGCGCTCTCTCTCTTTCTCTCTCTCTCTCTCTCTCTCTCTGTCTGTCTGTCTCTCTGTCTCTCTGTCTTACTTTCTTTGCACGTCGAACTCTCGCGGAATCAGCGCGAAGCAGTTCTTCCCGGTGATCCGTTCCGTCAGTGTCGTCGTTTCCAGGAAAGCGAGGAAGTATCCTCGAGTCGGAAAGGCTGTCCCTCCCTCTGTCTATTTCTTTCTCCTTCTTCTTCTTCTTCTTCGTCTTCGACCAGTCCACTACGAAAGGAGCGAGATGGTAAAGTGGTATTTTCTGAAGAAACCACCCTTTTCTCTTATTTAACCGTTCTCAATCCCCTGCTTATATATCGACATAGATCTTTTCTTTCTTTTTTTCTCTACTATTCTAGTTGCATTTCTTTTTTGATTTATTCGTGCCAAGTAGCATTGAATTTTATTTCATAAAATCTCTCGTTCTCGAAGTTGTACGATATTCTTCGTCCGTGACTCTCGGAACGAGAGAGACAGTTGGAGGAATGTGAATTGCTAGAAGAAAGCTATAAGACAGTGGACGTTGCTGGCAGTGCTTCGATCGCGGATTGTACGCGTGGTTCCCTGACCCAATTGTGCGGCTCGAGTACTTTTTAGGCGTCGTCGAGAGTGCGGGGCGACCGAGAAAGAAAGCTAGAAAGCCCGTCCGTGCTTCCACCGGAGGTGGGGTTAGTTCTAGTTCTCGAAGGGTGTCGGTGAGGGTGTTGCGCCGCTGTGCGCACGCGCCACCGACCAGCTGCGGACTTTCCGACACGGTCTTCGTGTTTTCCTCGCGAAAATCCTCAATGAAAATCCTCGAAAATTCTACATAGTCTTACTCCATATAGCTGATCCAATTCTATCGATACAATTATGATATTCTAAAACCATCAAATTCCCTATGATCGCGTCAGTCGAATATGAAACGTCCTTCCGTGTACTGTGTGGTCGACACAGTTTTCCATTCCCATTCTCGTTCTCGTTCTCGTTCTCGCCCCCAGTCTCTGCTCCTCGTGGCACGAAACATAGGATCGTCCGACGGAACGTCTATGAAACTTCGTAATTCGCTACTCTAGCGACTTCTACTTATTAATTATTCAATTACGATAGATTATAGCTTCGTATTTATAACAGAGGATAGATAGATAGATAGAGAGAGAGAGAGAGAGAGAGAGAGACGACGATGACGAGGGATTCATCTTGCATTTTCTCCTCCAAACTACCTTAATTCGATCGATCGTTGCACGTTCCAGCAGAAAATAACGTCCGCATGGAGATTGGTATTTTTAGCGAGCTATTAAAGCTCACCTTTCGCTAGCCTGCGCAAGCTCTCCGCGAGCAAGGATAAATCGGAACCCCTGATAACGATGAATTATAACTCGCCTTCGAGACTACCTTCCATCTAATCTCCGCATCTTAACGATCCTTTCCAAACGTTCTAACAAATCTATCTGTCCAACTTGCTTGCAAACGGCTATCTTTCGTCCTATTCCATGCTGCGAACTGTCGTTCGAAAATCGCCGCGCAGTAGATAACGGCGATTGAAACATGGAAATAACGGATACCTAACCTGGCCGCGGATTTGCGACACGCCCTCGATTGCAAGCTACCCTACCTTTTCTACTCTCCAACCCACCCTCTCACTTTGTCGTAACGATCTCCTAGTAAACGCGAACGTTCTTCGATTTTCCAACAATCGAACGTGTTTAGGGAACGTATTCTGGCTCGGAAATTGGGTTGCCTAGATCTGTGTGTCGAACGACGAGGCTAAGTAGAATATTCGGCGGATCGATCGATCGTTGGCTGCAATTCGAACGAGTTTTGCAGCCTCCATTGTCTCGTCCGTCGATTCTCTGCACTTTGTTACGTAGTTAAGCGAAGTCTGCCGGTGTGCGTATCGAGATTTTCTAGTTCTTTTGACACATTTGAAATTCGGTTGCCTAGACCTGTCTGTTGCAAGAACCTGTCCGCCGTGGATCGATCGATAGCCCGATGGAATTCGAACGAGCTGCAGCCTCCATTGTCTCGTCGATGCTTTGGAATTTCGCGTAGAATTCCCCTAGTTAAGCGAAGTTCCTCGCGTATTTATTGGATCTATTGCTCCTTTAGCTTTTTCCTACATTTGCATACGCGGGTTTCGTATATTTGAACGAGGATTTCTGGTTCGTTCGTCATCCACCTGGTCCACCTGGAAGATGTCTTTTGCAAGGCATCCAAAGTAAATTTGCCGAAGAATTTTGTTGTATAGTTAAACGTCGTTGCTTCATATAAATTGCGATTTATTCAGTTTTCGGATTTTTGATAGATTTGGATGACGTTTATTGTCGTTTGCGAGCTGTACGAAGCGAATTTGGCGACGAGTTTTGTTGTTTGAGCGATATAATAGTATATAAGTAAGCATAGTATTTGTCGTTATACGTATTCAGATATAGAATTTTTCTGTTTTTATATTCAAACGAGGATTTTTTATTCGTTTGTCCATTAATATAGAAGAATGTCTTTCACGAGGTGTACGAAGAGTTTGATAGGCGCGTTCGCACACGAGCTCTTGATCGGGGCTGGTGCTACTGCTGGCCCAAGGACGCAGCCGTCAATTGAAAAGGTCGATCCTTTTAACAGGCCCTTACCGGCGTTTTTCATTCATTGAAATTCCTTCGAACGACTTCCGCCAGTCGATTACCCCGTCACGATTTGTTCTCTATTCTCTCGCGTGATATTTCTCTCCTCTCCTTCGTCAGCTATTATTTTCGAAAACTTTCAATCGCTAGACTTCGAACCTTTATGTAAATTTATATTCTTATTAATAAAATGCCAGAAGTACAATTCAAGACGTTATTTGCTTCGTACGTGAAATATTAACAGAAACGATGCTATTTCTCCGAACATTTTGTACATTCTTCGTATGTATTAACGGAGAAACGAATAAAAAATCCTCGTTCGAATATAAAATTATTCGTTTCTGTACTTCGGTTTCACGTAGATGCATAGACGCTATAGACTATAGATTATCACCATTCGAAATCTATTTTCTTCCTTGACATTCTCGTTCTAATTTTGTTCTAAGAGTCGTTCGAATTTTATAGTTTTATAGTCCGATATTCGATAATGTTCCACGCGAAAGCTAATTTAGTTGAAGCGGATTTCTGTGAAAAGCGAATTGTAAAGGTTGGGCAGGTCGGATCGGCGGAATACTGTACGCCGATTTCGACCTGTGACCTTCGGCCACGGAAAGGGACTTGCGCCCTTTGCGAGCTGCTCAGGTCAGTTACATAACGCGTCGGTGACGTTCGTGTTCATTCAACGCTCGCTCGGTCCGGTTATCGACGGATCGATTGCGCGATACGATAAACGCAAAGAACGAAATCGTTGCGAGCTTTGCGCTCGATTTTCGTCAACCTCTCTGCTATCGTGCAACGTCGATCGTCGATCAAACTCGAAGGACGATCGTCGTGCGCATACCCTTTTCCATCGATCGTTCCTGTTTTCGATCGACTTCGTTGATCCACTTGAAATATTCAGTTTCGTGGTTTGTTCCACTTTCGCGTAGAATATTCGAGAATTCAAAAGTTTCAAATTCAATTTATATGAATCATCGATAAGGTTTCAAGTTGATCACGATATTGCTTTGCTTAATCGATAACTTTCGATTCGTTCAATTTTTCGTACAGAGTTTCTAAATTACAAAACAGGTCGATCATTGGCGAGATTTTAGTTCGATTGTTCGTTTTCGATCGATTTAGAATCTTCAGTTTCGCGATCTATTACGAATATTCCTAATTTTCTGAGCTTTTAAAATATTACCCTTTTTTTGTATCCTTATCTCGCGTATCTTTTCTAATAGTTGCTTTCTGATCAAATATCGAATTTTTTTTAATAATCTTGCGTTACGTGCAAGAGTAGAACGAGAAGAGTATTAAGTTACATGTTTCTAGAAACTACTTGTTCTTACCGAAATTCGAACTTGTTCCGCGATATCTTTGTTCAATACACTATCGTGCTGAATCTAAAGCTGCGAAATCCTATTTGCCAATTTATCTCATCGATATCAATTTAGATTTTGATAATATTACAAGCGATGTAGAGTTCCTATTTGATGGGAATTCATCAACGATTCAAATTTAAGTAACGTTAAATCTTTTTGGAAAGCATTCGTGAAAATTGTGGAGACTTTAAACGAGTTGGCAACACCAAATCTTGTTTAACCGAGTTTTTTGAATGGAAACTTTAAACTAAATAACGTCAAGCTACTTTTACACAGAAATCTCTAGTTTGAATAACACCAAACCTCTTTCAACAGAAATCCATGGAACCTAACCTAAATTGCAACAAAGCCCCTTACGCAAAATCCCTCTACATTCAAACCGTAACTCACTTTACCACCTAAATCCTTTTCAATAAGAATGCATAGAATCTGAAACCGGAATAACGTGAAAAATTATGTGACTCGTAACCGATCCAAAAACCTTTCTACCCTAAATTTCTTTTAGAATGAAATAAGGCAAACCTAACCTAAATCTTTTCAAAAGAATTTAGTTTAATTTAATATATTTAACAATCTTCTAACTTGAATAACACCGAAAATTACGCGGAGATCTGGAAACTATTCCAAAATTTCTTCTACTTTAGGTTTGCTCCATTAATTTGCATTCGTCTGACAACATCTCCTGACTTACACAAAAACTTATGCTTGACCTAACCTAATCTTCTTCAACGATAATGCACGGAATCTCCAACGAAAATAACATCAAGAATTACGCGAAGTTTCCACTAGAATTATTCCAAGATCTACTCCAAACTTTTTTATCGATTTCCATCCATCAGTCAACTTTTCCTCTCTTAGATAAAACCCATTAACCTAGTTTATACGAAATCTTTTTCCCCCAAAATCCATGGTAACTCTGATGAGAATAACATCAACGAGGTCGGTCACAACTATTCCGAAATCCCTTCCATTCCAAACCTTATCGATTTCTATTCATCCAACAACGTCTCTTCTCGTCTCCACCTAACCTATAATAATACAATCGTCCATTTCAATCAGCTACAGCTGTATCGCCATTCTCCATCGATCGTCTTTCAATCAAAACACAAATCCAGGAATATTGCGCGTAGCAAAGCAACCCAGATAGATGCGGTTAACCAACGAGCAGAATTCCTTTTAAATTGCAACCAGCTAACATACATAGCAGTGGACAAAAGAAAGTTTAAGTTGCTGAGTAATCTATTTGTGTATACGCGCGTGTTAGTGAGCTTTCGTATCAGATATTTTTCACCGCTCTGTTGACAGTCGTCTATTCTAGAGGATATATATATTATACTTATTCACTGCCTTTATTAAATACAATTATTACATTTTGCAAAATGATAGCACTTTTCGTATCGCTTATATTTAAGCTTTCTTTTGTTTGCTATTGTAACTTCGTTCGATAAAAGAGACGTTGTCGACCATTAGACGCGATGTTTCGCGTCACGAGCGTAAAATTAAGCTCCTGGCCGTGCATCACACGCCACTTAACGTTTCTCGTTCAGCTCGCTTCGGCCCGCAAAACGCTCATTTCCGTCAGAAGTGTTTCTAACGAGCTCACGCTAGATGCTCCAGCCTGAACGAGTTCTTGAGGCGGAGTCGGTCTCCGGGGAACGTCCAGGCTTCCTTCCGGTCTCCGCCGCCCTGTATTTCCTTGAATTTCCCCGTATCTGGTAGAAAACGTGCCGAGTGGCCGAGGAAACGAAGCCTAGAAACAGCCACGAGGCGTTCTTCGTTGAGGATAAAGACGAGTTAGTGACATTGTGTCTTTCCAATTTCTTCCAAAGAACTCTAGGAAATTATTGGATCTACGGAGGAGCGATTATTTTCCATTTTCTTTTTTTTCCTGTATGCGTTTAGTTAGCGATGGTTGGAATAGTTTTTGAGAATGGCGCGGTTACTTTGACAAAATCTTTAATTAGAGATACGATGGCTTTGGAAAAAGTTTTAAATTGATTTGATTGGTTATCGAAGAGATTAGGTATTCTAAATAATTATTGGAATTCCGAAAGGAAAGAGCAGTTACTTTGCACACTTAGATATTCCATAAAACGATTTTTTAATCTTCCTCAATTCGAAATTCGCGACAGTCGTCCAAATTCTGAAAAGAAATGACTCTGGTTCCTTACGATCAGTTATATTTGATTAAAAGCATCCTCTAAAAGCAGGAATTAATTCCGTCCTTCGAAATTTCTCTTTCGACATCTTCGACGTTGTTAACAAAGTTCGAGGTCGTTCAATCTTTAATACGTCGAAAGAAGTCGGTTGAAAAGTTACGAGAGGAAATATCGGACGTCCATTAAGCAGTAGGTTGCAAAGACACAGAGGTAGCAGGGATGGTTGTAGGTGGAAGGGCCGCAGACTAGATGGCGCCCAGGCTCGCCTTCTGGGCTGGCTATCGATCCTAACCTATTTATAATTCCTCTGACATTTCGATTCGTACATGATAACGTCGGCAAATTTTACCACGACGCGTTCTCTACCCTTCGTCGACCATTGCATATTCCCTACCCTCTTTCCCCTTTCATTTGCATACGTTCCTACCCCAACGACTTTATGCTTTTTTTCGTTTCTCTCGACATTGAAAGAAGTGAAGTTCCCCTAAGATCTCCCCTTAGGAGAGCCTGTTAGGAGACGACGTTTCTCTGCTATTTTCACTACTCTATATCTTATCTATATGTTTTTCTGCGTCGTCCTATCGCGCGGTACTTTCAGGTGACATTTTCCAATTGGAATCTTCGTGGGAATCTTTCCGTGCCGTGTTTTCTTACTGTCTTAGAGTATCGAAGTTGGATGACATTTCGTGACGTTCTAATCTTCGATCGAAGAGACGACGCGAAGATTTATTGCGATCCACTGTTGCGTCAGTGAGCAGAGGTGACGTTTGGTAGAAATACGTTGCTTATTCTGGTTAAGACAAGCGAACAGAATTATTTTGTATAAGCGTTACAACGTAAACTTTAGCTTAAAGTTTCCAGGAGAAACATCAAATATTTTGCAACAATGATTCGAAAAGTTATGGGACAGTTATTATTATTAAACTGTTAGTGTTTTAACAAAAGGATCAAGTATAATATAATCGTACTTTCGAACTTTGGATATCTTGTACATTTTTGTACGCTTAAATTTCCCACAAAGATGCAGTTTTAGTACTAATCGAAAATTCTAACTGGTGGAAAACGACGTGACTCTTTGACAATTATGAGACGATACTGATTCAAAGATCAATAATTAAGACACAACGAAACTTATGAAACGACATAATAATCTGCGTCAAAATTATTGAAGGGACAAAGAAAGTAGGCAGTAAAATGCATCTAACCAGATAAATAGTTTGTACAAAGGAAGGAGAACGTTGCAGCATCCTCCAAGTTTGGCCTTCGCCTTCTTTCGCTTATTGTTAATGTAAGCAACCAGCCTTCGCCGCCGGTCAGTGTATTTAAAGGATTTTTATTTCTGACACGACTTTTCTCTTTGAAAGAACACTTTTACCACGGTGGAAACGTGACCAGCCGCAATGGTCGCCCTCTTTGTAGTCTCCTTCGCGTTACGAAGGGGTTGATCCTTCGACTTCGACGAGGGCTCCTCCGAGTAAGCGAATAATTTTCCCAGCTCGATAAAAATATTATACCAGCCAGGTTATCGATTCACGTTGTTCACGTGTTACGTGAAACTTTGTTGCTGCTTTTCGTATCGACGAAATCGGTGCATCGATTCCTTCAGCAGTGCAGCTGCCTGAACGAAAGTATCGATCGACGACGAATTTAGGTTAGCATCTAGGTCGCTCCGCGAAAATTAAGAAAATTAAGACATTAGAAACGGGTTATTTGTTAACTATCATAATTGGGAGGATCAATGGAAAAGTATATAGACGTATGACCTAACCTATCGGAATTCAATTTTAGAGGATCATTGCTAGAGTACATACGTAGATGTATAACCTAACCTATCAGAGTTTAGTTTTGTACGTAGGTTCCTCAGGTCGGAGATTTCTCTAGCTGTACCATCTTTTCTTCTCACGTCTTCGATTAAAATCTTAATGCGATACGTAATAAGAATCTTAATCATCGAAATTATTCAGCGAATTTAGGTTATGTCTTCGAGGGGATGTCACAGTTCACGTTACTTATTAATACGTAACAAATAATTATTTGTTACTTACTTCACATTTGGTAAATTCTACTGTAATCTTTGAATTTTTTATGATTCAATAACTCTTTTATTTTGACGAGGAATCGGTCTTCCATGCTTCTAGAATTTCAAAATACGAATTTCGCTCGTTACTCCGAATTTTTATAGCTTCATTGCTTATCGATTTGAAGATTGTCTCGCGCGAGTTTAAGATTTCCGATGGTCGAACATCGAAGAGACCGAGGCGACGTATCTTCACAATTATCGCGAGGTACCGCAAGTTCCACGAGACGAGGATTAAGACTTAACATTCCTTTCGTCTCGCATTTGTTTCGCATGGCCAGCGTAAGGTTTCTCTGCGTTAATGTGACCTTCCAATTCCCTGGCAATCGTCAACTTCCATCTGTACAAACACGTCCTACATTCCTGCGCTATTATCTTCCCCAATAATGCCACAGTTCCGATTTATCTCCAACTCGCGCAAGTTCGATATGCAATCGGACAAAATGATTTCTCCCCCTAGTCGAATTCCCAAACGTGCTTTCAACAAAATTAGCGGCGCCCTCGAGACACAAACAGAGAAACGCGGATAAAATCGAGAAGAAGTGAAAGATAATCGTCGAAGTTTCTTTTTCGTTCGTTTTTATTCGTTCTCAATC
The DNA here is from genome assembly GCA_014737395.1 of Bombus waltoni. NCBI lineage: Eukaryota > Metazoa > Arthropoda > Insecta > Hymenoptera > Apidae > Bombus > Bombus waltoni. Next base: position 1,413,563 of record JACXII010000013.1, read on the forward strand.
GTACCGATCGATTTCAAGGACTTTGGCTGTACGCAGTTCCTTCAATTCCTCGACTTCGAACTTCCGAAATGCAGAGCAAAGAGAGCAATAAAGTCGAGACGAAGCCAAGAATAATCTCCCGTGCATTTTCATTCGAGCCCATCGATCTCGATTGCGAGAACGTCGACTGCGCGTCGTCTATTCCGAGTTTGCGAAAGCAAGAACCAAATAACAATTAAATCTTGAACCAACCAAGAACGATCTTCGAATACTATTCTGTTCCATTTCTTAGTCGAATTTCCTTCTGTTTATTTCGATTCATCGAAAGCAAAAATTAAAAGGTGGATAAGGACTTGAACAAATCCAGGACGACCTTCCTAGTCTCTCGTACGCATGTTCACGCGAATCAATCGATTTCGTGTTCTAAGAAGTTGCAGTTCCACCAGTTCACCGGTTCCCAATTTTTCCAACCGAGATCAAACGAACCCTAGAATCTTATAAAATCCACAAATAGGCCTTAAAGTTTCTTCCGGGTAATTCTCGCTCGAATCGACTGATCTCAGCTTCAAGGACGTCGTCTGTAGTTCCTCCGGTTCGTCGACCCCCGCCCATTTCGATCGAAACTAAAACGACATAGAAATGAAACTGTCAAAAACCGAGAATCATCTTCGTAGGCTCTTCCATGCGTTTCCAATTTCAAAGACGATGACTGCGATTCCTCCACTTCGTCGATTTCGATTTCTCGAATCACGTTACACGAATCATCTATCCTGCATGAACAGGAGAGGCCGATTTCTATTTCGGTAGCGGAAAGCCGCGTTTCTCCGGTCGGTTCGATGTTTTCCTTGAAAGACACGTATCGATCGGCTGCGAGTGGTAACCTCACCCCGGCGATCGTTTTCGTTCTTAACTAAGCTCAATTATTGCATGACGTCTGACCGCCCCGCATGAGAAATTGAATAACGACGTGCCTATGATAATTATTCCGGCGTCCAGAGCACGTCTTAGAAACGTATTTATAGCGATCCGTTTCTTCTTACGTGATTACTCGCACCATTGATCTATCAACGATCGTAGTGTTGATCCCCGTAGATTGTAATTCCTGATCTAGCTGGAATGAATGAGAATTGGCTTGCTTCGACGCTTTGTACTTTATTTTCTAGCTTTGTTTCTTTTCCTTCTTCTGTTTTTATCGCTGCGAAATATAGAATAGATTTTGATGAAACATTTGCTTGATTTATTAAGGAGATAATTAAGCGATTTATTCGATCTGAAATTTTGTAAATTTTGTTGTGTGATTTATTGGGTGATATATATATATATACATATATGTATACATATAAGTAGACGAGCGTGTTAAGGAGGTATTCTTATATATTTGTTTTTAAATGTTACATCGTTTTAAGCTGCTAATTGTGTTTTCCATGGAAATGGGGAAAATTAAAAAAAGTTTTGGGCAGTAGTTATGTGAGAAATGGTGAATCCTGATTCGTCACGCGACGATGTTGGAATCAGTGATGGAAGTTGATAATTTAAATTTATATATAAATTTATAATTAAAATAAAAATTTATAAATTTATAAATAAATTAATAGCAACAATTTCCAATAACGTTAGATATATGGGGAATTCAGTGACAATATAATTTTTCACATACGTCGGCCAAAGTTTCTCAAAGTTCTTCGACTTCTCTGTTATTCTAAATAGAAATTAACTCGATTGACAGATTAATAGCAATAATTGTTAACGATGCTGATGATTCACCGAATGATAAACTCGATATAAATATAAATAAAGGCAACAACAAATTCTCGCCATAAAATTTACACTTCGATTAAAAACTTAAAAAAAAAAATACATATTCTACCATTAATCGCTTCTATGAATCGAAGCTCCGATGAAAGATTGTAGAATTCCTCTTAGAAAAGGATCCGTTCGATAATTTCATTGAAACAGAAGCTGAAGTTTTTTCTCGAGATCTCGGAATTTCTCGAGCTGTGAGCGTTTGTCTCTGCTGTAAGAAAAGAAAACGGGCTGGAAATCCCGTGGAAATCCGAATGCTGTAATAGTCCCTTCAAAGACTTCTGCTTAGAACGTTTGTAGGTCTTCGGTTAAACCAATGTTTCCCCTTAACGAAGTAAGTCGGCGACGGTCGTTGGCCCGCAAAGGGATTGCCCTTTTCACGTCGCGTTCTTCCGACGTTCTACCAACCAGATCAATGATGAAGAAGAATAAAATATGTACTCTGTTCTGCCATCAGTCTCGATTCGCTTAACCTTCTTAAAGTTTTTCGTCTTACCATGCCTCTTTCGTTCATTTTCACGTAGTTTGGATGCAATTGTACTATTCGTGCATGTACAGCGCCGCGAATAATTATAAACTCAATTTTTGATTAAACCGCGAAAAAAAAAGAGAAAGAAAAGAGAAGAAAAACTGGATAGACGAAAGCGTTTCGTGGAGAAATATTTACAGATTTTTGAGCGTACAGAGGATATTAAGTCTTTCCACGGCAAACAAACGGTTTTTATGGCTCCAAAATAAACAAACTTCCTTTTTACAGCGGTAGCAATTTTTAATACGATCCGTGGGCAAAAATTGACTAGACTACTTACAAATGATTACTTGAAAATATTTTTTATTTCGTATTTTATATTAAATACTAAATTTCGTTGTACATGTAACAATGGCGTAGTTCGAATTTAATATCGTACAGAAAATATGGTCATACGTGGTATACTGTAAAATCGATATTCCATTAAATTGTGATTCAAATACGAAGGATTCGTGTAATCTGCCGTTATTATTATTATTGCAATCTGCTTTTAAATACGGTCATCGTGATAAATACGATTTCACACCGGGAATCGTTATATCATAGTTGCATTTTGATTTACGGATACTGCATTCTTTTTTTGGATCGCGACTGTTTTTTTAAACATAAATTTAATTTTACAGCCGTTTAGTCAGCGGGATATAACCAATAATACGTTAACGCATTTTTGCGTTGAACTCGTTCGTGCATTTGTTTGAAGTTCTCGACGAATTTGAACGTTCGATGAAACACTAAAATTTTACAACGCCAACTTTTTCCACCTCCGTGTTCAAAATGTTCCATTTAAATTGTTATCAAATATTTTTCAAAAATGTATTATTGACATGTTCCAAATATTCTTTTATATCGATTTGTATAAAATTATCCTATCTTTTTCTATTGATACATATCACGCAAATACACACACACACACACACAACACAAGACGTTTTACAGTTCACTAAACTAAATCTTCGGCCAAATTTTCTTACTACTGAACGTATTCAAACAATTATACCAAATATATTTAAAAAATTGAATTTCATTTTCGATGAAAAATTTCTCCAGGTATACGCCAGCCTACGAACAGTAAGAAGCTGTTCGAGGTAATTCGGCCAGCCGATGGATCGCGTTAATACGTGCACGTAGCCGAGACCCAGCGAGGACGTTAGTCGTTGATTCGTTGAACGTTTCGCTTTATCCGGCTAGCGGGCCCTTTTGTGCATCGATTTATTATGCAATTGCTCGGCTAGCCCCTTTCATCGTTCGATGGGACCAAGGGAAGGCCGTGAACTAGCTACGGCACTGCCACTACACACCTAGGGACTTCCCTAGCCGCCTCTCGTAATATTTTCTTTTCCACGATTTACACGCTATTTACGCACATTACGCGATTCGGTAGATTTCTAAGATTCTAATCCATTAAAAACGACGACCAATGGAAAATAAGTCGATATAATCGCGAGTTATTGTTCTTGCAAAATACATGATAGATCGGTTATTATTTATTCAATAATGGATGTAGAAAAGTTGTCGGACTTTATCGAGGCTGGAAAATAAAAAATGAATGACGAAAGGTTTGTGGATCTCGTAGTAGATGGTTTCTAGGAAGAGTTCACGGACAGATGTGTATCTTTATTTGCGTTGACAATAATCGTTCTGCACTTGCACACGATAATTTCGAGGTTAAGGTCCATTGGACTAATTCGTTCGATCGTTTTAATTGGCCAACTCGAGGTCAAAGCACTGTGCATCTAGCACCGATCTAATTGGACACCGCGAATGGAGCTAGGAAATCAGAAACGTTCACTGGTGCTTCGACTGTGTTCCCGATTCTTACGATCCTCCGTTTTCCTTCGATGATAATTTCCAAGGAATTTTCATCGATTTTGTACTCCTGCGATTGCTAATCTCTTTCGCGTTCAATTTTTCAGACGTCTATATTACTGCAGTTAACAATGTCATATATATCGTTATATATAACTGTTAGACACACGTAATATAAATCGGTACATCATCGACAATTCTATAATCCAGCAATTAATCATTTTTCTTTTGTCGTGTTTATTATTATAATAGAATGTATCGTATGGATATTTCTTCCGGTTATATAACGTAGTAATAATTTGTTCAGAAAAGTTTCGAAAAATCCTCGTAAATTTTCCAAAAAACGAATTTGTTTCAGAATTAATAATTTCGTTGTTGTAAGTCCGAGTGATTTCGTCTCATATCGTATTTATCGTGCGATAAAATGTATCTACACTAATCGGTGTCGTTATAGCTGACAATGTTATTACACTCTGTTTATTACATAACACAACATAAATTGTTTCGTGACGTATCACCCATCGTCTTACTTCTATACACGTACAGCGTCTGCCGGTTGGCGAACGTATGTTTCAAACAGCGCTTTAAAAGACAACCTCGCGTTAGTAGATAAGGGACGTGTTTGTCAGACGAAACGCGTCAGTTTAATCTAGACCTTTCTACTCAGCATTTACGTGTTTTTCACCCATGTATATATATACAGTATTCTTCCCTTTCTTCTGTTTATTCAGCTTCTCAATTTTCAAGTAAACCGCAAAAAAAGAAAAAGAAATGATAGATAAAGAAAATTACATAAAGTCCCGTCAACAGAGAAAGTCGAAGGTTCTTCGACACTCTTCGATCTATTTTTAATTCTTACGCGCAAGTCTCTCGGTCTCTTTGACGTATTATTGACGAAATTTGCACACGGTGTGCTCTCACAATCGAAGATATTACAAGTGAATGGTCAAATGTTGTTAAGAATAAATTTGCGTTTTCGTAAAATGAAATATTTATTGACGTTAATGTTTCGCGATATAAATGTTGATTGTTTCATTGGGCAAACGAATTTCTCTTATTCCTTGCTACTGAAAACCAGATTGTTATCATTGTTATTTTTTTCTCACACATTATTAGTCGTTTTCTACATTAGAGCTTCCTTGTCTTTTTAAATATTTTTCAAAGAGTCGACATTATTTACCATAAAATCGTTACTGCTTCCTATTTGACAGTTTTACTATTTGCTACCGACGAAAATTCTCTTGTTACTTAAAAAAGTAAAAAAAGAACATATTTTCGTTAGTCTGTATTTTAAAGTTTCAATTATTCTCCACTTTGGAAAACCAATTGTTATTAGTATTATTTTTTCTCTTTTGCTTTCAACCGTTTCTATTATAAAATGCTGAATTTTCCCGAACAGTCAAATTCCAGTTACTCACTAAAAGATATTCTTCGTCAAATTTTAACCATATTTCCGGCGAAACATTTATTTGTCTAAAAAAAAAAAAAATTTTCTACCTCAAAAATATTCTACGTCAAATAATTTTGATCACATTCAACATCGAAAATTCTCTACTTCTCCAAACGAACAAATTTCAATTATTCCCTATCCTAAAAATATCATCGACATTGACCACTAACCTAACCTAACCTAACCTAACCTAACCATAAAAGATTCTTCGTCTCCACAAGCAAACTTTTCATTCTTTTCTCGAACACTGGATAAATCTGCTCTATACTGTCTCTCACCGACCTGCTTTGAATTTTGTCTCACTTACGGCGAGTGAATTCCCGATTTTTCTGAGCAAGCGGATTCATCGCGATGTTAGCGTTAGCGTCTTTCGTAAGAAACGTAGGGCTTCCGCGAAATCTAAATCATCCGGAGCAGTCGAAGAATGTCAAGGTGAGCGTCAAGATTTGCCGATTCGTGTACATCACGATGAAAGCTGAGTCGCGTTTTAGCCGCGCGTTCACACCTCTCATAATTAATCAGCGAATTATTTTTAGCCGTTGTTGAGGGAAGTCGCGATATTCTTACAAACACATACGAGAAATTTATCATAGGTCATGCCAGCGTAATTCCATTCCTCCAAAGATAACGCTTTTGAATGTATGCAAACTGCTACGAAAAATCACGATTTTCCTCCCGTATAACACAAACTTATCGCTTTTTCCCACCTTTGCTCTCTGATTATTTTTATAAACGAACGAAAGAGTTTTTGAAAGACGTTACGCGAATCTCACACATATATATATATATATATATATATATATATATATATATATATGTAATTATTACGTCGTTTCCTGGGTTAGGTTTCCATTCGTTTCCATTTTATTCCATTAGGTTTCCACTTTATTCCATTAGGTTTCTATTTTAAGCCATTCGTTGCACTGATGAATTTTTATAAATGGTAATTGATTCATAAGTCTTGTAGGTGACCAACCTTTAGCTTGTTGATAATGCTGGTCGATTTAATTAGGAATTATAATTGCCGGTAATGGAGGGTCGAGATGTTTCTACTGAAATAATTATTCAGTGATGATTGCTTGATACACGAGAGAATGACTGTCAAGCGATTTAGTTTCAAATAAAAATAAATTTTGAAATTCTAAAAAGTCGGAGAAATGAAACGGGATATAATTTTTATCAACGACGATATCAGTGGTTCCAAGTTGAAGCAATTAAATCGGCAATTCTTCCTGATAAAATAAACAAAACAGATAAAATAAAGATAAATCGTGTTAATGGCAATGAATTAAAATTTGTCTCAACGTGGAGCGTAATGTTCCTAAAACGCGTTGCTGTCTCGAAGACCCTATTCTCTGTAACGCTTTATTCTGACATCGTATTCGCTACATTGTTAAAGCATATAACATGAAAATTCTATTTTCTCAGAACCGCGTGTTTCCGCTCATCGGTACAGTACATATTTTTCCTTTGGCCAAATCCCAACAAATTTTAAGCCGATCTTTAACGACCTCTCGTCAGAAATTCTTCGTCAATTAATGCTTTTAATACTTGACACATTCGTAGTAGGTGACGTAAACTTTTCTTAAATTACATCCGATTGCCACTAAGTTATAAAAAATCCTGTTCAGGAAGGTAAACCAATAATTATCTGACTCTTCGATAAATTCATGCCTGAGGAATTTCGAATTACAAACAACTACGTAAATCTTACGTCATATCCCAAATCTAAAATTCGAAATTAGAACTTACATTAATTGTTAATTAATAAATATTATATCATATATTTATACGAATATTTAGAACAAAAATCTGGATCAATCAGCCGTTCTCTTACTCTTTACGAAGGAAATTGCATTTTAGCGTTATAAAATTAAATTTTAGCTAAAGAATTATTATCCAGATTTTCATGAAAATAAAGATCGACTCGGAGCGATCGGTTAAACGAATAAAAAGAAGTTCATCGGCTAGGATAAAGTTTCACGCAGTTTCCGTGACACCAACGCAATCGCAGATCGACTCGGTCGATTATTTTACTCGTCGATTTATGCAGCGCACGTTGCGTCAACGTGGACATAATTAATATACGGGATCGATACAACTGGTTTCGTAATGAAAATCAATTGTATGCGACGTAATTGAATTCGACGTACCTAGTCGGATAGTTAGATACTGATTGCGGTTGATACGGTCTCGTCGCGTGGTTGCTTGTCTCCCGCGAAACAAGAACGTTAATTTACATCCCCGAGTAATTAAACATCAATGAAAACGCAGGAAATTCGACTAATTATTTCTTCTTCGATCTCGCCCTTGGTAATTACCAACTTCGAACATGGATTCGATGTAACTGATCAGTTTTTCAGATCAAGAAATATTTCGATTTAATCGGGAGAGGAAAATACAGTTTTTCGTAGAAATTCGACGTTCTTTTAGAATTCGATGTCCCAGTAGACTTGTAGTTTGAGGTGTCGTAGGTTGTGAAAATTTGTTAATCGGCGATGATGTAAATAAAGTGAAAAAAGAAAATATAGATTTAATTCAAAAAGAAGGGAGTACAGATTTTTAAAAATATGTTTAACTTTCCTTCGTGATTCGATGTTCCGGAGGATTTGTAGAAATTAGAAAATTCTAATTATAGCCTCTGCCGTTGTCCTTTAAATGAGCGACAATTTCTTAACTGCGATGTATACTCGTTAGATTTGAAACTTAACATTTCTTATCGGTGGATGATACTTTGATAGCGTAATACAACGCAGAATATTATTTCACGCTATATCTTTGTGCAAAAATAGAGCATTTCAACTTTCAAGAGCTAATCGTAGGAAAAAATCTAATCGAGATTTTTGTTCAAAGCATAGTAGTATTTAATTTAAAGCAAGTGTTTTCTTCCGGAATTGTTGAATTTGGAGTATGCAATCTTGGGATTGTAGTGTCAGAGAAAGACTGGTGAAAAATGCACGCTAGAGAGGCCACACTCTGGATATAACATAAATACACTCACTGTCTCGAAGACTTTCAGGGACGGCCGGCCGAGAATAGACGAAAATCCAATTTTAATCGCGGAACCTCGACCCGTAGGCGCGATCGATAGATCGTCAACAGAAGCGTCGAACTCTTCACGATTGTTCAGATAGATCTTTCGTCTCGAGGAAGATAAATCTCCACGATAATTTAATTAAAAGATTATTATTTCTGATCGAAATCGATGGTTCTGATAGAGATCGTTTAAACAACTCAACAAATTAGGAACACACACTCAACGCAACGCTCAAACAAATTAAGAACATATAAAGAAATTTTCTCTTGGTTATTTCAATTCTCTATGTTAACGTAACCTTACTTTACTTTTTTCTAGACGCGAGACGTATTGAAATATAAACGACCCGACATGCGTTTGAAAAAGTGGAAAGAAACTTTCGAGTCGGACGATCGATTGGTATATTTGTCGGGAATCTTGATAATCCGGACGATCGTCCTCACGTGACCAATGTTTGATCGTGTCGATCGTTCCAAGCTGAAGACCGACGAGTGAACATACACGCGAGAAGACCCGCGTCGAGACACGCGATCCAATTCCTTCAAGGTAAACGATGTTAGAATCCTCCGTGGTTAACGTATTTTGTTCGTTCTTCGCTAATATTGATGCAATTTCTCGATATTACTATTCGACGAAACGATTAAATATGGCTGCTCGATCGATCGTGGTCAGGCTCGAGAACATGAAACGATTAATTATAATTCCTCGGCCGTGAAATCGTCCGGTACTGAGTGGTTTAGAATGATTCAAGTGTAAGGTAATAGTTGATCGATAATAAGTGGCAAAATAAAGGATTTGTTCGTTGTAGTGTGGCTTCAAAGTTACGAGCCGGGGAATTCTTTTTCACCATGGTAATGTTGACATTTTAACGATAGAATTATTTATAGAATTTTATTAGGGAGCTACTTATAGGGTATTAAATAGAAAAAAGGCAATAATTATGCGGAATAGAACGATAGGATATTAAAGTGAAGTAAGAAAAGTAGAATGTTATATTTGATCGATACGCTTGATTAGTTACTTTGGTTTATTTCTCCGAGTCTTAAAATAAAAGAGTAAAATTCTACGATAAAACCTGTCAGTAACTTTCTCTACTACAATTCCAACAATCTTATCTGAAAATAATTATTTCAATTTTCCTGATTGCATATTTTTCATATAAAATTCCGAGCGATATAGGTGGTTAGAATGCTTTATTAAGCAACTTGTAATCGAGTCAACCGAACAGATAATCGATAGTAACCAATAAGCGATCGAGTCAATCAATTATTCACGACACTGTCCGCATTATACCTGCAACATTGCAGTTGGATGCGTCGAAAACCATTCTGTACGTGCAAAGCGACGGAAGACACGCGAACGTGACATCAATCAATCAGCAGCTCGGGACAGCGAATATATTAGTACGTCATCAATGAATCTAGGGCAAACCGTGGAAAGCATAGAGATTCATTATCAATGAGTCGCACCATACCACCACCACCTACAACATTTTCAACTAAAAAGACTATAAAATCATCTTCCCCTATCGTGTCTTCCTTATCGGCACGCGAAAACTTACATATAGCTTGTGTAGAAATCAAGTATCTTTACCTAACCTCGAAAATTCTTCCCAACATATACCAAATTTCCAAATAACAAAATCGCAAAATCATCGTCTCCTATTATCCCTTTGGCAAACCAAGGCCATGAAAGCCTACATGTGGCTGGTACAGAAGGTAGAAACGACCGTGTTTCAACTTCCGGGGCCAAGATCGATCGTAAACTAGTGCAAGAGGAAAGAATGCGCGTGGTCCGGCGCGTTTACGTCGAGAAACAGAGGCAGATCGTGCCCAAGTTAAACGACCAGTCTCTCCCTCTTGACCCAATTCGTGAAGCGCCCTGTGCCACGCACGCGTCACGTCACGGATCTCCTTCTCTGTGCGTGACCAATGCGCGAGGGTGCGTGCAAGGCCAGCCTGCACACACTCTGCTCTCTTCCTCTCTTTCCGTCTGTGTCTCCGCCGCCAGCGATCAGCTGATGATGCGTTCCTCGCCAGCATCCAGACTGCACGCGGCCATTTAGATCTGCCGATCGTCTCTCGTTCGAGTTAGATCGATCGTAAATTATACCAGCCCCCCGTGTCTTTTGATATTTCATTGATATTTTAAGATTCAAAGAAAGAAGTGAAAATGATTTCGTAATAAGCTTTTATCTATGCGTTTTTATGACAAAATTACAGAGAATGGAAGATCGTTAAATGGAAAGTTAAGGCAAAATTAAGATTTCTCTGAGGAATTGTAAACTTTGCAGATCTTTGTATAGTATTTCGTCACAGTCTGTTGAAGATATAGCAACTGGAAAGGACGAGAATTGGAAAATTGGAATATTCGAAATTTTGAAAGTCGAATGCTCGAGGAATTCGTAAATCTGTAACATTTTCTAATTTGAAATTCTTGATATTTTCAATATTTGGAAGTTCGAAGATTCGATAGCAGAACCCAAGTATCTTCAAATATTACAATGGCCCAAACTTCTAAAACCTAGTCGATACTTCGAAAATCGAATCTTCGTTTTGCAATGACAAACTGTTCTAGAAAATTAATTTCATAATTCCATCCACCGCGTTATTCTCTACCACAGTGCATAAAAGGATCGTTAAACGTGTTCGACGAGTGTTTACACTGAACAAGGAAAACACGGTGCCATTAATAAACGCGATCGACGACGTAGCTTCGTAAGTTCGTCGACGAAACTTCGTTGCGAATATTAATTACCATAATCGCGTTTGCCTTCGTCGTGAGAACGCTCGGTGAAACGCGTCCGCGGGGACGTTGTTCCTCAAGCTCCCATTCAAACCGGTTATTCTGCGCGTTGAACAAGGACCTCTAACGATGTTGGACCTGCGGAGCTTCTTCCAACTTTTCAGCCTCGTCCACTGTAATTAGCGTCATGCTTCTTGAAATAGACGATGTAATATCGTTGTTGGTCTCAGAATCTTTAATGCGTCTCTGGAGACATTTAATGGGATTGTCCTCGTCTTCAAAGAAATGTCAACCCTCTGAATCGAGAAAATGCAATCATTCAAGAGATTATTCCGCTAAGGTAAATTAGAAAAACGCGTTGCACTGTTGTCATAATTTTTTCATTGACCAACATACTTGTTCATTTTGTAAGCTCCGTTTCAAAAGTTTAATAGAATCGTTCTGATCTTCTTAGATAGTTTGATCCCTTAAATCGGGAAGATCGAACAATTGTAGAAGTCGGTGTTCGAAAATACAGAACATTTTGTACAACTTATCGATTAAGAAAAATGTATGTACATATCTTTTTGTAGCCTCAAATGTAGATGTAGATGATACAAATTCTGGGAATTAGAGCAATAAAAATTCCTCCGTGAATTAGGAAATTATTCCTTCTCGAGAAATTCCTGCCCTCCTGAAAATATCGAGGAATCAAAGGAAGAAAAAATTCTCCTTAAACTAGAGAATCGTTTCTTTTAGAAATTCTGAAAAATCGGGAAACGGACGATTGGAAAATTCATAAATTGGAAAATCGTTATTTCTCGAGGAGAGCGTTTTTCTGAAAATTCTGGAAAGGCAAAGAAAGGAAAGTCTCTCCGTAAATTGGAAAAATCGTTATTTCTCGAGGAAACTCCTTTTCTGAAAATTCCGGAAAACCAGAAGAGGAAAATTTTCTCCATAAATTAGAGAATCTTCCATTTGCACGAAATTAAACTGGCAAATAAGTCTGGCAGTTCTCATTAGCCGTAGCTTCCGTCGGACGACGTAATTGCGAATTAGAGACGAACTCGCGAGCGGAAAAAGAGGCGGAGGAAGAAAAAATAGGAGAAAAAAGAAAGACGAAACGTAGAATCGTTATTTCGTCTCCTCTTGTTAGCGGCTTGTAGATACAGAGTCTTAATGTTTACATATTTCATGAAGACGAAGGAAATGGAAAGAGTAACTCTCGCTTTATGCGATGAATACGAGATTCAGCAAAGCTTGAAGTTACGCTAAGTCCTGTGCTATTTTTAGTCAGCCATTTTGCGCCCCCTTTAAATATGCATATGGTGGTCTGGTCGATGCTCGCGAATTCCACTTTCTAACGATTGCTTACAATTTTCCATCCATTGAGCCACCTGTTCTTGCAGAGTCGTAGAACTAAATAGCATAGTAAAGTTGTACAATTAAAATAGTCGTGCAACCAAGTACTTGTTTAGACCGATAGTTTGGCACTGAATATGAACCTTGTTAAATGTCAGTTATAAAAATACAGATAAGTTTTACTTTGTTTTAGTCAAATTCGTCAACTCGATTTAAGAATCATCCGAGTTACGAGTCTTAACCGCTGTCAGTCAGAAATTGTATTCCATTTTGATCAAACTGATCTCGATTTCTCTAATTGGATACCTTGCTGTTAAAATTCAGAATATTTAAGAAAACAGAGCTGACCAGTTACTTTCCAGTACTTTCGACCGGTTATAAGTTATAATATAATATGTAATAGATCCAGTTTTCTCATTTTCGAGATCTTCTCCTGCACTTTCTAAATGTTAAAACGTTGGTAAGCGTTTATTCATCATTTGCAAATGAATTCTGTTTTCCCCGTTCCAATTCAGTCTCAACTGAGACTCGAAAGGCTGAGGGATTCTGGTTCCTTTCGAAGCTCGCCGAATCGAGAAGTTTCCACCGTCTTGGCCACCCTCTCCCTGGTGAATTTACGACGAAACTTGGAAATTTCCGGAATCTAATATTCAAGATTCATCGTGACGCGGGCGACCACCGCCGCACAATATTGGTGACCTAGCTTTTCCGGAACGTCGCGTAAATTTCCCATGTCCCTCAGTTTCCAGTTCCTTTAGGAAGTTGTCCTCGCGGCTGGCCAAAAAATGAGTATCCTTGATCTAATAGTATTCCGTAATCTAACAGTAACGATAATATACGTAATATATAAAAATATGTAAAATATGAACAGTAGAGCCCTCGTTATGATATTCAAGGGATGAAACGAATCTCTGCTTCCTCGATTGTACAGGGTGTGGCCGATTAACACGTACGAGCAGCTATGAGCTGATTCTTTCTGCGGAAACATAAGAGGAAATAAAAGGCACTTCGTGCCTGTACACGTTATTCGGTTAAAGCCTGTATTTATAAAAATACGAATTTAAATATAAATATTCCCTCAGTCTACTCATTGCTATAATACTCCAACGACACATATAACGTACAAAAATATCGAGGAAAAGAGTACTCGTTATAATATTTAATCGATCGAATCAAATCTCCCCATAGGTTCTATTTCATTGATTAAATCAACGATAGAGATACTAATTTGTGCAAATATCCGCGATCTAATTAAATCTGCAACTACTAAAAATCACCATTAAATTACCATAATAACGCTCTAACAAACCACTGATACAGAACGATATTCTCTTCCTCTTTGTCTCCACTATAGCTACCATAGGTTTGACACGACCCGTCAACCAGGTCGACTTCCTCGGATCGAAAGTTTCGTGGCAGCTGGTAATACGATTCTCCGCCGATGGAAATTAGTTTACGCGGATCGTGTAGCGCAGTTACACGAATTCTCGCTGGCTGTGTACCGGTTACATATTTACCAGGCGAACCAGGGGCGGTTTCCGACGTGTCCTATTAATGGGTCACTGGTTCGCTGTTGTTCGTACTGGTTGTACGAGGGTCCCCGGTGAAATGAACGCGACGCAGAAGGGTACGCGAGACCTGCCCAGAGAATGTGGTCCACAGAGATGTCTCTGAATAGCAAAGTGGAAGGAAGGGGTTGGCTAAGCCGCATGGGATCAGGATGGACCCTTTGAGCCGTGCCAGCCAATTGAGCCCGTTGAATGGACGCTGTTTGGCGTTGAATGTGAAATATTTCATATTGTTTGCCGTCCTTTTTTCGGACTCGATTTGTGGCTATGTAGGTGACGTTACCACGGGGATCATGGAAGTCGCTTTTTCGCTAGATAGGACGGTTTCTTTCGTTGTGCAAGTTTTCATTTCGTCTGTAACTTCGTTGGCGTTTCGTTTACGTGCTTTTTGTAGCCTCCACGTTGTGGCGTAATATTTGGACGTTGGAACGTTTGGGGATTTGGGTGGGTTAAAGTTGGGAAATTGAAGAATTTAGCCGTTCGGAAGATCCGGCGTTTGGGAATTCGGAGATTTATAAATTTGGGAATTCGAAAGATCAGTTTACGAACGGCGAGAGTTCGAAAATCGAGAAATTCGACCGTCTGGAAGATCGGGAGTATGGAAATTTGATAGTTTAAAAATTTCGGGAAATCGGCCAAACTAGAGGTTTTTTAATGTACGCGAGTTCGAAAATTTGGAAGTTAAGCATTTCGAATTGGTAGGTTCGAATACTCGGAGGTTGGAAGATCTTTACAGTTTCGAAAATTTGGAAATATATCGTTTTTAAAAAATAAAATGAATATTTAATAAATAGTCGGTTTTAAAATTGGAAAACTCGAATATCCTACAACATTGACAATTTTCAATTTCTCAAATAGGTTTTGGTGGAATTCTTTAGGAAGGCGATAAAACTAAATCTACGTACAAAAGCATGAGAACAACAGACTTCTAAACCATCATTCCGAATATATACCGCGTCTATACTAAATTTTGCTCGGAAATAGCCCGAAGGAAGCTAACCACAATGACGTCCAGGACGTCGAAGGATGTCCCCGTTATCCGAGTTATACGTAACTATCTTGTACACGTATACACGTACACAAAGGACACAATGTGGTAAACGAGGACGAGATCTCTGTGCTGACCTGGTTGGCCGGTATATGTTTCTGGCCACCCTCGTCAGCCTGTTAAAAGGAAGACGACAGAAGTCGTTGATACGGCTGGTGAAAACGAGGAAAAACGAGACAGTGAACTACAGGATCGGGAAAGGGAAACAGAAAAGAGCGACGCAATGGAGCCTGTAATATTAAACAAGGAGAAAAATGGCGGCCAATTAAGTTTGCGTTGAAACCGACCGTCTGTTAGAGAGAAAAAAGAACGATTTTTCTTAATCGCGAACAATGAGAACAGCGGACTTGCTCGAAACTAAATGGCTACCTTAATCTTCGTTCAACTTTGACTGGATGAACGCTAATCGAGTTACCGTGCTTTGGACCTTTGCAAATTTGATGAGGCAAGGAGCGAATGGGCGGAAATTGAAAAGAAATGTAGTTAGATCTTGTTAACTTTCTGCGTCTGTGTAGAAGCTTAAAGATGATGTTATCAAGTTCCATCCCTTTACTCTTTTCTTTTTTTTTTTTTCTGTTCTTTTATGGAGAAACGAAACTTCTAAAGAATCTATCTTATGACGTAGTTAATTATATTTTACAGGCCTGAAGTCTGATTACCTTAACGATATCGGATAAATTCTCAGGAGTAGAGCTACTTCTTAATCTTAATCTTCTTAATCTTTTGCAAGTCTACGATTGTAGGAGGTTTTATGAGACAGGTGTTTCTTCCGACAATAGATACAGAGATGTAACAATGTACTCGATAATATGTTCAAATTTGAAGAAATCCTGTATCTTAATAAATTTCAATGATGTCACAGAAATTGGGAAATATTCTCCAGTTAATGTCGAACGCTTTAAACGCCGACTATTTACTTTCCAATCAGCCTATCATCCACTAACGCTAACGAAAACATCTTATCCTCTCAATACACTCTATTTATCCAAACAAGCCATGTTTCCTCGGCCAAATTACCTAATGAAAACATCTTATCCAACCAATACACCCTAGAACTCTAAACAACCCATCCCTAATGAAAATATCTCACCCATTCAAGCCAACCTATTTCTATTGAAAACATCTTACTCGCTTCATATACTCTAAAATCCACTTGACTCTAATCGATATCTTACTTTAATGAAATATTTACCCAGTAGACTGTAAAACGTATCCAAACAATCGATATTCCAAATCACTGAACGGAATAGTAGTAAATAGAATTTACCCGCATCTTACAACTTATCCGCAAAATCCGTCTAAACAGCCCATGTTCCACCCAAATCGTTTGACTTTCAATTTATGCGAAAAATTCCAACATCCTGTGCGCCACCCTAATCACTAAACGAAACGCCTCCGATTTACCCTGCCTTAGAATCTGCCTGAAAAATTCATCCAGGCAGCCCATATTCCCCATTCAAATCACCTAACGGACAACTTCTAATTTACGCTCAGCCTACGGTCTACCTGAAAAATTCATCCGAAGAGGCCGTGTTCCACCGAAATCACTCGACGAGAACCTCCGACGTAACTGAAAAATTCATCCAAACAGCCAATGTTCCTCGAATCACCTAACAAACCACTTGCAATTTAGCCTACCTCACAATTTACCTCGAATATCCATCGAAACGGCCCATGCTCCACCCAAATCACCTCGCCTAACATTTCTAATTTATACCTAGCCTGCACAGTCTACCCAGGAAATTCGTGCAAACGCATTCAATTTACCCCTAGCCTGCAATTTACCTGAAAAATTCATACGAACGAAAATGATAGAACCGTTAGATCAAGACTCGTGAGACAACCCTATGGCGCCAGATTGTCCGCGCGTGAGTGTTGCCCGTACATCGGGTCGCGTGTTTCAACGACACACGCGCGTTTTCGAGCTGCACCAGAGAAGGAAAGAGAGAGAGAGAGAGGAAAGCAGGTGGCCTGGTTGGGTATTGATCCATGATGGAGGGGGTGGTTGGTTGGGGTTGTTAGGTCGCATGCGCGTCACTTGCGGTTGGCTCCGTCCTCATCGACCCGCGGCGGACAGTGAAAAAGGGAGAAACGGAAAGCGGAACGTCGCGTCACAGGGTGAAAGAGGCGAAGCGGTGTAAGAGGGTCGGTTTCTGGATCAGAATGGTACGGTACCATCGATGGGAGCGCGGTGTGGACGCGGCCCCAGGCCGATTTAAATCGTTCGAGGGCGGTTCGAGGCTTCGTGACGCGCTGCGGCGATACGCGAACGGATCACGCGATGTCTGGCGTCGCGTTCTCCGCTTCGAAGACGAAGGACGAGTGGTTGCAGTAACGTGTGCAGAAATGCCTTAGCTATGCATAATCCGTATGCATATGGGACATTTTTGTTTTCGAATGTTTTTATTCGGAAAGAGAATATTTAGTATCGAGGGTTTCATAGACGAATATCTTAGCTGGTAGAAAGCATATGGGTATTTTCTGTTGGTAGGCGATTTTATTCGCGGAGAAAATATCTGCAGCGAAGGTTTCCGTGGATGATTAGCTTGGCTAATCGTTTGCGTATGAGAAACTTTTCTTTCTGATTGTCTTCAGTAGGAGAGAAAATGTTTGGATTTAAGGGCTCCGCGCATGAGCATCTCTGTCTTTCGCAATCATCTTCGAAACATCTTGCAATCAAGGATTTTGTGGATAGACATCTTAGTCCCTTTTGTACATCGTAGATTTTTATTTTCGAGTACGAACTGAAATTGAATGGAAGCTGAGGTAAAAATCAGGAAACTGTGAAAAAAAGGTTTTAAGATATAGGATCAGACGTTGTATGGAAATTATCTGCGCGTAGCAACACATAGCAAGATAGACGATGAAAATTCAATTTGCAGAAAGGAATATAGGAGTTTTGAAGATAGGAATACAATTGAAATACGAACAACTTTTAATTTATTTATCGAATTGTGGTGATAGGTATAATGAGATTGGCTTAATCGATTGCTTACAAGATCTGTACGATTGGGTAGAAAAATGTTGAATGTTCGAATATAGATCATTGTTCTGTTTGAACTACCACAAGTTAGGGGTAACTTCTTATTCGTGACCTTTTTTACCACGTATATTAACAATTTTCGATCTTCTTTCATTTCTAATTAAAATATCGTGTCCTTTGTTTCAAAGAAAATTGAAAAAGGATCAAATTAAAATCAAACGAAAAAGGAATTATGGGATAATGTAATAACTGCACAATAAGTGTAACGAATATAACATAGAAATGGGGTTAGTGTTCTTGGAATGGCAATAACTTCGGCTCTAGCTCTACCTATGATTATTTCTTTACAGTAGCTTCGAACGAGAAACCAGAAACGATCGATTCTTCGATTGTAATCCCTTTAGAGTTCGAGTGGGCGTCTGAAACATCTACATAATATGTTTCCATCGAACAGTGGCTGGTTTTATCGCGACTAAGTTTGTTACGGAGGAACGGGCTCTGTAACTCGGAACGCAAGCGCTATTCTGGTTTATCTACCATAGAGAACAACCTCTGCCGCTTTATGGGCGGTTATTTTGTATCAAGATGCAAATTTTATCTGCCCACTATTTGCCGTGAATACCGCACCATATTTCACTAGCGCAGTTTTAAGTGAATCTCCGTGCTTCATAAACCGTTCTCTTACGCAACTTTATCGTTTGCCGTAAAATCCAACGGTAGGGGAAGTGGAACAACGAGCTTCTAAATCAATTTTATTCAAATAAACCGAGCCGAACCGTTTAAAATAAAATGCAGCCAAGTTTAGTGAAAGCATAATTCTACGGTATCGTAATATTATTTAAAAATCGAGCTTCAACAAGTCCAATGACGAATCTCTACTGATTCGTGTATTTTATTTTCCACGACATTACTACTTGCAATCTATATAGTATACATTCCTTTCCTATGATCATGTTTTACTGTCACACTTTTATAATATTATCGTAGTAATAAGCTATTATCTTTGCTTGCTGTTGCTTAGATCAGAACACCACCTGATCCGCTACAATTTAAATGAAAAATCTACGAAAACAATTTAAACGTTGCTTTTCCTTACTTTGCAATAATACCATGCAGTAATACCATACCACAACGTTTCAATCACGCCGTGCTATCGTATATGTTATTATTTTTCACAAGAAATTCCAATTATTCCAACAAGTGCCGAATAATCAGTCGAGAACTTTCCGCGTTACGTAATAACGTAACGTCGCCATATCCGCGAGTTCGCAACGGCGAAGCGTAGGATTCAGCCCGCGCCACCCTCGTTAGTACCACGGCATCGTGAAAACTCCACCCTTCTCTGGTTCCGACCAAGTCGAGTCCTCGACGAAGATCGAATTGGGTTAAGCACGGCTGACTCTGTTAGAATTTCAAGTCGACCCGTTGCATCCCTTCGTGCTCTTCCGGGTCCACCCATTTTCCACCCCTTTTGAAGGGGGTGGGGTTAACGGGGGACAAAGGAAGACGGTTATGCAACTCGATTAAACTCGGTTTTGTCGCGTCTGTCGCGATGAAATTCGTGGGTCGAACATCTGTGACACGCGAGAACGAACTTGAAGCTTTCCAAAGGGTAAAATCCACCCCGTTCCAACGTACAAACTAATTTCTGTAGCTGTCGTAATTTACGAACACCGTTGCCTTTCCGCTGTTTGAATTTCTGTTCGCGTTTGTCTTTCGTTTATTGTTTGTTTGACCGTTGTTGTCCTTAGTCCATAATAGCTTGCAGTTGTGTGCTTTGCGGTACACAGGTTCGTGAAAATTCCATGACACCTTTTATTGAACGATTCCATGTAGTGCGTGTAATGTATCGTAGCATATAAAACACGAGTCTAATTCGTTTTTGCTAATTTCTTAATTACGTTACAGTTCCGCGTTACTGCTGCGTGTAATACGAGCCTCGGCGAAACAAATTGATCGACTGCATTTTTCCCCTAATTTTTTAATTTCATTGCAGTCCCGAGTGCTACTTGTATAGCGCGAGCCTAATTAATCGACTACACTTTTCGTTAATTTCTTAATTTCATTATAATTCCATGCTCTACCGTAATGCAATCCTCTGACGAAAAATTCATCCATCAATTAATCTATTCCAATTTTTGCTAATTTCTTAATTTCACTAGATTGCTACACGATCGATATTCAATTGTAGAAAAAAAAACAGATCTTACTTATCGTAAGAAGATGTCATAATCAACACAATAAATTCTACATTTATTCTGAATTTTTCAAATACTATTTATCGACTATCTGAAACGTCACAAACTTCTTTAATGATCGAAGACATTTATTGCATTCTTATCTGCGCAATTTGCAGCAGAAAATTCGTCGATCGTGACCGAGCTAATCGCAAGAGCGTCCCCCGTTTCTGGCAAGTAATTGCGATCCCCAGATACGCTTTCTTCTCAATAAAAGCCCCCGTACCCTCGACCTTAATTCGACGATTACGGTCCCCGGCGTGGTCGTTCGCTTACTTTGTCTCTTTGTCTCTCGTTCAGCGAGTTTCTAACGTGCCTTCTTTTCGAAAGACTGCGAGAGATCTATCTTGCTCGAGGTTCTCTGCTCTTTTATATATTCGAGCCTCTCAGGAGCCAAATCGATCGACTCTACCTTACGAAATCATCAATAATGAATTAATGGATTAATGGATCAGCGTAGACGTTTGTGCAAATTCAAGTTTTTATTAATGAACCTAAAATAAATGGTTCTGATTTGTTTCACCTATTAGATATTGGAACATTCGTTTTGCTTTGAGTATTTTATATATCTTTGCGTATTTTGTCACATTCTTTACATTTTTGTATTTATAAATCTACATGCAGAAACACGATGAGCTTGGCGTTATCCCGACACATAATTGATATTCAATGTGCCAAAAAAGAGATTTCATTTTCGCAGACCTACTTACAAAGAGACAGCATAAATAAATTGGAAGGAAAGTTTGGAAAAATAATATTCCTCATTGCCATCATCCTACGAATCTTAACTCATAGTTCAATCGAGTCGATCAATTCGAATTCGAATTACTTTGCCTCGTTTTAGATATTAATTCTAGTGATCACTTTTAGTCGACGTTAATTTTCCTGTCAGATTTGCTAAAATCTTATTTCAATAAAAATTCATCGTCGTAATCTTTCATCGTACGCGTGCACACGGAAACTCGATGGATCGATTCGTGACACATGACCAACGTCGAGAAATTATTCTAACGAGTAAATGGAGATGGAAGTTCGTTCTAAGGGTCGCTCGAGGGAAAAGTGTGCTTCTGCAGAAAGCAGTGGATTCGTCGAGGAGCAGTTGATTTTGAGTTTAGTTCGTACAAACAGGGGTTGAGTTAGTGGCGCGTTTCGAGGATTTGTATTAGGTATTTGGCGAGAGCAATGTCTGGAAGCTACGGTGAACGATTAATGTGCGTTTTATTGTGCCGTGTGGAAAGTACAGTCGTTAGAATTTGAGAGATTGTTTGTAGCTTCAAAGTGATACAAACATTAATAATTCGTAATAATAAGATATGTTAAAAAGTATCCGTATCTTTCAAGCAGATTCCTTAAACTCAAAAGTTTTTATTTCCATCGCGCCAGACTTTTATAACTGTACATAAAAATATTTTTAGATGGTACAGTTATCGATTTAGGTAATAAATAGCAGAGTGAAAAAGGCTACGTGCAAATCCTATCTGTATTATCATCAGATCAATAGATCATGAAGAGATTGCTGCATTGAATACAGCAGAATGATTGTTTGTATCGATTTCAGATTATATTTTACGCAATACGTTTGCAGTCTCATGTTGCATTACTTTTCATCAATTTCACGTTACATTACGTCTTTTCTGGACAACGTTGCGTTACAACAGCGACCTCGCTGATCTATGTGCGCTAAATGTGTTCGAAGCTCGGATAGATAATCATTCGGGAGCCCTGCAGCTCCACTGTTCGCTTAGCCTATATATTCCAACTAATGACCACGATATAATAGACTCCTGTACAGACAACGTTCAACATACCATGCACGAACTTTCCAACTGCACACGATTTTCTTTGACGTATCCTGCATTGTAGGAAAATTTTAAGCATCGCTGAGATTACGATAGAATATTTTTGTTTCAAAAAAATAACGATAAATAGAGATATACGCATCTTTCTTTTCCTAAATTAGTCGAAAGAAATTTATTGAATAAAAACGTAACCTCCCATTAAATTACTTTGGTATAATTTTATTTCTTACTTTATATTGATCAAAGACTACGACCATTTCAATTACCATACTATTGTTCGACGAATAGGCTTTCAAGGAACGCTACGTACAATTACAGAGGCAGCAACCCTCTAAGTTTCGAAAACAACCGCGAAAACGATGCTCGAAGCGACGGTAGATTTATCAGAATATTTATTACATTATTCAAATGAAGTTGATCGAGTTAATAAATCATGTAGTAAAATAAACGCATCACCGTCACATTAAATTCTGTACATCGAACGTAGCTGTTTTAACGCGTCAAGAACGAAATGCAACCGTACAATGGAAAATTAATGACAATTATAACGATGAGATAATAACAATAGAATAATAACAGAATAATAAATTTATCACATTTACGTCAAATTCTCTACATTCATCGTAGTCTTTTTTTTTTATTGAAGATGCGATCTTATAACGATAAAAAGAAATGAATAACGATTCAATTTGCCTCGGCTTCAAACATCCATCTATTGGAATATTACGAGTCGATTCATCGTGTCTCTTATCGCGGCGCTTTCCTGCTCGACAACCGCTTCCGGTCCCTAATCTCTCTCGTTATGTGTACGACTCGTCCGGAAAGTGCGTGCCCGCGCGTATTCACTAACGATCAGCAATTTGCATAAGGTCGATCAGCGTTCGTTCTGCGAACTTTATCGCCGCCTGCGGATTAGATCAATCTATGTCGACCATTTGTACGTCGATTAGGATTTTCACGGATGCCACGGAACCATTTCAATCCCAATTTTAGCTTCATCGATTCGCCTGTTCCTGTGTAATCGCTTGTCCTCGTTAGCGTAGTTCTACCTCGAATAGACTATTTTCGAGAAATTTTTTATTCGAAATCTCTGTCTTTGTCGGGTGTTCCGTGAATTTCCTCCAAATCATTTGATTTGGAATCGTTTAATTTCATTCGGTTTCAATTAGATTCGCGACCGACGAAGATTTTCGATATTTTAGCGTTTACCGGTTCGTTATCACCTATCGCAGGTATTTTTCGAGCAACATAGCGAAGATTCTATTCGAGTTGTTATCTTTGCCACGATCCTTCCGCTTCGTCTAAATAGCTGAATCTGATCTAAGTTTTGTATAATTTAGTCTGCTTTAAGTCGAGTTCTGAATTTGCAGAGATTTTTGATATTCCAAGGGGGAGTTTACTTTGCGCGCTAGATGGAGTTTGATGAATGTTTTACAAATAGTTGAGGACTCTTTGGAGAGTCGAGAGCAAGTTTATGAATCACTCTGCGAGACCTTAGTCGCAGATTTATTCCTTAGATACGTTAATTAAAGCTATATAAAGCCGCGCGATGTAATCCGGATATCAAATGTTTCCTCGTGTCCACGTGATCAATTGATATATCGCAAATCACAGTAAACATTCGTGGTGACATAACCAGCTGTAAGTATCATTGCAGCGTATTCATCAAACGTATTCGTGGCTTGAATTCATGGCTCCGTAAATCATTAAGACATACTTGGAAATAATCAGTATAACCTTCGGTACTAAAAAAAGATACAAATCTGCGGACTCTAACAGACTTCCACGTTGTCCAGAAACTTCTAACTGCCACAGATATAAATCGGTCTCTCGAAACCGATGATCGTTTCTTATCCAACGAAAGGAGGAAACAGGAAGGGACGAAGGCTCACAATCTTAAGGGACGAATTTACAATCTCACCTCTGTCTTCTTTATCGTCGAAATTAACAAATCTGAGATCGTTGCCCTTCGACGGTCGGCGAAAGTGCTAAGCGTCTCTCTCGGAAGGAGAGGAGAGGAAAAGGGAAGCACGACGAAGAGTTAGATGAAGAGATTTGCACGTAAAAATGCGACGATGATCCGCGAGAAATTTATAGTCTTAACCCTGGCTATGTTAACCGGCTGAGTAATTCGTGGCATGTAATTTAATATTCCAACGCGTGGCTGAATTAAATGTCAGCCGACGTATTCGTTGGAATGCGTTCACGATTAGATAAAAATGCCAAGCGTATAGAAGTCGAGGCCCAGCGTCATCCGTCGCTCGTAAAAAGCGTAATTTCGTTACGCGCCACACCGACGCGACGCGCTCGCGAGCGTAAACGCGACAATTCTCCGCGACGTTATTATCTCTCGTTGATCGTCACACGGCGTTCCCGTCATTGAGGAAGCTCGATTATGCAATTTCGTTACGTACGCACCTTCTATGGTGTGAAACACACACACACGCGCGCGCGCGTACACCGACATAAAACACAAATGTCTACACATGTAGAGGAATGATGGTACAGGGCCATGCAGAAAATTGTGCATCGTTATCGTTGTCGTTGGCCGACGATCCGACTGACGATAATTTGGAAAAATGTTTGTTAGTCCGTTTCGCGTTAAAAAGCAAAAATGATCGTAGTTGAAGACGATAGATCTCTATAGATCTCTACGACTTTTATTCTGGGATACTTGATTATCGTTTATTGCTACGTAATATCTACTTGTCTAATTATATACAAGGCTGAGTTATATAGATATTTGGAGTTAAATTACTTTCTACGTTTACGAGGATATAGCTGAGGATTGGTTCTCTTCGCCTTTAATTCTTTATGTAAAAGTTTCGTTTGTACTTGCTCACGCGGATCATCGGAAGTGTAGGTTACTAGTGTTAATTTAGTGGTAATTTGCTTGCAATTTGAACATGTTACAAATATTGTTGTACGTATTTGCAAGGCCTGAAACAAATTACAGTTTCTTCTAAAATTACCTCTTTTTAGAAACGACTCGCGATTAGTCAACAGATAAAAATGTTTCTATTCTTCTTGGAAAGTATTATAACGAGTTATAACAAAATATAAGATTCTTCTGTAATCTTCTAATTGATAGAAGAATCGACATGTATTTCTATATCGTCAATGTTTCTTTTCTCTTTACGAAGCGATCATATAGCGGACAGTAAATTTGTTTGACAGTAAACGTTGGACATTTGGAGCACAATGATTCAGCCAACGCTAAATTATATCTGAGAATAGAGGACATGAACGTGAAGTTATCGAGCATGGAGCTTTGATTAGATGAGACAGATGATTGTTAGCTATCGACGATGAGCTTTGCATTTACACGCATGACAATATTGACAACCGTAACTGACATTATTAATAAAAGATACGATAGGATACTTTGAAGGGACAGGGACAGGATTCATGGAACATTGTTACGGTGAACGGAAACGTGCTTCTTGAGGATAAGTAGAATCAGGCCTCGTAAGGTCAGACACGTGGCATGCGCTTCAATCATCTCCAATATTCACGAACCTTTAATCTTTTAGACCTTCAACATCTCAACGCGTATATCTTACACTACTGATAAAATCATTACAACGTCGAGAGGAAGAATAGTAGTCGATCTTTTCTTATAAACAATTAACCAAGTATCTTTAATTTTAACCAGCACAGACGTGAGATTGAAGAGAAGATTGGTAAAAAACAAAGCCAGCAACTTGCAATATTGAAATATTAGACGGTACAAAAATAAACACGAGCGTCGCGTAAATAAATATCAGTAATAAATAAAAATCTCGATCAACAACATCGTCGTATATATAGTAAAATACTTCTCAATGGAAAATTGTTTATCATCAAGCTCATAAAAATCTTGGCTGCTCGTCGACCACTCTGCAAAAGAGATTTAACTCTGATTTCTATCGACGACACAGAGAGACCGCGAACGCGTACAATGTTCTAGTAAACACGTTGATTTAAGACTTCCGCTTGTCGCATATTCGTCGCTAGACCATATCTTCGTGAAAATCCACATTTTTGCGAATATAATTAAAAAAAAAAAAGTACAACCTGCTAAAAACAAGAAGGAAATTGTTTTACCTATCCAGCATTCTAGAAAGCTGTACGTACTTTGAACGTTTCGTACACGTTTCCGTATTATCTACACTCTGTGCAATCTTGCGCTTTCTAACTTCCCACGAATGTATAAGGATCCGCGCACTCGCGGCAAGCCGCTGTTACACGGAATCGCTTTCAACTTTTTCTATAGGTAGCCTATACAGGTATATATTTAGATCGCATTTTTCATATTTTTGATATGAAGTTATCTTTCACGAGCCTGTAACGATGCATACGGAAACTCGTGTCAGAGTTCACGGGACATTTAACCATGGAAGGGCAAGCATGGGTCGAAACTGAAATCCTGTTGAAGCGAGCCATTAAAATATCGGTCATAGAGAGGATCAGAAGGGCATGACACAGCGCGACGCTGGCAATTTATTTCGACGGAACGAGAGTTGCCGTCGACACACACCGCTCGTTAAAATCGTTGACGAACAGCCGCCGCGTACCTTTGTGTCTGTATCATTTGGATCAATAGAGAGAGGCTGAGCATTCGTCACCGCGCCGCAACTACGTCCGCTCGCCTTCGATCCGTCCTGTTTTTCGACCGTGTTTCCTCGCACTTCTTCCCTCCTTTTTTCGCCAACGGTGCTACTAATACGGGATTATCGAATTGACAAAGTAAAATCGACCTTTCGGTATCTTTGATCTTACTTGTACGGTAGGGAAGAAAGATAAGCGAACAAATAGTAGAATCAAGTATCGATATCAATAAAAATATCAATAAAACGATATCATGAACGCGATTAAAAAGAAACGAAAGTCGGCTAGAAGATCGTTTTACCTGCTAAATATTATTGCAGAGGCTATTTACCCGCTTTGGGTATTTCATAGATTTTTCTAAATTATTTGCGCGCGTATTCTTGCTCTTTCGGATTATTTACGGGAAATAATTGAAATTATTATTTGCGTTTTTGACATACCTATCTCTACTATTTTTGTTCGCTCATTTTCGCCTCCAATCGTGGGGGTCGCATAGCAAGAAAGTTTGTTTAGAGATCGCGAAGATTCGAGAAGGATCAGAAGATGTTGCAGTGCTATGGAATTTTGAGGGTTTCAAGGATCTTGATGACTTCGATACGATAGTTGCTTGTTTCTTTCGTGTGTTTTTAGAGCCAATAGGAACAGATCGTAGGAAAAACGTTTTCGATTCGACTCACGATCTATCCACCGACTCGAACAAGATTCCTCGAGCGTCGAGAACCACTGGCTACGCGCCAATCTATTTCGCTTATTTCCGCGACACGTTCGGTATTGCAATCACCGTTCCGAGTCGACGAGAGGTCGAGACAATTTACTGCACTGCGGCTAGGCAAAATCTTCTCCTGCAACGAGTGACAATTATCGCATCGCGCGCGCACATGCACCGACCGATCGATACGCGGCACGTAGAGCCATCCTGTCCCGTGTATCTCGCGAAACTTTACGCAGTTCCCTGTTCGCAGATTTTTTCCAACACCCGATACATACTCGCCACGTATTGCGTAACATATATATATATATATATATATATATATATATATATATATATATGTTGGCTATTGTCAAAATAAATAAACAAACGTACAGAACTTAAGATAGGAAAAAAGAAGAAAAGCTGGGAACTAGAGAGCGCAGGATTAGAAATACAGGAAACTAAAAATTGGAATACAAAATTGAAAAGTGAAATTAGTAAAAGCGAGATTAAGAATACAGGACATGAGGAATTAAAGTACGAGATTCAGGGCACGGAGAATCAATTAGATTAGATTAGAACGTAGAAGTAAGAATACGGGAAATTATGAACTATAGTTCGTTAAGAATTATGGTTCAATTAAGTATTAAAGTACAGAAGTAAGATGTCAGAAAATTCAGAACGAGAATACGGAAATGAAAGTACGGAAGATTGGAAATTAAAGTACAGGGTTAAGAGCAAATACAGAAAATCAAGAATTAGCGTACAAAACTAACAATCGAGGTACAGAATTTTGGTATAAAGAGCAAAACTACCGAAGGATTCGCCCATTTTTATGTCGATGAGCATGAGTAATAGTAATTGTAGGTCGATCGATCAATCAAGCTGCGGTATCTTCTTTGTCGAAAAACTAAGGGCGCGACCCCTGCGAATTCCTGATCTGTCATCTACTTTCTAAGGCTTGAATCAGAGAAATACCATCCCTTCGTGAAACGTTTTATCGATGCCCGCGTTAGTACGTCATTTGTATGCGCTCAAACGTTCGAGAAAACGAGATTACGCCAATTCACGGACAGATATCATGGCAAACGTACCTCTGGTAATGGTCCTCGAATGTTTCCCCGAAGTCGCTCACCTCCATAAAACCGCACCCTTCGATTTAAATAGCCCGGCCACAGGAAAATAACTGTAGTCGTTTGCGTTTATTCGATAGATCGAAAGGAACTCTGTTTTCCGCTCCACTTCGTTCTCAATTTATCGAAATCTTGATATTACTTTTAACAGAAATCTTTCAATTATCGAATACTTCTTCGCAAATACGCTACACGATTCAATTTGATGCTTTTATAAACGTATATAATAATTTCATACGAATATATGGTGGTTCATTTTCATTATACAACGTATCAGTGTATACGTCCCCCTCGGATATTTCGATTAAGATATAATAAAGAGTAAAGCTTCGTATGTAACAATTGAACTGTCGTTACTGTCGGCAATTTATGGAAAACTGCGAAAATGTACGGGATGCACTTTGATACGTGAAATTTGATTTATATACGAAGAAGCGAGCAGATTTTATCTTCCTGAAAACTAACGAATTCGTGAACAATCAACCATCGAATGTGACAGGAATTTCGAATTGGATCTTTTCAAATTTACGTAAACGCGATTTCCAACGCGTCCAATAACTTCTCCTACTCTGATATATCGTTTCATCTCTGATGAAAATAAATTACATCGTATCTACCTACGTATGGAAGAATAAACGTGGATTTATTTAAAATTCATGGCTCGATCAACGAATCGTTATAATAGTCGCAAGACTCGTCAATTTAGCGTCACCCTCCAGTGTATAAAACTGTACAAGAAAAACATCGATGGACGTCGAATGGACGAACAATAATGTCCTTCACAATGGAGATCGTAATTTACATCGCGAGTTATTCGTTCAAGGATCGAAACGATCCGGGGACCGGACGATTTTCAGTGACACGCCTTCGTTAAACCGGTACCGGAAGTAGTCGTTACTCAAACACTAGCCAGCCGAGGTCGCTCTTGAAAATTAGGCTCGCGGCTGCACCGTGGCCTCGTGTAATCGATTCGCGCTGCCCACTGTGCCCACGTGTTTCCAAAAGCCTAACACGTTGCGTTTCTGCGTTCTCATGGCCGACTTCGCCGATCGTGCGATCTAAATGCAATATAGAATCAAAAGTCGTCCATTGGAATATTCGGTTTATTTTCGGAAAATATTATTCTAAGAACTGTTAAACGATCGTGTGGAAATAAGAAGCTTGACGCATCAAAGCTTCAAAGCTTCAAAGGAAAATGGAATATCGGGGCTAGGAATCGAAGTTTATCGTAAAATTATCGAGTACTTCGTGTTAAAGGAATGCGTTCAATTAAATTACGCGAAATTAGAAAATTCTCAAGTATCGTTTAATTAAAAGTCGAAGGTTAAACGATTAATCCGCGCTTCTTACGTTTTCCATAAATCTTTTTTGACTTATATTTCTTCCCTTCGAATATATATATTTTTTTTTCATTTCCCTTGAATATTTCACCCTTTCAAGCGCGTTGGACGTTCGAAAATAAATTTTACAGCCACGTGAACCAAGAAACGCCGGACGCAAGCAGGTCATCGGAATATTTATTTTTTTAATTTAATCTTCCACTTGTCGTTGTATCGCATCGATTTTTATTTTTGTGTTAATTTTTTTCCTTATTATTTTTTTTTTTTCGTGCACTCTCATCTCATGTTTTTTTTATCATCTCATTTTTTACAGCATGGCCGCTCAGACTCGTACAGGGTCGCAACGCTACCGAAAATACGCGACGACAACAAAACAGCCGACGGGATGTACAAGGTATTCACAGCGGGACTTCCGGTCCGCGGTGGCTCTTCATTTGTGTTACGCCGGCAATTTTCGCCGGTGCTTGCTTCATCGACGACGGATCTTCCAATCCTGTCCTCGTTTCTATCGCAATCACTCTATTTCTCTCCGCGAATCTTCTTTCTGCAAAAGATCCTCCATCACTTCTATCGCGTAGCTTCTCATCTCTGGTTTCTCTTCCTCGACGTTCTGAACTAACCATTTTCCTCGTCATTCTGCTCTAACAATCACAGCAGGCCCGCGACACGGTTCTCCGTAATATTCTTTCATAGAATTTCTTCTAAAACCTCTTTCGTATCTCTGCTCTTTCTATTCTTCCCAACGAAACAACTTTTATCAATGTCTCTCTTCTATTCCTCTGCGACAACAGAAATCTTATTTTCTCTATGGTGACCGGTACTAACGCATTTTATATATATATATATATAATATATATAATATATATGTATATATATATAATATATATATATATACACACTGGTGCACAAAAGTTTTCAGCTGCTATACGGATCTTTCACTTTGTATCGCAAGAATGATACGTTAGCGAAATTTTAACTAATATCGGTAGAAAACCGTGGCAAATAAAAGAGAATGCAACAAGTTGTTACACGATCACATGATATTGGTTAAAATTCGATTAAAATTTATTCAAGACGTCGATTTCCGAATATAAGATGAAAAGTCTATAGAGCTGGAGATTTTTGAATATTACTGTATTCTGCACAGTATTATTTAATACTCGCTATGACACCCACTACTAATACGATGTATATAATTAATCTATACGATCTAACAATTAATATATATATTACCATGACGTTACGATTCCTGGCTGAGGGATATTCTCTTTGGGATTTCGCCCGTAGCCTACTTTCTGGATCTTGATGACTCTATTTAGAACAATTGACTGTAATCGTGGGTGAAGGGTTGAAACAGGTCTCCTGGCGATTCTCTATGATCGCGGAAACGAAACATCTTGTAATTAACGATCATGCGATTGATTATTGTATCTGAAAGATTGTATTGTAAATATTTCTTTTGCGAAATGGTGTCGGAATGAAAACTAATCTTATATGGTGAAGGGTATTCTTAGTGTATCCTGATTCTTATACCTTGATAAACAAACTTTCCCTTTAACGAAGATTGTGATAGTATCATAATTTTTAAATAAAATAGTTTTGAAATAGAGTTGAAATATTTCAAGGATTCCTGAGACTTAACAATGTAATAAGATGTGCTATGAGATTTAAAGAATTAAATGTTAAATTACCCATCTGAAATATCAATATTCTAACTTGAACATTTATTCTAGGCACTCGAACTAATTTTAGAAATTTTACGGGGATTAAAGTATTAAGTATTCTCCTCCTATTTTCCTTATTATCCTTTCATACAGAAGAATCGATATTTTCACCATCTTCGTTAAAAATAATATTCCTAATCTATTTTTATTATGAGATATTAAAAAAAGGTATTTATAGCTTAAGAACTGCAAGCTCAAGAAACTGTCTTTACTCTCAATTGCTAATAGCGCTCACCTAGATTCAACGTACCATCAAACTTCGAAAAATAAAACGGGCTTGACCTAAAATTTCGCTGACTCGCCTTCGCTTGTGATTAATCTACTCTATGTTATTTTTGCAAAACAGTCGCGGCGGAAGAATCCAAAGCGGAGAACGGACAATTTAGAGGACCTGAAGCAAGAGTTGGACATTGATTTCCACAAAATTACACCCGAGGAACTGTATCAAAGATTTCAGACGCACCCCGAAAACGTAAGTACTTTCACATTCTTAATCCTTTCGCGACCAAATGATCTTCTCCTTTTTTTTCCTCCGCGAAAAAGAATGTTGTTTATCAATTACTTGTAACAGAAACCTATTTGAAATCATTCTCTGATAGTATGCATAGAGAACAATTCAAAAGCAGCTCTACCGAAAAGCAATACATTGGTCGTCTGGTTAGACAAGGTGTTCCATGAACTTTCGAAAATTGAATGTTTTAACGATCGATATTTTAATTGGAAAATTTACAGAGACAATTTTATGGACGTCTGCTCTGAATCGTACTTGAGATGTACGTAACGTTACATGTGTACGATTTGAAAGAGTCGATCTTTCCTTCTCATGGAATATTGTAAAAAAGATACGAAAAAGTGAAATGATCGAAAAAAAAAAGAAAAAGAAAAATCGTTGAAATCGCGTTCCAGTTTAGAATAATTACTTGGCGCTGACGCGAGCCGAGTTCTCTTTCTTTCTTTCTCTGCGACCGAGTCGCGCGCCTCGATCGATCGGGTTATTTAAAGCTCTCGAGTATCATCGCTGACACGAAATTCCTGATGTCCCTTATTTAGCGAAGCCGATAATTGTGGAACGCGTTGCAATCGTTAACACAAGACGTGAATGGGTTGATTGAAAAATAAAAAAAATAAAAAAATAGTACATGTATGCGTTAATATATCGCGATACCAAAGTTTCAATATCTACTAAAATGATCTAACTCTTCGTTAAAATTTCTGATTGCAAAGCATCGAGTCTGTTATTAATTTGTCCAAATAATTAATACCATCCTGGATACAATCATTGGTACGATGATTTTGTGTACGATACCGAAGAATGGTTTCAATGATTGTTTCTCCTTGGTACCGTTATGATGATCGACATTAATTTGGAAATGAAGTTGGTTGGCATGATGTTCGTTGAAAGAACAAAAGAGACATTCGAGGAACATTGAGAGTTCGAATAGGTGTTGCCAAAATGATTAATAGTTTGAGTATCGATGAAGATTGATAATTGAGATTCTTGTAACTTTACGTTAAAAGCACTACATAACTATTGGAATATTATTAGAATTTGAACGACTATAATCAAAGAGTGGCTGAATGCTAACCGTAAACGGTACCTGTATTCGTTTTACACAGAGTAAGAGCTGTAACCAATAAATGGAAATAAGTTACAGAACATCGCAATCCAATCGAAAATAAAAGTCAAACTTTATAATCCACACAGTGTTCGACGACTTAATATCCAAACTATCCTAAACAAATCAGACATGATGCTACAAAGGAATGAACCAACGATGAATTATTTTTGTTTCAGGGCCTCAGCCATGCGAAGGCAAAAGAGAATCTGGAGAGGGACGGTCCGAACTCGTTGACACCGCCGAAACAAACGCCCGAATGGGTGAAATTCTGTAAAAATCTGTTCGGTGGTTTCGCGTTACTGTTGTGGATCGGCGCGATCCTCTGCTTCATCGCGTACTCGATTCAAGCAACGACCAGCGAGGATCCAAACGACGACAATCTGTACCTGGGTATCGTGTTGGCGGCGGTGGTTATAGTTACAGGCATATTCTCGTATTACCAGGAGAGCAAATCCAGCAAGATCATGGAATCGTTCAAGAACATGGTACCGCAGATCGCGACTGTAATTAGGGAAGGCGAGAAACTGACATTGAAAGCGGAAGAACTGGTACTTGGAGACGTCGTGGATGTTAAATTCGGCGACCGTATCCCGGCCGATATCCGTATCATCGAATCGAGGGGCTTCAAGGTGGATAACAGCTCTCTGACCGGTGAATCCGAACCGCAGTCGAGGTCTCCAGAGTTCACGAACGAAAATCCATTGGAAACGAAAAATCTCGCATTCTTCTCGACGAATGCCGTTGAAGGAACCGCGAAGGGTGTTGTGATCTGTTGTGGCGATCAAACTGTGATGGGAAGGATTGCTGGTTTAGCGTCCGGTCTTGACACCGGCGAGACCCCAATCGCCAAGGAGATCCACCATTTCATCCATCTGATCACAGGCGTAGCTGTATTCCTTGGTATAACGTTCTTCCTTATCGCGTTCATTCTTGGTTACCATTGGCTCGACGCTGTTATCTTCTTGATCGGTATTATCGTGGCTAACGTACCGGAGGGTTTGCTGGCGACCGTGACCGTATGCCTGACGTTGACCGCCAAACGTATGGCATCGAAGAATTGCCTGGTTAAGAATTTGGAGGCAGTCGAAACCCTGGGCTCGACATCGACCATCTGTTCGGACAAGACTGGCACGCTCACGCAGAATCGTATGACCGTTGCTCACATGTGGTTCGACAATCAGATCATCGAAGCTGACACGACGGAGGATCAGTCTGGACTTCAATACGATCGTACCAGCCCTGGATTCAAAGCTCTCGCGAAAATCGCTACTCTGTGCAACCGTGCCGAATTCAAAGGTGGCCAGGAAGACAAGCCTATCCTGAAGAGAGAGGTGAACGGCGACGCTTCGGAAGCTGCTCTGTTGAAATGTATGGAACTTGCTCTTGGCGACGTTATGGGTATCAGAAAACGCAACAAGAAAGTTTGCGAGATTCCGTTCAACTCTACCAACAAGTATCAAGTTTCTATCCACGAATCGGACAACCCAGACGATCCTCGACATCTTCTCGTGATGAAGGGTGCGCCAGAAAGGATCCTCGATCGTTGCTCGACTATCTTTATCGGTGGTAAGGAGAAGGTGCTCGACGAAGAGATGAAGGAGGCGTTCAACAACGCTTATCTGGAGCTTGGTGGCCTTGGTGAACGTGTACTCGGTTTCTGCGACTTCATACTGCCGTCCGACAAATTCCCGATCGGCTTCAAGTTCAATTGCGACGACCCCAACTTCCCGGTTGATGGACTCCGCTTCGTGGGCCTGATGTCTATGATCGACCCTCCCAGGGCTGCGGTGCCCGACGCGGTCGCCAAGTGCCGTTCCGCCGGCATCAAGGTCATCATGGTAACCGGTGACCATCCGATCACTGCCAAAGCCATTGCCAAATCTGTCGGCATCATCTCTGAAGGTCAGTTTTCTTGGCGGTTCCTTCCTCTCGTTTATTTACTTTTGTTCTAGTCGATCCTTTAGAATTGCTTATATCGAGGAGATTCTGTTGGAGTTATTTAGTTCCTTTTTTTCCTTTCTTAGCGAGTTCTTTTAAAGATTATGCCGAGGAGATTTTATTAGAAGATTCTAGCGTTTAAAGGGAGATTTTCCGTAGAAGATTATACCGTATAACAATTATCTGATAACTATGGTGTGGAAACATCAGTAATGAAAGGCAAATACAATTTCTTTCCGGTTGAACCTGTAACTGGATATCAGCGCGTTACTTCCGCCTAGAAAGGATCCAAAATTTAGTTAAAGCAAAGCAGTCGCCGAAACTGTTTAACCAAATTTAATCAAATTGCCACATTTACATGCGAATCTCCTCGTTTCCCAAATCGTTTCGGTATACCGCGAAGTCAAGCAGAACAATGCAAATGAGAGTTTCCCCCTTGACTCTATCCCTTCGTAGAAAATATTCATAATTCCGCAGCAGCTGTTATGAGTCTGATAAGTAATTTCGAACCTAGGCTTCCCAAGGGGGTGAATGATTATGTAAATTTATTGGAAAATCAACTCGAAAACCCCGAGCACTCTTGCTCTCTTACAAGAAAATACTTAGGTGGAAAATGATATTTTTGATCAGGTAACGAGACCGTCGAGGACATTGCTCAACGGCTGAATATCCCGGTATCCGAAGTCAATCCTCGCGAGGCTAAAGCTGCCGTTATCCACGGAACCGAACTCAGGGAACTGAACTCCGACCAACTGGACGAGATTCTCAGGTACCACACCGAAATTGTGTTCGCCCGTACCTCGCCACAGCAGAAGCTCATCATCGTCGAAGGCTGCCAACGAATGGGTGCTATCGTCGCTGTAACTGGTACGCTATTTTATTTTATTCTTTACCCTTTTCCGTGGATACTATTTTGCGTTACTGTGAACGTTCCTTTCAATTCCAACACGGTTGTTTCGCATAAATCCAAACGATCCAATCCCACCACTATGGCTCTATATGGAACAAAACAAACTCTGTTGAATCTATGAATAGAACATTGCTAGACATTCCTTTTTCTAATCGTAATTTTTCTAATCATAGAAATATAAAATAAACAAAAATAGAGATCAGATAGTTCGAAGGTAACATACTAGACAGATACCATTTGACCAATTTGAACGCAACAATCAGTTCAAACAACTTCATACCTGAACTGAATGATCTTACGTTGTAATATTTCTCTCGATAATCCCCTCTAAGTTCTTTGGAGTACGTTGACTCCTAAGGTAGAAACACGTTACTCTCGCGTCACGTGAAATCACGTAACAACGGGCTACTTCACGCGACGTTCGACAAGTGTGAGCTGGTGTATTTTCATCGTTTTAAATCCGTTGGAAACAAGTCGGCGTCACGCCACGCTGTTTACGGCATTTCGCGTATTGTCGCGTGTAAAAGCAGACATCAATTCAGCGACGTCTGGCAGTTTTAACATCGCGTGAGCAGCGGAGACAATGGAGGAATTATTAATAGAAAGTGCGAGGAAACATACAGTGTTATTTAACGAAAAATCTTGCGCCTCTATGGATCAGAAGACGCTACGAGAGGCTTGGGAAGAAGCTGATCGAGAGTTAAAAATATCTTGTAAGTACAAACATCGTAATTATGATGAATTTGAATGAATTCATCGTGAGGAGGCTCTGCCTGTTTCTACAGTTCTTTTTTTAAAAGACTCCTTCGTTGGCTGGGCCATCGCAGTTCGGCTTGGAGGTTTCGCTATAGAATTACAAACATCTTTTATTATTTCTCCGACAGTATCGAATCCTAGCTTGTAATTAAGATCTATATTTCGGAGAGAATTACTAAAAATTTGCAGCGAAACAAAAATTATTTTAGCCGAATACGCAGAAAAGAAGCGGAACAAACATCGAAGCAGAAAAAGCGGCGTGACTGCTAAGAAAATTATACCGCAAAATCATTGGCTGCTCAGGCAAATGACGTCTCTTTTCTCATTTCTGAGTGCCAGAATGTAAGCATAACGAAAGCTTTACTTTCTTGGTAAAATTATAAAATAAGTATTAATGCTTTTTCTTATTATATATTCGTATAGCTTGTTTCAGAACGCGTAGTAGCATAGGAGAACTTGAATCGCAAATGCCGCAAAATGGTATAATTCAACGGGAAAATAGCGGAAACAATGAGAATGATGCAGACGAAGATCAGGACAGTATAGAAAATGCAGACGGGAACCAAATCAGTTCCGTCCAGATTAGAGAAAAAAATTCTACGGATAACACAGAAGCGGTAGGAGTATTGGAAATCACAAAAGGCGATAAACGCCATAAGTCTATGTCGAGAAGTATGGCGGAAAAAATGATAAATAGTATGATAGAAAATGTGAAATTAAAAGAAGCAAAATATGAAAAGCCTCTGCTACGAGAATTTAGCTATTTCTCTGATTTGGACGAAACTCGTATATTCTTTCAAAGTATGGCAAGAATGACAGGATAGTTGCCACGATACGAGGAAAATGAAATCAAATTCACATTGAATAATTCAGTATGACAAACAGAGATCCGAATCAACAGAAACAAGATTTCTATCCTGACCAAGCATCCCATTCTCGGCCAAGATCTTCGTATACGTTATGGCTGGTTGTAATGTGAATAATTATTTTAATGAAAATAATTAACAAAAGATTACCTTGAATTTTATTATAAATATACCTTGAACATACTGCTAATCTTTCACGGGTGCTATGAAACTTTTTATTCTCTTTTCTTTATGTCATCTTCAATTAGGCCATGCAAAAATTCAAATTTATCTTTAGTCATTCTGAACCACATATGGTATCTACTACTCTTTTATTTCTTTAATTGAATAGCTATATTCTGCCAGACGTTCTCTCTTTGCATTTATTTCCTGTAGTCAAATTAACCTACGCGTTCTATTCTGAAACAGAAATGCTGCAGGACTTTGCGTATCTTCCTCTTAATCGGAAGAACTATCTGCTTGAGGTTTCACGTTCCATTACTGACAAGAGACAATGTGTTATTAAATGGTTTCCAACGTATAAGGTGATACAAATATAAATCTTACCTACGATGTTACGTGCTATCATATGCAATGTGGCGACACATGATTTCGCGTGTATGTAATGTGTCTCTACCTCTGCTGTAGCAAACTGCAGCTTGTTTATTACCTGTACTGCACTTAACCAAATCCTCTTTTGATTTGTAATACGCAGAATTCTATGTTACACTTGTTAATAATCTTAATGAATCCTACATATAACAATAATCTTCTGTATTAGACTCGGTTAATTCCTCGAGCCATACGTGGATTATTATTTAAACGAGCATCAAACAAACATTTGAAATCCTTCGTCATACTCGCTGTTATACTTACACTGAATCCCCAACTAATTTCACTAATTAATTCTACAAATGCCATTTCCCTTGTTTCAATAAACTTCTGACACTCTACACTTTCTTAAAACAACAAAATTCTAAACCAACTTCTTTTTGTTAATTCTTCGTTTCTACGCAATGAAAATAGAACCTGTAACATTTGAAACTCAACTATTCGTTGCAAGATCTTAGCACTATACTCTCATTCCTACAGAATCATCTCGCGTACAACTTGGCGTTCGATTAACTTGCAATTGCATTAGGATCTATTGAATAATTCCAGGTGACGGTGTGAACGACTCTCCTGCGTTGAAGAAGGCCGACATTGGTGTAGCCATGGGTATCGCTGGTTCCGACGTGTCCAAGCAAGCGGCCGACATGATTCTGCTCGATGACAACTTCGCCTCGATCGTGACCGGTGTCGAGGAGGGTCGATTGATCTTCGACAACCTGAAGAAATCCATCGCGTACACCCTCACCTCGAACATCCCCGAGATCTCACCTTTCCTGGCGTTCATCCTTTGCGACATCCCTCTGCCTCTCGGTACCGTCACTATTCTCTGCATCGACTTGGGAACGGACATGGTGAGTCACATTTTACCATTCGCGTTTCGATCATCTCTAACACGTCTTAGACATGCTCGAAACGCAAACGGCGAAGATTTCGTTTCGATCGAATTCGGCGACTCCTCGTCGAGTTTCGTATTTCGATCGAATCGATCGAGGTGTCGTTGACATTCGTCTGTTCTTAATCGAAGATTTTCAGCATTGCGCAATTGTCTGAATATTTATCAGTGGAATAATCGATTCCATTCGTCCGTGGAATAGTCAGTCCATACGTGCGGATTGTGTGTTTAAAAACGATGAATTGCCAGGTGCCAGCCATATCCTTGGCGTACGAGCATGCAGAATCGGATATCATGAAGAGAAGGCCTCGTGATCCTTATCGAGACAACCTCGTCAACGAAAGGTCTCTTTCATCGTTCAATTTGCGCGAGAGATAGCTTCTCGAAGTACATCGAGTTAGACTTGTGCGATTGTTTAGGACAAGCTAGAGCTCCGGTAATCGCAGTATCGCCAGATCAACCATCTAGGAACATCCTTTCGACGAGTGGAAGCTAGCTTCTGTCAATTTCAGTTGTTGTACCCTTCTTATTTAGGTGGCCACTCTCGCGAAAACCAATGTGCAGAGGAATTGCTATACATACGAGATAATTTGTCTCTCTGTTAAATGGTCGGAACACGAGAATCTTGATTCTGTTTGAGATCTCGAGACGCGTTAATTCATGTTTGATTGAACTTTGAAAAATTTGTATTGGCGCAAGATGTTTTAATTATGTTTAGTGTTCTACCGTACGTATATATATTCGGATGTGAGTTTAGAGATAGAAGAGGTTTCATTTGGGATCAAGGTACTCGTACGTTCAGATCTAATCAAGTTTTTCCAGCGAAAGCAGAGTCGATCTCACGAGCCAGATACGAAAGAAGAAATTCTTGAAGGAATTTTGAGAGATCATCGAATCGATGATCCG
The DNA here is from genome assembly GCA_014737395.1 of Bombus waltoni. Lineage (NCBI taxonomy): Eukaryota > Metazoa > Arthropoda > Insecta > Hymenoptera > Apidae > Bombus > Bombus waltoni. Next base: position 1,453,844 of record JACXII010000013.1, read on the forward strand.
AGGAAAAACCGATCCCAAAGTACATCCTTTCTCATCCCTCGACACTTCCTGCCTCATTGTTCCGATCGATTTAGTTCTCTCAGTTGATTTTTTGCTTACCTTTTCTGCGTTCTCATCGTATGATACTCACTGGTCGCAAGAATGCTGACTGATCGCGTTGCAATTCGTTACAAGGTAATTGTTGCAATTTGAAACTAACCATATTTGACGAAACACACGAATCGTTGCAACAAATATAAAATTCTTTAAAAATTCTGTAATAATGCTGCGAGAATAACAGAGAGAGAATTCCATTCTTTTTTTATTTGTATTTCTTTTTCAATCCGTAAATCTTTAAAAAAATGAGAATAGTCAGCATCCTTGTATCGCGGTTCAGCAAGAAACGATACTCATCATTGTTCTAACTGTTGGCGTTGTTACTGAGCCTGTTGATAATGTGACGTCAGGTGCCAGCCATCTCACTTGCCTACGAGGAGGCAGAGAGCGATATTATGAAGCGACATCCACGAAACCCCTTCACTGACAAGCTAGTTAACGAAAGGTAACACATCAACAACATAACCGAGTCTTGACAAAAAAAAAGAACTACTACTACTGCTACTACTACTACAACTACTACTACAACTACTACTTACTACTATTACTACTACTACACCACTGATACTTTTTATGGTCAGAAAGTGTAATCGGTGACACGATCTGCTCGATTCTTGAAGTCTCGCTCATTTTCATGATTAAATATATCTAACAAGAATTGTCACATCGTTATTATTTTCTTAAATCAAATTTGCTGAAGGATTTAATGAACGAAGTAAATTGACAATTGAGTGAAACAAGCGACACAGTATCGAAAGTATTTTATAAGACGATACAATGAATTTTCTGACTTCAGGAATCAGATAGCAGAAGAGTCTCCATTACCTGTCTATTGGTCGTTACACCTCTTATATTATTCCTATCGTTATTGTACAGTAGCTAGTTCTGTCTCGTATATACTCTCGGACAGTGTAAGAAAGAAAGAAGAAAAAAGAAACAAATAACGACACAGAGATATATCGCGACACGTTTCTAGCCAAAAAAAAAAAATCATATAAACTCGTTGTGCGATCATACGCGCAGACCACGAGGAACTGTGAACGAGGTGACAACGATTCTCGTGTTACAAATTAATCCCTAGCCTGATTTTTGTCCGTGTGTATACGAATTGTTCGATGTGTTGTATTCTTTTCCTCGTGTTCGGTTCTACTCTTTCTTTTCTTTGTCTTACGTTCCATTCTCTTTTTCTTTCTCCCTTTTTTCTTTCTTTTTTTTTTTCTTGTGGAAAGTTTGTCGAATTAATCAACTGTCCAGTGTTCGTTGAACGAAATTTCCACGCTAACGCTAACTAAATTTCTACGTGAACGACCAAACGGTTGCTGGTTCGCGAGTGAATGCCACTTCTCAACTAGTGCATCGCATTGAAAGAAAGAAACTGAAAAGTGGAAAAAAATAGGGATAAAATCCTGCGTTTCGCATTTGAAGAGAAGCATAACTGTCTGAAAAATTGTCTAAAACGCTTTTTCTGTGACAAAGAAAGCTTTTTCGCTCGAGCTTCTACGTGAACGAACGCGTATTTTGAAATAAAAGGGGAACGTAACGAAATTTTGCTACATGGTTTTTGTATATACGTATATCTGTATATATATATATATAATTTTCTATATTTTTCTTTTATTTCCGTATCTTTTTTCTCCTACTTGCGTTTCCTCGCTTTGTAAGTTTGTTGATCGAAACGCTAAAGGCTGTGGGTTTAATTTGTTCCGATGCCTTGGTCGAAGGACTGTCAGACGCGCTAGGAGATGATAAATGACCGAATGATCGAACAAGGTAACAGAATGGTGCACGCAGGTATAAAAACACGTGAGGGCATTTTGGTGACTGGATATTATTTACACACTATAGAGCTTTATTATCTACTCTCAACTTTTAATATATTCTCTATCTATCAAAGCTGGATTGTGAATCTTGATCGGTGACGTTTGCTCGTCCACGATTAACCGACTCTACTCGATCTCGATTGTTCGACGAAACAATTTCATTGAGAGCAGACGACGAGAAGCTTTGCTTGTCGTCTGTTGAATCAACTTTACCAATAACCCGTTGTCCATGTCGTCGTTAGATTGCGTACGATACAATTTCATAAAATTGCATCTGCGGAGGAAGTATTTCCTTGAATTCGTAGAATATCGTAGGACGAGCAATCCGTCAACTTCCTTTTTCGAAGATTTTCCTCGTTCCTTCGAATGAACACGAAAAGAAAGACAAAATACAAATATTGCCAGTCAAGCAGTCGCTTCCATAACGGTGATCTTCGCTAGTAATTAGTGTGTTATTTCGTTAACGCCAAAGGTAAGCCCATCTCTATCTATTTATTCACTTCCTCTGCCTCTTTCTCTATGATACTATTTCTCTACTTCGTATTTTCGAGCTCAGCTTTTTCTCTAATCTTCTCGCCATCCTCCCTTTTTATCAAAAACTTCTGTCGCCGTCATCGATCGTCTGCCACGTTTGGCACACCACGGACAAGGAAGTCCTTTTCTCTTCTTTTCTCCCTCGTTTTTTCACCTCACATTCTTCTAAAAAGAAAAAGAAAAAAAAGAAAGAAAAAGAACAGTTCCATCGGTGATGACGTATCGAGATTCAAAGGAGCACAGATCGATCTCCTCGATCTTCGTCGCTCTTCCATTCGATCATTCATATTTTTAATTACCAGACAGCGTTTCGTCCACGAGTTCCGATACGACACCATCATCATCATCATCGTTATCGTTATTGTCGATCCTTTTTTTCTGAAATAGTATTATTTATCGCGTAAAATTTTTGTTTCACCTACTTTCTGAATTTCATTGCTCCATCTCGTTTTATTTTGTAATCTTCTCTCCCTTTTCGCTCTTATCGTCTTGCGTATCTCTTCCTCAACCAACCTCGGCTACCTTTTCACGCAACAGACGCAGGTCGTTGCTCTGCCTCGTTGAAACATCAAGGACCGATCTTTCGTTTCCCTCTGCTCTTTTTTTTCTCTTTTTTCTTTTCGATTCTCGATCGCTACGTCCAACCACCCAAGTACAACACGATCCTTCTTTCCAATCGACCGATTAAACGGTCTTGAATATAATCGACGATGGTGGTCGTTGAACGTTAAACGTATCGTATAAGTCAACTCTACTATCCGAAGACACTTGTCATTCACTTTTCTTTGATCCGAAGTCGAAAATGGACATGCGCACACGGAAAGGTGAACAAGTTTATATAGCCGTGAAAAGAAACGTGTGGGAGAATCCGATGCAGAAACACGATGTGATTTCGTGGTTGTCGCGTGTGGTTCTTTGTTTATTAAAGATGTTGTTGGCTGTTGCTAAGCAAGTTCAATCACCGAATTTCGACGAATCAGTTCACTTCCGATTGTTGTTACTTCTGCATCGAGTGATTCTCGACGATCTTCTGGTCAAGTCGCGGGACTTAGTTCTGAGACTTTAGTAGTCGGCGAGTCTCGTTGAATGGAGCGACTCTGGTCGCCAACGAAAGTCTTAACACGTTCGTTTCGAAACCGAATTAAATTTGTCACAGTGTTTTACAAAATGCCAACGTTATACGGAGATTGTTTGTTTCAGTATCAGCGAATCGCTGTTTAACGGGAATTCTCGACTCTGCTTGTCTCGTTTTAATCTTAAAAATACCCTTTTTATATAAAAAAAAACTAGTTTTTTTTTTATAAAAAGAAGGAAGAGATAAGCATGCGTATACGGTAACACGTGTTAAGATACTTTATAAATTATCGAAAGGTTTAATAATAGATGTCGTTCCTGTTCAACGATGTTCGCCTCTGAGAGTCATAGCTAGTTGAGTCTCGATTCTATTTTGTATATAATTGTCTACATAGATCGATATAGTCGTATTATATATATATCTACATCTACATCTATATCTATATCTATATATATATAAATATATAATATATATACATATATATATATTATATATTTACTATTCATCCCCTTGGTAATTATCTCATTATTATCATTATTATCGTTATTATCTATCAGCATCATTGTCATCATTATCATCGGTATTATTAGCAATTATCGTTGACCCCCTTTTTCTCCGATCATCATCGTAATATCGATCCCGCCATATCCGTATAGTCATTATCTTCTAGCATAAAATTCTTTCTCACGTTTGTTTACCACACTTCTCTTGTTACTACTGTTTCTTTTTACTATTTTCAATAATACGCCGTCACGACCACACACGCATATCTGCTGTTACTACCAGTAACTAATACTGTTACTACTACTACTGCTACTACTACTACTACTACTACCATTATTATTATTATTATGATTATGATTATGATTATGATTATGATTATGATTATGATTATTGTTATTAAACAAAAAAAGAAGATAGCAACGGGACCGATTATATTCTTTTTTCTACTATCATTATACTACTTTTTTTTGAATACTCTATTGTCACACAGCCGCTGTGCCGCTGCTACTACCTCTGTATTTTATATTATCCACTATTTGATCTACTATTCACTTACTACTTTAACCATTTGTTATACTTTCATAAGTTATATCCACGCATAAGACGAACCGTAACGAACGAAACGAAAGATACTCTGACCTAAGGGAAATACGATAAGATGATTAAGAAAAGTAGGAAGAGAGAGAGAGAGAGAGAGAGAAATACGAAAGAAGTAATCTGAGACGGAAGAAAATAAATATGGCACTACTTTGTACCATTTTTTTTAGGCGTCATGATCTCTTCTATGCAGTTTTTTATTCTTTACAGTCCTCTCACATTTTATTCTGTAATGCGCTGCCTACCGCCGCTGCCTTCTACCACTTCTGCGACTGGCAACTTTCTAACGACCGCTGAACGACCGAGAGAGACATACTTTTTTAATTGTTATAAAGATACCCACCTTTCTTCGCCGATCGAAATTTATCCTTTAATGCTCGGGGCTCTGACAGGACCCGATGTGCATTTTATATTAATATAACATGGGAGGAACAAGGCCATTCACGATCCCTCGTGCACCAGAGAGCCTATCCGTTTCTTTTACATTGAATATCTCGAATAATTTCCGGCCGATCGATTCATCGACGTTTTTCGTCGTTCGAAACTATTGTAAGAGCACGAACGAGCGTTGGCAATTTTTTCGTGATAACGCCTCTCTGTGCATCGAGCGGTCATATGCCTGTGAACATACGTACTAACAAAACTGAAGCTTAAATTATACGTACTCGAGGTGCACGAAAAAGTAAGGAAGTGTAGATGAAAGTGATCGTGGTTATTCTACACGGAATATTTCACGCGCAAATTACATTCGTGATTCGAGGAACTCTGTTCGACGATCCTCCGGTCACGTTCAATGTTCGAAATATCACGCGGATCTTCCCTTCGTTTCAGAGCATCGATTCTTCGAACGCTGAAGAAGTTAAACTTACGAACTCGCGAACAAACAATGGAACGTTGTATCGTACTTTCGATATCAAATTTCCTACTTTTCGTATCTCTACGTACATACAAGAATATTTATACGTGATCGTAAATATATGTAACGACAAAAATTGCAATTCAGCGGAAGATCAGCCCCGTGATAGTTCCCCACGAGGAAGCGTACGAAAGTTGCCTCATAATTTTCCCGTGGAAAGAACGAAACGAGAGGAAGAGTAGAAACCACGACCAAAGGAAAAGAGCCACGAATCTTTCTTTTTTTTTTTCTTTGGTCAGCTGTATTAACTACAAGTATAAGATCACTTGACACTTCCTGGCTCTTTCGTCTGCACTCTAATCTTGTAAATATAATGTAAATATGCATACATGTCTGTATATATATATATATCTATCTATCTATCTATCTTGTACGGTGTACGGGGTGCTTGGTACACGTATTTTTTCTAATCAATGGTGGATGGCAGGTGCCGGCCATCTCGCTAGCTTACGAGGCACCGGAGTCGGACATTATGAAACGCCAGCCTCGCGATCCTTACAGAGACAATCTTGTCAACCGAAGGTGGGTCTCCCAACTACCCACCAGAGAAACCAATCTATTATCTAGCGAAAACCCATGCACTCACACCCAAAGCTGCAGACGCATATTAACATTCGAACACGAACACGTACTTACACATACAACGTACAGAGAAACGTACAGAGATACACGTTCATATACAAAGAGACATACACACGGGCACATGGTGCGTTGGATGGTCAAATCTTTGCTGCTGATTATTTTGAGAGACTTTGTTTATAGCTTTACTATACTCTTTCTTTTTTCCCACCGTTTCTTTTTTTTCTCTTTTTTTTTTTTTTCTTTCTTTTTTTGGGACTGAGAATTTTATAGTTTTCAATAGCTTCTGTATAGAGAAGAGCTTCCTAGATGATCTTAGAATTTTTATCGGAGATCGACGAAGTCAGCGGTGTTCGAGATAAATTATTGCCAATTTCGGAGATTCGTTGAAGTTCGAAGGATTGTGTTGTACCTTCGAGAATCAAGGGAAATTCGAACGGCATTGGAATGGATATTTTTTATTCGATACGATGAGAATGATATCGAGCAGTTTCAAAATAATAAAATATCAGTTTCAAAATCGTGTGAATTCCTTAGAGATCAAGCTCTGAGTTTTAAATGCAGCATTCGGAAAATTTAATCGATACGATTCGTGAGGTTTTTTTTTTTATTAAATGCGTAAAATCTTGCTCTCAAACATCTCTGACGAACTTTCGACAAGCTTACGTCCTCATATTAACCAGCAAAAGTTCGTTTCATTCAAAAAGGAAATTATTCTATCGATATCACGATGTTTGATAGAAAGAATGGAATTATTATTAAATTGATGGTAAAATTGATATTAGTAATTAAGGAGAGAATTGGAAATTTCTAATTAATAGTTGGCCTATCTTACGCACCACGTTAGACGCGTACGTATGCCTGCACGCATACGTACGCAAATAACACACGGAACACATGATTGTTACACATCATTGACAGAGTGTCTACTGAAATGTCGGAGTCGTACGTTTTGTTTCTGAACTACAGATCTCTCATTGTCTCGATGGTCACTCGCTTGATCTTTATTTTGTTACTGCACGCGACAATGATAAAATGTTCTATTTTATATCGTATTTTATTGTGTGCACTTTCGTCTGCACTCCGTTGAGAAGAAATGATAAGACGTGGAATATACTTGAGAAATTTCACACACGTGAACACAAAGTCGAGATCGCAGTCAATTTCTTCTCCAGAATTAAAAATACTTGAGACAAAATATAATATCGATTAAAGTTCCATTACGCTGAATAGATGTGATAAAAATTTTGTGAAATTAGTCTGGTCGAGAGATTTGTCGGAAAGACGAACGAAAAGAGATGAGATCGTTAAAAAAAAAAAAGGGACGATAACGAAGTAAGAAAAGAAGAAAAAAAGTCTGAAAGAGTCTCGGTTGACACTCTACAAAGCCTCGACGAAGGCTCAAGCAACACAAAGTCTCTAGGAAAATTAGTTGATTAGCGATAGCACAAGCAAGTAATCTAATCTAGGAACAGTTACAGTGTTGGGAATGCCAAACGCTTTTGCCACACTTAGAGAAAAAGATTCGATCGAACGGCTCGAACGAAACTAACCGCCGATTCGTCTTGCGCCTAATTAAAACAAACTTGTGGTACAGCTTTTATTTGTTTCTTTTACGAACGATTTACACGTATTTTCGTAGCCATTGCACTACGTATGTGTGCGATGTACACTAAAGCTGAAACTTAGAAAAAAAGAAAAAATAGATGAAAAGAATAGATTAGTAGAGGAAAAGTGCGAAAAAAGGAACGAAAGTGACGGTGTTGAAAATTAACCAAAAACGAGTAAAACTAAGCTGAGCTGCTTCGTGATTTATAGAAACAGTAATATAATAACGATGATAGTGATAGAAACATGCACGGCCTGAACAATGTTCAGAAAAATCAACGAGTCGATTTTACGTTATTAAAAGGCTGATTACGATGAAGCGATAACACGAACGAGAGATAGTGGGTCACTAACAGCTTGTCATTTATTTTATAATCTTCGACGACGCGTCTTACTGCCCGCTCTATTTTCTATCCTAATATTCTTGACCGATGAAATCTTTCGTCGCGTGCCTCACACGCGACATCCGTTGATTTACAAACTATACGCCATGATTTTTCTTCGTTTTCTTTATTCGATCTGCAACGCCTGACCAAGCTAATTGACTGATGATAATGCGTGACACGTGGCCTGGTGCATGGGAATGATATTATTACGGTTGTGGAGCTAATCGACGTGAACTGGTCGTTTATGAAATATAATAGTAATAATCTTCATAGTAGTAAATCTTCTCGTGAAATTCGAACAGCGGTAAATTTTCTTGGTATTCTGTGTATTAAACCGCGGTGATCGAATTTTATACGATCAAGTATCTATTGACGATGATTAGGTATTTATTACGTTTAACTAGAACGACTTTGTTACGTAGAGCTTCTAAAATATATCGGTCCCTGATGAAACTTGTGCGTTTACACAAATTTGAAAGATTTTATTATATTAAATTTTGGTAATTAAATTCGAGGATGGTTGAAGCTCGTGCGTCTTCTGAAGATTTTATAACTTTCGATCAATTCCTAAAAATAATAATCTGTGAAAACAATAAATCGATCGACCGAAAGTTCCAATATTCTTGCAGCGATGTATCTTGTAGCAAAGTGTGAAAAGTTCAAGAAAACAACCGGGCACGTAGTTAGCTCCATAATGAAATTAACACACACGGATGCTAATGAAGACTTGACGCTTCTTCGATACGTTTGCTGACCACGTCAAATCTCACGGCTTGACCGAGCTATCTTTTGCATGTGCACCAAAATCTGCATGTAGAAAGCTCGATTATTATTTATCTTTTTGAGAAAAGTACACCGTGAGGCTTGATGATGAATAACCATAAAAAATGTGTGCGTCTTTGTGCCTTGCGCTTTGTGTGGCATGCATCAGTGTGAAGAACCGATCGTTACCGCCTGCGTTCCGAGTCGGTAAGTAATCCGCATTTCAAATCCTAGGTGACTACAGCTTCCGTATGAACACCACCTTAGGCTGTTAGAGGCGAACTTAGATGATTAGTGGCAGACACGTACAGATGCTTCGTCTGACTTTCAAAGAGTTTCCAATAATATTTTCCTAGGAAAAGGAAGGCCTTTTATTCTTTAAAAATATACCTAGGACATAGAAAGTAGGGATAGCTTTGTCGATACCTTAGGCAGTCCCTTTGTCAATGGTTGACGCTTTTTTAAAATAAAAGTCTCCTTGAATGCGGACATTTTTAATTTCGTTCGAACATTTCTTCGAAATAATTGATTTTTATTTTAAAACATAATAATCTTCTTTGCTTTGTCTCTTTATAGGCAAGGCCGTAGTAAAGTTTCACTTTTCGATTTTCTTCGACCGAATTTCCATTTTTATCGAAAACAGTATTAAATATTTCACTTTACAAACCATAACGCAACATAACAGAGGCATTTATAAGTATTCTAGAATTTCATTAGATTCTTTGAATGCCTAGAGCAGTAAAGAAATTAGAGCCGAGCATGTACCGTCTAATTTGCTTCACGAAATATTACAAATTCCTAAAAGTTTTAAAGCACATATTCTTAGAAGCTGTTCTTTTTTTTTTATTTCTTGGACATAGTATATATTCTTTTCCTCGCTTCTGAAGAGGTTTTTAGAACATTGAAACAGAAATGAATTCCTTGAAAGTCAGAATCTAATTGCAAAACCCGTGACTCCGAGCGATCGACGACTATCTAAATGGGATTCTCTATGCACAGGCTTATTTCGATGGCGTATGGTCAGATCGGTATGATCCAGGCAGCTGCCGGCTTCTTCGTCTACTTCGTAATTATGGCTGAAAACGGATTCCTGCCGCTGCATCTTTTCGGCATTCGAAAACAGTGGGACTCCAAGGCTATCAATGATCTTCGCGACAGCTATGGCCAGGAATGGGTAAATTCCAAGAAACTATCAAATAACGAATCTGCAAGATTTGTCCAAATCTCCGTTATAATTTATTTCTTCTATCAAATATTGAAATATAAATCCCAGAAATTAAAGTTAAGAATGATTTTCACTTATATTCTCGTTATATCTTCACAGACATACAGGGATCGTAAGACACTGGAATTCACCTGCCACACAGCATTCTTCGTTTCGATCGTTATCGTTCAATGGGCCGATTTGATCGTTTGTAAGACGCGACGTAATTCCATCATCCACCAGGGAATGAGAAACTGGGCCCTGAACTTTGGTTTAATATTCGAGACCGCCCTCGCCGCGTTCCTAAGCTACACACCCGGCATGGACAAGGGTCTCCGCATGTTCCCTCTCAAGTAAGCCTTTACTTACCTTTATTACGGTTAATAAATCATTTTTCTATATCCAAGACACGTGTAAAAAAATGATTTTATACCATAAACTCTTTGCAAGATTAGGAGAAGTTCTGCAAACGATGAAACGAGTATCTAGTACTTCTTTTCTTCCAAGTACTTTAAATGAAATATTTTTTTTAGATTCCTGGAATATTATTTCCCTTTTTATTCGTGTTTCCAGTTGTTCAAGATATCTTCAAGATGTATACAGTATACAGCCACCTTTAACATATTTACATGTATACTTTACATATATAGAAACGTGACCCTATATTCCTACAAATAAGACACACGCAAGAAGAATATATCTAAATCAGAAATTCCATATTCGAATATTCTATAATATATGAAATATTCTAAGAACAGAATAATTAATACGTTGTCGTGTATTTCAGATTCGTCTGGTGGCTGCCCGCCCTTCCCTTCATGTTCGCCATCTTCATCTACGACGAAACGAGACGATTCTACCTCCGCCGGAATCCAGGAGGCTGGCTCGAACAAGAAACTTACTATTAAACGCGAATAAAAATTTAATCATACACGCAGAGCGCGCGCGCAAGAGTTACAAGAGCGAAAGATGCAGAGAGAATGATGAGAGAAAGAGAGAGTGAGATATGCATATTACCCACGCAGATATACACCGAGAAACTAATAACTAAAAAATGAGCAAACAAAAATATACAAAACAAAAGCAAAAAAGCATGAAACAACCAAACAACGGGGAAAAAAGATGAAAACGTTAAAAATCACTCACGTTAAATACACACACACATATTTTACCTATGGGGCGTGCTATTCGGGTCTAACCGTACTGTCGCGTGATGATGATATTACTTTAGATGGGGACAATTCGCATCAGCCGAGCCGAATCGTCGAACGAATCGCCATAGTCGTTACAATATAGAGTGTCTTGCTGTTGTTTTACTGAAGAAATAATAAAAAGCGCTTCTCGCGTGGGAGTAGATAAATGGCTTTCGAGCACTCTAGTTAGATGGTGTGTGAAGTACAAAACAAGAACGAAATACAAAGTGAAAGAAAGAAAAGAGAGGAGAAAGAAGAAAAAGTTGTATGAGAAAATAAAGAAGAAAAAAAAAAACGTTCGTCGTTCTGGCTCTGCGAGTTGCTTGCACGCGCGTGCCGGTGTATCATTAAACAGAAAATTCGTCGTTGGAGAAACATCGAACGAATCGACGAAGAAACAATAAAGGGTTCTACGAGCAACGTCGTCGGGAAGACTTTGAGCTTCCGGGTACACATACGTCTGATATGATTCACGAGGGTTATAGGGATTGGTGCTGCCATCTGATTATCGACGAACGTATGATAAAGAAGAAGTACATAAATAGTAGGGCCTAAGACACGAGCATAAGAAGAAGAAGAAGAAGAAGACGAAGGAAAACGGCGTAGAGTCATCGAGGGGAAAAGAGACTGTATGAAAAGTACAAGCCCGGCAGTGGACACCCGTGTATCTTTTTGGAAACGGAGGGATACTGAAAATGGCGACAAATCGTCGGATAACGCGCACGTCCGTATGAACGTCGACGGGTGTACGACATGGATGAATCTTTTAGAGAAAAAAAAAGTGGATAGCTTAGCATCAATGGAGCATTCCGTAGATGTCTTGTGATATCAGAGAAAAAAATATTCATATAGGCATCCCGTTAAGTAAAGGAGCAAAAGATCACTGCGCTAGATTGGCACGCCCTTGTTGACAGTTAAAAAAAAAAGAATTAAAAAATGCAATGTAGTCACGGTTTAAAAAAATAAATAAATAAGTAAGAGCGGTATTATAAATGTTAAACTGATGCAGAAGTTTAAGAATCGATAACGAGAATATATCATTCGCAGTCGACACACACGAAAGAAAAACGTATTTACAGATAGACGTCTCGTGACACCTACAGTCTTACATAGAAACTTCTTAATTGTTGTTAATTAAAGAAAAAAAAATAACAATGAAACGAGAAAATCAGTACGCTAGATTGGCACGCCCTAAAAGTTACTCATAACGCAACAGAGAGGGAGTGAGCGAGAATGAAAGAGAGAGAGCATAATAAAAAGAACCTTACAGAAATCTAAAAAATGACAAAAAAAACCAACAAGAAAAGAGTAAGAATACACAGAAGTAATGGAAGCGCGTTTACAGTACTCATTATTATTCTTATTACAAGTAACGTCGTTCGGTTCGAGTCTTTAAAATCCGAGTAGCTGTCGAAAAAGCCAGAAGTCGCATCGTGTAGATATTCTAGTAGTTTGTGAGTCTCTGCATGAGAATTGCTACGCGTATGAAGAGAACGGGCCAGGATTGGACTGCAAAGGAAAAAAAATTGAAAATGAGAATGGGAAAGAAAGAAAAGAGAAGAAAAGAAAAAGATATTAGACGCGCGAGGGCGAGCACGGGGAACGAAGGCGGCAAACAGACAGTATAATAAGCAACTATCGACTGAATCACTACCAACGGAAGAGAATACATTAACTAGATAAACGAAGAAACAAAGAAGAGGACGGACATAGTAAGAATAGAGAAGATACACGTTGTTTAAGTTGCGCGCGAGGAAATGGTAAAGCGGTGGTCGTGGTATTAGAAGCCTTGAATTGGGCAACCTACGTACCACCGATGAAACTGGACAAATAAATTACAGAAATGTTATTGATTAGAAAAAGAAAAAAAGGTCGAGCTAAGAAGACATGCGAGAATTCAAAATAGTCGCGCTGCTCTGGGGGCTATGTGGTTTCCATGGGTGAGGGCGCTATGATAGTCGAGGTAACAGGATATTAAAAAATGCTAGTAGAGGATGGTAATGATGTAGGAAAAGCACAGAGTGGAAACGAGAAAAAAATACAGACAGATGAAAAACAGTAAAAAAAACATTCTTACTTAGGCGAAACTAAAAGTAAAAGAAAAAAAAAGGTATAAATTCATTCTCTTAGTTTCTTCATAGGTTTAAAAACGCCAGCGGGACAGCTCGCTATAAATCATATTGACCCCCGAACGCAGAACGCCCTGTACCACCAACCCGCGGTCTGTCGTGTGTATGTGTGTGTCAGTATCGAAACAACGCCCCTTCGAATTTTGTAGGAGCAACAACAAGCCACCACCAACAACACAAAAAGAAAAATTAAAAAAAAAAAAATGGACAAAACGAACGAAGGTGACTTAAAATGCCTGCCACGCGACTTTTCGGGCCGGGACGATCCGAGACGTGCGATCATATCAGGTCTTATTTCGAGCTTCTTCGATGTGAAAAAACAAACGCATACCAACAAAAATTCATTTTCGTTTCTCTTTTTATCTATATATCGATTTTGAATCCTTGTTGCTCGCTTTCGCGGCTTTTCGATGTGTACGCGCGCGCATGCGCCGGCAACGTCGGTGAAGAGGGCGCTTCGTTTCGAGCGGAGAACCGGGACGGAGCGTAGGTAATGACAAACTCGTTTGTCTAATAAGTTTCATCGTCGTTTGCCATGATTGCGACGATACCCCGAAATCAACGAACAGCCTCGATGGGTTTACTACGATCTCTGGTTCCTCTGTTCCGCGCGAATCAAGGCGAACGGACCGTCGAGGATTCAGGTAGACGAAGGGTGACGCTCGCTCGGCGGCCCTGGCCCCAAAACTACCCTAAGTGTTCAATAATCGAGGTGTTCTCGAGGTGCCGTACACGCGTAACACGTTCTTCGCTTGCCAATCCCGCCGAATTTTACCATATTCGCGAATATAAGAAAGAAATATATATTCCAAGGGCTACGACTTTCCTCCAGCCCTTCCGATGAATTTTCTTTGTTGTGCGCGCGAAGGGCTGGTTGAATTATTCGGCGCCGTTCACAAACACGTAACAAACATGTTGAATTTTCAATAATCGAATTCAATCAAAAAAATTCGGTAGGACCGGCAGAGCTTTAACCGAATCGTTTTTTGAGACACGTGGATCGTCATTCAAATCCAACCGATAACTCTTTGAAAGAAACCGGGACAGGAATAAAAGAAGTAAGAGGGCGGAACAGATAGAGGGCAGCAGTGTACCGTCGCGTTGCTCGTCGAACTCGAACTTGGATTAGACACCGACAAAAAAGTATATAAGAAATGATCATATAAAAAAGAACGTCCCCAGTTCTCTTCTTCTTCGCGGAAGAGGAAGATGCTCGAAAATCGTCGAAATAAGAAAACATGAATCAGTCGTTACAGTGCTAGATGTTGAGAAGCAGAAAGATGTTCAATGTTATGCCAGTTAATTCCGTTTTTCATGGTGTTTCTTGGTTTCGCGTTGCGGGACAATGTATACCGATAGCTCCGTGTGTGTGTTGTCTAGAAAGATCGATCATTCCTGTCACAACGAAATCGAACCAAACAAAAAGAAAAGAAAAGAAAAAATAAATGGGAAACAGATTGCCTTCGGCAGATCCCCGTGTTTCGAGATAGGACGCGAACGAAAAGAAGAAAGATAGAATCGGAAAGAAGAGAGAAGGAGGAGTGATAGCGAGGTATAAGCATGGCGGTAGGGGGGATGATGCATTGGCCCATTCATTTCAATAAAATCGCTCCCGACATGGATACCGGAGCTGGATCGGAGGATCCGTGGTTTGTCGACAGGGTGTTCCGTGCCCGGGGGGCGTAGGAGCCCAAAAAAAATGCTTTGCCGTCGTGCGCCTCTTTACTTTAGGCTAATAATTTAAACATTAATAATATAATAATAATAATTATAATATAATACATGTTACAATAAGATATTATTAGATGTAATTATTATATATGGTTTAGTCTAGATCGTGTTGTTGAAGAAAAAAAACAAAGTACGTATAAGCGAACAAAAAAAAGAGAACAAAGATAAAGATATGAAAAGTATAACGACGACGATGACGAGAGTAAGGGAGAGAGAGAGAGCGAGAGAGAGAGAGAAAGAATAGAAAATCAAGGAAAAGTGACGATGAGAGGAAAAAAAATGCGGTCTAAGACCACAATATCTTGCGGCGGACTGAGCGGGACACAAACGAGAGAATCCGCTTTTGCTTCGTTCTGTGCGCGTGGTACATCGATCTTTTACTTCTTTCTCTTTTTTATATATATCTATTTCTTTTTCTTTTCTTGAAACGCGTCATATTTAGAGATACATACATCTTTAGTGATCCTTTTACGTACGATACCGTGTTTTTCTTTTCTTGTTTATTTTCTTTTCGCTGCGTTTCCGGTTACGCGGATAGATTTGCGGCTATATTGTATTCCCTGGTTTCGGTGACGCCATCATTTTCTTTTCACTTATACTACGCCTGCGGATTCATAGGAAAAGACAATCCTCGGTAAAGAGTCGCAAATCTTTTCGTGTTCTGCAAACGGGTAACCTCGATCAACGCCAAAAATAACGCAACCGTCGTAAAACTGGTTTTTGGGGTGAATCGGCGTAAAAGAGCGGGAGAAAAAGAGAAACGTGTGAATGTGGGCGAGAGATCGTGTGTTTTAATATAACGGATTCTTCGCTTTTTTGTTGCCGCGATCAAACACAATAATAATTGGCAGTAAAATATTCGAGTTCAAAAAGTAAAATCAAAAATCTGGGAATTAAGGAGGAGATAAAAAAGAAAACAAATGCTTAAAATAACAAAGAACAGTGTCACGAGAATTCTGTGAAACGTCGCCCCTGCACAGCCCGCCACATCACGACAGAATCATTGAATGATTAAAATATAAACAAAAAAAAAAATGAATGATGTTTTATTAATATTGTACATATTTTAAATAACTGCAGACGGACAAACGGATCGCGCATGAACGGTGACCCGCAAGAAGGTAGTCAGTTTAAATGGACCGCCTTTTCCATACGGGTTTCATACTCTTTTTCTGTTTTTCGTTTTAGCGCCGCATATATGATACACACTCCACACACATACACACCACACACGCTGAGAGACACGTGCGAACATAGAGAGAGATATACACACGTACACGCTCAGAGATAAATGAAAAAAAAAATGTACACCGCTCTACCAAACTATCCCTTCTGATTGACGATTCCTTTCATATTGATTATTCTATAAGTTCTGTTTTCACACGTGAATTACATTAAGGAAGAAACGAGAGACATTGTCCAACCCAAGTGTCATTACTTTTGATGTTAAATAAAAAATACATAATTAATAAAGCACTCTTTATCCTACCTTCCTGACTGGTACTTTCAGCACGCAGGCATAAACATTTGTTACAGAACAGGAGCGATTAAATGAATGGAAGAGAGCTTACTTTAACTATCACAGTGTTTATTACACTTATATACATCTGTAATTATTCCAGCTATGTTTAATTTGTATAAATTTTAATTTCACATATACCTTGTTCTTTTATTCAGAGTCTGCTGACGCTAACTGTTGTCTATCCTTTTGTTGATTCTTCTTGCGTAATCGTTGAATGTGTTTCTTTAGTTTGCCTGAATTTTTCAGTTCCTCATATTGAGAAACTAAGTTCAAAATTCGTTTTTCAGCTGTAAGGAAACAATAATAGAATCACTATAAAATACATATTATAATTATTAGAACTACAATTATTAGTATCCTATATATCTACTTACACTTCTTTTTGAATACTGGTTTTTGACCACGTTTGATGGCCTCTGCAATCTCTTTCTTTTCTTCGTATTCTTTTTGTTCTTCCACATTTCTTCTTTTTTCTTCGCGTAATTGATTTTCCAATCGCTGTATAAGGAATTTGATCTTCTTTATCTTTTTTGGATCTTCAGTCTCGGTCAATTGCTTTTTTAATTCTTTGATATCATTCTCTTTTATTGCACTAATGAACCCATAATTTCTTTTGAATTTCTTTTCATCAAATGTGCCGCATAGATTATCAAATCTAGGATCTCTTGGAGTGTACTTCTTTACCTGCACCACTTCTCTGAATCGTGAAACAGGCTTCTTTGAGGATACTTCACGCGGTCTGTTCTTATTTTCTCGTTTAAATTCAGGTTTCTTGTTAACTTTCCGTGGACCAAACAATGCTTCCTTATATATTTTACTACCTAATTTCTCTTTTAGCTTTTGCAGATCTTCGAAACTCATCTGTGAAAGTTCTTTCCTAATTTCATCCTAATTAGTAAAAATTTATTCAATTATTAAAATTTTTATAGTTTTGAAAGTAGTTTTCACTTTTCCTCAATATAAACATAACCTATTCTATTTACAATAAATACTTAACCTATATTATGTTCGTTGCAAAAACAGAAAAGAAATATCATATATGAATATCTACCTGATCTTTGTCTCCTTTAAGAAGAATATCTTCCTCATCACTCATCTTAAATAACGAAAAATATTAAACAAGAAAACAATGCTTTTGTTTAATTCACAATACGTCCTGGAAACCGACATATTTTATTTCCTAGGTACAGTTTCATATTATGGCGATAGATGACGCCACATTATCGGGATGATAGACTGGGAAGTCTGTGTCGACCTCTATTCTGAAATTATCAATAGCAAAATTATTTAAAAAAGATAAAATTACTTAATTTTCTTTCTTACGAAACGTAGATTACGTAGTTCAGTAATCCAAGATAATATGTGCTACAAAAGATTTTAATATGATATTCTGTGAGAATATTTTGAATTCACATATTTCTAACAAATTGGAAAAAACAGGTATATTGAACTTTTTCAGTCATGCAAAATGTGCAATTAAAAGAATAATAACACGAGATACTTTTCGATAAAAATATCATTCTAAAATATACATTGTACTCAGTAGATATGTATATTCATATACGTGATCTTTCGTATTCGATGGTAACTTTCTGCAGATTTCCTAGTGATTGCGCAACATTATGAAATCCCTAATTTTACGTAACGCGTTATATCAATGTCGAGACTTATTGCTATACATATATCACGATAGGACCCGCTTGAGCTGCGTAAAAGGATATATAATTGTGCTGCGTAAAATCTGTAAACCTATACTGTGGCTCCCTCTACTTAATCGTTATCGAGCATTCAAGGTTATCTGAGCTTTAAATCTAATAAACACCATTACTTCCTAATTGCATTGGTGTTTTGCTACAAATGCAAAGCTGCTTCGTAGTTCACTGTCACGATTCTATTACCGATACATCCCCACAAAATCACAAATATTTCAAATCGAAGTATATTTTTGCTATTACTTACTTCTGGCGTGGTCCACAAGACTTATTAATATTCATAAAAATAATATTATAAAATAATATTTATAAATATTGACATGTTCTGCACTGTATATAGTTCTTTCATACTTCATAAATTTCTAGTGACGAAAATTACACATTTCTGAATTACTGTCTTTTAAAGTTACATTCTCGGACGTAAACTACACATTCTTTACAAGGGGGCAGCACCATCAGAAGTGTCTAAAATGGCGGGTGTGCTGTTCGAGGATATTTTCAACGTAAAAGACATCGATCCAGAGGGGAAAAAATTCGACAGGGGTAAGTCTGAAACATATTTTACACTCTTATCTATTTGTGGCCACTGTTGAGGAGAAATACATTCCGTTGTTGCTGAATTTTTAAGCGTTAGAAAAAGAACGTTCCGTCGATGCTCGTTCTTTACGGAAGTTGCCGGGAAGCACATGGCGTGACAGTTTGATTTAAATAGTAATTTCTGTAAAAGAATTTGTAAAGAATCTAATGTGTCTAATTAACACAAGTCTCATATCTCAAAGTGTATATCTCAATATTTATTCATCCATGTACATACTGCATAATTGTTTGGAACATTCTAAATTATGCTAAACACTCGTCGACAATCTTGTCTTCTGCAATGGCGGGTTATTTAAAATGTTAAAATAAAAATAAAAAGAAAAAGAATTTTTATGAAATCATATTAATAAATTATATCGATTTAATATTAGAATACATATATATTTATGTGTCTAAAAGATAATAATTAATGTGTAATATTATCTAATGACAGTTTTAATAGTATCAAAGATTTATTATTGTTCACATAACTCTTTCCATGTCTTTAGATATCTTGGTATATTTCAAAGTAATAGTTTAGTGATTTTAATTCTAGAAATCTGTGCAGTGATTTGTTTTGTATAAAGAGGGCGTACGGCTTAAGTATGTTTGACATTAATTTGAAAGGCAGTTCCTTGTGACGAAGCAGTTTCACTATTCTTGTCGCCTTGAACTCTGATTCGAGATTCGTCACTGATATTTATTTCACCCTGTGCAAATCCATCGTCGAGACAATTTGGAGTATAAAAATTGTCTCGACGACACAAAACCGTTCGTAATCGAGAAATGCTATTGCGTGTTGCGTGTTATTTCATTTATCGCTACCTCTTATCGACCTTCTATTTTACATTGTGTACAGAAAACTTTAATGTTCACTTTTATGCTCGCTTTAACTATTTCCACGGTACGAATGTTAATTTTTTTAGAACCTGTTCTAATATTATTGTGTTCCAAAACAGGACAAGGGACGATTTGAAATTTTAAACTCACGTGCACTCTCAAATTTCATGAGACTGAATTTATCATTATAGAAAGTTTATGCAGGAAAGGTTATTTAAAAATTGATACGCATGTCAGAATTATGCGTCACTGACGCTATATACTAAAGAATGCGTACGAAATATAAGCTTGAGAAGGAATGCAATAACATTCGTAGTAAAATAAATTCATATTCGTAGTTAAATTATATAAGATATATGTATTCAAATTAACGTAACGGACGAGAAGTAAAATTGCGAAATTTCATGTAGCGATCCTGAAAATTTAGAGATATTTCTCTCAAGTCATTCTATATTATGCGTCAAATACAATAATCTCTTACGATTCGCCAACAATCTTTCGACAACTACATATTTTTCAACGAAAAGTTACATATAAAATCGATTATCGAACAAATTAAATGTTACCTAGATGCCAAAGTAATTCACAGAAAAATCACGACACCCTATGCTTTGATGTCTAAATTTTACATAGTGACCTTGAAAATTCAGAAGAGCACCCTTTTCTCAAACAGTTCCCTATATTATACACATACCGCACGTATCTCTATCCTTTACAATTCAATCACAAACCCTGGAAAATTTCATCCAGTAATACGTTTCTTAACCAAAAGTCACAAATAAATCGAACGTATCGCAGACGATGTGCTTCGCAGAAAAAGCGCGGCTTGTATTGCGCGCCACCCTATATTTTCACCTACATTACCGCTGGGAAAGGGTTCCTCTGGAACAGCGGCGTTCGAACACGCGGATGGGTGTTAGTGGGGCTAGCTAGTCGTGCGAGCGAGAGAAAAGATGGGATTTCGGTTAGCGGGGAAGAGAAAAGAGTGGAAGGGTGGAGGGGAAAAGAGCGGCGGGACGCTGGGAGCGGTATCGAAGCCAGCTCGCATGATGGAGTAGGAGGAGGCTGACTCCCGCACGGTAAAAGCACCTTCTCTCCCTTTCCTTCTCTTGATAGTGCATGCTACGTATTCAGTTGCTCTAGAAAGCATTCCTCGCGAAAAATGCGACTAATCGGTGTGCTCCACGTGGCTGTAAATCCAGCCTGTCCGGTAGGAAACTTTTGCCGCGATCGAACCACTTCGTTCTCGTTTCCGCGGGGGTTCCATCGCGATAATTCACATCACCCGTCGAAATCCAGATATCTTAGCCCGTATATCTTCATTCAAGGTATTTAATATCGATGCGCGTACGAAATAGAAAGCGACTAGCAAGGGAGGCTCGTAAAACGGCCAGCGTGAATATCGTTCCATCGTTTCGATGCGGCTCGCACCCGCGCATCTTCTATACGTGCTACGAGCCTTTTCGAAAAACATACGGGTATGGTTGACCAGGACTGGGAACACATTGGATCACGCGATGCTATCGATATTCAAATATCCCATCGAATGCCAATTATATATCCCATATCTTCGCTTCAAATTCTCTGGATACCCTCGATATGAACGTCGTATACCATATTAATTCTTATCCATCTTGTACTATATAGTATTGACGATCATCATTTACCACGGATATGTACATATAACGATTCCTCTCGACTTTCACCAGAAACGTGGATAGACGTTTATATAGGTATATAGAATGAAAAGGGCGGTGGGACGCGATCTGCTGGCAGCTCGTAGCTTGGTGGTAGTTCGAAGGGGTGGGACGGGAGGGTCATGACGGGTTTGCCAGGGGGTCGAGGGGTGAAAGACGAGGGAGCTTGGCAGTCTGTGCTGCGGCCGGTCGATGCAGCAACGATGCCCGCAGCCGCAGCAGCAGCAGCAGCAGCTAGCACCGAGCAACATCGCATTCGCGTAATACGACGCGACTCTGGCTGCCGTGGGGAGGTGAAATGGTAGGGAGAGGGGAGCAGCCGGGACGCGTTAGACCTGCTTGGTGGGGGTTGACACGGTCAAGGTCAGTCTCCGTTCCAAGGTCACGGGGAGATGTCATCTCAGGAGGGAGCCGCGTGGTCTTCTTTCTCCCTCGCTCTTTCTCTTCCTCGCTCGCTCCGATTGCATCTTCACCTTCGTCCTTTCTCTTTCTAACACGTTTCAACGATAATACGATTTCCCTCCGTGCTTTTCCGTTGTCGCTACCGTTTCTCTGTAACAATTGCGATGTAACTGAAACTTCTTTTTCAATCCTTCTTGTATTCTTCGTTGTTCGACCATGTGCCTCTGCTGGTCCATTTTTTACATCGTGTCGTGACTGTTTCCTGTTCGCGAGGTGGCTCGTAGCGAATGCGAGGGTGGCTTCGATATATTCCATATATTGACTTTTTCCATTGTCTGTGACAGCCTTTATTGACAAAGTGAGACTTGGTTGAAAGTTGGAAAAAGTGTGTTGGGGAAATGTGGCAATGATGAAATTTATAGGTGTCCATTTTATGTTACCGTTACTATTTTCTTCTCATAGTGGAGACACTATGACACGACTAGAGTAAGTATCGACGCGTAATTGCATTTATGGAAGCATTTACATGCGAATCAATTAGGTCCGAGTATATGAAATTTCATACTAGTTATATTTACTTTCATATGACTAGAGGAACGTGATACTATGAAAATCAAATAAAGAATTTGATGAAAAGTGCTTCGTTGGAAAATATGTTGCAATATCTTCTTTAACTATTGTAAATACAAATTGCATGTTTATCTTTAGGATTATAGATTGCGTTGAAAAAATATTGCGATCAGTAGGTATTCGAGCTTCAATTTTACGTAATTGATACTATATATATCTTCTTATTGTCCTTACTGTTACTTTGTATTTTAATACAGCTAACAAGTATAAATTACTTGTCTATCGATAGTATGTACGATAGTAAATAATGATTTGATCAACGCTTAGAGCGATTAATTTATGGTTTGAAGCCAAGGTAGATAGAGGATGGTTTTTAAACGAAACGGTAGAGCTTTCTGCCGTCGAAATCGATTTTATTCGACGGTCCTGGCGTCAGCCGTGGAGTTGGAGGTCGCGTTAAGTCCCATTCCCACGATTCGATCGTTAATTAAATAACGCTGATCAATCCGTGTCTGAACGACCGGTCAATCAGTGTTTTATTTGCGAAGCATGTAAATCCATTTTCAATTTGTTTGGCCGATGTTCCGATTTTGTTACGGATTTTCGTCAAACGCCAAATATCCGAACGTTATGCTTCGTTTACGTCGCTGTAAACGCTGTTACAGAACACGCCCGCGACATTCCAACTCGATCGATCCTACCCTTACAACGATATTCCGCTTACAATGTACGGCGATTCAACGTTAAAGGAAACCATACAAATTTTAGAATTAGCGGCTAATTTTGGAATTAGTAATTTTGGAATTACCTACTAAAAGTTGTGTGATAGAAGATTGAATTTGAAATTCGTACAATTTCTAACACATAGAACGGTCCTAAAATAAAATAAAAAAAAGTGTAGAATGTTTGAAAATTACCATGAGTTTCGAACCGATGCTGAAGATTTTAAGAATTTCCAGCTCGTAAAAAGAGAAATATTCTAGAATAAAGGGAAACAGGTATTTCATAACTATCGATGCAAAATTGGAGATAAAATATTTGACATTTTTCAGTTTGTAATATAGTAGAACAATCCTAAAATAAAGAAAACTAAAAGTTTCAAAGTGATTGCAACATTTTTTCGTTTTATCGTATTATGGAGAATAATTCTTGAATAAAAGAAGAGATAGTTTTCAAAATTATCTGACAGTTACAAACTAAAAATAAGATTCTGAAATTTTGCAGAAATCCCCACGATACCGAAGGTTTCTCGAGTTTCACATGATCTGAGAAGTAAGTTAGTAGAAATTTCAAAAACCCAGAAAATCTTGAAAATCTTATTATCTAAAATAAAATGTCTCGTTATTCTTGGATTTGAAGTCATCTGACATGGAATTTCAAGTTTTATCAACTGTCAAATATTTCCTAATATTTCGGTATGTTAGATTCTAAGATATTTAGTATCGTTAATATGTATTGTGAATTTCATCGATATAGGATCCTTTCAATCAAGTGTCAGGTTGCATGAGTTCAAATAAAAGGGTAGAGCGCTAGACTGTGTGCACCTACCCTTTACAAGTCTTGTGTCTTCTACGGTCTATTTATTCTGCATTGTTCCATCGATCCAAACGTCCATTCATTTGATTCGCTCTATCCGAGTTTTTAGTATGATTTACTGCATCAAAGTGAATACCAAAACGACAGCGTACACTTTGTCCAACTTGTTACAAATGGACCTTAACACGGTCCACCCTAACGTTGTTGCATTGTAAACACGAAATTTATTAAGAACAATTTAGTTTCTCAAGTTCCACTGCAATATTGGATCATAAATTTAACCTTAGGGTACTTGGCCTGTATAGAGTCCAAAATATATGTAGTATCGGGAAAATTCAGGTAGAGAATACTGACAAGTCCAGAGAGTTGGAAATCGCGATGAGTCATATACCCATGGCCCTTTACGGCTTGGAGTAATTAAGAAAAGCGTACCTAACTATCTTAGGTCATTACACCAAGTTCTAATTGACTAGCTATAGTTCTCTGTATTCAACCAAAATAAATATATCTATCAGATAGAGAAAAACCAAACCTATATATAGGTAGTTGGACAACATAATTTTATTAAAACTTCTGATCGATTGATATTTTTTTGGAACCGTGGAAACATAATTTTGTTTTGTCAATTACGGAGACGCGTATCTCTCTGATGCTTTAAACTCCAAGACCAGTTTCACAGAGTACAGATACATTTATCATTTAGATAGTTAATATAAGTTCTTAATATATGCTATTGTGTGTATGCAACACGGCGTGAGAAAGAATTAACATAACAATCACTTTAAAGAAGTTCAAACCTGTTATGTACTAAGCTGCTCACAAAGAAGTACCATCTCCTACAAACAGCTAAAAGAGAACGAATAAGGAATGTTGCAGTTCGCGCTAGTATTCCAAAGATTCATAATCCGAAATAGGTTGAGATTTTATAACGAAACAGGCATTATTATAGAAACTGTATAATCCTTTCGATACACGTGTATTCGTAGTAAAACCTCGCCAGAGGCTAATTCTTAATCGATACGTACTTCCGATCGACAAGAACCGACAAACTCTTCTTCTTCTTCCTCCTCCTTTTCTTAAACGAGGCCAATGTCTCACCGAGATTTATTTTACAATTGCAACAAGACTTTCGTAACATCGTATTTGCAAGCGTTTTAAAGCATCGACTGTTTGGTGAAACGGAACACGTCCGTAAAGTCGAAGTTACGCTGTTTCACTTTGCAGGAATACGAAACAAGTACTCATCCGCCGTCTTCCTCCAAAGTGAAACGGGGTAAATTCGGTTTAAGAATGTGACACGAGTGGCCGTCTTTAGAATTGCACCGTCAATCTACCAGTCAGCAGACGAACGGCCTTTTGACGATCAATCATATCGCTCTGAATACCTTCGAGGTCGGTGGAGCAAGATCAGATAGCCATTAACTTGCCACCACCATTGTACTAACGTCGTTGAAAGACGTATTTACCTCGATTTTATTAAAAGTAACTGGATATCCGTAACATCGAATTAATAATTTAGGAAAAAATATCACTTTCAGGTATTCATATCCAGGTATTTCAGCAGGGAGCCCGCTAGCGAAACAAAAGGTATCAAGGGAGGAAATGATATATCATTAATTCGCTGCATTAAACCGGTCTCTTGTTTCTGACGGCCGTTTTGCCAACATGATATTCCAATAGGATGTACATATCTCTCTCTTGCACTCGCTTTGTCTTCCCTGACACGCGATATCCACTTCATTTCCATTTTCGCGTACATATAAAATTAATCACGCGGAATGGCCGTTTACCAGCAAATTTTATCGCTAGATGTCTTCGCCGGATTTCACGCACGCACTGTTTCTTCGTTTGGCGAAGTTTTCGTTGGAATTAATGTCTTGAAAAATTCGCAATTTCGCAAATGTTGAGTTTTCGAATCCTCGAATCCCTCGATGCCCAATTTTTCGAAATGCTGAACTCGGAAGGTTTCCGATCGAATCGTTAAATCCTTCGCAGTTCCAACTTCTCGAAAGTTGGAGTTTTCGGACCTCTGAATTTTCCAAGTTTTTAGCCGTCAGATTCTCGGACATTCTACCTCCAGCTCGTCGGAATTTCTAATTTTCAAACTTTCGAACCTTCGAATTTCCCAAACGTTCGTGAATCCTTCTTCTCTTAACATCTTCGCTTCCAAATGTTGACATTTTCCCGCTTTCCAATTTTCCAGCTGTCGAATATCTAGCGATCTCTAAAAGTTGAATGATAAATTCCTAAGTGAAAGTGCCAGTGAAGGATTACAAAGGGAATGTAATTCGACCCCTTCGCTAAAAATAAACAGCACTCCCGAAATACAGGTCCGATAAATCGATTCACCTATGTATGTACGCGTGCATGTCTCCGTGTACTACTCAACCATACTTTAGACGAGTCACCACCGGTCGAAGCGTGAGCGTGAGCACCTCGACGTGGATTCGAGGACGTAATTCTTTTGCGAGCCGCTATTTCATCGAACAAACGGTGCGGTAAGGTAGATAACGTTAACAGCGATCTGCTTGTGTTTCGGTGCTTTTGTAATGTGACATAAACGAGAAGCCAGATCTGCTGTTATATACGAAGGTCGATAGCGACGAACGACTGTCTTGAAGGCCAATCGATTATCAGGATTGAATCATCGCTGGTGGGCCAACTGCCTTTTGGTCTTGATCGATGTCGTAAATCCAACGATCTTGTTCTAACGAGTTGCTTTAAGGCCGGTTCTCATCTCGTCAAATTATCAAGTAAGAATTTAAGCTTGCTCCGTTGTTGGGAAAGTCACGTTGGAAGTGTATGTTAATACATGGCAGCAGAATCACGAAATTAGTAACTGTGTATACTTATTACTAAATTTACGATATAAAATAAAATTCGTAATTGTATATAATTAAGCAATTTCTTTTATCGCGGTAAACACGTGATGCATCTGACAAAGGTGCAAGATTGCGGTTAATGTGAAAGTTATTTTTTAGGAGAATCAGTCAACGAATAAAGATATATGCGAGTAAATTTAATACCAGCATCTTAGACCGTCTGTTATTTGAACCTATGATCTGCCTTCAATCTTCGAGAATTTGCAATTAAATTTAATAAGTATAATCATATTCTTAAATACGTAACATTGGGGACATTGATAACGTGTACAATTACAAGAGGAACAAAGATTGCATATTGCCAAATTTGCTATTTAAAAGGAATATGAACACTTCTTCGCGCTCGATGTTGCCTGCAACCCATATTACGCGCACTTTAAAATACCGTCAAACAACTAAACGTTAAATGCTTTCACGTCCAGTAAAACTGATCCTAATTGTACTAAATTATCTCCTTGACAAGAACGTCAAAAGGAATATATTCATTGATTATCGATAATCTACGACAAAAATTCTTTTTTCCTAATGCAAGAAATATTTCATTGTAAGAGTTTTAATTTCCATGTTGTACCGTCTGAATGATTATGGCGTATATCCACGGATAAAATCTCGCGATACGTGATTTCTTGACGAAGCCAGAAACTAATGAAAATCAAATGTAAGTAGTTATATATGATAAAGTAATACGAATAAAAATTGTTTGATTCTAAACGACCACGGAAACAAAATTTTTCTTGTGAACACGGTGGAAATTTGTCGTTAGTGGTACCAATCTCTGGTTCGATTTGCAAAGTTTCGAATTCGTTTATTTGACTATTGCTGCAGGACATATCTCAGCCTCTGCACTGCCGTATCGTTTATCTAGAGTGTTCCTCGAAGTCGATATAGCTCCCGGTAGTAGTTTGAGAAACTTACTTTAAATCCTAGGGCGCATCTGGTATATATAGGTCAGACGCCCAATAGCGATTAAGGCCACGACCTTGGCCAGCAACTGCAACCGTGCAACCGTTTTTCTATCTCCTGCGAATTCGGCTGAATTCGTGGCAATCGTATTTATAGGCACTTACAATAGACACCTACGAGTACTTCGATAACGTCTTCGACCATTTTAAATTGACTTGGACCGTTTCGTTCCACTGCAACGAAGTGCTATCTAATTTGCTATTATTATTTTATCTGTATTCTATCTTTCGCGATGTACGCATCTTTTATGATCTATTATTTAATGGTTATGTGAAAAGCTTCTTCGGCAGATCAGATGTTCTTTTGTCGCTGTTGTTGCGTTTTCCTGGTTATTGCTGGTGTACTTAACGTAATTGTAGCTTTGCAGCTTTATACGAGCTTCATTTAATACATTATTATTCCATATTTATCGATTAATACAGGATAATAAACAATTTACTATCAATATACGATATAGAAACTTAGCGACAGAATTAGATTGCATGTGACATGAGGCCTGGGGCTGTTATTAAGTTACTACACTTAGCCATATATGGTGTCAATATTTTTTAAGCGATACATATTTCATAGGAATTCAAAATCGAGAGAAGAAACGCAGAATTATGCTTCCTTATAACTTGCATTAATAACGATATTATTAGATTTAAAGTATGCATAATTAGGAAGGATGTTTCCAATATATTATAACGAAAATATGAATATGATGAAATCACAGTTTAATAGCCTTACTGCGTGTCAAACAATAATTATCTGTTAGATAATTTCATTAAATAATTTCTTCTGTGCTAAGAAGGAACGAAGTAGATCATGTATGGTAATAGTCAGACGGTATGATCGTAAGTACTTGCGCTAGGTACGATCTACGAAGCAGTTATATGACAATCATTTTTCTATATTAATAATAATTTAGCAATATCCAAATAACATCCCTTTTACTATCTCCTTGTAAATAAATATCGTTTTTGTAGATCTTCTGATTTCGATATTTAATTGGCGATTAAAAGAGAGTACACTGGTACAACATATTTAAACAAGAAAATCTATGATCTCTCAGAATTTACGATTTTTTAATATAGATATCAAATTCACAAAGTTAATTAATTAATTAATATTGCAATTCGATATTTTTGACACATCGGGATATGGACATAATAACACAATTAAATGAATGAAACCAAATAAAAAAGCAATTTTAACGAAACATAGAGAATAATACATAATACGATAATACATATTTAATGATACAATAAAATGGGTTGCCAGCGAATTGAATTTTAAAATTGCTCATCCATAAAAGGTACCAAATGTGATTTATATTTCCTCGAAATGTAATTATTTCCAATAATGTCATACCCGTAAGAGAAAATATGACGAAATATAAACGAATGCGTTTCGAGTTAATAATACATTCTGTTCTGTTGAAATTAGGTTGATCGTTTCGCAAATTTCCATGTTAAATCGCTTCATTATCTCGATCACAGGGTCAAAGCGAGCTGTGAGCTGACTGTTAAGCTATTATCAAGAACGATTTTCAATTTTCTTAAAAGACAGTGTATTCCTAATTCGAGATCGCCTATATAAACTTGGTAATTGAGTCTCTTGCAAAGAGAAGCGAATGGCGGAAGACGAAAAATTCTAAAGTTCGAAGTTGCACAATCCTTTGGAGAGATCGTTTCTGACAGTAGGTCACCTTCCATTGCCGGGTGCTGAGGTAATTCGTGCAATTTACTCGGGCAACTCAAGCAGATCGTTGACAAACCTAATAATTTCCTCTTTGTGTCCAAGAATCGTGCATACGTGTCACATTTTTATTTTTAACAGACGAAACTCGTACCATTCGTGTAATATAGGTATACGTTTCTCGATTGTCTCATCTTTCATACGAAGCAATGTAAAATTTCCAAGAAACGTCTTTGTTGTTTTAATTGCAATTAGGTCGATCAGGAACTGCTATCATTATTGTTGCGTGAAAGAGATGAAGTTGATTGCTTTGATTGGAATTTCCATTAATGGTAGAACTGTAACGTATTAACGATAGACTAAAATATAAAATTTGTATCAAAGGAATCAAAATAGAAGATAATCAAAAAAGATATATCATACAATTCTCGTGTTTCTCTAATTAATTGCTAAAACTTGCCATTGTCTATCTTAGGATCTCAGTAGCGTGAATATGTTATGTTTGAAAAGATCATTAAAAGTTCACAAAGAAATAGAGATGCGGTAGTTGTCAAAAGCTGCGCAGTGTAATTTTATAACCTTGGTGAAATAAAGAGTCTTTGAGAATAAACTTGTTATACAAATGCAATGTGTACTCAAGCGTCTAAAGCATTGTCTTGTTAAACTGTTTGCATGAAGAATTTCATTTTAAAGTTATTATTTAGCTAAATATTCTTAACAATCTCCGTATAGAGTCCTTTCGAGTATTTTAAAGAGATGAAGTTTTTCCAAAGAATTTATAATTCTGTAAACATTTAATTTTCTTTGTTCATTAATTGGAATTGTAGAAGATTTAATGATATTTAAAGATCTTAGTTTGTTTTTTATGAATAAAAGATGCATATTACTTCGATTCTTCATTTATTATTTCTTATTTGCAACAATAAAAAAATCGTAAATTTTACGACATGAATCATGAAATTTGTAAGAAGTCTAGAAAACGGATATTAATGTTCACGTGATCAACGTATCTACTGCATCAAATTGCAATTCAGCGGAGACTAGTGGGAGTGCCTAGACTGTATTTAGTCGGCGTAATAGTTTCTTTAACGACCTAATCAACGTGGCTGCCGTAAACTCTAATTACCGGTTAAACTGTGCGTTCGCAGCGAGATGACTGTGATTTCGTCGTTTAAGCTGACCTTTTGGATGTGCCATGTGAGAGTTTATCATGCTTCGATTTGGCACTATATTATACACAATTTTGCCTATTCAAAATTTTAAAAAATTAAAATTACAAAATTTCAAACTTTGCACATTCCTTTTATTACTTTTAGCATTGACTATATCTTCCACCTTTTAATTTTCTTGCTAATTGAAACATTTATATGTATTATTACCTATCTGGTGTACAAACAATTACAGGTGTTCGATATCTACAGTGACGATGATGTTGCAAAATCTTATAGCATGTTTCTAAGAAACTCCCAGTAGAAAATGGAAATTATTACTTCACGATACAATTTCTGGAATCTTCATAAAATTCAATTTGTGTTACAGTCGACAATTTATTACTGATTCGTAATAAAAAATGAATTGTTATTTCACATGTTACAGCGTCTCAAATCTTCATAAAAATGTATTCAAGTTAGTAAAATTTAATTATTAATTACTCTACTTAAAGGTACAAAAATATTCAGAATACATATAAAGCGCATGAATATACAAAATCTTCAAAGTAAAGTACCAGTTTTAATATTTAGAGAGTGAAACAAATTTACATTCGATTTATTTACACAGGCAATCTGATCATTACTAATTTACTAAATAACTAAACATTTCACATACAAAATCCTCGGATCATTATCCTCACCAGAAACAATTTCCATACATCTTTGTCCCAATGTTCATTTTCTCCCTTCGTTTATTAAGCTCGATGGATAGCTATAGCTAAGTTACATAACGGCAGGGCCACCCGGCTAGTATCGCGTTTTGGACAGAAACACAATGAACTCGTTAACACGGCCGATTGTTCGCGTCCAATTTCAACGGCTTGTTCGATTGCGTAACGTTGGTGTGTCCATAGGCAGACCCAGTAAGATAATAAAGAATCTTTGAGAAACGGCGGTTCTTGGGAGTGCGGCGTTACGTCAGACGCCGACCAGCATTATCCATTTAATCTGATAAATGACGTCGAGTTAATCAGGCAATGGCGAACGGAACGCAGCGCGCCTCCGGATGCAAGGCACGTACTCAACGCGCGTGATCCTCGTCCTCGGCTGGCTTTTCTCCTTGTCGCTGCCGTCCCGTCCCATCTTGCTCCTTTGCTTTGTTCCGTGACCTATTTCGGCCAGACGCGAAGGTGAAGAAGGAAACAGGCGAAAATGGAAGGGAAAAAAGCAACAAAAATCAGTAAGACACGCGTACATTACGAATAATGGCACTCTAGTTAACTCGTCTCTGTAATTTGTGTCTCGTGGGTTGGTATCGTTGGATGATTTTTGGTTAATGAGAATGTAGCAAAGTTTTTTTTCCAGGGTTGTCTTGCACAATTAAACTATTGTTGTTAATGAAATTTTTACAAGTCACAAATTACAAGGTATCTAGTATTAATAAACGAAGAGAAATATGATATATCTTCTTTTGTTGATTTTGCTGACCTCTATGTCTACAACTCATAGCTTGTCGACTTATTAATATTATTAATTATTAAATTATTGTGCAAAAATCCCCTGCTAATATTTAGTACGAATTATGAATTCTTCCCACTGCTTCTATTTGCCGCTTCTTATTACCAATCTATTATTTTACTCGCATTACGTGTGCTTTGGAATGTAAAATACTAAATATAACTTAAAATACCAGGTTCAAAAATCGAAGTTGTACGGCTTGTACGATTGCACGATGCATTTGTTGCAGACGTGGTTCTTTAAGATTGTTGGGTTAGGTTGATATATTTACACCGGTGATAACTTCGAACAATCTTCGTACATATTGTGTTCGAAGAGGTGTAAATGCGTCCATTTGGCAGAACAACAGTTCGATAGAAACTCCACAGATGATTTTCATGAACTGACAATGGTTGGTAGTCGTAATGTATTTTCATAGTTTGAAATGTGTAGTACAGTATGTATGTATATGAAAAATTCAATGTATGATGGTGCATTTATGTGCACTTGCTTGAGTTGGAGCTAAACGTAGATGATTTACGGTTTCAGGAAAATGTTCTTCTAAGAACTGTTATTTCATGTCTTTGCCACTTTGCTTTTTATTGACCTACACATCTTGTTTGAAATTTTTCTGGAAAATGCAATAAAATGGGAATATAGCTTGGAAGGAGGAATATAGCTAGGAACAAAAGAAGTAACCTACACGTGCAGACCTCAATAAGAAAGATCAATTGATTTAGTCGCAAGAGACAATATCATAGATATAAACTTTTTATCCTTAAAATGCGTAATATCGTCAAAACTGCCAGGAACCAACTTTTTCTGATGTACCAGGCGTTCGTGTCCGCGAGATCGCGGCACCACCTGACGACCGAAGACGCATTGCGATTGGTCGAGTCGCGGACGACCAGCCAATCGGCTGATCGCTTTGGTATGGCGCGTTGTGCCGGTTACCGGCTTTCGCACTGGTTCGGCTGCTGGCCCGCGGCTGGTTGGCTCGCTAGAAATTGCGCGCAAAGCGAGAAAAAGGCAGAGTGAGTAGCGTGTGACTTCGCAAGATAAGGACGAACGTGAATCGCGATCGCGACGAAGACAAACAACAACTCTCTTCTATATACTTCTCTTACATATATATTTCGTTCAGACAAAGATAGAAACGAACAGAATAAGAAAAAGAGACGCGAATAGAGTGGAGACACGCGTGAAAAGAGCAAAACGAGGACAAAAGTAAATAGCGAGGAAAGAAAATGGACGTGCAGGCGACACCGGGAGACAGAACAAGAAAGAGAAAGAACGAAGGAACGCGTGTGTGCGAGAGACATGGCATAACGGAGGAGTTGTTCGAGAGAGAAAGAAGCGGGAGAGCGCGAGAAGGACACGTCGATGAAAAAGGGGGGCACGGTGGTGCGGTGCCGGCTGCCTTCGGCGAGTCGACAGTTTGGCGTTCGGTGTTGCTAGGCGCGAGGGCCACTGTCAGTGCCAAGGCGGCAGCCGGCAACCTTCTCGTGCGACCGCGAATGGTGCCACCTTTTTTCTTCATTTTTCTCGCTTTCGCTGTACATCCGTTCCTCACAGTTTTCCACTAGAACGACTGGTCCCGCGACATTTTCGTTTTTTCCTCATTGTTTCTCACCGAACTAATGCTCCTATAGAGGATGCATTTTCGAGACTGTTCCAACGGCGAACCGGCACCCGGTCTCTCTGGGTTGCCTCTCTTTGGCAGCACTGCGTCGTCGTCGCCGTGGTGGTGCTGCGGCTGCGTGCGTGTGTGCGTGAAAATCCCGACCAAGAACATGGAGACAGACGAATTTCAGTAAAGTGACGAACGATCATGGGGTGTTTCGACCATCTTTCTCCGTGGCAAACGATTTCGCCATTCTATAGGAATACCGCTTTCGATGGAACCAACCAGGTACAGATCAGATTATCTTGTGAAAGTTACGAGAGCGGGATGGAATTTGAACGGTACACGCATCTCTTGCAACAAGTTAATAAATTCGTTATATATTACGAGCCGTTAGCTTCGTAAATTGAATTTGCGAATAAATATTTTGAAACTTTGGTGATTTTTCTAAATTTTCATAGCAATATGTTGTATGCATGTGCGTTGTATAAATGATTAGGAAGGGCCAATGAAATGCGAGATATTTAGCGTCCAGTTAAGCTAAGATTCCATCCGGCTGTTATTTTCTTTTTGGTTTGGTTTTTTTTATTGGATAAATTAATTTTAGTATCTATGTGTATATATATATATATATATACTCGTTTTTAACAATAGAATTGCAAAATAATTTTCTATAAAATAAATTTTAATACAGAGGTATGTAAAATAAGCGAACGTATGAATTATGGAAGTGCGGAAAGTATTTTACCACGTGTTGCATACCGAATCCTGTTGGAGAAAAAGCGCATAAAAATTGCGCTCGCATTCAGATACTAATGCGACATGTTTCTGTTGAATCTTATCGTCAAAAAATCTCTCAACGTTTTCACGTTTCGAACCGTTTCACGTGAAATAATAGGCAACGCCAACCCACACGAGTACAACGCCAATGATAAATCGTTTCGATTTCATCGAACTTGTTGCGTCTTATCTCGCTCGCGTTTGATAGTCGCTGAACACGCATCCGGCCAAAAACTTTTCAATACCACAGGTCAATATATATTCGATATTTGAAAAATACTATTTAGCAGCATAAATGAGACTGTATATACACTATCTGACACAGATATATTACGTTACTGATCGACTAGTTATCGAAAAAGTAAACAAGATATCGAATTACGATCTGTCGCAAATGCCTAGAAACGAAGCATAAAAATAGAACAATCATCGTTACTACGTTTCTCGCAAATAATTTTTTATCTATAACTAAACAAATAACATTTTTGCTTTTGTATATTAATTGCAAGGTTTTTTCGTTATTCTTCGTGTTATCAGATTAATACTTTGTTTCATCAACATTAATATAATATCGTGAAATCATTATGAGATTCGAGATGCAGATGAATTCGATTCCGCGTTGTTGAGTTGGCACACGTATGTATATGCGTGGCACACATGCGCATTTACTCTTGGAGTTGCAGAAAAGTATGTGTGGAAAATATGCGTCGTTAGCGTATTATAATCTCTTATCCGCTTTTGAATCATTCTGAAGGCTTTTTTAGTGTTTCGACATTTATGGGTTCCCATTTGAAAGGTTATGTATTTTTATAAAACTTAATTGGCATTCTAATTTTAGTCTAAAACCTTTAGATCGAAGATTAATAAATACAAATTATCCACAATATTCCGATATCTTATATTCGATATAGGTAATGCTTACTTGAAATCATAGAAGCCAAAAATCATGAAGCAAGGAGTTAAGGAGAACGAGCATATAAATCAAGTGACGGGTTTTACGTACGCGGGATGAAGCTGCGCAAACGTATGCGCAGTTTACATCTCTGTGATCGATGCTCGAATTTTTAGTGCTATTTTTTCATTCCAAAATTATCAACACCAAAATAAATACTGACGTACAATTTGTTTCAATATTTCACGATTTCATTAATAACTATATTGGATACAATTTTACTTCAAGTTGGTGTCGTCAAATATATCTCGCACAAAGAATTTCTATACAAGATACGACTCAACGATTTGAAATGTCAGCCGTTTTAAATATGTTGTCAAACCGGTATTATCTAATCAGCCTTATTAAAACATAAAGATTATTGTTTCTTCCTTTGATCTTCCTATATTCGAAAGTACTAAATACTCACTTCGTGTAAGGACGAATCGACTGAAAATTTGTCCATCTTTAAATTTCTTTCTAATTATCATATCTTTGTTTCCTATCGTTTTTACACGATCAATTTACTAAAACAATAATTATCGACTTATACATAAATCTTATTTCTACGAATTCCAATAATCGTGTTTAGAATTCTAGGGAAGTTTTGTTATCATCGTATCGTTTATGTAACTTGTTACACCTGCGAAATTAACGACATTTGCAAACAATATAGCTCGTGTCAGCTGAAATCAATTACATATTTACCATGATCCTTTTATATCCATTCTCTCGTTACTCTGTCTTTTCCAACATCCAGTTTGACTAACGATTATTATATTTCCTTTTGCCTCTAAGTTATGCTCGTAATTTCTCCTCTGGCTATTACTTTCTGCCAATCGAACCCCGATCAAAACCGGTTCTTAAATCTCGAGTCATTACAAAGCATGTACCTGTCCCACTGTTCTCTCTCTTTTCGCCTTTAGTGCCCTTTCAAACTCTTCTGTACGGTTCCATGGTCAAACACACGGAGTTCCAACTCTGATAGTGTGGCCTGGCTCAATTTCGTGGCGTATTAATTAATCGGAACGCGTTTCGACAGGCGTCGGTAAAACAGTTCGCGGATCTATCCGCTGGACGACGTTGTTCCGTTTTGCAAAGAGTATGTGTCAATAACAGGAACTGCCCTAAAGGAGAAACGCGTTTCAGTTTAACAATGACGACCCTAGTATATAAGCTGTCTTTGTGCGTGTGCACGCGCCAATGCGAGAGACCGTGTTTCCGCATGGAAAAGGTCAAAAGATCGTCGAGAGGAAATCGTGTTACTGGCAATTAATCAACGGATAGACGTGCACGCGGCGATCTGCCGATTGTATAATACGAATTGATGACTCTTCTTTGCGAATCACGCTGAAAACCCATTTCTCTTTTTAGAGAGAAGTTAATTCGATATTTACTTCATATTCAAATATAAACTAAAAGATGTGAAACTGAATTTAAATGTTGAAATTCAAAACTTTTTTTACTAACAAGCGCAGTGTAACAGTACTCCTTAAAATGAGAATAAAAAAATCTTGATAAACGGCTTCATAAAAATTGTAGTATCCGTAACATTATAATAACTGTCGCTTAATTCTTAACAAATTAGTGAAGAATTCTATTTATCGACAATCAAAGAGAAAAGAAGGTTCATTTTTATGTGTTCAAAAACGTTGTAGCAATGATGTTTACGTCCATAGAAATGACAGTAGTGAGATTTACGCTGTATCGGTTTCGCAAGTAGTTAGTCACAATACTGGTAGGACACAAAAACAGTTCAACAGAGTTCCGTGAAGTCAAACACGTTAAACTCACTTCGACGGCTAGGACAAATGAAGTGCTTATCGTTTCTCACAATTTCTCTCAATAATTCCTCGCCGGATCTAATGAAATTTTTTGCTGTCCCACCATTCTTGTCAGTTGCAATAATTTCTCCTCCACTCTATACGAAGAACGTTTTTCAGTTAAAT
The DNA here is from genome assembly GCA_014737395.1 of Bombus waltoni. NCBI lineage: Eukaryota > Metazoa > Arthropoda > Insecta > Hymenoptera > Apidae > Bombus > Bombus waltoni. The sequence goes on from JACXII010000013.1 coordinate 1,491,290, forward strand.
GTTCTTTTCTCTCTCTCTCTCTCTCTCTCTCTCTCGCTCTCTATTTCTCTCCCCCTCTTTCCTTCTCTGTCATTTTATTTTTATCTAGTCTCAAGAATTTTATTGTCGCGTTTTTAGCGACAATTAATTCCGCGAAATAAATAAAAGGATATTGCTTATTACCTTGAACTGTTTGAAAAAGCAGGACAAGCAGATCAGTAAATGTTTTAAGTGTATAATACTTTTTCTTCAACAGCTGAGAAATAGCTGAGGGATTAATAATTTTCTGCTTCTCCGTCGCGGCGTGCATGCTCGAGGAAATAACGGGGACTTGATGCTTTCGAATTTAATTTCTTTTCCTTATTAAATCATCCAACAAACAGTAAATCTTCTTTAATTCTTCGCGGTTCTACAATATTTAATGGAACATTTCGTTCCATTCTTTTGGCTTTTAGGATAGAAAACGTTAAATCTTTCACAGTGAAGCTTCGTTAGTTTAATCAAATGTGCCTATGTGCATTAATTAATATCTGTTATTAATTTTGAAAATATGGAAGTCTAAGTTATTGATTAGGAAATTATAAAAATGTAATTATTAATTACGAATAATTTCTGAAAGTGATTTATCGAGTACAATTAATTTAATAATATTCAAATTTCGATTGATTGAATATAAATGAACAGACCGCAGATACTTATGCAAATTCATGTTTTTATACAAAAAAATGGAAATTAGATGGAAATCTTTTATATCCTGTAAGCGCTATAATAACTAAGTTACATAGGCTATTTTCTATATTTTATAAATGCATAAAGTTCTACAGTTTATAAATCATTAAACAGAATACTAAATATGACTCGAAATACTGAAGAGTTAACTCGTTTCCCCTGCTACCAAAATTTTCATTTCATTCACTACTAAAATTTCATTTGCCAATTATTTCCAAATACCACACTCCCATTAATCCATTATTGTCAAACGATGAGTACGTCATAATACTCTCTATTCTCCTAGACACAACAAACATATTTAATGACCAGTATCAAAACTTGCCCCACACGTAACGATCACGTAACTATCCGTGCAATCATGATATTGCCAAGTCCGTTTCACACCTGGGAGCCCGTTTTCTATCTTCAACTTCATTCTGAACGTCTCTCGATCGTTCAATGTGAAAATATCTTCGCGAAAGGACTTCGATATGGCGGCCAATCGAACGAAGAAAAAGAAACGAAAGAGAGAAAAAGAATACTTTCGAGGAACGACCGACCGGTCTTTCTGTGCCTCCTTCACCCAGTCGACCTTGAAACCAGCTGACAAGCCGAGGAAGAAGCAGCTATAGGATCGTTCGAAACGCGGGGGAGGAGGGGGGATTGCGCAATGCTTCGAAATACCATGACATCGGAACGCCCATTGTCGGACACCCTGCCACATCCTCAGGGTTCCTCTTTGTCTCGGCGAATTCGTAACGAGGAAGAGGATGAGCGAAGGAGTAGATAGAAAAAAAGAGAAGAAACCACAAGAAAAAAAGAAACGTACAAGCCGACGCGCGGTTGCCTCTTCAACCCCTCTTCCACTTGTATATCTGCTCTTCCACTTGTATATCTGCTCTTTATCTTCCTCTCTTTTTCACTCGCTCTCTAGGTCTCTTTGTATCTTTCGCAGGCAGAATGTCGGCCTGTCCGACGGATGAATTTATTTTCGTACACGCCTTTCGACTTCACCGACAAGAGATTTATGCGAGAATCGCGGTCCGTGGTGAACTTTTAAGCGCACCGGGGATTATTCATACCCCGCGGTTGCTCGATGAGGAATTAACGACGGGGGACGTGTTCGTTTTTCGGCTAAACGCGGAGGGGCTCGTGAAAAAATATATCCTCTATATTTCTTCTCTATTTCGTATTTTTGCCGCTATTCTTTTTAGTTTCCTGATTTTCGTGAAAGCGTTTTTCGGGAACGAATCGTCAACTGCGTATGCAGGATGTACTATGATACGTGGAGCTCGGAAGCCAACATACGATGTTATTGATATTTCATTAAAAATAATACGCAGATCAGGGCCTTCTTGCGTAATAATTTACCAGTTGGTATTAGCGAATTGCCAAATTACAGGTTGTAGATTATATTCTTTATAATTTTACGGGAAATGGGAAAAGATGATCCGCAATTTGTAAACTTTGTTAAATTTCACTTGATTTTGTAATAAACCTATTACTATTATACAAAAAAATTTATTAGTGCTAGTGTACTAGTAATTTGTAAAATTTAACTAATAATATAAATTTAATTACGTTTAAAATTACGTTCTCTAACCGCGATATTCTGGCTGAAATAACTACTTTCACGGGTCTATAATTTTGGAGGAGGCTCGACAGAAGTATGTAAAAAATATTCGCTGATATTCAAAATGCACGACTTTTCGAGCACTCTGAATTCCTTTTTAATCACGCAATCGCGAGTCGCGATGATGAGTCTGCGATTGCAAACCCTCTAGCGGCAAAATGAACAGATATCGAAGTTTCGGGGCAAGCTACCTCTTTTAATCTCCTCTTCCATTAAACTTCGTTAAAATTGAAAACGAAATGTCTAGACTGGTGAAGTTAAAAAAATTTCTATTATAAAAGTTCTGAAAAATTTGTCATCGATGTTAAAAAGAAAGTTGGAAAGCTTTCGAGGATTTTTAATACGGGTATTTCGCCTTGTTGGAATGAATTGGTAGAGGATTCACGAGGTTCCGATAATTCGTTACGTGCGATCGACCTTCGACTCATCGAGTGGCTTCGCTGATCGCCAGTTTGGCTGACGTGTTCTGCTCGATGTATGCTGTTTTATTAAATCGATCAGCAAACGTGCCCACCTCTCTTTTTGTCTTTGATTTCTATACGACTCTGCGACGTTGCCATTGTCTAACTTCTTCTGGATCATCTTATTGTCTATCTTCTATCGTGACTATATCAGTATCCAATGATCATACAAAACTGTTCCAAAGATAAATATTTCACCTCTAATGCCTTATAATGATCGCACATTATAATGATGGTAGTACATTATGTTAAAGAATCATCTTATTTGCAAATTATGTGATTCTTTAAACAAGCCTCGAGTACAATGTTATTGAATAAGATAGTAACTCCATTCACTAGAGGGCGCTGCAGAAATACATTGACAATTGTAAGTACATTATTTGGACATTTATTCGTTACATTTATTGGAAAATATTGCAAGCTTTATCTTATTTAGTGTTTTACGTTGTAAACAGGATCTTATATATTTATGGGGAATTTAAGTGCGCAAAAATGTGCAGAATATACAAGAAATAAGTTAATAGTTAATTAGGATAGTCAAATACTTCGTCATGTGCAAGGGTATTTACTAATATTGGTAACCTGTAATTTATGGCGTATAAATTTTACTACTAATAAGGAATACTAATCCTACAATCTGCGTGCTACATTCCTAAAAACAATTACCACTTTAAAACGACGCCAAAAGATCAAATAACACCGCATAGACCACCGATACATTCGTCAATAACACATAACCTTAATACCGGACCGATCGATGCGATGGAAACTGCAAACTGCAAAAGATCGCTAAAATTCCACGCGCATCGTGGTGAGCTAATTAAAAAGTTTCCTATCCTTGGTTGGTCCTCGATTAAAAGTAAACAGAAAAAGAGAAGGTCTTCTTGCTCTTAATTGACACTCGAATAACTCCCGATCTAAAGACAGAAGCAAAAAACAAACTCAAAAAAGTAAACCGTATATTCTACGTGCCCAACAAAACGGTAGAAACAAAGAACGCAGAAGAACGAGAAAAAAACACGAATGAAACGCGTAGATATATGCGTAGTGTGTATTTGATCGTCGTGTAGCTGGAATTAAAAGCTTCGACACAGAGGAGAAGAAGCGAGAAAGAGAAAGACAGGAGGCTAACTGTGCGCGAGAGTAGCGGGGGTTGGAGATGCGTCACCGGGAGGAGCGTGACTACCACCCTCGCCCTCCATGGCTCTTTTGAAGGTCAAGGTTTCCCGCCCCTCTCTCTGTGTACATGTATACGTGCACACGTACTTGTGTATATGTATACGTGTGTGCGAGCGCGGCAAGAGGATTATGAGGGGTAAGAAGGGAGGTTGCAGGCGTAGGAGTGTTGGTGAACGAGGACGTGGCGAGGGGTAGATTGAGGTGTGCGTGGGTGGTTGGGGGTGTGTGCCAGGGGTGGCGAGATCCCGGTGCCCAGTATTTATAGCGCTTGCGAACCGGTCGATAGCGGATAGCGACACTGCGCAGTTGGGAAGCCCTCGTACCGAACACCAACCCTTCTCCCCTCTTCCGATCCTCAATTCTATCCTTGTCACTCTCGCTGCCTCTGTCAGCAGAGCCTAGCTTCGCTACCCCGTGTTCACCCTTTACCCGACCTCTTACTTGTTCGGCCACCCCTTTCGCATCAAGGCTTTTTACTCCCTTTTTCTTGTGTACATTTTCTATCTTGCTCACTCTTTATTCGATTCTATGTACATATATTTGGTTTTATCAGTCTTCTGTCTTTAAACTTAATTTTTTGCTCCTTTCTTTTTTTTCTGATAGTAATACAGAGCAATAGGAGAAAGGGAAAGGGAGGGACGACTTTCCTCCGGGATATTGGTCATGGGTATGTGCGTGGTGGGATGTAGTACTCTCCTCCTCTCTTCGCTCCAGGGGACGTGGAATGGTCGATATTGATATTGATTGGAAGTTTTTAGCGACCGATGGTTTAGAAATTGCGCCTTCCCGAGCGTCAGAGGAACGCCATGGGGATCATGTTTCGCCCGATGGATCGGGTAATCGCGTGACCTACCGAATGTTTTCAGGTTTCCTCCAAGTATCGCCGTGTAAGATCTATTCCGTTTATCTCTAGTTTTTAAGAGCCAAACAAATATCTTTGGCTCCTGTCTTTTCTTTCTTCTTTATTTCCTTTTTCGTTATTTCGAATTTTAATCAATCACGTTGTTTCGTACCGGAAACACTTTCGAACCATTTAACAGCGAAAGAAGCTTGTTCAATATTAATAATTTCAGTTGTAATTATCGTAACTCATTAGCGTGTACGTATCACCTTATTTCTGCATATTGGCTATTTTGTTGTTTATTTTATTAGTTCTTATTTACAGACTGACATAGGATTATTTCAATCATTTTCTCGTCTCTGATATTTTTCCTTGCTTGACCTAATTCTTTCGTTATAAGGTTTATGATATTATGGAGATTAATGGTGTCTCATAATATACAAGTTTAATTACTCTGTGTGAAGTTCAGAATTACATTTTAAAATGATAAAGCTTAAGTGACTCAGATACCCTTAACCTTACCCTGTACCTGCTTTGAGACACCAAGGTGAAAAATGCTTCCGCTACGCAACTCAGTTCCCGGAAATACGTGTTCTTAGCCAACGTTAGTGGTCGTGTATAGTGTCCATTCCACGCGCATTCTAAGTATAGGGAGCTCGGGTCTATTTTCGCGGTAATTCATGATGTACGATATCGGAAAGTAAACGGTGACTGGTAACGCTAAATAAAGGCGACCGATTATCGGCTATACTACTATTAATAAGAACCATTCGACTCGATGTTAATTCAGACTCCTACGTGTACATTCATTGGCGGAAAAACGATTAATAAGCTGGAGGGGTGGAGATAAACGACGCAGCTAACGAATCGCGAACGTCAATTTGCCAATCAGATTTTTCCGAAAAATTGAATCTCCGACTCCTGGACGCAAGTATTGATTATCGCGAAGCACAATCGCGAGCAATTGGAGTCTGATTGGAAGGTTAGTTTGGTTTTGATTAACTGTTCTATTGCGTCCATTTATTCTTTTTTTTCTGTTAAAAACTATTTGAATGAGTAAGATAACGATAGAATTTTAATCGAACTGAAGCGATCGAAGAGAATTCAAAACGTTTCAGGGACATTTTTAAAAATATTCGCGTGAGTAAGGGAATTATAAAATTTTAGTCGACATAAAGACGTCGAAGACAGTTAGACATACTTGTTACTTTTCGCCGTACAAAATTTAATACCAAAAAAAAGGAACTAGGAACAAGAATCTGGACAGTCAAAAAAAGAAGAAGATAAGAGAGTACCGTTAGATAAAGAAACTTGTCTGGAAAAAAGGCACGAGAAAGCCACGTATCAACTGTACCTGCCGCAGAGAGTAGGAAAGAGAGAATACATAGAATGGTGGAAGATGACGGAGCAGCGGTAGAGTATGAGTGAAACAACGAAGAGGAGAAAAGGGAGGTCAGAGGGTTGCTGAGCGCCGCCCCTCTAGTAGTGGGGAGAAAATCTATCGCCATCTTTATTCAACCGCCGGGATACACAGGAGGGTTGGTACCCCTACTCGCTACTTTCACCGTGAACTAGGGAAAGACAGTCTTCTAAGGGGAAGAATAGACAAGAACAGAATGATCGCGTGGGCGTTACTGCGGAGGAAGATGGAAGCTGGTTAACGCGATAGAGAGGCAGAACGATGGAGATCGGTGGCTAGAAAGGAAGCATAAAAGAGGGATAGAGAGTGAGAAGAGGTTGCAAGAGGGACAATAGAGAGGGATAACGTTTCGTGCGTTTCGTTGGAGAACTCTAACTACCGGCCGACCGTAAAGGTCGGCGTTACGTTTTCTCTCTTCCTCTCCAGGTCCTTTTTTTGTTGCTTCTTTTCTCCTCTTCGCGGTCGTCTTTCGTCGAATCGTCGCATCCTTTAACGACGAGCCAGCTGGTAGCAACCGTTACGTGCTTCTGGGACTCGGTGCACTGTTCTCCACTGGCGCACGAGGTATTTCCGGTCATTTTTTTCCCTCTAAAAGATCTTACTTTCTAGTAAAATAAATTTCGAATCGTTGTGATAAGATTCAAGTTCACGGTGTTAAATGGATGACAGTTAGAATGTGAAGAAAGAAAAAAGGAACGTTACAAGAGAGGAAGATTGGAAAGGTAAACCGAAATCGTGGAGGAGAAGCGGAAACGCGGCAATCTTGTGAAAATGTGTCATCTTCTGTCCTTCTCGAGTGGCAAGGAAATTTAAAGGGACCGCGAAGAATGGTGACGGGTGGGGGTAGGATTGTGTGCCGGGATGGCGAAGGTGAGAGGGTAGTTAAAGGATGAAATAGAGTGGGATGGAGGGGCGACGGAGAAATTGAGTCTGGTTCCTTGTATCTCGTTCGCCGCGCCCCGTTCCATTAGTTGACCATGAAGGGTATCGTTACGAATTTCTCCCTCTGGAGGACCAGCTGACAGCGTCACTCGACCAAGTGAAACTATCTACAAGTGAAACACGTCAGTGCTCATCGTCTACCACTCTACGGGTGAAGCTATGCAACGAAATAAACAACGAAGGAAATGACCGCGAAGAAAGAAAAAAAAGAGAACTCAACGAACCACGCCATAAAATAAGATATATTTACGGAACAAAGGCTTCGTAATCGCGAGAAGACGGGGTAGATATTTTTAACGAGTCTTTATTAACACCGGTTTCTCCGCGTTAACTTCAATTAGTCGGCACAAAACGGCGAAAACCTCATCTCGATTTTTCTTACTGGTGTCTTACAAAAGGAACAATTCCTGTTGACTCGGTATTTAAAGAAACATACATACTATAAAGCAGGAGAAAAGAAGGTATTGTCAGAGGAGAGAAAGGACGACGATGACGAAGATATCCTGCGGAACATGTATGGAAGTAGTATATGTATACCTATCCAGTGGCGGAGGGGTCCGCCAGGACCAGCCAGCGAAAACCACCCCTCTTGCCCTTTCCAGTGAAGCGAAAACACACAGAGGGAGCTAGAGTGCGACAGGTGGAGAACAAGGATGAGGATGGAAGTGGAGGAATAGAAGGGATGGGCATTTCGGGGTAGCGAAGGAGAAAGAGAGGCTAGTCGTGTTTGGCTCGTGTGACGAGCGCATGAGAGCGACAAGGAGGGACTTCGGAGGAGATGGCGAAGAGGATGGTGGCCGGTGTTCGGTGGACGAAGAGGGGAGGGATTAGAGGGTGAGAGTTAGGGGCGATGTAGTGGGGGATAGAGGCTGGTTCCGTGCGTTTCGTTGGAGAACTCGTACCACTGGGCGACCGTAAAGGTCGTCGTTGCTCTCTCTCCACGTCGGCACATAGAAGTCGAGCAGCTGGCAGCAACGTCAGCAACGAGGAACGGATCAGTCCACCGTGTGCCAGCCTCGAAGTCCGTGTTTCGCTCTCTCCCTCTTTTTCTCTCTGTCCGGATCCTTTGATCATCGTTCGTGGTGTGAAGAGACTACTGCTTCGTATAATACACGATACGATTATCGATACACGAATTTCATCGAGTATATACTTTCTTTTTTTTTTTCTCGGTTTTTATTTTGCTCTCGTATAAGAAGTAATTTAAAGTTCTACTGGCTCTGACGATGGACAAGACGAAACGAAAGGATTTCCAAGAAAAGAATACAAGTTGCCATTTGAAGATAGAGTTGTTGGAAGATATTACGTGATTGGGATTGGATCTCAACGGTTGGACGATCTAATAGAGAAATTGTATATTTGAGAGGATCGGTAGAAGAGAAGGAAGGATTCAAAGAAAATCAGCTGTCAAGGTGGCTGCCGCTGTCTACGCGATCATGGAATTACTGTGGACGATCGACCGTGGCGATTAGCGTGAGTAATTGGAGGAAGCTAGGATGTAGATGATCACGTAGATGGAAAATGTCTGTTTTCCCTTCAACCGCTATGTTGTTTCGATTACAAACGGTAAATTCATGATTTCGTGTGTGCAAAGCACATATTGTTGTACAGCCAACATTGTGTTCCATGATCATCGAATATTTTTCGATCTTTAGAAACGACACACGTAGTATGATTTGCCATATGCTTGCATCATTTTCTTTATTATCATAAGATACTCTACCGCAATTTCGTCACTCCGTTTTTCATTATCTAGCTGTTTTATCATCCTCACGTTCATAGCATCTGGTTTTCTTTGATATATGTATTTCTTGGGAAGTTGTTGCACAACCGGAAAACGCGAATTAAATGTGTAAATACGAAACGTACCGCCGTTGACGAGTATTTGCACTCCATTGTTTCCGCGTCTTCGCTCCCCTTTTCCGTTCGGCCGGGCTCGTTCGCGATTTTGTCGCGTCGTCGATCTCCAATCGTCATCAGATCAATTTTCAATTTTCGTGAAATCCTTTGTTTTTCAACGTTCAACGTTTCGTTATCGTAGAATAACTGCTTATCGATGAAATTAACATCGGTTGGACTTTGAATTCGTTATAAAATTCAACGTACACGAGAAAGAAATGTTTCATTTACTTTAAACCAGATTTTTATAAAGCACTTTTATACAGCAAATTATCTACGTATAGTATATATTTCTTTGTTGTTCGCAATAGGACTGAAGTAACGTTGGTGCAACGATCGGTTAATGTAAAGCTTTACACGTACTGAATTTTGAACGTATTACATTTTTACATCGAAATAAATTAATGAGAAATAACGAAAATAATTACGGCAGCTGACCTATCGTCAAACATTTTACGAGCTTGCCGACGGAGCGGATTGAAGCATTGTGTACTTAAAATGTACACTGAGTCACGTCGTCGAAAGACATTTCATTAATTCACGCAAATCCGATGTGAACAATGCGATACATACAAATTAGGCCCGTCCCTGGGCGATTTCTCGTGGACGAACGGCCAAATACCGTTCTCCAACCGCAAGATAATCATCCTAACATTACTGCGACGCTTCAAAAAATTTTATCAAAAGATGATTCATGTCTATCTAAAAATCTTGTTATCTTTCACATAAAAATTGTTCACATAGTTAAGAAGCTCAGATTTCGATTTCACCATTAGAGGAATTAATAGATGATAATTCTACCATCGTTCTAGTTGAATAGAAAAATTCCATTAAAAATACACGCATACTTCATATATGTAGAAATTAATCATTATATTTCGAAAGACTCGGATCATCAAGTATATTAATAGATAATAATTCTAACACCACCAAAAGTTCTATCAAAAAATATTTCATATTATAAAAGTCGTTTATACATTCGAAGAGATTTAAATTGCAACTGTATCATTAAGAAGATTATTTCGTCAATCTAAGTTATCGTTTCGCGACCTTAAATCAACCTGTCTACAACGTTCTCGTTTCATTTTCCCGCGATGCAATTTCATTTCGGTGGACGTCTGTTATTTCATGCCCTACCGCTGAATTATACTATCGTATTACTACTTTGTGTACCTGGTCGCGTTCCACGGTTCGCGTTTGATGCGTGTAATTTAAGAAAATCGTCTCTTCGGAACAGACAACGCGAAGAAGTTCCGAAGCACATTTGAAATTGTCGCGTGAAACGGACGGGTCCATTGCAATGATCGGTGCGGTGATGCAGCTGTGATCTTATTGGCCGATTCACAACGGCGAGTACAATGGCGTAAGGAAGACGAAGTACCCGTGCAAGGACGAATTATGTAATTGAAGCGAGATACTGCTTAACGTCGCTAATGACGAATTATTTGTTTGAGCGCGAGCGAAAATCAGGTGATTCTAGCTGGAACTGCTCCCGTAACAAAACATCTGGTACAGCATTGCTGAAGTGTGTTCGAAGTTTCACGGACATCTTGTTTACGATTGTGGGTCGTAATCCCAGATCGATATTCAATACCTAGCATCGTATAATTGAACTTTCGGAATTTTTCTTTGTTTATACGCTTTTTCGATAAATTTAAATGCCAAAACATTATTATATAAAATATGATAATAACATGTTATATTTAACATTATGAAACATTTTAAACTTTACTCTATTACTTAATTTTATATCATGCTAATAAAAGTTAAATGAATAATGCAATAAAAATGAAAAGTTCTCTTCGATTAATTAGAAAGAAAGCTGCATTCGAGCGCAAAGTTTCAGGTATGTTAATAAAAAGGAAATCACGAACAAAGCAGGAAAACGTATACGTATTTCTGCTGGGCAATTATTTACGTGAGCTTAGCTAGAAACTCTCCGCAAGTACACGTGTGAAGTGGAGCGCGCGCGCGCGCGCTTTCGCATGTATCAGCTACGCGTTCTCCAAAAACTATGTTCAATCATGTACGAACAATGCGAAACAGACCTGCGAGGCTGCCTCGGGGCGAGCCAACGATTGTCGGTTTTTTGTCGAGATCAAAGGTGTCCCGTAGCTTCAGCTATGTATAGTATACAGACGGTACGAGGCACGCCTTGCGAGGCAAGCAGCCTTGTTGGCTGTCTCGCACTCTCTGTACACTTTACATATATAGCTTAAACGAACGTTCGAACCCTCCTCGTCGCCTATATGGGCGAGTTTCGCGAATGTCGGCTCGGACGATAAATTCGTATCGTGAATCAAATGCGATTGGCTAGCTGACAGTGACGTCAAACCGGTGGGCAGCCGTCAAGTGGCACGGCTGTGTCGCGTTCACTAGAGATTTGTAAAAATTCGCTTCCTTTTCTTCCCTTCTCTTCCCGATCTTTCATAATCGAAACCTATTATTACGACGATACAACGACAAATTTACCGAAGACTATGAATCATCTATGGCTGACGCAAACGTCACGTGATGGCTTAGTTTTTTTTTTTTCAAGCAACATATAATGTGTTGCCTCCAGTTAGAATTAATAGGATTCCGCGTCTCTCTTTTGCGTATATTCTTGATATTTGCACGTGCATTTAAGATATACGAGTGTGTACAAACGTAAAATCCATCTAACGATGACAACTTTCCCCGTTCCTTTTTTCCGGTTTCCTTGGCTGGGCGGCGATCGATGATGGGTGGTTGCAGTGAGCAGGCTCCATTGCGAATCCGAGTCCTTCAAAATGGACTTGATCCTGGACATCAACAGCTGGCTTTACCCTATGGAACTTGGTGAGTATCCTTGCACGATTTTTATTTTTAATATGATACAACATCAAGATAGAGTAGATATAGTAAATTAAAAAAGTATTGGCATTTTTCTGAAATATTTTAGTACGCCGAAATTATATGTATATCAGTACCAAAGAAGAATTAAAAATTTTCTTTTTTCTTTTAATTTGAAGTTAAAGAAGAATTTTAAGAAAAATTTTCGTAATTAAAAAAATATTTTATTATCTCGAAACATGACCCAACTATTGTCAAATATAACTTCAACCAGATAGAGTAGCTTCACGAAAACCACTTCACTTGATAAAAAACATATGGTCCTCATTATACCATGTGTCGACCAATGTGACAAATCCGGCGATGATCAACGACGTTAAATTCTCTAACGAACGAAAATATTTTTGACTCGAAGCTATACATGCTTAAAGATATGTAGCGTGTCCTATTTAAACTTGTCAGAGTTTGAGAATTCTAATTTCACAAAAGAAGGTGGTGTCCAATTAATGACCGCCGTTTTTAGACTTGCTTTCTTGTCAGCGATAAAATTTCGTTTGCTTATATTATAATTTTCACGTGACAACGTTGCTGAGGGGGAAAAATACTTAAACAACGTCTGTTGGCAAAGGGACGACTCAGATCGCATGAAAATTCTGTTTGTTATAGCACAGAGGCGCTGTCAGGAGCTCTTAGGTGTTTGTTTACATCGCGCGCGGCTCGCAACTTTGCGTGCGTGCACTTGTTCGATATATGTATGTAGTCACGGTCTGTAAATGTTGCAAGATAAATATTGAATTTACCATCTCCTTTAATTCGACGTAGTGTCTAAAAGTTTCGTCATCGTTGTGAAGTACATATTTTCACGATTCAAGTCGTGTATGATGCTAAGATTAAACGTATTAATTGATGTCATGGGGAAGCAAAATTTTAACTTAGAATTATATGTATATCTAGTAACTTAAATTCAATTTTGTTTCATATATTGCGTGAAAATTTTTGTTGATATCGTTTTGAATAGAAGGAACATAATCTAATATATTTTTTATCTGCCATCAAGGAAGCGATACTCCTACTTTTGATCAAAGCAGGAGCGATATCAGTAAAAATAATCAGTAATTACTGCGAATACGTAGACCAGATATCATCGAACGTTCGATAAATGTACGAGGCTAAAATACATTCTATCGGAGCTACAAACAATACTATATTATACGACATTGTTTGTTACGCTTGACTATTTTTATTTCGGTGACCAAAACATAACGTAAAGACGTGAATTCCGAAGCGCAGAATAAAATATATGTTCGTGTATAAAAGTGGCGAAACAGGTGGGGTGAATTTGGCAGCCGCGACGATATTCAGAAATTTCTATTTTCCTTCTTGAGCGAATTTCGGATACCGCCCGTTTTCCGGTTGTGCAACGAATGCCAAAATCATTGATGCGCCAAAGTTGTTCTATGCTTTCCTCCATTTGTGAGCAGAAACTCGTAATAAAGCGTATTTGAGGCCTGAAATAGCGTACAAATCTGTTGTAAAAATTAAAAGATAGACGATACGATAGTTTTATCACGCACGATCGATATCGGAGAAACTTATATAAACGGCGCGTCATATTTGGCACTTTGGTAAACACGACACGTGTTTCGCGCTAAAAGACACACGTGCTGCTCCACGCGTGTCTTTTTATTCTTGTTGTTCTACCACTTCTTGGTTTAGACGTGCGGAGGACGACCTTGGTTAATGGACACTGCCGGAACGTGTTCCGCACAGCTCGAAGCAAGCTGCTGCTGGCCTACTGTGTACTTACAACTTTCAAGGTGACTTCTTTTGCTTTTTTTGTGCCAACGAACTGTTTTCGTCTACGGCCTCGTCATGTTTAGGACACGTGAGCCGTCCATTTTTGGATGTGGAGATACGACGTATTTTCGTCTTTAAAAAAAAAAAAAAAAAAAAAGAAACACGCTTCTGTCGTCATTTAGTTTTAGCTTCTTCAACGTCGCTCCTTTGTAAATTCCGTGTCTTTGAAAAGCTGCTGGAGCTTACAGCGACGCGGACGTGCAAAGCGACGCGACGTTTATATCTCTACGTGTAAGTTGATGCTAAAGGTCGTCCGCTTGGTTAGTGTTTTTACTACTGCTGTTCATACGCGTAACAACTGTGTCATTAATGGAAGAGGAGGTAAGCAGGAAAAATTGTTTGCTGACTACTGAAATATATTGTACATACTATATTCGATATATACAATGAGAATCAGGTTATTAGAAAATTTCTGGATATTTTCAAATTCGAGTTAAATTTGTTCCTGATTCGACAGGAATCAGTCTGATGAAAAAAAAAAACAGCATGCGTAATAGAATGTATATTAGATTCGTAAATGCCCAAGGCCACGTCACGCTGCAGCAAACCCCTAACCCCTCCTCCCTCCAAATATCGTCATTTTGACTCGGCTCACGGACAGTTCTGGATGTATCTCGTTGATTCGGGCGTTGCAGAGGGAGTGGGTGCGTCACACCCACCGGTAGCAAGGAAGGGAGAAAGAGGTGGGGTGCACCGCATCGTCGATCTACCCCTGCCTGTTCACCGTGTTTACAGATTCATATCCTGTTTCCTTGCTGCTGCTCTGAAAATGGTATTTCCTTCTATGTCTTTTTTTTAACCCCCGACTAACTTCAGTGTTGCGTAGCTCAATTTATCTCTTTTGTTGTATTACTTTCCATATACCTACCATTATCTTGTAATATTGCAGAAATAATGAAACGAAGTCATAAATACATATTAAATACATACTAACTAATTCTAGAAGTTATATTCGTGTAAAAATAAAAGTCTCATTGCTATAACGTAATCTGTAGCATAATCAAAATCCGCATAGTAAAAAAAGAATGGAGATTGTTGGTTTACAGCTGGCGAGGAGCAAAGAGGCGGGATGGATTTTGCAGGAAGGAGCTTGTCGATCGTGCAGAATAGAGCGCGTGGAATTGTGTTGGAAGGGGAACGAAGGTTAGTCCATAGGGCCAGGCAGTCCCGCTGTATTGACGCGCGGCGCACAGGCTTGCGCGAGATGACGCAATCTGCCTCCCATGCGCCCCGCTTTGCCCGTACCACATTCTACTCCCCACTCTATTCCCCGTCGCTCGTATTCCACTCCTCTCTCCTGCTTCAGCCGGCAGCTCCCATAAGTTCAATGCCAAGGTCAAAACGTCCACGACTCGTAGCCGTGTCGGTCGCGATACTCGTTCGCCGAGAGAAGAAGCGGTTTGTGTATGTGTTCGTCTGTGCTCTCTTCTTTGATCGTGTGCTGTCTTGCTTTTACTGGTACCATTCGTTGTCGTCGTCGTCGTTCTCGTCGTGGTCGTCGTCGTCGTGGTCGTTGTCGTGGTCGTAGTTGGTCGTCGTTGTCGTCATCGTTATCTGTCGTTTCATCGAGCGTGTATTCGTGTTCACCTTCCTGGTCGTGTATCGCGCGCGCTTTTTCCGCCGGTTACTTCGTAGCCGGCAACCGCTACGTGCCACCGTTTTCTTCGTGTGCACGCAGTTTCGTTTCGCACCGCGCGACTAACCTATATTACACTGTACACGGACATGTTGAATTACACGAAGTTAAGATGTGTTACGGATTACGCAGTGAGAAGGAGCATGTTGGCTGCGAAGGTAGTGGAAAAGGGATGAGGCTCTGCAAATCGTCATAATGTAAACGTTATATATTGTTATCCGAGGAATGCAGTCGTAGCAGTGTACTGGCAATCGTCTTGAGCTGTAGGCAAGATTAAGGTGCAGGTGCGTGAATATTGAAATAGACAATGAAAGTTCTCCTGTGCGGAAAATGCGGATGCACGATCATGTCAAGAATGAATATAAACTATCGTTGAATTCTCTCTTCCTCTCCACTGTGCTTAATGTCGTGAGACAAGATGGCGGTTTTCGATGTTCCCTGGAACACGTTAAAGCTTTCGTACGCGGGGGTGGTCGATGTTGCTGAATGTATTACGTCGCATTATTATCTTTCAAAATATCTTTCGTTGCTTGTAATTTGAAGTAAAGCATTTAGTAGTATCAGATTGTAATGTAATACCGCTAATTTTATTGTAATACCATATTTTAGATTATTACAGTATTAATGTAATACCATATTTTGTCGTATATGCCGTATTGACGTTTCAAATATTTATAACGCAGTGCAGTTTTGTAAATTGCCTTCGAAAACAACCGTGTTCTAGGAACGCCTAAATTTAGTATAAAGTGTCAATATGCGTCTCTGGTGCAAGGGAATTAACGATACACGTTGCTGTCAGTGTCAAGGTTAACGCTGTAAATCACGCGAGCCCATATCCTTTGCTCGGTTCGCATTGGTTGTAATATGGCTGGGGTTGATAATATGGTCCTGTATCGCTCAACTAGATAATCTATAATCGTTATACCATTATCGTGATGTAAGCCTGACCCCACAGACATCTCGTAACATGATCAATTGATTATGTAGATTTTTCTAACTCCGTTTTCATTCGTCGTTTCTTTGTGTCCCCCTCGACATTGCCACGGCCGGTAATATCGATTACCATACTATATCTATCTTCGACATAGTATAGGCTTCTAACCTTGACCCTTGTTCTCTGGGATTCTTACGTGCGAGCTTCGCGGCGCTTCCTATTTAATCGAATAGGTGCAACAAAGAAGTGGTATGTTTCATTCAGCTACGTGTTTAATGAATTCCACTGATAATGTAATTACTTTGACAACTTTGTCCTTTTCATTTAGTGCCCCAGTTTTCTATGTCGCTAGTAGTCCTATTCCCTGTATAGGTTAACCTCTCCCCATGCATCCCTTCCTTTCGATCTCCCTACTTTCCATCTTTCACCCCTTTCCTCCCCTACTATGTGATTATTCAACGATCCATTTCGAATACGCATTATATTTATATGTATTCTTTAAAGGATTGCTTCTTTTTATGGAATATCTTTCTTAATGTGTCTTGTTACGATATATTAATATCCCTTTTTTGTTCTGAATATTTATATAATATGAATGGATATTTACATAATACTGGCAACAACCATTTCCGAAATATTCTCCCGCTATTGTTCGATTACCCTCACTTCCGCTAATTCAGGACCCATTTTGTTGCGGTAATTTCTGAAGCTTTTGCTACTCTATCCACCTCTTGCATAATCATCGGTAGGACGCGTATAATCGATATGACATGTGTTGTATTACAGTTTCCGTGTTTCCTTCCAAATGTGCGATAACGTATCGTGTCACGTTTGTAACGTGCGATGTATGATGCAATAAGAAGGGGAAACGTCAATCGGTTTTCTCGTTTCTTTATCGTGTGTGCACACGTATGTGTCTATAGTCTGTTCCGCGAAAGTAACGGCATGAAGATGGACGGACGGGTCCTATTGGTTTAAATCCGATCAACCATGTATGTATTTCGTTTGAAACGTGGCGAAACGAACGTCTGCAACGCCCTCCCAGTCGTATTTTCGATGCAGTCACCTTGGAGTTTATTATTAGATATCAATTTCCGTGTTTCGACGTTGCGGATTTTTGCTGCGTCGATATTTAGATAAAGGCATAAAGCTTCTTAAAATGGTTAAATATTTTTTTTGTAGAACTATCTTTGAAATGGTATACTTTATTCGAATATTCTAATTCCTTTTTTAGGTGATAAATTTCGTTTGGTTCTTGCAACGACCTTGAGGGAGGACGGTTATCCCGATGGAGGGGAGTGGAACGCGACAGAACAGGAAGGCGGTTCCAGAGCAGACAGTTTTGAATACGTGATGTCCGGTATGGTTTATCGAATCGAAGGTGACGAGGCAAGCAACGAACCTAGCAGTAGACTGTAAGTAATTCTTTACATTTGTTTTTTTTTATAGTAAAATCTTGGTGGATCTTTTAGCAGAATAAAATACCAGACATTTTGAAACGTTAAATTTTTAAATGTCAGAAGAATGGACTGAGAATTTTTTCTTCGAGTATTTCTTCAGATATCAGTTTTTTGAGTAGATATATATTCCATTATCTTAGACATAAAAAAATAATAAAATTGTATTGAATATTAGAACCAAGTATCTAGAAACTATCTATATTTTTATAATATCTATTGAAATATAACATCCATTTTAGATCATGTAAAGGTGAGAGATATACGTATTTTAATTAAAAATATTAAATTAGAGTTATCAAAAACTTTCAAAAAATCATACAAAAAGATTGTGAAAAAAATAGATATATCCGAAACGCGTCGCGTCTGTATCACTATTTTATTCTGTTATGATCCACCGTAATCGTTTGGCGTATCGTGCGTGCATGCACGCACACGTCACATTGTGACGTCATTCGCACGCGTCGACGACGTGCGTAAACGCGCCCTCTTTCTACTGTGATCTCTGATTGGCTCGCTTCCAGTGCTCAATGAAGTTCCGTGAGAGTTTTTATAACCCTCAAAAAGAACCTATTAAGCGTTCTTCGGTGATGCGAAAAATGAAAAGAAATAAACGCATTAACATTTGTGTGCTGTTAAACAATTAACTTATTTCTTAACCAATTTACGTAATGTATACTAATATATGATAAAAACGTAAACGCTACCGACGTTAGTAGCTTGGTAAAAAATTCTATAATAAATATGATTTTGCGATAATGAAAATTTATGTTTCTTGGAATTTTGTGAATATTATTTTCAAATTAGTTTTATATAAATTATATGGTTAACTTTCTAGCTATATTCTATGAATGACAAAAGCTCCCAGTGATTAGTTAGGATAGGACGAAGTTATTCCGTTGGAAGAGGCCCCGTGATAACCCTGTTTTGAACGACTTATCGTTTAACCTTGAAACTCGACTACCGTCACGTACAGTGTATATAGCAAAAGCCGCTTTGATGTCTGATCGTTGCCGGTCTCGTCGTAAACTACGCGCGCGAACTCTATCCGGGCTTTGTGTATACGTTGAATTCGCATATATCGCCGAAGATAGGAGAATACAGCGTGGCCGACGCTCGATAAGATAAGTAAACTCCGTGCTATACGTAAAGGGATTTTAAATTGTTCGTAGAGCTTACGTAATTGTTTTGTTTCACCAATTATACATGTATATTATATGTATCCCGTGTCCCGTATTTTTCCATTTCCATTACTTACGTTACTTTTCTTGTATTTTGTTTCAAAGATTAGTTATCAAAGCAAAATGAATAATTGTCAGGTATATGTACATACATATATTAAGATTAGAGTGATCGATCATCTTGGGTTTGAATTATAACTTTTTCTTCTTCAGTGGTATCTTGGTATTAATTGTAAGTCGACGATTATGCGACAGTTCACAGTTCATTAAACGTTTTAAAAAACACATTTTACTTCCAGTCGCTATTAATAATATCATATTCAGTTATCAGCCTTATTGTGATTCATAGTTCATTGGTTCTCTTGCTATCTTCACATACATGTTTCCATTAGCTTTTTATCACCAGATTTTATCATGTTCGATAGCTATTTTCTAATCTTCCGGGATCTTCAGAAATTCAACTCCAATTATTCAAGAAGAAGAAATGAAAGAAATGAAATTTATGAAACAAAGGAATTATTCACTAATAATGAATGCGGCAATAACATTGAATCAATAATCAATGAAAGCGCAATGAGGGTTCTCAGGGTCCCTCTTTTTAAAAGCCACCAACCAAAGAAGAACCGTGGAAGGACTTGATTATCATCCAACCCGTTCGGTCGGTAATAGCGAAACGGAAATGGTGAACGGGCTCTCGGAGAACAGGGAGCCACTCTGCGTTCACTCGGTGGGTAATGAAGCGAGTGAACACAGCTGGTGGTATCTCAGTTTTCTGAGGGCGTTAGCAGCCCATTGAGTTACCTGCAGATCCTCTACGGTGATTTTATGAAGGGACAATAAAGTGAAAAAACAATAAGAATGATCATAAAATTGTACTTAAACTGGAAAACATCAGATACAAAGTCTGCATCGATATTATGGGATCCTATAATAACGCACTCAACAATTTATGAATTGAAAGTCATAAAGACCGTCATAGACAAATAATATTTGATACTACAGATTATGAAAGCAACTTAAATATTTACACTGTCAATCAGATTCTATATCGATATCAGCTATGCATAGATAACGAAAAGTTAAGAATTACTCAGGTGCTTACTGACACGATTGGCTCCAACTTCAAGCAATTTAACACGGCTCATTGTGGTGCGTTTCTACTGATATTGCGCGTCCGCCAAATAGGGGCGTGACAGATGAGAAATGAATTATTGATCGGGGACGCTGAAGACCCCAGAATGGATATAGCTGATTCTCTGGCAAGTCGAATAACGCGCAAGTACGCATGTCACCATAATAATGAAGCATCTCTGAAGATAAAGTCTTCAATGAATTTCTGTTTCCTATATTCAAATTAAAATAACGGTTCCGTTAGTGGATTTGGTAATATCCAGAAGATTTTTGGATGTTATTCATGCAAACAGGGAGCGCGTATGAGCAACGCGCATGCGTGGTCGCCATAAATCGTATATTTGAATTGGTTCACGGCGCGCGACGCGCTAGGATGCGCACAAGGTCGACTGTGCTGTCAAAATCAGCTGACGCTCTGGTGACCAATCAGCTGATCCTCAACTTCTCAGCAGAAGACTTCCCTCCTAGTTGCGAATTCTTAGAGGGCGCTAAGTTTCCACTATGTGTTTCATTAGTCTCTCATTTGAAGATACTTCGTCATCCTATAAATTAATTTCCATTTAACGGAACTAATTCGATTATTCATCCATTTGTTGATTATTAAGAAGATTTAAATTTGGAAGAACATTTTCTGAATTTCAATCTTTTTTTTAAGTGCTCAATAATAATTAAAGGAATTTACTTTACAGTAGTAATTTAAATAAATCAAGTACTTTTACAGACGCACTGATACTCGTACTAATAAACTTTTGCATTTTTATATATGAATTACATTTCATCTTCTTTCTATTTCAATAAATATAATGTAACTATTAGAGCCGCTTTATTGCTACAAACCCTTCAGTTGAAGATTTCTTTCGAATTGAAACTCAGTGCGTAATTTAGTTAGGAAACAAGGAATCAGATACAACAACGTAGTGAAATGCGAGTGAAGTTTCTTACGAGAAGCTAACATGGTTAGAAGCCGCACTTGAGATCTATTAGATCATTGCAGCGTTAATGCTTGGCGTGACATCATTGCTGTCATTATAATGATTAAACGTCCCCAATGAAAACAATTTAATTTCAAATTATTGCGCACTTGTATATATTTAGGATGACTTAATATTTAAATCTGAATGATTTTAAAGAATTGTCATTCTTTTGTAGACTAACAAGCTTGATGTGAAAAATATCATTCGATGCGCACATGAATTAATCTTTATCTCTCTAACGCGGCGTTGGAAAACTCAGGCTCAGAATAATATAATATATCGACAGTGTATATTATCGTAGTTTTTATGGTCTATGGTGTGAGCAGCAGTGCACAAATATAGACATTCAGTATTTCGATAATTATATCACGATAGTATAAATGGAATAATTGAATCACGTTATTCCGATTAAATCTTAATGAACTCTCAATTCCTCTCTCTGTGATCCGCTTCTGACGATCTCCTGAAATGGATTATGTTAGTCTAGTAACAATTGCTTTTATATCAATCGTAAATCAGAATTTTCTAACATTAAAACTGCATTATGTAGAGATATTCGCTATTACGCTGATACATCAGTGGAAGATATTTATGCAAATTTGTGATGAAGAAGCAGAGAAATAGAATTTAGATGGAGATTTGTTTCATCTTTAATGGATATTTTGTAGATTTTCACATAATACGTGTATTTTGAAAATTTATTTTATAAATACACGAACATTCGTAATCTATTTGAAATTAAAGTCTGATATGAAATTGCCATTCATCAGTATTTAGAAATAGCGTTTCCTAATAATATTTTATTTATGTGTTTAAGGAAATTTACTCTAAGAATTTGTTAGACTTGTGTTAAACACTCGTAGGCATTGACAAACAAGATCAAAATTATCACAGGCGTAGGCGAATAGCTTTGGATTCAAGGTCCCTGCACCTAAAAGGTTTTAATGCGTTCTATACATCTTATTGCAGCATTCCAATCTATATTTATAAATAACTTCGTTACACTTCAATTACAAAATATGTCTATCATTCCATAAAGATATCAAATTGATCAAAAGAATATACTTAAAAGTAGAATAAAAATTGAAAATATTATAGTGATCATAAAAGTGGACAGATCAGGTTAAAGTTTGCATGTTTTAAAATTCGAATACAGTAATTTCAGATGTATAGAGGGAGATAAGAAGTTTTTTTCAGAATATTTAACAAAGTATGTTATAATGTATTATTTGAATGTTAAAACACTATCTACATTTTGGCCAATATTTATTGAAATATAATTTCCTCTTCCACCAATTATACAACAAAAAACCCTTTTTTACCATCAAAGTGTCTAACAAGTTCTTCGGTGTAGGGGAGGCCAGAATCAAAAAGCGACCGTGTTCGAACTCGTCCTGACGTTGTAAATATATCCGCGCGACTTGGTGGAAAATTTAACCGCCACGTCATTCAACGTTGCGTTCCTAGAAAACTCGACGAACACGTAAAAACATCGCGTTACGACTTACAACAAAGGGTCGTCTAGGTGGCGCTAGGAGTAAGGGGAGTAGGGTTATGTAAGACTTACGCTGCGACGACAGCGAGCATTGCAGCATCGCGTTTTTGGCAGGGAGGAACGTTTCCATTCCGTCCTCTAATGAGCACACTCCTTTCTAGTGTGCCATCGATGATGGTGCAGGTGTGTATAAGAATTCATTAGATACATGATGAGTCAAATAGTAGTATTAATAGTTGTGGTACAGTTATAATAAAATCCTAAATTTGATGGAATAATGGAAGGAGGATGCAACAATTTCTAATAGTCAAATCTTAAATTTAGTAGAATAATAAAAAAAGGATGCAATCATCTCTAAAAGTGGGATCCTAATTTTAGAAAAATAACGAAAAGAGGAAGTCAGTGAAATTTAATGGGGAAACTTTCTTGGGAAAAGTTTAAAATATAAAGGAGGTAATTAGTGGTAAAATTATTGTTCGTGAATAATGCGTCATTATATATTTTTTATTTTTTAAGGAAGTTAGATGTTGCAAGGTTTGAAACTTTTAGTCAATGGTTATTTTGCATCTAAAACACGGTCGAAACGATGAAAATAGAGGTGTCTACAACGTGCCAGTATGTCGTACGTCACTGGTCAGCTCGTAGCCTTGTACTTTAGAGGCACTATGTGCTCATTGTATATAGACTATCCGGAAGAGCGGAAGGAGGAAGGGAATGCACCGTCACGTAATGCAAGCATTATGCAATCCTGTCCCGACTATTTAACAACAGCTGATCACACTTTTAGCTTGTGCAATTTTTCACAACACGTGCACGAAACACGCGTTGTTATTTATCATATATTCCCAGAAACTTCTATTTTAGCTGTATAACAAAATATATATTCGTTCAAATTTTTGACCTATCATATATTTTATTACTTTAATATCGTCACGAAACAATATCAAACAATTACAAATAGGCCACGAATTCCTACAAATCTTTGCATCTTCGAAAGATTAAATTCACCCCAATGACACTATCATTTATTACCGCAATTTCCTTTCAAAATTTCTCCTTTCAAGCTGAATTTATCTCGCTTTGTCCTCTTTGACCCTCGATCTGCCATTTTTCGTTCTAAATCCGTGGCATTCCTAAATTTGGTCGGCCTGAAACTTGGACTACTCGCTCGGTCCCGTTGTTAATGTTATTGTCTCATTTAGAGAACTCTCGACGGTGTGTCGAGAGTTATTTTACGGCTACAGAGTGATAAATACAGAGAAACTGTCACGTACAAGTTGGAGTTAGTCGTTGACGTCACGTCGTGAACGCAGGAGGGGACTTGGTAGTTCGAGTTATTCGATTATGTTACGTTAATCCACGTATTCCGAGCAGTACGATTCTAGCTGCATCACTGCAGTTTCATATATCTAGTTAGACTCTCTAATTCCACCATAGATGAATACATCCATTTAAACTCACCATAAACTTTGTTACAAGGTATTAGATTTCTTGTAATTGACGAAAAGAATAGTTAATTATTCCAAAACACTTACGTAAACACTTAAGTTAATTACTAAGGTGAGATTCATTAGATCTTAGATATTTTTGCTTTCGTGATAATTTAGGAAATATCAAGAATCGTGAGATGCTTTGTATATCAGTAGTCACGTAGCCTTCTCATAAATCGTGTTACAAGATGTTAAGCGTCCTCTGATATAAAGAATTAGTATCGGTATCTTGAATGGAAAACTCTTTACAAAGTTTTATGCAAAACATTCAAGTTAATTGGTAAATAGAAGTCTTTTGGGTCCTCTTAATCCTGATAATTTTTACTTTTGTGATAATTTGAAAAATATACATTGCTAGGTGTTTCCTAGATGTGTAACCTACTTTTCCAACCTGGTTACGAAATTCAACACAAGTCGAATTAATTTTTTACGATTGACCAATATAAAATTTATGACTTAAGGCCAGGTAGATTCTCTCTTGTGCTGTCAGGTCGTAGTATCAAACGAGAATAATCTGGTCCGAAACAGAATTATTATTTCGATAGAATCAAGCCGCCTGTTTTTCGTTCAAGCGATTTAGGTCAACTGTCGTCGATGATATCGACGCCTCTCAAATCTCTTCCTCTCTTTGAATATGCAAATGCGCACAGTGATTCATATATTTTCATAGATACGTCCATACGTCAAGATAGTGGATGTTATTTGCTCTTTCTCCTAATATTTTCACGCAGGCAATTGATGGTACATGACCATTGTTGGCCAAGCAGACCGCTTGTCTTTGCTCGAGAATGATCATATTTATGTATCTTCGAAACATAAATTCCCTATGTGTATTGTTTTGTCAAAACGACTTTACCTTCACCATATATTATACGTACATGGTGGACAAAATTATTTGGAACAAATTAGTTCAATCTAAATACGTCAAATATTTTTATTAAACCTATTCGATTAATGTATGCTAAATAAGGCTAAATTACTTTACTTTAGATATTTTATATATTTTTGAATATCTGTACACCTCTAAATTTTCCAAAATCGTAAGAACATCCACAGTCCATGTATCAAATTTATCTTTTAATACTTTTTACTCTTTGACACTAAAACTCTTTCGCTGTATTACATTCACTGTATTGGTGAAACTGAGACAAGGTTTCACACGATTGCTATTATCTATTACCTATGAAGAGTATATTCTTTTATTATTCCCCTTATTCCACATACAATCAACTTAGACGAAAAAGAGACAATCTTCCATTGCCTAATAGCGCCATGAATTATTTTAAGCCAACTCCAACAAATTGGCACTGAGAGAAATGTATCCTTGCTTCCTGCGCCCCCAGTATATTCCTTATGTTTCATCAACCTACTTCATGACCTTTATCATTATAAATTATATCCTCTATTCATTCCCAACAGAACAGCATCCGAGAGCAACGTTATATTATTTATTGCCGCGATTTACAACGAATTCATACCTCCACGTTTTCACTCGATTCATCCAATTCCTAGACAGTATAATAGCACATTCGTTCAGCGCTTTCAGAGTTCAGAGTTCTTTTATGCATTGATAAGCTAGCGACGCGTGATGCATAATTCACGAATCGGGCCCACGATATCGCAATTTTCCAGCGAGCAGGTTCCTTTTTTGTAAATAATGCGTGCGCCGACTTCCGTTCCAAAGCCGATATATATTCACCAGATACACGCACACATGCACTGTCAGCTCTATCTTCTCTCTTTTTCTCTCTGTGGCCAGTCGTGTTCCCGGACACGAGCCCCAGGCTCTCCGGTTCCCAGGGGTGACCCAGTTTCGCTTATCCCCTCACGGTCGTTTCGCACTTGCCTGGCTAACCTCCACTACCTACGGCGCTTGTGTACACCTACGCAAATTCGCCGGCCTTTCCGGATACGGCTTAATCCCAGCCCCGTTTCTCGTTACACTTCTTTTTTTCTATCAATTTTCTCTTTGTGGAAGTTTCATAGCTTTATAATTTGATTTATCATTAGGATTTTGCTGATGGAGTATTGGATACTGTTTTTGTTAGATTACGTTACGAATTGCATAAGGCAAGGCAAAGAGAAGATCGTGCGAGAACACAACTCTCGAGTTAAGATAGAACTGAAGTAGAGATTTATTTCAGTTACTAAATATTATATATTATTTTTTTTTTTTTTAATATTTTATACGTATGGATATTTCTGCACAAAAACTTATTATACGTTTCTTCTATTTTATATTTATTCGCGTTCCATAAATATCCATAAATGTATAAAAATCCGCAGTCTGTTTATGTAGTTTAAATCTAGTTTGTTTGAAATTAAGGAAAATTTACTCTGTTCCTGCTTTTTTAAAGAGTACGACAGTATGATCTGCGGATAGTCGCATATAGCATGTCGACTACTTGTTGAGTCTGGCCCTGATCGGACAAATCTACTTATCCTACGCCACAGAATAAGCACAAAAGATTTATCAATAAACGGTAATTCGGTTTTCTCGATATATTCAGTAATCTCAGTCAGCTTCGTTGCATGATTAAATTTCACTTCTCTGATTCATTTTTCTGTCTTACAATCGATTTTCCTTGCTTTCCAATTTCTGGACTGTTACGCTTTCTGCTATTCTACGCACTGTCGTACTGCGCGTTCTCCCCATATTGCGCATGTCTTTCGTGCTTATGGAGGCCGTACACGTGTCCGCCGTGGCTCTCTGTCCCTCGCACGATCTGTAGCTGCTGCACGGGCTCGTACGCGTGCACCCTCACCAGGAACTCTCCTGGGAAAAGGTCAGACAGTCAGAGACCAACCTACGAAGTGGAATTAGGTCAACCCCTGACGGCCGCTCGTGCATGAATTCCTCGCTTCCCCCCCCCTCCCTCTCTCTCTCTCAGTCTGTCTTTCAGGACACGGGAAAGAGCAGAGAATTTACCTTGTTGCGCCTGTCGTACTTTCCTTCCTTGGTATCGTCCGCAGCCTTTTCAGAAACCACCCACGTAGGATACTTGCCCACCAAGAAATAGGTTACGTGGTTTTAGGATGAAGGAATAACTTATGCAAGGGAAAATGTATCGCTTAGATTACATGCTTCGAAAGTAATGTACACTGATGGCTATAAATATTAGGGTACCTACTGTGTATATCGGAGAAATATAACAAATTTTATTTTATTTAGTGTTTTATGTTATGATACAAGAGTTGATGCAATTGTAGGAAATTTAAGGATGCAAATGTACAAAAAAAAATATAAACTGTCTAAAGCAAAGCGTGTGTATTTGCTGTGATGTTTAGTTCGTTAAAAATATATATACAAATCTTTATATTCCTTTTATTTCGATTGTACTTGTAAAAATATGAAATCGCGTATATATTCATGGTGCAGTTACGAGGTACACATGATGCGAAGCAAGTAATAGATTTGTCTTAAAACAAGTAGAATTAGGAGCAGTAAAAAGCCTTTCAATTTGTATTAAATATCATTAATTGCAAGACTTGTAACAACATTGCAAAGATACTTGTATTTCAAAAGAAATGTGAAGAACGAACAAAGATCTCTTAGTCTTATAGTATGGTACAAAAAATTTTTGAGTTTCTTATCAATTTTCCAACTTGAAGAGAAGGTTCGTAAAAATTTATGAGTTTATTATAAATACATCTTGCATATTCATTTTTTATATCTCTTAAACAGGCGTTGAATATTCGTGTCCTACATTTACTAGAATAAACGATATTGAAGGATGATCGAAGATTAACGGTTAGCCCGAATGGAAAACGGTAACGCTGCTGATAAGTCGCGAGCAATTTTGTCGATATTTTATCAATTATTCAAGCGAACAGTTCATAACCGGACGAGATGTCCTTGGCCCTATTTGCTACCAAGCAAACTATGATGCCCTTAATATGCTCGAAGGTTAAGCCTTGTTGGTATAAAGACATCCCTCCTGCGCACAAGAAACGAAAGCTGATTATCAATTGATCGATACCAGAGAATGTCTTCGTTTCTTCCTTCTAAATCCCCGATACTACCTTGGAAATAATTATAACCGAAGAAAATTAAATTTAAGAAAACTTCAACAGAATTTTTGTTGAAGATTCTTCAGTTCTGATATTTCAAACTTTTATACGAAGCATCTTCCTCTACATTTAATAAATAATTTCTTCGCTTCGTCCATCTGAACTCAAGACTATTACAAGCGAAGAAAATTAAATTTAAAAAAGTTTCAACAGAATTTTCTTAAAAATACACTGATTCTGATATTTAAGATATTTACATAAGCAACCTCCTTTCTTCGAATATACTTTTAATACGATATCTTGTACTTCTTTCTTCCGAATTTATGAAAATTATTATAATTGAAGGAAGTTAAATTTAATAAATCTTGGACAGTGTTTTCTCAAAGACTTCCTAATTCTGATACTTCAGAAATTTACATAAATAATCTTCTTCCCTCTTCTGTATACCTCAACATAAAGACTTCCTAACGAATTTCTTTTATAAACACTTTTTATCTTCATCTTAGTGAACCCAATTTAGTGGGTGTAACAGGAAGGGAAGAATACTTAAATTCATTTTGTCGAGATCCAATCTACTTTTCTTCGAATAAATATATCGAGATAAAAGAAGAGGAAAAAGGAACATCTCCCTTGGATGTTAAATAAACTTGAATAGGAAGAAACAGGATGTTTCGTTGAGAAAAGATACAAAAGGGGTGAAAGTCGAGTCTCGAAAACGGAACCGTTCGAGAGACCGAAGTCTTCCGTCCTGCTATTGACTGCAAGGTACTATACCACGCCTCTCTTTTGTATCCTCTCTTCGCCACTTTCGGGTGGAATTACAAAAGGAAGCGGCAGGAATGCGATAGAGAAGGAATCACTGTCGTCGTTCTGCGTTATAACGCTATGAACAGGATAGAAATCAAAGAGTAGACGAAGAGTAGACGAATTATTTGTGAAAAAGGAAAGAGTATTATAAGTTTTAAACAAATAAATTTTTACTTAGGTTCTCTTTCTATTATTATTATTGTTGTTGTTGTTGTTATTGTTATTATTATTGAAATATTTTCGCAGTGCAATTTATTCGCAATTATATTTTATATTTTTATGGAGCTTTGGATATTTTATATATTTTTAACTACTCCATAAACACACAAAAGCTTGCACTTTATTATAATTGTCTCCTCTTGATGATAAACTTTCGCGGAAAGTAGGACAACTGAGGAAAATTTTGTAGCCAAGTTTTGACTTTTACTCTTTACATTCAATTCGAGTGTGCTCGGCTACTTCTTACGTCCCTTTTATCCGTGCATTCTTTGACACTAAAAAAGAGAAAAGATACTTATACAATTTTTTATACGTTCACGTGACTGAGATAAAATTGTTCTTCAATGTACGTTTTACGATGTAGGAATATTCTTTAAAGAGCTCGCAGTAATAATAAAAGATACCTGATGGAAAGAATACGGCGACGATCTATTTTTCCCTACCCGTAAAAGCAATATGTGTGTCCTACAATTTCCAAGAACTCATAAACGGCAATCAGATTGTATCTCGTGAAATTAAGGTCAAGTTAAGCAAAGCATTATAGGATCTCTCTCAAGCCCTTGCCACTTCCTGGATGGGGGTTGAAACAGGCCTGTTAGTCGGCTGCCAATCGCAGCCCAGCCGCTCGATCCAATTACTCGACCTGTCTGTTGTACTCGAGAGAATGCTGAGTTACTCTCGCGCATATTCTCTGCTCAAAGTGTGTTCAAAAATTCGACGGAGATATTCCTCGAACGATAAAACTGAATTAGAATCAAAATTAAGTAAATCTGTGATAAATAAAATATAGGATTTCATAAATGTTAGTATCACGAATGATACATTTTATTTATTATATCATTTACATAGTAATTAATTAGGTGCAAGTATATTAAATTTCGTATCATGTAGTATTAGTTTCGTATGATTATAAAGTTTCATATCATAAAATTGAAACATGGAACCTGATAGAAAAGAACATCCTTCATTGGAAAGTATGAATATCTGCAAATATTTTATAGCCACTATTATCATTCTCCATATCTTTTGAAAAACGTAATGATTCAATCTCGTCGCTAATAGAATGTTATCCAAATAATTTCGACACCCGTTAGACAACGCAGTGGTGCACGTTCGGAATATGGGTCATTTAAATTGATCGCGAAATTTCAAGTCCTATAAAATTGCCTCTGTCGATTGGATATCGCCGGTGGTGTGACGCGATTGGTTCCAACTTCGTGTTCCCCCCACCATCTTAATTCTTAACTCTGTAAACGAACAACCGACGATACATATCTGTTTCGGTTTCGTTGTGTTTCGTTGTGTTTCGTTGCACACTACGATCTATTTTTCCCTCTACTTCGTTTGCTTTTTCGCGATGCATGTTTCTCTGTTGCATGTTATTGTTTTTTTTCTTGTTTCCCTCTCTCTTTTCTACGTCGATCCCTCCACGCTCGGACGCGTTTATCGTGCCTGCTGAAGCCATGACATTGAGACGACAAGCGTGTAACAGTTCCGGACTTTCGTAGCTAGAATAATCGAGTCTGTGCGACAGCGACGACGTCGATCACTCCCGTATTCCCGGGGCCACGTGTTGCTTCGACTCGACTCGTGCCCCTTCGTGTATCTCCGGCTCGCCCGGTTTCTAAGTAGAAAAGTTCGATTCGTGGTCAGACAGGGCGACGCGGCCTTCGAGACGCATTGCGGTCTCTCCGAGCTTTGCGATTTTTTTAGATTCATCCTTTTTTCTATCCCCTCCAGTGTCTCGAGGCCCTGGGGATAATTTTATTATTGTTTACCAAGCCTCACTCCACTTTCATACCACCATAAACCGTCCTCTTGTCTCCGCCAATTGACAATCAAACCGTCATTGCACGGTTCCGTCGATCTCAATCGTGGTCTTGAATTATAATTCGATTGAAATTCGTCTGATTCAGACATAACTACGCATGCGTGGACTTGTGTACGAGGACGGTGACTAGTTTGATAGCCATCTTGAATTTCTTTTTCGGGTTTAATAATCGGGTTATGTTATGTTTTATATTGTATGTTTTTAGTTATTAGAGGTTAAAAGGAAGTATTTTTATATGAAATAGTTGAAGACAGGGATAATCTGGTAGATTAAAAAATATAAAATTGATGATAAAGTCACGTGAATGAACGTTAGTTTAACCGTTATGCTAACTTAACTCTATATAATTCTTTAACGTTATTTATATATTTTAAATATTCGAAACATTTTCGCAAGCTACTGTACATATTTAGCTATATTGATAGATGTATGATCCACGTTGATGTACTCCACAAGTTGAAAAGTACTAAGTAGTACCAGTACATACAACTTAATTCTTCTTAACGTTAATTTTGAACCCGAGCACCTATTAACGAAAGCCAACTGCGCAATTCAAACTTGTCTCCGAGCCAAAATTCGAATCGACTGCGCTGCCTATGAAACAATGCTCGCTTTTACAAATCCAAACTGGAATCGAGGTTTTGGTAAAGCGTAGAACAGAATAATCACCAGTTTACGCGTTTCTCCGTATAATCGATGATCTTCTTATGTAATCAGTAATAACGTGAGACTCCTTGTGCATCGTCGAATCGTATTAAACTCACTGGCATCTGACCTCTCTCCCGTGGCAATCGCTTTGCGTTGGTCCTTCCTAATCAACCTATTAATATCACAGTATGGCTGGCTTCAACAACACGCGTCGAAGGCAATCGATTGTCCCGATAATATAGATTGCGCACGGTGATTGGCAGTATCTAATTTTGGACTTGCGACATACGAGCTCACCAGAGTCTTTGTATCGTACAAAATTACGTGGGTGTACTCGAAAACCTATGGTCTATGTGTGTAATTTCGATTCGCCCTTTGTGGATTAAATCGAGGTTCGTTGACTACCAGGAAATTGATACCTAATGAGGATATTAATTTAGAACCTCTGTATACATTGTTAATGTTTCCTATTCTTTGTTCTTTTCCTTTGTTCCTCTTCTTTTTTTTTACTCTTATTGGTTGTATTGAATCTGATTCAATTCTACAATTTATAAAATGAATCTTATTTTCTAACAAAAAGAATCAAAGTTACAATAATCCGCCAACTTTGATATGTATCAATGATACAATGATAAGGCAACTGGAATGAGACGCTACAAGTGGCTTCGTTAAAATTATTATATAACGTGTATAATGAAACATATAACTAAAAACGTGGCTTAAATTGAGCCATGGTGAAGAAAATGGAGTCTCAGTGTCAGATTCAAATATAAATGATGAAAACTGAAATAATAAAA
Organism: Bombus waltoni; assembly: GCA_014737395.1. NCBI lineage: Eukaryota > Metazoa > Arthropoda > Insecta > Hymenoptera > Apidae > Bombus > Bombus waltoni. The sequence goes on from JACXII010000013.1 coordinate 1,523,637, forward strand.
ATTGGATAATTACATTCTAAAATAATTGAAATCCTGTATCATATCGTCAAATAATTATTAATCATTAAAAACTCTGACAGGAAAATTCTAAAATTTTAATTAATACACTTTATATTCATCTCAACTTTCCCCAGCTCTGTGGTAAAATTATTTTTAATCCTTCAAAAAGACTCAATTTCCAAATCTGCCGATCAAATTGCTTTGCATGTAAAACCAGAATACTCCAGAGAAGGCAATGCGTACAAGTCATCCGCTCTTGCGCGTACGTCGAAAATTCCTAATCATTGAGGACTTACATAATCGCGGAACGAGCGCGCGCGCCGCGTTGAATTTAGTCGACTCTGGCGGCCATATTGGTGTCTGTCTCTGCGCGGCTGTGTCGAAAGTGGAAGGGATCGTCCCCGGTTCTCTCTCTCTCGATGGTAATCGACTCTCGACGATGCATACTGGGTATTGGGTGGGTGGGTGGTGTTACAGGGTCGTCGGTGGATGTTGCGCGGGGAAGGCGGCTTGAGCGCGCGGGTGTAGAGGGGAATGAGAAAGAAGAGGCAGAGAAGGTGCCTCCTAGTGACCCCCTCTCCAGTCAACTACAGGCGAGTGTAGAGCGTTCGAGAGCGTGTTGGAGGAGGTAAATGAGAGCGAGAGAGCGGGTTTGGGTGCTTGGGGAGAGGAGCGAAGGATAAAGAAGGAGAGGGTTAGCGGGTTGGGAGGGACAGGAAGAGAGGTGGCGCGACAGGGACAAACGGGCCACGACCGAGAAAACGACGCAGGAGCGCGCAGGTGCGCTTTCCTCGCGCGATACGTGTTGTTTTACGAGACAACGAGAGAAGCCGACCGCGCGCGCGTGATACTTGAAGGCGCGTTTACATTACGATCAGAGTCAGCCTGTGGAACGACAGATTTTCCTTTACTTCCTTGTTATTCTTCGTTCGTTCGATTCCTCGTTCTTTCCAACTTTATTTTTGTTACTGTCATTTTGTTTCTTTTAATCGACCGTATTGTCTGTCTCGTTTCAATTTGATTTACGCGTTCTCTATCCTCTTGACTTATTATACGTATTTTTCAACTGATATTGGTGTCGTGCAATGTATCGTAGACGTATCATTCCGAACGGTGGTGTGTCGATCGTTGTCGTTGTCGTTGTCGTTGTCGTTATCGTTGTCGTATCACGGTGGTGTCGCGAGAGAGCGAGTTCGTATCGCGATAGCGTGTCAGTTTTCGCGTTACGTTGCGTGTGCACCTCTCTTTAGTCCGCTTGCCGTCGTAGTCGCGGTGTGTTGCGTGTGCCTCCGCGTCGTTGTGGTCATCGTGACTGGTGTGTCCCGTGTGGTCCCGTCGCCGAACCGCGCTGTGCCGCCAACCAGCAACGATGACGAAAGTGTGAACATACAGCGGGTAGAGTGGTGGTGAGAACGCAGTCTGTTTGTTGGCAGTGGAGGAGGTGTTCTAAGATTAAGTCGGCCCCCAGGTTCCATCCACCTGGCAAGGGAGGCTGCTGTTTCTTCTTTATCTCATTCTCCCCCACCTCCTTTCTTTTTCCTTTTGCACATTTGATTCTACCTCTGTTTCGTCATTTGGCAAGGTACGTTTTGCGTCCCCTTCGCTTCTCCTTTCGTCCTTACGATCTTAAGGTCGCATTGCTTCTCTCCGTTTCTTAATTTTGTCTCTTGGATCATTTAATTTTTCGCGTTATTGAGTAATAAGTATTTCGTAACAGAGAGAGATTATTCTTAGATTAAAAATTCGTATATATTGTATGTGATGATTCGAAATGGCAGCCTTGCTTGATCTTTTTTAATCGTTTGTGGTATTCGAACAGCATCGATTACGCAGGTAATTATCGACGAACGACCAACTGTGCTCAGCTGACGTCACGCCTAATACGTATGACATATGTGCCAAGTTAATATGTAGCTTTAGATTTACATATGTAATCGTAATTTATACCACTCCGTGCGGCTGAAATAACTTCGCTCCTAGATTCTCGTGTCTACTACACTCTGTCAGCCGATATGTTGCGTCTACTAGTTTGAATACTTGAATAACTAGTACATATATTAATTAGAGTAATTGGTTATGCATATCTGTTCAGTAGCATAAAAAACAGATAGTTTATGTTTTATAAACGCATAACGAATACACAATTTATATTTGATATAACGAATACGAAAAAATCAATGATGTGAAAATCATAGTAGATAGATAATGGCAATCTAATTGTTTTAAATGACGTATTTAATGTTTATCTTCTAAGTGATATTTCTTGTTAATAACTGCATTAATTATGCGCCACAGAGTCTCACTCGTCAATGAATCTTTTCAAGCCTCGCGTAATTGTAAAAATGTCAAAAAAAAGCCAATTACGACTGTGCCCTTGCATCATCGTCATCACCTCGAGCATGAGAACTCCATTCATAATTGCTAATTAGCGATCGATAGTAGCTGCTTTTGATCAAAAGGGTGAGCCATGCAGGGCGTTCCATTATCAGCGGAGTACACTTTCGGAGATAATGAGTTCAGAGTTACAAAATAATAGTTCTAATCCAATTTATTATTCTGAGAACAATCGCTTCGGTCACTTTTTTTTCATTTACTGAAATTTGAAGGATAAAATTCGAATGACTTATACTTGTGCAACATCCTTCTCTTATTTTGTCCTATATTCTTTGCCCAAAATCAATCGGCTGCTCAAGGCCACTTCTCCTTCTTCTATTCAACATTGCAGTCGTAACATCTACTTACATACTTATATTATCCTTTCTACATTTACCAAGCAGTTATTAAATTTGAATGTTTTATCTTTAGTAATTATAATACATATTTTTTAATAACCATAACATATCAATTCGTTGTAGATAAGTGATACAAGAATATTATGTTCAGTTACTGATATGCGCTATAGTATACATTATGAACATTTTACGAATATTTTAAATCTATATATGTATGATATAATTTGACGAGTTATCACAAAACTATACTGATATCTCGTGGCTCTAATCGGGCATATCTTAATTATTCAAATGTATTACTCGAAACTACGTATTTCCGCTTACTACTTATCTCACGATAATTTAACCGATAACACAACACATGTTATAACTTGGCCGGCAACGAAAAATATCAATTTTTCCTATGTTTTATTATCATTCTAAAAAAGGGGTTAAATAGAAAATCGATCTCATCTGAAAAACAGATCGGATTGATCCTTTTATTTAGACTCGTAGCAATAAATGAAATGTCCTATATACGGTAAACGTCGATAAAAGTAAAAGCACACGTGTGCGAATAGCAGGTGGCGCGTGTGGTGGCTTTACTCTCTCTTCTTTCTCCTCTCTCTTTCTCTCTCTTCGCTTGTCCAGGATCGATGGAAATTCAGGGACGGTGGTGCGCCGCGCGCATTCAATAATTAGCGCTAATTATATTTCACGCGAAGGTCGCCCACGGAAACTACTAAAAGCAGCGCCATTTGTTCAACGTATTCGATAGTCACATCCACCTTGAGAATCGATCGGATTCCCGATGCGCTGACCTATATCCATCCGCGTAACCCCCGGATATCCGTTGCAGCGAAACGGGGCTACTCCTTCGAGGCGTGAAAAAGGAAATGGAACGCGTCGTCATGGGACCGATCGAACCCAAACTCTCTCTTCTGTCGTCTTGAAACGTTAAATAGAAGAAATTAACCTTTGCTGTGTAAACGTGGGTCTTCCCTTATACTTAAGTTAGTTTAAATTATATTTCATACATTTTATTTTATATTTATATGAATATATTTACATTTATATCATTATAGATCTACTTACATTAAATTTACATAGATATTCGCTATACGTGGTCGATAAAAGTTTAAACAGTTTGAACAGCTTAACAAAAGTATGTCATACAAAAGTTCGTTATTATCAAATGAGAAATTTACTGACGTAAAAGAAAGCGTTGTATGTATCATTATTTGTAAAAAATAAGAGTCATTTTGTATCCTTTGAATATTACTATATACCTTTCTTATCAGATTCTTAAATTACATGATAGGCCATCTCAATGATACAATTGTAACAATTAAATGTATCTGATACTACAATATAATTTGTTTCGACACAGTAGTGCCATTCAGAGACAAATTATATTATTACCGAATCAGATAAATACAATGATAACGTTATTATTGAATTCGCCTTCTAACACAATATAAGAACATGACATAACCTAAAAATATATCATACACGAGACCCACATTTATAATTAAAAATGTCGTTTTTATAGTAATGATGAAAAGAATAGTATTAGTTATTGGTTACAAAAAGAAATCTAGTGAATTTTTAAAACGCAAAATTCCAAGAAACGTATAGGATAGTGAAATGGATCTGAAACACGTTTCCAGCAACAATCTCGTTCGTGCTCAAGGAAAACCGTAGAAATATATCGATTGCTTTAAAACGAAGAATAATGAGAAATATTTGCTCCTGTGTTGCATTTATAAGAAAGTGCAAAAATAATATATATATATTATATATTATAATATGATAATATAATATATAATAAAAAAAATATTAAAAAACGTATCAAAATAATAATAGGAATGAAATAGTCAAAGTAGAGTATTTGTTATAAAAATATGAAGTTACATAATTATTCTCAGTCTATTAATAACCGATTGATCGTTAAATAGATTTGAACCAAATTAATAGAGCTAAAGGATCCTATACAGAGCGTTTCAGTAATACAAGTGTAAACTTCCAAGTTGGATATTTATGAAACAACCTGTATGAAAGATAATAACGAAACAGACCAATAAAATTTCATTCTCTTGCAATTTAATCATAGATGATAATGAATCGGATTCAACTTACGTACGTAAATAATTAAAACAGACACGTTTACCTCCGGGTCATATCTGTGAATAATTACATTCAAGTATTTTCAAACGAATTCACATACAAAATGTAATTTACTTATCGATAATACAAAAGCTCTCCGATATAATCGCTGTTATTGAAAATGAACTTCTACGCGACACAGATATAGAGTTTTTTTTATTCGACTAAATCTACTTCTGACAGATAGAGTATTGGGAACAATGTTACTCGATAAAGGTTACGTGTTCTTTTCCAATAAAATCGAATATCTAATATCGATTCAGCCATTAACTTACAATTCCAAGTACATACATAAACTGCATCGAGAACTTTAACTACCATGCATTAAATATTCAATGACAAGCTGTGGTTGAACGTGTCGAGTCACGAAATTTAAAAAATATCGAGCGATCGATTTACTGGTTAGTAAAGTAGATGAACAGATCTGGACGTTTATAAAAAAATTCAAATTTAAAATAATATTAATTTAATTGATTTTTATCATTTAGTTTGAAACGATATTAAATTAATTACTTGTTTCAAGATTAAAATAACATATGAGTTCTAAAATTCTCTCAATTGTTATATGCAGGATGGTCTGTTAAATATTCATTACTAAACTAAACATACCATATATACAATTTAAATATCGCTTTAATATCTATATTATCATTGAAAATTTCGTTACAAAACATTATGTAATCGTCTAGTTTCGCAACAAAATTATCTCTAAAAAGCACCTAAGCACGCGGTTATGCTTGAAAAAATATCGATGACCTTCGTGTGCTTGCCGCGCGAATTTCGCTAAGCAATCATACTTTATTTTTATCCTACCACCCTATATATTCGATCATATAACAATACAAATATTTTGACGTATTATTCCATACGTGATACATTTTAATTCCATCTATATATTGCTAAATGTTATTTCCAATGATCGACGCATTTATGGTAGCAAATGAGAGAATTCGAGTTAACCTGTCTTCTCATTACGGACCCCATTTTTAGGATGGTTAGAATTCTGTTGCATAATAATTTACCAACCGCTACAGTAATATTGGTAGACTGATAAGTTACAAATTGCAGATGAAAACAACTTGTAACAAATATACTATAATTTGTAATAAGTATATAGAAATATATTATACATTTACGGATAGGTTTCAAACGTAACCAATATAATCACGCTATTCGTGTCTCGTTACAGTGCTCGTAAAATTTGAAAAAATCTTGTATAACGAAAATAATAAGATCATAAAAGTTTTCTGTGATAATTATTCAAATACTTTCATGTACTAGTGTCATAAAAATCCGCAATCTACTAATAATATTAGTTTAGTTATGCAAGAGGGCTCTGGTCTCATCTTAATGCGTTAAGGTCGTCGGATAAAAAAGATAACGCCCCTAGACGATCTGAATGATCCAAATAACCCTGGGCTTTTTCGCAACTCTACACGCGACACGATCATATGCTATCTTGATGCGTACACATGTACACGCGTCATATACACGTTTGTGTGTGCGCGAGCGTGTATGTGTAAAATGATCGTGCATCAAGTGTGCCACTTTTCTCTGTTCTCCTCCGGTTTCGAGGTTAGGTGGACACACATTTACGCCGTGGCCCAGCGCCACGCAGCTTGGCACAGCTTTTTCGGCCAGCATTGTGTAACACGTCTGCCGCCGACTGCTCGTAAGGCGCCTTTACAAGCGTAATGTCATACCGTCGGCCTAGTCGTGACTAGTTCTTCTCACGATGTCCCAGACTGCGGACTTTTTTCCAATCCCGCCCGCGAACGCGACCGATTCGAGTCACTTTCAGTTCGATGCACAGTGCTTCTATACACAGAGTGAGTGAGTGAGTGAGTTAGTGAGTGTGTGTGTGAGAGAGAGAGAGAAAGATAGTCCCTTTGATAGCAAAAATCGATCAGCTTTGTTCGGTTTTACTAGTAACACACAGTGGTTACTCGTAACTCTTTTAAGGGCTCGTTAATTGGTGCATATAGTTGGGTCGCTCTTATGTGTTCTTCTGTGTGATCTAATGTGATGTAATAGTATTTTTAAAGTGAGGTTGATTTGTATGGAGAGCAAGAAGTTTTTCATAGGTGAATGATTAAAGTATACTACTGATCATAAGTATTAGGACACCTATCGTTGGTTACATTCATTAAAAAATTATAAATTTTCTCACGATATAAGTTTACATTAAATTTTATCTCATTTCGTGATTCATATTGTAAGACATATATAGTGCGAATGAAGTAACAGATTCATAATAAAATATGTATCTAGAAAATTAAAGAAGTGAAAAACATTCTATTTGTAGTAAACGTAAGCAGAGCCCTCTTGGACAGTAATTTACTAACTAACAAAATTGTAGGTTACACTTTCATTATCAAACCTATTGGTGTTATATGCAAGAAAATTTATTAGTCTTGATAATTTGTAATAATTTCATTAATAATACTAATCCAATTGTGCAAAAGAGTCCAGGTGTCCTAATACTCATAGCCAGCAATGTATGTATATAATTATTTGTTGCCTAGTGAGAAATCTGGTAATTGTATGATACCAGTTTGTATAGTAGCAAGCGTTGATTAAATCTGTGTTAATTAAATTAATTAAATAAGAATACATCGTATCCATTTTTCTCAGTTGGAATGCGGTATGTGATTTATATATATCCGTAGAAGAGTCGGTAGAACAGGTCACTGGATGATTCGTCGCAGGATCAACCGGTAACGCTCGCATCATTAAAACAACGTCACTGGTCAGGAGATCCATTCCGTCGCCTCTCTGCATTATGTCATTAGAGTGGAAGGCAGAATCGATCGTTAAGCTCGTTTAACGGCAAAGTGGTCCAATTACAACCACCACTGCTCTCTGCGGCTTTTACCTCGCTTGAAAACTACGTTGATCGTCCCTGGATTTTTCTCACGAGCGTTCGCCTCGTTTACTTGCCGCCCTCCATCTTCTTCTTTCGTTTCCTGTTTCATTTTTTACTTTCCCGATTTATCCGTATCGAGTTCAAAGCTCGATTCGCAGAATCAATGTTCTTAACATCTTTCCCTTTTTCCAAGGCGAAATATAAATTAGGAATTATAGGGAATTAATTATTCTTCAAAACTTCTAGAGACAATTTGTCATCTGAATTTCCTTAAAATAAAATAAACTTCTTTAATTTTCTTTTTGATAGTTTTCAACTGAATTATAGCAAATTCTCGTGTTAAAGAGTCTTCTGAAGTTTTAAAAGAAGCAAATAATTATAGAGTCATTAATCTTTGTCCCTTGGCATTATTCACCTCAATCGACGGTAGCACGCACGATAGAGCAGCAGCAATTGCTTTTTACATGTTTTCTTCCATTTGTCTTCTATCTTCGGACGTCGCTAACACGCATTAAGGGAGACTGATTCGGCGCGCACATCGAGTCACTAGTTTCTGCTATAGTGCTCCCTAAATTGTCTTTCTTAAAACATCTGTTCTACGAACTAAAATATTCACCTAGTCTAATAGAAATACAACTCCGTCGTCTTTTTATGTTTTCCCGTCTTCTTCCCCTTATTACAAAATAGAAAGCACGGCAGAATACAAAATTTAACTTTTACCAAAAATAGTCAGATTAAACTCTAATGATATCATCTGTAAAAATCAAATTCTTAACAGATGAAATCTATCTTTCACAAATAACAACAAGAATGGCTCTATTAATAGGATTTTAGTTTCCCACCAGCAGCCCATCCGCACCGTCGCTATAAATAGCGATTTGGTTAGCAAAGTATGTTAGCTTCGGTTTGTTCCTTCTTCTAACGTGCTTTCTAACTCGTATTACATAAATCTATGAAATCTTTGAAACCTCAATCGCAACTGCTATTGTTTTCTACTGTATTTTCCCTATCAACTGCAGACCACAGTTGCAGCAGTTTCTAACGTTCTTTCATCAGAGCCTAAAAACATCGTTCTCCTCGCAGATCGGTTGCGGAAACACTACTCTAAGTAGAAGGAACCGATATATGCGTGCGGATTGTATAACAGAGTAGAGATAGAGACGAGAATGCAGCGCCGTTTCTGCTTGCTGCTCCTCCTCATCGGCTTACGGTCACATATCGTAGTTCACTGTGGCTGCTCGCTACAGCACCATGACTACTACTCTAGTCGTCAACTAGTCGTCGCGCGTGTCGTGTATATTCTCTCTTCCTCTGTGTATGTGTGTGTATGCGCGTGCGCGTGTGAGTATGTGTGTTTAACGTCGTGTCGTGTTTTTCGCGGAGAAGCGCGCGCGCGATCGTTTGATTTTCCTACTGTACACCTGGATCGTATACGTTGATCGATCGAAATCAGTTTTCGTGTGCCTGGTCCCCGCCAACCATCTCGCTTTGCTCCTCTCGGGTCAGGTTGCAGCGGTTGATCGTCGCGCATACACGTGTACCCACTTTGACTGGAATAAATTGGATCTGCGTTAATTGGATCGGTCGTTTCAAAGAGACATGTTGAGAGGTTATATCGTTTTAGAGAAGCATATTTCGATCGGTTTTTACATATACGCCTACATTGCGGATTGTCTCCGTTCGGTGTTTGAATCTCTCTGTAGTAATTTATTTTGTTAGATAATCTATAAGTATAGCACAGTGGTTCTTTCCGGTGGTTAATCGCGATCAATCATAAGAACGTATAAGGATTACTCAATATTGTGAAAACGATCGTAAGATCTCGTCTTTCGGTCGATTCGATGTTTCGAGCGTAAATATCGTTCCCAGTCGCCGCCGAGGTGTCGCTGTTGTATGTGTGTCGGGCTCGGTGCACGAGTACAGTACCGTTCGAAATACATCCACGTAAATACATACATACGTGCCTTCGTATAAATACACAAAGCCTGGTCGGCAACGCGGAGAATCTCGGATTCCGAATCGATTTCGTCGGATAAATTCCTGAACACGCTACTGTGTGTCTTCAAGGTCGTAATTGTGTAACGAACGTTTAAGATCTCTCGGCTGTATTCCGTGGAACACGAAGCATGAGTTGCAGTTGCCACTGGCGGCAGTGCCTCGGTCGGACGCGGTGCTGTGTCACAAGAAGCTGCGTTTGTTTTTCGACTCGGGTTCGCGCGCCTCGGGTTTATCTTTAACCGTTCCACGGTCCATCTTTCGATTATATAATCTGGAGTGGATCGTCAACTACAATAATCGACTCGACGGTTTATTAATCGAAATGTAGTCTCGAAGCGTACAGTGAATATTTCGAGCCGCGCTCTCGGACACGATTGCGTAACGCATGTAAATTACAATTGTCTTGTCGATAATGTTGGCGTGGTAGCGCGTTCGATCAACGTCGAACCTTTCAGTGCTTTTTCTACGAATCGTTTATCGAATTCACGCACAGTTCGTCGCGTTGTGTAACGTACAACAGGTTAACTAGACTGCACGCTATAGATCACAATTGTATTGCTCTGTCGGTAAAAGATCGCGGGCTCTGCGAGTTAGCGATGATCTTTGACATTGTCGCGAAATATTTTTTATCACTTTTTGTCAACTTTTTATATCAACGGATTGTTTAGAAATGTATTTAGTAAGATTCCATTGGCAATTTCCTTGTATAGTCATATAGTTCAGTTAGAGATATATAAGGTAGTATTAGTTGGATAATTTTATATATCTACTGTCGTTTTTCTAATTTTCTTGTAATACCAAGGATTATCTATTTATGTATGTTATAATTGGCGGAAGAGCATTCGTGATCAAAATGGCACGCGACGTTCTACTAACGTTCGGCCAATATTATCGAAGGTCTAAGCCGCGAACATGATTGTGTAATAACGTGTCTGCGTCTTATGCCATTATTGCACTCTTAAACGCATCATCACGTAACTGTCCTCTCGGTAGCATCGGTGTCGTTCAAGAACTTTTAAGAAGCTTGTATAATCGACTGATTTCGTGTATTTCTTACCGTAAACGACGTTTAAGCCAGCATTTTAATCGTGTGTTACATCGGTAATATCGTGTGTGACGTAAACATTTAAAATTACCTGCAAACGCATTTTTAAATGTATAATTCATTAAATAGCCTTGAAAATTAGTGAATATCAAGTATTAAAGTAAGAAAATTAAAGAGAAATAATGAAAGAGAAATAAACAAATTTAATACACATAAAAGAAAAATAATAAGTTCAATACGAATCTCCAAATAATTTAAAAAGAGTAAAAAAGGCCGCGTATTCTAATAAATAGTTTGTCCCACGTGAGGTTAATATTACGCGTTCGCATGACGTCACGTGACGTAACCTGTACGTATAGAACAAACAATCTCAACAGATCAGTTTCATCGTCACTCGTTGCTCATTTAAAAAATTGCAATATTCGAACGTGATCCATTCAATATTTATCCTTCACGTGCTAGTGTGAATTGCTAAGAACGCGTCGAAAATTGTTCGTAAAGGAGAAACATCGATTTTAATTACACGCTTAAAGGTGTTATATTAACTGCAAATAACGAGTGCGCCCCGACGCCGCCAGAGCGTCGCGGCACCGGGGACAGGCTATTATTAGAGACGTCTCTTCTCCTCATTTGACTTTTTAACGGAGGAAAGTGGTATCAGCTGACATCCCTTACATAGACGATTCATCGCGGAACACTTTTATATTCGACTGTCGATATCATTTAAAGATTAACTGAATCAACTAAACCAATTGTTCCGTGATATATAACTACAAATATTTGTAATTAGAACTTTTATCTAAAAATTATACACCCCAAAAAAAGAATCGAATAGCGCGTAAACATAAAAGATTTTCTACAATGTCGAAAAGTGTTTCTGCCGTCATAAAAAAAAGAAAGGAGGGGAAAAAGTGAAAACGGATGGCTAGTTTTGCACGATAAGAATTAATTAATCCAAGTTGGCGGTGTGTTAGAGGTATTGAAACTAGTAACGCGAAAACGAGCATTCTTTTGTTTCATTCTCTCCTATTGTCCTTTAACGTGACGGGAATAAAACCTAGTCTAGGTGCCGGTCGGAAAACAATTTGCCCGCGAGCTTGACGCGTTTCTCTTTTTCCACTGTCAGGCTCAATCACATTTTCCGCAAAGCAGAAAACACTTCCGTCCAGAGTTAAATTAACGAGGATGAAGCGTGGCGCGACACCTCGTGATCTGACGTTCTTAACATAATCGAATCGTCCACTCGCGCATCGTATTATGCGCGTGATTAAAAATCGAAGCTTAAAACTGAGAAAATTCATATTTTCATGTAATCGCATAAATTAATAGAGATAAACGTTTTAAAGAGAACATTATTTGAATCTATATCAATTACTAAATTACTTCGTATCTATTTAAATTGGTATTTATAAATTGATAAAAAGAGGGAGATTCAATACGCGCGTTAATCGAACATCGGACAAGAGCGACGCCATGACAGTTTTCAAAAAGTCCCTCGTTTAAAAGAAAATATGTTAAAGGGGTTAATTAAGGGAAACCGCGGATATATAAGTAGAAAACAGCAACGAAGGAGACGAACAACATGAGAGCAAAAGAGAGAAAGGGAGTAAAGATAAAGAGTCGTGGGCAAACGAGAGAGTACGAACGAGAGAGCTAAACGGAAGCGAGCCAATATGAGATTACAGGGCAGTTGGGGCTCGTGCCAGATGCGCGTTTACACGGGCCCTGAATACTGTAAATGCACTATCTGGTACGACATCTCTCCTGTCGCCGCCACCAGAGTAACGGTCACCGAGCTGCTGCTTTTCGGCGGTGCGATAAATTCCAGAAAAAAAAAACTTTCGATTACATACATAACCTGGAATGACCAACGCTCCTTTTTACCGGTTTAATTTTTCGCATAAGAAAATAACCGCAAATGAACATTCCATTTAATCCTTCGAGTAAAAATTTATATTATTTCATTAACCCTGGTGCATTCTTTCGATCATACACGATCCAATTGTAGTTTCTCAATGTTCAAAGATATCTCAAGTTCTATTAGAGATTTTTTTATTATATATAATAAAATATATTTATATATAAGAAGTTTCATTAAGATATGCATGATTTGTTGCTTAAATTTCATGCTAAAAATCTTCTTAAGGAAGAAAGAAGATTGAAATATAAGAATCGCAATAAGGTTAAGAAATATCACGAAATTACATTTTGTCTTTCATTAAAAGTAATCTTCCTGTCTTAGTATTAAGTCGTCCATGATGACTCGAAGGGTTAAACAGGTTATGTCATAATTAAAGTGTATTTTTCAACATTCATTTGTAAGTTTAACTTTAATTAGCCAATTGTCTTCGAACTATTTAATGTTTGTTATGCATGTGAAAGAGAAATTGTATAAAGAACACTTCTATATATAAAAAATTTGCAAATTCGAATGCGTGGCGTTGAACGCGATTGGGTAAACAGTTTGTAGAGGGGTGACTCGATTGTGTTTCGCGATGAACAACGAGGGTGAAGATCGCGTGTGTTTGTAATTTCGCGTCTCTATCCTCGCTTCTGTATCATCCCAGCTGAAAAGTCGACGCGTCGCCGCGCAGTGTCATTGAAAACATTGCGGAGATACAATGTCACGTTACGTCACGCTCGCGAAGACGGGATCAGGGAACAATTGGATACGCGAAGGAACACGGGATTGCGTTACTCGCAAAGTGTATCGTGTTCTTATTCCGGTATCACATGAAGTTTTGCCTAATACGTCGAAGCTCGTCAATTTTATTTATAGAAGTTATTTAGTAAATTTGATATATCACAATTAGACTGCAGATTTGTATGCTTCTATGGGGAACTTGGGAAAGAATGTACATAATATACCAAATAGAATACGTATAGTATTCAAAGTGAAACACTTATTATAGTATATAATATTATGTAATCCATTTCTTTAATTGCATTCATAAAAATTCGCAGTCTAGGCATAACTGAATATAAATTTGGAAAGAGTACCTGGAAGATCAAAGGACTATGATCAAATGCTACTTGCGATTAAATTTAGAGAAATACATTTATTTGTACATTATAATGAATCACTTGTAAATATTAACTTTTATCTCGAACACAGTCGTCAGGGTTAGTATATCAGTTTGATATGATGCCTTGTTGACTGATGAAGTGTTGTTGATCTTCTTGAGTTGAATGATAAGATTCTTTCAGAGTCAGTACGAAGTATATTTTATTATTGATAAAGGAAGAATATATCAGCTTATAAGGTGATTTGGTATATTATTATTTGTACTGGACTACTGCTAGATTCGACGCTAGAACTACCAAGCCAGTAAAAATGACTGTCATCAAAGTCTTTGTTTTTGCAATTACTAAAATATTTTACTAGTTATATAGTAAGTAGCAGTTAAACTTTAATTCTAATTAGCTATGTATAACATTATGATTTTTTGGCTGAAAAGTATAGTGATGTAATAACAAATATCTTGCTATTTTATTTAAGCTGTATTTTTAATGTAAGAATAGATTTTAATTGAGGATGAAGAGAAAATATGAAATAGTGATAAAATTAGAAACAAATCGGATAGTAGTCCAGGATCGAAATTTCCTGTTTAACGACGCACATCGTGCCAGAGTGTGCACGTCGAATCTGTATATGTGTGTGTATGCGTGTGTACAGCAGCAAGTTAAATTTGGAATGTAGAATGAGATTGCGAAATTTATAATCTAAAACGAGAATGTAAAGCATCCATAACGAAACATGTACACATCTTGAACATATGTGTATACACATATACACACATAAACATATTTTATCTTTGATGATGTGGGAAAATCACATTACACGATCTATATAAGTATATATGTATTAACCGCTACGTAGCAAATACTGCACAAGCGAGGTTAAGTGAATAAAAGCGACTGCATGCTAATTTTAAATTAAGCCAGAAACCTGTACAGTTTTCCTCTTAAAGACCAGGCCAGAGAATACTTGTATGCACGTTACATGTGGTTTATAATCTGGTTGGACATTCTGTACCTCACAAACCTAATTGATCTTAAAGTATAAAGAGCACCAAAATACGATGTTAAATTTGTCTTGAAATCCTGTCTATACGAAATATATAGTATCTATATACAACTGCTTCTAATTACTCATTCAATTTGTACATTTTTGTAAAGTTCACATATTTACAAATCGATTAAAGTGAATACTTAAGAGCGTATATTATATATACATAGAAACATAAAAAAGCATAACAATTTCTACCACAATAAGAAAAAGCAAAATTGATTGGTACACCGCTTATAGTGACTCGCATTAATATCCTAATACCACCGGAAATTATTATCATACATACTTTATAATAGTACCAAATTTAAAAAAGATATTGTGGATTTATCACCTATTTCTGATTATTTTTGAATTTGTCAGGTTCTATCCCTTATAAAAATCATCTTTTTCAACTACAAAGTGACCTAAAAGCTAGAAAATTCTTAAAAATGGACATGTCATATCTTCCCCGTGTAGTTTTCATATCGGTGTAAGCCTTAAAATCTCGTAACGACCGGTACTTAAATCTAGCGATGTATAACTCACGGTAGCCAAGAATATAACGAGTAGAAAGCATCGAAGACACGCCATCAATAACGCGAAATTCTCGAACGCGAGTCATTTTTCTGCGTCAATGGCACAATAGGTATTGTCGAGTTCATGGCTGTCGCAGATTTCGCGATAGTTACGTCCGTGCGACACAATACCGTGAACCACGCGCGATATAGACGTACGCACGAGATATGGGAAACCTGTTTGGCCCACCATGGCGCTTGTGTCGCAATAAATCTCCAACACGTTTCTCAGCAAAAGAATTTCTCTGACTCTAGCGTGAAGTCACGCACACGATTTTTTCTGCAACATACAGTGGCTCACGAAAATATTCGAACGCTTCTAGAAACCTTTTATGAATGTATTGTGTATGTTTTATATTGAACATTTTGAAATTTCATTAGTATTATAATAATTACATCGATAAAGTTTGTAGCAAAATTGAGAATCTATATAGAAACTACAAGATATTTATTCCGACTATATACAATATTCCGCAGGAATCGCAAAAGTATTTAAACAATTATCCATTATATTATTTAATAAGTCTTAATATTCAGTAGAACCATTTTTAATTAGTTATTATTACACCATTTAACTTATATATCAGAAATTCGTGCTGTATGTTAATTTTTTGCTAAATACCCTGCAATAAACGTCTTGTTACTTATATATAATATTTTAGATTGGTTTCAAATTTTACCGATATAATCTTAGTGTTTTTCTTTTGTTTTAGTAATTATGAACTTTCGAAATGTTTTATATAGCACATAATATATACATAAAAATTTTCTATGATAAGTAGCCACTCCCTCGATCTTTTATTTTTTGCATTTTTATATCTCTCTTGTATGTATCGTAAATGATTGCGTTCTTGGAAGAGTTGAATAAAAGATTCGGTGGAGCGTGTAAACGAGAGTATCGGTTCGCGGTCGACTTGTTTTTTCTTTTTTTGTTCTTTCGCTCTCATTTTTTTCCTCATCGCTCTCGACCGCCGGACATCGTTTGCGCATAGGTGATATTTATACCCGTGACTTATTCGTTTTACCACTTTCTGGACCTTTTACAACTTCTGATACATTTCAGTTGCTGTCACATTGCATAAATGCACCACTTGATGACTTTCTTTATCCAAGTTCATTTATCCTGAAATTAATTATTGGACTGCAGATTTTTATGCATGTAGGGGAAATTTGGAGATGCACAATTATACAGAGTATGCGTAAAATATCATATGTTATAATTTTTAGTAAATAAGGAAATTGCATACGCAGATTCCATTTTTTATTACATTCATAAAAGTATGACTTTTCATAAATATTTACAGTCTATTAATTATATAACTTATATAATTTTTGATTAATTATTCTTCTATGAATCTGATTAGCGACAAGAGCGTTTCAAACAAATTCCTGTCTATAAATGACATGGATCTTCTACTTAAGGTCCATTATAGATGGTGAAACTTCCAAAAACGTTGATTTCCGTGAAAAATTCATAATCATTTATATAAATCATTTATATCTGTCTATTTTTATGTGACTGAATTTTGAACAATATTTGCATATATAAATATATGAATATCTAGATTCAAGGATAATATTAAAGAGAGATTTTTGAAAAAATTTAAAACACTGTTGTCGCTGATACATAAGTAAACCACTATAAATATAACAGTGATATTGTCGACAACTATTATCTCAAACTGTCGTCATTTTTTGTCGCTGCTCATTGTAATTGTAATGACAATAAAAATCATATACTGTGCCGCATCCTCCTCATCATTTCATTACATACCGCCACCTCTCAAAGTCGTTGCTTCCCGGAACCTCAATATCATTTTAGCAAGTTATTCTTGACCCAGTAGAAGTGCTCTTTTTCCTTTCTTTCCAGACATATTCGCTGTACGAGGTAGATACATAATTATTATGTATATATTTCATGCAAATTGCTCGTATTTACGTAAACAATGTTTAAGTTTAGCGTTAAATATACGTATTTAAAAAGTAAAACTGAGATTTACTTACAAAATTTAATTAGTGTTCTATAATAATATTCATAATTTTAATTCTAAATTTTATTATGATATTAATTCATATTCTGAGACTTGCGAATTATCACTATTAGTTATTACTTATAAAAATTAATGTAAATAATATGGTTAAAGAATAATAACGACGGATGTTTACTCTACTGAAACATCTTATTTTGTTAATGTTTACTCTACACAACGTGCCACTGTCAATGTCACATTGAAAACAAGTCATCCAATATCTGAGAAGTTTAATATAGAGATGGATTAATTGAACAAGGGATGAGGAGAAGAGGGGTAGCCAATATAGACGGAAAGGAGGGGGGGGGCAGAAACCAAGAATACTTCGGTTAAAAATAATCAGCTCTCTTACTATGGATGATGAGAAATTTGGGAGCAAGGTCAATCGATAGCAGCGTAACTTCCTAAACATGTGTATTGCTCAATTTATTTAAATATTCTTGGATCGTTAGCAGATGTGTCTTATTTCTTTGAACTCTGAGATGTAACGTAGATAATTCCTTTTTTTCACATGCTAGAGACATTTTATATCTTTTAACGTATCATGGGAGGTTAATTTCATAAAAAAAAGGAGAGAGAGAATAGTGAACAAAATGTTGACCTCTTTATATTGAAAGTTGAATAGTAAAAGTTAATTTTTTGGATTCTTTCTCCTTTATAATTCTGTCAATGAACTGCAGTCAAAGTTCCATCACATACTATATAATTTCTTGCTACTACTTACTACAATATTGGTAAACTTTGGAAGACAGAGTTCCGAATAATTTACATTAAGCTTTTAAAAAATTTGAAAGCTATTTTACACAGTATTGTATTGGAATTTACAGATTAATCTTCTTGGAAAATACATTAGTAAATACATGATCTCACTCCATAAAACACAAGATTTCATTTCAATAAAATAAGCTCTGAATAATCGACAATGATGAAAATATTTTTGAAAATTGGCAAATCTAAGAACTTAATAAAATGATTAATATCATATTAAGGTTAGGATTATCTTTATGATTTTGAATTATAAAATAATATTCGCCTACTATACACAATAATACATCAATGTATTTTTAACTCATCGTTTATTATTATGTATCTCGTAATCGTCATAATCGTTATAAAAACACGTACACGATAGTACACTTAGAAAATCCCTAGCATCAGGAAGAAGCTGCGTTTCTATTATGGAATCCACCAACAGAGCTGCTTGAAGAGGAGAGACACGTTTGACGTCAGAAGAAGATCCTTGGCAGAAGATTTTTGCAATTGGCATGTTGGCAGTGTTGTTAGCTGGTTGTGTGGCTACATTGTATATACGACCGCTATCGGCACTGCAATTATGACGATTGCAGATCCGCAACCGTGATTGAAAACACAACTTCAATAATCATCATCAAATAACGAAGACGAAGATTTAAATCAATATTTCCTAATTATCACATTAGTGTATTTCGATTGTAACATTTTATGTGTGAGGATTAAAAACTGTTTTACCGACCAACTTAATAATTTTCAGGTTTATTTTATGTAGATACATATGTATATAGAAATTATTTCTTATTTAATGCTAACTTTAATTCTTCTCAAATCCAGAAATTTCAAAATCGAGTTTTAGACTAAGGAAAACTAAGCTAACTATAATTAACATAATTGGTACAATTAAGTTGACAAAATTGTAAAATTTAATTTTGTAGACTTAAGAATTTCCTAAATGTAAAGTTACATAAAAGTTTATTCCTCAAAGGCTATCATGGTTGAAAGTTCATCTCATTTCTTCATACTCTGAAAATGAATTTGAAAATTTGAACATTTCAAATTCAATTAAATAAATCCCTTGATATAATGTAGCAATATAAAATCGTTTTTCTGGTGATCAGGAGGGTAAAGTCAGACGAACGAAAAGCCAACAATCGGTTTCTAAACAAATATATGCACGCTTTTAGTGTGGTGATTCACGGTAACTTACATTATCTGTTTCTCTTTGTTGCAGATCTGCCTACGTATCCTTTGGAGGATTACTGATGAGGTTACAGGGTGACGCAAACAACCTACACGGTTTCGAGATCGACCAGCATATGTATCTACTAATGAAAAAATTGGCGTTCTAACTGCATTACATGCGCCGCAATTATTGATTTAGGAAATGTGTGTATATTAAATGCATTCTTTTCAAAGAGAATGTTATTATTAATCAATCTAAGACAAAGATGATTGAATTGTTAGAAGTTATTAATGGTCGATATAATTGCAGAAAGAAATTTCTTGTATATTGTAATGATTGGAGAAACGGTACATTGACCTAAAACAGGAAATATGTATTCTGTTTTCTAACTGTTTTCTATCACTATTCATATTTTCCAGCTCATAGATCATTGCTAAGCATTGTCACTGTCATTGCGATTTTCAAATACATGCTGACTAATAAAGCTATTTTTTCACGTAAAACATAACCTTCTAAATATAAACTCCCAACCTATCCAATTTTTCTTATTAAAAAGTACCATAAAAATTACCAGAATTAAACAGTTGTTAAATAAAATGATTGCTAACTGTTGATTAAATTCTTGGAAAACAAACAAAACATGACAATTTTCAGGCGAGTTTGTAGTAGCTTTACAGCGCTGCGATTAGCCAGTTAAGTTGGTACATATTTAAATAAACTACTTTGCTCCTTGTTACCAATTGAATTAATTACAGCCAGTTCTTGTAATTAGACTATAAAGACCCGCAATTCCGCATTCTTTTAATTGCAAACAACTGATTCAATGAAGTAAAATATTTTTGCTCACTCTTGTCTTTTATAAAAGTAACCATTAAAAGACAATAATATAAATTTTTCAATAAATTCATCAAATCTTAAAAGGATAAAAAAGAGATTTGTAGGAAAAAATCTATATCTTGTTTTTTTGTGATGCTGCGCATACAGGGCGACGCCATTTTGGAGAACAACGAAGCCAAGACTAAATACGTGATCCAATCGGAACGCGCGCAGCTTCAATGAACACGAGAACAACGAAAAGAATATATCACAGAGACACGTTGCAGAAGGGGGAATAGCCAAGAACTAATTCATGTAATTAAACTCGCGGTATTCCTGACCTTGTATGGCTGAATGTGAGCTGATCGAGGCTGGCTCGAACAATGTAGCATAAGTGCACTTGGCGTGGGTTCGTCTCGCGCCCCAACATGGCGGTCCGATGTTGCATAACATATCGCATTATAAGATGGCCGCCACTTAATAAGGGTTTGATTCTAAATAGATTGGCCCAATGACATATAATTCGTTTTCATCTGGTCGTCCGTACCGCGAAGTTACGCAACGCGTGCATGAATACGGAGACAAAAATCGATATTTAACGAACGACGAGTGTCGCCATCGTGATGAAAATTTCCTTCGCAGTCGGTAATTTAGACTCTTAGATAACCAAGAATTCCAAACAATTTGATTTGAATTTAATGAAAAATTTTGTAGAATATTAATTTTCATTTTTATTTATTTTATTTCGTAAAATTATATAAACTAAGATAATTAATTTTTATTTATAGTTCTATCTAATTTCTATTGCAATAGTAAACGTTTCACACTGAATAATATTAAATAACACAATATAAATATCTTATTTTTTTTATAATTAATTAGAAAATGAATTTATACTTTTTTTTAAAAAGTATTCAGTTTTGTGGTGATAATTACCCTCAAACATTGATCAAACGCAGTGCAAACAGCCAAACCCTGTTTGTCTGGACTCCAGTCTAAAGAACTAATAGGTTGTGATGAAACAGTAGTGTTTTGTAAAAGAGTTAGATCACCAACGACTCCTTGACCAATGCCATCCGCATCTACTATTTTTCGTTTCTCTGGATAATTACTGAAGATAATTCAATAGTAAATAAAACTATAAAAAACTAAAAATGAAAATAGACATAAAATGTATAATTACTATTTCCATAAACAAAGGCTTCCTCCTCCACCACAAGTAACAAATATTTCACGATTTTGGGGCAAGTGTCTGACTAACCATACTGTTGCATTATGTGCCTAAAACATTTTAAATCAAATTAAATGAAGATCTGATTTTTTCATTTTAATCTTACCTTCTCAGTTAGATAAGCAAATCCTTTTTTAGGATGCTGAGTTTTTAAATCAAATAAATAAAACTTTGACTCCAAAGTGGTAGCTACTAATTTATTCATTGGAATATCCTTTCTATCAAATTCAATGCTACAAACTCCATTTTTAAGATTACTTTCCCACAAAACAGCCATTGCTTTCAAATCAAACATTTTTACATCTCCATTATCATAACCAGCAGCTACAACTCTTTCCTCGCAATTGTATGAATTTCCAAATGCAACTGTCCAGCAATCTCTATGATCTTCACCCTCCTTAGGTTCCATTACAGCTACCGGCCGACCTTTCAACCTAGGATCCCAGACTTTAACGCTTCCATCCCTAGAACCAGTTACTAATTCTGGTGCACCGCATCCAATGTTCTGTCCAGCTACACCATCGATACTGTTTATGATCTCATCATGAGCAACAGTAGTATAAATTGGTATCGAAGGGTCTTCTAGGTTGTAGATGTTCAATTTACCCTAATAAAGGTAACTTTAAATCTTCTCTATGTAGGAATAACAAATTGTTAAAATTTAAATCTTATGTATAATTTCATTCATTCAAATGAAAATATATCTTTTAAATTTTTTGTATTTCTCGTTAATACCTGAAAATCACCAGTTGCTAAATATCTGTCTTTTAGGCTAGACGCTTTGAAAGTTCCGCATTTTATTGGTTGAGATCGTTCGATATCTTTAATAAGATTTAATTCACCGCTGGAAACTTCATAGATTTGTATAATACCGCTACCACGCGGTCGTGAGCCCATAACCACAAATTTTGCGCTACACGGAATCCATTTTGCGTCGAATAAGGAATAATTTACCGATTTCTCAATATGACAAATTATCTGCGGTTTCTCGAATTTATCCATGCTTTTGAAGTTGATTATACAACAAGATTACTTGGTTTTTAGCTAAAATTTGTGAGACTGTGATAATTATTTTGACGTATCTGAAGTATTTTAAATATCCATAAACAGAGATGATGAGAGCAGAGAATAGGAAGTAGTGAGTACGGAGTAAGGAGATCGCTAATGCAATGTCAAAAATGTCGGTCAAAAAATGCGCACTAGCAATAGGGCCCTCTAGTGGTCAATAGCCGAACTATAATCACATTTCTTCTTCGGTTTTCATGGTGGGAAAAATGGACATATGCACAGTGAGAAGGGAAGTATTGCAGTTATTAATGAATAAGATTTTGCTAAAAAGAGATTTTTAGTTACCATATTCCTCTAAATTTTTAACTTCATTAATACCAATAACATCCGTTTAAAAAAATATAAAAATTGTCTGAAAGTTTAATTAAATATTGAAAACAAATTGTTTCTTCTGTATTGTTTGTTGAAATACAATAAAAAACTGAATTATTTACTGTAAAAATAATTAAACAAAAAAATGTATTTAGAAAAGTTTTCAATAAACCAGAATAGTTTAACAGCATTTAACACTTTTATAATATATTCCATTCACTACCCAATCTCATAAAAATTCAGACAAAAAATTAAAAAATGAAATCGGGAAATGTTAAACGCGAAATTAATAGCCGTTCTCTTCGATTTACTGTGTTTATATATGATTCAGTTTCGTCACAGATTTCCGAATCAGTCTCGTTCACCAGTTGCCATTTTTTTAGATTTGTATACTTCATTTTAAAGAGGACAAAACCTACATCAGTTATTAATATTTGAAACGGATAGGTGGAATTAAAGATCCTCTGGACGTAACAACTTACGAACCTGGTTTAATTACTTTTCTGTATGTAATGTTATTAATTACCTTATTTTTAACTATTTATAACTTTTAACTATACAAAAAGATAGAAAACAAATAAACTTTACTTGTTGCAGGAACTTCTTTTTGTGCGCTAGTTTAATGCATGCTGTCAATTCGCGCATCATTACTGTCGCTAGCCAATGCGACGCGCTTAGTTAATGCCGAATAGAACCGGCGTTAGGCGCGAAAAGGTTAAAAATGAAGAATTTTTAAATGTTACGTGGAATTCAGAAATTTTTATTATTTCATGAACATAAATTCATTCCTATAAAATTCCTATAAAACATTTATGCAAAGAATAAATATGTTAAATATATGCTTAGGAAATATATAAAATTTAATTCAATATTATATAAAATATAATATTTTCATACTTAGTTCAATCACGTCCCTATTAAAAACAATTACTCATTCATCAGCTTCAGTGTCTTCATCTTCTGCTACATCGGTAGCGTTAGAAGCATTTAACTTTTTCTTAAAAAGCTCGACGTATCTTACTAACCGTTTATCAGAAACTACCTGTAAAAAATATAAATGTTTATATAAATTTGTAATATATAATTAACAATTGTTTGTATGTAAGATATTTACCATTTCCATCACTTTATCAATAGCTTCCTGTAAGTTCTTTTTAGACGTGTCATTGTCCAATTCCAAATGCAAATCTTTCAACGATTTAATAAGAGTTTCTTTGTCAATGTTGCTTGCTGTATTTAATACTTCAGCCAAAATAGAAAAAACGAGGCTATTATGTGCACAGAAATTTTCTACTCCAGGTTTACGAGTGTTGAGCCTAGTCAAGTTTAATATGAACCTGGATACTTCATAAGGATCAATTTCTTGCAATGGACTGATGTCTGGTGCATTACATAAAATTTGTAAGGTCGGCAAGTATGCTTCTTCTAATAACATATGAGCATCAGGTACGAATGTGACAAAATTATCGAAGAAACCAGTTAAACATTGTCGAAGATAAAAGTCGTTATCGTTTACAGGATTGTAACATAAAATTATTAGTCTTGACAATAAACTCGAACTACTAATTCGTCGATGAAGTAATAATTTGCACAGACCTTCCGCAGCAACTGTTCTTAGTCCTTGATTCTATGTTTTCAACAGAAAGCATTTCACATTATATATTTAAAATAAAAGAATGTTAGACTAGAATATATACTCACCGCATTATCTAATAATCCTGCTATAATTTTAATAAAATTACAATTGCCTTGTTCTGCTTCTGATCTACGTAGAGATGTTACAGAAACTTCCGTTTCGGTATCCGTAAATAATTTAGTGCGAGATTTTTCTGATCTATTGCCAGTATTATCGGATATATTTTCTAATATATCAAAATAATCCAGGCCATATAACAATAAAAGGTCGAAGATTCCTTTCAAAGCAACAATCCAAATATCTGGATTTTCTTGTTCCAAAGAAAATTGTAAGAACAACATCATAATATGTTGTTTAGCTAATTCTCTGTCTAATATACAACAAATACTAACTGCTTTTAATGCTAATATATGCACTTTATCATCCGGATGCTGAAAACAATAATTACGTCATACATAATAATTTAAAATTAAATAAATTTATATTTCAATCACATACATCTAAACTATCAAGTGCTATTTGCATAAGGCTTTGAAGTGTTGGCGTTAATGTAGTTACAGACTGCATCATTGTACATATTATAGTTAGACATTTTATCATTGTTGCAGAATCACTCTTTTCTTTGATCTCTTCATTAACTATAGTTTGTGTTACTTGAGGTTTTTCTGATAATTTTACTATTTCCTCGTTCAATTCGTTTATTTGATTTTTTAAACCATCTGCCTTTAAATACTGTTTGTCTTGTATAGCCTGGTATTCTTCTTCTTTTAATTCTAATAACTTTACCTTAAGTTTTGCTCTCTGAAAAATACTTTTCATTAAGATAAATGGTACAATTTTTACCAAATTTGATTTTTTAATGTAATTTGATATTATATTGAGGATACGAACTTACTTTTAAGTTAATCTCGTGCTGTTGTTCTTCTGAGATTTGTGTTTGTGTTATAGTTTCTTTCAAAGGCAATCTAATTTCACTGATTATGTTAGCTAATGTATCCAGTCTGCTATTTACATCGGGTATAACGTATTTTAGATGTGTTACTGCACGTTCAACAAGTTTTTCAGTCCAGTAGTTACCCATCAAAATGTTGCGTATTAATTCGTTCAACTTTCTTCTTCCAACTTCATCAGATAAATCATAAGTTGTTACTATTTCAAATAACTGTAATAGGACAAATTTCTGCATATGATTCACCCATGTTTCGGTTTGTTGTACGGATATTGCTGTAATGAAATCGGAAATATAATTGCAGAACATTGATAATTCTGGCAAAATTGTTTCCAATTCTTCTGTATGAGATTCACGTTGAACATATTTTACTAAGCACCTCCAATACAGTACAGTTTCACTGCCCAATTTATTCACTGGTATTAATTTAGTCTCTTTATCTATTGGTAATTGTTCTATTAATGTATTTAATGTAGTCTTCCTAATCAAATAAAGATTAACCATTTACTATCTCAAACAAATGTTCAATTGCACATATATGTGATAAGCTAAATACTTACTTAAATAAAGAATCTAAAGCTAAAATAGATACATCTGTACCAATTTCAGCATCAAGAGCTGTTATTAAACTGATGAATGTACCATTAAAATGTCTTAACCATGATGGTAACAAAACATTTTCAACAGTTTTTTTAATTATATCAGATCTATCTTTTAAACCATCATTTAACAATTGATCTCTTTGCGTAATAGTTAAAGATCTTACTGTTACTTTACTAATAAATTCATATGCCATTTTACGAACTGTCTCATCCACATCTCTGGTTTTTCTCAATGCAACTTGTAAAGTACTTTGATTCTTTCCCATGCTCATCAATGCTGCTTTACGAACCATAGCATTTGGATCTTTGCTGGCATGAAATATGTACATTTTTATAACAGGGCATTGCTCATCTGTAGGATCTTGAAGTCTATGTAAAGCAAAAATTGCCTGAGCTCTAACTTTTGGCGATCTATCTAACAACCGATCCATCATAGAAGCAGTAATTTTATCACAGACAGCATCATCAATAAAAGCCTGATCACCCATAGAATTTAATAACATATTCAAAAAATGACAAATACGAAATCTTACTCCTATATCTTTTGCACTATGATTTGTTAGGAGAAATTCTAACAAGTTGGAAAGAAATGGACACATTGGTTCCTCAGATTCATTATCATTTGTGGCTGAATATAAACTAGCGGCAAATTTAGCAACAAACTCCAGAGTATTCTCAACTCGTGAATGTCGTTGTGCGAAAGTAAGTGGAACTTTAAAACAGGATATAAAGCAGTTCCAAAAATCTGATTCACTAGTCTAAAATCGAAAAAGAAATTGTTAATAACTTTGCACGCTGTAAATGTAAAGCATTTATATTGAAACTTTTTAAAATAAAAATAAATTAATTATAACAAATTCGTCTGTATTACAACCTATTCTTACCTGTTCGTAGCATTTCTTCAATTTTTTTAAATTACTCTGATGACAAGTTTTATTAAATTGAACATTATGAAATATTTCTTTTATATAATTATTTGTATTTCGTTTCATACTTATAAAATAATACGATTACGACCTGACATATAAAAACAGCGCGTGAGACAACGATAATACAACATAAGAAAGAAAAACGTTACAAATTCAAATATATTTTCCTCATTGGCCGAAATGTTCACATCCATCTTACATCTACGAATCAGAGATCGTATGACAAGGATAATGATACGATTGCATTAAAACTGAGTAAGATGGAACGATAACAATATTCGACTTTAGAAGCATTGGCGTAAACATGGATTCAGAATATTAACCTAAACATATGATCTCAATTTACATATTCAGGGAAATAATGTTTAATATCCATAGCTTGGTGAGATTATCTGATGAAAATGAACCAAAACACAATCTCATATAGAATGTTTTTATACAAAAGCTTAGTTAAAAATATTTCGAATTTTCACGATAAATTTTGGAATAGATACATATCGTGTGTATGTTGTATTACTAGTTGTTACTAGATATTACTAAGTATTTCTCAGGGATGAAGATCCTACGGAAATTCTGTAGGCATCCTACGACTATGTTTGACCTTCTGTCATGAAGGTGAGAGTTAAATGGGTGAGCGGAGGATGTTTATAAACATAACCTCAAATTATTTATATCATCTTTTTGCTAGGAAAAATAAATTATAATTTTGTAATTTATAGAAAATATTAAAATTCCGTATTAATCTAATAATATATATATATTATATTATAGTTTTAATTATTTCACATTTAAAATCAAAGGAATATATATTACATAAATAATACTGCTTTTTATATCACATCTTTATTAATAAAAATTGGTATTTACTAGCTTTTATCTTTTAGATTATATATGTGTATTATTATATCATATGTTATACATGTATATGGATCAAATTTTGTTTTTAGTAGTGTTTCCTCCAATAAAGTGAAAAGATTAACGAAATAGTGTATTGTGTTGATGTTGGATAGATATAAAAGTAAAAAAAGATGGATGTAAAAGATAATAAGCAAGAGGTAATTTTTTCCTAAGTTAATTTATGTGTTAATAAATTCTTTAAAAATAAATGATTTGAATAATTTTTTACTTTATAGTTACAATTTGAATTGCCACCCATTTGGCCTGATATTAGAACTGAATTAAGGGAATATATAGAATGTGTAGATAATCTTCCAATGTACCATCTAGACAATACACAATGTTACTGGCCAAGGAAACCTGATATTTTATCTCTTTTGGATTGTGACTTAGCACCACTTGGTACCACATTAAAATTTGATCGCGATCCTATTACTGGGAAACTTGGAGAGATGCATGAGGTAGCTTTAAAATCAGCAGGTAAAACTGCACGAAATTCTATGTCTATGACTCGTGCACCAGGTCCAGCTAGTGATAATATCAGAGGTATTTGATAGAAAAGATTATATAATAAAATATAGCAATTTTCTAAAACATTATGTAAATTAAGAACATGTACAAATTTAGGAAATACTAGTAATATTCCATTCTGGCCTGGTGGTTTTGATGAACCTGAGATAATAATGGATCCGTTAGTGGAAGAAATAGATTTTGAAAACAATTTAAGAACCTTGGCAAAAGGATTTAGTGCAGGTATAGAATTTAAAAGTGACAATTGTACTCCGAAAGAAAAGACGGTGACTTCCATAGAGCAAGGACCATCAAATTTAAGGGAAAAAAACGAAGTTGAAAAAATAGCTGACAAGATCAATTTAATGAGCATCGTAAAGGAAGAACAAGATGAATTTGATTTTTGGAAGTCAGAAACAAAAGAAACAAAAGAAACAAAAGAAGAAACTAAAAAGAAAACTTCAGATATGGAACAAGTAGCATTTGATGAAATTGCTTCATTCTTAGAGGAAGAAGATATTCCTGTTTTAAATATTTCGAAAAAACCTGTGGAAACTGCGAAGTCAAAATGGGCAGAACAAATAGATGTGTCTGTTCCAATAGTTGATTTCGAAAAACGTATTCCTGAACTAGCAATGAGTTTTCCATATGAGTTAGATACTTTCCAGAAACAAGCTATTCTTAAATTAGAAGAAGGCTGTAATGTGTTTGTGGCCGCACATACGTCGGCTGGGAAAACAACAGTAGCAGAATATGCTATTGCATTAAGTCAGAAACATATGACAAAGTAAAATTGGAAATTATATTGTGAATTACATTCTGGTTAATTAGCAATACTAATTTTGTTTCTTTTTAGAGTTATTTATACATCTCCCATAAAAGCGCTTTCAAACCAAAAATATCGCGATCTTAAACGAAAGTTTGACAGTGTGGGATTGTTAACAGGAGATTTACAAATTAATCCCAATGCTTCATGTCTTATCATAACCACGGAAATTTTACAATCCATGTTATACTGTGCATCAGAAGTTTTAAGGGATTTAGAATTTGTTATATTCGACGAAGTGCACTACATCAATAACGACGAAGTAAATAAAAATTCCAAACGTTACAGTTTTATATTATATTTATTTATATCATATTTATTCATATTTATCATTTATATCATATATATCATATTTATTCATATTTATCATTTATATCATATATATCATATTTATATTATATTTATAACATTATATTTATTTATATTTATATTATTATATATCATTATATATTATATTTATATTATTTTATATAAATATTACAATTTATATTTAATATTTATAATCATGATATATCTTATTATCTTATGTTATGTTAGCGTGGTCATGTTTGGGAAGAAAGTGTGATCCTTTTGCCACAAACAGTTACTTTAGTAATGTTGTCTGCAACTGTACCCAATCCTTTAATATTTGCTGATTGGGTTGGTCGTACAAAAAAGAAAAAAACATATGTAATAAGTACATTAAAACGACCTGTACCACTTCAACATTATTTATACACCGGAACTGATGGTAAAACTAAGGACAACAAATTTTTAGTGTTGGATGAAAGTAGTAATTTTCTATTAGAAGGGTAATCAATGATAATTTCTATCTTTAATGTGGTGTACAAATTTTTAATGAATATTCTTATATTGAATATAAATATTATTCTAGGTGGTATGAAGCAACAACTACGCAAAATCCGAAAAATCAAAATAATAAAAATACTAAAGATGTTAAAAGGCTAGCAACACAACGACAGATGACTCCAAAACAGGAACAAGTATTGTGGAATGCTTTTATAAGTCATTTAAAAACTCAGGTAGGATTAATACTTATACATTGATAAAATTTCACTTATTCATTTAAACATATATAAACAATTATTTTTGTTATGCCAGAACATGTTGCCTGTTGTTGTCTTTATGTTATCACGAAAGAGATGCGATATGAGCGCTGTGTTATTAAGAAATGTAGACCTTACAACCGAGACTGAAAAGCATACTATTCGAACCTTCTTTCAAAATAACATTCGGCATTTAAAAGGCACCGATAGACAATTACCACAAGTGCTTATGATGCAAGAATTATTAGAAAGTGGAATTGGTATCCATCACAGTGGTATATTACCTATTTTGAAAGAAATAGTGGAAATGTTATTCCAAACTGGAGTTGTAAAAGTCAGTTTTCCAATATAATATATTTTCTTCCTAAAGTTCATAATGTATTTACTACTTTTAAATTCTAAAAATCGCTTTATGATCTTGCAGTTACTATTTGCAACAGAAACGTTTGCAATGGGTGTAAATATGCCAGCACGCACTGTGGTTTTTGATTCTATAAAAAAATATGACGGTACTAATTTTCGAATACTTTATCCTTCTGAATATGTACAAATGGCTGGTCGAGCTGGTCGTAGAGGTCATGATACAGCTGGAATGGTTATAATCATGTGTCGAATATCGGTGCCACATTTTAACGAGTTACGAAATATGATGTGTGGACAAGCTCAGAACTTAGAATCTAAGTTTAAAGTAACATATTCCATGGTTTTAAATCTGAGAAGGCTAAATGAGTCAGTAACAGTTGAAGCAATGATGCGAAGATCTTTTAAAGAATCACCAGTAGTTAGAAACCAAAATAATTACAAGATACAATTGCAGAAATTGGAAGATAAACTATCAAAATTGCCACCATTAACAGATGTACAGAAAAAATTATCTGACTTTTATCGATTAGCTGTTGAATATCTAGAGTATCTTAAGTATCTGAAACCCTATTTTTATGACACTCAGAGAAAAGCAATAAAATGCTTAACATGTGGTAGGGTATTGTTGATAGCATATAAAGACCATTATAATAAGTTAGCTCTATTATTGAGCACTGTTCAAAATAAAGGTAGTAAACAATACAGGGTATTAGTCCTTAAAAATTTTGATGCAATAAACGCTGCCCAGAATATATCATTGAAAGAAAAAAGCCGGAGAGCTAAAAAATCCGATAAATGGTACGATATTGTTGCTTTAACGAAAAAAGAAATATTTGTACCAGTTGGAATTCCATCAGAAGAAGTGCTAAATATAGCTGCGTGGAATATATTGCAAGTAACAAACTGTCAAATTAAAATAGATTGCAACTTGGTTTTGGCAAATTGGGAAAAAAGACAAATATCAAGATTTAGGTAAGTAGCATGAAGTTAAAATTAAGCGAAATTAGATTGTGTTTAATTTATAATTTAGAAAATATCTAAACTCTTGAATTATTTTTAGAAATGAGCCTCCCAGTCAGCTTATGCAAATAGCTATACAAGAATTAATGACGTTATCTCTTAAAGCTTATCTCGATAGTACTATTCTACAACCATATCTGCAAATGACAATGAACTGTGATGTCGATATGAAATTAAATCATCTATTCGAATTAGAGAAAGCTATGTATGGTATTAATTGTACAGATATAGTAAATTTCGAAGAGCAATTTGAAGTTGTATATGAACGAAATGAATTAGAGAGCGAAAGAAATAAACTACAATTGAAACTTAGCGATGAAGGATTAAGTTTATATCCGGAATACACAAATGCTGTTGCACTTCTTAGAGATTTGGGATATATAGACAACGACGAAAGAGGTTTGTCTTTTTTCAGATTATCAACACAAATTAATTATGTATAATAATTTTATCTTGTTTCTTATAGTCGCATTAAAAGGTCGTGTTGCTTTACAAATGGGAAATAACGAATTACTAATCACCGAACTCATTCTCAGAAATGTGTTAACTGTACGTCAACCAGCTGAAATAGCAGCATTATTGTCTGCTTTAATATTCCAACAACGAACTGATGTTGAACCAAATTTAACGCCAGAATTAAAGAAGGTATATATATTTCCTTAATACGAATTAACTATTTACTGTGACATTTAAAGATTGTTTGGTTACAGAATTGCGAAGTAATAAAGCAAATACATGCCGAATTAGAAGCTTTAGAACAACATTATCAGTTAGTAACGTTGCAACCACTAAACTTTGGTTTAGTAGAAGTAGTTTATGATTGGGCACAAGCAAAGTCATTCGCCGAGATTATGGAGAAAACGGATGTACAAGAAGGGATCATAGTACGATGTATACAACAACTAAGCGAAACATTACGAGATGTAAAAAATGCAGCCATTACTATAGGTGATCCTATTTTAAAGGAAAAAATGGAAGAAGCCTCTACTGTCATTAAAAGGGATATTGTTTTTACCGCATCCTTGTATACTCAAAATTAATCGTTTAACAAACCTATGTATGATAATTTATTTAAATGTGTAAATGTGCAGAATATTTTCTACTTTGATTAATGAAAGACATGTATATTTTTATAATTTATACACCGTTTATGAATCATATGCTGTTCAAAAAATGTACAGTATAATATTTCTTTACTATAGATGTAAAGTGCTGAAATTCAGTTTGGTTTGAAAATTACGTTTCTTTATGTATAGACATATAATAAGAGTACAAAGTAAAGGAATAAAATTGTTATTGATATTGAATAATTCTTTTAATTTACAATGCTTATTAGTAAAAAATATTATCCTACATTTTATTTTCAGATATTATAGTGCACGCTGTTCCGTGTTATTAAGATTTCCTTGACCTTTATTTGTCTCAGAAATACAGGTCCATTGACCTTCTGTATTTTCACGCCAAAGGGATACTTTATTATCTCCACCACTAACAGCTAATATACCTCCAGTTAATGACCAACTAACATTCCAAATGACATCATCGAAAACATTAAGAATGGTTGGTGTCCAACTAGTATAATCATTGGAGGTCCATACAATTACACGACGATCTTGTGAACAAGAAGCCAAAGCTGCTTTGGATGGTCCAACTGCAGGTGCCCACGCAACATCCCTTACCTGTAAGAAACAGAATATTAAATTACTGTTCTTTTAATTTATATTTCTAAACTTGAAAAATGGCAAAAGCATTACCCAATCACTATGTGCTTCAAGTTTGTCTTCTTCGATCCATCTATCACCTTCTTCTTTCCAAATTTTAACCAAATTGTCACAACCTCCTGTGGCTAATCTCTTTATTGGTCCATTCTTTTGTGTTCCACTAGCATCAAAGCTGGGTTCAATAGCAGGACACCAACTCACTGCATTGCATCCAATGGTATGGGCATTTGTAATTTTTTGTGTATCCCATGTATCTCCATTATTAATAAGTATGGACACTGAACCATCAGAGCTACCGCAGGCTAAAATTAAGCCAAATTCATGTGGTGCCCAAGCCACTGAGTTAACAGAGGAATCATGACCATTGTGTTCATAAATCTTGGTCCATTCTCCTAGTTCTTTCCAAATGATTACTTTTCTATTGCAAGAAACAATGTAAAATAATTTCAGACCAGAATAGTTCGTTTTAATATATTACAATTTCTATGAAAAGGAATATATTTTATATGTATTAAAGAATGGTAACAAATTGAAACATACCGATCGTAACTACAAGATGCTAAAAGATTTCCAAATTTAGGATGTGCCCAAGTAACTTGCCATACAGGTCCAACATGGCCTTTAAGATCGGCTACTAAACTTTGTGAACCATTTTTCAAATCAAAGATTTTAACCGAGTTGTCACTGGAACAAGTTGCTAACCTCAAACCGTAATAATCCATTTCTGCATCGTGAATCATATCTTCATGACCCGTATCAACCGTATTCAAAACTGATACCATTTTTATAACACTTTTTGTTTTGTTAACTATTTTTTGAAAATTATTAAGTGATATACAGTTGTAGAAGCGATAAAGAGGTTATGTTACCCTGGTTGTTCAGTGCCTGTCACTTACGTGGAAGCATGTGCGCACTGGCGGTCAACGCACGATTACTTTGCGCAACTCGTGCGTAAATATTAGTGCCGTTACATCTAAAAATTGAATATAAATTCTTTTTTGTGATTTTGTCAAAATTATAAGCAATATTTAATATTTATTGTATATTTATTATGAACTAAGCATTACGACTTGATACATAAGGATTAATAGCCTTTTTTACGTGGTATGTAATAAAGTCATTTATTTATTTATTTAATTTTTTATATCTAATTGGAATTAAATTTTATTCTTATTGATTTACTATAATAACATATAATAATTTATACATTTTCACAATGTCATACTATATATCTTAAGTTTATGCTTAAATACTAACATTTGTGAATCCTATTCTATATTTCCAAAAACCAGAGCAGAATCATATTTAGAATAAAATGATCTAAATTTAACACGGTGCATGAGCATAATAAAACTCGTAATTGGATTTCTGATCGGTTTCAAAATGATCATGTACAAATATTTAACCCATCACTAAAGAAAACAAAGTATAAACTCATCATTCGTAAAATACGCTGCTGGATAATGGAATCGCTTTATGTTCGTTCTTTCATTTGTCCTACAATTGATAAAGGTTTCTAAATTCGTTCGTTTTTGTTCTGTTAATGAAATATACTTTTGAAAAGCTTTAAAATTAGAAAAATTTAAATAAAATAATAAAATAAGAAAGAATTTTAATTACATATAATATTTAGTCATAATATTCGGAACTTTTTTACAGATAAAGCAACAAGTTAATTTGTTATAACGATATTCCATCCCTATTAATAATTAATATAGAAATCCCATTTAATTTTATTAAAATTTATCCGAAATTATACACATAGTAAAATATTTATAGTATAGATACATTAATAGAATATAAATGAGATAGACGACAGGGATTGATAGCTAACATAATATGCTGGTCATTATCCGATTGATTTAATCTAAATCCATAACGGTTTAATTGACGAATATTTTCATCCTAATTACAATCTCATCTTAATATAAATTATACCGATTTCATGTTCAATTTCATGGATATTTGAGCGACATCCATCATTAATTTATCCTAACTTTAACCGTCACAACGTTACCGGAAACACGCAACTCAGAACACATGCTTACTGCGTGTAATGTCCTTACGTACAGAAATGTCATTAGTTCATCGTAATTCACGAAACTGCGGAGCAACATAACATGGTATATGTTCGTGCAGGCTTGTCCCTTCCGGCATGCCGATAATGACAAGGCTCCTGGCGTTGCGTTGATAAGATGGATAATTGATATATGTTTCCCGAGACACATGTACATATGTACATATACATGTGCACTTTCTTGATCTTATATACGTGCATATAAGTACATATATATACATATACATCCATATAAGTACATATATATACATATACGTAACGTTGTGGGGTACTATAAAATTTTCAATATGCTGCACGGTCGAGTAACGATTGCTGTTACCGCTAATTACGTTTACTCGTATAGAAGGTAATGAAATCACGACTGAAATTGTTTATTGATCGGGTAGTAGGCACCGCGTGGATCCGCTATTGAATTTATGTAGAATAACCAATGGAAGATGAAACGAATTCGATAGTTCCGTTTTCTTATGTTGATCTTTCTCGCTTCAGTAACTTCCAATCGTATATATAGTAGCTCAGGAAAGCATTTGAACACTTAACATAGCAAACTTTTATGTATATATTGTATGCGTTATATGTATAAAACATTTTGAAATTCTATTAGTACTGTAATGAGATACGATTATCATGATTATATTGGTCTTTGAAACCAATCTAAAAATGTATATAGGAATTAAACGATATTTACTCTAAGTATATATTTAGTAAAAAATTATTCACCTTAAACATATAAAAGCAAATATTTCTATGATTTCTGCAAAATATGAGTTATAGTTTGTAGCACAGGCTCATTCATAGCTCATTCACAGAGATCATCTTTAGTTGTAGTTTACTAAATATCTTGTAGTTTCTATGTACGTTCTCAAACTTGTTTCAAACTTTAACAATATAATCATGATAGTAAGGTCTCATTATGGTATTAATGAAATTTCAAAATTTTTCGTGTAACACGAATTTGAATATTTTTATAAGCCTTTGTATGTATACCTAACGAAGAGAATATATGACCATAGACGAGGTGTACAATAGATCTATCACACACAATACGTCTTTTTGTCCCACGTGACTCTGGACCTCACTTATTATTTTGGTGTGATTTTCAATGTAATCAATACAGCAAAGAAGTGGTTGCAATTAAAATTAAACATTATGAAATTACAAGTAAATTCTCAAATTCAAATTGAAATTCAAATTTGAAGTCAAATATTCAAATTCAAATTTTTTTCAAATCAAATTTGTAATGTTTCATGTGCATTAGGAAATGGGACAAAAGTTATAGTACTTGATGTTTGCTAAGAAAACTTTCGAAATAGTTTAACGAATCTAGTGATATTAATTTAAAGACAAAAGTTATAGCACTTGATGTTTGCTAAGAAAACTTTCGAAATAGTTTAACGAATCTAGTGATATTAATTTCCAAGTTATTTCCCAAGTTATGTATTTTCAAAACTATCTTTCATAATTAAGATAATGGTGTTGACATTGAAAGCTATGGAGAAGGTATTGTATCAGGCCCCTAAAAGTTTGCTACTCGTATCTAGCGCAGATGTAGCATATATGTATATAAAGCATTCATGAACTTCTTTTGATTCAACTGAAATTGCACTTATCACTAACATTACGCAGCGTTACTGCGTAACGTGACTTTGTCGTGTTGCTCTTTTCCAACGGTAACGAAACGAACCAACGTTAAAAATAGTGATTATTTATTAAAATTGCATCATTCAAATTTCACAGAATGCTGGTGAAAATGTAGGTCTCCGTTCTCCGGATTTTTATGGATGGACCGTAAAAGATATATAACATTGTAACTGTATACAGCCTTTTTAAGAAATGACGCTTGTGACTCGAGCAAAGTATTTATAATATATGTAGGTATATGCATCAATTTATTTCATTAAAATAATACAACATTCTTTTCTATTCCAGTCGTATAAAATGATTAACACTTATTTCTTAAAGAAGTAAGTGAATTATTGAAAAATATAAATAAATAATTTACATATTATTTTATCGAGACACGAAAAATATATTAGAATAAGTACTTTGCACGAGTTTAAGAAATAAAATTATAGAGTCTAAGAGAAAAAAGAAATGACGACAATATTAATGATTTTGTCATAATTATAATATTAAAAAACAGAATCTAATAACGTAAATTGACAAGAAAAAAAATGAATAAACGAAACGTGAGTCTTTAATGAACTAATCTATAACTTTACATAATTCTTAATATTAGAAATCTACGTAAATTAAAAGTTTCTTTAAAATATTGTATGCTGTTTTGTAATAATTTTCAGAAAGAAACTAGAAGAGAAATCAACGTAGTTAATAGCCAAGAAAAGATTCGAGTGGTTTCGATATATCAATAGCGGTAGACGTTGTAGTTTTCTCAAGGTTCGTTAGTCCAACAACCGAAAAATTTAACCTCGTACACGAGAGAGTGGCCGGTTCGTACGGAAATTCAGGGCGAAGGTTCCAGAGGTTCCGGTTACGATACTCGCTACAGGTCGTCGCCGTGTATACGTTAGTATCGCGGCAAGATCCGGGCAAAGGAGTATCAGGAAGAATGGAAAGGGGAATGTCGGTCACTGGGCCTTTCCTTGCGATGACGGTACTCCGTTTAGCGCCTCGGGGCCACCTAGGAATGTTGGAATGGCACACAACTTGAAAAGTCTCTCATTTTTTCTCTCCCTACTTTCCTTTCTCTCTCCCTCTTCGTACCCTCCTACTTCTCTAAATTGGCAACATTCGCGTCTGCGTCTGATGTGACGTATTTTGAATACGCCATAAAATAAATTTGATGCACGAAATACAACGTAGATTCGCAGTTGATTGAACATATATATTATGAATACGTTCTACGTATAGTTCATAATTTGGTTCATGATTTATATATAGGGTCGAAAGTTGTCGTTCGAGGTAGAACTTTATAATTAATATTTTTTACTTTTTAGAAATATTTTCGTTCAATCAATATTCCACTATGAGAGTAAATGATATTAATCAAACATTAAATTTCCATTTCAATATCGTTTGATCAAATACCAATATCTTCTGCCTTTTTATCTTTTTTTCTAAATGTATATTAAAGTAGACTCGTTTCCTTCTGCATTTCAATATTTCCGTGCTTTGACATGCCAAAAAGGGCTAAATACAGAGAAGCTTTTAAATTCCAGCCAGCTTCAAAGCGCCCCCGTTGTAGCTTATTTACCGCTCTCCGCAGGTGTTACACTTTTTCGGTAGATTACATAAAAACCGAAAGAGTTCAAGCTCGTATTTAGGTAGCTAGTGCCGCTAAATCTCCAATGGTTTTCCTTCGAATTTTCTGTTTTTTGAAAAAAACATCCCGTAGAAAATTCTAAACCGTGTTCTAATCTTTCCAGCGCAACCGGTACGCGCAGAGGAAGAGAAGAAGTGGTCCGCTAGAGGAAGAGAAGATTCATGGAACGTTTACGCTTGCCAAACAGCGCCGTTTCGTTTGCACGTTTGCAACGATAGGGGCCGGTGAACGAGAGCAATGGACGTTCGTGCGAAACGGCAAAGCTAAACGGCAATGCGAAACGGGCGCGGTTCACTGCATATTTCCATGGCGGTTATAGCCCAGGATATCGCGCGAGTACCGTAAAGGTGAAGAAGCGGGTCGTTGCCGGATCGAATTCCGCGCGTACCAGCTCGAACCACATTAATTTTCAGCGTGCGCGCTAGAATTACACCGGATCCTTTCGGTGAGAAAAATGGAAGGTAAGAAAGATGGGTGGTGCTCAGTTTTACCAGTGCCTATCTCCTCCCTCTCCTGGCTTCTTACTGTGTTGGTTCGCTTCCCTGCGGATGCGGCCGCTGCAACCGCACTTTTTCGTGTCTGCAATCTATAGGCAATACTACGTGGAGTACCGTAAAGTTGGAAGGAGAAATACGTTCCAGAATCGAATTCCGGACGTGTCTGTGCGAGCCACATGAATTTTTCCCAAGGTTCCTCCCGCTGAGTATCACGCCGACTATTCTTGAAGGAAAAAAAAAAGAACGAAAGAGAAGGAGTTGAGTAGGAAAGGAGCGAAGAAGAAGAAATAGGAAGTATCAAAGTAGGAGAGATTAAGAGGGACATGGATCCATCGCGATACACGAAGAGATCGAATCCTTCGTAGGCAAAGGCCGTTGACTGCGACGCAATGTAATTCCGGATGGTTTTGGGTCATCTGGTCGATCGATGACCCGTTTCATCTATTATTGAAATGTAAGCATCGAACGTATCATCATCAAGTTTTACCTTTCCGGTTGATAGAAACAGAACCAAAACGTATGGAACGTTTCATGGGAAGTTGGTTGATCTACAGATATTTGCAGTTTGTCTCTGCGTGATAGAGAAACGGTTGGCGTGATCGATATTTTAGACAGGCTGGTATGTTACAGAGTGAGAAATCGTTTCAGCAACGTTGTCAGTTGACAGACCATTGTGTCGTGAATAAA
Source organism: Bombus waltoni (assembly GCA_014737395.1). Classification (NCBI taxonomy): domain Eukaryota; kingdom Metazoa; phylum Arthropoda; class Insecta; order Hymenoptera; family Apidae; genus Bombus; species Bombus waltoni. The sequence continues at coordinate 1,563,485 of JACXII010000013.1, forward strand.
GTATTATTTTAAATTTTATTTGTAATAAATTAAGTATGAGGATTATTTAAACAGGAAATGAGTATTTCGCTCATTGCTGCATTGGGGTATAATTAAGGTTTAAATTTGCTTAAAAGTTTCATTTGACTAGAGTTAAAAATACTAAGTACTTTAGTTTTAGTAGTTTTAATGGAGTAGAATATTTTTAAAAACCACCGTGAATCGATTTAAGCTACAGGGATTACCGACCACCTTATTTCTTTCTCAGTACTCCTTGATGAAAACCGTAAAACACCGATTCCGTTCATAAAGTCGAGAAAAAGTTAACGTTTAGTTACCTAGCTAAATATATAAAAAGGAAAACTCAATTAAAAAATTAATTTCACTCGCTATTATAAAACAAATTAATTGTAACTAAAAAAAATCTTTTTACACTATAATTTTTGTTCACTAAAGATGTTAAATCTCTGTTTAGAAAAGCCGCTTAAAAAATTTCACAAAAACATATAGAAGACAAAACTATAGACCACAAGCAGTATCGAAAAACTGCAAAAAATGATTGAATATTTCTCTATCTATCTATTATTTAACCAGATGTTTAATTCAACAAATTTTTTCAGAAATTCATCTGTACTGTTTCGGATACTGATGGCAATCCAACAATTCTGTCGGAATTTTTCGACGAAATTTTCGATGTAAAACGATCGAAGCCAGTACGATTGGCGTTGCACGTTTCCTGGTGTTACGCCGGTGTCCAGAGACTGGCGTACGTCGACAGGGCCGTAGAATTCTAGAAGGGGGTCATCATACGAGGCCGGCTCCGCCGAACGCACCGAGCCAGGACAGTATACGAACGTCATTCGGCGCGGACTGAACGGCGAAAGGCGCGTTACCTGCGAGCGGTACCGCAATTTCGAATCGAAGTTTCCTCTCTCGTGTCTACTTTTCTCTTTACGAACGGGAACGGCTTGCGATTCAGTGCAACGATCATCGTATAAATCTACACGATATTTGCGATTTCTACGTTGAGTCAGTGCGAGGAAGAAAGAAAAAGAGATCACGAGGGAGATCTACGGATTGTTTCACGGAGAACGGAGGATTAATTGGCTGCACGTTTCCACGCGTGTGAATTATAGAAATCGAGGTACGTCTACACGAATTGATTTTTCCACTTCGTTTTCTTTTTCTTTTTTTCATCCGATTCACTCGATTTTCCGTTGCGTTCGCTATGAAATGTCGCGTTCCGTGGGATCGACATCCAGTTGATTGAAACTGTTCTTTCTTTACTTTTTTTTAATAGGGGAAGCTTGTTGGATATATATTTGTTATTGAATTAAGAAATTTTTAGCGCAAATTGTTTCGTTCCTTTTATCTTTTCTTGTCTAATTGAATTGGAAACTATGTTTTACGTTCTCCTTTCTTTTCAAAGTGAATTTAAGTGGATTAGGACGTCGTTTAGATTTTGAAAATGATGGTACGTGATTTTGCACGGTGGATCTTATTTTGGTTTTAATAGACAGAGCTTCTTTTGCCGCGGTTATTCGCTGTTTTATTTACGGTAGGAGATACTCCTTCTGAGTTGAGAGCGCGAGCACTTTGCGAGCCCGTGAACTGCAGTGACTCGCTTGTGTATATGTATATACATATGTAAATGTGTGTGTGTGTACCTATCTTCTTATTCTGGTTGATTAAAAATGCCCCGGTAAAGCTTGATGAATTTCCATCGCGCGCGAAAGCTGCCTCGTCTCGCGTTCTGAAAACGCCGACTTCATCCGTGGGATGTTCATTAAATTTGCATTATCCTCCTGGAACAATTTCTTTTCACGTTACAGCTCTGCTATTTCTTAGCCATATATCAATTATACATGTACCTATTCTCCGAACAATTTCCTTTTATTCTACGTTAAAATTGTACTTTTCTTACAACTTACAAGCAACATAGAAATACTTAAAAAAGTCAAATGCCACAATAAATTAAAAGAGGAAAATTCTTCGTATGTACATTGCACTTTATAAAATATTCATCTTTTGAAGGGATATTGGTACACATGTAGATATACATAGAGTCTTTCTCTCAAAAAATACGAAGGATATTTACGTTATTCTTAAATATTTTCCAATATTATCTCGTTTAATATTTTTAAATATAATTGAAGAAATTAAAAATAATTATCTTCTTCCGGTATTAAGCAACAAATTTATTAAAAAGTTAATTACTTCCCCATCTTGAGATGCGCTAATATAGTGAATATTCTTCCACGGACCGTACATATTAGGGGCGTTCAAGCCGAAAATTAAACTTGGACTATTTTCATTCGTAATTCTGTTGCAATTACACCGTTTCTTGCTTTGTGACCGAAAAAACCTTCGGCCAACCGGTGGATCACGTGTACGCGATTTTCTTCGTTTACTTATTATAGTTTCCCGTTTTATTCTTATCTTTCTATTCCATTTTCCTTCTCTCTTTTTTTCCTCGTTAGAAATTACAATGTCGAAATTGCACGTATTTTCTTGTGGAAGCTGCACGCGTGAAATTCATGGGATTCGCGCTGCGTAAATCACAACGATAAGTCTGGCCGAATCACCGAGTCAATTAATTCTTGTGAAATTCACCGAGCCACGAGTTGGCATGTCCACTTGTGCGTGCACTTTCTAAAGCGGCAAGAATGCAATTTCTACGTGTCTATACATATGTTCTGTACGTACACTATTGCTCACAAGCATCCGGACACATCGATCGATTTGTAATAACAGCATGTAAATTTTATCGAAATGTACGAATAACAATTCCATAATGATGAATTAGGAATTTGAGGTAACGCTTACTACTTTTTTATGGAATCATCGGGTTATAAATCTAGATTACTTATTAAAAAACATAGCAATAATATATTTTGTTTCATGTCTCCAGATGTATTAACATTGGAAGTCTTTCTATTAGTTTAGAAGAGCCTCCCTAATCCATTTTATAATTCAAAAGTCAAAGCACATGGAAATAAAGAATCTTTCAAGCAACAAAAAGCTTCTACAATTCATGACAATTACAAACGTCAGTTTTATTATCACACAACCTTCAAAAATCAATTTAATCAAGTTATAATATATTATTATACGTAGCTAGAGTAATTATGGAGAATAAAATTATTGCAGTTTGATTTGATCGTAATTTTCTAATTAAAGTACACCATGCCAAGAATAAACAAGCGTTCGAATACCTTTGAGCTGTAGCGTACGTACGGCGTTTTCCTGAAATCCGCCACGGTGTTTCGAGTGAGAAAATATTCTTTAACACGATGTTTCACGTACTTACGTCTCTCTGCGCGAAGATGTGCTCCGTGTATTAATTATTCCCGCTTTCTTTGCATGCCCCCCTCGCCATGGCTTACGTGCATCTTTTGTTAAGGCTGTACTTGCTCGCTGGAATCGATGCTGTTCAATAGCGAATGTAATCTTCCACCGAGGCTGTTCGAAATTGCGACTGATTCTACGTGTTAGGAATCGAAAGAACCGTATTCGTAGCGCGATGTTATTAGGGCTTGTTAACGGTCTTTTAAGTTCGCATGTGTTTCATCTTTTGAACAGGGATTTTGTAAGGTTGTCTTCAAACTATCAATATACCGGGTGCATCACAACATACGAGACTTTATGAGTGAACAGGAGATACAAAAACGATGAAAATGAACATGTGTCCTATCAGATCTTGTTCTAAAATTATAACTACTTTTGTGTTTCAATAATTTGCAGCTGCTTACCTTCATAGAAAATGCTCGAAATCGTTACCCTCGATTTGTATGCAAACTTGCAGTGGTCGTATCAAGGAATTTCGCAATCTTTCAAAAATTCCTAAAAGGTACGCTGTTCCGGATTATTGAAACATAAAAATAGCTATAAATTTGAAGCAAGGATAGGTAGAACACGTGTTTGTGTGAACTTTTATCATTGTCTTTCTGACTCCTGTCCACTCCTGAAGTGGACCCCTGAAGCTCCATATGTTACGATACAACCTGTATATTGCCAATATTCCAAGGTTCTCAACTAAAAGGATCAATCTGTATCGGCAATACAATATTATCAATATCTATTGACAAATTGCAGTTTCGTTGAGAATCTTGAAATATTGACAATATCACCTAACATTTTGGGCAAGTTGAATTTGCTACTCTTTAATCTTAAATCTTCTTCGATTTAATTAACGCTTTTATAATTTATGATTTACATATAGCTAGTAATCTTGACTATTCGCTTGATTTTAAATCAATAATATTTGGAATGAGTTAAATTACAATTAGTAGACAGTCGATATTCGACAAATGTAAACAATCAAAAATACGAGGTTTCGCATAGATTAAAGATCGAAACGAAACGATTTTGTTAGATATTTTAGCGTCGCGCGACGTAAAGTTCAGAAATGAAAGTACCACAGAAGCGTGTGCATCAATGATCGTTTAAATGGGAAACAATTAGTACTTTCATTGGGGAGGGATTTCGATCCGTTAGGAATTCAGCTTTAGTATTTATGATACTCACATCTAGAATTATAATGTGTGCTTTTAGAGGCGCGGAAACGCGCTTTGGGACAATGAAACCGACTATGGCTGCAATTTTCAAGTAATTGCTCGAACGAGTAATGAGAATCGATACTTCGAACCTGTTATAATGTTTCGTGCGAGTCTTCCATCATTTTGTATTTTATTACGTGAAAATATTGTATATTAGTCAAAATTGACACGTAAAACAAGATCGAAGCTCGTTACTATTGTTATAACAAATCATACTGTTCTCATTTTTGATATTTCATTCTTATTGTTCTTGATATTTGTTTAATTTCATTATTTGTTCATTAGGTAACGTTTCATAAACAACATTTCATTGATCGTGACGAACTATTCAATGAATACATCTTGTCTGATTATATTCAGCAGCCAGTTTCGTGTAGCGTGAGCTCCACAAATAATCGTAATCGATATTCGTCGCTGGGCAGAGACATTAGTAATCGTTTTACTGTTGAATCAATATCTCGTTTACGTTAATTTTTGCTAATCCATAACGACTTTGTGTTTGTTTTCATCGTTTTGCATTTCTTTGTTCCAACTCTGTTACAAAAGAGTGAAATGACGTTCTGTTAATTCTTTTGTATTTGTGGACAAGATATCTTGTGATGCAATGTCGTTTATGCGATGCTCTGAACCAGATATTTCGCGTTTCTTTTTACAATAAAACACAAGATATCTCGTTCGTGGGTCTTTGTAAGAAATAGTTTGAGATATCTCATTTATTGGCGTGGCAGAGTTAAGAACACTAACCTCAAGTTCTATTATACTTTCGACCCTAAGCAAACATAGTTTTCATCATCCTAGGAAAACTAGGTCGTCTATGTCCAAGCCTAACTTTTTTACTATTCCACGCTTTCAAAAGATTTAAAATATATTTGGGTCGTTCCACGATGATTCCATTATATTATCCAAGCATATTTTAAATCAAATGTTTGAAACTTTCTTCGATAAAAGTAAAAATTTACAATTGTCAGCTTTCTTTTATATCTTGGGCCACATTTCATTGTGTTTGACGCTTTTGTAAAGTTTGATAAAATCCTGAGAAGCCCGTCAATATCTCTATTACATTATAGAATTACTTTTTACATCAAATGTTCGAAACCTTTTTTTTTTGAGAAAAGTAAAAATTAGATGAAGAGAAATCAAAGGATGGAATTTTTCCATCTCTGGGCTTAATCTTTTACCGTTTCGTGCTTCCTAAAAAATCTGGTAAAAATCCTAGCACATTCATTAATAACTCTGTTACTTTATAGAATTGTTTATTAAGCCAAACGTGTTTTCACGCGTTTAACTTTGTTAATTCCAAATAATGATATTAAATAAATATTAAATACTACTATACTAACATCAAACGCGTCAGATATCTTATTCCCAGTATCGTCTGAACAAAATTGCATCACCAGATATGTCCATAAATGTGAAAAGGCTAAAAATCTGCTGGTTCATTTGCACGAACCGAAAGTTTCCGATCGAAACGTTCTTTCATTGTCGACTATTGTCAAAATACTATTATATCCTATTGTATTCTACGTTCGATTGTTATCGAGCCAACTAACTGGACTGCAATCCCGAGGGTTGTGTTGACACTAGCCGAAAGAATCGGAATTTTCATCGCGTCTCTGGATCCTTTTGGCCGGTCGTGTATATTCGCGTATCAACCAATTCGTAGTCACTGACTTTGTCTTCGTGGTACGAAACTAGTGGCACAAAGAGTTTTCAATAGCGTTTCACGAAGAAAGCGGCCGCGATTCTCCTCAAAGAAACCGTTTATCCTCCTTTGTGGGCGCGGTCGAGATCATTAAACACGCGGATATGCGTCTTCTTCGAGCTTTTTGTGGAACAGGAGATTGGATCCTTTTTTCAGGAACGGTATCAACGCGTATTTTAATCGCGTCAAACTTTCCCTCGTTCATCTGAATTTCTATTTCGATGAGCTATCCGTAAATGCGACCCATCTTTTGTACAAGAGAAAAAGTTAAAAAAAAATAAGGAAAAAGTTGATTGGCCTTGTTTCCAATCTTTAATTCTTGGTCATTGGATCTGAGCTGTGAATAACTTACGTATTAGTTTTCGAATTGGAGATTTTGAATGACCGTGGTCCGGACTTGTTTGCATAGGCCTTGCTCTTCAAGTATTTCCGAAGGAAAATGTCTGGTACTGTTATTGCTGAATTACTGTTAGTGCTGAATTCATCGTAATCCTCTTTGTATTTGCATAACGGATTACTGACTTTGATAAAAGTTGTATTATAGCGTCACATTTTTGAGAGGTCAAACAACCGTAATAAAATTGTACGATCCATATTACACTATTGTTAACTAACGATTGATATAACTTCAACACAAGACAAATGGCGCTAAAACAGAAAAGTATCGCTCCTTCCACGACACTCCGTATGAATATAATAAAACATATCATCTCATGTATTGAAAAATAAGAGTTGAAACTTGTACATATTATCAAACCTGTTACTCTAACGCGCGAAAATTTCACATTATCCACAACAACCATAACTAGGTAACTTGCAAAATTTCGCTACTAACGTTACTTTAATGCAATAACGAAGTCCTGATTTCTCCCAAGTGCCCATCTGCGCGAAAATTACCCTATCGTCGAAACTTTTATCCACTACTTCAGCATGAAATTTTTCCAAAACTATGCATTTTTACTAAGTACACAGGATATACATACATCCACGGATATTGCCGTGACAAAAGTATCGTTGCACCATTTTCCCAAACCTTTGCTAGCCCCAGAGAAGATCCTGTAGGAAATTGGAACGCCCCGTTCGCCGGTTCGCGAGACCGGATCGCGATTTTCGTTCGAAAATAGAGAAGAACCTCTGTGTGCTTCCGCCGCTCGTTTATCCCGTATTCATTCGAACTGGATGAATCCTTTATCCCTTGCACGTCCTTACAATACGTTGCTTTCTCCCATAGGACAGGACCAATGGTTTCTGGTATATCTTTCTCGAATTTCGAATGAGCCGTCGAACAAAATGTTTCCACGTCAGGAATCACGCTTGATGTTTTTTCAGAAGCAGAAATGCAGATTGTTGAGCGAGTTGGTCAGAGCTTCCCGCCAAAAGACATTCACTTTTAGGTGTGTTATTGACAGCTAGTTTTTTTGAACGATGGGCAGGGTTTGTATAGAATTTTCGGAAGGTTGAATCCTAAACTTACAATCATGATTTGTAAAATTTCGCTAATAATTAGATTGCAGATATTTATGCAATTTTATATTTCTGTGATTATAACTAAGGAAAGGAAATTTAAATAAAGAATTGTGCAAGAACGCTCCGTAGCTGTTTGAAATTTCAAACGAGTCATCGAACAAGATGTTCCCAAGTAAAAAGTCCTTCCCAATCTTTTCTTTTTTCAATGACGGAACAACACATCATAGAGCGTGTTACTCAGAGTTTCGACGATTTTCGATGTCTTGCAAAAAGGCATCCACTTTTATGGCATTCAGCGACCAGTTTTCCTTCGTCCCCGTTGCACGACGTCGTTCGACGGCGACAACAATGGCACACGCGTCGAATAGAAAGTACACACAGTAGCCAGGCTTCGAACAACGGGTTGCGTCACGCTCGCTCGAGGAATGTTCGAGCATTCCTCTGTTTTCTGTTATACCAGCGTTGTATTTTCTTCTTTCCTTTTCTTTTTTTTTATTCACCCTTTATCCTGTTGTTCCTTTTCTCCACGACGTTTTTCGCTCGACCTGTTTCGCCCGGCTTCGTTCTTTGTTCTGTCGCGTGCCGGGCGACAGTTTGAAAACGCTCCTTTTCACGCGGTTCGACAATGCGAGCCGCGAAAGGAGGAAAGCATTACGTTGGTATCATTAGTAGCGCGTGGAAAATACACTTTTTCCACGAAGTGGAAAATACGTTTTACCAAGTAGCCAACTTTCTACCCGCCAACGGGGCATAGAAATGATCTGGAACGACCGATATCGGAGAGATTCCACGTTCTGACTCTGAGTTCATTGGAGAATCGGATACATCGGAAAGTTAATCAGATCGGAACACGGCGGCTCCCTTGCGATTTCCTCCTGATGCTGATTTTCATCGTAACGTGCCGGTCTTTTGTCCTCTGTTTGACGGTATACAGAATTAATCTCTATCGTTTGCATCGTGGGTTGGAGGGTAGACTAGTCTTTTTGTATGAAAATAGATCAGAATTTTTAAATCGTTTTATTAGTGATGTTTGATGGAAGTAGAGAGCAGTGAAAGCAGGTCAGAATTTTGAAGTTATTTTATAATTTTTAATTGTAATAATATTTCGAAATCATTTTACAAATTTTAATTGTAATATCGTAATAGCATGTAACTAGTGTTCGTTGTATAAAAAAGATAACAATTTTTTAAGTATTTTATAATTTCCTATTGTAATAGTGTTTTTGAATTTTTAATAGTACTTTTATAATTTTTTAATTGTAATAGTACGAAGCGAAAGTCAGGCTGATTTTTTCGTATGAAGATGGATTGAAATTTTAGAATCGTTCTATAATATTTAATTGTAATAGTATGAAATAAGGGATAGTGGTGATCTTTCGGAATCTTCGAATCGGAATCTTCGAATCGGAATCTTAATATTATTTTCGTATCGATTTAGATTTTATAATAATATTCTTTATTCATTTTTCACTTAGCTTTTATGCATGCTACGATAAATATTCACGAGCTCTTTTGTGTTCATGCACCAACGGACAGGCAAACGAGTTACTAATTACAGGTTGTATTCATAAAATTTGTGCAATTTCTTTATCAAAGAAATAACTTTTAAATGAAGCCAATTAAGTCGTCACATAAATGTTTTCATTATAATGAACCATTTATACAATCATAATTCGATTGTTCGAATATTACGTTACATTATTTTAATTACACTTTGTGTGCTAAACACTTTTAAGTTACTTGTCTTTTTACATTCTTATTTTTAATTTACAATTGTTCTTCGCTGCCGTAATTAAGTACAAAATATATTACCAAATGTCTCCAACAGTAGAATACGAGACATAAGTCAGTTCAACATTATTGCAATATATGCTGCCCTCGATATTAATTGCAATTTTATCGTGAAAAACATTGAAGCTTCAAATAGGTGTTTAATTTGTAATTTTGAAATACTAGAATTTTCATCAATCTTTCAAATTAATATCCTGTTGCTTCAATTTATTATAAACGATCAACATCCACGATTACAGCGTGTCGTCCAATTATGAATTCCGTACGGTATGTTCGAGAAACCTTAGAGCGTTCGTTTTTGGGTGTCGTGTATCGCAACGGACGAGCCAGGTGAAATAACATCGACTAACAAAGCCTAGGGGATGCTCGGTTTGGACTGATAGGCCATGGTCGTAGAATTCAGCGTAGGTCCGCTTTCGAAACGAGTCTCTTCTTTGAAATTGTTTGCAGAGAAAGCGACATGAAAGCTGGTTTTAAACGTGGCTGGAACTCTATGTAACCATGGAACACACTTATTAGCGAACATTTTTATTTTACTCGTTCGGATTCACGAGACGAATCCATTAACTCGTGTGTTTCCACTCCTCGAATCCCTATCGACGTTCTGACTCTTTGTAAATGTACACTCTTGTCCAAGAGTATTTTGAGACTTGCTGATATTCGATCAATTGTGTTTTAATTACAAAATTGCGATGGAATAAAATTGCATTGATTTTATCCTATAGCTTTTATATAGATTTTATTCTATACAGCTACGTATAATAGTACATTATAATTTGATTAAATTGACTTTTGAAAGCCAATATGCAATAATAATAAAAGTGACGTTCGTAATTGTTATATCTCACACAACTAATCTTTGCTACTTTACAAGATTTTTATTCCCAGATCTTTTATTTTTTTAATTACAAGACAGATTAAGAAGAGTCTTCTAAATTAATGGATAGACTTTCAATGTTAACACAGCTGGTGATATTTAATCTACCATTATATATAGCAAATTCTAAAATATTGCTACACATAAAAATTGCTATGTTTTTTAATACGCAATTTAGATTTATAGTCTGCCGATTCCGTAACAAAATAATCAATGTTGCTTCTAATTCATTGTTAATTTATACAATTTAGTAAGATTCACGTACTACAAATCGACCCAAGTGTCGCCGACCAAACTTATGAAGATACTTATGAACGATAGTGTAGCTCCAAATGGATCATTTAGGCATTTGACGAAGGCACAAGTAAGAAAACAACCATATAATATATAATGTATGTTAACACATACGAAACGAATCTTGCAAGCTGCTACTTCAACGAAAACAAGAGGGATAATGACAACGTGGCGTGATTATGTCTCCTCGACGTGAAAATACGTTTTCTCAATCGGTGTTCCGAGACTCTTGCGAAAACGCGCAAGTCAGAAGCGTTCGGCACTTAGCGTGTAACGTTTTCGAACGACGAGGAACCAAAGTGGAAAGTTGTTTCCTGCGGAAGAATAGGGAACGTACCTCTGCTTGAGCCATGAATGGGCATCTTCTTAATGGCGCGCAATATCGCCGGCTTGCATATTGTACGTGTACTTCCGGTATGAAAGGTAATGCCCGTTATTGTCTGGATGCAATCGGCTACACAACAAACGTCGCTCTCAAGGAACGCTTTCCAGGCTTTTCGGAAGAGATCCGTGGATTTCATAGGTAATTTTCTTCCTGGAAATTCTATTCTAAGTGGTGTTATCAATGGCAAACGAGACGTTCGTACAGTGTAGGCAAGATAGCCAATTTACATATGGATGGAGCTGGAGGAAAGTCATTTTATTGGCTGTCGCGGAATATTTTATATCCTCCCTAATTTTTATTTCATTTCACTGGGGAAGTTTTGGAATTATGAATTCATATTACAAAGTTTGAAATTAGATTGTAGTATCTATTCGAAGTTAATTGTTCTGCTGGTCTCTTTTCGAATGTATATGAAAGGGAATTTTACAATTTTACGAAATTTAACGAAACCTAACTATTTATAACGCATCGATAAATTATTTCCTGACCCTTACTGGGTTAATTTTTCATAATTTCATAATTAATATTTAGTTAATATTTCATAATTTCAGCTAGATCGCAGTTAGCTTAAAAGAAAAAGTGTTCCCAAATTTCTTCTAAAATCAATTTTAAAGTATGTTTCTACTTTTGTATCTTCTAGTCGTGTATTGTATTCGTTGTATTTTCTTTATCATGAATATTTTAAAACATAGTATTGTACAAAAGTATTTCAGAATTTCATTATATGAACATATTTTCCAATATTTTATGGGAAAAATTTACGAATCGTGTCGAAGTCTTCAAGTTTACGTAAGCCTACGTGTTTTTCGATATGTTATGCATTTCCCTTATTAGTTTCCCATTAGTGCTTTACAATTACGTTACAGAGTGGTTACGAATAGTCGATCGTTCGAGGGGAATGTGGTCGCTTTCTAGCGGAGGAAAGTCGGGAAAAAATGTAGGAAGTACTAATAAACGGCGCAAACCGATGATCTATAATGCACTGGCCACGCTACGGCATAGTGATGATATAAACGTTCCACGATACATACATACTTTCTATTTTCGTCGAGCCTACGCTTGTACCACTGAGCTACTTATCAACAAGGATGCAATCGAATTGGAGGATCTTCTTTTTTCTTTCGTTTCACCTTTTGTAGAAGTGGTCCACCACTACATTCGTATATACACTGTACCATTACATCAGTTTAGAAGATACTTCTTAATCTGTCTTACATATAATAAAAAACAATCAAAGAATCTCAAGATAAAGAATTTGTCAAATAAAAAGACAGTTCTATAAAGTATAATAACTTCAAACGTATTGATTTCCAAAAATCCATGTTATTATATCGTTATATCTATGGCGACTGCGAAGAATAAAATCATTGCAGTTCGGTACGACCGTAATCTTGTAATTAAAACATATCTTGTCAAAAGTAAGTAAGTTACTTACTTTAGAACGATAGTGTATCCAAGATAGCGTACAATGTGCACGTGTATGCATGGATTTATACATTCGTGGAGGTCATTCACAATTTTCATCGGTCGACGACCTATGGGAGAGACCACTCCACTCGAAACTCATTTAAAAGTACCTTTCCACGAAAGTGTTCCACCGATGACGCACGGATGAGCCCGTGCATGTGATCGAGGATTGGTTATATACGTATGCATGACAATAGAAAGTTAACACGAGAGAGCTCGACCCGGAAGGAACACCGATGATGACGAAGTGACCCACATCCTGTATGTATTAGCCTTGAGGTAGAAGGCCTGATCTTTCTGGCCTATGGACCATTTTCTGGTCCGTTGGAAATCCGAAACCAAGACGTAGATCGACGAAAGAATGCGCGTGACATCCTTGTTTTTTCTAAGAAAATTGAATTTAGGTTGTAATTCGATGGTTCGGTCGAAACTTTTTCAGTAAAGGATCAAAATTAGGGATTTGGTTTAACGTTTTATGAAGCATGGAGATATAGCGTGACAATCTTGTTGCGTTTCTCTGATTTTGTAATTTAATCATTGAACGATTTATTGAATTTAATCATTATGAAAGAGAATACGTATCTTGTTAATATGATATAATATAATATGATATAATCAATTAAAATACAGAATCTGTTTGGCGAAGGAATTTTTAAAATGATTTTTAAAGTACTTGTTCAAGAGTTGTTGTTAGGTAAGTTAATTTTAGAGATTGATATGGACATAAAAGCTATGGGACGGAAGCTTCAAAACTTCTTTACTGTCACCTGTTTACGTCAGTTCGATGATGACCGTTAAAAGCATCTAGTCGATATTCGCTTTAAAGTGGAAAGTTCTGCTATTCATTTAGTTAATCAGTAAACAGTTTGTCACTGTAAAATTATAAAATTATAAAATTATAAAATTATGAAATAATTATAAAATAATTTTCGAAGAACATAAACGATACAGTTAACCGCAAAATGAGATAGTTTGTAAATTTTATATAAAAAATTGAGTCGCTCAGATAATCTCTTCATTTTATTATCGGCATACACGATTCATATTCAACTTTCAAAAGACGAGAAATTTGTACGTAAATTCCAGTTTTATGCGATTTCAATCATCAACTCACCTACCTACCTATAAAAAGTAATTCCAACGCCTCTTACATTTTCGCTGCTCTGATTCATACTATTTGTATCGTTAGTCAACGGATAATCGAGAGTAAAATTTCTTTTCACTGTAAGTTCGTAATCGCAGAGATTGCTATAACATAGCAATTTTGCTGCAGGCAATATTCCAAGGCAACGTTCCTTGTTTAAACGTTTCACCGCGATGAAATTGTTGCGGAGATATGCGAAGAGCGCGGGCCACGCTTTTGGGGTATCAATTACTACCGGGCCGCGTAGAAATGAGAATTTTCGGCATAATAGCAGTGTAACGACCGTTCCGGAGTAATCTTAACGTGATCATCGATGTAATTACCAGAACGATGGCGGATGAAGGGAGTCGCGGATACGCTCTCTTTCTCGATGCATTATTCATACGGACGGGATACACCCTAAATTCAAAGGCTTCCCAAAGGATGTAACCGTTGGTAATTTCACCATCGACGCAAGCCCGGTGTCGTACGAAGCTTGAAATACCAGATATAAGAATCGTCCTCTTTTCTACATTTCGTGATGCTACGTAGATCTCTTGCATTTGAAGATTATACGAGAAAAATATATAACACTATTTTCGTTATCGTCGATTCTGCGATTTTGAAGATACAATTTTAATACTTAAGAATCTTTAAGCCCACGAGTGATATTTCTATCCATTATATATTTTTCTTTATTTTGGAGATCAATCGAGACATATGAATGCAAGTGAATGTTTTATTATTATTTGATATTGGGTGAAAAATAGAGGAATTGTTGTTTGTAATGTTTATAAATAACATCACGGCGATGTTATTGTGGGATGATGTTAATCTTTAACTATTATAGACGTTGAGACATACGTAATTATTATAGCGGTCTTACAGACCGCTAATGTTTATTGCATTGTTACGCACATACAGATACAAGTGTTTCTTCTTCGTACATTAATAAGGAAGGGATCCAAGTCTGATTAAACAATAGCAAATGTACAGTAGCTAAAGGTTAAAACAAAATTTGCATAGGGAGAAATTCCAATCACGACAGTCTTCAGACGTTAATAGGGCACGGTTGACAAGAGAAATATGTAACTAATTAGATTTAAAGATAGACTCGATGCATTTTTGTCAACGAATGACGAGCTTTTTCATTCCGTCAATGCAGAATTCTGTCGATCTATTTTTGGAGAAGGACTTCACACTTGCCTTGACTTTATCGTCTGACATGAAATGAATACTCTTCAATACTGGCCAATTTAACTTACCAATGGAAACGGTTCCGTATAAATGCGCTCAAGCAAATCACCTTAGGTTGGCTTAGCTGTCCAGTAAATTTCCGGCACAAGGCGGGTGCGGAACAATTTCAAATTCTAAACTCGCAAGAGCAAGTGTCGTGCGTGCGGTATGCGGCCGAATGTTGTCACGCTGCGATGATATCCAGTTTGAGTTCCAAATCCGACATATAGACGTCTCCGCAAATTCTTCATAGTCTTTAAATATCGTGATATATACGTGCTAGTAAACGGCGAAGAATTTCCGCGAACGTAATGTTTACTGCCGTCAGAAACTCGATTACCGCACTTTGCTTGAATCTCGTCGACATCGCATTGATATTCAATCTCACTCTAAACGTTACTGTTAGTGATTGCGTCAAACAAATTTATTGAAACTTGGTATATTTATAAAGGAGAGATGTAGCTATAAAATGAACGACCACGCAGAGCCAGAACTCTTTTTGTTCTTGCGATGCAAACGAGTGTACATTACTTATCAGCCGATCATCGTATAAATTATAAGCTGTTTTAATCCTGGAAGACTATAAGGTACCGTATCTGTATAGTATGAGTAAATGGAAAGTATAATAACGTGATAATAAATATCTCTGAAACGTTCACAATAATGACAAAAAAGAAGAATTAATTTATCAAAAGCAATTAAAATCAGCCTCTTATTAAGATGAATATCTCGGAAAGCGTTTTAAGCTAAAAGATTGCTTGCTTGTAAAAAGTGGGCACTATATCTCATTATTGAATTATGAATATTTATGTATATATACAGGAGGTTGAAATTTAAATAATGCAATTATGAAACTATAAATGCAAAAATATACAAAGTATCCAAAATATTCGTTGCAGTATTATTTTTTATCTTATTTAGTGCTGGTAAAAAGCATAAATTTGCATAAATATTGATAATTTACTCGTTATATGGTTTCTGGCTTGTGGTTTTTATTTGTATCTCCTAAATGAAACAATCGATGTGCATTTAATATCGTGAAGAAGACGAAGACGAAGAAAGAAGAAGACGAACACTTCTAAGAGAGGCTTGGAAGTTTTCCCATAGACTTAAATTGAATTTTCATGAAAAATACGAAGTTCCGTATCGTTATTAAAAGAGAGTGGCTCGTTTAAATTTGAGATTAAAGCAAAACACACTGAAGGAAGGATGGGGAATTAATGTAAGAGACTGCCCTAAGATTCGTGAATATTTAACAATACATGCACAAGCAAAGTGAAAAACACGTTGAAAGTGGAAAAAAGCTGAAAGAACAAGCTATTAGAAGCTGCTTTGACTCACATATTTCTTAATATCTAATATAATTCGTATCGACGATAATTTGAGAGAAAACTGCAGAGAAAATATATAATATGTAACATGGCCAATATCTTTGATCGCTTTGAATACCTCCATTATTTTTAGAGATATGGGAAATTTTGGTTTACAAAAGTCGCAAAGTACGAAAGGGACCATAATGTCAGTCAATCAGCTGAAATTATAAATTCAGTTTCGTAATTTTTAGAAAAGTTTGGTCCGTTTAAAAAAATGAAAAGATCTTATTGTACGACGAAGAAATAATTCTTTTCCAAACTAAACTTCTTTATTCCAAATTCCTTGTCATTTTATTACATTATTAAAGATTTAAAAGATCCATGAAACTGTCTAAAATTTCCCACCAAGCATCCTGTACTCCTGAGGTTTC
Organism: Bombus waltoni; assembly: GCA_014737395.1. NCBI lineage: Eukaryota > Metazoa > Arthropoda > Insecta > Hymenoptera > Apidae > Bombus > Bombus waltoni. The sequence goes on from JACXII010000013.1 coordinate 1,580,109, forward strand.
ATTATAGTTGGGAAAGCTCTTCCTACGAGGAAAAATATCGAAGATACCGTGAGGGGCAAGGAGACAAGAATATAGAATAAGAATGAGAAAGCAAATCTCCCTTTTCTTTTTACCTTTAATCATCTTTTTACCCCTGTTGGAACGGTGGCCACAATGAAAATATCCGTGTACCAGAGCGGAATGGGTGGGAAGGTGGTGGCGGACGAAGAAACGTCTCCGACGTCGAAGTTGTAACGAGGAACAAAGGGAGGTGAAAAGAAACGAAAACGTCGCCGACAATTCGTAGATCTCGAAGCTGACTCTGGGGCTCATGAATAACGGAGAGGGACGCATTAGAATATTCTCCGCGGCATAACGAATAAGGAGACATAACTTCCATTGTTATTCTCCCTTTTAAAGAAGGGAATCCCTAAGTTGCACGAGCGCATCGTCCTCGTCACTTTGCCCTCGCCGCAGATGCAGTTTACCAAGAGTGCCACTTGCAACCGGTTATAGAATTAAAGATTATTTTCCATCAGCCTATTAACAACGAGACAGAGATGAAACGACGTCGGGTCAATGTTCTTGAACTGCAAAGTTAATTGCAATCCGCAACCGCTGCGCCACGATTGTTCCATTGTTGGATACTGCAGCTATTATCTCATCTTCCTTCTGTTTAGAAAATGTACCATTATGTTTTATATGGTGAAAAAAGAAACAACTTCTTATATTTTTATATTCTTCTTTCTAGTATTAGTGGAAAATGAATCTTTTGATACACAAGAAAGTACACAAGAAAATTAGTTTGGTACTAATAAGTTATTTGTTTTTGTTTTCTTAGAGAGGAAAAAGGATTTCTTAGTTTGATATTTCTTTTAGTTCTTTCAGTATTGTTTTATTAAGACGTACTTAATGTGGGTTTTTTAAGGACAGGCTTAATAATACCCTTATGGAAGTGACAGGTCAAACTTTTTTAATTAAGGAAAGTGGTAGGAATGAAGACAGACACAATTCATTTAACTTTATAAGCGTTCCCGTTAATAGCGATAATTTCCCTAACAACAGGGGAAATCACGCTTCTTTTAGTTGATTTATATTATATTATATATTATATATTATATTTATTATATTATATTATATTTATATTATATATTTATATTAGAAAGACAGACATTCCAATAAAGTATTGAACAACTAATATTATCTGGATGGCATCTGCTCTGTATTCAAGAGTAAATTACTAGCACTTAAATACATTACAATTCATTAATAGATCTCCTAGAAAATATTTTATAATATTTTGAGCCACTAAAAGTGCCATTACGCTTATTAGCAATGTGATAATCTCAAGCTCATCCATCCAAGAAATTGAAGAAACATATCTTACAGTAATTGTGAAGGGAGAAATGTAACAATACGCTGCGATACTACTGTAATATAACACTGTAGCATAATAATACAAATGTAATACCACTATATATTGGTATTCAGAGAAATGAACAAGCAGATAAGGCAGCAAAACTAACAGCTAACACCGAGGAACATAATAAACGTCACATGCAATGATACAAGGAACTATTTAAATACTTTCATAAAATAAAATTCCATAGGAACATTAACTATAAGATACACGGAAATATATGAAGCAAACGGATGGAGATATGGGATGGCAAATATTTCCAAACATGATTAATTGAACAATCCAATTAATTAGCAGAATTAGGATCAACTACACAGCACCGACTTGTTCATGTTTACTCAACAATCATAAACCTCAATGCAAATCTGCAAACAGTGCACACTGCCTTTGTCTATCAAACATATTATACTAAAGTGCAAAACTATGAGAAGGAAAAAGGAAAAAACCACTAAACTGCCTAATGATATAACGAAATTGTTGAATTTCAGCTAAAAAATGGTGAACTGTTAACTGTGCTGCGTTGCTAATTATCTCTGCTGTTGAAGCAACGTTAAACATATGTATATATATACATTGATTTATATATATGTATATATATATATATATACACACACAAGTCTTTGGACTTTCCTTTCATAATCACAATGTTAGAAATCGGAATTTAATAAAATCAGTGTGCTAAAATAGAATCATTCTTAACATCTGACTCTTTCCTATACGAGTCAAGATACGCCTAAATTTCGATCATATCGGTCGGCAGGAACTTTCTTGTCCCTTTAATTTCGACGAGGAGAGATATCAAAGAAAAATGAAAAACTGTCCGGTTGTTGCTTTCAATTGGCAGAGCGACTTCCCTCCGGCTTCTAAGAAGAAACTTTTTCCATTACGGATCTATAATCCCGAGCTTTATTGGCCTCGGAAACGGCGAAACGTAACTTAAGGTACTTTAATAGCGCCGGCTGCACACGGAAAGAGGAAACAGAAAATGTGCTACTCCTCGGATCTTGATTCCGTCACGCGCGCCAACTTTCTCTCCTCGAAATATTTGAAGGACCGATTAATTATTTTCTCGGCCGATAACGGCCTCTTTCGGCACTCTGCTTACGATCAGGCAACTTTCTGACCCCGATAGAAAAATAAATTCGTGTTTAGCGCGTACTTACGTTTCAATTTAATCTCGTTTATTATCATTAATATTATCGAATTATGTACTCTTTCCCATTTTCCCTGGATAAAAGGAGCACAAGGCTTCTCCATTAGAAACTGCTTCAATAACCAATTAAATAAGAAGCTTTAAAAAATCAATATGCATTACTCTGATTATAGGCCAATAGCGTCGGACTTAATGATATATACATATATAAAACTTGTTATATTGTAGCTCACCCGTCGGTTGTATAAATAACAAAGAACGCATGGTTTGGGTTATAGTTTTCTGAATTGCAGTGTAAATTTTATATCTATGTTTTCATCTATTTCTAATTTATCAATAATTTTTCATGAACTTATACAAAGCTGGTTATATTTTAGTTCACTAAGTGGTAGTATAAATAGCAAAATTTTAAATCGATTAAAATTTTAAATGCCTAAACACTCTCTCAATTCGATAGCAATTCTTCAATTCTTGTTAACTCCATAGAATAATAAAAGTAGTCGGATATTCGACGTTTCGTTGTATTAAAACTCGCTGAACATTGATACGAATAACAAAAAGATGCACCATGCTGAAATTTCATGTGAATTTCAAATTTAAAATTGAATTTAGATGCATGAAACTTTTTCAAGTGTTATCAGACCGATAGATCTGCGATTATCAGGGGAATAAAAAATTCAAGCGTTCGAGATTCGCTAAACGTATGCTCATACGTACATATATGCATGTATTATGTATGTCCGGTCTCTTTATACATCGATCGATCGCCTTAAATTATCGAACAAACGCATACCAACGGTTTAAAATCGTTTCATTTTATTTTTCCTCTCTGGACAATTTCAGATATAGCGAGCCGATTAAAAAATCACTTGATGCGCTGAGGATGCGCCGTGATTTCTGCAACGGTGGGCTTGCCTGCGCCGTTGTGTGGGTGTCATCGACCTGCTGGCTGCTACTATCTTTGTCATCGTCGGTCACAGCAGGTACGTCTACCTTTTTTCTTCGTCGTTTATTTTATCCCCCACCCCCATCCCCTTTTCTCTTTTTTTTTCTTCTATTTTATTTCCAGCGATTTCCCCGCCCTAGCCCCGCGGCTCGTTCGCCTGTAATGATTGGTTCCGAATTATTGAAAGAGCGGCCATTAGCAAACAATAGAGGCCTGTGTGGCTGTGTTCACGTTCGACCAACGAGGCAGTGACGACGTGCACGGGGTGACGCTGTAAAAGAGATAGAAAAAGAATTAAAAAAGGAAGGCAAACTCTTGAAACGGGCGTGCATCTACATATAATGCTACGCCACAGACGTGATCGGATTTCGAGAGACGTCCTCTCACAGACAGATTCGTCCTTGGTGTTGCGAAAAACCACCGGAAAAAGCCAAGCCCATCCTTAGGAGAGGCTTAATTCTCTTTATCCTCTTCAAACACCATTATAAACACGTCAACTGGAGATATTTCCGTGTTCCTCTACACAGGCTCGCGAAACTACTCGAACCCTTATACACAACGAGTGTTAATTGTCACGATTGAATTAAAGTGTAGAATTTGCCGAATATTTATTGCAGGCATATCGTAAAAATCATGAAATTATTTGAACGGTCAACTATCCACTGTTTCAATAGACCTCGATATTCAATGGGTTCAGCTTTAGCGTTAATTATGCGTTTAATGCTTTGTGACTTATGATTTGTGTATACATTTCCAGAGATTGATCTCTTTTACCAATATAATCGCGACGATCGTGTCTCGTTATAGCGCTAATGAAATTTCAAAATATTCTGCATAACGCAAATGATACTATCGCCAGTCAGTGTATTTTATTTATTCATGATAGACAGGACAAACGATAATATTGTAGGATTGATAAATAGCGGAAATACTCGTAATGTATGACGATTCATGGACATATTCATTTCAAAATTGTCGAGGATATTTTCGTATTCACGTTACCAACGCTCTCTCTAAAGTAACGTTGCATCTAAAATCGTGCTTCATATTTCATCGAACAACGTCCTGGCTGAGATAAAAGATTCAACCGTCGCGCGCGTCGTGTCATAAGATACTTTTTGTATTTTTTAAGAACGAACGGAATGTTTGTCCAACAAAATATTAATCAACGCTATACAAACCAAATAGTATATTCGATGATATAAATTGTAACTAAAAAACGTTACGTTACAAGAAGTTTGATTCTTAACGTTTCAAGAGTGCGTTAAATCACTTTAAAACTGACTTTAAAACTCCGATGCAACTGGCTATAACAATCAGCATTAACGATACAGTTACACGACGTCAAGGTACCTATATAATACTATATATGTTTCGACGAAACACGAGAGAGATCCCCTAATCGATGAGTTAATTATTTGTCGAGGATTATATATCGGTAAGCCACGGTACGTCCTCGAGGCAAATGAACGATGTCACTTAACAACGAGACGTTAATTAGCAGGTTAAATTGCTAGTGGACAGTGGACGTTGAACGATATAGGTGGTGAAGACTTCGATCGATTCGCAATGTGTTACAACAAGATATCGGTTTCTCGTCTCGATAAATATCTGGCCGGTGGAACGATTTGCATACTACACAAATAACAAATTGAATTTCTCGCACCGTTAAAGTGCATTCTATTCTGCATTCCTCCATTTCGTCGTTCGTGTCCACCTTTGCGTCTTCCTTTCTTATGAACACGTTTTCTCTTCGCCGATCAGAATGCGTTTCTTCATTTCCTCTGGCTCTTTGACATTCTTACCGATCCCTTCCTTGTTTCTTCATCGTTTACGCGCCCGCAGAGATTCCTGAGATATTTTTGGTCCCCATTGAAATCTATATTCTATCTATATATATACTAAATAAAACAGGGAGAGTTTATTTGTGAGTTTTGCATGAATAGATAATTAATTCTTGTGATAAAGAGAATTTCATTCGGGAAATTAGAGCTATGTAAGTAAAAAATGGTAACTTCTTAATTTTTTTATGCACGATGTGCTACTCTGTGGTGAAAGGAGTCAATGACTTATACACTACCGCTCATGACTTCAAAAATCGATGTACACTGCTCGTGCATCAAATAATTTACGTATGTTTTAAATTGAATCTAATCTAATTTCTAAATCTAATTTCTTAATTTAAGATATGTGCTCTTAAAGTTTGAACTTGAAAAATGGTCTCTAAAATATCATGAAGACTATTAAAGATAAGAGATAAATTTTCTATGTGGACAAATTTTGTGTTTTTGTACGGCAAAATATATCTGTCTAAACAAATTAGAAAAAAATAGATTTATTAATAAATAAGTATAAATTGATAAATTAAATTAATGTAGTATAGAATATAGAAATTTTCGAATTGAAAATTGATCTGTTATAGTTTTCTAAAATGATCTAAATTGTACAACGCGGAATTCGTTCGTTAGAATGTTGTAATAGGGAAACTAGTTCGCTGCGATGAGGATTAACGAAATGATTATAATAGAGCGTAAAGAAAGAGGACGATGGTCAACGAACCGGAAATTCGGGTAATCGGATGTGCCGTAGATTTCACTAGACTTTTATGAAATCTTTAACGGCGTGAAAATGCGGTATGTGATATATAGAGAGTCAAAGTAAAAAGTCGATTGGCATGCACTGCATGTATCTTCCTATCCCATATGCTCGACGAGTGTAATCGTGCGTATACTTTCCCTGTATGGCTCCTATAAATCGTTTTACTCAACCAGATTTCTCATCTTTGAACTAAACAACGAAATAGATACTGAGTCATAAAACTGACTCATGAACGATCGATGATTTCATACTTCGAGGCTATAGCATCTTTTTAGGATAGGTATTATAATGAAGTTTAACAAAATCATGATCTAGTACAATTAAAATTAATATTTTAGTAAATTACCTGACACTGAATGAGTCTGGTATTGATATTGATACGAGCATGATATTTCTCTAAATCATAAGTATTTTATAGTTACAATCGATCAGATTTTCTACCAATTTTAGACTCGTCGATAAAAAAAGTTCTCTACATGTATCTCGTATCACAAAATGCTTCAAAACTCTTCGAAACTCACTCCCAACTGTTGCTGGTTGCTCCAACGTAAACCAGCCTCAACAGCCCCAGGGTAACATTTTCGGAAGCAAACTTTTCAAACCATCTGATCTTTCTCCCACTCTTCGAAAGATTTAACAACCATCGACTTAGCCAATACGGCCCCCGAGACGTTCCCAGCTATCTGCAAAAAGGACCCGTGGAAGCACGTTCGACGTGTATACGCAAGTTCTTGGTCGAGTTAACGAGAAAAAGGGTCGCGTGACCGAAGGCACTGTTAATCGAGCAAACGTCTCCGTTGCATTCGAATCCCGTGGCCATACACTATGTTCCTTTTTGTCTGTCCAGTGGTTCAGCCTACGGCTTGCTATGAAGTTTTTAGTCGCTGAATTAGAACTACTCAAAACTTTCAACGTTTTTCACTCATTTGATATAATTGAGAGTCGCGTACGAACTTTAATAGCAAAGTTTGTTAACTATGCGCGTACGCTCGTGAAAATATTTGAACACGTACTGTAGAAAACTTTCATACACATTTGATTAAAGATAATTCCACTGAACATTGAAACTTATTAATATATATGGATATATGGATTTTTTAATACGTAATTTAAAGTGATATCTTGATAGATAAGGAGGTAGCAGCGTTGTTTCTAATTACTACATGATTCATCGCTAATTTGCACACTTTCGTAAAATTCACGTACTGTTGCTGTAACATAAATCGGCCAAGTGTCATATTCTTATACGTACATATATACTTATGTCCACATATACTCATATACTACTTAATATATAATGAGTATATCTGTATATAGTCCTAATTCGACAGTGAGGTACGTGCCTGTGAGTGAAGCACAGAACTGGAAGCTATTGGAAGCCGATGGAAACGTGTTCGTAGCACGTTAGGCGAGTAGTAAGTGTGGCAGTAGGATGTGAGGAACCGTTAGCTCGGCTCCGGCTATTTTTATTATTATTATCGTCGCGCTGCACTTCAACACTGGTGCTCGAGAACGAAAGCGGCGCTGTTCCGCGAGATCCGTACATGAGCTCTCCGTGAGATCGCCTCGATGTTCTGACCTATAAAACTGGCTCCGTTCTTCGCGTGGTACAACGATGATGATAATGATGATGATTCCGTTGCTAAGATCCGCCGAATGTTCGTTCCGTTACGCTCGAATAAATTTGTGTCGAGGTGTGCCGTTTTTTACGCCGCTTCGAAGACATTCCGGGCCGGGGAAATATTTTTCTTTCCTTGATAATCTCTTCCGCGTATTAATTGAAAGAGGCGGCAGAGTTTGAAGAAGAAGAAGGAGAAGATTGAGCTCTCCCAAGAACCTTGATTTTTAATGCAAATTTATGATAATAAAACCTTTCTTCTTCTTCCTTTTCTTCTTCCATTTGTTACAGCGATTAAAAATGAAAGATTCTTAGATCACCGTTTAGGATGAACTTAAGGAGGCTCTAATAGAATGTAGAAATATGTAGTTTTCAATTACTTGAATTATCCACGAATCGACTAACTCTTTCAGGATCCAATTTCTGTAATCTGTGAGAAAAATTATATGCAAAAAGTAGAAATGATGATCACAAATCTCTAGCACTTCTACTATTACATTTAATATAATAATTAAAGCGAAATGATTATACTTTAATCATAAACTACATGTACTTTGACATTTATATTATGAAGTATATGATACTCGACATAAAGTGCACATATTGCTCGTATTACAGAGCCATCGTTGAAGGCAATAGGTCGATGCCCAGCCTTCGAGGAGCAGAACGTGTGCCCCGCAAGGGCGCCAAATTGTGAAAATGACTTCCAGTGTCAGGCGTCGGGAGAACGTTGCTGCAAGACAGCTTGCGGCACGAAATGCGTCATCGGCGAGCTGACAGGATGCGAACAGCTGGCGCAGGCAGCCGTGAGAAGATCGCGCGCCCTTGGTCCACGTGGACCGTCGCAATTTATACCAAAGTGCAACAATGAGACCGGCGAGTTCGAAAGGATACAATGTGATCCGCGAGAGAAAAACTGCTGGTGCGTGGACGAGATCGGCGCCGAAGTTCCAGGTACCAGGGGATCCGCCAAGGATGTGATCGATTGCGACAATCCCCGCGAGTGTCCCGCACATAGCTGTCGAATGCTTTGTCCACTAGGCTTTGAGGTAAACATTCAAATATATCTTAAAATACCAGTTAAGATATATTCATAAGGAATACAATAGATAAGGTATTATAGATAAGATAGATATGATAGATAGGAATCTTCTTTATAAATAGTCTCTGCACTATGTAATTATTATGATCTTCAAATAAAAGAAAAATCTAGAAATCAGGAAATATAGTACTCTCATGTATCTGATCTTCTTTTAATTGTTACATTTTGGGTTAAGATGCGTGTGATATAACGGAATTCTTTAATTATAGTTCTTTAATAAAGATAAACACGTATTCTTTTTCTAAAAGACTGGCGTAATTGAACTACGAGAAATTAAATTTAAGAAATAATTGCTAATAACCAACGATATATAAGTAAAGAACGAAGCATGCATAATTATCTCTAACAACTGTATTATGAATGTTCATGCATTTATGAGTTCAAAGATACAGAAATATACAGATGAATACATATAATATATAAAAATAACGATTCACTATAAGTAGAACAAATTCCTCTTTAGGTTCCATTTGTTCCGCTCATAAAGCTGCATAAATATCCTTAATTACATACACATTCTTCACCTACTTTATAGCCAATGATATAGAACCAAAAGAAGAAAGTACCAAAGTGATCTCTTCCTACACAAGTACCTATAAAACTTCTTACGAGAAGCAAAATCTCGACTCTATACAATGCTCTGGAGCAGCTGCTGACTAGTTATTTTCTCTCGCAGATCGAGCCGAAAACTGGCTGCGCTAAATGTGAATGTCGAGATCCTTGCCGCGGGGTCGTCTGTCCAGGGACCAGTCAAACGTGCGAGTTGATTGATGTAACATGCGCCCGTCCACCGTGCCCGCCAATTCCCAGCTGCCGCAAAGCAAAGTCACTGTCGACGATTTGCCCAGCCGGTGAACCGCTGCAAATCACGGACTCGCCGAGGCCATTCCTCTGCGGCGACTCGCCAGGGAAACCGACCTGCCCGCCGATGTATAGCTGTCTGGTGGAACCGAAGCAGGAATACGGGGTCTGTTGTCCATCCAACATAAATCTAAAGAGACCAGGAACGTGCCCATTGGAGGAGCCAGCTATGTGTGGCAATTCCTGTCAGCATGACTTAGAGTGTCCAGGTCCACAGAAATGTTGCAAGAGCGAGAAGTGTGGAGGAGGAGTTTGCTCTGTTCCACAGGGCCTCAGTGCTTGTCACAGGGACCGCGTGCTGGCGGAGATGCTAAGTATTTCGGAGAGACAGGGCCGTGGATACGTTCCTCAATGCGCGGAAGGTGAGGATCTAAGGATGAATAGGAATCTTTGATTAAGTCGATTAATTAGGTTTGGCTTAGTCGTCAAAGCGAGACTGTTTGGTAAAAGATAACACTCTACGGTAGAATCATATTTGTTTGGATCTGTTGGTGGATAAGTAAACAGTTTATGAGCATAGACAAACGGTTTGTATGTTTAATAATAATACACTGATTGCATCAGTGTCAATTCTGGTTCAAATAATAAGTTTACATTCCTAGTTACATAAATATGTTTGTAATTGAAACGGGATTCCATTGTATTATATTTTTGAGAATTTTTGGAAAACCAATTGTATCATGGCATTTTTAATTCGTCGATACGCTTTGGGAGTTAAAAATGTATTAACAGAATTTGGGTAATATCTTTTGAATTATCTTAACAGCATCGATTATGAAGATTGTAAATAACTATGTTTTTATAATCTTTTGATAAAATATTATTAATATTACTACAAATTAATATTATTAACATTAATATATTACAAACATTATTAATATTTTCAACCTTGTAGATGGAGGATACGAAAGTAGACAATGCTCGAGGAACGATCTGGTTTGCTGGTGCGTGGATAATAACGGTCGAAAAATATCTGGAACCATGGGACCAGCTGATAAAGTCGATTGCAAGTCAATAACGAAGGGAAGATCCCTTCCGGCGTCTTGTGTTTCCCAACAGTGCGCCCAAGTCTGTCAATATGGATTTAAAACCGATGCTTCCGGTTGTCCAACTTGCGAATGCGACAATCCTTGTGAGGGGTAAGTTTATAATTACATCTACTTAGATATAATATATTTCGTAACAACATCTTATGATTCTAACTGCTTTCTTCCTCAGTTTTCCGTGTCCAGTTGGAGAACAATGCGTTCTGCATCGTGAAGACGGTTGCCCAGACTTCCTCTGTCCAACCAGACCAGAGTGTAAACCGAAGAAAACTTATCAAAGTCCTTGTGTCTATGGAACTCCCCTAATCGATAACGAACGGAACGCTGTAACCTGTTCTGAGAACGAAACTTGTCCACAAGGCTACAAATGCACCGTTGTACCGGAAGCTGGACAATCAGTGTGCTGCATGACGTCAGCCAATTCCACAAAACCACAAACCAGTAAGATGTTCACTAAAACTTAAAAGAAATTTAAAAACTAATTTTAAAACTTAAAAGGAATTCAAATCATTGGTATACTAATATTTTCACGTTGAACGTTCCAGCGTATACTATTTTTTAATAATCAAAATTAATACTTCTTAGCTTTAATTCTATTTATGTAAAATAATATTACTAAATTATTCCAGTGTGTGAATACTTGAGAGAATTCAACGACCGCATGGAAGGAACCAGGGAGGACATGTCTTTAGCGATTCCACCACCACAATGCGAAAAAGATGGTAGCTACAAACCGTTACAATGTCACAATGGTACCTGTTCTTGCGTAAACGACCGCGGAGTTGTTCTAAAAAGCGGCGTGAATCGTAGCACTGATTGTAAAGAGATAAACGATCTTCTCAAACTCTGTGGATCTTTATCCTGCAATTTAAGGTGCCCTTACGGCTACGAAGTAGATGCGACTGGTTGTCAGCAATGTCGTTGTCACGATCCTTGTAAAGACGTCTCCTGTGGCCCACATGAGACCTGTACGATGGTCGACGTGAATTGTGGATCAGGACAGCACTGTCCAGCTGTTCCAGCTTGTTTGGCCATGAAACCAGGCCAGTGTCCGTATCTGGTACCAAGTTCATCGAGTTGCGAACTACAATGTAGTAATGATCAAGAATGTTCTGCCACGCAGAAGTGCTGTTCTACAGGTTGTGGGACGCAGTGTGTAGCACCTGTCATGGCCACAGCTTGCCAACACGCGCGTGCGGTGGCAGAACACGCAGCTAGAGAGTCAGGAGAACCAGCTAGAAGGATTTATATCCCGAGATGCGACGCTAGTGGAGCGTTCGAGCCGGTTCAGTGTCACAATAGAATGTGCTGGTGCGTGGACAAGGAGGGCAGAGAGGCTGCAGGCACTCGTGTTCTCGAGGGAGTGGTACCAAAGTGTAACACGCCGCTCAGATGTCCAGAGATCGATTGCAAGCTCGATTGTGCCGATGGATTTGAACTAGATCCTGATAGCGGTTGTCCAATGTGTTCCTGTCGAGATCCCTGCAAGAGCGTGACTTGTCGGGGAGAAAACGAGGCCTGTAGAATGGTCGAAGTAGCCTGTAGCGTACCACCGTGTCCGCCTGTACCAGTCTGTTTGCCCAAGAAAGATAATCCTTGTCCAAATGGGTCTCCTTTACTAGATCAAAACGGTTCTCCAGCAATTTGTGGGCCACATGGTCAACATTGTCCATCCACACACAAATGTGAACTGTCTCCTCTGGATGAATACGCTGTATGCTGTCCTAAACCTCGCGAAGTTTGTTTTGAACCACCACGAAAAGTACCATGTAATTTAGGAATGGGTTTAAATGAGACTGAGAGATGGTACTTTGACCCAGAACATAACGAATGTAGGAGGAAATTCGAGTGTACTCTGGGTCACAATGATTTCTCCAGTCGCTTAGTATGCGATACCGTGTGCCCTGTATTATCACAATGCGAAAGACTTAGAGAGAAAAACTTGAAAACGTCTCAAAGGCTGAAGCAACCAACTTTCTTGCCCAGATGTGACCCAGAGAATGGCATGTGGGAGTCTATACAGTGTTTAGAACACGTTGGTGTTTGCTGGTGTGTCAACAGAAAGGGTCAACCGGTGAAAGGCTCGCTTACCAGAGGGGGAGAGCCCAAGTGTAACTTTAGGCAAGCAAGACGGGGAGGCAGGGGGCCGGCAGTTCAAGAAATCGACCGTGAAATTCAGGCGTTCATGGAGAACGCTCTAATTAACTTGGAAACTGACGAGAAGCAAATCGGGATGGTGTTAGGCACAAGATGTCAGGCGATGAAGGATAAAGGCCACGTCCCGGCAATTTGCGATCGTCAGGGCAGGTTCGAGCCGACGCAGTGTGCTGGGGATACATGCTGGTGTGTCGACGAGGCAGGCAATCAACTCATTGGCTCAGAACCTTTTCTGAAAGGAACGAATATTTGCTGTAAGATACGATATCTTTCATATATTTGTATTGAGTTATTTTGTCAATCTCAGGTAGAGTCAGTTTATGATAGTCGATCAGTGAGAACTAAAACTTGGTTTAACATGTATGACACAAATATTATTTATATGATATGTAGAGTGTGGATGTTTATGCAAATTTATATTTTTTAATGAATGCAATTAAAAAAAGATATATTTCAGTTAATATTTTTAATATGTCGTAAATGCATACAAAATCACAGTCTAATAACACATATATATATGTATAGTTTGATAATATAAATAATGTACATTGAGATAAATATTTGATAAATTTTTGTAAATTTCTTTAGTGCCAACTCCAGTAGAAGCTGTCGAAGTAACTCTACGTTTCCCCGGTCGGTTCCTCGGTGATGACGAGGCTACACTGATCAGACAAGCGGAGGATTTACTACATGATCTAGGCGCCAGAATAAAGAACGACGTGCGAGTAGAGATCAATCAAGACTCAGCCATACTTAGTTTCGAAGTAATAGGACCGAACAAAGTAGATATAGCATTCCATCTGGAAGAATTAACCAGAATACAGAAATTGTCCATGTTGGGATCATTCGCGGATGCAACCACTTCTCGTTTCACACACAGATCTCCTCCAATAGCCATGCAGAGTAGAATTGTAGCATTGGAACAACGAGAAATTCTCACAGAAGTGGAAACGCCCGTTTATCAAACTGCTACTTTGGTTTTGGCTGCTGGAAGCGCTTTCATAATTAGCAGCTTGCTGATTTTATTGATGTTATACCGTAAAAAGGTACACTCTCAATTTTATTTAAATATGTAGTTGTAATTTTCTATTATTTTTTATTATTTTTTTTTTAAAGCAGATATCTAATAATTCCACAATGACGATTTTTTTTCTTAAAGAATAATAGATTTAAATAATAATTAGCAATAAAAAATGATTATGTAATTAGTTACTAATTAGATTATTCAATATATTTAATAACGATAAAAAATATTTATTTTAGATAAAAATGAAAGATCCATCAAAAAATTTGGCGGCGGACCAGCACTTTCTCGCGTACCAACAACCAGTGTACGTGATATCGGGCGTAGAACAGGAAGAGAAGAAGAAAGACGTAGCCGAAGCGCAAGAGAGTACGTCTACGTCGGATGTGGTCGTCGGTACATAGAAAAGATCAAGAGTTCGTCGCGCAGATCGCTCTTATTCTGTGCGCGAATATAGTCATGATCCAAGTCACGTCTACGTAATCCCCTTCATATTTCGATGAGATATTTATTCTTTGAATACGAGATACATCGCGACTGCCAGAATTGACGGTCGACCGAATAAATTGCAAACGGTACTTCCTCCTTTGTGGACATCACGTAATATCGATTCCACGATATAGGATGTAACGTGTAGCCACAATACGATTTTTATTTTAAAAAATTAAAAAATGGAATTCGGTCGGTCGTCGAGAAATAATAGTTTTTATTTAGAACAATCTGATCTTCTTGCGGGTCTCTCTGTTTCGCCTCGAACTTATCGAAGCCACTAACGCAAAAATGTCCTGGCTCGAGAACGAAACGCCGAGGATATCGTTGCGTTACATGTATGTATATCATGGGTGTAAATATTAGACTCATACTGTGTTCGTTTATTTATATAGCTCAATAAAGATCGGAAATTCCTTTATTCGTCAGAGTGTCGTTATTAATACGTCTAGATCATTACTTTGGACGCTAGAGGCCAACCGTTTACCCAATCAGAGATCTGTTTCCCTAAATCTGCATTTCTAACTTGGCCTGTATAGAAAGATCTTTTAAGGTCACAATAACAATTTATAGTAATAAAACGGAACAATTATTTCTTTTAATTTAGAACGTATGTGGATCAAAAAGATTTAGTTCCCAAATAGTTTTGGATCTTTCAGTAAACGTTGTATATCAGTACCGTAAGTAGAAGCGCGCTTTTTTTAGCCAGACCTCGGCCAATCAGATAACTACGCATCATTCTAGTGTTTCTACTTGTTCCGCAAGCTCGTCATGCAGTTGAGTCGCAGCGTGCCAACGAATAATATACTTTACACACTAAAAACCACGTAGATTTGTTTAATTTCATTTTCTTCAGTATTCTTTATATAATATTTTTACGGAAAGATGTCGAGGAATCGAGTGTATATATTCTCGAATTTAGTGCATAGATGGTCGAGACCGCGGGTGAAAACGCAGCCTGAGCTTTCGACGGAAACGCACGAAATATTCCGAAAGGCATTCGAGGCCGAGATCGAGTCGCCCTTTAGACGAAGCGCGGAGTGACCAATCGAGCGGTTCGGGTCGGTGGGGCTGTCCGGGGACGGGAAACGAGTGCTTTTATCCACGATACGCCGTTTTTTTCCTTTCAACAAAATCGTGGAACGAAACTTCGATTGGTGTTTTGAAAATCGTGTTCGAGAACTTCGTTTAGTGGTTAACGAAGGGTGGAAATATATAAACACGAAAAAGGGCAGGGAATCGAAGAAGAGAAAAAGGAGCTTAATGGCTCTCAGGAGATCGGGAATACAAGGACAGACGTTGCACTCGCGGACGGGGCGCCTCGCAATAAACATTGTCGCCTCTCGTTTGCTCGTCCTGCATCCACCTCCTTTGCGTCTCTCCGTTTTCAACGATCTCCTGCCGTCGTCGATTCTGCTTCCGTTTCCGTGTCTGTTATGTGTGAACGCGAAGAGAGCCGAGTGTTTATAACTGCACGATACTGGTGGCGGTGACGAAGGGAAAGGGAAAGGGAGGAGGAGAAAGAGAGGAGGGGAAGAAATTTGGAAGCGAGATAAAGAGAAGGATAGTTAGAAGAGAGTGTGCGTGCAAAAGCGAGAGGGAAAAGGAAAGAGAGCCAAAGGCTCGTCGGACGGAATTTTCGAAGCGTTGCGCCACACATTTCCTACGGAAGGTCGTATTTATCGCGGGAACCTTATTGGTGAAATTATTTCAGTTATTGAAGAAGATTTTGATATACTGTATATATATATCAAACCTTCCTTACAGCGATCGCTTCCAATTGAGAGGAACTACTACATACAGTCTGTTACAACAACGGTGGTCCGGGTACTTAACTATCTATCTACTTAACGTCGGGTAGTTGACTAGGAATTCTGGATAACCTGATCGCGCAGAAATTCGAAGTGTCAACTCGTCGACAGGCGTGACAGCCTCGTCGACTGTCTCGTCCGTCCTCTGTCCTCCTTTTTCTTGATATTCGGTGTCGGTACCATCATTTGATTCCGCGATGTTTACGGGGACAGTGAAGATCGAAATATGCGAGGCAGTCGGACTAAGGGCGACGGACAAGCAACGAAAGTTTTGGCAGGATGAACCTATACTCGATCCCTACGTTCAGCTGGATGTCGACGAGAATCATCTTGATCGTTCATCAACTAAACCGAAAACGTTCGACCCGGTTTGGAACGAGTGTTTCACCCATGAAGTTCAGGATGCGGTGATGCTCGGTCTAACTGTCTTCCACGATGCGGCATTACCGCCGGATTATTTCGTCGCCAACTGTAGTATTCCTTTTGAGGAACTTGTCAGCAGGAATGACAAGACTGCAGATCTTTGGGTTAGTACTTACAATTTTGGAGGCTATTCTGTTTCATCATGTGGATATATTTTTTAGAAATTTTTAGTTAAAAAATAAAAGGTGCTTCTTATTTACTTTTATTTTCATCTTTTTATGCTTATGAATGCATGTTTCTATATTTTACTCCCTAATTTGTAAGTAATTTTGATTAATCGGTTCACATTAATTTTGTGTTGACACTACCATGTTTGTTGTTGATATGTGTAGTGGAAAAGCAACGTGTAATCTATGTATATCTTTTTACTATGACATTATAGAACAATTTAAGATAGCCTGATAACATTGTGTCAATAGAAACCAAGGCAAAGAAAGATAGACGATAGGCATTTCTTAGATCTAAAACATGTGTGATGACTAAAAGTCAGTTTGGTTTCTTTAAAATGCTGAAAAAATGTATATCAAGTGTAATGTATCTGAGTAATATGTCAATCATACAGTTATTGATGAAATATGGTCTATTAAAGTTCAATTAAAAGAATGTTGTTATATTTGTATTGCTTTAATAAATCATTTGTAATATTGAACAATGATGATGTTATTGAATAAAAGTTGGTTTAAATTAAGATATTTATGTTTGTTATGTGTTTTAATTGTAATAATAACTTTTAATAGTAACTTTTTTGTGTTTTGATGCTTTTAAATAACAGTGCTAATCATTATGAATTATCATCAGAAATTGAATTTATTTTAGGTTGACCTCGAACCTCAAGGAAAGTTAAGGGTTAGGATCGACCTAAAATGGAATGATCAAGGTAAGAAACAGATAATGGTTAGAAAGTATGCATGTAAAGTATACTTTTATAATAAAATTTTAGATCAACAAAGAGGCTGTGGTACAGGTGATGGAGAAGGAATCGGAGGCAGAGGTGGTGGAAGTATCACCACTGGGAAGGAACCCAGGAGGGAATTCAAAGAAAGACAGGGTTTTAACCGGCGTAGGGGTGCTATGCGACGTAAAGTTCATCAAGCGAATGGTCACAAGTTTATGGCTACCTTCCTGAGGCAACCAACTTTCTGTTCTCACTGCCGTGAATTCATATGGTATGTATTTTAACAAAAATATATTGATAACATTGCTTAGATTCTAATTCACAAGCATATTTTAACACTAATTCAAAACATTTACTAATTTCAACCATTTTATAATATGAAGTGTTATATACTTAATTTGGTGTGTATATTTTAAAAGATAGTCAGTTAAATTAGATTGGTTTGACCTAACTTGCGTTAGATATAATAGACTTATGCACACCAAATTAATACGGGATTTTGGTTTTTTGGTTAATTTAAAAGTGTTGAAGTTGCATGCCTGGGTTTTTTGGTTTTTTAGAATATACTGTAGTATTATTAAGAAGATATCATTAGGAAAATGGCTTTTCAAAGTATATACTTTGTACAATATACATATATCTTCTTAATAATTAAGCTAGTTTGACAATACAGATATATAAGAAATAATTTTTAGTTAGTTTATCAGCACATAATATTTGGAGCAGGGAAGTGAATATTTAACACCTTAGATATATTGACTTTTAAGCTTTCAAACACTCTTTCCTTTCTTGTCTCTTTACAGTAATGTTACATAATATTCTATGTATTTTATTGGAATAGATCATTCAACTAAGAAATAGGCTGCATGCATTGGTTTTGCAAGCATATACTATATCTACTGTTTGGTGATATTTCTTATGAATTAACATGTTATTATATTTGTAGATAAAAGTTCTCTAATATAATAATAAATTATTTTTAAGAAAGTATTAGAAACATCTAAGACAGAAATAAAAATTAAATAGTAATCTTATCTGATTATTCTTAAAAGACTAGCATAAACATCTAATTATGGTTTATGGCCCTAGAAAGCATACGTATGTGTTTTATGAGGGTATACAAGGAGATGATGTGATGTGTTTTGTCTGTTGTATTTCAGGGGCTTGGGCAAGCAGGGCTATCAGTGTCAAGGTGAGAAGACACATACACGTTATTAACAAATATTATAATTATATATTTGCTTGCTCTACCTTTGTGTGAACATATGTTTATCTAGGTGTGTGTATGTGTACTTAGTTCTTTATAAAAAATCAAAGCATTTAGGAGTAAAAATTCATAATCCAGTTTGAAAACTTTGAAGTTTTTAATGTTTAATTTAGCCCATGGCTCAATATCTGATGCTATGCTTTCTTTAATGAAACTTGGAAAATAAAACTTAATGTCCATAATACGTCAATGGAGTTTTTATTGCAAATTATATTAGCTGTGATTTAATGTAGTTATAAGTGGGGATATATTTCATTGCATGTTTCTAAGTAAATTGTAACAAATCATCAGGAGGTTCTAATGGTTTCATTTTACCATCCTTAGAGTTTATATTCTGTCTTCAATGTTCAAGCTTATATTGTTTCCATGGCAAGACTATCACAACATCCACCAAATTTTATTTATGCTTGTCATTTCAAATCAATGCGTCTAATCACGCATGCAGCCAGCTTGGGTCATGCTATGCTAAAAGTTATTTGTATCAAAAAATGTAAGCATTCAATTAGATTTTATTATGTTTCAGTCTGCACATGTGTAGTTCACAAAAGATGTCACAAGTTGGTTATCACAAAATGCCCAGGCATGAGAGATGAGGTAAGTGTAACTTACTGCAGAATATTATCTCTGTATTAATATATATTATATTATATATTATTTTTAGTATTATTTTTAATATTATATGTATTTTGTAAATATCAAGAAACTGAATTTTTTAAATTAATGTTTAAATGATATTGTCTTTCAGTCAAGTCAAGATACAGAAAGTCCACGTTTCAGTATAGATATGCCACACCGTTTTGTTGTTCACAACTACAAGAGATTTACGTTTTGTGACCACTGTGGCTCACTGTTGTATGGTTTATTTAGACAAGGTTTACAATGCGAAGGTAAATATCTAATAGAACAGATTTATTACACATAAAGTGATTTACATGGATATGTAATACTTGAATCTGATGTTTGTTTATACAGCTTGTAATATAAATGTTCATAAGAGGTGCCAGAAAAATGTAGCAAATAATTGTGGCATTAACACTAAGGCTATGGCTGAGATTTTAAGTGCAATGAATATATCACCAGACAAGCAGATAAAAACTCCAAAGATTAATTATAGAACAACAACTTGTCAGTCTGGTCAAACACCCACAACATTAACGGTCACAGACACATTACCAACGGATAATTCACAGACAATTCAAAAAACGGAAGAAACATCTGCTACTGAAAATGCAGTACCTGCTAGTGAGAATGAAGTTAGGAAATTTGGTATTGAGGACTTCAATTTCATAAAAGTTCTTGGTAAAGGTAGTTTCGGAAAAGTGATGCTGGTAGAACGAAAAATTAATCCTGATGAAGTTTACGCTGTAAAAATTTTAAGAAAAGATGTGATTATACAAGATGATGATGTAGATTGCACAATGACGGAAAAGAGGATTTTAACACTGGCAGCGAGACATCCTTTCCTTACAGCTATTCACAGTTGCTTTCAAACAAATGACCGATTATTTTTTGTTATGGAATATGTGAATGGAGGTAAGAATTAATTGAAATATAATTATAAATAAAACGTAGAGAAAGATATTCATTATATCAAAATATGAAAAATATTTTTCTTCTTTCAGGTGATCTAATGTTCCATATTCAAAGAGCTCGAAAATTTGACGAAGCAAGAGCACGCTTCTATGCGGCAGAAGTTACTCTTGCATTACAGTTTCTTCACAAGCATCATATTATTTATCGAGATCTCAAGTTAGACAACATAATACTCGACCAAGAAGGTCATTGTAAATTAGCAGATTTTGGAATGTGCAAGGAGGGTATTATCGAAGGGAAGACTACTACAACAACATTTTGTGGCACACCCGATTATATCGCACCTGAAATTCTTCAAGAATTGCAATATGGTGCGAGCGTCGATTGGTGGGCACTTGGTGTTTTAATGTACGAAATGATGGCTGGTCAACCACCTTTCGAAGCAGACAATGAAGATGATTTATTCGAATCAATTCTACGAGACGATGTGCTTTACCCTATTTGGATCTCAAAAGAGGCAGTTTCTATTTTAAAAGGATTTATGACAAAAAATCCAGCTAAGAGATTAGGTTGTGTGGCTGCTAATGGTGGTGAGAATGCTATAAAGGTTCACCCATTTTTCCAAGAAATAGATTGGGAAGCACTCGAAGCGCGCAAAGTGAAACCACCAATTAGGCCAAAAACTGTAAGTTCATATTGAATTTTAATAATATATGTTAAAAAATAATTGAAAAATATTTCACGATAATTGTGTGTTTCAGAAAAGCAAAAAGGACGTAATGAACTTCGATACAGAGTTTACAAAAGAAGATCCAGTGTTGACGCCAGAAGATCCGGACGAAGTGAGCTATATAAACCAAGAAGAATTCCAAGGTTTCTCGTTCATCAACAAAGACTTCAACCCTGCTAGGTTTGGAGCACAATAAGAAGTAAGAACGCAAGAAAACGAAGAAGGTTCAATTTTAATATCATCTTAAACGCTTCTTGCTTGAAAAATTGGCGAACATGCCAATCTGCAAAGCTGAACATCAGCGTTTTGAAGCTGCTCGGGGTCTCCTTTGTATTTTATCTCCACCGGGGATAATTTTACGTGTTATCGGATGCAACGTTCAAGCTGTACAAAAAAGTGATGGAGATCGGCAGGAATTTGGGAAATCAGCTAGAAACTTCGATCTGTTTCACGTACAAAAAAATAAGTGGTAATTTTCGCAATGAATTTGATTGCTAACAAGAAAGCGTGGCCCGGATCCAAGTCTCTTAAGGTTTGACAAAATTCTTGATTTCCTTTGTTTTCTTGAAACAAAGATAAATGTGATTGAGAGGAAACGTCAGTGGGAGATTTCATTTGTAACGTTGACAAGCAGATAGATCATGTGGTTTGGAAATTAAATATCAGTTAAGAAACTTAAAAATACAAAGAAACACAAAATACAGAGCAGAGAGAGAAAGTCATTTTCGATGGCATGATGGTAAAGGTCGCTGGGCGATCTATCATTTTTCTGTTGATATTGATATTCTCGAGAAAGATTCGAATCAAATACCGAATTTTTCAGTAACTTCTTAACCGTATATTTCGTTTCCTCTCAGAGTTTCTTTCGCAGGATGTCTCTCTGGAACTACAATTTCCATCAATGACAAAAAAAAAGTACTCGCGCAAGAACAACCACGAATCTGCGGGATAAGAAACACATCGATATGTCAATTTTACATTGAAATTCAGTTCCATTAAGGTATACAAAATTTTACCTGATTAACCTGATTACCTGATTTACAAACACCTGGTTAACCATATATAAAGACTTGGCACTTATTACGCATTTTTTTTAGTGCTTACGTACTTACAGACTTAGTTTCCGTTGCAATTCACGAGAATTATTTTTTAGTACGACAAGAATACTGGCAAAAACAGGATGATCGAATTATTGTGATTATTGCTTAAGTCGAGTTTTTAGGTCTTAGCGTAGTGTATCAAATCACTAGTGATCAAGACTGAAACAGAAGCTGGGCTTAACTTTTAGGTAAGCACCAGCTGCAGGCGTAATTATAACTGTCGAGTCTACAAAAACCTGTGCATACATGGTAGCATCATATAAAATAACTACATAGAGAATCGAGAAGTTATGTTCCGGCTCGAATCGAGATCTCGTGTCTTCGAACGGTCTAAACTTTTCGTCGAGCTTTACCCAGAGGAGCATCTCGCAGCGCTTCTCCGATAGGATTTAAATAATAAACAAAATAATAATAAAACAATCATACAACACTAAAAGAAATCATGCTCGCGTGGTGAAGATCGAGCAGGATACGATCTGACCAGGCGGACATGCCAGTTTCATACTTAACATAGAATTTTAAACGATCACAGACGCGACGGATTCCACTGGTGGTTGTTCCGTCAAAGCTAATACAAAATGATATATACGTATATGTACACGTATAAATTTAACTTATTTTAACATACGCCTAAAACTGCAGCGGACAAAACAGGTCTCGCTATCAGGAACACCAGAGAATATATAAAAGTGATGGTCTCTGGTGAAATTCTCTGGTGTTGCTGTGTATGTCGAGTCTTTCACAAAGTGTTATAGACAGGGCATATATACATACATATGTATATGCTTTGTAAAGTTACCGCTAAGCAAATTAAGAAAATTGCAAAGAAGTACACCTAGCGATATCGATGCACTCTCCGGAATCTTCGTACGTGTTGTCTCTAGTTAGGTGTCTTTGAAAGCTTGAAGCAACAACTTACGTACTTAAATTAGGAAAAGCTGAAAGCTCCTTACCGCTAAGGGATGAAATAGTCGAGAGCCTTATCCGTACCATAAGAACGCTGAAACGTGTAAAAAAAAAAGAAAAGAAAAGAAAGAAACCAGTGAATGTTATATCGAGTTAAATATCGTTGTCAGCCTTCACGGCTAATAAGGATAAATTAATTCGAGATACATAGCCGTGAGACAAATTTCTTGTGTTATAAGAAGTGAACAGAAAATACTCTAATATTTGGGGCACGTAGTCCACCGTTTTGTGCCGTCGAGTTTATACCAAAGATTTCATTCAGATTTTCCGTAGAAACCTCGCAGAACGAATTAACGAGGGCAAGATCGTGAATGAATCACGATCTCATATCGATCCGACTTCAACCTTTGGTATAAACTTCAATCGTCGTTGATAGTTTTAATGAGAAAAGTTTAATTAATAAATAGTAACGATAGACCGTAACAATTAGTCGATAATATGTTTTAGTGATTATAAATTCAAAAAAAAGGACAACTGCGGCGAAATCGTGCAGTAGTGCAAAGCAAAACTAAAAAAAAAAAGAAAAATAGAAAAAAATATTTTAGCGTACTGTCTACCAATGAGCCACTGGACGACAATCACTCAGCCCCAGATTGTATTCGAGTGGCTTATTGGCATGAACAGAAACGCGTTACTCAGTGTCGTGATCATTGTCGTCGTGTCATACTCGTACATTTTTATGTCCTCCGTAGATATTTAGGTTCATTTAAAAACAAAAAGAGTCGAAGAAAAAAATTCGTTGGTAGAGTATCTTTAAATCACATGCTGCCCTCTACGTGCTTCGATTTTGTGCAGGACTCGAAGTACGAGAGCCGCGGCACAGACACAATCGAATTGTGAACAAAATGATGTTCAAAATTACGGCACGTGTCGTGTACTCATCGCACGATCTTAGAAATTAATAATGTACGAGATGAATATTATCATTACAAGGAGAAACCACCTATTGTAAGATGTATATACATACGACGTCGCTTTTATGAAAGCAAGGTTGTACTCGCGGCCATTGACACGAAATAATGATCGTTCGCATGTAAATGTAGCTGATCGTATCTTTTTATAGCTTTTGCTTGCATAGCAATAATTATTGACCAGTGAATATAGTATCCTATTGATGTATCGACTGATGAATCGATAATATTCTCCGTGTACTAAATTCAAAGTGCTAAATCCTTGTCGTTGACAACTGTCATAAAAATTAAATTTATTATTTACTTTACATAGTATCAATTTCTTAGAATTTAATTCTTAGTTTCTAAATATGTATTAAATTTCATAAATGATTCAATAGGAATTTCTATTGTTTCTAAGAAAGGAAATTATGTTTAAGATAACTTAAAAAAAAATTATCCGATTGACAAGGATCTGTACTTGATTCATCTGCATTCGTGCACTTATCGTAAATCTAGTCAGAACGAGAATATCGAGAAAAGGTGTCTGGCTCGATGTATCGAGCTACGGAAAAGGATATGTTTAAATTCAAAAGAGACGAGTTAGTCCGGCCTACGCTTAAAAAAAAGACGGTTTCGTGCATTATCCGAACAAAAAATTATTGCTATACCATGTACCTATCGTTACGTGTAGAGTTACCACGTAACAAATATCCGTACGTCTAAAAAAGAAAACAAAAAAAAAAAGAAAGAAAACAGACATGTATCGTCTAGGCGTAGTAAAGCGAGTTTCTTTTTAGTCTTATGCCCGGTGCATTAGAAAGATTTTCAGCACTCCGCGTCGTATCATCGATAGTCATATCGCGATATATCTCTTTCGGTTGTATATATCGTTTTTGTCAGAACGATAGATTCTCGATGGTCGTTGAAAATGGCGCGAATCAGACGAGAGAATGCAACGATTGCCGTCCTAAACACATCGATACGTCAAGCGGGGTTAATCGATTATCTAAAGGTTTCTTTCGACTTTAATTGTATAGAAAGTAAGCCATTGGTGATTTATAAGTACGTTGCAATCGTACACCGGTGTACAATTACATCGTACCATAAAATGTTACGAATTCTGATCCGTCGAGATTTAAATGAAAAAGTAATATTCGTTGAAAGACTTATCGAATAATCAAAGTTGAAACCTCATCCATTGCATGGGAAGAAAGAATATGCTCGAAGAAAAAACAAATTATCGAAACGTACTGTTCATTACTGTTGTTATTGTTGCAACGATCATCGAGCTGACAAAAATGTAATCTCTTTTTTTTTTAAGTTAAATATTGTATGTTTTTTTGGTTAAAGAGAACGTGTGGCGTTTCATTTATTCTAATGTTACATCATTTCGCAGTATTTATGTTTTAATATCATACAAGTATTCTTGAGATATCGTACGCGGCCAGGCCACGTTAATAGCTGAATGTTAAGGTTGCTAGCTAATTAGCGAAAAGTATATATATATTTTTTTTTAGTTTCCTGTTAAGTACATCAATTTTTTCAGACATTTTTTATCGGAAGTTTTCGTCCTTAGGTTTTATCTTTTTTTTTTCTTTGTATTTACAGCGATCGAATCCGAATAACGTTTTTTTCTACTTAATTTCTACACTTTATATGATCCTCATTTCAGTGCGCATGCGTAAGCTTCTCTAATGATTGTGCTTCGCAAGGTTTAGCTTATGTCGTATAACGAATTGTTAAAATTTTTTTATGCTCATGTAACAGAGGAGAGAAAAAGCTGGAGTATCTTTACGTGTGTGTAAATTACAGAGTTTAACGATTCACGTTACACAATTTAACGGGTATGTAACTATTACGATTATAATTTCCGTTGTATATATCTCTTTCGATTATCGAAGAGAACTATCGTCATCGATTCCATGGCGTATAAACAATGTATTTTAAAATCTGCTGAGCTAAAAAAAAAAGAAATAAGAAAGGGGAATAAAATAAGCAAAAATCAGAGTGTATAAAAAGAACAAAAAAAAGAAGGAATAAAATGGTAAATATGTATAAGTATATACATACTTATACATATATATATAGTAAAAAATTTACAGTAGCATGTTAGAAATAAATCTGTGGCGGACGATAGTACTCTTGTCAGGCGCCGACACTCTAACCTAACTCCATAAACAATTTTCGCCGTGAGATTTTTGTAATCGCTAGTCAATCGTATTAAAATAGGGGAGACAGGGATGTTGTGAGGGAGAAAAAAAAAGAAAAAATTATGCGTTATCGATAAAACGTTCTACTCGCTTCGTTTTAACAAGCTTCGGCTATTGTATGCGT
This sequence comes from Bombus waltoni, assembly GCA_014737395.1. Taxonomy (NCBI): domain Eukaryota; kingdom Metazoa; phylum Arthropoda; class Insecta; order Hymenoptera; family Apidae; genus Bombus; species Bombus waltoni. The sequence continues at coordinate 1,606,454 of JACXII010000013.1, forward strand.
ACACACGTGTACACCGGATGTCACGTGACGCATATTCGTTAAAAAAACGAGGGAAAACGTTAGTTTGTCGATGTATACGCGAGATTATAAGCCAACAGGAAGTAAAGCCGCGTATTTTTTTGACGTGTCAAGTTAATGTACGTAAATAGTGAGTGAAATGGTATATACACACACACACACACACACACATATATATATTACATATATATTATTATATATATATATGTATATATATATTATATGTTGAGTAAATTAAGATAAAAGAGAACTAAAATATTGTTGCAATATAGAGCGTTAAGTAGGGTCACACGTGACTATCAACTGTGGTACCCCTTTCCTTTTTAGGATATAATTTACAGAAATTATATATATATATACATAAATATGTATATACATAAATATATATATATATATATATATATATATATATACATATATATAAAGACATACACACACACATCCATGAACAAGAAAAGAATAGAAATGTATATATTTATAAATATATATACGTACTACATAAATATGAAGTATGATATTAGGAATGCGTCATATTCTTTATATTTCTTCAGACCTATGTTAAAATCCGTCATTTTTCTTTCTGTTTCAACGATCTTGGTTTGCTTTTTCGTTCACGGGAAAGCGGGATGATTGCTGCAACGATGACGATCTTCTAGAAATCACGGAAGGGAAACAAAAAGAAACAAAAAAAAGTTACAAAAAAGAAGATAACAAAAAAAAGGGACCAACGTCGCTGAAAACGAATGAACATCTTGGATTTTATCCTGGGTCTGAAAGATATCGGGAATGCCATACAAAAATGAACAGAACGAATAAAAAAAAATATGAAAGAAAACGTCGGCAAAAGAAGAGATGATACCAAGATCATAAACTCTGTAATGTCGTAAACTAAATATTGTCTGTGCACAGTGTTGGGTAAAGATATTCTAAAAATAGAATGACAGCAAGATGCTTCGTGAAAGCCTTTTCAAATCTGCGATCAATCACCGGCTCCTCTTTCGTGTGTGTTAAGCAATCGTCATATCTGATATAACTTTGTAATAATAGTACTATTATTAATAATAGAGCTGTAAAGTCGTGTGAACATAACTTTAGGTACGGAACAGAATAGAAATTACGTTGGAAATGCAAGAGAAACTGGTTCTCTGATTGTACCAAGGGACAGCCTGTAACAGCTGTTATTCGAGTAAATCGTGAACGATTAGCGCTTCGATCGAATTCTCAACACCTCACAAAACTTTACTTTCTACACGCACATAAGTGTAAGCGTGGAACTACATAGTCACATAACATCATATATATGGGAATGTAATATTTTTAAACTTGACCAAAAGTGTAGACATTTCACTTCACGCAAAACAAATGAAAATGAGGGATGGTTTATGCGTTTGAATTACTTAACACTGTTTCATCGAACACAAAAAGAACATATTCGACAGTGTAATTCGTTAACCGCTGATGGCACAAAAGGTCCACTTTTACAAACGAACGAGCAATCAGCCGAAGGCTGGAGACAAATTTACTTCCTCAAAAGGTACATACATAATCGAGAGAGTTTTATCTTTTGACGAAAGTAGCCGTCCGTATGATTGGAAAGCAAAGAAAAAGTGAAAACGGGGAAGAAACGAGCAAAGGCAGGATCGAGAATTTCGATGCGCGAAGGAGTAGCAATCGCTGTGTTATAATTGTATTAAAACAAATGTGTCGTTAAATTTTCATAGCGAGCGTATCTACATATATGTATATGTTGACCGTATCATTGTCGTTACCTATCGTAGAATTTATGAAAGCTCTCTGAGTGTGTCCTTTCGTTGCCTGAATCGATATTCTTCCTTTTCACACGACTTTCATACGTTGCGCCGACCATCAAAACTCTCTCTCTCTCTTAACTTCTTTTTCGATATTTACAATCAAAAACTCTTCTCTTTTACTTCTTTTTTCATTTTTGAAATATTTTGCTCACTTTTCTTTAGAATGTATTGTATGTCATTGTAAAGCTAAGCGTGCGTGCGTGCGTGCGATATGTACATAAATGTAACGATACACAGGCGCATACATTATAGTGAAACGAATTGTATTCGTGCACAATAATGCATCGTACATGCGACACTGTGTGAGAAGAAGCAATTTTTTTTAGAGAACTTATTATCAAACATTTTCTTTTGTTTGACTCTTATAAAGGTAGATTTATTTTCTAGTAAGAGATAGATTTTTCTATTAAATAACTACTGAGTTTGAATCTCCTATAGGTGAAAGGATAAAAAAAAATATACGAATGCATAAGATGCATTGCTTCTTTTTGTACAGTGTTTTACATTAGCTAATGCGTGTTTCGTTGTTTCCTTCCGATTTGAATTGAATCTTGTATTTTATTTTATTTTCGATTCGCGCACAAATGCAAGAAATAATGCGTTAGATCGACCAACGCCCAGTGTGATGCACACAAGCTGTTTAAACGTACAATTAGGGAACAAACATTTATTTTTTTATATGTACCTCAACTGGTCGTTCCTCGGACGTTTTACGCGTGTGATTGAGGATTGAACACTTCGTATAGGTCAAAACATTATTTCGCGTGTTATATCTCCCCGCACAAAAAGAAATTTATATATCAGCGTCTGTAGGTTTTCTTGTTAGAGTCTATAGAATTCCGGAATGTACACAATTGCAATCCTAAAAAGTTACGTTTTACAGTAATGTTATTAAGAATAGAAAGTCTAATTAATACGTTGCAATTAACACCTTGTGAACTAACAACACACGTTGCTCTTGTTATTACAAATATTATCGACATCCAATCCATTCTACCATTTATCATTATAAAGTAATTTTATTTTTATCATAAAGAGAAATATCATTTAAGGAATTAAAATCGTTAAAAAAGAAAATAGCAGAAATGAACGCGTGGTAGTGCACAAAGTGTTAAACGTTTTGATTGTCAGCATTGATGCTTCAGAGCGAAAAATCGTTCTTATTTTGATTAGAACAGCGATCGATCTATCTAATCGAAATATACGAATACGATAAAGATTAAAACAAAAAAAGATAAGAAAACGCCAGGTCTCCGAGACGATGATGACTCATCGAGAATCGAAGTTCTACACGTCCAGTCGCAGTTTCTTTCTAATAAGATTTATTGCGTTGTTGACCGTGCTAATTCTATCTGACTTAAGCCTATTTCCATGTTGAAGACACACCAGTGATTGTTACCAAGCTGAAAAGTCCGAAGTCTAATTTATAAATGTGATAGAAAAGCGCACGAGCAGGGAATTCGCGAAATCGGCTTTGGAAACAGTTCTCTAATCAAATTATAAGTTAATTTCATCGAGAATTATGTATCGTCTTTATGGGTTGCAAAGTGGATTGAGATTTATGAATCTTTTTATCTTTTGATAAATAACTTTTTTACGCGTATATTGAGAATTGTTCTTCCTTATCGATAGAGCATCTACATATCCGCTTTGTAATTACATATAATGTTCATTGTACAAATATTTGTTACTCGCTTTATGGTTGTATTTTCGTCGATAAGTTTGTTAAACTAATCGTTCATCGATCGCTTGAACATACGATACAGAAGAGTCGAATAGCGGAACCGGGAAATACTTGGCAAGCATACATCCTGCTGTTTAAAAGCTCGCTAAAAGTAAGTTCCCTGCTCATGCGCGGACAGAGCTGTATTAGCGATCGTTATAAATGAGCATTATTTATTTCTCGATTGTATTTATATATCGTTAATCGTAGTGAGTCTTAATAGTGATTTACGGAAGTGTTATTATCTGGTGCTGAATATTAATATATATCTTCCGATGATTGATGGTTCGAATCGAGGTATCGTTAAGGAATTACAATCGTAACAAGGAGAAATTAGAATATTTGCATTAGTTATCGAGTACGTAATTCTTGAAAAATAATTTTACTTAACTCGGTAATACAACGATTTCACTATATGAGTTACTTGTTACTCATTGCTTGGGGAGTGGCGATTTCGTGTGCAAAAATTGCTACTGCCGATTAGCGTAATCAAGTTAGCTCGATTTCGGCCGTATTACCGTGGTAATTAAAGATATTTCATTTATCGATCGATTATCTTTTCGATATTATAGATGATTCTTACGGTTTGCTGTATAAAAGAAAGAAAGAAGGAAACTTAGTATAGTTGCTACCGTAAATATTCTCCTTACTTGTATAACGATACTTAACATCTTCCATCGATTCTTGATTCGATCTAGAAACACATCGGGCGTTATATGCGATTATTACTCCGTAGCTGATGATTCGTTATGTGTGTATTGTAAATTCGAACGATTGTGAATGTATTTTACTTGCGTTTGCACGAGTCCTACGCTATTTCCCTCGATTTTAGTTTTCTTTTCTATTTCTTTACCGAAGCATTCCCAAGACGAATCTCGTAAGCACTTCTTTGTAGAAGTAGTAGAAAACACATTTACCGACCGGCATTTAAAATACGCGTAATCCGATATATTAAAATATTTCGACGGGATATTTTAATATACATCGAGGGGTGTTTAAAGTGGACACACTTATAAACGATGAAATATTGCAGAAACACACACACGTACAATATATATGCATGCAAAAAATTGAACGCAATGAAGAAAGTGTGTGTTCTTGAAATTGAGTTGTTAATTTCGTGCAAATGAGTCAGAAATACATTACCAGTCTCGTTGAAGATCTGCTTCTCGTCCTAAAATGGGAACGAGAACGCGTGACGAGAGGGCAACGTTGTATGAAAAAACGCTTTTGGTGTTTTGTGACAAACAGTGAGTCCTATATGAGGCTATATAGTATAATAAGCAAAAACCCTTTGCACTCGATGTTTCTTTCGATGTATGTTACGTAATCAAATCGGATTATTGAAATATAAAAAGTAATTTTGAAACGATATCGATCGAATGTTTATTTTTTAATAGTTTCTAAAATACGACTGGTTAAGTCTGTAATAAATGGAGGGTACGTTATTAGGAATTAAATTTATTACGGTTTACGGTATAACCTTTATATTCTTTGTTAAATCGTTTTATTTCGTTTGTTAATTAATTGTTAATTAATTTTTTGGTTCTTCTTATGTGTTACATTCATGAAAAGCATGGTATAGTAATGAAAGAATTTCTTAAGTTCTAACCGTACATACATACTTGATCATCGCGATTACACTCGAGGTCGATGCCAACCAGATGCTGCTCCAACAAAATCGATTATCATGAACTCGCAACTACTCGAAGTATGGCCTTCGGTCCTTGGCAGTGACCGGAAATATTTCGTGGCCTCGACCAATATTTCCAGAAATACCGATTCAAGGTCTTGCTGCGAAAAAGCGACGCTGAACTATCAGAATTACATCATGTATAAGGTGACATTGAAATAAGTGGTCCCATCTAGCATATACTTTTCTTTTTAAAACTGAAGAAAGATCATCATATAAACACAGTTTGAGAAATTTGTAGAAATGATTCCTACATAATAATTTCTTTCGTTCACTAGATCTTGTAATTTATGAAAAAATTATGAACAATTTACTTTGAGCTTAACAACTTCTGGACTTTCATATTTCCCATACAATTGATTAATCACGATCAATATGAAAGAACATCCACAATTTTTTTCTAACCTATACACTTTGAGGTCGATACGCTTTAAGTTTCAAGATCGACTAACAAATCCATAACTTATTACGTAACGTGTTTAAAACGGTTCCTTTTTTGTGATCGAGTGGAAAGGGTTAACAACTATGTAAAACAAAAAGTACCTCTATTTTTCTTTTTCGTTGTAAAATATTTTCAAGTACCATAACACCTGTTTGATATTGCGAGCACCTGATGAAATGTAACCAAGCTTTCTGCCAAGTATATCTCGTATTTGTTGAGAAACTATGCAGGTAAGAGAATCTTTGTTTTTGACGCGAAGAAAGTATTTTTACGATATAATTGGGAGAACTAGGAAACCGGATGCGATTCAAAAGATTGCGTATTACGAACACTATTGCGTGCACGTGTCGAATATTAGTTTGAAGGAGTGAATGAACGATTTACGAGGCAAAAAGAGACAAAAGAAAAAATGGAAGAAATAAGAGTTGCACATCCTATTGATCACGTATTTTTTAAAGTTAGCATTGAGACATGTCTATATTCCTATGAAATCCATGAATCACGCTATAATTTTAATGACAAAAATGGAATAAAATAAAATATTAAACAAAAACTAAATCGGTCAGGAAAAGATCTTTCATTTAATTAAAATTAAATGATTTCATTTTTGTCATTATAATTTAGTCCATATAATAGCGAAAATTTTCCTTCTCCTGTTTCTAAAAATTTCTCTTTAAATAATGCATATTTTCATTCATAATATTCGTGGAGTGTTTCTTAATTTCGTTACAGGTGCCAAAAAAATATTACAGGAAAAATAGAACTGCATAAATAATAGAAAAAGAAAAAATACAAAAAAACTGATATAATTCATATATGCTACAACGTTGATTTTATCTTGGCCAAAATGCATCCATTTTGATATCGTACTTTATAAATAATGATTTAATATCACTCTTCACTGAACAGGGACTTTATTACTTATTACCCAAAATTTTAATGAAACAATTTACACACAGATACACATTGTAAATTATTGAAACTTCGATTTTGATCCATTATGGCAAAGATAAAAATAAGATGTAAGCACAAAAGTTCAAATGATCTTAAGGCCACTTTTACACGTGTCTGTAGAAGCGCGTCTTTTGAAGACAAATTTTTTGACAGCTCCATCTGCCATACTTTGTTGAAACATGCGTCCATTCCAGTTCCAGTCTAAAAAGAGTTAACGTATTACTTCCGTCAATGTTGCGGCATATTTAACACGTTTAGAAACGTGGGAAGAAGGTCTTAAAAGGGGAAAAATGCAAATTTAATGGGTACAAACTAAATGACCGAAAATGGTGCGTGTAAACATAAGAACATTATTAAATGTAAGAATTTATGTTTATCATTTTCTTCCTTTCCATTTGTCCTAATTTCTATTTTTGAAAGCTATTTAATTTTTCATATCTGAGAAAAAAAACACATTTATGTATGAACGATTGCCTTTGTGCTTGCTGTGTTTGCCTCGTCACAATCAGAAATCAAATACATTTAACTGATCGAATGCAAATATATGTCTATAGATATTAATGGAGAGTTTATCGGTTGCAAATACATGGGCAATCGTGAACCGAAGCGAGTACTGTTACTTGTCTGACTATTGTATACAAAATAAATAAAAAAATGTATATATACATCAGAAACGATAGTTTTAATTATGTAGATTACAACCTATTCAATAAATTCCATTGAAACATCTAAAATTTTATTAATTTCAATTATCAATTTATAATTTTTCAATTAATCTGACTTTTAATAACTCGAATAATTCAATAATCATTCATCAAACAATCATTATCGAAGAAACAGAAATTCCTGTTATTTGCAATATTAAAGCTTCGCTTTCTTTTATTGTATCCTTATACATAGCTCGAGTATATTAATAATCTATATATATATATATTTATATATTTATATTTATGTTCATATATATATATATATATTTATATTTATATAATAGTATGTATATCTCGTCACATGTAGGCGTGTAACTCTCCCCATCTTTCTCTTTGTACGTGTATTTTCTCCGAGTTTTACAACAGTCTGTCGTGTCGCATGTGTAATTGAGAGTGTAATTCGCGGTGTGCGTATCGTCTATGCGTGTCTATTTATATATACGTATATACAGTGTCGATTGTTCTTAAATATTTCAATATAACATCATCAACCAATAATTTATTTCGCTTAAGCTACACATACAGGGGATCGTGTACTTCTCTCCCCGTTTCTTCTTTCCCTCTTAAGTATCATGCATGCGTCGCAAAAATCACATCCTCGTTTCGTAACATTCTCTTCACACATCCGCATCATCTTTTATTCTTCCTCTCTCTCACACACACACGCACGCGTGCTCACCTTCTCTCTATCTTTTCCTTCTTTCCCTGCTCTCTCTCTTTTTTTTTTAATTAGTTAACACGAAGTCTCACTCGTTAAACAGCTCTCGAAGACTAAGGACACCCAAAGCGGATCACAGTCTGTCTCTGCACTCGTAGAATCTTAGCCAAACTCCCGGAAAGGAAATTCGAATAAATACAGATTATAGAGGATACACTAACTTCTCGTTTCGTCACAACGAATTCTCGATCCTTCACAATTCGCGATAATTTATATGGTTGATCCTTAAATACGCATTACATAACGTCTTTGCAATATCTTATAATAGGTAATTAAGTCTGATCGCAATATAATTAGTTTTGCCGCCAATTTTTAGATGGCGCGTTTTTCGGGGGAAATTATTTTTGCTTTTCACACTATAGTCTTCCTTCGCAACTGGACAAAGTTATAGCTTTAAAACAGTAGATGATAGAAAAAAATTTTACTATACAAAATTAAAATTGGACGATCGAATGGCTACGGTGAAATTGTAAGCTTAACCTTAAAATTTTTTACGTTATAGTTAAGATATCTTTTAAATTAATCATCTTCAGATACAAGTACTTTAGTATCTATTTTGTGAAAAATAAAGAACATATTGATTGATGTATATTAAAAAGATACTTTAATTTGAAGGAATAAAGATGATTCTGAACTCTAAAATTACTTCTATCTCTACTTCCTATCACATATACTATGTGATGCATCGCTTAAAAATTTAATTGTTCCTAATGAATCTTTGTCTATCGTTTATCATTTTAAATCTATGAATTCGTCTCAATTTTGAAAGTGTATGTGTACAGTTAACGCATAAATAAGGATCTGACAATGATTCGAGTCTTCGTGACGAAATCTTGGTCCGAATAAACTCAGGATATTTTTTTGAAAACTCCAGTGTTCGACAGAAGATTCTTGGAGGAAACTTCTCATTTATGTTTACATTAACCCTTTCTTGACTGTGTTCCGTAAAAAGTGTATATCTTTTTTTCTGTGGTACTGGACTTCGTAATTATTACTCGAGCAATGGCCATTGATCGTTATTAAAAAGAGTAATATGTATTAGCGAAAAACTAATAGTATTTCTACATTACAAACTGTGAACAGTGTAGAGATCTGAAAGAGTTTCGATTCTTTATATTAGTCTTGTCACTACATTATTAAAAATTATTTTGAAAGGGTTAAATTACAATTAGATAATATCGTTTCTGTATATAAGTGAGCTGTAAATCTAACTTTACGTGGAAATGTGATCACTGAACACTGGAGAATTTTGCTTGAAACCTATTGTTATCATTTTTAATTTAAAGTTTAAACATCTTTTTTGTTCTTTGTTAAATATTTACACGTCAAGATATCGAGCGATCTTTTTGGATTAAAGAAAGAAATTTGTTTGGACGCAATTTCGTGGCAACTTTCGATCGATGCGATCGCGCCGGAATCACGGATTCTTCGTTAAACTTCCGCGTGAACGATTTCTTCCATTATACTTGATTTTAACTCCGTAATTATAACCTTTACGAGAAAAGGGATGATAGCGCGAAAGGATTGTCTATAAAATGAATGTTGGATTATCATTCGACTTTCATCTTCGAACTTGTACGAATACTTTTGAAATACGAGTCAAAGAAACTTGTCTTTATCATCCTTTCCCAAGATGTCGTTCATACAGTAGTGTTTCGTTAATTGGCCAGATGTCAGTTTGTTTGGCCATTTAATGAGTGCGGTATGTTCTTAGGAAATCTCAAGTATCTTTCATTTCTATTGAAGTCCAATGTGCTACAAATAACCTGACACATTTATTTATTTTACATGTGTAATAGCTGATGGTCATAATGTTGGCCACTTAACGAAGCAAACTCTGTGGTCAGTTAACGAGGCACCACGATATCTTTGTATTATTAATTAATATGCGCCGAGTAAAATTTTATGCGAAATATTGCGTCTAAATATAGTACGTATATAATCGTATTTAAATTTTGCGCAAGATTAACATTTGAAACGTTAACATCGACTGCAATATTATGGAATCTTATATAGTATTGTATCGTTGAATAGAGTGATTAACAAGAGAGATAGAATTGAAAGTATAAAATCAATAAATTGGTCGTTTCTGATATTAATTAAAATAGATATAAAAACTGTCCAATCACTCTTCGTCGAACGATACAAAAAATGATATGCCAAAAATGTAATACCATTGATCGCATTAAAATTTAACGATTGATTCTATCATCGACTTTCTTAATCTTGTGTCATATTATTCTGCAAAAAACATTGTATAAAAAACATTGACAATCGCTCGTAAAAAAGGCAACGACAATGACGGACAAAATAGAAATAGAAGTCTTCGATAGCTTTCTAGTTACTTGTTTTTTTTGTAAATCGTAAAATGGCAGTTATTTGTTGATTCATTTGCTAATCTACTCTTTCCGCGGCAGCAGCTATTTTGTTGTAATGTCTCTCGAGCTCTAAGCTAATCGAATAAATACTGGAAGAAAGAAGTATTTCTAGGCTAGTGCTGTCTCGTCACGACGAGACTTTATTCGTCGCCTGATAGGCCTTGCCGATAAAGCATTAATAACTATAGAGATATTTTCTCGCTACAACCTGATACTGAAACTATATTATTTAATTCACACTAATTAAATAATAAATTCGATTTACAATGAATAGAGATATCAAAACAATATAAAAACGAATTAACGAATAAGTAATATAGAATTATGCAAATTGAAATGAATTAAAATTATAGTTAAAATTAAATTAAACGTATGTTAAATAAGTATAATAAAGGAAAAAAAAAGATGTTTATATATATTATATATATATGTGTGTGTGAGATAAAAATTAAGGTATGAGGTTGAGGAGAAGTATCGCGTCTAATAAGTTACCTAACTTTTTAACTAGCTTGCGATTGTATCACTGGAGCACCTCTGTGTAATACCGAAGCAGGTCGAGATTTACGACCACCGGCAGGAGCCGTAAGATTTGTCGGTGGTTGTTGAATCGGTTGCTGCGCTATTTGTTGAGCAATTGCCGATTCTCTTTTCGGTACTTCCGGTGGTGATTGAAGAACATCCATGTATTCGCGAATTAAGTTCGCAATTTGATGTGCCTGCAAATGAAATTATGGTAATGTCAGTAAATAATAATTGCGCAATTGAAGAATATGTTTTAACATTCTAAAAAATAATTATTATGTGATATAAAATTCGTGCATTATAATATAAATTCTTAAACAAAAAGAATTACCTGAGATGTCGTAAGGATAACTTTGCTCTGCTTCTTATCAGTACCAGTGATAATCATCAAACAACTAACAGCTGGACTATAACTGAGAATACTGCTATATTCGTAGGTACAGAGAGTGTTTCTGGAACGATGCTCCAAAAGATGAAGACCTTGCTGATCGACAGCCAACCACAGAACTCGTGGCCAATTCGAAGTAAATGATTGCATAACATCGAATATTGTGGCCCTATGAAGTGGCCACGATTGAATTAAATTCAGGAACGCCTTCTTTGCTTCGGGCGGTGTCATTCCTCGTAGTGATTGATGGTGTTGAAGTACTCCTTCAATGCACAAACTTGGAACCAGTCTTGGTGGCAGGCAGTGACTTGATATAGTTCGGTAATCGTGATCCGATACAGCGTCTTCACAATCACCGAGTTCTAATTGCGCTTGTAACGCTGTTAGCATCATCTAAAAACAGATTATAAATTTAAATAATCTATACCATAATTTATTGGATTTTAACGGATAATAAAAAAAGAACAATTATTTACAGCTTCTTTCTCAGTGATAGGAAATCGATCAGCACGTAAATCATGCAGTACTTGATGATAAAGTAACTCTTTCTCCACCGGATCATCGAGATTCATGTACTGATCAAGGAACAAATGTTTCTTAAATAAGAAGAAGTGATGTGCGTGCTTTCTCTGCGACTGATTCTGTTGTGCGTTTGCCGTTCTGTAACGCTCCCATTTCGACATCACATCCGCAATCTTTTCTTCTGGTATCAATGCTCTTTCGGTCGGACCTAAGACCTCATAAATGGCATAACCTATAAATCCCAATTAAATTATAAATATTTACAAGCCATTTAAAAATTAAAACAAATAACAAATTTAATTGAACTTCGATTACCCATGGCAGTTTCTTCTAGACCAATCTTAGTCTTGATAATCTCCATAACATCTCTAGCTGTCGCTGAAGGATGAAACTCAACAGCATGATATTGTCCATCCATGAAATGGAATCTCGCGTAAATAGGCCTGCGGTTAATCGTGCACATTATTTCTTCTCTACTCGGCGGCCATTGTCTTCTTCTCGTGCCCTGCGTCTTGTAAAGGCACTTTTCAGCAAATCTGGCGTATTTTCCCTCCTCCGTAACGTAATCACTAGCACATCGTTTTAAATGCGCTATCAGATACTTTCGAATCACTTTCTGTGGAGGTAGAATAACTGAACAGGCCAAAGAAAGTAACGCCCAATGCCTGAGATTAACTCGACTATTAGGATCAGGATGATCCGTCGTTTGTTTAATCAATTGAAGATACAATTCACCTAAGAGATTCTCCTTTCTTATACAACGTTCCATCACGGTTTGTATCAAGTTTACGTGTTCATCTTCTACCCTACGAACCGTGTCTCCGTTTTGTCCTAATCCAGCGTAAGTTAAAATTAATTGAAATACACTAAGAGCCATCTGTTCATCCGGATCGGGTAGTTTGGAGAGACTTTGAGGTATAGTTTGTCTGCTGAATGCCCAATAGGCATAAGGGAATCCTTTATAGGTTTCACCGTGATCAGTCGCGCTACCATGTTCTTGTCTAAGTTTCTCTATTTTGTGTTTAGATAATCTTCGCAAAGTGTTTCTTAGGAAACCACCACCAGAATCTTGAGGTTTTCTCAATATCTCTGCGTCCACTAGTGTTCTTCGACAATTGACTAAGTTATGATAGAGCCTAATACGATCCTCGTTGGTAATACACTTGAGCTTCTTAGTAGGAACCTCGTTTTCCGTGATCCAGCCTGCCAATGCTGGACAGTAACTAACAATCAGACTACCTATCTCGTTCTTCTGCGGCGTTTCAAAAACAAAACACTTGTGCGAGCTGTCGGGATTGTGACGAAGAAGGGACAGTGTTATGAATGAATCACTTGGGTCTAGCATGATGCTTTCCACATCCTGATAACGATATTCTGATAAGACAAATTTATCATCCGGTTTGATCAGCATCAATCCGTCGCAATTGATACCCAAGATTAGTTGATTGCCGTACGACCAATAGCCGCGATAAGTCACGTTAAACATAGTCGTACCGTAGAGAGGGTATTGCATCACGCAAGATAAATACAACACCTTGGCTGCCAATTCTTTGCGACCGGCGCCATACTGTCTGTGTGCCTGCGCTATTATTGGCACCCAAACATCATCGCCTCGGGCACGGCTGATTCGATAAGGCAAAAAACTATCCACTTCACTGTAGTAATCCAGCCGATCGTTATCTTTTGGATCGCCCAAGGCGACTTGCGCTTGTAAGCCCGCCAACTGGAGCGCAACTTTTTCTGATACCGGGAAATCGTCACACTGGAAAAATGACAAAAGAGAGAATAGGACATTTACAAGAAAGAAGATAAGATCAATAATTTGATCTTTTTCCTCTCTAGTTTACCTTCACAACGTTATATACAGCTTGAGCGTACAGCATGTTCACCTCGACGGGATCTTGGGATATTTCTCGGGTATTTCGGAAAAGCCTTCGTTTGAAAACGAATCGATTATCGCCACTCCCTAAAGTAGCATTATTTCCACGACGAAGTGTTGAAAATGTTGATTGTGCTGTGTTTAATTTGCATTGTTTCCTGAAAAAAGTAAAATATAATAGGACAAGTTATCAACGTGAAATTAAATATAATGAAATTTGACATAAGTGCATAAATATTCGTAGTTTATTAATCGATAATAGTAATCAATGAAAATTTACATTTCCCAAGCAGCTATAACATCATATAGATAGTCATGCGCTCGAACATGTTCCTCGCCATCCGGTCTACTTTGGTAAATTGCCCAACCTTCTAAAGACCTGAGACCCAATTTTTCACCTAACTTAGCAACAGCATCGGAAGCAGTATCAGTCGGATGCACATCGATTGCTTTAGTTCTTCCATCCAAAAAGAAGAATCGACAAACTATCGTGCCTAGTCGCCTCATGGCCGCAATCTCTACCGTTGACGGTGGATGTTGTCTACAGGAAACTTTCATATTTTTACAATTATCCACGCACCACTGAACGTACTGTCGTAGTTTGCCTTCGAGAGCCAAATTCTTTCGCAAGAAAGACACGAAGTACTTGTACAGTAGTTTACTAGGTTGAAAAGCAACTATAGCCAAACAAAGCAATAACCAGACTCGTTCAGCCCATTCTGGGTTAGGATTATTAGTTGCTTGTCGCATACATTGGACGAAAATTTCATCCCTTAATTCTTCACGCTCGATACCATAACCTATTATACTTTGAATAGTTGCAATTTCTTGGTCTAGCTTCATCTCTCCTCTTATATACTTACAAAGATCCTAAAGATTAAGAAAAAAACATTAGTTACAAGATTAATAAACAGAGAAAATAATCTGTACAAGTAATTACTTACCCTGAAGACAGAACAAGCCACATTAACGTTATCAGGGTCGTACATATGAATGTGAGAATTCGGTATAGTAGAACCTTTGTAGTAGGTAACCATTTCGTATTTTGGAATGAATTCTACACTCTTGCCACGCGATTTTCTAGTGAGCGTAGCCATGATTGTACCCTCGGGAGATCTTTCGTGGCTATTGAAATAATTTTGCGCAAATTCTACGATATCATGATAAGTAACTTCATTATCAGGCTCCTTCTTGTCCTCCAATTCTTGAAGCTTACGCTCCACTCTGCATTTGCGCCTCTGTTCTCTCTCCACAGGTGGTTGTTGAGATTGTTGCACCTGCTGTTGTTGTTGATCATGACCATTCTGTTGTTGTTGTGGTACCGGTTGGTGGTGATTATGGTGCAACAAATGAAGACTATTTGAGTTTCTAGATTCTGGTCTCGATGGAGGGCTACCAACAATCGGTTCTTTAATGATTTTGCTATTTGGCGCAGGTGGAGGTGAACCACAGGATTCACCATTAACTAATGATCCAGAATTTCCATTGACCAAAATTGGACTGCTAGGACTGTTCTCTTCACGAGGTAAGACGGACTCGTAGATAGGCTCTCCATTATCAATAGAGGAATCGCCACCATTCATCGTCAAAGCTGTAGCAGGAGGTGGTGGAGGTGGAGGAGGTTCAGTGGGCTCTGGAAGACTCGGCTGACCGAGTTTGCCAGTATTTGGACAAGGTATCCTTTGCTGCTGCTGCTGCTGCTGCTGCTGCTGTGATGATTGCTGCAATGGCGAGGTAGCTTCTTGCCCATTTGGAGTATTTGCTTTAGATTCCGCCTTTGAATTTAACTCCATTTCTTGCTGAATTACAGTCTCTAGTTCTACATCAAGGTCTTCCACCAATGCATCCATTTGTTCACCAATTTCTTCAATTATCTGATTACCCTTCGTTGATTGCACGTCAGATAGAAATGAAAATAAATTATCCAAGTCTACAGACTGCAAATCTGAGGCAGCCATTTTAGAATTCATTTGCTCCGCCATTTGCGACAATGCAGCGATCTCTTCTTGCGCTTTTCTGTAAAATGGAATAGCATATATATGAAAATACTGAAATAAAATTCAATGGAAGTATTTTAGTTTCTTAAGCGCACAAATTAGCCAGGTGCCGGTGTGTGTGTATTTTGTGGTACTAAACGCTGCATTTATGTTAAAAGCAATTATTCTTAGTGAATTCTCATCATGCCGTAAAGATTTTTAATTCGCCATTCGAACTACCGACACGTCATACGAACTTACCCGGGTTCCATCCCGACAATACCATTGTACTGTGCGCTATAAAGGACACAAATGGACATACTATTAACACACAAACGGACAACAGTCCTATATGACCGTCACGGCAGTTTGTATACTGGAATAGACGTCTTGTATCAAACGGTTTCAAGATAATATATCGTCATACCTCTGACTTTCTTCCAGAGCCTTCTTATCCTCCATCAATCTTCTCTCCTCTTCCAATCTCTCCCTCTTCCTCATCTCTTCGTCTACTCGTCTCATTTCTCTCAAAGCAGTCGCAACCTCTCTTGCGAATACGCCACGCAGATGACTCTGTATCACAATGGCTGCTCTTCGTTTTCTGATGAACATTATTCTCAGTTTCCAGCCTCGGTATGCATGTTGCACTTTCAATGCAGCGTCTCTCACGCGTTTATACTCTGGAAAAATTCAAATTCTCTTTAGTTCAAAGATAAAATAAGAAATATATTATGAAAAAATAAAATTGAAAATAACTTACCTCGTCGAACTACGTAGCCTCTCCATATTTTCTGTATCATCATAGCGTTACTGGTAACCATTTGATTTCTACAATCTTCCAGTGGCTCGTGTACATAGCTTCTTAGAAATACTTTGGTTTTGCCTATTTGCCACTCAGTTTCAGGAATACCTTGATTACTGATCAAGCACCTAACAGCCTCTTTCTCGTTATAAGAACGTGACAAACGTGCTTTATCCAAACAACGATATCTCGCTATAAAGTCGTGGAAGGGCATGTGTATAGGGAAGCCTTCCTTTCTGATTCTAATAATATCCAACATGCCTAAATACTTCAGCTGGTCCAGAACCAGCTTCTCGTCATAGTGATTCGATACTTTTTGCATATTTGGCTTGATGCATCTGGCGTACCAGGGTGTGGTAGCTTGAAGAACATCAACCAGAGCCTGCAACTGATGTCTGAAGGAATCGCAGAGGGTTGGCTTGCCCTTGGACGTTCCACGAGACATGGTAGTTGCGTTTCCACTTGCACGAGCTACCGTGAATCCCAGAAGATCCTGATAAACTGTAATTTCTTGGACAAATTCGTTTGTGCTCCTAGACATAAAATCGAAGAACACATCTTGTTGTACATCTCGATTCTTATCGACAAATCCTTCGACTGCGTAGGTAACGCATCCAGCGTAGTGTTTCACTCCAAATTCTTTCTCCCATTTTCGTCGATCGTCCCCTTTCACGTAGCAAGGATGATTCTCGAATTCTGCATGCAAATTGGTCAGGTAAGCTAGGTCCGAGCCTTTCGGCATATGGCACTGCTCGGTCAGTAATTTAAGAACACATCGTGGAGGTTTCTCGATTAATTCCAGGCACATGGTGTTGTCAGTGAAGGTGATATGGGAGTATTGGATCTCTTCCTGTCGATACTGAAATTCAAAACGTTTCACGTGTTACGACAGCCGACATGGGGGGCAAGTGTCTACTACTCAACTTTGCAACCAGTTTATTTTTATTATCAACCCTCGACTCTATTCAGGTGAAGTGTTAATGACAAATGTATTACATCCATTTGAATAGATAACTTGAAACTAGGTACCTAGGTATAATACATCTTTGTGATCTATTATTAACTATTACATGAAAAAATATAGAAGTATTCAATTCAATTAATATAGGAAGACAACTGGCATCTAGTGAAGTTTGGAACTAGTTGATTTTAAACCCTACAGAAACTCACGTTCTCAGACACCCAGATATAATACATCTTCAGTTTATTATTAAATATTACAGGTAAAAAATAGCTAAGAATTCAACTGAATTATCTTACTGCACCTTCGATATCGAGGTCAATACAATGTTATCCTATCGGTTACGTAACAAATCCATTATCTCACCCTATCATGTGGTACGATCGTTAATCATGTCACACAGCTGACTAGGTATATAGGAAAACAAGAAAGCTTAGAAACGACTTACTAGTTCCTGTTCCAACGCGAACACGTAGTGATTGAAAAACTTATGCAGCTTCTCGTTCGTGTAATTGATACACAGTTGCTCGAAACTGTTGACGGCAAAGTTCTCGAAGCCAAATATATCCAAAACACCAAGAAATCTCGAGCTGTCCTGGCCAGGATTTGTGCAATTGTTTATATGATTGATCAACCAGGCGAACGTTCTCGAGTACAATGCTTTTGCCATCGCATGCCTATTTTCACGGGCTTCTTGAACCTTCAATGGTATCTCGGTGATATTTCCGCGGACGTTTATCTGTCGTATAAGCACCACTTTGGTGAGATCCTCAACCTGCAGCCCGAGCAAAGGAGCAACCGTACCAACGATGTCAAGGTCTTCTTTAGTTAGTTCGCATCTTTCGCCATCCACGTCCTCGAAGTTCAAATTCCCCAACCAAAGAATGGCAGACAGGACTCTGAAAATACCCTCGCACATTTCCGGCGCGACCTACAAGAACGAAAGTGCTAGTCAGTCGTGGGTAAGGATAAAGTAAATCCTCGTTACTGAAGCAATTTACAGAGGGAAGAAGGAGGAATCAAATAACAAAAAGAAATATTATATGGGAATCTATTACACGTATTTTAAGGTTTTAGGATGTTCTTTGGTTATTCAAATATTTAAATTGTTATAACAATCAGAAGAAATGACGGCAATGCAGTTATAAATATGATAATAAGAAAAACGGAAATTAAATTATTATTGTCATAAAAACAAGGGATGTATTAATTATGTATTTTAACGAAAAACAAACATTTAGTAAATATTTGAATTGATTACTTTATTTAAAAATAATTGTTCTAATTATTTGTTTGACTAATGGAACAAAACACCATAAGGTAACTTTTACAAAGAATGCTAGATTGTTATGATAAATTTTCTATTGTCCATATTATAAAAAAATATTCTATCATTAACAGCGAATAAAAAATAATTTTCTGACCGACTGAATATAAATTCTGTTCTGAGAGAATTGAGTAGAGAAATTCTTAATACTTCATCTATATAGAACTGTTTGTACAGACTATTAACACCAATAAATCATATCCTTTGACGATACCACCCTGTGTGTACCGACTAATTACCTGTAGCACGTTAAACGCAAGCCTAAGAGCATCGAGTTTCTTGCAGTCGGAGATTCCATCGATCTTCACACAACCAGACTGATTTAAATACTTGTAGTGGCTTGCTGGCATCAGTTTATATTGTTCCGCGAATTCGTCGTCTCTGGTTCCAGCTTCGACCAACTGATAGAACACATGGTAATTCCTTTCTCCGCTACTTTGAAAAGTTATACGGCTTTGCTCGAGCAAGTAATCTTGGATGATACAGCCTTTGATCATCCACTTACTGTCGAAGCACACCTGCATAAACTTGCCAAACCGGGAGCTGTTGTCGTTTCTTACTGTCTTTGCGTTCCCTATAATATTTTTTGAAAATGAAAATAATTATATTCTAGTAAAAAAAAAAAGATTATAACGTACAAAGAAATTATAAGATAATTATTTAATATATTAAATTTCGGATAATTTTAGTCTTTAGTTCCAAGATATTAAATTTTGTAAATTATCAAATTTAGATAATCACGTTTTGTAGTTTTGAACGATTAAATTCTGTGAAATGAAATTAAACACAGGATAATTACATTTTGTGCTACTAAAATACTAAACTTGATAAAATGCCAAATTTAGGATAATTTTCATATACCTTATTGCGAAGAGCGATCGAACAACAGATAAGAAATTTGAAAAATAAATAAACACGAAATAAAATAATTACTTGCGAATTTTAAATCAATACGAGACAGTTATAAGAAAAAGTCAAATCTTTTAATATTGGTAGAATAAAACGCGACGACAGAAAACATTTTTACAACGAAGCAGTTTGATAGCGCATTTTGCCGAGATACAAAAGCAAACGGTACAATTTTTATGATACCCCCTTAAATCTTTTGCCTCTCGTGACCTAGTTTTTACCCCTCGCGCTTTTACATTTAACACCTGACTCGATCTCGGCCTCTTGACTCCGAGTAATGAATCCCCTTTATTTTTAAACGCCATTAGGAATAACGTTCATCGATCCGTTTCATAAATGTCTTTCCGTTTCTATTTTCGAGCGTTGCTTTTGGAACAAGAGAAAACCTCGAGGAAAAGGCTTCCCTTTTCTTCGGCGACTTTTATGAAAAGTATCCACCAAACAATTTTGCGACAAATCTATACCTTCAATGAACTCCGACGGAAGACCTTCCAGTTCTTTCTGTTTGAAACCATTTTCAAACTTTCCAATTAAAAGAAAGTAAAACGTGCAATTTTTTCCTAATTACTGCAAACGATATTTAATAACCAACGACTGAGAAATTTCTTGAGAAAAGTATTTCTAAGAGGAAATTGAGAGTGGAGTAAATTGCGGCGGAATTGTTAATTCTAATTTAAAAGGAAAGAAAGACGTAACAAGCTTTTAATTATTTTTATAAGGGACAAAGCTTTCGTGTTAGCGTGACAGGTGAAAAATTCCAGGAAAGTTAAGGACAGGCCGTAAACTGTTGGAAAATATAATCAACGGGGACGAAACTGGCTATTAAGAGGATGCGGTTAATTACCGAAAGCTTCGAGGATGGTGTTCGCCTCTAGAATTTGTTGTTCCACCCACGTGTCGACGTTGCTGGTCACCGAGCAAAGGTATTGCAAGATGAATTTCGTGGTTTCCGTCTTGCCAGCGCCACTTTCTCCCGATATCACGCAGGATTGATTGCTCTCCGTGTCCTGGAGAGACCTGTACGCGGCTTCCGCCAACGCGAATACGTGTGGCTCCAAGGAACCCATCTTCTGGCCATGATATCGATTCACGTACTCCTACAAATCGAAAAATTTCAAAATGATTTAATGAAAAATAAGTTTTGCTTTTCTAATAACAATTTTATTGTTTTCAATAAAACGGAATTAATTGTGTTATCCGTAAAAAAAAGATGCTGAAAATAGACTGCCTTCCATTTTTATAAATAGCAAAAAATCTTATACGTTTATTTGTATATATTTTTATTAAATAATTATCTTCTTAAAAGGATTACTTTAATTTTGTACCTATTATTTCTATAAAAAAGTATAAAATGGCCTTTTATAGAGTCTGGAAGAAACTGCGATGCTTGCTTTAGTTTTATTATGTTATTTCGGTAGTTGGAATAGTTTGGAATGGGTGGGTGATGAGGCAAGGGAAGGAAGACGTATGTAGACAACTCTATTTCCGGTGTGGAAGAAGTTTGGTCGACTTGTCAATAAGACTATCTATCTGAGCTTAAAATGTACATGTCGTATCCACATGAAGGGTGCATACGTACTGTATGTAACAGTCGATGTACAGACAAGGACTTGTTACAACGGCGAAAAGATGTCAATAGAAGTTCGAAGATTATTTAAAGGTCAATGCTGCGGTCATAATTTTAGTTAAGACACGGTGGATAAAAATCAAACAGTGTAACTTTGACGAATACGATGAACTACATTTAACAAATATTTTATGCTTCTATATTCATCAGATATTTATGGCAGAAATTAGTTTGCAAAAGTATACGCAACATTCAGATGAACATATTTGTATATTTCTTTAATTCTGCTTAGAGAAATATAGAAATTTACATAAAAATTCGCAGCGCGGTCACTATTACTTTATCTAGCTTTAACGCACAAAAAATCTCAGTAAAGAAATTTCTTGAATTCCAATTATTTTAATTATAAATGTCTTTTTCTTTATGGCAAAAAATCTGGAATATAGTTCATTAGTCTTAATTATCGTTTGGAACGCATCGGACACGACAAACAGATTCCGATGATCCAATAGAAGGTTTGAATTAAGGGCGATAGGTGGGCTCTGGACAACCCTGGTAACCCGATTAATTGCAAACGTCATTTGATAGGGCATTCCACGACCGAGTTCCATTCGGCCCCTTTCATTTGCTGGTTCCCTTGGGAGAACATATCAGGGTTCTAAAAGGTATGTACATCAATAGTTCGATTTCAAACGGATCACAGATTAACGCCTCGCCTTTACGTCGTCCCTAAAATGTTCCCTACTGTGCTCGTGAAATCTACTTTATTTAACGCTTCCGGTATATAATTTCTGTATATATTCGTCATTCTTTCAAAGGAAATCCTGTTTTCGCCTACAATACAATTTCTTCTTAAATACAATTTATAAATTTAATATATGTAATATTTAATATACTAAATGTCGTTTTTTAAAATAAAGATTAAAAAATCGAACTATCAAACAATAAGGTAAAAGACTAGCTAGTAAGCCAAAAAAGGTTGTAAAACTCTACATTAACAAACAAGTTTATATTAAATTTATTATTAATGTTTATGTTCGCTATAAAATGAAATTACGTTCTAAATTAATATTAGTCTATAATCGAAAAATCTAAAAAGGGCCAGATTACCATTCGCGTTAACTATTCTATCGACGTCAACGTTAATGCCAACTTCGTGAAAACTCACTTAGCAAGAGAAAAAAAGTAATGTATTCATTATACAAAAGACCGGAAGTGTTTTATAATTTTTTAACAAGGGAAACTTCGCTCGTTAGACGGGTTTCGATTCGACCTGTGCACCGACGATGCATTATGCACACAGTACCTTAGGTGGTCGCGCGGTTGCAGCCAGTCCCGAGCGAAGTAGTGCAACCCAGTTTCGTGTCAGACACGTTCTCTGCGCAACTGCGAACGCAGGGAGAGCGTTAATCCACTAACCCTTGGCGGCTCGTGAAAATTCATCGAAACGCTTGATCCATTTCCATGAAACCGCCAACGAGAACACTTGGGTTGTATTCCCCCAGCTGCGTATGTACACACGTGTACCTGGTGTATGCACCTTAACGAAAGGGCCGAGTTTACAATGTTTCGAGAATTCCATCTAGATTGAAGTGTCGCGTCGAATCCTTGCAATTTACTTTATCTTTCTGCCAGGAGAGGGAGGGCGCGTCGAGATTTCGGTTGCAGTGTTACCGAGCGTTTCAAAGATGCATGCGCCACTTCAGGGAACGAACATAAAGAGGGGAAAAGATTATTGTGCAAGCACCACTGTGTGCACCGGGAAATTTACGTAATTGGATTGCTCCGTAAATGTTGATCTTCGCGAAAATTAGCTAAGATAAAAGTCACGTCGTTTTATGACGCATCAGAACGAAGAAATATGTTCCTTCTCTTTCATTACTTGAATTATGCTATTTCCCTTTCTTTTTTTTTAGGTACACTAGTTTTGTGATAGAATGTATAAATTATATTGGAAGAGATCTAATTAAGAGGCTGATGCCATGTTTACTGTTGGAATCATTAAAAACTGTTGCTTTCTCGACACTTAAAATATTTTCTTTTTCTTTCTCCAGTATATATTCCACAGGATGTTTTTCTATATGACAAAATATTCCAGGGGCATGGTTATTGGCTATATTCGAAGAGGAATTATCTTTGGCCGTGTTTACACGGCAGATAAACTTAAGCCGCGCCCCCTAAATTCTTGAGAAAATAAATGGCCTCCGGTAAAAATAGCGGAGTGCAACGAATTCCAGGTGGCTGTCATACGGAAAATCCATAGACGTATCTTATCTTCTGCTTTCAAGGAACACATCTGGCATGCGTGGACAACTTTTAAGCTCTCCTACATATTTTCTTATCGGTGATCGTTTTGTATTTTGGGAACTTCAATATTCAGCGTGCTGCTGTTATTGAAACGATGTTTGGATAGCTCTTACCGGGCTATCTAACTTTTATTGCGATATTGCCTGGCTGGAATCGGCACACCTGTCGCCGAAAATGAGATTTTTTGAAATACGATTGCCATCCATCAGTTTTCCCAATCTGCGGAATATTTCACCAAACTTATATAACTCGTGTACAGGGAGTTTCAAAACGATACATAATCGCCCGTTAAACCTATTCCTTTTTACATAATTAAAAATCACTCTCTCCAGCTTCTCAAAAAAAGTCTTCTCTTTGTAGTTAAAGTGAAACAAAATGACTGTTTCACGCTCGTGCATAATACCAAGAAAAGAAAGAAGGAAAGAAAGGCGCAGAAAGCGAGGCAGCTATGCGCATCGCGAATGTTTTGACTCTAAGAGTGTAACAGGGGAGCGAAGAGCTCGTGTCCCCGTTTATTCCTGCAGCTGCGACTGCAAAATCAGCGCACGGTTCGCCGACTAGAGGCTGTGGCTCGTGTCAGGACATCGGCACCGGGATCGTACTTGCGACCCCTCTTCTTCGTCGGTGTCGTTGTCCGACCGTGCGCGCAAAGACGAATGGCAAAACGAGGTTACGTCGAACCTAGGGTAAAAACGGGACTGTTTTCCATGGCTCGTTCCCTTACTGGGTCGTTAATTAAGGTTATAATACACACGAAGTTCAACAGGATCGATTAAAGGTGCTCGATGACCCTCTTGTATCGATGATGAGAATATTATGAGAATAATACGAGAAAAGTCTAGGGATTTTCCCTAAGTTTGTTAACGCACGTTTATTGATCCATTGATAATGTCAGAAATATTATCATGAATTTTACTTGCATAGTCACTAAAACTATAATTGGATACATAAAAGTTACGAGTATTAGAACTGTATTTAAACGTAAAAGGGTTACAGGTACTGAAATTACAGATAAATGCAATCACAAGTTACAGATACTAGAATTATAGCCAAATGCAAAAATTTTAAAACAGCGTGACATTGATTTTTTAGGGAAGACAACGGTGGACGGTACATCGCTTTCTTATTTGCATGGGAACCTAACGAAACCTAACGAGTTATCGGTCACGTGAGCAAAGCCCATTCTTCGGAAGAAAGAATGAAACGGTTCCAGAGAAATGGGGGACGCTTCGTTTTTCTCCAACGAACAAAACCACAGCCGGTAAAACGACGTAAAATAGAGAGCCCTAGAAGAAAATGGAGCGATCTAACAGCCTGCAGCAGCTCAGCTTTGACTGATCGTTAATGACGACACACTGACGGTCCAGTTACCTGGATGATTGTCTTTGACGTGAACCAGTACGGTTGATTATTTCGAAATACTCGGATCGATCGTCCGTGCAATACTATGGGAGAAACAGAGGAGGATATATGTATGTATATACAAGCTATGGGTGATGCGGAATGTACAACGACGAGATAAAAATGTTTCATCTCTCTGGCATGCCGTACACTGCAAACGAGGGAATATCGAGATGCTCCAGTTCCTTTTGTTTCTGGAGAGACGCGGCTGATAAAGAGCGTTCTTTGACCCGAGAAATCTGGTATTACGTGATGCTAAATACTGTTAATACCGTTCTTCCTTCGATTTGCTTATAATTTATCGTGTTTGTTCATGAATAATGGGATTTTAAATCTTATTTTCTGCAATCTTTCGAAAATTTTATTGTTTGTCCTTTTTGCGAGCTGCGTTTCTTCGTTTGTTCGAAATACATTATAAGCATTGAAAGGTAATAAAATTAAGTTGGAGTAGCTAAGAAATTCAAATATTTGAAAATTATCCATATTAATAACTGTTGAAATATAACATCTATTTCTAGAGTATATATCCCCGAGTAGAATAGGATTATAGTACCTCAGACTTGTTTAAAACTCTTACAATTCATATGATCATGTATAGATCCACACAGTGCGAATAAAATAATGGAATTATCTACATGACGTACATTGATAATATATGTGTACTTATTATGCACGTACGGTACTGGCCATTCTCAATCTATTGCTTTATTAACTGGCCGTCATTATATCCTGTCATATCTCACATTTTTCTGACCTTTAAGCCTGTTTCGCTAACTGACTACACGTTGAGATCTTAATTCGTGTTTCCTGCTTGCAATTTTACAATTATGTGATTTGATTTTTGTATTTTGAAATATCATTCCAGCTGTAACGAACAACACACGTTTCATTATTTTATGAACGAACCGCTGTAACCAAATTGTTTGATTATTCCATTATTCCTTAAAAGATCTTTTTCAGGATAAGAGTATGATATTCCTGAAGAGTAAAACGGTGAGTAATATAATAATTTTATTATTTCACAATTGAGTACGATGCAAGTTTACTATAGTTTGTAAGTGACAGCAGAAATTACGCTGGTCCAGGAGCCACAGCGGATCTATCGCGATGGTCGACGATTAATCAGAGCACAACACCGTTTCACGAGGAGGACTGATATTCGATTATCACAAAATTATCCTTACATGCTGAGACCGCTGAGACTTACTAACTGTGTTTCCAAATTCCCACTACGAGTTAGGCTAACGATCACGACAAGTGAATTAATAGGTATAATTCCTGTCGATTGGAAAACAATAAGCTGCACGTTTTGCAAACTATGGACACTGTGGAAATTGGAAATTATCAAGCACGTAAAACTTTCCTCCCAGGAAAAATCTTCCTTTTCAATTTCAATTACTATGATTTACATTTTATGGGAAGAAAGAATAGAAAGAAAGGAGGCAAATATACATATATAGCAATATTACGAGCTTGTAAATTATTTTTTCGTGAGAGTAAGATTCAAACACGTGGTCAATTTCCAAAACAAGGCTTAACTTTCAAAAGCGGTGGGGCATAGCCGTGGTCAATTAATAAAGCAGCAGACTAAATCAATATTTGGAAGAATAAGGTTCAATGAATTGGATTGTAACAAGAAATCATCGCTCTAATTAGTCATAAGAAAGGTAAATAATGCTACAGTCGCAATTCTTACCGAAACAAATTTTCTATACACCATAAAAATCAATTGTATGGATGTTGCCAATTTTTTCTCCATACCTTTCATGAGTAGACGATTATTCTAGATGCATGACATTGGTGTTCGATTTTCAGTGCACGCATTCAATTTCGAACAGAAATCGGTAATAGATTCATGAGGATCGACACGTGTACCCGGGCATTGTCGCCGACGAGAGAAAAGGACGAGGCTCCGAAGGCTCCAGGGTAACCACGACGAGTCTCCGAATCCGATGTGCGCTCCAGCCCGATCAATAACACGGGGCGTGCACCACGGCGAGCCACCCTTTTCCTTCTTGCTAACCAGGGGTCCTTTGGTACCCCGATTGACCTTCGAAATTACCGATTTATTCTCACGATCCTTCGTATTTTCTCTTTTAACTACTTTTTTTCTTATCAATTGCCTATTAAAAATTGTTTAACGTTTAGAAGCTGTCGTTAAAAGAAACCAACTCTCGTTAATTCTATCACGAGCGAAATTTTATTTAAATATATCTGTTTCTTATTTCACCAAATAATTCGTCAAATGTATCGTTAGACTTAAGATTACTCTATCTGGTCAATTTTAAGGAGACCTACTTGATTAAACTGTATTCTATTAGTGGCAGTGTAACGAAGTCTACTTCATCGAAAGAAATCAACCGTCGATAATTCTGTGGTGCTTAAAATTTCACATAAATGTATATATGGCTTATCTTAGAGATAAATAAGAGACAAAACAGTGTTCATTACCATTGTATTTGATGTTACATGGAAAATAGAAACATTATTATTCGCATAACGGATTATGATTATAATATAATAACGATGCTATTATTCTAGAGTGATAATGTTGAAATGAGATACATATGAATGTGAACCATTCAGCCATGATAGCCTTTAACGATTGAATATTCTGAATAATATGCGACTTGAAATTTTCTTCATAAGCGATGCCAACGCCCTATTAGGTTCTAGAAACGCTATAGATATTAGGACATCCGAGCTCTTTTATACAATTGAACTGTTACTATCAGCGAAACATTACAAGTCACAAGTTATTGATGTATTAATAAATTCTCTTACATTGTAATAAACAGTCCGATAATAAAACAAATGAAACTTCGTAGTTTCTAATTAATATTTTATTTCATAAATTACCGTGACTGCTAATGGGCAAAATATTTGATTTTATTACGTATTACCGAGAAAAGTCACTTTCCAAGACCTTTTTAAAACATGGTACTCGCTTGGCATGTGCAACGCGAGTTCATAAAGTCAAAGGAACGCGATCGAAGTAGAGACACGGGTTACAGCATCAAAGCGTTTTTCCCCGTGAACTTATTACCTATATGCACAGACAGTCTGTAAAAACTAGCCGAACTTGAAGCACAGAGAAAGATACTGTATTAAGTCTCTCTAGAAAATTATTTCAACCAAACGAAAGGAATTACCTAGTAAATTAAAAGATATGAAATAAACAAAAGATCATGCTCGTTCTTTGGCACAGAAAAAAGATAACAACCAAAAGAATCTATTTAGCGAACTACGTGTCAAATATTTTAAAGAAACGATAACAATAATTTAGAAAAATTACACAGCGAAAACAGATTAAAACTTAAGGAAATATACGAACATATAAAATAAATAAAAGATAGAAAAATGAAGAGAGAACAGAGAAAGAGAAATTCTATATCTGACGATAAAAATAAAATTAAAAATGTCATTCGAGCTTGACCAGGTGGAAAGGTTTAAACCGCTGGCTCGGAGCAAATTCCATTGTGCCGTGGCTTTTTCTTCATTGCTTTAATTCGATTTAATCGCTCAGCCCTTTCATATTTTTTACTTTTTTTCTTTGACGAAGCCACACGTCGTTCCAAGGGTCGAATGCCGTTCGAGGACTGTTTCACTGTCGGCGACCCGTATTTACGTACGAAGTGGCTGCCACTCGATCCCGAAATAAGTCCTCGCGCGCAGCCTGCACCCTAATTCAAACAGGCTGATACGCGCGTTAACGCCGCCGATGGTTTTAAGCTCGATGCTTGCACACCTCGAAATAGAGATTAAAGCTACGCACACCATAGGGAAAAAAGAGAAAAGTGCAACGCCGTACGATTATTGAGAACAGGCCAGGACATTAGGGACCGTGTCTCTCAGCCTCCTGATAGGAAACAATTCGCCGTTGTGCTTGCGAAAATGCTTTTAAAATGGCCTCTAAAAGCACCTTTTCAAAGGTGTTTTCGGAGATGACGCAAGGCGATATGGGTAATCTTATTGGGAGCTTGGAGAATATTTTTGCAGCATGAAAGTGGAAAATGGTTTGAAACGTTCACTGTCAATGAGAATTTCGTTGTACGTTGTGCACAGAACTCTGGTACCGTAAATAAGATCTGCAGCGTTCGTACATAATAAAAATACATTTTAATTGCAGTTAAATAAACTTTGAGGCTGAAAGCTGAACGTCGATAATTCAGAAGGAAACAATAGGAAGATAAAGATATATCGTCCAATTAAGCTTCCCGCGAATTAATATCTTTGAATGATTCATACGTTGAAACGAAATAAACGAAAGAAGCAATAGGAATGTAACAGTTTTTGGAATATTTGCTTTCTGTTACGTCACTGTTTTCAGCGATATTTACAGTTTACAGGAATGTATAATACAAAAAATGAGGGGAGTTTGGTGTTTTCGCAGCTGGAAAAATAAATGGATTACTCATCGATTCGTCGGCGACGGAGTGTATCGTGACCTACAAAACCCTTCTACAGTTGATCAGTCGTTTCGCGATATCTCCACGAAAGCACGTCGTGGCTTCCGTTTCCTGTTTTCAAGCCGAGGCCTAGCAATTCCAATACGATAAAGACGTCCTGTCGTCGGCATTCTCGTGTGTCGACGAAATACACTTGATAAAAATGTACGTCGCGTTATTATAACGCGCCTTTCACAATAAATTACCGTTCTTTCTTCCATAATACATATCCCTAATTATCGCAATAAATATACTTCAGTTTCATATTGGGATTAACAAACGCAATCTTTATAAATAAATTGTCAATGAAGAAAAAGAAAAGATTATTCGAAACTATATAACGTTATTTTTAAAATATGGATTTATTTAAAGGCATTCTGTCGCGCGTTATTGTTCCGTGTTGATGAAATAAACTGCATAAAAACGTACGTCGCGTTACTTTAAAATATAATTCACTGTAAATTACCAAGTTCCCCCTGTGTTCTTAGTTAACGTAATAAGCATGTTTCATCCTCATAATGGAAGTAATACTGTAACTTCTAAATGAAGCACTAACGTAAAAATTATATTGTATTGCTTGGGATATTATTACGCGATCCTTGTTTAATAATAAGGAGGTAAAAATTGTATCATTAATAATTCCGATAATTTTTCATGCTTTCGAAAACTTCTTCGCGGCAATAATTTAATAATGAAACATTCATGGTATTTCTGGCACATTACTTTAACATTATTATGCTATTATGCAATTATTCAAAGTATTTTTGGAATTATTTCATAATTAAAAAAAAAGAAAAAATGGAAGGAAGAAACTCTCCATCGTTAATAACTCTGATAATTTTTGAAGGTACTAAACGCTTCTTTCGCAGGAGCAATTTAATAATGAATCTTTCATAATACACGTGACCAAGTTCTTAATTGTATACGATAGGAGAAACCAATTATTACTTGCAGAGAAGAGGGGATAGGCACGTGCAGTCTGCTCCGTTCTTCGAGGCAGACGCCGTGTTTAATATTTGCTATTCTTCGACAGCACTTCCTGCATACATTTGACGCAGGAAGTGCGTAAGTAATTGCGCATTTTAGCAACCGCGGCACACTCTTTGTTGCTTTAATTCAGCTGCCATCCTTGGGTATGTAGCAATTTCATCGTAAAATATATTTAAAACGCGTATTCTTATAGAAGTTCTTCTTTACATAGTAAGATCTGCAGAAGAAATTAATATTCTGCAAAATATATCAGGATACCAAAACTATCACTTTCTCTAAGAAACATATATCGAACATTAATATAAGAAGATAGAGCGCTTTTTAGAAGAACAATTCTTTATATATTATTATAAATATTTCTATAAAGAGAAGGTGCTTCCTTTTTACAAATTTTCCTAAAATTTAGTACGCGCTCGAGAAGTTAATGTAACGTAGCTGATAAGGGAAAGACAAGTTCTTTGGTCCAAAGATATAAGCTTTCAAAATTATATAAATACAAATTTCTTGTAATATTATTTTAGTATTTCTGGCTAGTTGATAGATTTCACCGTATAAAGAAATCACTTCTATATTACAATACTCGCTCTAAAAATATATTACGATGAAAGACTCGCTCTACGCTGTTATCCGCATCACGATTCGCGTTCTCGATAACAAGCCAATTATCTCCATCCACTACCAATCCATTACAATGAGCAAAATTTCAATTCAGAACCCCTATGGTTGCCAATCGAATAAAGAAAAAAAAGAAGGTCAGAAAAATCTAGTATTCGTCTCAAGCACTGTACATTAAAAGATAATCACACGAAACGATTCCAATTTACTCACGTTCGTGTAGAAGTCCACCTCTTTGTACGGATTCACAGCCACCAGTATGGATCCTGTGTACGTCTGGTCGTCGAATCGTAATATACTAAAGTCAAGGAAAATTATCGAGGCGGCGACTCGTTAAATCGCCGATGCATTCAACCAAGTCGTTTGTCTATAAATCTCACTGTGCGACCAAGAGATGCAAATGAGTGGAGGGGGGGGGGAGGAAAAGGGAAAGAAAAGGAAAGGTAAAAAAGGGGTGCGGAAGGTGTGTTTACCCATAGTTGAAAGGAACCGTGTCGACGGCATTATTTCTCATTCCCCAACCTCGTGAACCGCCTTGAATGATAATGCGAGGTGCATTTTGAATGGAGACCTACACTCTGTGCACGTGACGTCACGCGCAACCACGTAAATGCGTGTCGCTATTTCTCTTTTTCTTATTATATTAAACCGTTTTACGAAGTTTATGCTTGTTGGAGATGAAAGGGACATTTCGTGACGTTTCAGTGTCTTGGCTTAGGATTATCGCGAGAGCTTAAGATCGGTCGCTAAAAAGAATCTTTTAATAACAAGAGCAGTAGAGAAGTTTGTAAAGTGTCGCGAAACACAATGTAACAATTCTTAACTCTTACGCTTAAGAACCTTTGAAAATTCTTGTTACGATATTTGTAACTACACAGAGATCGAGATATATTACGTTGCAATAATATGCCGTTGCAATAATGCCGCCTCAAAAACAAATACCCGAAAGGAAAAGAAATTAATTCGGCCCAGATGTAGAAATCAAAACTGAAGAGTCAGATTCGATAGAAACTGCGATCTCCGCCCCTGCAATCAGCCAGACGCTGTTCCTCCTCGTGATCCGAACTCCTACCCTCTTGGACGTAATTCATTCCGTCTCTCTGGTTCGATCAACGATAGAGCGAAAGCGTAAGACAGAAGAAAAGCAGGCCTCGATAACTAAATGGTACATTCACCGATTGTTAGAGAGAGAGAAAGAGATGAAAGCGGAAGTCGACAGAATTCGCTATAGAAACGCGAAACGATTTTAACGATATCTCGAATTAGCGAATGAGTCTCGTTGTTATGTAGTTCGTCTACGGACTTATCTACCTTGCTTCCTTCTGTCTGGCTAACTGTTATCGAAGTACTCGATCCATCCTCCTTTATTTTAATCCTCGTCTCTATCGTCCGTATTCGATACAGAAGAAGCAACGTTAAAAAAATCGTCAAGGTCGAAAGTAGCCGAAGAAAATATTCGCTAACCGTAGCTAATGGTTACCCGAGGAAGCTAATAAGACTAACTGATAACCAATAATGGTTTATCGGAAATCAGCAAAATTTTAATTAATCCGTTTTCTGGCTAGAATCGGTTAAACGAAACCTATCTCACCACCAGTCCCAAAAATTAAGATAAACGCATACGTACGAACAAATTCAAATAAAACTTTCATAAAGATATCAACCCTTGCGCTACAACTTTTTCTTTCATTTAGGATATAACGATTAGAATCTCTCATTTTCCTTTTTTCTGCCTAGCTACTCGTCTCCTCTCATTTCAATTCTCGTTTCTATTGGTTGAAACCAATCCGTATTCGATAGAGAAGAAGATTATCGAGAGCAGTAGTTCCATCGAGGAAGAATCCTCGAGAGAATGGTTGGCGATTTTCGGCCTCCCTTGCATAATAACCGAACGATAGCATGCTTCCGATGGTAGATCCTCGATGGGGTGGAGGACGTCGAAATGACGTCACACCCGGGGGCTGAGTACGAGTCGATGACTCACGGATGAATGCCAGCAGCGAGAAAGGGGATAATATAAGTACCTATAACCGTATACCCTTCTGTAACATTTGGAACGGCAGGCTAACCCCCATCGACTGGTTTTTGGGACTGGTGGCGAAGATGCCTATCTACACTTTGCAAACATCTAAACGTGGAAGTTAGTTCCTCTGTAGTTTCTTTGTTTTGTGGGGAAAGTTTGAAAACACGCTAAGAATTATTTGAGGTAATGAAGACGGTGAAAAATTAAAGTATGGGGATGATTTGAGATGAAACAGCGGAGAAGCGTAAAGTATTTTCTGAACTGTGTGTATCGGTGGTTTTCTGCAATTTCTCTGCTTCGTATTGACAATTTGGAAAACTTGAAACTCATTGGTGTTTGCAAAAATCAAGATCTATTGCAAGCAACGGACGCGGTGAGAAATAAGAGCCTGAGGATGATTTGAGATGAAAGAGTGATTAAAAGTGTAAGACAGCCGAGCTTCCTGTAGTTTCTCTATTTTATATGAAAAGATTCTCAGAGAATCTTGTCACGGCGTAAAAAGATTAAGCGTTGTTAGAAGTAATGGACACGGTAAAAAGTAAAAGCTGGCGGATGGTTTGAAACGAAAGGAGAAATATAAGGTACTTTTTGAGCTTCGTGTATCGATAGCTGGACATTCTATAGTTCCCGTGTATTGGATTCAGAAAATTGAGAATTATTGGAGTTAATGGAAAGGCTGAAGAATAAGAATCTATAGGATCTATAGAATGGTCTGGATCGATCGGATGGGCAAAGTGTAAGATACTTTATAAACTTTGTATATAGTTGACACAATATTATGCATGGATAGTTGGCACAATATTGTGTATCATTAGCTATATATCATTGGTTTGATCAATTTAGCTTCTGTATGGTTCAAAGTTGTCGATTTAAGATCGACTACCGCGACATCGTCATTCTGCGAACAGTACATTCTATTTCGAATAGACGGTCATTTTGATTTCAAGAGAAGCTTTTACGTGCTTAATGGACTGGCTTTTTATGGCTTCTTGAGTTTGATATGTCGAAGAAGGTTACAGAAGGGATGGTAAACGGGGATGGTCTTTGTCCCGTCACTTTTCATCTTTCCTGTTCGATCGATGAAGCTGTCTTTCGTCGGGTTAACTCGAGTCCTGTGTAAACGACAGGTAGAAGGCTACCTTTACGTCGCAGTAAAGAAAGAAATATTTGCCAGCGGACAGAAAGGTCGTCGACTAAAATAGACGTAATGTCGCTTGATATGAAGGAGGTTGCTGGAAAAGGTGTCATCAACCCTCAATTTTTTGGCCAACGTAAAGGGAGAAAAATGTGAGTCGTTCGCTTGCTGGTTTATACTACAGATATCCATGGATTTATTATTTCATTCCTTTACTAAATTAGTCTAGCTCTGAAAGAGTTACAAAATTCTTCGAAAACTACTGTATATTAACTCTCAGACAATAGTATACAGGCTGGGACAACTCTGACACATGCAAATGTTTTACGTTTATTACATCCTAAGCTATTACATTGGTCAGATATCGTTTCTGATTTATTATAAGACTTTATAAAGTTTGTAAGATCTGTTTAAATCTTTATAAATTTCGTACGATTCTACCTTATCCATTATGAAAGCGTCTTCATCAATTTTCATTCATCTTCTTTCGCTACTTTCATATTAATTCTAACGTGATTTGATTGAAGACACGTTTTAAAAATATAATTATATACATAGGAAGAACGTAAGCATGTATATAATGTGTATACGAAAGGAATATCTAAATACACATACGTTCTTTCGATATATTCCAGATTATTCTAACTCTAACTCGAGAGAGCCCTTCATTAGAAAAAAAATATATACAGACACAAGAAATAAGTATACAAATCAAATTATAACAGAAGACAAGCTAATTATTTTAAGTAACGTATCACAATAAGATCCTAACCACGAATGGATTAAAATAATTAAAAAGAAATTAAACAATCCACGTATCAGGATCAGAATCTCTCATTGGAGAAGCAGGAAACACGGTTCTGTTTGTAATCCACAGGAAACTCCTTATGGGCAGTCGCATTTCCTCCCATTGTCATTGACGATATTAATCTTTCGTCGTACAGAAAAGCGTTCCGAAAGAGGAATTCGTGAAATTCCATTGAAAGGGCTTCGTATTAACGTGCACAGGGAGAATAACACGCGATTTTTACTTTACAATTTCAAAGACGTTTCACGTTCGAGAGATCGGTTGAGACGCAACGTTATGTCGACGAAGCAGGAGAAGAATTTGCTCGCATTGAAATGGAATCGATCGGTGCATCGTTGGAAAAATGGTTTCGACAAAATCTAACGCTAGAATCGTCACAGAGGAAGCTCGATATGCAACGACGCAAGAAAATATGAGGAAATCGTTATATCGAAGCCTTTAGCGTGCGTTTCTACAATCAAGACAGCTTATTTGTCTTTGGCTGTGGCCTGTGAGAAAAGTATTAAAAGCAGCCGGCGCTAGAGCTTCTAAAGATGGAAATGTAATCATCCGTTCACTTTTTTTCTATATTTTCTTCTGTGTCTGTAGGCGAGTGAATTTTCTCATATGTTCGACGCTTTTGTGGACAGAGTAACGAACCTCCGAAGCGTCTTTCCCTTATTGGAATAATTATTCCTGCTCGAATTTAACGCTAATAACACGTGAAATGAATTGATAATCTTGCGCATTCTTAGAGAGAATAACAGAATATTTTGTAGATGAATACTGAATCATTCTGCAAGGATATTAACTAGAAAAGATATAAACAAAAATAATT
Organism: Bombus waltoni; assembly: GCA_014737395.1. Taxonomy (NCBI): domain Eukaryota; kingdom Metazoa; phylum Arthropoda; class Insecta; order Hymenoptera; family Apidae; genus Bombus; species Bombus waltoni. Next base: position 1,642,295 of record JACXII010000013.1, read on the forward strand.
TTAAAAAGGAGTCTCGTCGAATCAAAAACATTTAAGAAAGTATGCAAATAATAATCCCAAAGGACACCGTAACAATAATCTCGGGAAAAAATAACCACGAAAGGAAAGACTACAAAATTAAAAAAAAAACTGCAAAAATCTACAAGGAAAGATACGAATAAAAATCTGAGAAACTAGTATTAAAATGATACATTTCCAAGAAATAAGATAATCCCGAAGAAGCAAATCGCCTGCAGTAACTCTAATCACAAAGTACACCATTTCCGTTTCGGACATCGTCACCACTCGACCTCGCTTCTCAACATTTCCCGCATTTCCACTGCACCACCTAATGACGGCCAGTATCCGGTTCGAGGGTCAACAGACAAGCGTTGCAAACAGGATGGCTGACCCAGAAACCCGAGGACAATTTTGCGCGCGCACATCAGACAAGAAGAGCATGAAATTTTCAATAAAACGCAACCCTCATACATACCGGTGAACCGGGTGACCTGAAAGGAGGCTGGTCTGGAAAAGGATGAATCTCCATCCCTTTTTCTAACCGCAGAAATCCTGATATAAAGGAACGCGAGATCTTCAATCGATATGAACGATAACCAAGACCATTCTGTTTCAATGCATCGTTGATATAAGAAATTTCATTAACCCTTCCAATACTACACTCGATAAGTTGCTAATTAATTAAACTATACGCGAATTATTTACTTTCAATCATACGGGTCATGAATTTAGAGTATTATGTTCTGTTTACAAAAACATAGGGAAAAATATGTTTCTGTTACTTCTTATTATATCGAATAATAAAAATGAAAGATGAAAATACGTATATATAATACAAAAGAAGAAACAAACTTTCATTCATATACTTAGCAAAATTATAATCCCCAAAAGTGTATAAAACTTTATAGAGAATCCAAATTCTCCAAATTATGCAAAAGTTTATAAAATCAAACTTCCAGAAAAGTGTACCATTGTATATCCATGCTTCTGTTAATTTAATAAAATGGAAATTCCCAGGCTTCTATACTTTTTGATCTTAAACTATCATCAACCGAGTTAAATTGGACGGTATAAAGACTTTTACACGTTCCGATAGACTTGGTTGGTTGGTTTCTTTTCGTGGCCCAGTTCGGTTTCGCATCGACAGTTTCAACAAACACGGGACACAGGGTTTTCTCGAGAGGCTGCCGCATATCCGGTCTTGTGTATTCCATCTCTGTTTCGTTCCATTGCTTCGTCGGAGGTTTCGAAGCGCGCCACTAAAAGGTGGCCGAGCTTCGTCCTCGACGAAAGCAATTGAAGCAGCCGGCTAAGAGCGCTTCGCCAGCGAGAGGTTAATGAGAGCGAACCACCCTCCGCCTCGCAAACCTATTCGCCTCGTGTACACGTGTATAGTCGGAGGAAGAAGCTTAAAGAGATCGTGCAATCGGTATCGAGGCGTATATGTTTCAAGTATACGTGTTTTTCAGGTATTTAACCTGTTAACTGCGGAGTTTAGTTTCAAAAATTCCTTACGAGGCGCGTAGTTAAAATCAAGTATACGCGACCAGTATACACGTCGAACGCAGGGCAAGTGCTATTATATTAGCCATTATAAATTTTACAGCAAAACGAGGAAGGATTGCATTTTTATTCGATAGAAAATTAATAATTTATCGTTGAAAAAGGTATAGTTATCAAAAACTTAAAGATTGCCAAAAGATAATAAAGTAAATTACACAAAACAAATCGGGCAATAGCCGATATACGCAGTAAAGTACCCAAATGGGAATGTATTGGAGAAAATAATCAACTCAATTTATAAAAAGCAATACATTATACGGAGTATAACCGATATAGTGAAGAGAATAATCAAACTTTTTCTTGTAAAATACATAATAGGTTTACTGGAAGTATAAAGGCAACATACCACTAAATGTCATTTATATTACATTTTACTAAAATTTGGAGTTTTTATAGTAGAAGGTAATTTTTTATTTCACACGACGAGTATACACGTTAACTGTACCGAAATAAAGCATTGGATCGACGCGCATACGCGTGGAACACAATCAACTGGTTATAGACGCATTCGGGTAAATATAATGCGAAGAAATGTTTCTATAGCAATATGAAATTACTAATTATACTAATGCACCAATGGCTAGTTATATACGAACATAATTTTCGTTTCAATTAACAACGCTGATATTGGTAAATATCAATAACAACTGTGTTATAGAAATTACAAACTGTAAAATTCTCCCAGTGAAACTATATTAATTAATAAAGAACGAACTGAATATATCAACAACCAATACAAATAATAAAAATTCAAATTTTCCTTCTTGTCTACGTTGCAAACAATTGTTGTATTAATTTTTAAGCGAAATTTTATCAGAAGGAATACAAGCTCTAAATGTTAAGTAGAGAAAGAAAACCCAGCGTGACTAATATTTAATCTCATTTATGATCACATTCCACTGGTTTCCTTTAATTACTCTCCATTCATTCAATCTTTATCGTAAACTTCCGGTAAATGTCACACGGTGAAACGTTTTTTAAAATACGAACAAACAAGTGGGCGTTACACGAAGACACAAAGATACAGAGAATATGAATTGTGTGACGTCAGTGATATTTTAAACGAGCGTAAGCGTCGATAATATTTGGTTGAAAGCTCGATTTGTTCACACGTGGGGAAAAAAACACGGATAAGAGCGAGCAACTCTTTCGGTCCCTTCGCCGACTACGTTTCATCGGCACCCATTATCTACCTCTCATACGAGCTACCCAACGCTCCTTTTTCACAGGCTAGCTTCTCTTTCGCGATATCGGATTAACCCCAGTTCGGGCGACAACGTCGAAACCGGAAGCTGAGAATCCCCTCGCGTGTCCCTTATGCAACTCCGGTTATCTGATCGAGCATCATTCATCGTCTTCTTTCCCTAGTCTTCACCCACGGTTATCTCGTTTACCCTGCACCTCGACCAGTGGGTTTTAATTTTGTAGATGCACGCGTGCAGCTCGACACAACCACGCTCACAGATTTAAATTAATACATAAAATGTATAGTGAAACTATTGGGAAACTAGTTTTTAAAGAATATTGCTTGTTTTCTGCTAAATTTTGTACCTTGTTATCTATCCACTCTAATATCTACTCGATGTTTAGAGGAAATTTTTTTATCGAATTTTATTTAATTTTTGTTTGGAAGTTTCTTGTATATTGGTTTTATATATAAGTTTGTTATATATATGACAAAGGGAAAGATCTAATAAAAGTATTTTCTTTTGATAAAGTTATTTATTATTATATCTCAATTACTATCTCCAACTTTTTATTTATTTCCTGTTATTAAGATGCCTGCTTCTAAAATTATTTGAAATTATTTACCACTATATTTTAACCACCGTTTCCTACGTTCCATATATTTCCTATTATCATAATCCCTGTTCCTAAAATTATTGAAAATTATTTCCTATTACTCAAATGTTTCATTACCACACTTCGATCGCCATTTCCTATAAAAATTTCAGCACCTAAAATTATTTCCTGCTGTATCATAATTATTTATTATTGCCTACTACGAAAACTCCATTATTTCCCAGGTAAATTCGCGTGACAAAGTACAAAGAAGGCAGAGGCTAGAGGCTCGCGAGGACGTCAACGTCGGATCTCCGCAGTTGAGCCTCTTATTTGTATGCTATCGATGTTTTCACCGCGACGAGATAGCCAGCGAGAGACACGGATCGTCGTTGCTGCTGGCTCGCCTCGAAACTTTCAATTTTCCTAACGAAATTAACCGTGACAAAAGACCGGGAACCCGTTGCTTGGTAAAACTGTACCGGTTTCGTGTAATTAGTCCTGGCCGTCGTACTTTAACGAGATTCGACCGGCCGTCATGGCACAAACGTTTCCGTAATGGAGGCGAAAGAGATTCGCTTAAATGGAATTGATTATATTCCTTCGATCGTTGTTGGGCGAACGAGATAATAGGAAGCATGATATAATTTTCCTGTCTCGCGAAATTACAGCTAATGATAGCTAAGTTGTGCGTTACGCTAAAGCTTGTTTTTTTATTCGTATTCGTTATAATAATAATCGATTGCAGGTTTTCTTGGCTGATCTGATGTTTCGTATAAATAAACTATGGTGCAGTAATGTAGAAGTAAATGAACAAGATAACGTTCCAAAGGTGAATTTGTTATTTTCTAATTTTTTCCATTACGTTTTTATATTTATTGGGATATTTTTATGACTATATGTTCTGACTTTATTAATACAGTCTTAAAATTTTTCTGCAGAATTATACCAATGGAAAATGTGTACATGGAATACAGGAAATAGCGTGATCAAAGTGTAGTAATAAATATGTATACGTAATAGCAGAAAACGATAAAAATTGTCTCATCTATCCTTTAGTGAGTTTATTACTATTTCTTATATCGCAACATATAAAATAATTCGTGCTACCCCCTATACCTATCCTACCCTTTACATACTTCCGCAAATAATTTTCCAAAATCTATGTTAACACTTCCAAACGTCCAATCGATCTCTTATTCGCCTAAAATTTAATCAATAGCCAAATAGTGTAAATAACCAAAAGAACGGAAGAAGCATCGTTTCAGCAAAGAAAGAAATATTTCTCAAAAAATAAAAATCCCGTCATTTTCTTTTTTTTTTTTTATCTTCTCTCGTTATCTTATAAAGGAGAAAGATATCCATTAACTAAAAAGCATTCTACAGCGAACTTCGATTTCAATCATAATCAAGTGGAAAGCTCGTTGAACGATCTATGGGAGCACGGAAATGGAGAAGAAACTGTCCGGCATCGAAATTCGAAGGAACATCGCCGGTTTCTTTAACGTCCGCGTGATTTCTCGATTACATCATCGTGCAAAAACGACAATTTCCGTGGTGTTCCGTTTCCAGCGAGAGGAACGCCTGATGCTGCGCACGATTCTTGGCACAAGGGCCATCATTTTGTCGAAAAGCGAACGCTTCACGGCGTTTTATCGTCGACGTATTATTTCACCCGGTAATAATGTGCAATCTCGCAGTTTAATATCGACGCTGACGTAAATACATTACCATTGAAAGGTGTATGGAGTTGGCTACTTTTTCAGACAGATTGCGGTTTAATCATGAAAAACTGCAGATTTTAATGGTTCTATCCGTGTTGTAGTTACGACGGTTATATGCTTATTATGGCTAAGAACTTTTCAAATTGTCAATTAATCCATCTCAATATTCAAACGCGTAATATTTAACATTTGATGCGAGATGTTACAACCATATTATATCGTGAAAATTACTATTCTTCGTACGAGCCTGTCCAAATTATTGGATTTCTTGAGATAAGAACAATTTTTAAATGGTAAGAAAGTTATCAAGCTTATTATAAAACTTTTTTGATTTTTATCGCTTTGCTCGTTCTAATATATATAACTTTGATATACCTGACCGATTTTACGGTTAATTTATATCGTAAAGGCTACTGCACTTTATCTGTGCTACCGAAAGGTATCTTTCTCGATCGAAATAGCGCTCGCAAAGGCGAGCGACTCGTAGTGCAGCTATTTAATCAACCTGCGATCTATCGATTCGGGCCCTTTGGGAGGAACCAGGATACACATACATAGTTCTATTAGCTAGACGCTAGGCGATACGGTTGATAGTCTAAAGGAAATTCTGATGCATTGTGCGATCAGCAAGATCTTTTATCGAGAGCTATCTATAAGAAATTCTACACTTTTATGTTATTTCGTATTTTTTATAAAGAGTTTGTATGTTTCAGATATTATTTTTTAATTAGCGTAATTTTTGTAGAAAAGTTCTTTTAGAAAACTTTTAATTACTTACAAAACCAACATCAGATATTATCTAGATGTCCAGTGACATAGGAGAGATAAATTCGATCAGAAGCTAATAGTTGATGTTTTAACTTAGCTTCTTATATAGTGGCTTCTCGTATACAGTTGCTTAAATTTATGAAAACAATCCAGACACATATTTTATCTATAATCAATCTAAAAGCATCGCAATATGAAAAATATCTAGAAATTTGAAGTATAACGTTGTCGGATGACATTGATTGTTTTTAGTTGAATTTGAAGTAATCAACGATACATGTTGTTTGGAATTGATAGTGGAAATCACAGGATGTGGCTAGTTACTTATACTAATTACGCGTGGATTGATTGGTATGTAGTATGTTCAGCGTTTGGTCATTGAATATACGGTTTTATTCGTGCACTGCAATCAACCGATAATTAAACTTCCTGCAGAGGCTGAGCGATCTGTGACTGCACACTGAAACTATTCGAGACTACATTTTAATTGAATACTTTTAATTGAATACACTAAATGAATAACAGGGAGCGGAAGAAACTAAAGAACCTATAATATGTATCGAATATGTATAAAAATATTCAGCTGTAATTATTTTTCTCGATACTTCTTCCGGATTGAGACTTAAGAAATTTTTGAAAAATACGATAATAAAATCAAAAATCACCTAGAGAAAAGAATGTAACAGAGTTAGAAATATAAATTTACATAAACGATCACAGTCTACAAATTATTAACAACAACGATATTATTCCATCGATTATCGAATGAAAAATGAAAGGGAAGAACTTATGAAGAAGAGGACATTTTCTTTAGCGAAAGCTTTGTCATCGTTGATTTCGTCAGCGATTTGACGTCTATGCGTCCCACATGTCGCGTTCTGCGACGTTCATCGTCGTAATACACGAGGAAGTGTCCACTAACGAGTACGTTCCAACGACGACCTAAATTATCGAAGCGGACGCATCACGCGTTTGAATTCCGGTGTTTGATCCATACCGAACCGAGAAGAGCAAAAACTATGCCGCTACTGGTTAGGCGAATCGCGCTGGCTTCGTTAACGACCCATCATCGTCTATTCGTGTTGGAAAATCGATTGCACGTTCCTTTCGAATTCAGAGTAACATCGCGAAAATCCTAGCGCTTCACGATGGAGTAAAGTGTTCTTAATTTAATTGGCGTTTAACGATGGTAAATTCGTAGATACGACGATTCGTGGATATTTAGTTTTAGAAAAATGTATATAGAAATAATAATTAATCTAGTAATTAATCCCTTAACGTTCAACTTTTCATTCGTTAAACGTATGCACACCTGTGTTTCATATGGACAGCAATCAGATGATTTATCTTAACCATTACTTTCATTTGCTCTAGTTTGTCAAATTTATTATAATTCAGTAAGCTTCGACGCAAACCCAATACCTTTACAATGTCTGTAAAAACACGATGCGTTACTTCTGTCAATTCGATTAACCAACCGAAACGATAAAAAGTACATAATTATTTTTCCCTACTACGAAAATAACTGACCTCTCCGACATAAACCTTGCCATCTCCAATATCCCCAAAAACATAATACAATACTGTCTCCAAACCAACTAACGAAAACCAATGAATTAGCTATCTCTTGCTAAGCTCAATAGCCTCTTCGACAAACCTCAGCCTCTTCAATATCTCCAAGAAAGTAATACAATACTTCCACCAATTTACGACCAACGAAACTAATAAAAACCAGCGAATCAACTATTTTTCGTTCTATACATTGGCAAACCAATTAAGAGGAAAACCAATCCAATTAAGAGGTCGATATCAACAAAAGAGTCACCGCGAACTTGCCAGACTGCAAAACTTCCCTCGATATTTCCACCTCGAAGACGGGTCGATATTATGCGTGTGCCTATGAGAATATTGAGCCATATTCGTAATAAAAGGCACGGATGATCATTTGGACGTCTTTTCGTCCTCTAGCCATAGATCACGAACGTAGGATAATCGAGGAAAAGGTGAGGGGTGGATTGAAGCACGACAAGAAACTACAGTGGGTCGGGTCGGTGTCGGTCGTTGGGTCGGTGAAACCAGAGGATGAATGGGTCTGGCCCTGGGGTGGTTCACCAGCTGACTGGGGTTGTCGTCATGGCAACGAACCAACCCGGGAGCAACGCCCCACCCCTGCAAAATTCATACGTATAGTTCTTCTCTTCTTTAAACCACCCCCGTTTCTTCCGTTTTCTTCGTCGCTTTCGTTCTTCCTCCCGCTATTTCGTACTTTATTGCGCGTGGTTTCTCCGCTTTTAATTCCCTTTCCTGATACTGGTTCTCTGTTTGGGATAGAGATGTGACAGAGATAGCTTTGTCTTGGACTTTTTATAGGGTTGCAGGCTTTTTCAGTTTCTTTCGATTTGAGAACGCTCGAGAAATGTGGAAACTTGAGAAGTAGGCATACGTAGTTCGTTTCGTCGAGAAGCTTAGCAAACTCGAGACGTTTAGGAATTTTGGTGGATTGTAAGGAACTTAAGAATCTGGAGAAAAGTACGGGGAGTTGGAAAATGTGTATTGGTAATTGAGGAGGAGTATTGGAGGTTTCTGATGTCGTGGAATTTTGGTGAATTTGGAAGTTTTTGTGAGATTGATATATAATAAAATTGTAGATTTGAAATTATTCTTTAATAGTATCTTTGAAGGCTTAACTTAGTTCGCTGATTTTTATATTAATGCGAGTAATATCTAAATTTTTACTCTTGACCTTAATAAATTTAATATTACGCTTTAGTACAGTCCTAAAGTATCTCACATTGGACTCTAGTATTATCCTAAAAAATTTGACATTATTCTTTAATGTGTTAGATTTTCACCAGCTCCAAATGTCCTTTCATTTAGACGCCAAAAATTGTTAAAAATTTCGATATGAAATACCTTGGTTGCAATACCGCAGTACCGTCGAGAAAGACGAGGAACAGAAGGAACTCGAGAGAGAGTTATACGTAGGAATGCGCGAAGAATTCTAACTCCAGGGCATACTAACGTACGAATTACGAAATGAACGGACGTCCGTTCACTGTTTTTTGCGAAACTCTTGGACGAACAGAACAAGACGGTTCACACGTGGCCTAGCATTTTTATGAGATCATATTCCTATGGAAGATTTCGCAATCGTATTCGAATCAATTTCTAATTTAATCGCTGATTTAACGTCATAAAAAAGTACTAAAAAAAAGTATCCTATCTAATACATTTCTAAATGAAAGATGTATACGAATTTTTTTAAAAACTTACGGTATAAAGAAATATGCATTTGTGTATAAAAAAAATCTAAAAATAGAACCAACTAAGATACGTTTAAGATAGAAAACAATAAGATAATTCTTACCTAATACATAGACATAAGAATTAATTCTAATTAATTAAAGTTCGACCAAAGGATACATATATCTGATCCCTCTTATACCGGACTTGGAGATTTCGATTAATTCCCGTTTCATCGATGTCACTGATGACTGTCATATCCGGGACACCCAACTCAGGGCTGGAGCCTGAAACAAAAAAGAAAGAAAATTACTTTTATATTTAAGAACTCAATCCAGTGAGGTCGTGTTAGCTTTTCCAAGCTGTTGGTCATCCGAGCTGTGTCGACCGACCACTTAACACTGATCCCGTTCGTTTGAAAGGAACGCGATATGGAAACCTGGTAAATTCTCTGACCACCTGTTGTTCTGTTCGGACAATATTGTACGTGATGATTCCTTGGTGACATCAGTGGTCAATTTTCAACGCGGTTCAAGTGTTCATAGAAAAGCCACTATAATATTGGATCAAACACAAACATGACTACATACGTGATTTTCTACCTTGTTCTATTATTTATCTCCTTATTGGTTATCCATAAGGTATATATTTTATAATGTTCAGTATATTATCAAATATTTCCCAATATTTGCCTTCGTTATAATTGATTAACACATTATTAGTAACGAATTAAATTTTATTATAATAAGGAATTATACTCCTCAATGAAATAATAAATTTTGTAATTAAAAAAGAAATAAAATATAACATTATTTTAAATATAAAAGAATAATACAGAAAAATATTTTAAATATAAAAAAACTAATATTTTATTAACTATGTAGGATCATTTTCCTAGTCTTATAAATGCTTTAACATCTAAAGAAATCTCCATTTCAAACCCGTTAGCGTTAATTAAAACGTACATAATATACATGTGATACACGTACGTACATATTTCCTCGCGTAATTCCGTTCGAAGAATTCAATGGAATCAGTGTTACGGGGTTTCGAGGAAAGATTCCAGCTGTTTGATCGCAATCACAATTTAATTAACATGCCCTCACGATGACGAACCACGTGTGGGATCGTGCATACAGTGCTTACCCCAAACACAGTGATCTCTGATGTAATTGCTGCGGTTTGCCTTCTTTCCCCGGTTCATTAACCAATCCTTTGTATATAACCTATGTACGTTCGCGAGTTTTTTTTTCTTTTCACCCCACTGCGGTTTATTGTCGGGGAAACACTGCGGAAACGATGGAACTAACCTTTACACTGCGACATACGAGTATAATTGAACGCTTCTGCAATTCTGTTCATCGCGGTATTCGTTAATCTTTCTACGTTCCTTGATTCATTCTCCATCGAATCGTATTTTTCCACGATTTAAAATCTTTATTATTCACATCGTATATTCACGTCATAATTAGGGATATATATTTTTCTATAGTTAGAAAATTTCTTAAGTTTCAGAAAAATAAGAAAGAATTATTATTAATACGTATTTATGAAGAATATCAGATATTGTTGCATTTTTAAATACATCTTTCAACTTGATCAGATATGTTTTTAAGGAATCAAAAAAAAAATTCTAGTCTCATCCGGTCAGAGCATCGTCTCAAATCATCGCGACGAACCACGTGCTCGCGGTACGCAGGTGCCACAGCAGCAGCAGCAGCAAATATGCACCTGCGAACATGTTGCACCTGCACGTCAGCTGCCATGGTCCTATTTCCCCAAGGTCGTATATCACGTGACTCTTTGTGGACCGTCTCGCTAACTAACTATCGCGAAATTTGATACTTCGTGCCGCAGTTTGAGACGATTTTGACAATTTTTCACAATTTTTCTCCTTGCCATTTAGGCGAGACATTTTTCACATCTGATGAAACTTGACGTATTTAAAAGCAAGAAGCTTCTAACAAATTGTAAAATCATTTATTATAATCTTATATGTATACCAAACGGTAAGGCAACTAAAATAAAATGCTACAAATAAAAATGACAAAAGTATATACCTTGATATTTCAATCTTAAATAATTATATAAAAAGAACCATATAATATCACAAAATAAAAACTGCCGAAAACTTAACATTTCATAAAAAGCGATTCAGTTTTGATACAAGAAAGTTTGAAAAAAGCAAATGAGAATCTACGCGATATACACAGCTCGGATTTAAACGTAATCCCACTCATAAAGCGGTCGACCCAGTCGACGTTTCCGAGATTAAGCCGTGTTTGCAAGAAAAGAGTATCGCTTGACGTAACGACCCTCGCGCGAACTCGAGGATCATTGCAACAGTCTTGTATTAAATTTCTATGGCTCGCGAATGGTAGTCCGACTAACGTTCGTCCCGTTTATTTCCATGAAATAAATCGCCCGTCCTCCTTCGCTCTCTTATATTTCCTTTCTCGCGCTTTGGAAACGGCGATTCCTTATCAGAACTACCATCCGCTTCCCGGAGTTGACGAAGGTCCTCTGGCTATACTATTTAGACAGGAATGCAGCCAGAAACGATTCATGGCCGTACGTGACTGTCTTCGTAGATGGCGCGCGCGATTGTCATTCGATCGCGTGTCATTTGACTGGTTTAGTTAACCCAGACTCTGTCAGTGATTTAGACAAAACACGCACGATGCCAAGATAAGATCTCGAGACTCTTGTGCAGGTGCTAAGATTGATGAATTTTTCGCTAACCGTCTAACGAGTACACCGAGTTCGCATCTTTCATGGTCGCTGCAAGTACAGTAAGTTACCGTGCAAGATACATTTAATCCATATCAGTGGAGAACTGATGAATCTACTATTTACCTTTTTCCTATTTGCATTTTCAGGGGCTCAATATCAGATGGATTATTCTGTATGACTCAATTTATTGATACTGTGACTTTTCAGTTATTACTACGGTTATATATGTAGATACTGTTAGTAATAAATTCTGTAATTGTAGGTTATCTGACAGTAGTAGTTGTCTTATGAAAGTAATTCATAGATGTAATTAAGATTCCACTGGATGATTTAGTATTTGATAGCCATAAAAAAGGAATAAAATTGAAATTCAAGTACGTTGTGGTTCACGTGACGCAGAAAAGATTGATCTAATATGCATTATGGTAGTAGTGTCGTACGGTGGAAATGAACACGAATATAATTTACGGGAAAGGGAGACGCAACACGAGGTTAGAATATTCTAATGTAAAAGGAAGGACACGGAGAGGGTGGCATATTTATCAGTCTAGCATAATTATTCATCTCGCTCCTATACTTCGAATAGCGAATGAAATGTAAAAGCTACGATCATCTCTTACTCAATTCCTTTGATTACAAAACTGGAAAAGAATAAAGTCGCTAAATAAATATACCTGAAGAATATAGATTTTCTGAAACGAGAATAGAACGAGAATGAGAAATACATTTTTACATTCCTTCCTTATAAATCGTAGAATGTATTGGGTTTCGTGGAATCCTTGTTATCGTGTATCACTGTAAACGAACTCTACATTACGAAACAAACATGGCGTCCGTCATGTAAGCGATACATATCGATAAACATACCGCTACTAACATAAATAAAAACACTTGAAATAAAATCGTGTACAAGTTTCAAGGAACGATTTTACGAGCTACTTACAACCCTACATATAAAAATCGAAAGGAGAACGTAATAAAATCGAACAAACGAAATTGCTTTCAAGAGCTATGCGATGTTATTATCCGAAGATATAAAACGATTTTAACGACCAACTTCACAAGATGTGTTCTTTTTATATTCAATTAGAAACGATCGGATTCGTTTGGTAATTGCAGTTTCCTTCATCACATATTTACGTTTCTCCCTAGGAGCCAGACTTATTTAATTTTCTCCTTTCGTTTCTCCGCTTGTCCTTCCCGCTGTGTGTCTCCCTTTTACGGTGCGCCACCTTCAAGAAACCTCATACTGTCGATCGAGGCCGAAACTTTCGTGCAACGATCCAACAGTATAGTTCCCGCGGAGTTCCCAAGGAGGTCGATGACACGCAACAACGGGAGGAAATAATTAACTCACTGCATTATCATATTCAGAACATCGGTAGTATATTAACCTGGCCGAAAAACGTTCAGCGTTGCCGAACGTATATTTCTTACTTTCTATATATCGCTACTTGGCATCGATAGCGGTACAACTCGAAAAATGTCAAATGAGTCATTTCAACGACATTATAAGGCTGACTTAAGGCAAGATATGCCACCATTCATGAAAGCAGCCTTCCGCTTGCAGCGTTACAAAACAACAGAAGAAGAGCCGGTGTTGAAAAACTAAGGCCAGGTTGATAGCGGCATACGTAATAAGTTAACTCTCTGACACCGAACTGATGGAATTATAAATATATTGTTTTACATGATAAAAATAGAAATACAATGTAGATTCAACAACTTCTATTCGATGAAAGCAAATTTTTTTAGTTGTCAAGTAACGATATGTAGAATTAATCTTATTCTTTATTAATTGTGATATACCATAGGGATTTCAATTCTTAAAATCGATTTGATCGAAGCAAAGGATATAGCATTGAATTTTACGATTCGATCTTATAATGTCTAACGTATTTTCTTTATTCAGCTAAAGATGTTTTTTTTATATACGAGCTTCGTAGATTATATGATTATTATAAGAAAGAGTTGCGACTTAACATGATTATTAAACTGATATAAAAGATTCATGATGATTAAGATTAGATTAAGATTAGATTTTCAATACAAAAATGTGTAAAATATAAAAAATGTGGTACTCGATGCAATATTTAATGAGTAAAATAAGTTCCACTTCATGTGATTCGTTAACCAAATTGATTATTGTATTTGTTAAATAAATATTGTTCTAGGTTGATTACAAAACTATTACTCTAAAGAAAAAGGCCTCATATACAAACTGATACAACACAAATCATAATTGTGAAAATTAAAAAATGTGTAAAAAATTGTGTAAAATATATATTTTGACATTTATATCTGGTGATTCATTGGGAGAGCATGAAATTCCGAGGAAACCTGCTTTTACGAAAATGCTGTCGTGACTCACTCCTTCGAGATGTCCACGATATACCTGTGCACACTGTAAAAGTTTCTCAGACGGACTACATATTTAAATCGCTGTTGATCGAATTTCGGAGAACCTACGTGTTCTGGAAGTTATTACTCCTAAGGTATTAAAAACGCTGGGGAAAATTTATACAAGATATCTCGTGTTAATCTCACCAGAAAGATCTCTCTGTTTGATCAATCACAACTATCAGATCGATGACACACATAGTATGTGAAGTTGGTTTCTTAGAAGCATGCGTTGCAACTATCTATGATATCATAGACAACTGATTCTTTACCAATTAACCTCTAGTCTTTTAATATTGTGTCACGCTCGTGACATCAATTGCAGTTACGATTTAATAAAGACAGATTACTTATGTAACAAAAGGTTTGACTTGCACCCAGAATTTGATATCCATTTCTCGGATGAAGTATTTTTAGATACAATGAGAAACAAAAGCATTCGTATAATAGGAATGAAATTTTATTTCTGCGTTACTAAATATATATATACGAATATATTTAACTGTATGTTACACACGACTATAGCAATGAACGTAAACAAAAGCTAATTACATTTATTATCCCAAGTATCTATGTATAATGTACAGTTACATATATTTGAATGTACATAATTAATAATATAGAAAATATTATTCTTTTTATTTCTACATTTCAACTCTATTAATGCTTCAGTCTCTTACTGTATACATTATGTCCTACATTTCAATATTTTACTAATAGAAAAATTGTAAGAGGTTAGGAATGCACTATGAATCTATAAATGTACACCATTAACCAGCTAGAATTAAATGTATGAATAGAAGAAGTTGAGATAAAAGATGAATCTCTATTTTAGGCATTTCGATAAAATACGGTTAAACAAGTATTCTAATAAAAATGCGTCGCGCGTACAAAGCAAATGCCATCATCCAATTAGTCGTCCTGCAACTTCCAATGCTCATAAAAGACGAGAGGAGTTTTGCCTGGATATTCGTTCGAGTTTCGCTTCTCGTGGTTTTTCATTTTACAACTCGAGATTACTAAGGAGACGGATTTCAATTCCGACTTGTATTATTCTACGAAAGAACTTTTTTCATTTGCTATCTAGAGATACAAAACAATACAAATCGTTACGTTCTCAATTCGATTTGCAATTAAATTGTCAATTGCACCGAAAAACATATTTCTTTCTGTTTTATTAATATAATTTCTCATCTTTTCTATAAATAAAAGAATTTTTTAGTTCTCTAAAGTTCTTAAGATAAAGAAATGTACAACTAGTGTAACATAATATTAATTTCCCTTGGTCTCGACTCACTAGAGGCATTGTATCCTCGATCGGAAGTAACATGTATACCACACGTATATGTGTCCCGTAAGTGGTTTTATCATACGCGACATGATAACTCAGACCCTCGCTAATATACACACATTGTACACACCAAACTGCCGTGAATGCTGATTGTGTACGAACGTCGAGATTGTATTGCCTGTTCTGCACAGAACTGGATCGCGTGTCACAAAAAAAGGCCGTTTTTATGTGAAACATTTTACGAGCCCCCAACGGTCTCTGCGATCTTTCGTTAGAAAGAAACATACTCTCAACATCTGCCATTCCTTTGTTCTAGGTACATGAAGAAAACAATATTTATTTTTATCAATTGTATTACTTTTAGTAGCTAGTATAAGATAAAAAATAATAAGAATAAATTTAAAAATTGTATGTGCAACAGTTCCTCATATCTAACAAATGTGTATTGAAATTTTACCACATAACGATATTTTAATTTTGTATTATAAATTATGAATTTTATGGAACTTATAGGAACAAAAATTGACAGACCTTTCTGATTGACAAATGTGTAATGAAATCCCTCCGCACAAACAGATGACAATATTTTTATTTTAAATTAGTATAGATTATAAATTCTATAAAACTTATAGGTACTAAAATTATAGAGACTAATTTAGTGACATCGAAATTCAGTTTCCGTAAAATTAAGTAACGGAAGTAACAAGTAGAAAGGCTGATTCGAAAGTGCAGAGGAACGTGCAACCTTTATCGATCTACACGATGGAAGAATTCAAAAGAAACGATGTGGAAGATGGAAATCCCTGGACGTATCACTGCACTGCAGGTGTACATAGTATATAGAAGAAGTAAGGTCTGATGGATTTAGAGCGGAAGAATCATCGCATCCTGTAGAACGCCTCCTTCGTTAATCGAGCTTCCGTGAAAAATTACTAGTGACATTTACACCTACCGTGACAAACAGATGCTAAAGGTAAACCAGAATTATGTTGAAGATTATTGCGTGGTAAGAAGCCAACAAATATCGCATTGCAAATTAAAAGGGTTGTGGAATACCAGTACAAATCGATTACCAATCGCGAATGATAGAAATAAAATTAGACTTCCATGTATTCTTGCTACCTCTATATATAAATGAAATAAAATAAAATGTATAATCAAGGACGAGATTCTATAATAGTAATAAAAAATCATAATGAAATTTAAATTTCACTAAAAATATTCTGGATATAATTTATCAACAACTGAATTCTAACAGTAGAAGTACCAAGGTATAAAATTTATACCAAATAAATTAAAATGAAAGTGAATCTATAAAATTTCTATGAAAAATAATGAATTCTTTAAATTGACAACTACAGTGTTGTAGTTCTAGCATTAAAAATACGTTATGGTCAACCATCTTGGGAAACGTGCAAAATGGTGTTCAGCCAATTTCTTCTCTTTGCTTTTGTCCCCTCAATTTCATGCAGAAAAACATGCATGTTCAGAAGGGCACGCGCGAGTAAGATTACGCCAAGTGTCGATCGATGGGACATCGAACGAACGGTTTAAAAGCCACCACGAACTTGACATCGGCCTCACGCAAGCTCCAGGGCTTATCCCCCAGAACAATCGGTCAATGCTCCACCCAGACTTGACAAGCTTTGCTTAAAAACGTGATCTTGAAAAACTATAAACTACTTTGGAGCCTCACATCTAGTTAGTAATTATATTCACATATAATAATATTATAACATACAAATATCCCGTCTACAAATTTATTCCTTAAAAATACAACAGTTTATATTTATAAACTACCGAGATTTTACTTTCACCGAACACCTTTTGAATAATGGATGAAAAACAAGGAAAAGGTCTCACAATGTTCGAGTATTCTTAGTTGCATCAAAATGTCACAGAACCGTGTCACGAAGTATAAAAGTCTCATAATAATAGACAAGCGATTTGACTCTGTCCTTACTAATGTATATTTGTCTATATTTTTGTTCACGTAGAAAAACATATTCATATGTGTATTTCTTGCCTACATAATTTAAACAGATTTTGTTCGAACTTTGTGTTATATGTCAGATAAAAAATATGTCAGATATAAATGTGTATATATATAATATTTGTATGTATGTATGTATATAATATTTAAATAAAATTCGGTTGAATAGAACGAAAATCTTCCGATATTAGTTTATACTTGAAATTCCGTCATGAAAAACGGTGTTTTATTGATAAAACATCGAACTTTTGTGATTCTTGTCAAGAAATCGAAAGATACGAATCTATTGAATTTTACATGTTTACATGCAAAACTGTAATACCTGATTCCTTCTAATTTCTTTGATCTCTGTCGTAGAAGAAGTGTGATCTATCATGTAATACGACCTTACAAGTGTACCATTATTCCTATTATTATTATTACTATTATAGAGTTGCACCACCCACCATGCACCGTATTGGTGCACCATGGACATTACGTGTGCACGTTTTCACCTCTAGGGTACGCAACGATTCCGAGACCTGTATTATTCTGCTTTATCAGATCGAAAATTCGCAGGAAACGTAGTTATATACTAGAAACAAAACGTGTGGTTGAAAGGAACGGTTAGCAAACTTACCCTGCGTGAAGTGCTTAGCAACCATGATGTGCGTGGCTCACGGCTCAGAACATTATTCTCCACCCCCTCGAACGAAGCTGCTACAGGGTAACGATATATCCGGCAAGGAAAACCTTCACTTTTCACGCACGCGGTAACGAGCGTCAACGAAACGTGTTCTCTGTCAAAATCACATGTTCGCGAACTGTCTGTCGTTCGTTCATGTACTAGGGTGTACATGCAATTGATGTTCTGTGTGCAATTTAAGACACAACTAAACAGGCACGAGGAACGACACACATGCTCGACAGTTGCCACCCGACTGATACCTCGGCTTCGTTTTTCAAATGAACTAACCCTGACTCGCCGCGCCACCATGCTGCGTCCCAGGTCTGCCCTCCTGCACTGCTTTCACGATCGAAAGTCACTTCTCTACATTATCGGCGATATCGAATTAGTTCGAGAGAAAGCTACATAGCAGCACATATTCAAATACAGTATTCGTCCTCTACTTTATCGACGTAGTCAAGAATAAATTTAACAAGAATAAAAAAAAGAAAATGAAAAAGAAAGTAGAATCGAGATAAGAAACGAATTATCAAGAGGAAAGATGGAAAAGAAAATGATCGAAGGGAGTAAAGTAGAAAAGAATTTTATTCCAATGGTACGTGATTTATGCTTTTTGATATAGCTAGCTTTGATCGAAAATTAATATTTGTCTATCCACATCGAAAAACAACAAATTGATATAAATATAAGATAAAACAGATTAACATAATAAATAAATAAGATTCTCACCTTTTTAAAGCAATAACATGTCGATGTATATTATATTTTCCACATTTATGACGAAATCTCTGCAGTTGTTTCCACTTTCGATATGAACAACGCGCGAAATGGTGTGAATTCAACTTTTAATTCCTATCTTTGCCACCAGGGCGCAGATGACTCAGGTACGTATTATGTTCTATTAGTACTCTGATACTGCATTCTTTTGATTCTTATTTTCACACAAAATTCTATAATTCATGAAAAAAATTTGAACTCTACATAATTTATTCAATTCTACTAATAAATTATACATTGTGTTATAATAAAATACAAGATGTTATAGTTATATAGATATCTTATTGCTAAAAAGCGGTACAACTATTATTACTTCAGTAATATTACTATTTGAAAAATGATACCTGCAGCCATGTCCATTGCATACATGTAAGAGTACACATTTTTTATTTACACACACACACACACGCGCGTATGCGCGTATAAGGCAACAAATAAGCTATTAACAACCATCATGGGGCACCGTGAGACATTGGAGGATGTAAGCCTTAATATTAGTATATTTGTGAAATTACTTGATCGATATATTTATCCACAGAAGCAAATCTTTTTCTCTTTTTATTGGGCGTAATTTGTCTGTTTGAGTTATTCATAAATCGTATTGCGATTTTCTGAGGCAGAAGTATATCTAAGTATAACGTTTTATAGTTCGTTTGCGATTATAGCATAACTATCCTTTCTATGTTTTATTTATAATTTCATAGAAGACTTTAGTTTTAATTAAAACAGCTACTATATGGAATTGATAACGTCATGTGTGACATGTAACACAAAAATGTAAAGGGGTCAGGTGGTGATCCCCAAAACATGGGACACGAAGAAGTATTGTATGTCATGTTTGTATCTCGTCTGTGCTAATATGTTTAATATGGTTTATGTAGTATATAGGGGTTAACATAAAAAACCATAGAGTCTAGGTTATAATAATATAGTGTAAATAAGATGCATGAATCGCAAAGATCTAAGTTATAACAATAAATAAATATGATACAGTACAGTTTTCCAATTAAAAACTGAGAAAATAATAAAAATGGTAAAATAGACGATGGTAAAAATGATGATGCAATCTTATTCATTACATAACACCAAATATTGGAATTCACTAGAATTTTCTATTCATGAATATTTTTAGTTCTCAGTTTAAACATTATGAATGGCAACGTGGCTTTCCTTAGATTCGACCAAAGTTTATACAAAAGTAAGTATGAGTAATACAGATTCTAAAAATGTATCAATGAAATATGTACACAAATAAGTTCATTCAATATTCTAAAATTGATGCATATGTTTCTTATGAGTCTGGATTAAATTACAGTTGTAACTAAGTGTACATATGAGTATGTTGTACATCGTATATTGTACAATTACAGTTTAATCTTCTAGAATGCTGTTGGCGTCGTAACATAGTGATAAAAGATTTTTATTAATCACCCTTGCGACGCATGGAATAACGGTAAATTCTCTGATATATCGTTTTGAATTTATCTACGTACATTTTTTGTCATTCTTAAATGATATCGAGTTGTATGAATAACAATGATACGAGACGAGCAAGAATGGACAAGTGATGACCGTATGACGCCGTATTTGGCTTCACGGGAAGTGTCTTTGCCTAAACAGTATCAGAGGATTGACACGTTTTTCTGTAGCAGTCAGTAGTCCCGTAACATGTACATAGGCACGGTTACGTCAGTCCAATCGGCTATGAATCATTATGCACAGAGCATATCATATAACTATAACTCGTCTTTTCAAGGCTCCCGTTTTATGATCAGACTACGTTCCTTGATATCAAGTGCCGGTTTTATAATTACCGCAACAGAATTTGATTGTACCCATCGTTAAATATGACTTTAATCTTTAATACAACTTCCAGCATTTTCTAGAGACAAATTATTTTAAACACTTACCCTCAATGTAGTTTACTTAACATAAGTACATATGTAACTATATAAGTATATAAGTATAAAAGGTATTTAAATTTGAAGCTTTCTTCTAATAAAAGAAATATGGAAATGATTAACTCGGTACCTGATTACTTACTTTAGAATTAAATTAATTGTCAAAATACAACTTAAAAGCTTAACAAAAATTTTCAAGATCTTGGAAAAGTTTTATCTCTTTGACTATACGGCTTTAGGAAAATTAAAATAATACTTATTTTGTATCTAATAGTATGTATTTAATAGTACCTAAAATCTAGATAATAAAGAAATTATTATTTTTTAATTTATTCATTCCATAAAAAATTAGTTTAATATGTGTATGTAATTACACGCGCGTTGTACAGTCTAGGAATAAAATATATTTATAGAAAGACGCATGTCGTTAACAATGAACCAAGTTATCAATGATCTAACTACTTATATGCATTTGGAAAAGCAACAGGCTCCGAATTTAGAGTGATGGACAGCTACGACTAGGATAGGATCGCAACGAGAAGGGAAAAAGGAAATTTGTTTACACCGGCACGGCTGTTGCAGACCGGTGATTCCGAGACAAATTACGGTCTGCGAGAGAGTTGCTGGACCCGTTTTCAGACAGGTAGTTAAATCGACACTGCAGGTCAACATGCGATGAATACTCTCTCACTCGCTCGGAAACATAAAACATGTCCCAAACGATTTTTCCTTTTACGAAGTTGTGCCAAAGTTTCGAAAAGTCCATTGACCTACAATCTGTATATATATACCTGATATATGACTTGTATACATCAGTTAACTGGCCAAGATTTTATGATTTAATTGACCATCAATATTCTTGCCAGTTCGTGGAACTAACTTGTAGTGAATAGGCCTAAGTAAAATACTTAAATAAGGTGTTTCTGTAGAATCAATTTTCATTCACGTTCAATTAATGCTTTTTTATGTATACAAATTAATATTAATTATTGTTTTTATCAATATCTGTTAGCTGTATATGGTTGCCTGAGATAAGTTCAAATATTCAAATTAGGTTAAAGAGATTCATCATTTGAAGTATACTTCATACGTATATTTGCAATAATTTAGAAGTGTCTCAATATTTATAAATGGAAGTATGTATGTATACAAATGTGCTAGCACGTTAGGTATTCACATCTTGAAGTGATAATGAGAAATTTAATGACCAAATAAACCATTCTATGATTAATTAGCAAAACATTACTGTATGCCTTTTGTCCAATGAACGAGAGTGGGATACGAATACATAACATGAAGTTTCGAGGTCCTACCGTCAATAGACTATTAGATAGGATATAGACTATGGTTATAGTAATGCATGTTGTGATGAATGAAACACCTTAAGACACTACACACCCACATACAGTTAGAATTTAATTGGTCCAACGCATTCGTACTTGCCAGAACAATAGTTCGTTAGAACATGAATGAACAGTAATTGTTTAATAATCTTAAAGTAAACATCTTCAATATAGAGAACTATATAGATACGTAACACAAAGATATTTGGATAGTTCGAAGAACTGGTGGGGATAGGAACAGTCAATTAATGAGGCAAGATCTTGGCGACTTACCGCGTCACTGCTATGTATGTATCTATACACGATAATATACACATACATTGAGGTATTTCCGAAGAACACTAGCGCCGCCTATGGCATATTTACTATTTACAATCGTGGGCAGTGGCAGGTGCCTACGGTATCCTACTCTTGTCCTGAATTACACCGATGAGGTGTAATCTCCAGCTGGATAACAAAAAGACATGAATTCTCTGTATAACCGCCGTTACGCGCTCAAAGAAACCGCAAAAGCGTTTGATTTAGCTCTCTCTATTTGCTGCGTGGGTGGCTCGCCTTCTCCGTTCACTCTCCACCACTGGCTTCTACCATACCGATCCCATACTGACGTCACATTCCATAGAAGGGAAATATAAAACCTGTTCGACCATCTCCCTTTCTTTTTCTACAGTTTCGTATCTCCGATTCATTTTATCTTTCTTCGTACTATCCTGTCTTCTTTTCCTCTTCTGTCTCTTTTCTATTTACATTTCCGCCCGCATTTTTTCTTTATTTCCTGCGGTGTTCGTGTTTCATCCGCGTTTTCCATCTCGCGCCGTCACGAATAACGAGTAAATGTGCGGATCGCTTGAAATTAGGGATCCCCAATGTGCACGCGCATGCGCAGGAACGCAATTTTTTGTCTCGAACAGCGGCCTGCTAGCCAGTCGTCCGTCTGTCGAGACCGTGTTGAGGATGATGTTGTTCGTTGCGTGCGAGAGTCGACGACGACGACGTTTCGTAGTACGGCGGCACTCGTCGACGATGTCTTGTCTACGCAGCGCCGCGAGATACTTCATGTTCGCGTAACGCGAGTTAAGAAAACGTAAAAGTGACGAAATATACCGCGGTACATCAATATTTCTTGACAAAATCCATGCGTTCCTTATAGCCATGGCTTCAGTGAAGGTAGCTGTGAGAGTTCGTCCCTTTAACAAAAGGTGCGTGCAACTAGTGATAACCTGTGTTCGACGTTTATGAGTTATTGAGTTTTGTTATATGTTTGATATACGAGCTATACGTTCTCCAATACGGATACATTCTTCGTCATGAATTTTATTCAATGCTTGTTTTTAAGATCCCAGTTTTTACAATTGATCAAGCAGCAGGATAGGGCCTGTTGCTTATGATTTAGACGACAAAATCCTCCCAAAAGAGATTTTTGCGATATAATTCGCGAACATTCGACCTTCGAACGTATCGCGTTTCATGGGACGATCAATCATATGGTTTCGATCGACCCACGGTGCGACTGACGACTGGGCGACAAGATTCTACCACCTGCTGTCATTCCCTCTAATGTTATTGTTATCTAAATGTTTTTCTCTATCGACTATCTTTTTTTTTTCGCGTTATATTATTTGTATGAACATTGATGGAAATACCATGTGCTCAGTTCTATGGATAGGGATGTGAATCTGTCAAATTTGTATTCCAGGGAGTTGGCGATGAATGCAAAGATGATTGTACAAATGGATGGCAAGAAAACACGGATTTTCAACACTAAGGTATTTCCTAGTATTTAAAAAAATTAGTTATAAAAAATATCAGATACTTCTTATTAAGGTTAACCTTGTTGCGTTCCTCAAATTATTTTCAACTATTCGTGGTTATGTCATTCTTCAAAAATGTCTGAAGTCTGATTCCTAATTTTATACTAAAGTGTTTTTAAAACGACACAAATTCTTCTGCTTATTAAAATAAAGGTTAGAGACATAAAAATTCGAAGACTGTAGCGAGGTTAACACACCAGACTAGGACTCCAAATGACTAAAGTATAAAACTTGTTTATACTCCAAAAATATAACGTTGTAAATTTATAGAATTTCTATAAAAAATTGAAAAGTTGGTCATCCTACAAATTTCAGTACTGAATATTATATACGTTCTTGTGCAGTTTCCATGTATAAGCGACTCCTGTTGCAGTTCCTTAAGCCAATCCTTATGCAGTTCGTCCTTAATGATCGCACGGGCGAACTTTCTAAAAAGATTTCTAGACTGTAGAGCGATTTTTTTTGCGTCCCGAACTACCGTTGACCGCCACGCCGTTAAAACGCTCGGAGCTCAAATCGTGTCATAATTTCTGGTCAACCGAACCTCGGCTATTAACCCATTAACGTCACAATGACCGCGACATATATTGTTTGTAGACGTGCAGATTTTTCTTTTACCATCCGGAGACTATTTGTTATTCTAACATTACATCATTGATATCCACGCTTGCCGAGCGAAATCTTTGGTTGAGCTAGTGAGAGCAAGATAGCGAACGGCACGTCATCTGATCGGAGAAAGTGCGAAAATCGTTGCTGGACCAATCCCGGACCACTCGGTTCCCGTCCCACGACACTAACCACAAAACTAACCAATTATATCGCGATTAAGAATTAACAAGTACCAAATCTATCAAAATCACAAATTTTACGTTTCCTGGTTTTTGGAATTATTGAAAATATGTAATGTGTCTTTTGACAAAATTGAAATGAAATTTTATCGCGATGAAAATTTGAGTTTTGTTTTTATCAAAATATTGTAATTACAATCGTTTTTATGTATGTAGTATCATATAGTATTTAAAATTAAAGTTTGATATATATTTCTATATAGAGTTAACAGACGTTGCGCGTAAGTGAACTTTTGTTCATCTCTGTATGACCAATATATATGTCTTAGAGCCAATTATATCGTCCTCATTAATGCTTTGGGGTAAATTTGGTACGTGTATGATATTAATAGAAATTTCTATTTTGTTCACTTGTTATGAGTAGGTCGTAAATGTTTGTGCAAATTTATACTTATACGAATACAAATATGAAGAAATGAAATCAACGCAAAGATTTAGTTTGTCCATTAACTTTTGTGTGTATTATGTGCATTTTTACACCTTTAAGTTTTCCATAAACGCGTAACTATCCACCTAGTCATGAATCTTTGGTTTCTGTTTCCTTTTTCTCTCTGAAATGACTCAACGTTAAAAATACGAGTTTTATGTTTTTGTACAATTCCTTTTATCGTTCCAGGATCACTCCTATACCTTCTTACAAAAGGAAATAACTTTTATGTAATTTATGACTACCGCTTACTTTTATCTCATGTTGATTAGCATAAAACAGATTTCCCGTTTTATCGATGATAATGTGGCAAAACAGGTTTATGAAAATCTAGCGCATGCAACTTTGTGGCGATCATGATGCATTCTATGGCGCGCATAACACTGTTGGCTATATATATATACGTATGTAGTTAATTGAAACAAACAGTTAAATAAATAAAATTCTTCTTTATAAGAAGAATAATTTTAAATATGATAGCGAATCCACGTTTTACGAAATTAAAACATTATATATATCAGCCGATTCATTTTAACAAATATATCACGAAAATACCACTATTATTTTGCGGAAAATTATTATTATTACTTTAGTGAAATATTGTACTAGATACCTACTATATCTTCGTATTGTACTAGATTTTTGAACAGTGGCAGACATATTGATTGGATTTTATCCAATAAAAGATCATACTTATTTTCTGCATAATCTTCCTTTAATTAAAATATAATATAAATAAAGTAAATATATTTTATAATGTTACATTTTATAACTTATACTTACATTATAAAGTATAAAATATAATAACACGCGATATCCTTTGTTAGGAATATTTCTAATTTTATTTCCTATCTAAAATACTGAAACAAAGAACAGTGAATTCACAAAGTGCAACGAAATCGATGACCTCAACAAGTCGAACGTGATGATTCAAACGTTTTAACGTTTCCTCAAGGACGAACTTCAAATTTCTTACGGCATCGAGCGCGTTGATCACGATCTTCGAACGATAGTGATTTCTCACCTTTAAACACCCTTTTGTCTATTGCAGGTTTCATGATGGACAAACATAAAAGAGTTTTATTTTTTAATTGCTTGCTATTCGCTTTGTGTTGCATAATGTACGGAATGTCCCGTGATAGTATACGATTATAGTTATGTGAGATGCAGCCTTACGAATGCACGTGATATAACAGCTTGCTGTTTGCCAGCCACTTGTGAATGATGCGCTTCTTCGACATCAATCATCGTACCGGCTTTTGACCCGTGTCAATCTATCCAATATTCCTTTTCTTTAATATGACCAATCAATTATAATCCAATATTAAATCCAATATTAAAGAAATAGTTCACACGGGACACGTGAAAGTCTTTATTTTGAGAAATTATTGGGAACATTGAAAAATTTATTTGAAGCCATTTATTGCACATATCCTGAAAGATATAGAATTATCTTTTTCAATAAAATGACTAAACATTAAGATTATTGAACCACTGGCGAGGTACAGAAACTGTGCCTTGAACTTTATCTTTGAATCTTAAAGGGAAGTCTATGATGCATACAGCTCAATCAATAAAAGCAGTATTTGTTTGTTAATGAAAGGTCCAATGGATTTGGTCCAATGGATCTGAATCGATAAAGACATTACTTTTTATAAGATGGAATAATTATTGATTTTATTATTTTATTGTTATTTCCAGACACCGGGTAGTTGCAAAGAAATCGACAGAGAGAAATACAAAGACTTCACGTTTGATCATTCTTATTGGTCCTTCGATACGAACGACGACAACTATGCATCCCAGGAAGAGGTGTATATTACTTCGTTTTTTCAAAACATATCATCAGTCTATTGATTCGAAATCAATAATACATAGCACGATACAAATTAAATAAATCATTGAATCCAATGATGCATTAGAAATAGAGGAAATACTTTTTCTTACATTATGTGTGTTCATTTGAATATAAGAGCCATTAATTATTATGAACAATATGTTAAGTAATTTTTTATTTCATTTGTAATGAGAATTAAGTTATTTTTGATCAAATAACCTCGTTCTCTTTACAGTTAATTTTGTTTTCAATAATAATTATCGCCATCGATTGATTCGCATCGAGTAATGTCCCACATTGGGCAATGTTTTGACGATGAGCCACGATCAGAATTAAAATAGAAGACCGGCATGCGTGCACCGGTATAGCAACCATTGTCGTAAGAGAATAAATTCTAATTAAAGACTTTACATTTTTCAAAATTTTAAGGATCATATCTAAATAATTACAAACTTTTTTGACACCGTGATAAGTGATAAATCCGATTTATCGTTTATCACGTGTGCAATAAATAATGACACGTCGTGTAAATAAAAAAAATATTTATCATTTGTAGAATTAATCGAAACACACGTATTTATTTAATACTTATCTTGATTCCTCTGGTGACTCGTTAAAACTCTTTTAAGTAAATCAATGTGTACAGTTAGGTACACGTAAGGCGTGTCTGATGCTATTTTTAAATTCGATAAGAAGCACTTATTTTCATTTATCATAAACATTGATGCTTGTTAGTTATTATCATGTCAAAAACAGGTAGCTGGTCCTTTTTCTATTTCAGGTTTTCTATGATCTTGGTACGGACGTAATAGAAAGTGCCTTCGAGGGCTACAATGCCTGCGTCTTTGCCTACGGCCAGACAGGGTCTGGAAAGACCTTTACCATGATGGGCACACCGGTAATATTTTAATCGTTTAATTTGCCAGCAGGATTACCTTTCCTTTTGTAGAAAATTTCACCTTTATCCTTTTGTAGAAGTTACTGTTCTTTGACCTTCTACAATATTTCATTTTGCTCAGTAAATTTTATCTTTATGTTTGATATATGGACATCCTGGATTTAGTGTAATATTTGAGTAATTCTGCAAATTTAATTTAGTATCTGGATAATTCCCTAATATTAGTTTGATATTTGAAAAAATTCCTTAAAATTATTATTGAATGTAATTTCCCTAATTGTTTTAAGCATCTGGTCCATTTTTCATAAAATTTTATCTATAGTGAAAAAAATCGTAGAGATACAAAAGTTACCATACTTTTAATGAATTTAATACGCTTCGATGCTTCTAGATCGCTCGATCACGTAGTTCACTTATCATCAATGCAGAAACCCATTACGTTATTGCGAAACATTGTTTCGTACTTTCACTGGCCAGTTGATTTCTACGATTTTTCTTCGCCTCGCACTGTATTTATTTACCTAGAAAACAATCCTTACCTTTAACATCTAATAATTTTATCATTTTCAATTTCAGGAAGCTCAAGGATTGATACCGCGGATTTGTAAGACGCTATTCGCCAGAATGGCAGCAGGTAAAGAGAGCGGAGCGTCGTACAGAACCGAAGTATCCTTCTTGGAAATACACAATGAAAGAGTGAGGGATCTATTGAGACTGGATCAGTCACAGTCTCATTCTCTCCGAGTGCGGGAACATCCTAAAAGAGGGCCTTATGTCCAAGATCTGTCGAGCCACCTCGTGTACGATTATTCAGACATTCAGGTAAATGAACCCGTCCTCGCTACCTGCTCGTTCCGCACTCACAATATACTTGTAGTAGAGGTAGTTTTAAAATAAAGAGTTGCTCCCCCGCTTGTAGGAATGCATGGTGAGAGGTAATACGCACAGAACTACGGCGAGCACAAACATGAACGATGTGAGCAGCAGGAGTCATGCGATTTTTACGATCACATTCGTGCAAGCTGGATTATCCGAAGGCAATATGCCGTCGGAGACCGTTTCGAAGGTGCATCTCGTCGACTTGGCTGGAAGGTAGTCGAGACGAGTGTCTTGAGGATAATTTTTGTTTTTAGAATCGTTGGACTAATACGCGAGATGTGAGCAGAAAATTCGTATAAAACATTAGTGGATTTTTAATATTTTGTTTTTTTTTTACTTCCTATTGTAATTGAAACTTAATAAACGACTGGAGATTTTATAAAAATTATTTCTATTGGAATAGGAGAGATCTTGCTTATATAATGTATCGATGTAACAACGAATTAAAGAATGTCTTATGAAGAGATTTTAGCGAGTAAAGGGACACCAACAATGAAGTCAAGGTTTCCTTTGAAAACAAGGAAATATTCATCCGCAAGATAGTTAGTTGACTTCCATTCCATTGTTATAAAAATTTATCGTATTTTTACTATTAAATCATATTTTTAAAATGGCAAAACTTGCTAATATCTTGCGTAATTCTCTTACAAATCTATGCATAAAGTACTTCAAGTTGAACGAAGTAATCATATACTTTGAACCTTTTGCTCACATTCTCGAAATCATTAAGAAATGTAGATATCCAAGATAAATGTAAGATAGATATAGGATAAAGTTGAGTTCATGTTTGTTTACCTATGTTCGTTTAGCGAACGTGCGAATGCAACGGGAGCGACAGGTCAACGATTAAAAGAGGGTGCGCACATCAATAAGTCACTGGTAACATTAGGTTCTGTGATATCGACGCTCGCGGAAGTTAGTTCCACAGCCGACGCGTCTTCCTCTAAGCGTAACTTCTTTATACCTTATCGAGATAGTGTGCTGACGTGGCTGTTAAAGGACTCGCTTGGAGGTAACTCTAAGACGATTATGATAGCTACTATTAGTCCGGCCGATTGTAATTACGGCGAGACCCTCAGTACGCTCAGGTACGCTAACCGAGCGAAAAATATTATTAATAAGCCTACCATCAACGAAGATCCGAACGTGAAATTGATCAGGGAACTCAGGGAAGAAATACAAAAATTGAAGTCTCTTATTGGGAAGGATATGGTAAGTCCTAAAAAAAGATACGCGCTTTCTCCTTTACCAATTAAGAAAAAATTCGATTAAAAAGTGAAATCTTACCTGTTCATTACAGAGCGTTGAAAGGCCACCGCAAGTATTGTTGGCTCAGATTCATGAGAAACAAGAGCAAGAGAAAGTATTGACGGAAGAATGGACGGAAAAGTGGCGAGAAACGCAGCAGATTCTCCAAGAGCAGAAAGCGTTAGGTCTTCGAAAAAGCGGCGTTGGTGTAGTTCTAGACTCAGAGATGCCGCATTTAGTGGGTATCGATGATGACCTTCTTAGCACTGGTGTTACACTTTATCATCTGAAAGAGGGTAAAACGTTAGTAGGAACGGAAGAAGCACCAACCACACAGGTAATCATTTCATTTATTTATCCCAATAAAAATTAAGATTTGTTGAATCTGAATACTACTCAAATTGCGGAATATATATATATATATATATACATATACACGTATTTCATGAATTATGATATAATGTGCGCTACTTAATAAATAGGATATTGTATTGACTGGTGCGGATGTCGAGCCAGAACACTGTGTGGTGGAGCTAGATAGTGGCGTAGCAACCCTTCATCCCCTTTCTCCTCACTGCTGGATCAACACCGCTCAAGTAGATAAGCCAACGCGGCTGTCACAAGGCTGTATTATTCTCCTTGGCCGGAACAATATGTTCCGATATAACGATCCAGCTGAAGCGGCGAAACTAAGAAAGGAAGGTGGAACGGGTAACGGTAACTTACAATCCACGGTCGTCAATCTTTCAAGATTGTCTCTCTTGAGTTGGAGTGTCTCGGATTTGCATGCTTCGTCCTCTAGCGATAACCTTTTAAATTCGAGCGAAGATCTCCGAGCGCTTGAAGAACTGGAACAGCAGAAAGCTGCCCTTATCAAAGAAAAAGAAGACTTCAAGGTTCGTGAATTAACTAATTAACTTTATACGATATCGGTTTTTATGCCAATTAAACCCATTATAATTTATTACTATAATTAATAATTTTGTAATCATAGAATATTATTTCTAGTATTTTAATCATATTGTTATTAATATCCTACGCATAAAGATATTTAAATTAGTACAAACGGAATGTTAAAGAAAGTCTTTGAGCTAAAATAAATAATAAAAAGCTTTTCATTTAAATTTACATAGAGGGAACAGGAAGAACGAGAAGAAAGATGGGCCGCGAGAAGAGAGGCTCTAGAAGGAGCGCAGCGCGAGTTGGAACGCGAATGGGGTGCCCAATGGAAAGAATGGGCTGACGCCATAGCGACCCTGGAATCTCGGCAACGCGAGTTACGCACTAGACGTCATATCCTGGAGCAAGAACGACGGGACGAAATGACGCAAGTAAGTGACTCGGATGCGCCGTCTCCAGATTTGAACGTAATCTCGATCAAGTATCAATTCTACCTCGCCCTTATTGCTCTCGGTGTCCTTATTTGCTTGTCTGGCAACATCATCATCTACTCGCACGTTTGCCCGTTAGACATGTGACCCCAGAAAACGTGTGTAATAGTATTAGGGAACATGTTCTCGTTAAATCGCGTTCATGTTCCTCATCAAGTGTTCACAAGTGTACTTGATTATATATAAAATGAGCTATATCATCAACATTGACGATGATCACATTTTTTCACTTTAGTTTAACTGTAGATATAGAAATTTATTTAAAAACAAAAAGCTTAAGGTGCTTTAAAGCAATGAACGGCGTCTATATCAGGATTTTCTCCTGAATTGTAATATAATGTAACTAATGTACAATTGCATTGTTAACGGGACAATATTTGTCCGATATTATATAATTAAATCATTTTTTTAATGTATAAAAGAAATGTTTCGTATTCTTTTTGTATAATACTTATCTGTCTTTACGTAGGTTCTATTACGGGTTTCTAATATAAATCGCGCGTAATATTACACAGACTATAATCTTAACGCTTATTTTTTTAATGGCGAAAATTAGATAGAGAAGCTTAAATGACGATAAGCTGCCTGAATACAATAAAAGTGCCAGTGTTGACAAGATTTTGCCGGACAAATATGGCATTCCGTAGAATATTATACGTTAAGTACCTTGTAGACAACTGTTACAATGAACAGAGTAAAAGAAAAAAAAAGAACTGTTATGTACATATCTGGGCTTGTCTTTTGTAGAAACGTCTATATATCTATGGGTTTGTTATGCGAGAAAGAACAAAGAACTGCTGTTATTATAGGCATACATATATATAATATATATATACGAATACTATTGATTAATAAATTTTTCTTACAAAAATTGGCCTTCGATCTTCCACAATATATTTTGCACGCACACTTCTACTATCTGTATTCTATCTTTTATACATATTCTATTAAGCATTATATGTATACACAGTCGAGAGAATTAACGCTCCCGATTAACAAACCCAGTGTATCTTGTTAACAATTTTGTTGGGGTACGTCCGCACGTGCACTTTGTCCAGTGCTGATGTGGGATTTAAAGACCTAACTAACCGAATTTTATAAGGTAATGTATTTATCGCGATTATCTCATCGTTTCTGTTTTCTTCTTCTTTTGCCATTAATTTATTAATTTTGCGTTTTATATATAATTGGATCTTTCAATAAATCTCGTATGAACTGACCTCTGCAATAATGTCACGTAGCCCCTTATTATCATTGATGCATAAACAGATGGCATGCTTTTATTTTTATTTTTATCCATTCTACATCATTCTTCTCTCGTAACCGATAACAAAGTATTTGTGTACATGGTGACTTGTCATTTTTCGTTATTATCACTTAAAATGTAAGTTTGAAAGTTTATTTTTCGTTTAAACGTACAATTAGAAGAATATATATATATACACACATATGAAAAAAATAAAAAATGAAATTACTGGGAATTAAAAAAAAAGGAAAGTAAGAAAAAGAATGGAACACGCATCTAAACTATATTTTTTTCAGTTATCTTTTTTGTTAATGCATCGATATCTGTGTGTGTGTGGTACTAGGTAGAAAATTTATGTAGGGAAGTTGCCTCTCTGCGCACGACATTGCAGTCCAAGCATCGTCAGTTTCAAGAGTTCATGAGCAATCACGAACGCGCTCAAAGATTTCATCAATGGTGGGAGAAGGTAAGAGTCTAGACAGAAAAGGAAAAATCGGTATAACATGTGGCACGTATAGTCTGTATTTTGATGGCACGAACTACTGAAATAAACAGGAGAAAAAACAAATTTAAAAGAACGTAATCGCATGTAACATATATGACCCTGCATCTTGTCTTTATTTATTTTTCTTTTTTTATTGTTGCTTTGTTCATTATCTCTTCATTCATTTTTGTTTTCGATCTTTCGTTTCCACTATGTGGATATTACTGTAATGAAGTATTAACATAGGAACGAAGGTTTGCAGCTTTTCAGTTCAGAAAAAAAATGTACCATTTCAGACGGACGACGGTGCTGGTAGTGACGGCAGTTTGCCAGAATCCTGGTCAAGCTTGAACGATGATAAATGCGTTGACGCGGTGAGAGAGCTTGTTAATCACCATGTAAGTGATTCTAAAACCGTCCTTTCTCAAGTTTAACTATAATTTTAATGACTGGGTTAATTCTAGGAACTAGATCGAGCCATAACTCTTTTTTACGCAAGGACTTCACGTTCTTGAACCACATTTTATCATTCAATCTTTTATTTACTTAATCGCTAATCCATATTTATGCAAATTCATGTCTTTATAAATACAGCTAAAAAAAATGAAACATATATGGAAACATGTTTCATCTACTAAATATACATTCTATGTATCTTTATATCATTAAATTTTGTTTATATGCATAAAAATCTGCAGTCTGATAACCACAAAAGAAACTAATTGAATTTAATAAGAAAAACATGGTTCATAGAAAAATCAAAAACAAGAATTGGCTAGTTCCTATAATCAAGAAAACATTATAAAAGAATCAAGAAATAAAATCTAACTCTAAAAATCTACCTTCCAGAAGAAAGAATTGGCTGTGTTGGAGACTGAGCTACAGAACAAGGTGAAATCCCTCAATGAGCACCAAAGCAAGGTAGACAAGATGGAAGAGGAGTTGATAGAGATAGCTAAAAAGCAAAAGCATATGTTTAATCTTGAGGTTAGGATACAGTTTACAACTAGAAGTTAACTTACTTTTCTTATTCTCATTAAATATTGAATATTTATGTTTTTAGTTTGAAGGAGAAGGAAACACAGAGAAGAAGTTGTTGCTGGCGAAGCGGAGCCAGGAGCAGCTGCAGGAGATCCTGAGAAGAAAACAAAGTCTTTCGTTAAACTTGAAGCGTGCGTTGCCTGCTTCTCCGGGTGATCGTTCCTTGAGCGGCGACGAAATTTTTCACAATGGAGATATTGAATCATTGCAGGGATGCAATAGAAAACTTCAGATAGCCTCTGCCTTGAGTCTACTGCCACAAAATATTCCAAGTTCCATAGACACAGCAGATACTTTTCATACAGCTGCGGCTGACTCGCCTGATCCCAGAATTCTGTTTGAAGATTCGGAAACAAAAGAGTCTCAGACATTACCAAATGATAAACAAAGAGAACCTGACAAGCAGCAGAAATCTTCCCCAGAAGTCTACTTAGAGAACGATAGAGCTAAATTGTGTGAAGTAGAAAGCAGAAGTTTGTTGAACTTAAATAGAAAGTCTTCAATAGATACGATCATCAAGTCAGAAAAGTGTAATGGCAATGTTAACAGTGAGAAAACAGAATCAAAGTCCCCAACGAATTCAATTACGGAGGAGGATATTCTTGAAGATTCGTTGGAGTCACCAGTGCAACAAAATCCAGCGATGAAACGATTGAACCAAAGAATCGCTCGTCAACGAATGATGGTGATGAGGTGCCTAGAGGCCAGCACACCCTCGAAAGAAGATCTGAATAGACAAATTGCGATCTTACAAGATCTTCAAAAGCAGCAAATTGAATTAGAAGTATCGCTCTTAGAAGATGAACGAAAGAATCTCAAGCAACAATCACAATGTGATGATAGATTGGCAGTTGGTGATGCAAATGATCCTGCACAAACAGTAGAAACGATGTCGTGCCGTGATGTAGAGTCAACGACTAGCTCAACCACGTTGCTGGCCGTGGCCACAACGCGATCTCCAATTCTCAGGAACCACAGGCCTAATATCAATGGCGAGGAGAACTTGTCAGAATCGGTAGCGCCTCGAATATCATCGGGAAGAGGGTATTCAACAGTATATTTAACGGTAATTAATACATAATATGCATGATGTAATATAAATTGGAAAACAACTAAAAATTGAAAATCATTTATTATGATGTCTGGCCTTTGTTTTAGAGTCAAAATCGAGGTGATCGTTTGAGTAGTCCATATTCCCTGACAATCACGAGGTCTTTACCATCTTTGATAGCAAACGATGCCGACTACGACAGTGTGATTAACGTGATCGTTAGTATACCTTCCTACGTGATACGCGGAGCTGGCACATCCAGTCACTATGAATACGAGGTACGCGTTGTAGCGCAGGACGATAGCTGGACGCTTTTACGTAGATACAGAAGATTTCGAGAATTGTATATTTCTATGAGACAAAAGTATGGTAGCAAGGTAAGTATGATTTTTTAATATTTCATTTACTATATATATGAAATTTGTTAATGTTAAATAATTATAATTGATTTTCTCAACATTTTTTTCTCAAATAACAAATATAATAGCTATGGTTGTCAACTATTACAATTAATTTTAATATCCAAAAATCTAATTTCTCACGACTTTAATTGTAGTCTTTTTATATTATTATAATATATATCATAGCCGTTTGTAAAAGATTAAGAATATTAGAAATGTAGGAAGAAGGAACTTTTATAAATTTTTTGATAGTTTTATACACTTCAATTATATACAGGTAGCAGCAATACGCTTTCCACCTCGACAAGTTTTTCCAAGGTATGAGGTTGTGGCACGGCAACGTAGAAAACGACTAGAAGAATATTTACGACGGTTGATTCAGGTCTGCTCGGAATTGCCGCACTGTGAACCTCTCTACAAGTACAACGGCAACTTAAGTAACATAGATAAGCAATCGTTGCTGGAATTTAGTTCGTTCTTCAGACGTGGAACGTTCGAAAGCAGCAAATACGGAACAAGTTAAACGATTAAAGAAAAAAGACCACGCACGATTCTCCGAAGATAGAAGAATGAACAAATTCGAGTGAACGCATAATAGATATTTATAATTCGTTATGTATTTTTTATATCGATGAACTGGAGAAAAGCTAAAGTGGGAAAAATATTAGCAAATTATAGTTACCACTTTTTGCAATGATTATTATATATTTACCAAAATATGTTTCCAAAAGTTTATTGTTTATAAGACTGATATATATATATCGCATATTTAATATTTTTTTTTTTTGTTCTTAGCATTAGTAAAAGAAAAAAGAAAGAAAAAAATATTGTGAAATTTCTATTTAACGGGAAACGAAGATCTGATGTGTCTCGAAGCTATTCTCGATATGAGATTTTAGTGAAAATCATACATTAAAGTTAACGTCGGTGAAATTATACGATTTGATTACTTGTTACGGGTTGCGAATATTTTACTAATGTTTTTCTCCCGTTAGAATTTTTGCAATTTTCCAAGTGTACCTTTCTTGTTTCTCGAACGAAATTGTTGATTTCATTTTATCTAAAATCGCGTCTATCGCTAGTAAAATACGTAGCTAGTACCAGTATTGTTACAAGATACGCACGATGTAAAGGATGATTTGTTGTGCGCACAACCACGGCGACCATAATCGGACGTTTATGCTCGTGATAATAATTAGATTTCATAAATGATCGCGTTTATTTTTTCGTCGAACAGCGTCTTTTACACATCGTCGGGACTGAAAATTGACTGGATATTAAAAGAAGCGAAAAAGAAAAAAATATTGAACTTCTTTTTAGTACGTAGTTATAAACTTATTGAATTATAATTTTACGAAGTGCAAATGATATCATATCGCTGTTGAAGTTCTTCCGGTTCCAGGAATTTATATATAATATATATTGTATATGTATA
This sequence comes from Bombus waltoni, assembly GCA_014737395.1. Classification (NCBI taxonomy): domain Eukaryota; kingdom Metazoa; phylum Arthropoda; class Insecta; order Hymenoptera; family Apidae; genus Bombus; species Bombus waltoni. The sequence continues at coordinate 1,679,477 of JACXII010000013.1, forward strand.
CACTGCGTTTTGCGGCAAAGTTTGTAAAGAAAAAAAAAAACGAGGGACAGCAATGTTAAAGTTGACTTGGAATCGTTATGTAATGCTTATGGCAATGAGAGAATTGTTAGTAAATGCTAACTTTGATATTATCGATTATTCTCGGCAAAATGTTTATCCGCTATATTTATAAAACTGCTTCTCGATAAAAAGAAAGAAAAAAAATATATACGCTTCTCAAACCCAAGAATTCTCTATTATTATAATAATAATAAAAAAAATCGCATCTCTCCATTACATGGCCAAATCATTTTGCCTTGAATTCTCTAATAAGTAAAAAGAATGTTATTAATGAAGCTTATACTTAAACCCTTGTTGTTTAGTATCGAATGAAACTTATAGCAATACGTATTGTCATTGAAGTGGATAATCAAGTTCGTGACTGATGAGCGATACGTATTCCATGGCTGTGTATAAACGGACTTCAAACCCCGAGGAATTGTCCTGGACGGCTAGTGGTACTAGTAATTTGTAGCCGCGAGGTCTGTATATTTAGCAAATTATTTAGGCAAACATTATACCTCATGTTTCATACAGTTTCCGAGAGAAAAAATGGAGAAAAAAAACCATCATCAACCGCTTTTTTTATACTCGATCTATGCGATCTATGTTCTCTAAATGTAAAAACACACAATAAATTTGTCATAGCGCGATTATTTCTAATTAATATTCTTGTAACCTATAAAATAGAAAAATAATCTACAAATTGTAATAAAAAACATGAAAAATCGTTAAGGGCTTTAAATGTGTTTCACACTAAACGTGCAATGGATATCAGATAAATACAATCATTATTTATTATTTTTGTTATTCGTTTTACAAATGTAAATTTATATCTTGAGCATTTTTTTGAGACACTAGATTTCTATCCGATGTAATTGTTCAATGAATACTTATTATTAAAAAATACTGGTTCATCCAGTTTCTTATAACGTACATTTTCATCTTGATTTGTACCATTTCATGAGACGATTAATATATCCGTGGTATAAGTTTGTAAATGACAAATTACGAACGACGAATTTAAACGAAATACAAAAGCTAAATGATCAATATATGAATAGGCACTATCATTTTGTAATAAATTATGAATATTATGCTTATCATACCTACAGTTAAATGAACACTTGCTCGCTCGCTAAATTATCCGCAAACGGCGCAACAATTACCCTCGTGGCGAAATAAAATGTTAAACCAAACGTAACAGAGATTGGTAATGCAGGCAATGCCTTCTTGAATATAGCCAGTAACAATAGCGTTAAGCAAAGCCCCTGAAAATAAAAATGTTCGCAATAAAACTTTTACTATTTCAATATAAAATATAAATTACAAAACACGTACAATAAGAATAGCAACGAAACAAGCCAACGTGGTGTTCCAATCGCCATAACTGGAAGCTTTTCCAACTAAAACACTGTAGAATATAAAATCACCAAGACCTAATTTCACGCCTCGTTCTTCTTCGGTAATTGCAATTTGCTGTCCTTGTGCTTCACGCGCAACGCGATTATCTTGTTGCCTTGATCTTTCTGTTAGGGATAAGGTGTTTTCACGTACCTCTTGCGCTCGCCTCGCTCCTCGATCACCTAATAATAAAACGTTACATCAAGTTACAATAACTGAATAGGTCGTACACCAGTAGTTTATTTGCTACCATGTGTATCTATCCATTCAGGAGTAAACCCACTCTCTTCTGCATCTCCCGATGCAGGATTGTTTTGATTTTCTGCTTGATCACGCATCGTATATGTCGTGCTGTCACCAGTAGCATTGTCGCTGGTAGTCATCGTCGCAGTTTGTACATAACCTGCGTAAGTCATTGTGGCTGTGTACATAATTGTAGAAGAATAAATCAATGCAGGAAAAATAGACTCATTTCGTTCTTGCGCGGTCTCGACAAGTATTCTTAGAGGTCCTTTTGGTGTTAACACAGCAATTAAATCTGGATGAAAAATTATAAAAACTTACATGTATTTCATCTGCAATGCATTTATACTTTTTAATAACAAATCTATCTTACCCCAAATGCTGATAACGCCTAGTACAACCCATGCTGTCCATTCTGGCAAATATTTGATGAAAACAAGTGCCATTAGAGCAGAAATAAAAATAAGATATGCTTGTTGTAATTGCAAGGGACCTTGCCAATGTATACATATCATTCCAACTACTCCAAAATTCCACAAAACTAAGCCTAATGTAAACAAATCCATTGGAATGTTGTATGCTTTTAATACTTGCCTATAAAAGATATTTTTTTTAAATATTAAGACTACGAAAAGTAGTTAGTAAAATAACAATACTCACTCGCAATATAACATGGAAAACATAGATAACAACAATAAGGAACTTATTATCAACCATCCATGGATTACTTTGTAAAATTTGTATTTGTATAGGACAATAAGTATCACAGTCATAAATACAATGACACTCATGAGTATCAAAGAGTTAGCAACTGCTTGCCAAGCCTTGGTACTTGTGTCAGCACTGTCTTCATGAAATGGAGTGTATACTCTGAAAGCAACAATACAATCATAAAATACAACTACCATCTTATACAAACAATATACAAAAGACTTCAAAGTATACTTACAAATACATTCCTTTGGTTGTATAGAAGTTTATAGAACTAATCGTGGCAACTACAACTAACATACAAAGAGATACAGGCACAAATAATTTAATGACATGTGCTGCTCCATACTTTAATTCCTCTTCTTCTTCATCTCTATAATTTCTAGATCTACCTTGGCCATTATTGCCTGATGTACCTCTCCTACCTGAACTTGTATTATTCGATATACCTGGTGTCTGAACATGAACCTCAGGAACACCATTTTCAACCTACAATTTGTACAACAATACTTGTTGAGTTCTTTTAAGTTATCTGTGCAAATAACTCAACCTGTATAAGTATCACACTATAAAATAAAATACCTCTTCGTTACTAATGCGAGAACGTCTTTTTCGACCAGTGACCAAGCCCAAGTCGTCCGTGCGAGATTCCGCGACGTGACCGTCCATTAGGCTTGTATATTCGTCCGCCGAGTCGTAAGTTTCACTCTCAGACATTCATCAACGCTTATAGTTATGGACAAATTGACATAAGTACCTTTGACAACTTCACATACGCTTTTTTTATACTTCCGCACTTCGTTTAAGTCTTGTCACACAATAGCGATTACAACTACATTCGAAAAATTTCACCGATATAAAAATACTCAACTAACATTTATGCGTCTCGAGGATTAGTCATGGGACTTTATTATCGGAAAGCACAAAGATAATTTTTGATTACTTAGAAATGAACGACTTCAACAATTTTTCATTTTATAAATAAATCCTACACCTGATGGCAGCCATTTTACGAAATGATTCACTAATTGCCCTCTATCGTCAAGCATTTAGAACTAAAAAGAGCGTAGTTACAAAATTTAAATTTTTTTTTAATTTCAAATTTGACATCACTAAAAATTAAGTTGTCCAATTTTTGATAATTATTTACAAAACGACTTACCCAAATAAATTCAATAATGTTGAGATATATTTTTAAGATTAAAATCGTCAGTAATTTTGTGTGTGTGTGTGTGTATATATAACCTATAATATATATACATTTCATGTATTAAAAAATTGTATTGTTTTATATATGAATCTATAAAATATTTCGTATTTAGAAAATTTGGGATAAATTAGAGTTATGTTTAGTTTACATAAGAGATCAAATTAGACTCGATTGACACTATATCTCAAAATCATTGAAATCTTGAAATAATTTGTCTTGTAAATAATTATCAAACTTCTTTTAGGAAATTATATGGGGCGTCCCTTGAAATTGATCATCATAATTTTATTGTGCAATAAAATGTACATTCCATCGCAGAAATGTGTACAATCAGTACGATGTCAGAGAAATCTTTGGGTAACGAATTTGTTACAGGGAATAACGCATTAAGTCAATTCCGAATGACGTTTCTACGAGAAAAAAAAAGATTGCCTAACGTGTTCGTATGAATGCAAATACGTAATTTCATTTTTTCTCTACTCAATTACTAACTGTCCTATATTGCTACAAATTCTATAAACGTTCTTACAGAATTGCAATTTCATAATACAGGATTGTACAGCATCGTAATTTTATGAAAAATTTCAGAAATTCTATTCGTTACTCGAGGAGCCGTAAAATGGCGCTACAAAATTCTAGTTGCCATAAATACTTCAACGATGTCTCCGTTAGACTAATAATTCGAAACAATCGCAATCTTTTTTTTTTTCTTCGCTATTTAATTCACATGAACAAGAAAGTATCTACGCGATTCTATTTTTTGGCAAAAAGTTTGAATCAGAGGGTAACATATAGTATTCCTCTCAATGTTGTATAAAATAATAATTGTATGTATATATATATAGATATATATATTAACTCTGTTTTACATCGATATAGAAGTGACGAATTGTAAACTCGTACCTTTTGTACATATCCTCCATTTTTAAATGGTTGAGAAATAAAATGTAAGACACTCTCATACAAGTAAAGAGATGTGGTAAAATTGGTATAATGCAGATTATCTTGCGTAAACAATTAAATATCTTTAAATGTTTTTAGTATTTTTTTCTTTTCTTATACACATAGACTTAGATTTGATCATGTCAATTTGTAAAAAGAAAAAGTAACAAACAAATTGGAAAGATCAAAATAACTTGTTTCTAGTAATATAAATATTACTAACAGAACAACCATTCGCATTGTTATCTCCCATGGAAATGTTTCAATGACTCTTTTCAATGTTTCTCACAGCTTATCATTGCTAAATTTAATTCTGAAGATGTTACAAGCATAATTATCCAGTAAGAAAAATAGTTCTGTGCTGTGCTAATAATGTTAACAGTAATTTGTATATTTATAACATAAATAATAGCGAGCGATTGTTATAATGATACTAATAAAGATAGTTAAAGATAGTTAATTAAGTACAATGTTTAAATACGATTTGTAAAAGCATTCTTACGCAAGACTGTAATAAGTTCATTTTTTCCCTCTTCTTTGTATGTATATATATATATGTATAATACGCACATATATATAGACCAATATTTTTCATTTTTTTTTTCGTTCAATAACATAGCGATACAATGTTTCGCAGAGAATGATTTTTCCCATTCAATGACTCCAACGTCATTCACGTGCTTAACAATTTATGTACAATACATATACACACTGCTTTTCTTCTCTCAACCTACTTCGTTATAAATTAGTGAAAAAATAATGCTGCTTTGGCCATGGTCTGCGTATCGGTAATTATTATTTACCTACAACTTCGTTGCTAAATACCTACACATTCGAATGCGATTCTTCTGATAATCCTCAAAATAGTCAAAAAACTCGAAATGTATATTTATTACAATCTCAACACCTGAATACCATATTCAATATATTCACCACAATATAATATAATTTCTCTCCTAAAATTCCGTTTATATATTCAATTGCGACGAATGGTATTAATACTTTGATTATTATCACTGTGTGCAAGATGAATTCTTTCTGAAGCAAACAAATTCACATTCTGTTTTTGCTCTGTGTATTTCCAATACTTTTCTCAATTTCATTTCGTTTCAATTTTCTTCTGTTTTATCTTTTTAAATATCCTTTCAGATTTATTATTGTTACTCAGAAATAACACGTTTTGACACAGTATTTAAAATACTTCTATTTTACGTATTGTAAAGCACCAAGTATGTGTACCTATGGTATGACAACAAATACTATTCTTCATGAGAATTTTCATTCTACGTTTCATTCAACTTAAACAATTCTCTTGTGTGTTTGATGTGTTTCAAGAAGAGCTCTGGTTGTCAAATTTGATTACACAAAACGTATGTGGAATGCTTTAACCATCCATGGAGACATATTGAAAATTTCACTCAAATTATGGACAATGAATAGCATATAGAAAAGATTGTTTGTATGGAATGTAATGCATGAACAGATTTTTTAAAAGACTGCATTAAATTATTGTCCCTCGACAATGCAAGCCGAGATCGGACCAATATCAAATAGACGAAGTTATAACTTATTGCAGTACCTAAGAGACGTGACATTGGTTGGTAAAACTTTGTTGTTAAAAAATAACATTTGATTCTTATTTCAACACTCATATAGACGCGTTCTGTGATTATGGTAATCATGTTTGTCCTTTTATCACCTTATTACATTACAAGAAATAAAATAATTCTTTTTATGAAGGCATGTATATATATATATATATAACATCGAGGAGCTCGTTATCTTTGAAATAAATTAAGATAGAAGCTTTAATCGATATTAATTATTTAAGCTTACCTATTCAAGTACAAGGATAAACTCATCTTAAGAAAGTACTGTACAATGAAAATAGCTGTCATGTGACTCTAGTGTATATAACAAATATTTAGTTGCTATTGTATTACCTATGATCCGTTAATCTTCTCATATATTTACGTTCCAATAAATTAATATTCACGTTGCAACAAATAAACAACGATCTGTACATTTAATATAAAAATTAAACCTAAGGACGGAAAACAGAAAACGCTAAGACTAATCGGATGTTCAACGCCCACTGTTTAAGAATTGTTCCTTCTTCATTTTAAAGATGGTACCATCGCATCGTTTATGCATTTACTACCTTTCAACGCACAGAAATTGTGGGCTAGCTATTTTATGTTATTTTAACATATAGCATCTTAAAGAATTCTTTTAGATAATAATATCTAGGATATGCCCAAACAACCATTTGTGCAAAAAATGTTTTTTCTTTATGGTATTAGTACAAAACTTCTTATTTATATCTTGGACTATCTGGAGGCGTGGGTTGAGTGTTTGCTCTCTGTTTCGGTCCAGTTTTAAACGACATCTTTTTTACGGGTCTGGGCGATATTCCATGAAGTGCTGTGCTTTCTGGAGTATCATTACTAAACCATACTCTGCTTCCATCAGAAACTGGAAATAAAATGTAAAAAGTTGTTTTGATTGGAGTTGTGCACTTTCAATTAGAAATCATGTAGGAAATAAATACATGTATTATAATAATTGCAATGACAGTCCTTGTCATGTATGCATATGTATTAATGGCAAAAATTTACGTGCAATTTGCTAACGAAAAAAGTAATATATAATTAAAAATTAGTCTATGTTAATTATGCATATAGAATTATAAATAATAATATATAAAAAAATTCTACTTTTATTTTTTATTTGCATGTAAACAAAATTTTATAAAATGAAGTTAGAAAATTTAAGTATTGAATTGTTTGCATCATTTTTTATGAAGTGACATATTTTACATTTAACTTTTGGTTTGTGATAGAGACATGACTGCCTACATTTACAAATAGGCACATTTATTTACAACGATATGAGTTGCAGACAACTACTTGCAATGTGCAATACTATACATACATATATTATCTTAAAACTATTTCAAGTTATAGATACTTTTATAAATTTGTATCCATTCCATCCAAAATCTTAATACAAAAAAATTTAAGAAAAAAATTTACTATGTATCATTTATTTAGAAGAATATATGTATAGTACTGTACAGTATTTTCAATCTATAAAGCACCATTAATAGAATGACACATGTAATATGACATGAATGTTTTAAAGTATGTCTTGAGCTATGTCTAATATGCATGTAAAAAGGAGATTTTACCTCTGAATAGATTGTGTAAGACTGTTAAACAAAAATATAGTTAAGAGACATGTGAATATTAAATAAATAATAGTTGGAATATATTTATCTTCAATCTTGTTTCTTTTTTTTTTAGAGGAAAAAGAGTATATATGTATATATATATATATATATATCAATACACAGATATTTGCATATATATATACTTTTTTGTAAATGTTAACAAAATGTGTAATGTCATCATAAATCATAAAAGTGTCTATATAAATTTACTATCATTTTTTTATGTAAGTAAAGATAGATTGGAGTTCACTGGATGAAACTTAAAAATGGTGTATAAGTTTGCATAATTATCAACATATTATAACATATAAATTCACTACCAGGTAATCTATCAAGAAAGAGAAATTAACAGGATACACTTTATAGAGACGAAAAAACATTGGAAAAACAGCAAAGAAAAAAATAAATAAATTATAATACTACCTTGTTGGGTGGTGTTACAAGGTGGGTGGGGGTTAGTGGACTGAATTAGTCACCTCTATTCGCGCGGTTATCACTGCTCGCTGCCGAAGAACTTCGCAGTCCCGATCGACCCTGATGTGAATCTATAAGCGCTGCTGCGAGGTTTGACGATGCTGTGGATTGCACGCTTGTTGTAGATCCTGACAGTGTGATATCGATAAAAATAATAATAATAACTGATATCTAAACTCGTGCAAAATCTATTAAAACTAGTTTACTTTTTAACTGAGTCGCTCGCAGCTTCTATGGGAAACGAATAAAAATAATCCATTTCGAAATTGCTACAAAACAAGAACTATATACAAAATTTAATTGCAACTATTTCGAAATCAAAGAAGAAGAAAATGGTAAAAAGTTAAAAAATATTTTTTTTCTTTTCTTACTAACATATACAAACTAACCAGATACTGAAGAAGTTCCACTAAACGGACTTGGTGGCTGTACGGGTGAATATACATTGGCTGTAAATTCTTCAAATGTAGTAGCTTCCTTGTGATTCCTCATAACAGTATCGATAGACCTCGCTCTCTCTTCATAACTAAAGTATTTCGTATTAATCAAGAAGTGGAATTATTAAACAGAGATAATCAAAATGGCACACTTACTAATGTTGATATAACGTAAGTGTTGATCGTTTCGCCCTACTTGCCGCCAATGCCGTTGTTCTCACTAATCCAGGTAAAACTTTATCTTCAACGATACACTCATCAAACAGGGGTCCAAAAAATGGAATTTCGGGCTTTCGAGAAATTTGAATTCTATATAATTTATTATGTAATGGATAAATTACTATTAAAACATCACAAAATTCAGTTGGTATAATATCCCGACGATAATCTCTCCAATGTTCTGACCAAACTATGTGAATCTCGTCGTTACCGAGATGTCGTGTCTGAAATAATTTTACTTTAAATCTCTCATCTTAATATACTTTTTTCATAAATAACTAACACTTACTTTTTGCAACAAGCTTTCGGGACTATCAGAAGGCATTCTTGTTGCTACATGGAAAAGGATTTCAGTGAAAGATGTTGCAAAATAAGGTGCTGTAACACCAGATGCTTTCCCAGGTACAAGGCCTCCAAGAAAGCCTGTATGTGATTCAAGTTCGACCTCCCAAGCCAATCTAGCGATAAAGCTTTCATATTCTTTGCTAGCAGTGACGTTACTCAATATGGAGTTTTTGTCTTCTTGTCCCTGGCTGACATAAATTACGGCTATCTTATGCGTTTCTCTAGATCGTTGACTATCGAGATTTCGTAATTCGCGTAAAAGTTTTTCGTTTTTGGATAATAAATGCAATTTTCTACGTTGTTCCCAACCGGATAAACCCAAGTGCGAAAACAAAAGACGGCAGTGATGAAACGGTGCTGGAGGTGGACGACACGATGGTGGACTTATTGCTGACGCACACATGCTGGAAAAAATATTCCAATGATATGATTAAACTTAATATTACATCTTTCAATATAGCATACCTAATGTGCTGATTCCAATTATTGATATGCTCTTGCTCAGCGTTTCTCTGGTTCAGAATTGTGGCAATGGTTTCACTCTCAAGATATTGACCTTGTGGTGGATTAGCAGGCGCATTAAGTGCTATTTCTGGATTAGTTAATACTTCCGGACTTGTATGTCCTATGTATTGTAAGAGCTAAAAATAAAATTATAAAGTTAATATAAAATGAGTATTAATGATACAGATTAATGTTTTAAAGTACTAAAGTATTACATCATCTAAATTATCCATATCACTCGCGGCATTTGCAAATGTAGGTAATATATGTGGCTCACGATGTCTTATCGTATGTCGAGGTGTACATGTTTGAGATGTTATAACACTGCTCAAATCGTCTCCATGTACTTTTGCTTTCCACTCAACTAAAAATGTTAATGAATATTATAACTGAAAATATTTAATATATAATAAAATTGAAATATTAACAAATAATTTTATTACCATGCTTTGTAAATGCAATCGGCACATCGTCTTCAACAAACGGTTGACTGTATAAAATAGAGCTATCCCAAGATGCTTTCCCTGCTAAATCTCGCAATAATACCCTGACTAAAGATGGTGCTGTTGTTAATCCAGCTGTAACACCTCCGCCTGGCGCATCTAATGCTGCCAGTTCAACAAGTGACATTATTACGGAATTTGACAACATCAACAGCTGTATATTTGGCGCATGAAAAATTGCAGAAGATAGCTCATCCCCATCGATTCCTGGTACATCATCTAATTCGACAACTAACGAAGATAAGCGCGCAGCTCCAATACCCATTGGAAAATGTCCCAAATGATTTATTAAATGCATCATTACCTAAGAAGAAAAAGTGAAATTTAAATTTAAATCTATAAGAAAAAATATGTCAATGATATCCTACCATCTTTGCTGCTAACTGAACGGACTGAGTATTGCCTCGACGGGGTGATTTTGCGCAAATATCATCAGCTAAGTTATCTAAAGTAATGTCAGGATCAAAATCATCATCTTCATCCTCATGACTTTTATTTGTTTGTGATACATCTTTATCGATTGTATCTTGTACTATGTTATCCAAAACCTGCAATATTTTTAGCATGTTTTGATATTATATGATTATCATGAATATTTCAATCTATGTTTAAAAAAAATTGTTGATAATGTTACTAACCGTAAATAAAGTCATTAACAGAGGTTTTCCTTGAAAAACGCGTAATAGAACGGAAGGACCAAGATGCATAGCCCATTCGCCCAAACAGAATAACATTGATATCGTCAAAGGGCCGCGTCTTTCTCGAGTACTCATATATCCAAGTGTTTCCGATAAAATCTAAAGTATACGAGTAAAATAATTATATATATACCAATTATACTTCAAAATTTAGTAAATTTTGGTTTGTTTGTAGCAAAACTTACTTGAATTATTTTACATGGCACATTTGGATACAGCTCTAGCAGAATATCTGCTTTATCACATAACAACAGAAGAGAATCGCATGCCACTTGAGCAACAGTAGCATGAGTGGCCTATAGGATAAGAAATAAAAATTGTTAACTAAAACATCATATTTATATTATACTTTAATCTTTTTCTATGGTTTCATTCTAATTAGTTTTATAGGGATAGCATAGAACAGTTAATCAGTAACATATAGAATGAGATAGTTGTTGTTCTTTGATGTTAGGATCTCCTTCCCCCAAGTTGATTTAATTTGTTATAAAAATCTGATTTCTTTTTCTTAAAAATTCTAAGTATTATCTTTCTATAGGTTGAAAAATTTCGAGGAAAGGAGAAAGCAAAATATTTAACCCACATCTATGAACCACTGTAATATGTAAGATATAAATAAAATTAAAAACATCAAAATATCACTGGACGTTTTACACACACAACCGTGCAATACACCATGCAATGGCGATGACACCCTTAAACAGACACGAAGACATCAGTCAACAGGTAAATACTGTAACAACATGTAATGAGGAGTCCAAAAAGTTAGTTGATCTAATAAAAACTACCTGATCCATTAGTGGATAACAGATACCAGCTCTGCGACGTTCTGCCCCCTGTATCCGCTGTCAATCAGACTTAGTGGAAGAGACACTGAATTTCTCACTACTATTATTACATATCTACTACGTTTAACAATACATTACACTGTGTTTATTACTTAACTAAAAACTATAACCCAGATAAAAAAAATATTAAATAGCTATAAGATAGTTACGTATATTTTATAGCATGCTGACTATCTTACACGTCAAAGAAAATTAACACGGGAATTATTTTTTATTTAAAACCATTTACCCACAATGAATTTGACAAACTTACTTTAAGTGCTAAAAGAAGGACTGTAACAGCCTCTGGGATCCGTGGATGTTGATTTTTATAGCACAATTCTCTGTATACAAACATAGCAATGCTAGAAACAGCTACGCATCTTGCAATGCCGGTTGGTTCACGTCTACAACTTCTCAAAAGTATCATAATTATATGTTCCTGGAATAAAACAATTTTTATTAAGATATTTTCGATAAACTAACGTCAAATAAATAACTGTTACATTTTGATACCTTTGCATCTGGACATGTCATGGTTACAATATCGTTTGCAGTAGGTTGCAATACAGGTAATTTAACTGTAGTTGCCGGTAAAGACAGTAACGATCCGATAATCGAAACAGCCTCAGTTCTTGGTGCCTATAATTTACAATTTAGTTCATAATGCACAATTTAATAATAATGCTATTAATAAATTACCATGAAATTTTTGTAATACCTGAATGTCCTGATTGCTCAATATTACATTAGCAGCATGAATATAATCCAAGATTAAAAGACTAGATCCAGGAAGATTCAAACTGAACAACCTAGGACCAGTATACTTGACCAACACATGTAACACTTTGGTATCATTACTAACGATACCGCTATGAACCGCGCGATAAAAAAGAGTTAAATGCTGTTTTGGCAAATTAATATCTTGTGGTTGAACTGTTAGAAGACAGATCAAACGGTATGCTGCCAATTTGCCAACTTCATATTGACTAGGAAGTTGTATTGCCTAGAAAACAATTACATTAATAATAATAATTTAAAAATAATATTAAAATAATAAGTTAATATTGACCTTGAAACACCATGGAGCAATGACTGTAAGTGGAGGTATAAGTTCTGGAGCTGGAGGAGTTGCCTGGTTGTCACCAGACACACCTTGATTCAAGCGAATCTAAACAATATACCAAATATTAATAACAATATAAAACGTGCAATAATGCAATGTAAGACATATTATTATTAGGACAAAATAAGAAACATACTTTCAGAAGTGTTTGTGTAAGTTGAACAAGGTAATCCATAACTTGTCCATGAAGGGTAGGGTCTTGAATATTATTTACATCCCCTAATGCTGATAGCATACGACGCCATAATACGACCGCAACATCGGGTAACCATCCACGAACTCCACCACCTGCCATAACAGATCTCCTTTCTGATGCATCATTTGTATCTGAAAAATGATGGTACAATCACAAAATTACTATAAATTATTCGCGATCACAGAATTACATGAAACAAACTCTTAATAAAATTAAAATACTTTCGAGAAGTTTTCTCGTCGATTGAAACGAAACTCAAAATTTATTAGTAACTAAATAGAAACGTATTAAGAACTTATGGAAATATGCAATACACTACAAGATTTATTTCAGAAATATATCAAATTCTGTCTTATAAATAGAAGCTATTTCTCATATACATAGTTTCGTTAATTTACAAAAAGATAAGCAAAGCATGTTGGATGGAATTATTATTATTATTATTATCATCGTTATCAAAGTAATAAATTATTCCATTGTTAGTTTTATATTTATGATTTTCTGTGCGATAAATAAAGGAAAACAAACATAAGAAATAACTTAAAGTCATAAGAATAAACATATGTTATTATGCAAGTAAAAATGATGTTCTCATATCTTGATGCAGATGTTAAACAGCAGCAAACGATATACTTACCGATACTACTGCCGTCAATGTTCTCTATCTGTATCGGGCTGTCCTTGTTACTGTCGACTCCGCTGCTCGGTGTTGGAGAAGGACAACGTGGCGATGGTGGTTCGCTATCAACTATTACAATGCTATCCAAAGATTTAGCACGCCTATTCGGTAACATTTTCCGACCATTTGTCGACGACGAAGTAGTGCCATTTGACAGTAGTCGCGCCATATCTTGCTCTATCGATAGCGGGAGTACTGCGCGTGTGGAAATTTGTTTACACTTAATACACAAATAAGCCACAACCACTAGGAGAATTGTTTATACCGGATCAATTTAAATAGCGCTTTATCGTCTAAAATTAGGAGAAAGCACGAATAAAAAGGATATTGCGAATGAGAGGCGTATTAAAAGAATAAAAAGAGATGTATGAGGAGAGACAAGTGTCTGGTCGACGCCAGAGTAGTTATTTTTAACTAAGTTTCAGCGACAAAGCAAAAAAGTAAGAGACGAAGTTATAAATAAATTGCATGTATTATCAGCAACATAGATGGCACTACCAAATGAGAAAGATTATCCAACTAAAATATAAGAAGAAGAACCTTGAGACTCGATGTTTGGCAGGTCACACTTACCAGGAATACCACTGTGTACAGTATGTGTGCGATTTCTATGAAGCTTTGTACGTGCTTTTCCATTGTATATCGTGTTATCGCTTGCACTACGAGGAAGTGGTCGTACCTTCCTTAAGTCCCGCATCGGGTGGTCTATCAACAATAAATATCTAGTTTCTTTCGAAATGATAAATTAAATGTTAGAGATAAGAAATCGTAAAAATTTTTTACCTGAAACATTTTCTTTAGATACGGTATTATTATCTTGATCGACACTTCCTTTGCGTGGTGGTTGAACACTTCCAGTTGAAGGAGCCCGGCTTCCAACACCACGACGCTTTTTAGTTTTTTGTTCACTCAATCTATCTAATGGTAAATCATTTAAATCCAAATTATACACATGCCTGGCAAGCACCCTTGTTAAAGTATCCAATGTTTTCTATAAAGTAGTAATAAAATATTAAATAATATAAATGTTAAATTTCTCACAATATGTATGCAGAACACAACCTTTAACTTAACTTACCGCCCATTCCCGAATTAGCTCTTCCCACTGAGTTAAAGATGTTAACACTTCCAGGAACTGATCCCATAATTGCGTAGAAATAACAACATTTAAATTAGCTTTAATCCATGTAACGATTAAAGTCTGAAATATGGCAGGGGCAAGTTTACCCCCAATGCTTTCTTGAATCTTGCGCCGTGAAGATTTTTCATTTAAAACAAGTGATGTTATTTGTAGTAATACTCTAGCAAATATATATACAATAAAATTAATATTACAAATTTGCGAAATAAAATGTTGTTACTTAAAAAGAAAGATATGATTTTCAAGGTATTTACCTAAGCAACTGTTCCCAAGTACCCGGTTCTAATCGAGAATTCATTACAACATATCGATATACGTTCAAAACTCTTTTGCAACTATCAGTCTGTTCTTCTAGTAATGATAAAGATGCATTCGGTCCAGAATTTTCTAAGAAGAAGACATTGGAAGCTTGTGTAATGAACACTTGCAAAACATTTTGTAGTCCCGCTCTTATAAATAAATTTTCTCTGTGTATAGCACCGAGGTAAGAATCATTTCTCAATCTTGTTTGACGATAACTTTCCGAAGGACTTTTATCGATATCATTTAGATCTTTTCTCGAATTTTCTTCGAAATCCCTTTCCTTGTGACTATCCAATGGTTCTAACATGAATGGTGGTAATTCCTAATCAAAAATGTAAAAATAAGTAAATATTTTACTGGTCATATTATTATAGTGTCAAAGAATTACAAATTAAAATCTTACATTCATTTGGATCCAATCTTTATAAACAGCTATAGCTTTTCTTATAGCACCAGCATGATTAAAGTCTAACAAAAATGCTTGTCTATACAGCTCATGTACGAAATTCACGTTATCCCTGTTTCCATACAGAACATCCCTAACAAGAGTAACTGCTGAAACACTACTATCCTCCTGGTTTTGATTCTCTTGCTGAGACACAGTTGATTCAGGAGATAATAAAGTTGAGTCAGCACTATTTTGTGTAACGGAAACTCGACGAAGCTCTGATTCCGTATTTTCTTCATTTGGAGTTGTGCTAAAATAAAAATTTTTTAGCCATAATTTATGTAAAATCATTGTAATGTTCATAAAAAATACTAATGTATTTATAACAAAATACCTATGCGAAAGATGTGCGACACGAGCATCTTTTCTAGCGATATGGGTAAAACTAGCGATCCACTTAATCAAAGCAACTTTACACAATACATAATTATCCTGACTCTGATTCGTTGGTTTTCGCATCGTAGGCAACTCTAAATTCGGTTTGTACAACGAAAAATTTTCATCAAACTCAGGACAAATATGACGAAGATACGTAGTTTTAAAACGTTCTAATAAAAATTGAAAAGTCTTGTGCTGTCTTGAAGATTTATCTCTCCATTCTATCTTTACAACCTGTAAATGAAATAGATAGCAGTTGTCTTAGTACATTTTTTAGTAATATCAAGTTGCATTGTTTCAAAATATAAGATATACCTGAGTAACCATAAATTCAAGTAATGCTTCTAAAAATCGAACAGTCTCATTATCAAGAGGCTTTTCCCCACTTTGTGGGGGTAAAATAGGTCCACTGTCAACTGGAGTGACAGGACACTGATTTGAACCATTGTCATGAAAAGTACTTTGTGACAATTGTGTATCATAAAATTCCTTCTTATCTTTATCATCACAACCAATAACTTTGACAAGTTTATCTTTCTTTCCATCTATCTTACGTTCAGACTTATAAGGAGATGGTTGTTGCGGTGGAAACCCTGGTATCAAGCTTGCAAACATTTGGTGAATGTGATCAGGAGCATTTTCACCAAGTGCTTGGTACCACAAAATAAAGTATCTAAAAACAATTTAATATACATTATATAAAGGCACAAAACTTCTTACATAACAACATCACTAAGTATATGTTTACCTTATAGCTTCTCTTCTAAGTTTCCAACTATTACCAGGATGTAAAAGTTTCTGTAAAATCCTTGCTAGACTATGACATTGCCATCTTCTATTAAGAAGCTCAGGGAGAAGTGTTAAGACTTTTTCCAAGAGTTGCAACACCTGTTCCAATTCCTCCCTATGTGCTTTATGCACTATAAATGAAATATTTATTAAATGTACAATATTCGGCCAGCTAACATTTGCTTAATATTTCATGGATGAAAAAAGAAAAGAAAGAAAAAAGCATTAATTCTATATAGCTCTTGTGTATATACCAATTACAATGATATTATACTTGTGTAAGATTAGATGTAATGATCAGATTAATGGAACGCAGACTGCAACATGCAAGGAATATACACTCTGTCATCTGTCTATTACTCACCAATGTGGAAGGAAAGTTCTGGCAGCAAAATAGAAAAACAAGCAAATAGTAAAATAATGATAATATTAGCATTTTGCAGATATTACACATAATTATAAGTTAATATTTTTAATAAAGTTGTAGTTCTATAAATAAAACTGTATGTTTTGGTCGACAGAAATTGCAGTCACATCTACGTTACAATGCAAGGCAGTTATGATGTATATTGTTAGAATATGAAATATAGTATACATGGAATAGCAAATATTTTTACCTCGTTGTCGCAGATTTGTTTCAGCTGACACAAAACAATCATATAGAATAAAATAGACATGACTGAAGTTGCCTTCAAAAAACCCCTTTGCTTCATCAGTATCCACATTTTCTATAAAATAATAATATTAATAATCAATATATAGTTTACTATATATTAATTATCATTACATAATTTTTTAGTTTACTAAAAAAAATCATTATATTGTATTATTAAAAAGTGAATAAAAAGTTTCCATAAAATTTTTTTTTATAATATTAATTATAAAATTTACAACAACAATAAATTTAGAAATGCTAGAAGACAATTATCTTTAATAAATAATTATTGTAGCTAAAGATCAGAAATTACAGCTACTTTTCTTTCATAAGAGGTTTGCTTTATAGTTTATAGGGAGAGCTGTAAACCTCTATTACATCACCACTGATCTTGTACATTTACACTTATATAGTAGAATCTTTTTCCTTCTATGTTCTCATATCACCACTGTCAATATCATTCTTCTTGATATATGTACAATAGTAATATTATAAAATGATATAGTTCTATTTTATTTAATAAAAAAGATGAAATTATATAAATTACATAAAAGTATAATAAAAAGCATTTATATTTTTTGTAAATTGGAGTAAATATTTATTTCTATCACAGAATAAATGCAAAATTACATTTAAAAAAATGGAGAATTATTTGTATAGGAAATAAAAAAATAATAATACTGTTCTTGATGTCAACTATATAATTCTTTTTCCAATAATCATTTATGTATTCTCAATAACGTTCTAGCTCATAAACAACTTACAGAAGTTTTTATTGGTTGATGATTATACATTTAAGCATATAATATTATCTATGTATAATAATAATGTAACATTAGCTGAAATTGGAGGCCACGATAGGTTGGTTACTGTGGTCATGCGGTTTGGTGATTAGATACTACTACTTAACACTACACCATTACATTATAATTACATACAGGTTAAATTATTCTATTTTTAAAAAAGACTATACAATAAGATTCAATGATATT
This sequence comes from Bombus waltoni, assembly GCA_014737395.1. Classification (NCBI taxonomy): domain Eukaryota; kingdom Metazoa; phylum Arthropoda; class Insecta; order Hymenoptera; family Apidae; genus Bombus; species Bombus waltoni. Next base: position 1,697,972 of record JACXII010000013.1, read on the forward strand.
CAACAATTTATTAATATATTTTAAAACATGAAATTATATAAATCTTCTCTGATATAATTTTGAAATATACAATAATCAATACAGTTATTCAAAATTATTCATCTAATTTTTACTTTTATTGCATACAAAATTAAAAAGGACAAATCACGTTATTAAAAAATGATTTGGTACCAAAAGTTGTACAAAATAAGAAGGATAATAATGAAAAATTATTTGACATTATTTTCGGGAGGAAAAATTCCAGAAGTTCTACGACAGCATTAAAACTATCTCGCTGCTGGTGTGTAGGCGGCAAATACTAACAAAATTGCCGCCCCTCTCCTTTAACTATCGTCGTATTCATTAACTGGCAACTCCTCGTTCATGATTAATTTTCACAACGAATTAACGTTAGCTGATTCATACAGCAATAAGAAAGAACAGTTAAGGTAATGAAACGTAGGCTCACCTAGTACGATTTTAAGATGCTTGAACCGAGTCGCGCTATCCTTTTTAACATCCTGAATCTTCAGTGTTGACTTTTTGACGTCTACATGAAGTTTTTTGCTGAACATGGTTCAATGCGAGCCGCCGGCGGCCGCGACGACAAAAACTATCATCGAGGGTGTACAAAGTGGTGCTCATGGATACAGACCGACTAACTTCGCACTGTCACCATGTCAGCAACTCGAAAAAGACAGCCCCTTTTATCACAGTTCGGCGTCAAATTTCCCGAGCGCACACACCTCCGATCAGATGTACGTGGCAGCCATCTTGACATCCTCGGCGCGCACTGCTCATAACCTGTCGGGGCAATGACATCATCGTGCTCGCACGGTTAATTTATTTTTCCTTTTCTCTTAATTTTCAACCCACGCGAAACTGCACCCACGCGCTCCATCATATTTCATCCAAGTATCAAATTATCAATTTTTCGTCGATTGAACCTTCTAACGAATGAAATTTTTTGAGGACGCACTTTTACTTGCGAAATGTTGAAACTACATTTTTTCAAAAGCTGCCGCTCTTGTTCTGTTTTACCATAGTATGGTAATATCAGTTATTGGCAGTACGATCTTTTATTTTTGTATTATTGATAAATTATTATTAAAATGTTTAATATAATATAATATCCGTGGATTTAAAAAATACACGAGCTTGGAAGGTTGGTACTTTTTGTTACAAGTTTATATTATCGACTTAGCTGCAATGGTAACAGTAAATGTTACTAGGTATCCCATTCACATGTCTTCAATCAAACTAGTGACATTTCTTAAAAGGAAATGACGTATTTATGTGTGAGAAAAATCGGCGGAAAATTTAAATATGACACAAAGCACGAAGATTTGTATAGAATTGGCATTTGATAAAAAGATAAGTTATAGTCAGCGAATTAAAGTGAAGGATTTTTGGAAATTTATGACAGAAACGAGGCCACTTGAACCTTACCGAATAATATCAGGTACACTTGTAAAAATTATTAGGTACAAATTGTGTTTTATCCTTTTGGCGAATTAATTGGTAAAATGTAAATGATAGCGAAGAACGATAAAAATGTGAAAGATTAAGTGTGGCTATTGAAGCACTTCAATTTTCCATACATATTTAACTATAATTGTTAAAATGTAATCTCTAAAATACAAATGTAATGAAAATTTGCAGATAAAAAGTTAGTGGAGAAAGAAGATCGAGAATCTTTCAAATGCAAAAGAAAATGGCACAATCAGTTAAAAGTCTTCAAAGAGCACGGATTAGATAAAGCAGCACTTGCAGCGAGTGAAGAGTGTAAACTTTGTCACTACCATACTAATTACACGTAAGTACAAACGACGAAAGCCTGATTAAAATCAAAGATTGTTATCTTACCTGTTCCAAACAGGAGTTCAGAAATTTGTAACACAGTGGAAGAGTCATATGACGAGCTGTTAAATGACATGGAAGCTTTTGACAGGAGATCAGATAATAAAACGAGCACCGCATCAACAAGGAAGAAATCTTCCACACTCCTTCAATATATATAAATATCACTTTTAACATTTCTATTCCAGATAGATGAAAATCAAACTGTCAATACATGCCTTCGTTTTTAACCTTAATAATTCGAATTGATTACCATATATAACACGTGAATAACAAAATCGCAGAGAAATCTCGATTGAAGATATCAATAATGCATCGCATACGCGGAGAACTTTGTCCGTTTCCAACTGTCTGATAGATTTAGAAATTGGAACAAGATAGGATATATACGAGCAAGATATTACACACTGGCCGAGGTTCCGAGCAGTATCGAATTTCTGTGGTGCAGGAGGTCGACGTTGTTCGGTTCGAGTAAGGTGTTCTGCTACGGGAGCCATGAATGGGCTCGAGGATGCTGAATCCTTGCACAACATCTGGCCCTCCGAGCCTCCCGCGTTACCTTCTTATTGTCAGTTCATCGTGCATCCAAAAACCCGTACCGGATGACCGCGTACCGCCCCACTGATAAACATAACCAAAAAAATATCTAGTTTGTATATTACAATCATAGTTAGTGGCTGTGACTCTTTTCGCTTACTATACGATTGTATTTTACAAGTCCAAAAATATGAGTTTTTATAGATAAGTTTAGGATATAGCGTATAATACTTTTAATAGAAAATTAAAAACTCTTATATTAAGAAACATGAGATTACAGATTTGAAAATAGAATCTTCGTTTTCAAATGTTAGAAAGGATATTAATTTCATGAAAATATGTGCACCATGATAAGTACTTAGGAAGGAAAAGCGTGAAGTAAAAATAACAAAGCGTTACGGTCGTAAAACTTGAAAAAGTGTGGAAACAACGTCAGTCTTTGGATATAACTCGAATTCTTTGCGAATAGCGATGTCATTTTTATCAGCAGACCTATTTTAATTGTTTAAATAAGGTTTCACAGTGTATATCGTTACAGCCGGAAATGAACGGATATTATAACCAAATTTATTAAGGGAATCTCGTTGCGGCATTTTCATTTTCACATTGTTATTCAAACTGTATCGTAATGTTAATCAAAATACAATTATAATTAATTTACATCCATAAGATTCGATTTATTCAGGTGTTGTGTTTTAATAGACACGTGTCTAATAAACACGCAACTTATTCGATTGAACAACAAACATCTCTTGATTTTATCTAACTAATAATAAAAGTTAGCCGTTATAGTCAATTAATTTCGCGATGAAATGTCTCGTCCTTCTTCATTAAATGGTTAACATTAATGATTGTTCAACCTCGTGCTTTTTTTCACCTTTTATCGATCTTCTTTCTCTATTTATTCCTACATATCGTTAATCTCTTATTCTATTTACCGCAAAATTGAACAATTTTTTTTTTAATTTCTAGGTCAGTTAAAACTAATGGAAATGGAGGTTAATATGACCCATAAAAACAAAATAAAACAACAATTTTGCAGCAAAGTGGAAAGAATTGAAAAATTTGGGAGGTAGCAGCAACTTAAATAGTTTTGATGCCAGAGGAATGAAAAGATTGACCTTGACCAACTTGAAATACAAATCGTAAGTAAAAAATCAATTACAGTAGTAAATGACTTTTTCAATTATCAAAGCAAATCTTTCAACGCAAATGAAGCATATTTTATTTTACATTATATACAGACAACCTTCGACTTTGCGCCTCGTAGTCCTTCGTACTGGAACATGAAAGCAAAACAACGAAAACCTGAAGCAGACGGAAAAATAAATTTTTTCGATACTTATTCAAATTCTCCGCTCCCGTATCCGCTTTCAATATGTAGCGTTGCTCGATAGTTAAATAAACATCCATAACAACAATACAAAATAACCAAGCAAACGATTCGGAAAAAAAAGGAGAAAAGCTACAGAAATTACAAATAGGAAATAAGGAGAGAAAGTAGATAAAACTGAAAAATTTAACAAATTCCTCGTGCATAGCCAATGACAATAACAAGTTACGAGTGCTCGATGATGGAATTCTATTTTTTCAAAATTTTACAGTATTGATTGTCAAATAGAATAATTAAATAACTCGTAACCTACGAAATCTACTTTTATTATCAAATTCGTTATTACGAGAGAATCTAATAAAATTACTAGATTGCTATATTCTAAAATAACTTGTAGCTCGTGTCTTGTACATAAACGTTAAGTGAAACATATCTCTGCATAGATTTCGTCTTTTTGATTCTACCCGCAAGAACATGAATTAGACATCCGCATTCTACTAGTAATATTATACAGTTCAATAGCGCAAGAGGGTTGAACGTTGAACCTGACAAACAACGAAAAAAGGTAAGGCTGAGACAGCCAGGAAGATATAGAAAGTGAGCAAAAGGTTGGAGGCTATCGACGAGGTCCGCGTCGCCTTCATCCGGACATCGGCGTGCGTTATTTTCATCGAGCGCACACGGAGGAGACAATGAGGGTAAAAATAGAGAAGAACCACGGTAGAACTCTGGAGACAAAAGAGAGTAGCATCATGGGGAACCCTACCTCTTCACGAGGACACAGAGAGGGGACACCCGTTAACGGAGATTCGACGAAGCAGAGATGTTTAATCGGTGTTGGCCCGCATCAGGTTGATCGAGGACCCCCCAGCTATGGCTGTTCGACGACGATGAGGAGGATGGCGAGGACGATGACGACGATGAGGAGAACGAGGACGAGGACGATGACGAGGACGAGGACGTGGAACCTTCGATCACCATCGGGGTGAAGGGAGAGACAGCGAGAGAGGACGAGGAGAGGGAGCCATTGAGGGGGGGCGTAAGCGGAACCAGGGTGGGTAACAGGGGAGAGAGAGGCTGCGCCGTGCCGATGAAGCGAACAATGGAGGCGGGATGCTCATTTGTCTGCGGGCATTGTTGTTCACCCGGCCGGAAACACGAGCTCCGTGCTCTCCTTTCTCTCTTCCTCTCCCAGCAGTCCACTACTCCTCCTCTTCGTTACTCCTCCTTTCGAACCGTTTCGTTCTACTCGCCCCGTACTACCCGCTCCCTCCCCCTCTTAACGATAGACAGATTTTCCGATCGTTCACGGACGTTACGATGCTACCAATGGTACCTGGAATTTTGATGTTGCTCCATGCGGGTATTATATATGGGAAGCTTATCGGAAACTGTCTTTGGTTGATTGGTAGAGGATTGAGGGATGTGGGGTTGTTTGGCGACTTGAGAGGGTTGGTTGGTTTTTTAGGGATGGTATTAGGAGGTTTGGATAAGGAGATTGAATGATTTGATTTGATTTGAGGTTTTAATGGTTTGATATAATTGGACTAGTGTGGAGGTAAGGTGGCTACTTTTAGAGATACCTTTTAGCAACATTGATATATGGCAATATTGATAAATGTTCGTTTGTATTGGGAAATGAAGATTAGAAGACGATGATTCTGAAAATTCGAAGGTGGGATTCTTTTAATTAAGGAAATACAAAACGGTTTGCTGCTTCCTATAAGAGGCTCTGCGAGGCACTAAAACTACCAAGTTTTTTACAATTACTAAAATCATGCAAGTGTTTTTAGTAATATTAATATTCACTTGTAGGCCAGAAATATGATTAGGTACATATATTATTGATCGAATTCTAGTACTCTGGGTATGTGACATAATGAGGTGCAGATTAAAGGTCAGTAACTCTAGTATTAGTACATTTCCTATCAAATACCCACTAAACTCCACTCAACGTACGTTACAAAAAACGTACACACGCAAAACGTTAAATGGAAGATTTCTAAAAACTCCAATATCTAACAATGCCAACAAATTTAACCGACTCAACCAACTCAAACCCAGTGTTGCCAGAAACGACTCCTCGTCGTACCGATCAAAGAAATCTCTCTCTTTCTTCCTCAACTCCTCCACCCAAGAATCACATGGATTCAGTGAATCACACACACTCTCTCTCTCTCTATCATCCTATGCTCAAGATCTATCGACGTCTTCCCGAAAAGCAAGCGTTGCCATTTTGAAGAAATCGGTGACGCGATCGACGAGGGATCGACGAGGCAGCTTGTGTTCGAGAGGAGCGCTTGTAGTTTACATCGGTTGTCCACCGACGTGGAGACGGTAGCCATTTTGAAGGTAGATGGGCCCAGTTTCGTGGCTTCTCCTTCTATATACATACACACACACATAAATCTATCTATATAAAAGATGTATGTATAATATGTGTAAAAGAATATATATGCGTATATGTATATATATATAGGTATATAATATACATATGTAATAGGTATATAAGCAGCGAGCGAGGTACGTACGGTGGAACGATCCGAAAAGAGGAGAAGAACGGTGAACGCGAAACGAGGCTAACGCAGGGTGGCTTCTGGCTCATTGGGCAGACGTACAAATTCGTCGCGACGTATCCGTGGATTACGTGAGGGCCCGGCACACTCGTTGGTCCCCGAACTTCGGTACCATTTCTCCGGGAGAATGCCACGCACAGAGGGACACGTCCCCGGTCTTATCTTCGACATCGGCCTGAAGCTTCCTTCTTAACGGCTGACCGGACACGAGCTACGCGCGCGTACGCGATGTGCCTTGTCCAACCGCCTTTTCTTTCTTTCTTTCTTTCTTTCTTACTCATTTGTTTATTTTCTTGCTTGCTTCGTGTGCTCGCCTTCGTGCACGTGGGTATTATTGCCCTCCACCCACGTTAGCTCCGGGTGTTTGGAAGGGTTTTGTGAGATGGTGAGTAAATTTTAGGGATGCGTTGAATCAAAGGAAGCTCACAAGTATCTAGGAAGAAATTTGGAGAGATCTTTATACATTATCGAATACGAATAATAAGAGTGTTTTAATAACTTTTTCCTCTGTTCTACTTACTTGTTTATTTACTGATCAATGTGATATAGATCTTTCTGTTTAATTGATATATTTGATGTTTAACCGGAAGGACATATACACATCGTGAAGCTATGTAATAAATAATTCTCCTAATGTTCTATTAAGATATACAATATAACGTAGATTTCGGTTATTGAAGAATTTACAAGGTTTCATTGAAAGACGAAGCGTAACTGTTTCATTAGGAATTTAACTTTCTCTGCATCTTGGTAGAGGAATAACTCCAAGAATTTTCGCATTTAGTTCTTGGTATTTCCTATTTATCATTAATTATTTCATAGTCATTTTCTCGGTTACGTCTTAGTCTTGCGGTATAATATGGTACTATCCTACGTTTCATACAGGATAATTACAGTTATCAGTAATCTCGCGAACGAGTATTTCCTGATATTAAGTCTCGTTATTTACGTTAGCATTTTTTAACTTTTTAACTTACAAAGAAGAAATATCATCAGTGTTACCTCACGCACCATAGATAATTCTCCCATGGCGTTAGTACGCGACGGAGAAATCGATCGTAGCTACTTCATAAATATTAAAACCGTCCAAATTCCAATTAATCGTCGAAACTGACTCGTTGTTATTACATCATTCATATCATCTTTGATCTTAATCTGAACGATCGATTATCCGCTGTATAGTATGTCAGCAATTAACACCAACAATTTTCCTGGTTCAAACCGTGAAATAAGTACTTATTCGCTCGTTTGGGAAAATTTCGTCCAACTATGCCAGGGAATGAGACTCGCACGGCGCGCGTACGAGCGAATTAATTAAACGTGTGCACGCATTGCAGCCTGCAACTCGATGCTCGCCGCATCTACGTATAATGTTGCGATATGTAACCAACCAATAGAGTGCAACATTGTACACCATGCCTATCCCAGGCTATAAAGTGTCGATCGGTGATCGATCGTGCTACATCGGATACCTGTACACCTTGGAACGGTAACCGGAAAGGAAAACTGGAAAATTTCGGTGTGGTTTCTCTCGATGATTATGCCGTAATAATCTCAACGAGTCGAGTAAATTTAGTCTACATTCTGTTTCGTATTTTAGGATGACATGCGACTATGTCGGCTTCAAAATATCGAAATATTTCTTTTTGCATTTTCTTTTTTTTTTTCTTGAAAAGCTTGATACGCGTGGAATACCGTGGTAAAAGAGTATGTTGAAATACTAAGAAACGGCGAAGTTATAACGATGAATACGAGTACATTCTTTTATTTTATTTTATTTTATTTTATTTTATTTTATTTTATTTTAGATTAATTTGAAACTTTAAACGCGTTCTCGAAATTTTGTTTTTCCACCTTACACCCAGCAGATCTCCGAATCTCTGCATCCGATTAGCTTGAAATTTTTGCACGATATTCTGCCTAACATTGTCTGCAATATAGCGTAGAATTTTGTTGGTACCTCAGTCCGTTGAATTTTTACAAACGTTTAAAGTTGATTTCCTTCAGCGGAAAGTAAAATTTTGCCCTTAGCAAGTCGTCATTCTCTTATTTTTCAAATTTCTGGAAAAATCGTAAGCTACGTTGAAGATAATATATTTCTGTACAAGTTTGCACAAAAATTTTCTACCTTTTACGATCCAGTCACATTTGTCGTTGGGTGCAAGCAAACAAGGTCCCGCTGGATACGTGTCAGATAATATCGTGCCATTCTGTCATTTTGTAACTTCATGAAATTAGAAAAATATGAACACAGAGTTAAGATGTTGCTTAAAGATTCCTATAGAAATCTTGATTCTTTACCAAATACTTGTAGGTGAACAAAAAATATTAGATTTACCTTATTTTTTAGACATCCACCCGGGGTTGCATAATTCCTTAATTATTTAATTTATTTTAGCAGGATCCTGTTGCAGAAATAATATTAATATTATTAACGAAGGACTATACTAGTTACGAGGTATTAACACAGACATATTACTAATCACTATCGATGTTTGGAAACGAAATAAATGGGATTTTACAGATAAATTTGATAAATTGCAAGAATTGAAAATTGTAATTTGCCAATTTACTAATGCTATTAGTTGGTAGATTATCGTCCAAAATATCAAATTGAAACGACTGATAAGAAATTAATGTAATGTTAAATTTCCACGCTTAGATTATGAACAACTTATAACAGCTTATGGAGGAATAAGAAACAAAGGAGGCCCGAATATATCTAGTAGAAGTAGAACTCTGTAAATACAATCACAATCAATGAAATTTGATATTTACCTCCGCATACAAATTTTTCCTCGAAAATATTCATTTCGAAGTAAAATCGTAAACCTTTGTTACCGTGATCGTAGGCGTCGTTTATTGTTTGCGAACTGATACGACCAAAACGTTCGTGAAATATGTTATTTTTGTTGGCAAATGCTATGCGATAGTTATTTGGAAAATACGTTTTGTTAATAAAAAAAAGAACCATTCTTTTTTGCTTCGTTTTAAATCCCTGAATTATTTTTGGTTTATTTGACTATGCAAAGATTTAGTATTTCTTTCACTGCAATGAATAGTTTCTGAAATATTATGGATTAGAGTAAATAGACTGCATAAAAAGTCTAATTATCTTTTTAATACTGACCTAATCGAATATTAGTCTGTTAAAAAATCATACAAAAATCCTTAACATTCGAGCATGTTATACACGTAAAGAAAATTAACCGCAGATATAGCTTCATTAAAACGATCTTAGTAGCTTCTCCAAACTAACAGAGATAAAATAAATAAATGAAATTACAACAAGAATAATCAATATGAATAATCGATAATCAATAATACATAATGGAATAATTTGTATAATAAAATAATATACCTATAAAAAAATCAATGAAATAACAACGTACTCACAGGAACCAAATGATCTCGAGATAACGAAGCCATGAATGCAAAGATTACTTTGTGCCAGGACCGGCTTCTGAAAAACTGGGTCGTTGGTGTGTAATTTGACGGACGGATAATGCGATGTTAATAGAATGGAATATTGGCCAGCCGTGTTCATAAATCATGGTTAATTTGGCACAGCCATTCGTTCTAGCAAGCCTCTACTCCACCTCTTCTTCTCTTCTTTATCGTCATCGACTTCCCTCATATTTCTTCCCTTCTTTAACCCCGAATCCTCCGACTACCGATCGTGTGGCTCCTGTCGGCCGAAGGAAGATCGTAAAACGAAGCACTCAGACCTGGTGCTCGCTCCAGATACTTCTATTCTTGTCCCTATCTCGCCACTTGCACGTTCACGTCTTTTTGCCACGCGTTTGGCCATTACGTTTCTTGCACGGAACATTTAGGGGCGGTATTCGCCGGGGAAATTTTGGGTACTCGTTTTTGGCTTGAAAATTTATTCGTGGGATGCAAGAGATTGGTATATTAGTAGATTTTTTTACTTCTGGCAAATTCCATTAGTTTCACAGATATTTTTATTGGTGCGCTTTGAGTTTCTTCGGTGTTGGGATTTTGTGTTTATTGAATTTTGGTGGAAATTGGTAAAAGATTTGGCGATCAGTGGAAATTGGAAGAAGCGAAATTACAAATCCTTTGGACTCTGATACTTGTAAGTAATATCTTTCTTTTTTTCCTCCCTCTCTTTTATGATAAAACGTGGAAATCCATTTTGATTTATTCTGAGCTTCTTCGACTGTTATAACAGCTTAGATTAATTGTGTTCAGATGATAATTTTGATAATCGATGGAAATTTACGATGTCTCGTAGTTGTATTCTATGTTTCATTTTCTTAACAAATCGTCGAATTTTTCAATATGATGCTATCTATTACAGTGTGATACTATCTGTTAGTGCTATACTGTCTACTACTTATAGTATGTGACTCATGTACACACATATATATAAAGGTGTGTTCACCTCGTTATAATATTCCTTCTATCTAATTAAACGCGCAGACTGTTACGAGTAGTCCTTCGTCGAAGCTATTAGTTCCGCCGCTGGGTCAGAATTGCGTTCTCATCGAACACGACAGGTGGACAAGCTCCATTGGCTCATAATCGATCGTTGGCAAAATAACAGTAACTAGGATCAATTTGAACGATGAATTTGATCTTTCAAATTTTCATTATTCACCGTGCTATATGCCATAATTCTATTCACGTGGAACAGAAATTATTAAATTATTTCAAATTATAATTAAGCGATACTCTCTCCAAATTGACGTTTCTATTGTATCCAATGAACATTCTTTATTCATATTACGTTAATTCCAATTTGATCATTAAATGATAAAATAAAACTTAAGAAAGAATATCCGTTCGTTCAAAGTAACAACGCACTGATTGTTGGTTATGAACAATTAAAAATATATAACAGGGATCTTCTCTTAGATATTAGCTTTAATTTGGCCTGTGAACGACGAAACAAGACTTGAGAAAGGATATTATACCAGAATAAGCTTACTTTCGAACGAAACGATTCTCTGAACGAGAAACACTTTGAGTTAATATTTGCATTAACACCTATAAACTGTTCTTCGTTCGTAAAAGATTAAGAATTTAAAATATGCGATAGGGAACGTTGCCCATTTGATTACTAAACAGTCGAGGAAAAAATGGGTTGAATGTTGAATCGACTTCTTTTGAAATGGTTGATACCAGCGAAAAATTCTCGCTAATGTTATCAATCTAAAATTACCCTTTGCTTTGAATCGGCTCAGGCCGATGGTGCTTGGTTTAATTCCATTTTCGTTCTGTCGTAGACAATGATGTCACGACGTCGGCCACCGGCTCCATGCCGGATGTTGTTCTTCAATTAATGTGTGCCTTATCGCAACGCCCGTAAGATTCCCACCTCCGGCTCTCCCTGGAAAAAATCTTATTCAGCAATCACGATCACGAAACGCAACACTGCCCTCCCCCACTCGTTCTCCCTTTTGCATCATAATTATATCTGATCTTCCTAGGAAGATCAAACCTTTTTAACACCGTGCGCATTATTTCAAGAGACAAAGAGGATCTGTTTTAGGAAGGTGTTTAACATAGAATCGAAACGAAAAGAAATCATGTATATATTACCAATAATAATCTTTTTGGTATTTTACTCGAGATATCTTTTTATATTAGACAAATACAATTGGGTTAAAAGAATGATTTAGAAAAGCGCAGCAGGATTAAGCCGTAGAACATAAATGACAGACTGAACATCATAGAGGTGTGAGCGAAGATTTGTTCATTGATTTTTCGTTTTATCAAAACAGTTTCTCCGCTTTAGCAACAGTCGAACGTTTCCGTAAACGCGGACGTTAGTGTTTACACAAATGAATCCGCCGTTGTTCCGGCCGGATAACAGGAAGAAAACGTTCGATCCGTTGATTCGCGCAATTTGCCATGTAAATTCGATCGTAGCATGATTACACGGCTTACGAGCGAAACCGGCCGATCGTTCGACGACCAGTCAGCTAGATGATGTTCCGCTGATCGATCCTGATCGATTATATTCGATGGATATGTAGATACAGATCCTTCGAGATCGTGGCAGATGGCCTATGGCGTATCGAGGCCATTATGGGGCTGCTCGAGAATCCGTAATGAAATTAAAAATTAAAAGGAAGACCCGTTCCTCTCCGAGGACTTTTCCAACAACTGTTCCAAGAACTTTTATCGATTAACATTTTCTTGCTTGTTTGGTATTATAATGGACGAAAACGAATTTTACTGCGTTATTAGTGTGGTAGGCAGTTGCAATAAGTTGTGAAGAAAATAAGATAAAACGAAGAAGGTTACTATTACTTTTAAACAATTTCTTAATACTATGAAAATATAAAAGATTCCTCGTTTCAGCGTTAGATTAATATTCTTCTAAAATGTATTAAAGGTACTTTTATATTAATATCAATTAATAATAAATATAATTTTACATTGATATTGAATCTATGACCGCAACACGAGTAACGAAGGTACAAGATACGAAGAGGATACTATATATGTATAATGTTTCTTTGTATTGGGAACACACAATCTATCGAAACATCAATTATTACGACAAATCTCGTTTCCATTGATCGTTTCCATGACGAGATTCGAAAGATATTTATCTGCCGAATGCTGAATGTTGCTTTTTGTCGTATAAAATACGTTCGAACACGTCGAAACAGGAAGAACCGGCAAACGATAAAAAGTTTTCGTTATGCGATTTGTTTTAATGAAAAACATCCGTGTGGCCGGATAAAAGTGATGTTTACAAAAAATATGTAATACACGTGGTGCACGCCGGCGAAATGGAGGTCAAGGGTCGAAATTAAAGCGGAAGCACTGATTCTTAGCAATGAGAGTAGCGAGAGAACAGGTTTGAATCAGGTTTACGTCAGATTTGAGGTTAGGCTTGGATTATGATTGCTTTAGGTTTAGGTTATGTTTGCCAAATTAACCATCGACTTTTTGCGATCGCGAAAGAAAAAGGAAGACAATTTTAGGTTAAGTTTAAGCTAGAGTCCTCCCAGAATAGCCTTTTAAAACTCCGTGTACTCGATGAGAAAGAAAGTAAGAAAGGGATATAGGTTAGGTCAGTGAAAATTAAAGTAGAACCATTGATTCTTAGCGAATGGAGGAAAAGAGAAGACAGGTTTTGTCTAACCGGCGACGAACGTCGTTGCGCGATCTAGTGACGCAGCCAGACGGAACGAATTATTCTAATTCGTTCTGTATTCGGACTGGCGCGTCTCTAGGAAACGGCCATTAGGCTTTTAGACGTGCCTAACCGGACCTAGACAATGGCTCAATTAGCGAAGGAGACAGACAACGAGCGCAATCATTCAAATGCGTTTTCGCCCTCCTTCTTCTTTCCCTACTTCCACAACTTCCGATCGAAGCTTCCGCTCGTGATCACTCCGAAAGACGATTGTTTGTCGATATTAAATTATCAAATTGGCTACATTGCTATTGGCCACATAACTAATTCATGCTTCATAGATGTTGCAACTTCACTGACACAACGACCACGCCGATAACGTGAAAATTAGATTGTTAAATCAATTGAATTGTTATTGACCACTTTGCTGACACAATTACAGCAACATACTAATAATGATAAAATTGTTTTTCCTACTGTTAGCATGAACAAATAAGAAAGGCTACCGTACACGATCTATCGTAAAGGCCTTCGTGAAACTTTGCGTCAGTTTTATTTAAATAAAATTTTCGGTATCTTTTCTTGCTAAACTTAAATAAATTTCTGAACATATTGATTACGCGATAAGATAATCACTATACCATACAGTGAATGAAACTGGCCTTCGTATAAGGTATACGAAGACCTTCGTGAATGGCTATAAATAAATGTTCATACGTTTGTAATGTTTTCTTTTTCGTAATGAAACACCTGATAAAATATAATCTCGATATGAAGCCGTGTTGTTGCTACGGTATTGGAAAAATAAATAGTTTTCGTGCTACGGTGGATAACTTATAAAATGGTGCCAACGTGTATATAATTGTAGCTTTGATTAACGATTTTACGTCTTACAAACGAGCGGAACATCATACTTATTAATATAAAGTCGATGCGATGCGTAACGAACGTATGCCTGAAACCGTGGAACGGCGCATCCGCAATATTCTGAATTAATTCTTCGTTTTAATTGTCGCTGTTTAATAATGCAGCGAGCATCCTCTCTTTCTAACGTAGATCACGATATTATATAATTCATTACGGTTCTTACCAAGTGTATACACCGACAACTTGTTATTAGATTCGACTTGTTCAATGCTCAAAGTCGAGAGACTCTGGTGTTTCTGCTAACTAATTGTCATTAATTCTCACTTCCTTCGTCAATTTAACGACAGATTGAGATACTTTGATAGTTTATCTTATGGTGTTAATATTTCATTTCGATAACTACTTTTACACGTTACCCCTATAACTGTAAATATTATTTCTACATTTAATAGATAAGTATTAATTAAAAAGAGTAGATCTAGATTACGCGTATAGAGTAGAATTCGTTTTACTGGAACAAGATTTTATTTAATACTCGAGTAACTAAACACCTGCTGATTGAATCTATTTGCGTGAACGCGAACTCTTATATAATATAATAAAATTATTCTTCTATGCTCAATATTTAACGTAACAATCAGATTCAGATGAATGATCTTCCATTGTAACAACGTCTACTTTTATAGCAAAAAAGTACCAATCTATTGGCATGAAGTATCTTTCACTCTCCAAAAAGTCAATTCTATAGTAAAAGGTATTTCTATCACGACACTAATAAACCAATCTCCAAAATTTGATTTTAATTGCAAGTACCACAAACCTTCCAACTATTTATACTTGGTAGAAAAGACAATACCAAAAACATTCTACAAAATTCATTTCATTACAATACAAATATCGAAGCGTATTTAACGCTGCTGCGATCTTGAAATTTTCATATTGCTGTATTATGCCAAGTTATAATTTTAGCGGACAAAATGTATTTCTAATCTTTCAAGAGCGCATTAAAGGAGTCCTGCGCGACGATGAGAAGTTGTTCGTATCTTGTTCAAGCCTGAGACATTTCCCAACGTTGAAAAGCTACAATTGCATCTTTCTGCGATCGTCAACGAACAAACAGTATTCTACGTGTATTTTAGCCTTTTAAATACCGTAATAAACTGAGGAATTGTAATGCAAGTCTTGTTTCAAGGCCGCCTGGCTGAAATAAAACTATTTATCTATCTATTTATGTAATGAACTCCGTGTTTTATTCCCTTAGACTTTTCCTTACAACCGAAAGAACGCGATAGAAATAGAATTTAAAGAAAAGGAAAGGAATGATTTTACGAGGAACGAACTGCCCTATTACGAGAGCACGCGTGGCCCCAAGCCAGAAGCTTGAATTTCCTGGATGGTGACTTTTTCCCTGCCGCGAACAAGGACGTAACAGAGATCTCACGTTTCGTGAATGGAGGGAACATCGAGGAGAAAAAGGCAAAAAGGGATATATACACGATAGTCCACGATGAACGAAACGAACGGAGCTCTCGGGATACACTCGGTCGATTCGTCACCGTCGACGACGACGGAGGAAGTGAACGGGTGGAGGGTTGGGGACAAGTTAAAGTATTAAGTAGCCGTCGCTGCGTCCGCTGTCAGTCTCCGCTCTAATTAATCGTAATTGACGGCCGCGCGAAGCCTCGCACATTGCTCGCAGCGTGTGCATCGTGCACTCCTCCTCTTTTTCTCTCTATCTCCTTGTCCCTCCTTGTTGGGCACCGTGTCGTGCTGCATAATCGTTCCGAACCTCCTCTTCCGTTCCTCACTCAAATCTGCCCCGCGAGCCAGACCATGGTCCTATACGTCCGTCTGATTTTTCCAGCATTTTTCGACGTTACACGTACAGCGCATCTTTGCTTGAGAGTTTTAGGATGGTGGTCGCTTTCAAAACATGAATTGAGAAACGAATGTTATGCCAATTCGAATACAATTTTAAGCTTGAACCAAATCCTTTTTCTTGTCCTAGTATAACGAGTATACATTTGTCCAGTGTAGCAGACTGTTTTTGTTTCTAACTTCTGAGGTATTCGTTACTAATAACAAAAATCTGGGTCGTGAAGAGTAATCCGAATCAAATTTAGTACAACAGTTTTAATTGCTTGGCTGTGAAAGTCAAACTTAGAAGCTGGATAATATTTAGCTCAAAGCTAGCTAGAATTTGGCCAGAATGTAACTCAAACCTAATCAGAATCTGACCAAAATCTACTTAGATTATCTGATATTCGTACGAGATCTTTTTACATGCTTAGCTATAGTTTCCACTGGAACAGAAACCAGTTATGTTATTCCATGAATGAAATTAACCCGGGTTAATAGTTTCTAATTTACTGAATCCGTTTAAAGACTTTAATTTATTTGACTTTGAGAATTTGGAAGGATTTGATTCTTTGATATTTCTAACTCTATGTATACTGCAAAATCAGAAGAGGATTTCTCCTGTATTATGTACCGAAATAGCTATATTCCTTGCCGAATTTAATTCTCCAATTGCTCGATCAAATATTAACAGCTCCAAGAAGGTTATAACACCGGAATAATTAGATCGATTACCTAGTAGTGGAATCAATTAATCTAGTTTCAAAAGTGGGACAAGGAACTAGCAACGAAGTCAGTACGGATATCAAAAACAATATTTCAATTACAAAACATTTGCGAGACAACGTCAATCTAATTTCGATGGAGAAATAGTTAATTGCTGCAAATGCAAGCGACTATTAGTGGACGTCTGATGTTCGAGATTCCAACGGACGGGTGGATGGAGATAGAACAGAATTACGTAACTTTGTACCCAATTTGCATGATTAGTTCACCCATTTTTCTTCCTCGACTGACTGGTTCACACACGGTCCACGCGCTAGATACTGGATTCTCACGGTACGTACGCCAATTGGAGTCAACTCATCTAAATACTCGTACTGCCCACCATTTGACGAAGCTCGAGGAGGCCCATTATGTAACCAACGTGGTCAATTTTGCCCCGCATTCGTCAATTGTTCGTTCCTCATTTCTCGGGTCTAACCGATTTGGAATTGTTTTCGTCGATCGACTTATATTATAATTCTTATGTTAAAGAGTTACGTACTATGGTATCCTAGCTGATGAAGATTGTTCATCCTGAACCGATTTGGAACTGTTTCCATTAATCGATATTACAATCCTTCGTGATAAAGAATTATGTATATCTGAACCAGTCTGGAACCATTGTAATCCTCACGGTAAAGAAACATAATATTTTGTTTGGTAAAAATCGTTTACCTGGAACGCTGTTAATTTAACATGCTCCCTAGTAGAAAATGGAATAGAATTCTTCAATGGTACTAACATATATGGTGTAGAATGATTTTAAATGATTTAGTATTCCTCGTTATATATCTATAAATAGAATTATACCGTGAAACCTTGAAAAGTTTCAATATTATTCTATGATAAAACTGCATAGAATGGAGTGACCTACATATGGTACTTATATACCGAGTAAAAGTAGAAGGAGTATAGTGCAACTTCTTTGAAAAATCCTCAACCTGTAAGTACCGCAATGAAACCGCGAAATCGTATTGTGCAATTGTTGGTTACGAGCACGAAACGTGATTTTTTGGAGGCGATCAGAGATCGATAAACTACTAACTTCGCTCAACATAACCTCCAAGATACAGAGTCAATTTACATCATACGTACGCATTTAAACACCCCTTCGATCTTATCCGAATCACAATAAACCCATTCAAAATTAATTACATCAATTCTTCGTAAGATTCAATAAGCACAACTTCTAAAATACAAAATCGACTTACACTATATGTACGGATCCAAACTCTCCGTCATTCTTACTCCAAACATTCCATCGATCTTACCTAAAATCACAATAAACCCATCCAAAATTAATTCGCTCAATTTTTAATAAGACTCGGTAAACGTAAACTCTAGAACACAAAGTCGACTTACGCTATACGTACGCAGTCAAATTCTCCGTCACTCTTACTCCAAATGCTCCATCGATCTTACCCAAAGTCACAACAAATCTATTCAGAATTAACAAGATCAATTCTTTATAAGATTCGATAAACATAACCTCTAAAACAGAAAGTCGACTTACACTATACGTGCGCATCCGAACTGTTCGTCATTCTTACTCCAAATCACAATAAATCCGTCCAGAACAACACGATTAAAGAATAAAATCACTATTCCGATGAACCAAAGAAAAACTTACTACAGAAAAATGTCGTCTTCGTAATGGCACGCGTACTCGATGATCACGTGTATTAACACGCACCTGTGAAACGCGCTAACTGGCCCTCGCAAAGGTTAGTCAATTGCGCGCGCGTGCGTTTGCTAGTATTTACGCGGGCGCATTTGCTACGAAACGGAGCTTCAACGTAATGATATGGTTTTCGGTTTCTGTATTGAAACACGATTCTCAGTGGGGTAGGTCAGCGTTATGGTGTACGTACGTTGTGTGTTGGTGTATGTAGGCAACACAGTAGGACGTACACGCGTCGACGCCGCGCGTCGAAAGCGGCGAACACGCGCGTAATTTGTCGTAGGAAAACAACGTCCTTCAGCTGTCGCGTCGGTGATTCTGAATGGATCCCGCTGGTGACTGGAGGAGATTCCAGCTGTTCGCGCGTACACCAGACTCACAGCGTGAACGCCTTTTTCAAGATGTTGACTTTCTTTCATTCTTCCTTTGGAATTTGCTCTTTTAGCGGTGTATGACAATTAAGATGGATGGAAAGTACTTTTTTGATAATTAAATGACTCGTAACAAAAACGACGCTTGTTCGTGTTTGTCTTTTTCCAAGAAAAGACACAATGTGTTTAATTTCTGTTTTAATGTATTTCAATCTTTTAAACAGGATATTCGTCGTATTACACAATTACTGTAGCCTGGAGTTATGGAACCACGAGTAGAGCTATTTTTGTAGAATCGCTTGACTTTCATTCAACGATGAAAGCGTGAATATAGAAAATATGGTATTTTAGTGGTGAACAGTAAATAAGATGAATGGAGTATGCTTCTTCGTTAATTTTAAGTGTTGGATTATTGCAGGTCTTGCAGTGTGATTTCTTGCTTTAAAATGTTCACTTCGCTCCATTTTCAGTATTCGCTGATGTTATTCGCTGGGACAGTTCGTCACGGATGAAGATATTAGGACGGTTAAAAATTCAATTTTCCTAATTTCGATATTGAATCTCTCTGGCCGTAATCATATTACAAAGTTGTCCTTTCCACGGTACCGCTTGCAACGGTGAAGCTGTGGCTGTCCGCTGCGCCGCTTAATTCCTGTCTAGAATTACAAGCAGCCAACGATCAACTCCATAGTCGCTCACCTGACACTGTAACTGGCATACTCTCTTACCTCCACGTATACCAATATTTCATTATGTAAATCTTAAAAATTCAACTTCAAAAATTACGAACTTTCTACTGAATTTCAAGTAACGCCATTAATATTAAGTCGTATCCTGTAATCCAACATAATCCTTTTGTAAAAAGAGAGTGCAGGAAACGAAGAAGAGAAACAACTTATCATAACGACGTTACGTTTACGTTGCCGCCGCTTAATCCCATAAATTCCACCCCAGGGAAAATAGGACGCGTGTCAACCCCCATAAAGTTCTCTCGGCGTGTTTCATTGGACGAACGACTGGCCAATCGTCTGCACGAAATTCCATGGTGTCATTGTACCGAAAAGGGGACGAGATCTCCGACATATGTTTGGTAGGCTAGAGATTCAAGGGGAATTTCTATGAGGCGATGAACGAAATTAGGGGTAGATCCAGCACGTTGTAGGTATACAACGATATGGGGAATTAAGAGAATCGTATTTTATGCGCCTGGCACTCTCAACCATTTATACAGAATTCTTCTACTTCTTTTCAAATTTCCATTTTAAAGATACGTATATTTCTATCGTCTCTCTTAATCAATTTTTAATTTCATCTATCAAAAGAAGAATTTCTTGAAACGTTATTTTAATAATGCAAGTTACGCGCGTTAGAGCTGTACAACTACCAAAATGACATTAAGAAATCATTATTAATACACGGAATTAACAATTGATTAAGCAAGAAACTAAGTTAAGAGCATTTGCTCCGTATCTCTTATCTTATAAATCTTCCTTTATCCGTCGTTGTAATACCAACAAAGAAAGCAAATCTCATAAAAATCTGAACGCAAACACATCATTACACATTAATGATTCATCATCTTACTTCAGTATTTTGAGAAGCGTACAGTACCGTCTTACAGAATTAAAGTATCGTTTCATATCTCTTACCTTACAAATTTTTCTTTATCTACTTCTACAATTCCAACACCAGGCAAACCTTGCAAAATCCGCCTAATCACCTTGTCAAACGTATCCACGTCCATCCGCGACACGGTCGCTCACAGCTTTCCACAACCGGACCTCCGGTCGTTGAAACAGTTTACGGGTCCGCTGACATATCGCACCATCGGGTAGGCATTAGATCGGTCCCATGGCGCTCGATGGGCGCGCATTACCCCCGTAACTCTGTCGCGTGTCGGTCGAAGGAGAAATTCGATTCATAAACGTCAAACACGTGCTACGAGCTATTCCCACTAGGCCGGCCATCGTGTCGTCTATTGTGGTGTCGGTGACAATTTCTGACGACGTGGATAATAGTGAAAACCGTATAGAACGGAAGGCAGAGAGAAGAGGGAATTTCTATGAGTATGAAAGATGGCGGGATATGGAAGCAGACTGCGTACATAGTTCGATAAACGCCTGCAGCCAAACGGTTCTATCTTCGATACGATCGGTAGTTACTTAGCACTTCTCTGACGCTCGTTCGATCGTTATCGCTGCTTGCGAACCGGCCCTGCCCCCCTCGTTGGCCCGTTAAATTTATTGCGGGCCCCTGCGGAAAAGAGGCTGACGGCCCATCTGCATCCCCCTTTCTTCTTCGCCCCTTCCTTTTGCTCGCCGTTCCGCTGCAACTCTTTCCTTACATCCCTAGCTGTAACGCGTTATGTATGTATAATACAAGACAATACGTCCGAGTTAAAGACGCACAATGTACGCGATATTAGTTCTGTAACCATAGAGAATATCAAATAATTGTTCGTACGATACTTGCGTTACGCGAGAAATTTAATAGAACGTCCGAATTTTTTTTTTTTTTTTTTATTAAATTTCTTTGCCGGTTTGGTTTAAATGTATAGGCACGATATTGGTTCTGCAAGTATTCGAGATATTGAGTAATCGCTCGTATTTGTGACGTGTATCGTATTGGCGATATTTGCGCGACGAGAGAAATTTAATGGAATATCCGCTCGAGTTTTTGCTTCAGCGTTAATCGTATTTCTAAGGATTTTAATACAAATGTATTTTCCTTCTTTTACGAAGTTATAGTATGTTCTTACTATTGGCAATTTCTTGCGTATTTCAAAATTTGTTGTATATACGCGGAATACATATAAAGCGTAATTGTGGATAATTTAGATCGGATATCTGTTCCTGACAGATTTCGAGTTTGCTTTTACACCGATGCGATTTACACGGATCGTCGATTCGTTTTCGGTGAATTCGGGGGATCGAGGACAACCGTTCTGAGAAGTTTAAAGTTTTTCGAGTTTTTCGTTTTGCAAGACCACCGAGAGATTATTGCTGGACCGTCTGGACCATTTACATTTTTACATATTAACCGGGATGATCGTGACCGAGGATAAGATAGCTGTTAGGTTCAGAGGGACGGAGATTTGGCGAGAGGCAATGCTAATTGAGTGGAAATTAAATATTATAAAAATTCTCTGCAAACTCGCGAAGGTCCTCTGTCGCTCGCATAATTGATTTTCGTCCAAACGAAGTACTCCACTAAGAAACCGTATAACTACGAAATTATTATTATGAAACTGTTAATAGTAAGCTGAGCCATTGAAAGCAAAAATTTATATTGCTTCGAATATTCCATACTATCTTCAGAAAAATAGTATTCGGCTCGAATCGTAAAATTTCCCCGCTACAAAGAAATTCCACTACCAACCGCAAAATCTCCATAAATTTTTACGAAATGCAAATATATAACGTCAGATGGAACGACCTTTCGTCACTTTCCGCAAATGAACATTTCTCCTGCCTCGTTCTTTATTTTCCAAATAATTCGCGCAGCACGATTGACGAGCCGATCGAAAGAAAAGCAGAGAGACCTGTCGAGGTGCAATTATTCGCGAGATTCGGTTACGTGAAGCGACGTCACGCGCCAAGTCAGGACGGCAGAGCAACACGAGGGGGCCCAGGAACGTCGACACTATGGAAGAGAGGGAGGATGTAAGGTGACACCTCTGGGACAGGTCTGGCTTCCCGTCAAGAGCCCGTCCGAGATAATCATATTCATAATTCGCGAGTTCGCGGAACGTGCACCCGCGTCGTGCAAGAAAAGGACACATTGTGGCGAAAGGTGACAGGCTATTTTTATTTTAACCATAGAAAAATTCTCCCAGCTGTTCTCCTCTCCTCTAACCATTAACCGTTGAAAAAAAACCGATAATGTAAGAAGATCGTTGCTAACCGTTCATTTTCTCCACGCAGAAAATTACACGTACAGGTACATGTGCACGCTATTTACGCTTTCTCTTTTTCTGCTCGAGGATCTTCCAGTTTGAAGATTTTAGAGTACGACGAGGATGAAAGGACAGATGTCCTGTAAGTTATGAAAGGATCGTAAATGGGTATCTTTGCTTGGAATCAAAAGCTGACGCTATTTTTGTCAACGGGATTCGATCACCTGTGCAATACAGCTTCGATTTATGAACAGTTTCTTCTCGGTCTGAATAACATTGCTCAGACACCAAAATAAATAATCAATATTCTTCTGGTTATCGTCAACCATCATCGATGACGGAAATTGTCTTTGCTTACGAATAAATAATTGACAACGACGATATATTTTATTAGTAATCTCACTGGTCAAGATATAGTTACCGATTATCAGTATCGGTGCAGAGAATTGCGTTTGATTACCAGTTATCGCTACGATTAACGGGATTTCTTATGGTTACCAATGACCATTATCGACGATGGATCATCAACGCGACGAAATATTGTCGCCTTCAAAATTTGTCATTCATAAAATTCCAAAATCAATGAATCGGAGCTTCGATTTCAATATTACTTGAAACGTCCTATCCAAAAAAAAAAAAAAAGAAAAAACAACGTGACCATTAAAACGTCAAAGTTTCACGTATGTAAAAGCCGGACGATAAGACAATGCTGCTACTTTCCTCCGAAGAACAAGAGGACCGAAGAAAATGAACGAAAACGAGACGAAGAACAGAAGGGAACACCAGGAAGGGAAGTAGTATAGAACGTTGAAAAGAGAACGGGAGAATGGAAGAAAGAGATAAAAGAAGAGATGGGAGCATCGGGAGCAAGACGTCGACGGAGTGGCGGATTAGAGGCGGCTTCTCGGTGTATAGCGAGCGGTCCTATTGTCGGGCCGCATAATACGGTTATGATTTAGTTTTGGGTCGTGAGGATCGCGTTGAACGAATGAACGAACGGACCAAGTGGGGCCTGCCGTACATTCTGTCTCACTCTGTACGGTGGATGTTGGCGCTGGAGAGGGGCCAGAGCTGTTGGTGTCGGGTTACGAACGGGGCCAGGGCTCCGCCTGGACATCCACACGTCCTCGTATCCGCGGACCCACACGCAGTCGGGCCCTTTAAGCGTGCCCATAACTGCGTGTACCGAGGGCCACGATCACGCGTGTCCCTTCTCTAACATCGCTCCTCACTAGCCCTATCTTTACTCTTGTCCCATTTTTCTATTCTTTTCTTTTGTGAAAAGTGGGTCATTTGGGTTTGTAGTTTTTGAGAATTTGCTTGGGCCAGATTCTAGACGTTATTTTCTATACTTTCTTTATTTTAACCTTTTGTCTAGTTATACCTTCGTTCCATTTGGACGTTAACAGACGGATTAAGACCAACTTGAATTTCCTCTCTACATTCTCAAATGATTTTCTCACTCTGTTATTTCTCTTTCCCACAGCTGCCAATTATTCAACTTATAATCTATCTATACATTCACTGTGATTCGTCGTCAAGAGGTGATACGATGCATAATAATTTATCTCTACCAAACGCGTACCCAGTGTATCTAAATGACTGAGAAACTTTCCTTCCTTTACCATAGCTAAGCTGATTAATCGCGTCTGATTAATCCACAAAAATTCTTTTTCCATATCTTTCTATTCCTTCCGCATTTTTACCTCCACTGTCTACTTTCCTCTACAAACCTCTACAGCCCAATCCCTAGTTCCTACTACAGTCCCTACTTCTCCAACCCTTATCCCCACTCCACGAAGAAACAAAAGGACCGGTTGATAGTCGGAATTAAGCGATCTGACAAATTGCCGGGCAAAGGGTAAAGACGACGATCGGCTCGAAACGCGAATCTAGATAACCAACACACCTCTACCATCCACCACCAAAAGCAACACCAAGGGACCAACATCTTCAAACCTGCCCACCTACGATTTTCCAGAAAGATTCCCGGTTGGATCTTCTGGATATTCTATGAAGTCGCAAGTTTTTACAAAAGTGGAGGTGGAGGTGGTCGCGATTTATCTGGAACCTGGACGACCGCTCTGGGACTTGGCTCGCGGTTAAAACGTCGGGGACGGAATTTAAATTTCACAAATTAGTCCGTCCATTACACCCTCGTTGTAATCGGGTCGGCTGATCTCGAAACGCTCGCCCCACCACGCTCCATGAGGTCGGTTCTTCCACCTCTTCTTTTCGTTCGTTCTTCCACCGAGAGACGAGGCAAGGCTACGTCCACACGAGGTGGACGCGGTTCCTGGAAAGCGTGGGTGCCTCTTCCAGGCAGACAGGATCAAGGATCTGGGCCCCCACAAATCATAACGCGGGTGCACAGCAGATCCCGCACGAAGATCCTCCAGTTCTTCTTCTTCTTCTTTCTTCTCGCTCCACTCTTCTTTTTCCGCGCTCTTTGCGCTCCTGTAACCGTGTTTTCTTTCGCGACCGATTGCGAACTCGTGGCTTTTTGTCGACTGTATAAGAAGCTGTCTTTAGAGAGATTAGATTCTGAAAAGAGATAGGCGTTGTTAGAGACTGATAGAGTATTTGGTTAATTAGAGGAAATTTGGGAGATTTGACGTTGTTTGGATATTTCGATGCTTGAGAATGTTGTGTGCGCAAATTAATGAGATCGCTGTGTCTTCAACTGGCCTTGGTTGTTTTCCATTGATCTTTGCCAATTTAAAGAAATTGCTAAAGTTCTGCGAGTAGGATTTATCTTTGTACTGATCTGCAGATATCTAGAAAGTTTCGAGAAGCGATTAGATTTATTCTTAAAGGATTTATTCTTTAGATTTATTTATTTTATAGATTTATTCTTAAAGGTTGAACAAAATCGTCTGTATAGAAGAATTTCGGTCACAAGTGCTGTCCTCCACACACTAATTTTTTTATTTAGGAAGTACAAGGTTTCTCTGATATTTTTATCACAAGGAAGCTAAACGTCCTAACAAACCTTTATATATTGATTCAAAATCCACCCATACCTATATAAATATAAATCCCAGACGATGATTTCTATAAGAAGGCTGTGTAAAACTGTTTCACCGAGCCACAACTAACCATTTATTATGAAAGGGGGAACAAAATCCATCTATTTCAACAAAATTTCCAATTCACCTTAACCCTGCCCAAATTTCAATAATTGAACAATTCTCAAACAAATCCATCTTGCTCGTAGAACAGAACAAAAATCTATCTATATCAACAAAATCTCCAATCCACAGTTTATCATATAATATAATATATATAATATCAATTAAGTTTATCATATAACATACGCAAGACATATCGTACAAAATTTACAAACTAATTTCTCCAATCCTTCCAAATATAACAACAGATTTATCCAACAAAAAAATTCTCTCGTTTCGACAAAAGCCATAAAATCATCTACATTTACCCAAGATAATTCCAGGTCTTCTTCAGGGTTGTGTATACTAACAAGTACTGGATGTAGAAGGAAGAAGAGGTATCACAGAGGGCTGGGAGGAATATATAGGTGGAGTAAGGGTGTTCGTGGCCGTTTCTAATGGGCAAGGATTTCCTTACACACAAAAGCCAGTGAAGAGAGTGACTGATCGTCGCGAGCACTGCGAATAAATTACGTGGCAGCCTATGCGGCTGCATAAATTAATTTCAGCCGGTCTGCCCATAAATATTCCCCCCTTCGAAATCGTTCTCTCCCACCTCGAAAGCGGTGCGCCGCTTGTCTAAGCAGCGCCGTGCCAGGAGACGACGTTACCCCCTTTGTACCTCGTAATTTACGCCGATGTCCAGGTAAACGCTGATCTAAGCACTTTCGCCGCCCCCCTCAACCGGATGACGTCCAAGGAATATCGATGGGCACTGATCGACGCGGTTCCGATTGCCACTTAGGGCGATCTTAATATGATTTATTTATTAAGATTCTGAACCTCCATGGTTTTCGCGTTAAGTTCTGCTTTATGCGATTTTTATGGCATTTTACGATGCTGGCGCGTCGATGAATCGGTTACGAGTACAAATTTTGTTGCGTCTACGAGGAATTTGAAGGTGGAAAAATGCATAAAACGCACGTGATACGCGAAAGTACTCATACTACGCATAAAGCATTGAAAATAGGACAATTTGTTTGAATGTTTAATAGGTGAAATAATTCTCTGCCTTTTTAGCTGTGTTTATGAAAATGCGAATTCGCACGGAGATCTGCTATCCAGTTACGAGATCTACTTGCTTGGAACTTTCAAGCAAGAAGAGAATTTGTGAATTCTTTCAACTTTTTCCTCCTTCTACTTTCGAGATCTCCCTTTTGGTAAATCCGAGCCTGAGAATTCTTCTTTTATTACACCTCGAAGGAAAGAGAAGAAATGTTATATATTAATATCAGACGTTTTTCCAGAATACAAGGGAAGAATTGTAACATACCCAAACCAGCTGGCTGCTGAAACGAGCAAAAATATACATAGAAAGAAGACTAAGGAAGAAGCATCCCACTGTCCTCACTGAAGAAATAAAATGGACAACCTGGAAGATGGTATCCCGCTGGTGGTAACCATCCACGTGTTATTTTTCAACAATGATATACAAATTTACCAAATGTCCCATTGAACAAATTGTAAAATGCAAAATAAAATAAAAAAGAACGTTTTTCCAGCAGCCAGAAAAATCTCTATCAGAATGGAACAAGGAAGTTTTCTAAAAAATCTTCATTCTCTGTTACAAACTCTCCACCTATGCTACGTATCCTACTCACCTATTTCATATCTTCGTATCTTCAAACTTCCATCGTTAAATCAATGAACGTGTCTATCTATAAGAACATGTCCAGAATCATCGTCAGATATCTAATATCACCAATCGATGCGATCGAATATCCGCGGCAATGCTCATCGATGGACGCGTATACTGCATACAATTTTGATGAGAAACACCATAGAGAAGAGAGCATCGTTAATTTTGGCGTAACCATTCACAGGGTAGCGCAACGTTCAAGCTATTGTTAGCGGACAGATGCGGCGTATGGGGGCCGGTGGTACATTGCGATTCACCTTGGTCGTTCGTGCTTGAATGCGTCGTCATTATCGACGCGTAATGATTGTATTGTAACGCCGTCAAACTTATTATCCGCTTTATGCCGACAACGTTCGCCATTTACACGCCTGCAAAAAGATTCTTCTCTCTTCTCTTGACCGCTCTTTCGAACTTTCCAAATTTCTTCACGATTTTCTGCAGAAAAATATAATAGCTACGTACTTCGTGAGTTTAACGTACTTCTACTTTTGCATTTCGTACGTCGTACTTCAGATCTTGTGTGAAAGTTTCAACGTGTTTTACTGGAGAAGAAAAAGAGAAGAAAGTGGTGAAAAATTGGTTGATGTAGTTGCAAATGTGTACGTGTATACGTTTCGAACGAATTACGTGGGTTGTACGAGTGGAAAAGCGACACGAGTCTTTCTTCCACTAAAAACAGTAAATCAAAAAGAAAAAGGAAATTATATATGCTTGTAACATAATTGGAAGTTAAATTTTCTGGTTTCATAGTTGAAATTTTGATGGGAAGATCTCGATGGATTGGAAAGTAGCTCTTGAAAGATATTGAAGAGTTCGCATACTCGGGACAAGTGTATTTGGTCGATGAAAAGCAGAACTCGAATCCCCGTGTCGTTTCCCTTTCTCTGTTGACGCGTCGAGCTAACAAGTAGCCATTGTGAACCCCCGTGTCAAGATGCTACTTGACGATGTACTCCTGAACACGGACCCTCTTCACAGACAGTTTTGCCCTTTTATGCAGCTCACGAACCTCTACCTCTCTACAAACTACCGATACCTTCTGCCTTCTCAGACTGCTATTTCATTTCATTCTGAATCAATCGCAACCGGCTGCGTATGCAATTTCTAACCACAATTTACAAAAATACTGATGTTAATGTTATGGCCCCTAAAATTAATATCACTCGCTATGGAGAGTTATTAAATATCTTCCTAGTCCCAAATATAATATTGATAGTATTATGAATTGATTACCTATCACATATACATATATATCATTGTATATTACACATGATGCTATAAACCACTAGCCTGTAATAGCATTAACGCTTTTCACTTTACTTTCTGCATCAATTCCCAATGCACAAAGCTCAACTCCCTGAACAATCATCACACCCTAACTTGCAATTATCAAATTATCCTCTGTAACCCTGCACGCGCCACCAACTATCTGTTTATCCATTTCAAGACCTTCTACCGAGTATCCAGTGATAGGTTCCTTGTATAGGACAGGATCCAGGTACTTCGATACACACGCGCATACATACTGCACACAGAGAGACAAGAAGAGGCACGGTGGTGTATATACCTCTGTGGGGTCTAAGCTTAACTTTACGATCTCTTGAAAATCCCTTCGGGGCTTATGGGGTCCCACTACGAGGCTAATAGAACCGAAATTATAACAGGCCGATGAGCATGCGTCGACTGCTCTTATTCCGCCCCGCTGACGGATCGAAGAAAAGACCAGTCGTGGAAGAGAAGGGGCGAAATCGGGGAGAGAATGCTCGAGAGCGTGCCCGACACAGTCCCAGGCAACCGATTAAAGGATCTTTCGATGCTTTTTAGGACCTCTTAAAATCGTTTCAAAGAATTCCAAAAGCTAAACACCATCTAGGAAGAGACTGTTAAAAGACGAGAAAAGAAGAAATCCGATGAGTATGGTACGAAGTACGTATCTGAAGCAGTGATAACGAGAAAAGATGATAGTTGAAGATTTACACGATACAGTTAGATACGATATAGAAGACAAGTAATATAAGAATGATTTGGAAACAGCGAGAATAAGGAGTAAACATAGAACAGTAATATAAGAGCGATTAAATATCACGATATTGTAGTATATAGTATATTAGTACTGTAGTTAGGTCCACGCATATACACGTTATATCATTATTACGTAAACTATGTTTAATGTATGTTATACGATTAGAATAACTATCCCTAAGATAAGAAAAGGTATACTAAGTGAATCAATACGTTGTGCCACAAAACCTCCTTGTAATAGACGTGTAAAGTTTGATGTACAATAAAGTAAAATAATATTATTATTACCATTATTATTATATATGGAGCAGCGAAGGGAGGTTCACCGTGAATTTCGCAATGAAAATTTGCCAATTATTAAAGTACAAAAAGTAATATGGTAAAAAGAAGAAATGATACGGTAAGACATAGAGACTTTACTGTAAAGCATATATGATCTTCACACAAATATTAAAGCATACCCTTGAGAAAAATAATATGACAAGAAATAGAAGAAGTAGAGCAGAAACGACACAATGAAAAATACATTTCACTGAGAGGAACCCACAACATCAAAACTTCGGATGTTATAGCGTACCTTTAAAGAAGTTAAAAAAAATTATCCATAGCATAGAAAAAGCATTAAAAAAATTTCCGCTCCCCCATCGTTGTTTGCACTGTCAGTTTCAATAGATTCCCAGAATCTGGATCGCCGGTATACGACAAACAAGAGAAGTTGTAGCAGGGCACAAAGAAATCGGGGCCACGTGGAAACCGAGCCAGATGCTCTTTTTCAGGATCGACGGCGATCTCGAAGATAGACGAAGGTCCCCATCGAACAACGTTACCGGTAAATATCGGCACAAAGAATAGACCGACCTTATCTGTCATCGGCGATCACTGATACAACTAATAGAACTGGACCGATGCTCGTTTTGAAATAATTACTGGTACGTATCATCGTTCGACGATCTTTCAAAGCTCTTTGCAGGTAGTTTTCACTAAACAAGAGGTTTCCACTTCCTTCTGCTCTCTTTTTCACTCTCTTCCTCCTGGGAAACTTTCGCCATCGAGACTTTATTTGACAATCCACCTATCAATTGTATTCGTTTGAGAAGAAATATTTCTCGATAAATCCTCGATCGTTCTTAATATATTTTTCGAGTTTCCTAACTCTTAGAAAGTTACAACAACAACAAGTTTGAAAGATTTTGTGTTTCTGAAGTTCTTCAAGGAAACTGTGGTTCACGATATACACTTATTTATTTAATTAATTTGTTAGTAGTATATACATATGTACACTACCACTCATAATTATTCGAACGATACACCTTTTACACTTCTCTTTGTTTCTCTTTCAATATACAAGCTAAGTAAAAGTCCCTGGACATTGTTAACACATATGATTCTTTATTGAAGCAGCGAACATGCATTTGATCGTATTATTATATTTTATATATTATTCATTCGAAATTGCACGTGTCTTAAATGTAAATTATTCAAATAATTATCGATATTCCAAGAATAAACGTCCACCAATTATTGTCGTCGTTCGAATCATTACACCGTGGTGTTTCTCTATTTTTACGAGGAGAATATTCTTACCGATAGGTATCTTGATTTACAAACTAAACAAGTGATCTTTGTTTCAGATATTTGCATCCAGTATTAAATACACGTGTACTCTGTACATTAAACTTCGTTCACCGGAATTACACCATTTCTATAGGCTAAACGTCAATTTCTATTAACTACATAATTCTCGAAAATACAAGTTTCAAGAAATTGCAACAGGAAAGTTCAACAGAAAGTCTAATCTATATACACAAAAGTATAAAAATACCTATGTATGAATCTCCTAGTTGATTTTTATCCAGCTTTTATTCCAGCAATTACGTATAGCTATATTCAATCTTCAAAGGTTTAAAATATTCGTCCTCTCGTTCGCCATAAATTTCACTTTTAAAAGAAAACCACTTATTCGTCTGAAAAAAAAAATAAATCATTGCTCGATAACGAATTTAATTTAACATTTAATTAGCGCAGAAGTTTTACAGGATAATACATCGTGTAAGGGAGTTATCGTTACCCACGTGTTGTACATATAATATATATATAATATATATAATATAACATATATAATATATATATATTATATACATATATATATATATAATATTTTCCTTTTATTACTTTAAATAACATCAACTTTTACTTCGATTACAGTTCGATCGTACATCGTGTGATCTCTTCTTACTTGTCTATTCGTGCCACCCTTTCCACATCCGTTTTCATTCACGCGTACACCTACATATACACAAGCCATTCTCTCCTCTTCGTTCTCTCATTTCTCTTATTTCTCAGCTTCTCCTTTCTCTCATTCTCTCACTCTTAGCGATTTGTCTTAGTTAGTTGTGCAACGTTAGGCTTGTCCGCTAAAATACACGAATGAGAACTGCTGGGAAGAACTGTCGGTTATTAATAATCGTCCTTGCGCAAAACATTTTCTGCGAACGAAAAACGGTACAATACCACTCCTATGCGTGTATTTATCAGCACTTTTGTCCGTTGTACAGTTTCCCTTTGTGAATAACCGATCCACGAGAGATTTGTGCTAAGACCGACGAAATCGATCGATTCAAACGAAGATTGGACCAATTCCTTGGGAGAAACTTTGAGAATGAAGTATTATTTCAATTCGTGAGAGTTTTGTTTCCTTGGTGTCTCTTGCCACGCTTGGTAATTTTGCTACTCTTCGATTGCCAGACTTTTCCAAAATATCTGCGATATCGGAAACGAAACGTCTCGAAATGTAAATTATTATCTTCATCTGGCAATTTTTGAAGAATATCTTTAGTATTCGATATTTGGTGATTCTAATTTCACAGGCCGGCAGATTTGAATCGACATGCCTTCGATTTGCAAATTTTCCTAAAATTTTGATGATTCTTAATACGATCGACATTTCCGATATTTGCAGGTCATAATATATCGTTAATAGCGTTGGACTTTTCAAGGCCAATCGCGTTATTGGATGTAATTTGTGGCGCTTCACTCGCAAATCAGTTTCTAATCCTCTTTGCGAGAATTGCTCGCGATTTATCAGATATAACATGACGATTCCTGAAGATTCTTTTATTGCTGACTTGTTTGTTGGTGGCTGTAAAGTCCTAGCGTTCTGGGAGAAAATGATCAGCGCGACAAGCGATTCTTGTCTAATTATACACCAGAAAGATTTATCGGCAGCCTTGGCCCGGTAAAGTGACAAAACATCTCTAAAAGTTAAAAGAGCCAACTCCGCCTGAACGTCGAAACGAACCTGATAAATGAACGATCACATGCTCCGAATCTTCGGTAACGTATACGTTAAAAGCGATTACACATTAACGAATATAAAACCAAGACGAAACTCTGTTTTTCCCATTAAAACCAAGGATAAAAGGAACAAAGATGAGAAATAAAAAGAAATATTTTCTTCTTTAAATTCTTTAAAAAAAAAAAAAGAAATTGATTCTATGGAAATGAGGTGAAGAAACTGACCCTGCTACGATCACTGAATTCTAGTCTTCCTCTTGATTCAACGAACAGAAACGGATTCAACAGCTTCCGAATCTTTGACCCTCTTCACATTCCATACGGTCTTAAGAAAAATAGAATATAAAACTGAAACGAAAAATTACTCATTTTAGTTGAACGATTCGTCGATATCTCGAGAATGAAGAAACGTTGTAACAATAGAAAAACACGATCGGCTCTAAAATCATCCAAACAGATATAGTAGCAGGGTTAAAAACAGAATGTACGATTTTTAAAACAACACTGATCGTTATGAAGATAAAAGAAAGAAAAAAGAAAAAAAAGGAAGAAAGGAAGTCGATTGGAAATTTGATCTACATTTATAACGAAAAGCAACGATTGATCGCCGAATAAAAGCCGAAAGCTTATTCGTTCCCAAAGCTCAAACAAACGTTTCCCCAGAAATGGTTTCCTTAGAAAATTAAAAAAAAAAAAAAAAAAAAGAGAGAAGAAAATAAAAGAAAAGAAATCTTTTGCCTGAATCCGCGCTTGTGTGCATTTTCGGAATGTATCGCGAACGGTGTGCACCCCGAACGACGTCGACGACGTCGACGAGCGTACACGCGTGTATACTGTGCCGTACAAAGCGTAGATTGTGCGTGAATCAAAGACAGTTTGGCTCCTTGTTGAACTATAGAAATCTCGAAAGAGAACGGATGTCGATATAACCGAGGATATAACACAGCGACAGACTGTTCTTCACTCTTATTAGTTACCCTCGAAACATTTTGTGCGAGAACTAAATCAAATTATGCAAAAATCTAAAGAAACGATCTCTTTATTTCTTGAAACTTTACGTTTCATGATTCTATATGTTATCTTGATCTCACGTATCTGAAGATTCTATATCTTAATCTTATATTTTTGGTTTTAAACCTTGATCTTACAACTTGATATTATATCTTTGTTGACTGTAGATCTTCGTTTCATCGATACTGTATATTAACCGTATATATTTAGCGATTCTACGATCCTGATTTCATGTATCTGATAATTTTATATGTTGATTTTATACTTCTGGCAATACAGCTTGATTTCGTATGTATACCTGGTGATTTTATATATCTTAATTTTATAGCTTGCAAAGAAAGGTATAAAATTTCAATTATATTGTTATAACGTTATCTTTCATGATTGTAGTAAATTTCACGTCTATTATAAAAACGAAGGTAGAACACGATCGATGCACACATGCCAAATGTAGTAAAAAAAAGACTCGTTTGGACATAGACATAACACAGTTGCCGATTTCAAAATTGTAGGTACCTAGTCGTCTCTGCGTTAAATTAATTTGATATAAAACGCGTGAAAGAAAGTTCAATTTCCATTTTCACTCCAATATTCGTAAAAATAAAACTATAAAAAAAAAAAGAAAAAAATGGTATACCGATTTCATTAAACACGTCTAGAGTACGTATCCAATAAATCCAATTAAAAAGAGTGAATAAAATAAATAAAAACCAAAAAAAAAAAAAAAAAAAAAAAAAAAAAAAAAAAAAAAAAAAAAAAAAAAAAAAAAAAAAAAAAAAAAAAAAAAATGAAATAAAGTGATCAGATTCAAAGTAGAACTAGATCCTCGAATAGTCACGATGTTCTC
The DNA here is from genome assembly GCA_014737395.1 of Bombus waltoni. Classification (NCBI taxonomy): domain Eukaryota; kingdom Metazoa; phylum Arthropoda; class Insecta; order Hymenoptera; family Apidae; genus Bombus; species Bombus waltoni. The sequence goes on from JACXII010000013.1 coordinate 1,732,796, forward strand.
GTATATCGTATATCGGGTGACGCGAATCTTCTGTATTACCAATAGTATACAATATAATAATCGAGAAGAAAGCTGTCCTCCTGACATAATTAGTATCTCCTATTTATCGTTTCTCTTCTTTCTTTTTTTCTTTATCAAGATACGTTGAAATATTTAAATCTCCTTCTGCGTCCCATCCTTTATATAAAATTGCACAATGTATTATACACTCTGAATAAAAACTAAATATTTTAGACTGATGAAGGAAGACCAAGACGATGGTACAAAGAAAATGATAAAGAGCTGCGGTTTGATCTCAATTTGTGAACACGTAAATAGAGCAAACTCGAAGCAAGGAGAGTAGAAAATCTTGAATTTTCTAAACAAATTTGCCAACAGACGATATAAAAGCGTTTCTTCGTCCAGCTTTCTTTTCTTCTTCCCCTTCGTTCCTCGTTCCCTCTCTTTTGCTTACCCTGTTTCGTCCCGTGGACTCTTTCCAACAGGGAAAAATCCTTTCCCCTGCTCAGTATACTAGATAAGCATCTCACAAGGCAATGTCGCAACCAACGGGATATACATTCCGGACATCTGCACGAGAGATGTCCCTTAAATAGAGAACCGATAAAACTTATACTTTTTACCTCTTTTCCCTTTCTTTTCTCCTCTATAATGTTTAAATTTTCTCACCTCTATGATACACCTCGCCTTCTTGCTTCTTTCCTATTCTTCGTTCTCGCTATATACCGTGTGTTTTCTGATTTTTCCTCGGTCATTATCTTATAACTTTCACACGTTCTATCACTCTCCATTCAATCTCGCTCTCTCTCTCTCTCTCTCTCTCTTTCTCTCTTTCTTACTTGTAGGTTTTTCGCTCTTGTCTCTCTCTCTCACTCTCTCTCTCTCTCTCTCTTTATGTACAGACTGCGAACTGCGGATAATAAATGATAAGTTACGCTCTAACTTACGCTACGACAGTGTTTTTTTATTTTATACCGGGTGTTTTCGAGGAAGAAATGAATGTTTGAGGCTCGCCCTCTCGTATGGTTTCTCGGGCTGCGTTCTTCGAGTACAATAATTGTTCAAGGACTAGAAATGATTTAATTAGAAATTACACGGTTATCTGTCGAAATTGTAGAAACGACAAATTGGAAAATGTAACATGCTTGAAGCGGGTTTTTATGAAACGAGTTGAATCGTGGCTGAAGAGCTTGAACCGTGTTTCTCCGCAACCGTTTCTCTAATTTTCATTTCAAAATAGAGAAGTTCCGATTTATCGTGATCCCGATTACTTCTCGACTATTTCTAAATAAACGATATAACGTGCGAGTAAAATTTCATTTTATCCACGTTCATCTGAAATAAAAAAACACGTTGTCGTCTATACGACAATTAATCCGCGATTAATAACCGAGACGATCTATACACGCGATCATTTCCAAATAAAAACGATTAGTTCAATACCGATCCAACGATTATCCTCGAATACGCATAGCTAAATTAAAACAATCACCGGATGTAACCCACATTTCAATTACTCCAAACAACATGAGAATAACAAAATTTGCCCTTATTTCGAGGAACTGGCGACTCTAATTGAAACGCATATCCCACTATCCAGAAACTGCTACTAATTTCTGTCAACGATGCAATTCATAACGTGACAGAAGATGGGAGGCAAAGGAGCGAGACACAGAGGCAAGAGCGGTGTTCTGTAAAGGTGTTGCTGATTCTATTTGCGATGAAAAGATTGGCACTCGGCAATTGGCTGGCAGGAAGCAGCTGCTCCGCCTACCGCTCGCTTTTGCCTTGGTCACGCTAATTTGCATACCGTTTCTATCTAACACACGGTCCTAGCCGCCTATAACCAGCCTGACACGCGTGAAGCAATTAAAATTTCATCATTTTTCACTGGCCTAATGAAGCGGTATCCTCGAAACCGGTAAAACCGAACGAACGTTTCATTATCGCCGTGTCTTCTTCCTCGTCTTCTCTCGGAAGATCACGTCGAATGAAAAACACGATAAGTACACTTTCGTTGTTTTGTTGATTTTAACGTCGCTTTTATGATTAACAATCTAAATACTGTCACGTGTAGGCGACGAAATAAAAATGTTCTGATATAGTATTAGCAAAAGATCATTATCAACGAGCGATATTAAGATTTTAATCGAGTTTGCACTTCGTTCGAGGATTACACGTACATTTTTTTTTTTTTAACATTTACGCGTATTTTCGCTCTACACTGTAACAATAATCGCAGTTTTCCTCTATCTTTGTTCTACGAAAGAATATACTGATTTATTACGTATTTACGTATCTGCTTGTGTAATTACGTTTGCAAGTCCGTAAAAATGTGTACACCTCAAAGTTAAATGATTCATCAATTACTCGTATCTCTTGCATCGCTTAACCACGTGCAGTTGTATTGATAATGATATCGCATTTAGCAGTATCGGTATTTTTCTGCGAGAAACAGCAAATGTGACTTATCGCGTTCTTCGTCTGTATTCTCGATCTACATATATAATCGCGTCTACATACACTTAGTCTTGAACAGCGTTGTGCACGAACGAGCAGCAAGATCGCGAATTGATACAAAGAAGAGGATGCTGCGAGCCATAAATAAAGACAGGCTTTTCGAATAACCGAGTATCGGAGAATGAAATTGAATCGTGACTCGAGCCTGATTCGCAAACACCCGGTACTCGCCCGTTCTAGACGAGATTAACTTAATCTTCTTTCGAACGCTCGTGTAAATGTGTGTGTATCTACCCTGCTGACCGTAAGCGTCAAGATTCACATACGAAAAACGAAATAACGATCGTGTAGATTTTCTCGCGGCGAAAATGAACAAGTTTCGCGAACGTGAGATTCGTCGAATTGGCTTCTTAGACGTTCCTATTTCCTTCGAATAATATTCTGACAATGGCCAGCAGTGTACACGTGTATGAGAGGGTGGTGTGTATGAAAGTGTGTGTAAACTGTGTGAGTGTATATTATCTACATATGTACACAGGACAAACACAGAAGCGTACGGTGTGAGAGGATCGGTGTGTGAAGAGCGTGTGTGTGGTTCGTTATAGCGAAGTTAATTAATTAGCGGGGGATAGCTAAGATCCGTACACGCCTCACGGATCACTCTCAGGGAGATCTTGCCTGCTGCACGGTGGTGTTGAATCTTCCAAGTAACATCGTTCTCCTCCCATAAAGGAAGGGGAAGCGGTTCTCCTGCACCATCGACGTTCATCGTGCTTATTTATTCTCGCTTATTCTTCCTTTATTACCTAATGAAGAAAATAATTGCTACTAAACATTATAGTCAACGTTAACGTAAAATTGTTTCTCAGAATATCAAATATTTGTTCCCCTATAAAATTATAGCTTCTAGATTATCGAAATATTTTGCCTATGTCCTAACTTGGATATTGTCCCGACTAATCTCTCTTCAAATATTATCCCGTTGCAGATATTAAATATTATCCTAAATATTATCGTCGAAGAATTATGCTTCAAAGACTGTTGAAGTTTTACCGCGTAATATCTCGATAAATTTATCGAAACATCTTTCAAAGCTACGAGGCATCTCGTTAATAATTTCACCAATAATTTTCTCTAACTTAAAACGATTTCTAGTTATCTCATATTCTTCGACGCAAATTATCACAAAACACGGAGAAACTCTGTTACAGACGTATCAAACACTGTGTCTCTCCCTTCTTCCAGGCAACGTAAAAAATGAACAACCATTTCATGATTGTCCACGTACGAAAGGCATCGAGAAATGCCGAGAGGCTTCGTAACACGACGTTCGCCAAGGTGCAGAAAGATTCCGGCAGCAGGTTGAGGCTTGTACGGTCCTAACCAACTACTGGTAACCGTAAATAACGTATGAGTGTGTTCCTCTTACTTCTCAGGACCTAGGTCCTACGGGCGATACGCTACGAGATTAAAACGGGGACTAATAATGGGAATAATGAGAATCGTTGGATTCACGGGAGAAAAGAGAACTAAGATAAGACACGACACGTGTTCGCGTTGTTTCTGGAAGCGTGTTGTAAAAACAAGAAAAACGTTGGCCTTGTCTCGCGTCACAGGGCGATATGGGGTAAAGAAAGGAAAAAAAAATGCTAACATGTCTTTTGCTATTTCCACGCCGGAAGCGTTCCCCCGCTGCCTCGATTTTCCTCGTGTTCTCACGGCTACTATTCGTAATAATCGTATGCGCTATATATGTATACTATATATATCGTTCGTGCCCAAAAAGAATTGGGAGAACCAAATGGGCGTCGTTCATGTATCCTGTATCTGCGTGTGAACATGTATTATGTGCAATACCACAGGTGAAAATCTTTCTCTCTTTTTGTCGGTTAGTTTGTCGGAAAGATCGTTTCTCGAGCGCGTGTGTTATGTGTGTGTGTATGTGTGTGCGCGCACGCGCGGCAATTAAAAAGTCGAGGCATGATGTGGTCGCTTCGGTCACAGATACGAGATATTTCTCTTTGTTTCGATATTTATCCGAACCCCAACGTTCCGCAAACGTCCCTAAAACCTGCCGCAACTCGTCCCCTAGAACGAGAAGATTCAGCGAGATCGGGCTCATCCGCTTGCGCGGTGCACGATCTCACCGTTCCAATCTCCGTTTCGACGCCACGAGAAAATCGCAACTGATATTCACTGGCAATGTATACACAACTAGTACGTACATTACGATCGTCGACTATACGCAGACCATTCGTCTCGGCGATTTCGAATCGACACGTTTCTCGCGAGCTTTGCGACAACGCCATCGATTTACATCGCAAAACACGAAAAAACAAAACGTTCTTCCTAATTACCTAACGTGGTATATACTCTGGATTCTTCATCGAGCACAAACTGGACGAAATCGGCCCAGGTATCTCGAATATAATACGGTCGTCTTTCATCTCCCACTATCTCACAGATATAATTTCGTGGCCAGATTCGTTTACGAATCGCGAAAACTAGCTTCTTTCTCCGTTTTCTTTTTTTTTTTTCTTTTTTTTTTCTCTTATAGGTTTCGTATCTTCTGTTTCTTTAAGTTTTCTCTTGGTTTCTCTTGCCCTGGCTGCTCGGGGCCCAGGGTCACAATGAGTGATAATCGCCTAATACCAGGCCGCTGTGATAACTACCATGCGACGTAGACATCCCCATGGAACCCATGCCCTGATACGCTCCCATCCCCATGCCGTTCATCGACATAGTGTTCATCGTGTTCACGCTTTGCATCGTGTTCGGCAGCATCGTCGACGGACCCATTGGGCTCAAGCCACCCATGGAAGGAGCTATAGCACCCATCTGCATCGACGTGGCTGTGTGAGGAAGCGACTTCTGCAGATCCGCCGAGGTCGGTGTGATTAGGTAATCCTGGAACAAAAAAGGATCGACATGGTTCATGGATGGATGAGCTTGTGAATTTCGTTCTTCGTGGCATTTGGAATACTTTTGTGATGCTTTGGTGGCGATTTATCGACTGAGTCTTTTTGCACGATGGTTTATTAATTAATATAATGATATCACAATATTATAAAGTTGTAGATTATAGAATTGTGTTTTACGATTTTATAAATTTACTTGCGACGGGATAATCGGATGATTTGAAAGCTGCAACGTTTCATTTGGTGTATTCCTGAAGCTTGCTGTTGCAGGAGAAAATTTAATTTGGTGATCTCTGAAATTTCACTAATGATATTTGTTTAATCGTGCAAGAGGACCCTGGAATCTTTTCGTAATAACGTTTGACGATCTTTGGTATATATTTTTCGGTCCGAAATCGATTACTAGATCGGAAGAAAATATTTCATTATTTGATATTATGTTTATTATTATTATATTTAGCATGAGTAAAGGGAGATAGGAATTGGCTGCTATTTGACTATCTTGAGCAAGTAAGTAATCGGGTTTAAGAAGATTATAGAGAGTGATCGTTACCTGTAGATCTACAGCTTAGATGGGTTCCCAATCATCGAATTAAGAATCATTAATTTTCCTCTCGTTAGTTTTTGTTACAGATGCTTAAAAAAGTTAAACATGAACTACTAAAGCGGAGTTAGAATTATCATACTTATCACCCCTCGAGCAAACCATTACACTTAGTTGGTTATGAACACAAAAATTTATTCAAGATTCTTCATAAATTTCAAGCAAACTTTCACCTTACCTGATGTTCTTACGCTATACGACGCGGACTTTGCATTGGTTATCGTAAAAACTTTAATATCAATTCTTTAAACTTATGAAAGCATATATGCCAAGTAGAAGTTATAACTTAATTTTTACATTCTAATGAAATACGGTAATATGCCTTGAGGTCATGATCAAAACAAAATTATTCAAGAATACTGATACCTATTCTACAATTCCATGAAAGTGAAAGAAACTTAAATATCTCTAACATTGCGAAAAACCATTCGTTGTTCTTTGATCAGTTAAGACCAGTCCCTTTTTCTTCTGCCAAAAAAAGAGATGAAAAATAGCAGAAGCACAGAAAACAGTTCACTGTACCTGTAAACTACTAATTCATTAATTCTTTGATCCTACTAACCCCCTAACATTGCAGTGAAATACGCATGATCTAAAGTCATGATCTAAAAATTCTTGTCAAACACTGATGACTATCCTACGATTCCATGAAATTGAAAGTAACTTAAATATTTATGACAACATTGTCACAAGGTATTGCTTGGTCCTTAATCGGTTAAGGCCAGCCCTTTCTTCTTCTTCTACCAAAAAGAGAAATGAACTACTAATTCATTAATCCTTTAATCCTACTAACCCCTTAATATTGCAGTGAAATATGCATGATCTAAAGTCATGATCTAAAAATTCCTGTCAAACACTGATGACTATCCTACGATTCCATGAGATTGAAAGTACCTTAAATATTTATGACAACATTGTGATAAGGTATTGCTTGATCCTTAATCGGTTAAGGCCAGTCACTTCTTCTTCTACCAAAAAGAGAAATGAAAAGAAAAAGATGAGAAATAGCAGAACCACACAAAACAATTCACTATACCTGTGGACTATAGTACTGCATATAGTCCAATTGGCTCTTCTGCTGGGCGCAGCTGGGTGGCGGCGGTGGCAAGGTCGCCGTGGGATGTACCAAGCCGTGAGTACCGTGAGCACCGACCTGGAGATGATGTTGCAGTTGATGATGAAGGTTCCGTTTGTCGTCTCCGCTCTCGCTTCCGGTATCGTGGTGTTGTATATGGTGCGTCGGCGTGTGAGGATGGCTCAAGGTCGAGCCATGGCCTTGGTGGTACGAATGAGGACTGGAAACCGAGACAGGAGGAGGAAGCTGATACATGCTCGACGCCTGTTGATGTTCCATCATCGGTTGCTGCTGCTGCGCAGCAACAGCGCAGGATGATGGCTGTTGCGGCGGTTGCTGATTGACCGCCTGCCTCTTCGTTTCATCACCACTTTCACTGCTCGAGTCACCTAAACCTCCGCCGTGAGTTTTGTCCTCTCGTTGACCGCTGTAACAGATAAAACGATGGTTCGATTGTTAAAGAAGATCGACGAAGTAGAAGCTTATTTTGGTGGAATTTTGCGCTTGAATAACAGTTTGATAATTGAACGAACAAAGTTGCGTACATGTAAATTTTGTAAATTATAAGTCAATAGTCGATATCAAGGCAAATAGTTGACAGACATTCGATGTAGAATCGTACATTTAGACGAAACAAATTTACAATTTACAACTCGTACGTAACTCTCGATATTATAGTAATTATAGTCCATCTAATCCGGGAGTCAAATCAACGAATCCTGCCAGTCATGATTTTCAGCAAGAACAAACTATGACCGTATAAGACCGCAAAGCAACCATTCCACTTTTAAGTTGTCGAAAGATTCCGAATGCAATCCCATTCTCGACGTTCCCTCAAAAATACGAACACACAGCCCTCCTAACAATGCAACAACAGATTAGCAAACGGCAGAAACCACAGAGATCCTCTCTAGATTTCGTTCGTTATCTATCCAACAAATTTCTCCTAGTTAACGCGAACAATACGCACAGCCACGCGGCAGAGGCCGCTTAGGTATCCAATTAATATCGCAAGTCGATGCTAGGCGAATCTTTACCGCTCTCTTCTCGCTTGCTTCGGGCGGTTCCTGCGCAACGCCGCTACACCGCGATACTAAACTCCTCTTCTCACAACCGGCAACAATTCCAATATAATTACTGACAAAACAGTCGACCAATGATCCTCGGTATCCCGAGAAGCGGAAGAGGATAAGCTCTGCACGGAATAATGCCTGCTAAGATAATACCATCTTCGATTCGTAAACTACCGGTGAAGAGGGTACCGCTTCTTTTTCTGAATGTAGCAACGTGAATTAAGGGTGGAGCACAGCCGAGAACAAGGAGGAACGAGTAAAACTGACGGCGGAATAGGAATATAAGGCGAGAGGCAGAGAAAGAGAGAGGAAGAGAAGAGCGAACTCGCTCTGGACGTCTCGTAAACTCAATTTAGCAAGCTGGACCTCCTCGAAGCCACGAAGCACGTGGGACCACTTCGGGGTCCTTGCGGCCTCGCGCTTCAACCTCTTTCTCTCTTGAACGTTCGGTTACCTCCTCGTCATGCTTGACTAAGACACTCTCTATATCCAGGTACGAGCAATCGTTAAGCGCTTGTTTTACAAGTCGTTTAGACGTGGCCGCCGCGATACGGCACTGTCTCTTCGAGCGCAAGTGCCACGACACTTGTCTACGGGGTGTTTTCGAGAACCGGTCCCTCTCGCGGAGGTTCGGCTCGGTCCCGCCTTCCTTCCCGGCTACCGAACTCTGATAACGAGCATCCCGTTTTACGCTCTTTCGTGTAACCCATCGCTTTTGTGATATCGGCGGCCCTCTCGATCTTCGACGACCGACTTCCACGGGAACCATGCAACCGCGTTCACCGTTTTTTTTTCTTTTCCATTTTTGAGTCACATCGTATGAAATTTAAATTTGCGGACGCTTGGATTTTGTACCGTATGTTTTATTGGCAGGGTACGACACGGTTTTACGCGCTTTTGGGTATCCCTTTACTTTTATAATATCGGGAATTATTCGATCTCTGAGGATCGACTTCCTCGGGTATCTTTCGAGGTAGCGAGTATTTAGGGCTGAATAAATCGCACTGAATTCGTATTTACGAATGATTCGCTGTCGTAACTTTCAACGTTTTACATTTCATATCATATATACATTTTACAATCATATAGAAATTAACGGCTCATAAAGCATCACAAGAAAGGAGAGTAAAAAGCCAAAGGGTGGAAGGACGACGATGATTCCATTAGATTAGAATCTGACATAGCGTTAAACTGAAAAGGAAGAGTAGAAAGCTAAAACGAGGAAGGTCAATGATTTCATTGGATGAAGAGTCAAGCATAACGTTAAAGTCTAGAAATTATCGTCTTATACGTATCACGATAAAATATCAAGATTCCATTAGATAAGAGTCTAACATGTCGTTAAACTCTATCGAAACCCACTCGTACGGTATCGCAACGAAGAGGATAAGAGAATCCCAAAGAACAAGATAAAGAACAAGATCAAGGAAGATTCTATGGGACCAAATTCCAACATATTATTAAACGATGTAGAAATTATTCTCTCGTACAAAATCACACTACGAAAGATGAAAATCAAAGGAAGATCCCACTGGATAAGAGTCTAAACGTATCGTCATAACTCCATAGAAATTCACTTATATACGGTAACGCTATTTATTTTTGTACGCGTCGTTAAACGATGCAGAAATTATTGTCTCATACAGAATCACGCTAAAAAAAAAAAAAAAAAAGATCAAGGAAGATTCCAACGAAACAGAACAAGCAAGAAAAATATAGGTTCCTATATCCCTCGACTAATTCTTCCAAGACAAGGCGAACGATAAATCCGTTCGGCAGGTGAAAATCTGGTTGGTCGTTCGGTGCCGGTTGCAGGGGAGTCGGTTCTCGTCGTCCGAGGACAAGAATTATTTCCACGAGACGCGATGCAACAGATCCCACACGTGGAACGACGTAGTTCCGAGGCAAGGACAAGGGGATCAGCTTGTTTCCACCGGTACTTTCCGTGCCACCCGTTGCATGCCTGGGTCTATAACCCCAGACGAGGTGTCCCCAGGTATGCCTTATCCGAGTCGAGATCGCGCAGTAAATTTATCCGCGTTGCACGCCGCGCGTTGCCTGCCTAAGAGAACGGAATCTTTCGGGCATTATTATTTTCATTAGGATTTGTGACTCATCGCGTGCCCGGGACATTTATTTGGCGGACGAGTTCCTCGCGACAACTGAACCTATACCGCGAGATCTCTCGCTTCTCTTCGCCATTCCATCCAACAACAGTCTTTCTCCCGATATTTTAGATCTTTGGTCTTATTACCGGTTATTATTTTATTGCTATTATCGATAGTTAACAGGTTTTTTTTTATGTAGTACATGTTTAGCGTTATTGTTATTCGTCATTTGGGTAATTGGTAGTTAATGGGGCTTTTTATTGTCGAATATCCGAATACGTATAGATTTCTCGATGCTTTTTACGCACGGTGGTTTGCAAAATAGATTACAGGAAAAAGAAGAGCACGGCGATAATACGTTGGACTTAACGGCGAGGAAAAGTGCGAGGAAAATTATTGGGAAATAAGTTACGAATGAAAGAATATAGAGCAGATAGGCGTTGTATATAGAGGTATATATAGATAGGTATATATAAATGGACGATGCGTAATGAAGTGAACGTTTATACGAATGTATCTATAGATATACAGGAGTTTAGTTTTTGCTTGGTTTTATGTTTAAAACTATGCAAAACCAAGTCCGATTTCTAATAGGTCATCAGGCAGCAACGAGTGAATACGATGTAATATTTTGAATTGATATGTGACGCTAATTTTACAGAATAGAATTTCTGAGTTAACGACAACGTGCACAGTCTCAAACGAATCATGCAGAATGAAACGAGCAACGATATTCTGAAATTATAAGTGACATCCTTGTTGGAAATCACATTTTAAATGAAGAAAAAATTACATACACGAATTAATGAATCACCCTATACAGTACATGTAGTATATGCATCGTTATACACGCGCAGTTCGTTAGAATTAATAACGCGTTCGATTATTTCCCAATATCGAGGCAATAATTCAAAGGTAATTTCGTATCATCACTGATAACGATCGTCGATTTCGCGGAGGATGACGATGGCCGGATAATTTTTACTGTCGTTATTTTTAATCATTTTCACGTACGAAAAATGCGACACGATAGTGAATAACATCGAAACGGGCCGAAAAACCGTGGCACGCGATTTTATGGCATCAGCATGGTCTCGTCGTTTTAAACGGCGTTGAGATAATGATCGAAGGCGCGGCTCGTTTTATTAATCGGTCAGTTCGTAAATAAACTTCACTTGGAAATTCCGTAACCGGGCTCCTCCTCTCCATTGCTCCGAGCTAAGTCAACGAGATCGATTCGTTTAGTTTCCAGAAACAAAAATGGCCGAGAACGGTTTCACGGGTCCCATCGTGAAAAAGATTCTATCTTACGAGGAACAACGTCCCTGGCGTTGTTCTTAAGGTCACCTCCTGACCGCAGAATTCCCTAATAATTCAACCACCTTTGACGTTAAAGACCATGAATATTAATCAGTTAACAGAAACGTGGAGGATGATCATAGTAACGTAATATAACCCACGAGAATATTCGTGTTACCACAAATATTCAATTTCGACGTCAAATAGAGAGTAAATAACATTAGTTAGGAAGTTGGTACAAGAAGATTCTGACAAATTTACATAGGTTAAAAAAGATAACCTCGAACAATTATTATATACATACTTATAGTGTGAGCGTATTGTATTATCAATTATCTCGCGGATTTAGTGTAACTGTAAATAGAAGTAGTGCAGATCACTATCATTTAGCAGCTGCTCTCGCTCGTATCGGTATTACCAACAACCCTAAATGCAGATGCAATCTCGAAAATGAAACTTAACCATGCCTTATGTTTTGCGGCAATGTAATCTATATAATGTTCAAAGAGCAAAATTAATATATGTACAACCTTCGGAAGATAAATTTCCAGCTATCATTAGACGTTGCAACGCTGTTTAGCTATTTCGAACATCAAAGCGTGTCTTCGCATTCTAACCTTCTTAAACAGTTGCAACTCGCGTATCTAGGAGAAAGCCGAAAAAAAAGAGTCCAGTTGTACTAATTTGTAACACTATGTAATGTTGGGAAATTCTGTTTTAATATATCGTTATAATAAATTTCTTACGAGATCTTTTCAATAAAGAAAAAAGAAAATATATCGTACCAAAATACAAAGACTTAAACTAGATCTATACTGATAAATCATGGTAGTAAATGCACTAGAAAAAGAAATGGAAAAGAAGAAAAATAATCGACGAATAAAAAAAGAAAAATAGGTTAGTGTCAAATTACATATATCTATGCAATATGTACCATGTGACGTAGCCACATGCCATACGCAGCGCTGTCTGTCAGTCTTTAGCACGCATGCGCACTGCCCTATCGAGAAGAATCGCGCGGTTAGAATTTATTAAAGAAGAACGTGTGATTATCGTGTGTACCGCTCGCCACGAACCCTGACCCCGCTCGTTTGCGAGGGGGCGATACCGTGTGGTGGCTCGAATAAAGTGTGCGACAACGCAGGGGCGACAGAGCCGATATAATCCGATTTTACGAGGCGGCCCACGAGAGAAAAAGATTCAACGAAGGGGGAACGAAGAAAGCCACGAAGTAGGTGCGACAAAGAGGGCGAGAAAGAAGGGAGATGCTATCTCGACCCCGTGCTGCTCTCTCCCGAGCGATATAAACTTAGACGCGAATTAGTGGAATCGCGCAAGCCGATACCATCTCATTTTGGCCGGCTAGCGAATAACGCCATAGGAAATTTATCGGGAAATTAAATTACGAATTATGCTAATCCGACTGAATAGCCCACGGCTCTTTCTCTCTTTCACTGTCTATATATGTAAGAATGAAACGGCGATGCTGTTCGAATGGTTACTGACAGATATGATCGGTCTATCGATACCGCGAACGTTGTGACTTTTGTTTATAATATATCTCGTAGAGTTTTTCGAAATATGTACACGCGAGATGTCTCGCGTGACAGCGCCACCCACTCGCCATCATCGACTACCATCTATAGACCACCATCTTTTATTCGATATCGTTTGCTCGATGAAAAACAACGCTCGAATATGCTACGATAAAATGGATTACGACGAACTATGGATATACGCACGATGTTGAAATACGTCCATATGCCGAACGCGTTGAAGTGCATTTTGTTAAGGGCGGGCATAATTTTTTGATTCGTCGACCTAATAAGGATGATCGACAAGAGTACAGTTCACTATAAAAAGTCATAAAGTATCATAGCAAAGTACGTATATATCCACGTGAATCTTATAGCTCTTTTTAATGATCAATTATTAAAGTTAAGCTAATATTCCAAATATCTTGTACATACTATATTGTAATATTACTTGTCTTGTTCTTCTCTGTTTATTAGCCAGTCTCTTTTCCTTGTCAACTGGGTAACTTTTTAAACATTTATGAGAAACAGCGAAACAGGTATTACATACCTTTGATACGTATTTAATTTTTTACTGTGTCATGTTTACCGTATACGAACACTCTGTATATATGGCTTGTTAAAAGGCGTTATTAATTTCTACCTACGATGAACGATATACAAGCCACAAACTGTTTACGCGTACGCAAATGATTATTTCTTATTCGGCTTTGTTTTCTGTCTCGTCTTACCTCATAGAGACTTTACTGTAACATACATAACGTAATTCTATACAGTCAACGACCATAGTGTTGAGCATTCTTCGTTTGCGTGATTGTCAACAATCGTCAGTGACTTTTTCCACGATCTATTTGATTACGAGCCTATAAGACAGAGAGGAATTTCGAGGGCGTGAGACGTAGTGCCGCGTCTCCAATGATCATCAGCGTGGCGTCTCGGCACGGGACACGCGTAAACGTTGGCCGTATATCTTCGCGGCGAGTTAGAAAAGGATGGAAAATGAATAGAAAGAGCAAAAGACACGAGGTGACCAGTGGAAAGCCGACTAAAAGCCGAGCCAAGAGATCTGAGATTTCGGCTTCTATTCTGGTCAGAGATGCGATCCGATTGCGCTCGCCGTCGCGTTAGAAACGCGAGACAATATTATTAGACCGTGTTGTGAAAAACAAAGAAAAAGAGGGAACAATCTCTAGCTAACCGACATAACGCCTGCTGCTCATGTTCGTACAGTTCAATTACTATTCAAATCGAGAACTGGATTGTACACCTATATCGGAAGAAACGTTTAACCTACAACTGACCTTCGCTTTCCCTTTATTTTTATATTTTAACACTATGACGACCAGTTACTAGTTCCAAAAATAATTTTCATTAGTGATCAGCTACGTCTATCGATGATTAATAAGAATATATATATCGGTAACTTCGGGTAAGTATCTTATTTCCATGTAGGGTCCAGATCTTAATTACATTAATTTATTAAATACACCAAAATTAAGTAATCTACACATTCACGGTTACCAACGATACCAATTACAGATTGAAATAAAATACAAAGCTTCAACCAAAAATAATACCTTTCTAAAATTACGGACTAATTATTCGCAGAATTACCTGGTGCCATAAAACCCACTGCAAAAGTCAGATTTCCGTCAGAAACTTTCGCGAGATCCAGAATTAAATGGGCACGTTATTATCCCAGGAGGGGATATCCTTTGAACGGAGAAGACTAGCGAACAGAGAAAGCTACTTCAGGATTACTCTGCATGCAGTCGAAAAGGCAGGAAGGCAAGCTTTCCATGGCAGATGAATCTTCACGGATCTGGGGAGAGCAAATTGAAAATTGGTTGGTCAGCTTGTCGGCAAGCAGAGAGAGGATTTTCCCAAGCACACACCGAGGGAAGCCTGTTGCTGCTCTCACAGTTTCTCTGATCTCTAGATCCAGTCCGCTCGGCAGGTGAGCACGTCGAGGAAGCGCCGTAGAGAAGAAGGGACTTCGCCGGCAGCTGATTCCATAAGCAGATAGGAAAGAATTTCTTCGGCCTAAAATAATGGGGATGCAGCCTACCGTGTACACACCGCCTCTGTTTACAAACTTTGCTCGCCTCTTGCTTCCTCCATGGTCAAGCTAACCCCGCGTCTACCTTTTGTTTCTTTCTACCTGCCCCTCTAACCCCATGTTCTTCATGGCGATTCTACCGATCGCGTAATTTTAGGGGAATATTCACCATGGGTCGTTGACGGTTATATATAGTTTCTATGGTATCTGTATCTTTTTAAGGATACGAAAATAACGTTTACAATTGGCCGAAAAACATTTGCTTTAACGCGAGTGCGTATAGCGATAAGATCTGAAAACACTTCGAATCTAGATCGTCATCAAGACTTTCAAGACTTTCAAGACTCAAAACCTGTCAAGATTTTCAAGAATTTTAAGCCTCGAATCCTGTTCGAATTACATAATTTGAACGTTTTCTCTCGTACATATTCGAAGCGATTCGAAGCGTTTCAGATCCCATTACTATACCTGTATGTATATAGAGAAATTAGAAATACTACAAACTGCTATAAACTACAAAGTTCCAATAAATACGAATCAAAAACCACAACAGAAAAGCGGCCAATCGATTATAGCTAAATCTTCGCACTTCTATTTCGAAGATAATACCACTGATTGATCGATAATTTTGGATCGTTGAATGGGTGACAGAGCGATAACATCGGCAGAGGTAAACTCAGAAGTCCTCGCCCGAATAAGAGGGCCGAAGCGTTAAAACGCTTTCGGTGTTTCAGAATTCCTTAATCCGGATTACGTTGAACCTGCCACTCGGTAGTCTTCTTCGTTCTATGAGGAACGTGTTACACAAGCGAATGGATATATCGGCTTGTCTTCAACTTCTATTCTTCAACTTGTTTCAGGGAGGCACGAGGAAGAAGTATTTCGATGGCGGAACTGGGACGAAAGTTTTGTACCACACCCGAGAATCTTGGTTAATGATCATGTCAATGATCGGTTGATCGATTCTATCGCGTGAAACAGATTTAATCTGGGCAAAGATACTGCGACGGAACACCCACCGAGCGTCCTTTATTTTATTGAAAAATATGCAAATCGATCATGAGCGAGATGGAGAGTCTAGATAGGCACCTAGAGGCTATTTATCTCTAGATTTATGACCACGATTTAATATATTTTTTTTCTTTTTTCTTGCAATGCGAATTCTCTGATTTATTGACCTTTTCATTGAAAACAACTCTAAATAACTGTCTACTTCTTTGTACTTAATTAAGTGGAAAGCAAATAGCGAATAAAATACTTATTACGCGATAGTATAGGTATAAAGTGAATAATGCGCAAAATATTTGATTATCCAACGTATCTACTGCTGTACTTAATTAGATATAAAATAAATAATGCGCAAAGTACTTCATTATCGAATAGTGTATTTAGTCGTACTTAATTAAGCACAGAATAAATAACAGATATGAAATAATCGTTCATGCAATGGTGTACAAAACTGCAGTTTTTACGAGATCCTATGTAAAAGTAACATGTACATTTTATTCCGATAAAGAATCGTAATATTTCAATATATGCACAAATTTCCATATAAATCACCGTACTTTCGAATTAGTTATTGAAACAATGAGAAGCCTGTTTTACAAGTTTCAATTAAAACTAACCTCATTTGGCAAAATTTAGTAGACGCAAGAAGTGTAGCGATTAATCTCAATTGATACTGGGAAGAATGTTCGGCTTCTCCGACTTGTCTCTCCGATTGAACATACTAATTCAAAGTCATTGAAAATCCCCCGCGTGTCCAACAAGATTAACGACGCGATAATTACGAATGTAGCAGTTGTAACGCAGGGGTAACCAAATGAAAGACGAATAGCCGGCGGATTCCGAGCAGAAGAGTTATCGACCTCTGCATAGGTGGCGGTCGCATCGAAATTCGCGGGGAAATGAATGGCGCTTTATCTCCGACTGATCGGCTTGTTTCCACATTGGAATCGTACGGAAGAATTTGCTTCCACGCCGCCTGCCAGAAATTCTACGTTTTCATGCCAAACTATGGTATGCACGATCAAAGAACAACGACGACAAACATCCAATCGTAAATTTTATGTATGGGGAACACACGGCGACGCTCTGTTATTTTCCTAGTGCGCATGCGCATACTACTGAGCAAGTAGTTCATTACTAGATTGCGAATCACTAAAGAAATTCAAATTTTTGTGAACATAACTAAAGAAACATTTCTTTGACACATTTCATATTCTAGAATTATTGTATCGTTTCTGTAAAGCGCCGCGGTGATTATAAGCTCTAATTTAAAGATATTATATGAGTCAGACATGCATTGGTACGTAAGCAGAGACATCTAAATAAAAGATTTGTTTTTACCATTAAATACAGTTAGAAGACAGGCTGCGAATGTTTATAGGAAATTTAAAGATGCAAAAACGCATATATAAATTAGAATCGCCATAAATACGAACTTAGTTACTGGTTATATCCCTTCTGCTAAATTATAGCACTGGAAGGAAGTAAATAATATCGGGAATGCGATTCGTGCGTAACGTGTTGCATCTATTTACACTATATTTTCTATAATCTGTTAAAATGACTGGACTCCTATTTATATCCCTCTCTAACTATGTACAATCGTTTACTATAAACTTATGATCCTCGTAAATTTCTGGTTAATACTGTACGATAAACTTCCTAGTCAAGCTACGTTGAGTTACGTGCATAAATAAAAATGGCAGCACATTAGTTCCGGTAGACATGCGCAGTACGTCCACGCGCATACCCATGGCACCTATTTGAATCACAAGACTCGAAATGTCTATTGAAAATGGTATAGCGCTACGTTTCACATCTTTTCTTAACTGGAAATATAGGACGTGAAATACCACAACACAGTATCGTTAAGAATTCTTTATAGGCTCCTCGTCGTTTGCGATTCGCGACTCGATTTTGTAGTGAAATAGTTGGCATCGGGAAGACAATCGCATCTCAGAATTTCATGAAACTTCTAACGTCAAAATGTTATTGCTATTTACGAGTCACTATCCTCTCGTTTATCATCATCCTCAAAGCTTCTCATAGAAGTCATGTATTTAATATTACAAGAATTCATTTATCACTCGAATGTCTTATCCATTTATTATCGTGTTATAATATGAAGCCAAGTATTGAGAATAAAGGTGGACTAATCCCAATACTGAACAAAGCGATTCTGAAAATCAGAGTTCTAGGATAAATGCGAATAAAAGATATTCAGTGACTTAACAGCAAAATTTAATGGATGGAACAAATCTTCGTCTAGATCCTATTATTTCATTCTAGCGATTGCAAAACAATTCTATTTCCCAGTTTCCTTGATCTCCATTCTGATCCGACATAGAAAAAATTGAAGAACGCAGTATTTCTCTCTTTGCAAGGTGAAACTTAGTACGAGCAACAGACACACGGGCAGAGGAGGTGGACTGCACACCACGAAGATCGAAACTTCTTGACGTATATACTTACATAAGTTGTGTTCCAAGCTGACGAGTAACTCGATACCGTTTAAGGGAACGTCTGCGTGTACCGTTGTACACGTACAGTAAGTCACACGAAAATGCTTCTGTTGTTGGGATGCTACCACGAAACGAAAACGAGGAAAAAATGTGACGGATACAGACGTCGAACGTATTTAACCGAAGCACAACGAACGATTTCCGTCCTTTAGTCAAGAATTCAAGAAACAGACTGCAGTATAAGGAAAAAGATCGCGAGGAGGAGAAGTTTGATAAAGATGATGCGTGGACAATCCAGTTGTGTAATTTCTTGAAACTAACTTACGACTGCTCACAGTCTTGACATTTTTGACACTGATTATTACATTTTGGATATTTATACGAATTATTATGGCAGAGATTTATTTGTTCCACTAAATGTTATATTTCGAAACTGAAGAAAACCGTGGTTTCATCATTTTTCTTGTACCATCTTCGTTTTTCTTCATTCAATTATAAATATGTAATCATTATCTACCTGTATAATACATAGCTTACATAACTTGATATAAAAAATAACGATGATAATATAAAATGCGTGGAACTTCAAATATTTCAACATTAACTTGAAAAATGAGAAAGCAATATACAGCGTATTTCTAAAAACGTATAAATTACGTAATTACATACATATAGTGATTGATAAATGTAGTTATGTATTTACAAGTTATTTGAAATTATACTAATAATACTTTCAGCAAGAAACCTTATAGGTAAAGTAATAATGAAAAAAAAAAAAATTTAGAAGCGGTAACGCGTGAAAAATCACTGTATAACAGCAAGAATGTTGTCCAAAGCAGATTGAACAAATAAAAAACCACGGAATAAAGCTCACATATCCGGTTCGGCATAAATCGATGATATACGGCGAAACTTAAAACTTGATTTAC
The DNA here is from genome assembly GCA_014737395.1 of Bombus waltoni. Taxonomy (NCBI): domain Eukaryota; kingdom Metazoa; phylum Arthropoda; class Insecta; order Hymenoptera; family Apidae; genus Bombus; species Bombus waltoni. Next base: position 1,752,326 of record JACXII010000013.1, read on the forward strand.
GAGAACGTGCTAGATAATTCACGATAAGCCAACCTTGCCGAAGGGATTGGAGAAACGAGAAAAATTTTAGCAACCATGGCGAATTCGAAGGAGATCCGGAAACGCGTGTTATCGACGCAGGAAATTGCATGTTGGATTGTCGAACGATTTCCTTGAATTTGCATCGCGTGTACGACTAGTTGCACAACAAGACGAGCCTAGGCTTGGATTAGATCTGACTCTCCGTGTTTCTGTTCTGTCCGACAACGCAGTAAAATGCAAACGATCCAGAACGGATTGGTAGATCGAGAAGAGAGAACACAGAACAGAGTAATAGAGAAACTGGCAGGCTTTTCTATTACAGGCGACTAGCCGCTGTTGCACGCTACATTTGAACTTCATTGTTCGTTACGTTACTTTGGTTTCTGAGGAGCTCGGCCAACGTTCTTCGTGCTTTTCTCTTTTCTTTGTCTTTTTCTCGCCACATCTAAGAATACGGTTGCGTCGTATCTCTTATTTAAACGATAGCCGGGTGATTTTTGAAAGTATTGCTTTTTATACGATTGCCCTAAGAATTCTACAGAAACTTGCTTCTCATTTTCTTTGATGTTTGGTTATTTCCGTTTCTCTCCGTATAGGTTATCTCGATTCATATCCTAACTTTGCAACAGTTTTTGCTAACTAAGATTCTATCTTGCATCTTTGGTTCAAAACAGATATATTTCTCTAACACGTTATCATCCACGTCTTCCCTTATACGTCGGAATTTTATTATCCTCACCACGCCCCACTGAAGAAACCCATCATAACCTCAAAGCTTCCAAAACACATGCACGCAAGGCGGGCATACACAGTGCATTCTGGGAATGCGTGCATGAATGAATGCCCCCTCTGTCGCCTGCAAGAGAGTCGACAGAAGAAAACGAGGGGGGCTCATCGAGAGAAGGGAGAAAGGAGAAGGAGGAGGAGGAGAAGGGGGAGGAAAAGAAGAAGAAGAGCACGAGGAAGAAGAAGAAGAAGAAGCAGAAGAAGAAACACGCGCCCTCGACTATACACAGAGAAAGGGAGAACTGAGAGGATTGTTCTTTTTCAAACGGCAGCAGGGACGACGTGTACGCGACGAGGCGGGCCCTTTTTGGCCCTTACGTGGCCATATGTGGCCCCTTCTTCCCTCCGCCTGTCAGATTTGACGTGGTCCTTCTTTAGAAGCGGTTTTTCACCGAGAAGGGGCCCTAACCCGCCTTTTTTGTCCGCGTGTGCCCGAAAATGGCTGAGGCGACCCAACATGGCCGCCCCCTTTCGCCTCTCTCTTCGGCGAAAAAGGGGTCGAATCCGACCGTTCCCCTTCATCCCGTATCCTCTCCCCGTAAAACGCTTCGCCGTATCAAACGCTCGTCCTTTCCTCGCTTTTTCAAACGCATCCTTTGTGCGGTTTGATAGCTCGAATCAAGAATGTATTCTTCGACGACCTCACTCTAAAATTCGAACACGATGGTCCCTCTGACGCGCGCGATGCTTTTCTTTTCTGACCTACGGAAATTTACCTTTCGATTGTCTCTGCCGGGGTTGCAAGAAGAGAAGATTGCTCGTTCGTTAAAGCAGATAGTTTTCGACAGCGGATTCTGCAACACCTGTTGGAGTTTGATGGGAACTTTGGAAATTTCTGTTCGAATAAGGGATCGAGCTTCGATGTTGGAGAAGATGGTGACATTTTTGGAGAATGGATTTTGACGACGTGTGTGTGTGTATATATATATATATATATTAGGTTCTTGGCAGTTTTACAATTACGGAAGACGGCGTAGTAGTGACATTTCGATCGCACGGAATTGTTTATTAAGATGCTAAAAAGCTGATTGAAAAGCGTGATTAAGGCGTGTCCTTAATGACAAATAAGTACATACTGACATATATAAGATAGTCTTTTAAACGAATATGCGGGTTTCTTCGTAAATAAGAAAATTGTTTTAATGGATGACCTGGTTCGTGGAATTGAAGATATAAAGAAACGCACGGCCAACGAAATTCAGAGTGAATTTACAATCGGAATTCGAGTCTAGAGCTTACACCTTATAGATATTTAAATCGCAGGATATCAGTTGCGCCACCTACTTCGCAGGATATTTGCCGAAGGCCGAACTGCCAGAGTATCTCATCGCCATCCATAAAATACAATTTACTGCGTTCGATAAATTCACGTTACATAAAGTCTCTAAGTGTTGCAGGGACTACCCAATAAATTGCCAGATAAACGTTTGAACTTTATCGAGTAGTATGGCACGTACAACGCCAAACATTCCTTGTTCACTGAATCATACGCGTCGACAAACAGGCGTCCTGTTTCTTAATATCGAAATAATTTATCTACGATATTTCGAACAGTTCTACTTCCACACACATGCGATACAGTAATCTGTCGCATAACGTTCAATAATCCGTTTTATTTTCCAGAAACAAATGAAAATCACCTCGTCGATCATATTTTTGCAACAGCGTATTTTCTCAGTCGAACGAGCTACGCAAGCTTATCAGAAGATTTAGAAGCAAAATCATTCACGATAAATTATATCCTGCAACTAAAAGCAAATTTTCTGCCACAATGTATCTGCAGCGGTATTTCCACAAGATCGTAAATCAAAATTTCCCAGATCTCATCGCGATAACAATTCTATTTCCACATCGATGGAATAATCGATCGTCCGAAGTTCAACGATTCGTTCTACTTTGCAGAAATAAATGGAATCGCATCGGATAGATCGTAACCGTCTCGTTGATGATTTTCCGATAACATTACATTGGAACGATTCACGGAAAGTTGTCAAAGGATCTGCCTATAAACGTCAAACTGTACGAACGATAAATTATATTTTGCGACCGTAAACGAATTTCGTGCCACGACAATGTATTTACATGTGATTTTGCGCTAGATCGTAAATCAATGTTCGCCTAAAATTACGGAAGATTATCTTTTTGTCGATTATAGATAATCGATAAAAAGACAGTAATAAATTATATTTTGCAACTACCAACGAATTTCGTGGCACCGTCTGTCCACGCTTGTTTCTCGCTGGGTCGTAATTTAAAATTCCCCAAATTCCATCGCGATATTTTCGTAGAAACGAATCGAGCCATCGTCAACTCCACCATTACGTTGCGTCACGATTTTGCCTATGTTAAAACAAGCAATAGAGGCTATTTCGAGTCAATGATTCTCTACGAATCAACAGCTCAAACTGTAACGACGTCCACGCAGAAAATACGGCCGGCTGATTGACGCTAAGGTCGTATTCTCTCGATTCTGCGACGGGGCTGTGTCGCACAAGTCAGTCCCTAAAACTATTCGTCAGCGAAGAAACGCAATGGCGACTGTGACGTGACTATTCCTTTGATTTTAACGACGTGTCATACATAATACAGCCGTGTGTTGCATCAGACGAGCAACAACCGTATTTAACGCGATATAGACTGAGGCCGTACAGCGTTACTTTCTCAACTTCTAACTCGAAGATGCTTAAAATATAATTCGATCGTTATACCGTGAATCACACAGAGACCGAAACATCGGATTGATCGTTTCTAGAAAACCGAATTTAGATAAATCCTAGAGATAGAATTCTAGAAATAGATTTTGGAAAATTAAATTAAGCTTCGTACTAAACTGTGTTAAATGAAACGTTAATTCTGCTGCATTAAAATTGAATAATTTTCAATTTTTTAAAAAGCGAATAAAAGGCTATAGATAGCAGAGACACTACGGCATTAGATTATTAACAACTATCGAACTAGTAAATTAAAAAACTAATCGATAAAATTCATGCGAATGGAATCCCGCTATATTAAATATTCTTGTTAACGAGAATAGCAACTTGATATACGTTTATCGAATTATATAGGTGGCATTTTCTTCCACAACCTATCAGATTTGCCGGCGAAAAAGCTTCGCGATATGATCTTTCGTGCGGACCAAATTCCTTAAAAATCGGAACCAACTTGCCGAGCGGCTCAACACGTTTCAAAACGACCGTCGTTGCTCTCGTTATTTATCGACTCTTACTACGTAATTAATTATACGTGATTATTACAATCGATCGTCCATCGAGGTGAACCGTGAACTTTTTCAAACTTCTACTCGTCGTTCTATCACCGTGAAACCGTTGTAATTATTTATTTTCACGTTTGACCCGTGCATTTTTCAAACCTTAAGGAAACTCGATGCGCGCGGATTGAGCCATCTATCATCGCCGAAACATAGTCAGAAACAATCGGACGACGATTTTTCACGTGCAACGAGCCAGATCGGAAATCTGAATGAGAAATCGCCGCTAGGCAAGAACGCGAATTCGTCAGCCAGGAATAGACGCGTAAACGTGAAAACGCGGGCTATTTATACGCGCGACGTTCTTCTCGCGACAGAATCTACACGAAACGGTAGCGAGGGAAACGAATGAATGGAAAACGAGAGACGTCGAGGTGCAACGCGCATCGGAATTCGGTTTGCCCGGATGTTTGTTACGTATCGTTCGAAATTTTCGTTCCAAAAGATGATTCAGTGGCGGTTCACTAGATTTTCAACACCGGGAGAGTCTCTGCTCTTTGAAGCTGTGTACCCATGTTGAATTGGCCGGCGTGAATTATAAATGAAGCTTGCATCGTTCGCTTCGTATTTCCGATTTTCGAGAGATTAATGGGACAGAGTTTAGAATTTAGGTGAAGTTTATTTCTGATGTTTTGTCGCGCCAGTGTTTCGGGTTTCTTTGAGTTTTCGGATTAACGGAGAATTAAAGATTTAATGGATCACCGTGATTTACTTTGAAATAGAGGCGACGAGTAAAAATTTGAAAGCTTGTTCGTGGAATGTTTATAGCGGAAATTTCATTTATAAATAGGCTTTCTTTCTTAACAAATTTAAACAAAATTGACGAATTTTATCAAGCAAGAGGATGGGCGTAAACGATAATGGGAAACGAATGTTTAAAGATGTTTGATCGTGATACCTACGACGTGTCAGTCTCTTTTTCTCGTCTATTTCTTTTCGTCGTTCTTATCTTTCTTAGAACAACGCGACACAAGCGAACATATCGCACCATTTTGTCACACCCTTCGATTGGTCACGTACAAAGTTAAGCAGAACTTCTCTGAAGAATTTCAATGTCACTTAGACGCAGCAAACGTTGCATCCAGTGGTAAATGTTAATTTAAAAACCGGTATTGTAAATCGATTAACAATATTTAAATTCCTGAAAATTCCTGATTTCTTGTTCTTTGAATAAATCAAAATCCAAGTTCTGAATAAATCTCAGAATTACAAATTATTCTATCTTTCTGTTATTCCATAAATTTTCATCTCTCCTATTTCTATCTCAATTATGTACATACAATCTCGATATTCTCTATTTCCTTACAAATTATTCGCTTTTCCTAATTCCTTGCGATATTCATCAAACACATTATCCTAACATTTTATTCGCCCTTTCAGATCAATTAGTACCATTTAAATTCCTAAAAACGTCCACAGCTTCTAATTTCTGGAACAAGTTTCCAAAATGAAGATCACCTCTGTCCTCGTCACCTCTAATCGTCCCAAATTAAATCTATTTCCCTGTTATTCCACAAATTCTCACGTCCCCTCCAATATCAAATAAAAAATATAATCCCAATTGTCTCTAATATCCTCCGTTTACCCAAAAATGTTCATTCTTCCCAATTCCACGCGACACTCGCCAAACGAATTATCCTAATATTTCATCCCCTGTAAAATTCTCGAAAATTCGGAAATTCCCAGAATTCGCAGATGTGGCGTTCTCCCGTCGGCTTTTAAAACTAACGCCGTTGAGTCCCGTTGGCGTGAAAACAGGATTCGCAAACGGGACCACGGGAGCGCGACCGAGTGGCAATGAAAAATGAGAATTCGGAACCCGTGAGTGCGGAATTACAGCGCGTGCGACTTCCAAGTCGCCTTTTTCGTGCAACGGTTCCGTGAATGTCGTTGCGCGTACGAGAGACACGGTGACGAGATGGGATCTCTGGTTTCAGATACGCAGAGCGCGTTGCCCAGACACCGTGCATGCTGTAACCGTAAACCAGGCAATGGTACGCGGGCAGTATTCGTAGCTATTTCGGGGACGTCGGCATCGCGAGAACGATTTCAACGAGTGTCTACCCGCCGCTTGACCTGAACGCATCTTTATTTGCGCAGCGAAACCCTCCTTCTTCCTCTCTTCTCGGCAACCGCTACCATCCACTTCCGGCCGCTATTGTCCCCTACATTTTGCAGTTTTCTTCGTTTCCCTTTTCATTTCCCATGTGTGTGTATGTGTGTGTGTGTGTGTTATTTGTTGAATCGATCGATCGGCCCCGATAGGATTTGTTTCTTTACACGCTTGTATTATATGTTATATCTATATTACGTATTGTAAATAATAAGACATAGAAAGGTCTTCGTCGTCTTTTGCACTAACGCCTGTAACATTCGCAAAGGACGAGTGCTTCTATTCCTAGTAAAATCAATTTCACTGCCACTATCGTTAATACTGTTTCCACTTTCGGCATCACTTGCTACGTCTGACGACACGTCCGCGCAAATATCCGCGCTATATTCAACGGACTGAGTTTCGCCTGTCTCCTCGTTATTAAATGGAAGCTTTTCAAAAAGTTTTTTTAAATATCGATAACGGTTTCGTATTACTCGAGCACGTAACGTAGAAACACATTCCTAACATTTCGTCTGTTTTATTGTTTTATTTTACAATAGTTAACACTTTGTATAACGTATTACGGGAAGTAAGTACATAAATAAGACGCGAATTAGCGCCTCCCGTCGTCAATGTGTTAAGAATGCGATTAGGAATGTACGTTACCGATCCTTCTCCTTTCTTTCGTTTACGCGTCCTTCTTCCCTCTATTCGATTATAATTATAAAATTATACGAAATAAAATAAATAAAAAATTAATTATAATATTCCACGCAATTTGTCCTATTTGCACATTCGACGGAGACCTTTTTTTTACGGCTAATTGATAAATATAACGCGTACGCGTTACGTCTGTTTGGAGAGCATTCGTACGTACAACAATTTTAAGAATGGTATAGATTTATTGATTTATCGAGCAACGTGGTTGTTTTATTATTGCAGGAGAACGTCATTAGGATGTGTTCCGTAGAGTTTTCTAGATAGGTCGACTGTGTAGAGTTCCTTGGCTAGGTCGTTAAAACGATTGTCTAATCTGGTTTTCTATTTGTCACTCAAGCGTATAATTTCCTCAGCGACTGAGCTGATATTTAGATCTTTACAGAGTGCGTCATTTCTCACATACCACGGCACACGTTTACCATGGTCCTGAGCACAATATGTAGCTTGTAGAGCTTCTAATTTAGCGGCGTGGCTTTTAGCAGCCATGCCCCACAGAGCTCGATATCGTACACCCAAATAGGTTTTGATGATCGTTTTGTAAATGAGAAGTTTGTTATCCGCGCTTAATTTTGCATGTTTGCTGGCGAACCAATACATAATTTTCCCTTTTGATCCTGATCTGGACAATCTCTTTGCTGCTGTGTGTTGTTTCCGCGTTACATGTTGTTTCCACGTTAGTCGGGAATCTAGGTGCATTCCTAAGTAGTTAACTATTTTTGTTCCAGGTATTGTAGCATCAAATCGATAAGTTAGTTTTCACATGGCTTGTTAAGAATAATGAAAACGATCCAAGACCGATCCGGTAAAATAAATTTACTTTTCCAAACTAACACCTCTCGCCAACTATAAAGAACCACGTGCTATGTAATTAACAGAATACAAAATACTCGAAAGAGCCAGAAACGAGATATTTAGCCTTACGAAAAAGAATCGACGAATGTTTCCTCCTAATACATTTTTGCTTCCAATGAACCAGGAGACCATCGAATTAGCAAATTAAGATTTCCAAAAGAAAAAAAGAAAAAAGAAGCAAGATGTTTTTCCGTGGAAAAAGTATCGGCAAAGGCTCGAGTCTAAAAGACTTTGGATCCACATGGCCGAAGGACAACGTTGATGAATCGTCGCACGCCTGTTATAGGCCTGTCTGGGCTGCTGGCCGCAGCCAGTAGCGTGGGTCGACACCGCGACTCTCGACACGTCGACGATCGTGATCGATTTCCATCAAAGTCGATGTCGGGCTTCGATACCGATCGACTTCCATCAAAGTCGAAGACCTCGCCCTGTTCTTTCTTCTTATTTACCCGCGAACGTTCGCTCATCTCCCGCTGCGACCGGATGAATCATGAACCTCATAATCGAGCGTTCGCTCTGTCGTTGAATCGCCATGCGTGCATACGTGCACCATTAAACAACCGTTGTACATCGTAAAAAAAAAGAAGAAAAAAAATGGAAAAGGATAATACGGGCGAAACAAGTGAACACGTTGACGCTCGTAAATTATCGCGCAGACAAGATTCTGGTGTGACACCCTTTGTTAAGTCTGCCTTTCTAATCCTTTCGCTACGAGGAATTATTTTACACCATGGCTGTCTATACGATACTGCTGAATTCTTGGTAAAATTGGTTTTAATTCCGAGGATATCTAAACGAATGGGCTATATTGGTATTAATAATGACCGAGATTGGAATAACAAGGAAGATAAAGTCGGACAGAGCGGATTCATTTATATGTGCTAAAATAGATATTCGTGTAAAACGAGTACTACAATTTGATTCTAGCAAAGAATAGAATAAAAGCATCTCCTATACTAACCTACAACGAAGCAGTTATGCACAGACGATACGACGAACGAGTTAATTCCCAACATTTTTAGTTCTTCGGCAAGTTCTTTAGTTCTTCGGGCCAGAAAGTTAGACGATACGAGATATGGTGGAGCGATAAGGACGATAACAGGTTGGTTGATTTCGGTGAAAAGTTAAAAGAGGATATTAAAACGATCGTACTAGAAGAATCATAAAATGAAATTCATATATTCTCAAGCTACTGCAAGAGATATAAATATAACGACTATTGATTCGATAGTAGAACTTGTACAATTCGTACATATAAATGCCAGTATTTTTTTTTAATAAAACATAATAGCAGAAATTATGGAATTCAAAAATGTGGTACATCTAACTCGAACTATTTTCTCAAACAAAATACAATTTCAGTAAACTAAAATGATTCGAGCTGGACGATGAAGCAGGCGCCATGTCCACGGTTGAAGGCGCACAAAAGGCTTGGTAAAGTAGCGCCACCCTCTTTGTCACCATGAGGTCCTCGGTTTTCAGAAAGAGTCAATATTGGCGCAGCCACCCCCGTGTACCGTCCAACCCTTACCAACGTACCGACAACCGTCGTCGGTGTCCCCCTTCGTAACGCCCTTCTCGACACCGACTCCATTCCCCTTTTTTTTCCCCATCTGTCCTCCTCCACATCCGGGAAGTGGCATCCACCCTTCCCGAAACCAACCAACTCTACGTACACACCCCACGATCGTCGTCCACTTCAATCTGATGCGCCTCCATCTTCCACTTACGCGACAATACTCGATGGAACGATTTAATTAAGTCTGAATAATGGACATTTAATACTCTGGCTTTAACTTTTTTTTGGCTGGGGTGCGTAGTTTTGCGACGATGTGTACGTATTTCTGTGCGTGCAGAAAGGAGAAACAATAGAAGGTAATGATCAACCTGTTGACGTGTGTGATGAATGACGAAGGAGGATTCATAGTGTTGTATTATATTCACAGTGTTGTTTGAATAATTATAAATTCTAACACATTTTCTGTGTTATTTCTGTAATATTGCCAAGAAACCACCAGTTATACCTGGAGGGATTCGTAGTGTTGTATTACATTCATAGTGTTGTTTGAATAATTATAAATTCTAACACATTTTCTATATTATTTTTCTAATATTCCCAAGAAACCTCCGATCATGATTGGATATGTTAAATGAAGAAGTGTTCGTAAAGGGTAGATTGAACGCTATAAGATACGATGAAGGGATGTTACATCACTAATTATTGCCTTTCGTAACTGAAATCGAAGACAAAGAGACAATGCTCTTATTCGTACAGCCGCTACAAAAATGTAATTTCAAGATTTTGAAATAGAATTATTATCGTGGCCGGTATTGAGTGATACGAACCCGATGGAGACCCTGAGCTAAATTCTAGCAAGGAAAGTTTACGGTTAAAAGAAACCACCTATCAAAAATATCGTTGAATTTAAAAAAAGAAAGAATAAAATTCGCGTGGGCGGATACTCAAAACGAAGCTTTAAATAAGTTAGTGCATAGTATACCTAACAAAAGTAATCAAAAATAAAGAGGAATCTGGTAAATATTGAATGGAAACGTAACAAAATTAACATTGAGTTTATATCTTTTCATAGTAGAAAACACATGTTTGAAAGTGTGAAATTTAATGTTTTCCAGACTTTGAAAGAATAAAATTTTTGTTTGTTGTATCTTCGGTTTTGTTTTGTGTCATAATATGAAATTATATAAACGATTTCGTCACTTTTCGTTTTAATATTATGATAAACCTAAAAATATAGTTGAGTTTATAATTATTCACCGTGTATCACTAAATTTGAATTACATATTACACGTTATCCAAAAGTCCCAAAAGTAGTACTGTTAGTGATATATAAAATTAATATTATACTCTTCATTTTGACCATTCTGGTAGTCCCAATGTTAATTATAATTCAAGTTAATAGGAAATAACTTTGATTAAACAAGCTAACAGTACAGATACTTTATCAGTTGATTTAGAATTATGAGTGAGATTTAGAATGATTGATGATTTAGAAATTGAAAGTTGTTCGATCAAGAAATTTCTAAATTGGTAGGCGTTGCGGCACCGAAAAATTCCAAATAGCTTACGAATTGAAGTACTAGCTGACTTGCAGAAGTCGGAAGTTCTCTGAAAAGAGACTGCCAAGATTTACATAGGGAAGCTCAGCAAACAACACGAACAACCCAAGGGACCGACAGTTCTCTAAGTAGCTTTACCAACAATTTTACTAATAGATCCAAGCCAAAATGCTCCTATCGTTTCTACCAGTCTTTTTCTTCCACCATTCTCAAACAAGAATCGCATAGATAATGGAAATGAAATAATTAATCAGGAAGAATAAAGATAATAGGATTCTAAAAATTACGAGTTTCCTAAAAAAAGAACCGGAGTTCTAAAAGTGGTATATTAATTTTAACGTTACGAACGAGATAAAACTATACCAGTTAGGAGATTATTATAGAACTACGACTAGTAAAATTAACAAAGAAATCGTTTGCACCTGGAAGAATAACAATTTACGTTTCTATCGATTTCATCCGATTTCTTTTCTCCCCTCGTAATAAACTATATCGTAGGCTGCTCTAATGATAACAAATAACGTGACACATGAACCTATACAGGGTGATTATAAAGTTAATTCGTGAAAATTGTAAGTGGAGCCACACACGTTGATGAAATCGTTGCAAACAAAACACGACCAACCTATTCGTCGAGAATATCTGATCTAAGATTCTAAGCACGCAGATAATCTGATGGATAGAAGCAATAATAAAAACCTACGATATATTTATCATGCCATTAATTATTCGAGAAGGTTCAACAGCGTCAAACATTTCGAGGAAGGAATGCTTTGAAGAAATTCCACGAATATATCTTTTAACTTCTACTGGTTACTTTTAATTCGTTTAATCCGATACCTTTGATTATAACTTCCACTACTTTACATAGCTACTTCTTTCTAATTCGTTTTTCAATCGAGATAATACTTCTCGACTTTGTTAGTTTATTATTACCGAGTTATCGACGATTTACCGAATTATTTTAAACGATGAAATTATCATTACCGATCATAGTTATCGTCGATGGAATTATTTTGTAATATAAATTATTATACGTTAGGTAATTTGATAAGTATGGCGTTTATGAAAATTCGTATTTCTACAAACGGCACGACAAAAGAAATAAAATCCAAATGAAGCTAAATTATGTATTCGCATTTATGCATTTTTTTACACATTTAAATTTCTAGTCAAAGTAAGCACATGCATCTTCGACAGTAACAATTCTCGAAAAAAGTCAATTTCCCAAACAATAATAATAAATATTCCAAATAAAAATAAAGAAACGGGAATTTGATAAAAAAAAAAAAATGTCATTGAATCGTCCAAAATAAGAAAGAATACATCATTAGTTATTTATCGATGGATAAGCATTTATTTTTATTATCCTAACCTCAACTTAATCCCAACCTAACCCCAAATACGTTAGAAAAAGCCGCATTACTCGTAAGCTAACCTAACCTGACAATTTAACCTATATTTAACCTATATTTAACCTATATAAACTAAGCAGTTACGGTGAATTTGTTATCTCTCAAGCAGAGACAGGGGAAAACCATTTTCCTGGGAAGGAAATGAAAAATGAAAAAGGAAATGTAAGACTGACGGCTATTGTTATAACGATCAATCGTAATGAGATTAGAAGAATGATTACAAGAACATCTCGTGTTCTTAATGGAATACTTATGAAAGAATGTCCGTCAAAGTATCTACAAATAGAACGAGAAATCGGTTATCGAGGATCAATGCAATTGAGAACGATTAAAGATGCATACGTCTAACGAGCAAATTGCAGGATTCAAAGTAAGCATTCTTCGATTTGTTCGTAATCAAATTTGTCGTTAAAATATTTCCAATATCGTCGATCGAGTGGTTACCCAAGCCTCGAACAATTTCGCTTAAAAAAGTTATCTAGCAGGAACCACGCGAGAGGTTAAAATTCGTATTTTTGGGAAGTCGATGAATATCGGAGAGGAATTCTGATTCTTTAAGAATCCGAAGTCAAGAAATATTTTAAGGAAAGTCACGTGATAACTAACATTAGAATTTTCACGGGATCGATGAATGTTAAAAAGCAATTTCCAGTAGAATTAATTCTCCGAGAATCGGTAAAAAGTTCGAAAGGATTCTTAGGGATTCGAATTTTCAAGAAAGCCTCAAACATCGAAATAACACACATCCAAGGAATTTATACGTGCAGAAAATGAATTCGAAGCAGTTGACTGAAGTTTTTCTGCCATCAGCCAAAATATAGATTAGTTATATGTTTGTAATTAGATTTTTACAAAACGCAATGCAAGAAAAAAAAAGAAAGAAAAAATATGATTCGAATTTCTCCAAGGCCTGGATAGATACCGGAAGAGTATTCTAGGCAATCCTCCATTTTCCTGGTTGTTCCTTTCTCTAGGCAGCCCTCGATTTATCGTGGTACGAAGAAGAGGGTGCGCTGACAGTGGCGCAACGAGGGTGAGGCTAGGGTGAATTTGTGTTGGCCTGGGTACATTAGCAATGTTTTGTTGACACTGGAGAACAACGATAGAGCCATTACTGGGGCTGCGACCCCAGCGAACTGTGCAGCCACGACTCTTCTTCGATCCATCGAACCAAGAAACCCGTGGGACATACGCCAAGAGTTATGGAGAAGTCGATTAGCTGACTCTGCGTTTCTACTTTCGTTCGCGATGATATATTCGCAATACGTATTACAATTCTCTATTCGTACAATCAGAAAATAATAATCTAACGAAAACGACGAAGAAATTATAGAATCTTAACGAAGACAGGAAAACTTTGCCATTGGCAAAGTCGGGAAATAATATAAATTATAACGTAAACGACGATAAAATTATAAGACCTTAATGAAAGTGGAAACTTGTCTATTTGTGAAGTAGGAAAGTAGTAGCGGAGAAACGACGGTGGAGCGACGAAATGCCAATGAAAATAGAAACTTCGTAGCGGGGCAGGTAGAAGAAGAAGAAATTTTGAAGAAAAGCACATTTCTCGGCGAGACTTAAGAAAAACCGTAACTTGTTCGATCAGAGTACATCATATTTTACTTTTTATCTCGTTATATATATATACTCGTTACTTTCTATAACTTTGGAAATTCTGAACTTAATTTAATAGACGAGTGATGGAATTCACATCACGGAATAATGTTGTGTCTTTACTAGTCTTCAGACAAGATCCAACCGGCAGAGTAGTATACTGACAAAGGAGGAGCTTCTGTGAAATTGCTGCGTGACAACGATAGACCACGCACTGCTTTTACGACAAAAGACACCATAACGAGTCTTGGTTGCGACCTCTCGCTTATTCACCAGATATTCCGCTTCGGATTACCTCCTGTTCCGATCGATGTAACACGCCTTATCCGATACCCAGTTAGCGATTATCTGATACTTGCAATTAATGGATGAGATACAGAAATGACACGACGATTGGATCTTGTCCAAAGATGCAGCAATTTGTCCTGACGGAATTCGTCATTTGCGCCTAATAGACGGCTTCATGTTATAGAAAGCAACGGTTTTGCTCGAACACTTGCTCTGTCGTTTTTTAAACGAAGCTTGAGTTTCGCTGAAAAGTTTGAATCGAACCTCAATACGAATATCGCGAATGATTTTAATACGAATATTACGAACCACTCTGTCGCTAACCAGTTAGCTGTTGCGACCTCTTTGAAAAAAAATGTAGCTTTTAAAATTAGATTTTTTTTTTAATTTTAGTTGGCAGCTAAAATGTATCGCAAAAAGTAAGCGATGACGAGTATACTCGTCAAACGCAGCGTGCGTGCGTGCGTGGCTCTTGTAACATAGAATTAAATTGTAACGAAACGACTGTCTTATTTCTTAATTTTATTACTGACAGGACTCGTCGCGACGCAAAGTATCGCCGTCTCTTCGCGACGAGTATACTCGTCAAAGACAGCTAACTGGTTAAACCGAGTTTCCAACGTGTACGTATGAAATCGAACAACGAGTTTAAAAAGCTCGTCCGAGCAATGTAAAGAATACGAAAGTCCACATAGATCTTGGAATAAGTTCGACGACAAACAAACCAGAGATCGTTTCTCCGTTACCAAGATAGTACACGCGATTACGTTTTCCTTCTATTCCGATTTATCAGGCTCATTTTTCGTATCATAGATCGATGTTTCCTAAAACACCTTCTCACGGCGCGGGTATATATCCGGGAAATTTGAATTTAATTATCTGAATGCTATCTTTAAAATGATTTGCCAAATGTCCCGTTGGACAAATTGTAAAATTCAGAATAAAATAAAAAAAAAAGATCTATACAAATGGAACGAAAATACCATAAAGCATCTTCGGTGAATCTCAGAGCGAATGGTTTCGCTGGTTCCTCTATTTATTCATCGATACTTGTTGGCGGTAAGGAAAACGAGCCAAAGAGCCAAACGGAAGAGGCAAAACGTCTGGACGGCACGTAGGGACCACGTCTGCCTCTTCCGGCTTTATTTATTTTCGGCGGCGAAATGTTGTTCTTAACCTTTCGACCAGGCGAACGAGTTACGTTGCTCGGCATTTTCGAAGATTAGAAGGCGTCTGAAAGAGAAACAGCTCTCTTCCATCGACAGGATGATGATATTAGTCAGGGCCAGGGTATAATAACCACCGCTTTAACCTGTTAACTGACTGGTTTCTAAATCGAAAGCATTCTCTGCGCTGCAGAGTTGAAACTGAAGCCCCTTGTTACGTGTTTGTATGGTGCAGATTGAGGCAGGTTACGTTAATGTGGAAGAAATGTGTAATAAAGTTATTTAAACAGCCTGAATGTAATTTCGTTGAACTTCACGAATGACATGGAAACGTTCTGATAATAAAAATATCATACGTCTAATCAGACGTTACGTGGTACGATACCGGACCTCTTTTTGGGCAGGTAAACGCGTAATGAATATTTCCAGAAATTATTTATTTAGCTGTATTTCTCAATATTTTATATTTGAGAGATGTATTGTTTATACATTTTGAACAAATAACGATCGAATTTCTGAGCAGCGCCAGAGGATTGATAACAGAAAGGAGATTTGTCCTAGTCTGTGCTCTGTGTACTTGCACAGAATCAGTTTTAATTATAATCGCGTAATTAAATGATTACTTGCGAGATGTAACGATAACCAGAGCTGATGTAAAAAAAAAAAGAAAAATGTGAAGATTACAGAATACGAGAAAAGCAACTAAAATTGATCCTACGTAATTTTAGACTCTTTGGTTTAACAATTAGTCTAAATACACACTCCACTGATAGCCAATATAATAACAAGCAAATATAATTTGTATATACAAGCCAATCTCGTATTAATAAAGCATTGCATCACATGGCGTGATACAGAGATATAGATGAGTTATCTTATAGCTATCAGATATAAATCTTACTCGTCCTTTCAGGTAGTTAACAGGTTAAGTGACGTTCGTAGCATAGAACAGTGTTCGCAGGAGAAAAGAAAAAAAAACAAAGAAAAACGTTGTCGTGGCACGTGCGGGGGAGAGTGAAGTTTATTTTCATCCACTCGTGGCGAAGAGCGCCAGGGTACAATGCAACGAAGAGATACCAGGCCCTGGATCTCTCAACGGGAGCGTTTTATGTCCAGGAAGAGAGACACGGATATTTCAAGAGTGGCTCGTAGCGATTTATGGCGTCAAGTTTAGTGACGAGAGAGAGAGAGAGAGAGAACCACAAGGTGAACTACGTTTCACAATTTGAGAGTCTATTTTCTTTTTAATTTCACAGAGGCAAGAATACTAGGAAGATGAATCGTAACAAGCGTGTTATTAAGAAAATGTAACCAACCAACGTACTGTAATAATTCAAATTTGATTATTATCGATTTAAAGTTTGAAACGTTGAATCTAAGATTCAAAGAGTGTTTGGATCGTAGCGTCGCAGGCGCCAATGCTACGCGTCGGGGTAGATGGAAGTTTAAACGAGAAGATCGGACGAGAGACTACACGAAAATTCTGTAACACAAGCTCATCGTGATACGTGACCAGAATTAAAGAGTACTTGTAGAGAAACACTGTACAAGGCAAAACTGGAAAATTTCCATTTCTTTATTGGAAAATGCTCTACGTACCAATGAGAATACAACGAGAATGGTGTAGAATTGAAGCGCATATTTTGTAGCGCCACGCGACTTTGACCTATCGTGCAAATCCCATAAGGATACCGCGTACCAGTAACCGTCTAATCGCCAACAACAAAAACGAGCAAACAAAGTTAAAGGCAAAAAACGTCGCCTCGGCCGCGACCGAGGACGACTCAGAGGTGAAACGAAACATAGACGGTTACAGGGGACACGCGGGGCGAGGAAGGTTCGATAGGTTTCATGGAAAACAGATTCGGTAACGATAAGCAGTATCTTCTGATTACGGCGATTACGAACAGCGAACAAAGGCGATCGATCGAGCGACAGCGAACTTAGCGAAAGTGTATAATAGTGAGGAGTCAATAAAGATTTTAAGAGTTGACTACGAATTTTCTCGTCATCTATTTTACCTCGCTGCAATATCATTAACAACGCTAGGATATAATGTCACAACGTCGCCTCTATAGAAACAAAGATGGAAGTATATTATCAGAATTGATTCTTGTAGAAGAACAAATAGTTAGTCAATTGTTTGTTGACTTTCGTCTATGCCATCTATCCAATTGAACGGAATATGGATGCAGATATGCTTTTCTTGTCCACGAATGTCCACTACATTAACGCACAAGTCTTCTTTTTGCTCCTGACAAACTCGTTTCTCGCCACTTGCAGCCTTTTCTGCGAACACTCTTCGACTTTAACAAATTATCGAAACTCAAGACTCGAATATAAGAAAGAACTAATTAAAAAAAAAAGGATTACTCTCGAAAGCTACGAGCGCGGAAGGTTCGGCATAATCTCGGGTTAGAGACGAGTAGAGAAGTGAATTTTCAAATGACCGAAGCTTCTGAATTTCACGCTAAGATCACATACGTATGTAAGTCGGCGAGCCGCGCTCGGCTTCTACAGCTACGCGCGCTCTTCGTCTCATTGGAAAATTTCGATTTTTTAACACGCAGAGAGTGAAACCGTTCGTATCTCGAACTTGAAACTGTGCCTCGTAACTTGAACTTGAGACCGCCAAGGGTGGCCACGAAAAGAAACACGGTTATTATCGGCCGCTGTTGACAGCCTTGACAATTCGGTGGACTGTCGCTAATTGTAACCCCCGGGGCCGCCGAACATTGCCGAAGACAGCTGAACATCGTTGTCAGAACTTGGAAATTCGAGGAGCGACGATCGACGGTTCGATAATGACACGGCCGGGACGCAGAAAATTAAGATTCTGCTAGGCCGAGCGCGGTGATTACCGAGGCAAAAACGATTATTGCCTGAAATCTATAATTTTATCTTAGAGTTTCTCTCACCTTTAGAAGGTGACAAGGTTCTAGACAAGATTTATATTTGGAAATAAAATTGGAATTAGAAATATTATTATGAAAGATCATCTGTGACGATTAATATATTTGTTATTTTATTTTCTCAATAATTTAATAATGATTCGTCTTCTATAAATATTACTATGTAAAGTAATTATAATGTTATTAGGCGATGTATTGCACATATAAGAATCGAAATAAACGATAAAAATTTAGTGCACAGAATGTAAAGTGTATTGAAACGATAATCGTTGTTAAAATACGACTACCGCTGTGATTTCTGCGAGCGTCGAGTAGCGACTACCGGAATTCGGCATTCTCTAAACTTAAACAAATATCAGAAACTTTATTCTTTATACCTTGATATCAGACTTTGCGCCAAAGATTTTCCAATTTTTCTACAATTTTTCCATGAAACAATTGGTAAATAAGACTAATTTCCAATTTCTCTATAGACGTGAATCTTTGTATAAAAATTTTTCGCTAGAAAAAAATTTACAAGCAATAGAAAAGAATTTAAAAAGCGAACAAGTACATCTCTCTGAGATAAAAATATCTCACTAGAGACGAATAAATAAGCAAGAAATCAGTCGACGACAGATAAATAATTATCGAGAAACCGAGCAAAGCAGAAATTCCATTGGCTTCTACCATTTCTATTCTAATCGTCATTTTCCATATTTTGCGGCAGGAATTTTCCAACTTCGCCATAATTTCGCAAGAATTTGCAAATAGTACATACGAAAACATTAATAAACAAGAATAATTTCCAATTCCTCTATACGAGTGTATGTGTCGCCGTAAAAACTATTCACCAGAAAAAAAGTTAACAAACGAGAGAAAATACGAGAAGCGAATGATTTCCAGCTTCTCTGTATAAATGTATCTTCCCATGAAAAAAAGTCTGGCTACAAAAGAACAAATAAATAATAAGAAACAAGACCGCGGTAAGCGAATAATTATGAAAAATTCGAGCGAGGCAGACTTTGTCCGAGTTCTTCGACGAACGATCCGGGGCCTCGACAAGCTCATGTAAATTAAAGTTGGATCACGCGTGCAGGGGCGGAAACGTTAGCGGTATCGCGGGCCCCACGAGACTGGGGCGTCTCGTGGGCGTCGGCTTCGGGCAAAAAACGTCAAACTCCGGAATGCATACGGTGCATACCCTGCCCCCTGGGAGCTCTTATCGAACGATTTAACCAGCTCGTTTACACGTGATCCATACACATAATGCACAAACGAAGAACAGACGATTTATTCAAAAGGCTCGCGTGACTCGAAAACTCGCACTTCGGAAGGCAATAACCTTCGACAACTTCATTCTATCCGTAAATTTTTCCATAAATTCCGGTTATTTTCCGGACGTTAATTCTCGGGGGCATTGGCAATTTAAATCTCCGTTCACTTATAAATCTCAAGGTATTTCAGTTTGTTGATGCAAGTCAGTTCGTATTGAATAAACCGAAGCGCTCGCTAGCACAACGATTGTGCGTGCAACGTGGTAACAGAATAATTGAGAAAAAGAGAATCATTGCTTAAAATAGTACAGGATACTTGTAAAAATTCGATATCGTTAAATTTGTACATATTATTGAATTAAAACCGTGTATACTTTTAGAGATACCTCGGATAAAACCGAAGTTCATTCGTACGCATAGCTAATTTCGAAACAATTTTTCTATCAAAAATATACGACCTACTATAGCAGAATAATTGAGAGAACAAGATACTTCCCTAGTATAACCCGAATTACGATATTATATATTCAGAAACTTCCGCTGCCAATTATTTTCTCTCGCTAAAACTGTAACTATCGTCGACTATTGTACAAGAATTTGATAATATTTCAGTCTTCGAAAGAGTCAACGCGCGGCTAGAGAATATTCCGGCAGCTCTTGGCAGTCGCCACGCGCGTCGCCAAAGAGGAAGATATTCGAGAGCGCGGATGGAATTGCGTGGAACAAAAGAGGTGCAGATAACGAGCAGACGGCGCCGTCCGAAATCTCGCGATCAGCATCTTTTTCTCTTATCGTCCCTTTGTGTTCCTACGATCCGTGCGCACGTTCGGTTACCGGACACCGGTCACAGACAACGTTTAGCATGACGTTTTTTTTGCTGATCGGCAGCAGTAAATGTCGAAGCAAAAATAAAAAAAAAAAGAAGAAAAAAGAAAACAAAAGTAATGGGAGAAAAAGGAGAAAATAATGATGACTCTTGGTCAGCTTCGTAAGAACGGAGATCGTATCTTTGTGCCAATTTTGTTCTTTGTACATTGGTCGAGGCCTCTTCTTCCAATATGTTGTTAAATTTGTTGTATACTTTTTAAATTTCGTCAAATCACTATACCTATTAGTATCATATCTTATTTTCGATTGTGTATTGTTATTATTAGACTGCAAACACTTATGCAAATTAATATTTGCATTATGAATACAAGAAACATAGAATTTAAGCAAAGATTCCTTTCGGTTGTGATATATTATATCATCGAATATTTCACATAATTTTGCATATTGTACGCATACTGTACACCTTTAAATTTTCCATAGATGCGTAAAATTCTATGGTTAATTATTATTGATATTATATTCTTTTATTCAAAATATGCAACCTACCGCTAAACGAAATGAGGAAATCTTCCTGATCGGTCGACAGTCTGTTAATAAAATCTGAGTCGGTGTGTTCCAAGTTTTAGATTCTAAGAATTAACAGGCGGCTGTATCTTTAGATACAGTGCTGGGAAGAAAAGATTCATCTGATTGCTTGGATGGCTCAATTAATAAAGTACTCTCTCTGGTTTAGACAACGTAGACTAAGACCGTGCTCAATTGAATTATCCTTTCTCTTCCTACGATAGTTCACGTTCGCGACAAATCTTATTTGGAGGTAAAATTTTGATGCATCGCGTTATAACCTATCTCAATGGCTCGCTATCGAGATACGATACCTAAAGAGCTTAAATTTTCATCTACGAATAACCAGACAATCACACTCGAGATTGTTCACCCGCTTCATCAAAATTCTCTTAATAGTGGATAGATCGTTCACTTGAGAAACTCTTTCGATATATAAATATTCGTTCGGCTCGTTTTTAGTTTCACGTTACTACTGGGTAATTGGGATGCAACCTTGGTGACTGAGGCTCGACGATAAATTCGACCGAAACGAAAATACAAGAGCGGAGCTAGAACATTTCGGGGAATTAATGACTCACGTGTGCTCCCACTGAAACTTCGTGATGAAGAGTAAAAGGGGAAGGAGAGGAAGAAAGAAAAAAAAGAGACGGTTAACGATGCGTGGCGATAAGAATTGCTTGTCTAAGCGGTGCAATCCGTACCGCTTGTTTACGTTTCGCGCTGCCTCCTAGTCTCTTTGCAAGATAAAGTTGGCTACACTGCATGGTAGACGGACCATGAGTCAAAAGACAAAAATCGTATTCCGTCGTGGAATTTTCTCGTCTAAATTCAAACGGCCCAGCCTCTGTCAAAGATACTCAATGCTTCGAGCTCATCGTCAGTGTATTTAATCGCCTCGTTTATACGTATACGCGATGGAAAAAGTAAAAAGAACGAACGATGATCTTAAAAAAAAAAAGAAACGTCAGATGACGACGAAAGAAGTGAAATTGCAGAACGATACGAAATTAAAAATTTAGACACGCTGAAAGAACGTTTGATTATCTAAAAAGAACAAAATCGACATCGAAATACGATCCATCGATCTTCTACCAGCGAAAAGAAAGAATATTCTCATAAAAGATACAATGTATGTCTTTCCTAAGAGAAAGAAGTGAAAGTGCAACGATGATCTCAAAATCGTTCAACGCCAACTCGATATTCCATCGATGGGGTGTACAACGAATTACGTATAGGGAAAGCATGGGAGGGTGATATGGATGCTTTGTAGGATTTCCTGTAATTAATATGCCGCGAATGATGCCATGCGTATCCACGATACCCCCAAAGCCATCGGATAGGACTATAGGATCCACCACCGCGCTTATATCTCTCTCTTTCTTCCCCTCTGACGTCTCTCTGTCTACCTTTCTGTTTCGCTCTGACCTTCTGTCTCCGTTCATGGGAATACACAGAAGCCATAAGAAATTCGATACGTTCCCCGTGGCGTGACACGGCTGTGTACTGGACTGGGCCTCGCCACGGTGGTGCTTCCCACTTCCTCCCTCGCGAAATTCTCGGCGAGGAGGAACGCCGTCTATCCTGGCCATGATTCGCATCGATGGATCCACCAAAATCAAGGGAACAACGGCTAGTTTTTCTTTTTTTCTTTTGTGTATTTATTGTATCTGACCACGTCTACTCGGACGATCCTTCGACTGCGTCTCAGTCTACTCGTTGATCACTATGAATTTCTTATATCAAAGTTTTCTGGCCTTTTTAAAGTAATAAATTGTGACTTTCTCCCCTTATTACACGTGGTACATATATACCCCTATATAATTTATATTATACGTGTCCTTTATATAAAAGAACAATTTTAATGAAATAGAATCTGCAAAATTTGATTCTAATCTAATATTTAATTGGTGCTAAAAGTCTTCAACTAAAAATGACCACGGCGATCCCCTAGAAAATATTTCGAAGTTCAATAGTTAAGAACTTTTGTTTTATACGAACCGGAAGTTGAAGATTCTTTACTTTAATATATTCACCTATTCTGTGTCTATCTTTCTCGCTTATTTTCAACAAAGAAGATGAAGAATATGAGAAGGTTCTTGTTATCAGTTAAAATATCGCGGAAATAGAAAATTATGATACAAGAGGAGGACATAAAAATTGAACATGTATTGCCACGCGGTTTCAAGGGAGCGTATTATAACGGTACTTAAATTGTTCCGAGTAGTGGAGAATTTTAACTCTTTCCGGTGAAGAAGCAAAATGGCGGTAATGAGGATCTTACGATTAAGCGGTTCGACAGATCGTGTTACGCCTTGAACGAGGTGTTCGTTTCGGATCGAAAATTACAGAGCTCCAGCGTGAGCAGAACGGAAAAGTTAACGTCCATATAATTAAATTCGAGGACAATCTAGAAGTAACAACAGAAAAAGAAAAGCGTACACGTAAGAACCCTTATTTTATCGATAACCAGACAACGTGTTCTTACGGTGTAAATTAGAAAGGTACTGGGAGAAGTTAAGATACAACAAACAAAAAGCGGATCACGAGACGAGAGAAATGTATCGCCAGTATCGCTCCTAACGTTACGTAGTTATGAGGCCGTCTTCGAGTTTGTTCGGTCGTTTCTAAAATCGGATGTAGAGCAACGACCTTCCAAACAACATGAAACTCCTACGCTTGCGCCCTCCACGGATTCCATAGATATCAGCTCGGCCACTGCCGATTAACTTCTTCCAACAAGGCCATCCAAGAAAAGATATATAGGAAAATACGTACATATATCCAGGCCGAGATATTATTATAGCAACAATTATATCACCACCGGCATTCCTCGTGCGTTTTCTTCCTCTCTTTCCTTCCCTTCAAAACAAGCAGACATGTCTGGCGCATCCCGATATTTGGTTATTAGAAGGAGGTTATGTAACTTCCTCTTCGAAATGTCCGAGATAGAAACCCCTTATTCATGAGCTAATTTACACGTTCATCATGTGTACGCGTAAATTTGTCTGTTTATAAAGCGTCTTAATAACTGTAAGTAACACACCGTTGCGTGAGTAAGCGCTTTCAAATTTCCCGCCTGACTGATGATACATTTCGTCGGTTTATTACTAGTATTATCTGTTTACTGGATCGGGTAAGATGAATAAGGTATCAGATGTTTTAGCAGGAACAACGACGATGACAGTGTATTAAATGTCAACGTTCTAAATGGTTTTGACCTTTCGGAGGTTAATACTATGTAGAAAATTATTCGAAGTAGAAGACAATAAAAATATTTGATTCAGAGATACTTATGAGTACCACTTGACGCTTTTTCACACGAAGCATAGTGTTATTAAGATAGGATTAATATTAGAAATCTTAAGGAAAAAGATAAATACCTGTGTTCAGCTGCACGATCCCTTTGTCTCCGGTTCTTGAACCAGTTGCTGACTTGCGTAGTGGTGAGGCCCGTGCTCTCTGCCAATTCTCGCTTTTCACGAGGTGAGGGATAGGGATTGGTGGCGTACCAATCCCTCAGGACGCTCCTGGATTTTTCCTTGAAACAGTAGGACGTCTCCTCGCCGTCCCAAATTGTACGTGGCAATGGAAATTTGCGCCGAACGCGATACTTTCCTGTAATTCAAACACTTTTAATCAATTTCGTAAATAAAATATTTCAAATAAAGTTACATTGCATTCATATTAACTTTACTACAAGGGATAACCTCTACTATCTTCGTTATACCTAAATTCTAGTAACAAGCTACTATTGTAATATTTTTTTAAATAACTCTACTTTTAGATGATAGATTTATCTTGTTCATAAGCAAAATTACACGCAGCTATCATTAATTACCACGAAAAAATTCCCCCATGAGGATTACGCGATATATACGAATGACGGTAAACCTCTGAATTACGAGAGGGTATTTTTAAAACGACGCAACAGTGATGCACACACGGCGTGGTTCGATTTTATTTCCGTCGTTTGATCTACAAATATCGTGCATTGTTTTGCATTCTCTTTCGGCTATCAATTGCCATCGATACACGGACCACGAGAACCAAACACATAAACAAAAGCTTATATTTCCAAGATTTTTTAAAAATACCCTTCTGGTGTTTCGTTAACAATATAATGAATTTACAGACGTGTGCAAAAGTTTTCAGTCAGAAAGAATTTTCACTTTATATTCCAATAG
Source organism: Bombus waltoni (assembly GCA_014737395.1). Lineage (NCBI taxonomy): Eukaryota > Metazoa > Arthropoda > Insecta > Hymenoptera > Apidae > Bombus > Bombus waltoni. The sequence continues at coordinate 1,777,379 of JACXII010000013.1, forward strand.
CAGTACTTAAAACATTTTGTAATTAATTGTTTACATAATTGTTTATTTTTTGCATTGGGTATAAAGTCAATTATCCTTACCAATCCCCCAAATACCCAATACTAGCTAAAATTCTAAAAATCTAACAAATGCATCTGAACGGATATTTTTCACATAACTGTAAACAAATTAAATCGTTCAATAATTAAAGCAAATTTGTATAAAAAGGAAGAAGGAAACTACCGTTGGTGACCGGCTTAAAAAATTCTCGGTTCAGCCATAAGGACCTAACCTAAGTACGCTAAAAAAAAACCATGGTTACCAATGCTGTCGTAGAAATATGGCGAAATATTCTAACAAAGCAGCCGGAAATCTTTACAACCTTGTGTCACACGGGGGATGGGGTAAAATTTCTCTTTTTGCTCTCTGGTTTTAGCAGACATATATATAGAGAGAGAGAAGAGGAGAGGGGAGAAGGGATCAGATGACACATATTGGTTCGCAAAAGTAAATAGAAAGATCTAATTAGAATGTCAGCTCGTTAAACTCGCCTTCATCCCTGTTTACAATGCGCGACAGAAATAAAGCCTGCAGACCTCGGGCGCGAAATTGCGGCGCGAGGCTTGTTCCTTCGCGAGTTGTTTCCTTTCCGGCGCTACTATAATCGCCAATAAATTAGATCCTGCGTTGTTACGCGGCTGATTCGTATTTTTAAACTCGCTCGTATCATCGATGCTCAAGTAAGATCACGAAACATCGAGAGCAACAACGAACGTGAAACATTCGAAAATATTCCTTCGCAATGATATACCAAAACATACATTCAACTATAAACAATAAAAATAAGTTATGTTTTACGTGTCGAAACTTTGTAAAAAGGTTACCGAAGAAGTGAGATTTCGTATTCTATACGCTAGACTGCGCAACTGTCACGTGAACAATATGGCGGCCTAAACAGTTTAAGAAATGTCATATGTTTTAACTCTTAAGTAACTGTGACAAAATGAACTCAATGTTAGATATATTTTATCTAAATATCAGTTGAATACTCAAGGTTCCTATATTATTTCGAATTAATGTTACTATATCTTGTTAGATAAAATAACAGCACAGAGTTTTCCATTCAATTGTAAAGTACCTATAAATATATTTTCTAAACTTATGAAATGCTATTGATACCCAAGAATATGTTTATCAATAGAACAGACAATTAATAAAAGAAACATATTAATAGATATAATAGATTATAGATGACTACAATGCGATTAATCCATTAAGGACCGAGCAGTAGTTTATTATCATAATGCTAAAAATATCCCAATGTTTTTAACATTAAATAGTAACAAAAAAGGTATTACGCGGATTCTTGGAATTTCTTTTCATAGTCACAATGTTGAAAAATGGATTTGATAATGTAAGATGATTGAAAAAAATACTGCAAATGAAATTTTGTGTTAATTCAACGTTGGCCCTCAGTGGGTTAAACTAAAAACCCGAAACCTACAATAAAATCACAGCAAATAAACAACATATAGGTTACCGTTTATATAATCTTAAAGATCAATTCATTTTGAACGTGAGGATAACCTCACGTACTAATTTAGATAACTAAGGAAACCAAGAGCTATAGTTACAGAATAAATAAACAACAATACACTATGCTTCAGTGGCTTGAGTCATCAATTAATTTTAGACAAACGAATAACCTTCTACTTTGAAAGATAGCACATAGTAACCGTGTATCATTCATATTATTCGTATGTCAGATTAGACGACGCATATTTAAATTAATTTGAAGAAAATCTTATACTAACCGACTGCACCAAGAGGCCTTCCTCTCAGTCTCTCGGCCTCTATGTAATGAGCCTTGAGCCAGAGAGCTTGCAGTTTTTGATGATTGTGCGGACTGAACGTATGACTCTCAAGGATCCTGTACAACTCCTTGAAGTGGCCCCGATGGAAAGCGACAATTGCCTTGGCTTTCAGCACGCTCTCATGGCGATGCAACCTAGTGCACGCCGGCAGGGACCATAGAAACCTGCCGAGCCTCTCCACGGAGCCTGCTTGTTGGAGAACCTGGACAGACGACACCATCGCCTTGAAGACGATAGACAGGGGGGGCACACTGTTAGTCGGCAGAACTCATCCCGATCTCCTCTTATTCTAGTGTATCTTGTATGTTTCTCAATGGTAATTATTTCGTCTCGTATCTGTTACTTTTCGCGAAAAGGGTAGTTTTATCTTTTTTCTCTTTTACATCAATACAACCGTAGATAAAGATCTGGAGATGGCATGCTGTTCATTTATCGAGGAAGATCACACTGATAAATTCATCGATACTACAAGTACGTAGCGGTGGCGTCCGAGTTTCAATTTCAAAGCGATTCGAGGAAATTCGAAACGATTTGAACGTGATTCGTTGCTTAAGATTCTTAAAATTCTTGAGTTGTTAATGTTTCGATAAACCCTGAAAAAGTCTTGATAGATTTCATGATTATTATAGAAAGAATATTTCCTATATCTTATACACGCTTTATATCAGATATGCAAGAAATCTACTAAAATTTTTAAGACTTATCAAAATTTTAACAACTCGATCAGAATATACTAAATCTTTCAAAAATTTCAAGTACCGAATCGCGTTTAAAGTGATTCGAATTTTTCGCAACATATAAATATTCGAAGCGATCGAAACGTTTGAAAGCACATCGCTATTGATATGCCCTTTTCACGAGCTATCCTCCGATGCCAAGACTCGTAACATGTAAAGAACGAAATAAAAAAAGAAGAGAACACCGTAAAATTCTCATTACACGTGAGTATGAAATTAAAAAGGAGGGAAAAAAGATAACACGCTGTGACGGAATCGATACTTGATTGCTCATTACAGGCAAATTACCAAAAACGAGCGTCCATTAAATGCGACGGTGATACGAGTCTCGTGCACCTGCCATGGTTACTTCTTCATTCGCATCGCCGGGTGCCACCTAGTTTCCAAGCGCAACGTTTCTGACGAACGATTAATCACGAAATGTGTAAGAGAAATCCAGCCATATAATGAGAAACGAGCCGCGACGAAAGCCCAAGAGAAATGGCCGACAGAGAGATCTGCGATCAGACTTTAACGACAGTGTAAGAACGATTTTCGATTGGCCGACGACAAATCAAACCGACATGCCGGGGTGAACTAAACGGTTAAACGATTTCGTTCTGTCTCGTTTCATCGAGCATTTCCACCGCGAGACTCGAGGATCGATTTGTCTTCACGCGCGCGAGAACTCGAAGCACGCGATATACACACACGGTAGCGCAAAGAAACGACCGGCACCACCCGGCGAACTGCTAAATATCGATAGATCGTTCTTTCTCGAACAGTCGATTCACGCCCGTTATTTCGAATGATACAAGACAACTAGCGCCCACGTCTCACGGAGTTATCGCAAATTACACACGTAACCATGGTGACCGGTGAAGCAACATCTCACCAGATGTCATGTATTATTACTGGACTGCTGATGTTTATATTTTTTGAGTTGGAGGGAAGAATTTGAATATATAAAATATGTAAAATATACATGTACTGAAATATAGAAACTATTTGAAGTATAATATTGATTGTGATACTTAGATATTGAAAATTCATGTTTCATAAACGTTTAGACATTAACTTTGAATAAACGTCCGTATATATCAATTTGATGAATGTATTGTATAAACATCCATAGTCGAGTATTACTAATTTCGAAATTTTAACTTTAGAAATTTCAAATTAAAAGCCTCAATTTTAAATAAAGATAAATCGTTTGATCGTGATAAATGTTTAAGATACGGAATGCTTTTAACCGAAACGATAAGTTTAAATTATTGTGAGGCACGATCGTAAATGCACTAGACTCTCTAAGCCTCTCTATTATGACGCGGGCGTAATTACCCGTTAAACGATTCCATTCCGAGCGAACAGCGGGGTCGTTTATCGAAAACGCAAAACGTAGTCATAAATTAAACGGAATATCCATGTGACGTGGGCAAGGAGTTAAACGTCTAGCCGTATACGTAACGCACTGATGGGAAAAGTGTGTAAATACATTATCAACGTTCCTCGCACATTTCTTCTGTATACTATAATGTGCGCCCTAATTTACTACTGGTTCATGTAATTTACATAATTTTTTAATACAAGTAAACACTTTAATACAATTAACGCTCGCACGGCCACTGCCAAATAATTACAGGAACGGCCGCCACTAAAGATTTTTTATGTTTTATAGTAATTTTAAATATTTCTTCACATGCTATATTTTTATAATACTTCTGAATATTGCTTTCCAGAAAACATATAATTATTGTAATTTGTGTGTCTGGATATTTTAATTTTTATTAGGAAACAATATTTATGAACTTTCGCTCTTTCATTTTCTTTATAGGTACTTATAACTTCCGATGTCGGTACTGATTTTAATATATGTACTGTAATAAAAATTTTTTAATTATTGGTTAAACATTCCGATCAATTCCATGTTTTTAGAAATTCTTTCTTAGCACTTGTGCATAATTAATCGAATTTTATACATTGACACGTGTATATATTAGATACTAGAAAAATCAACGTTCTTTCTAGGTTCTATCTTTTTAACCATCTTCAAAGATGAATTTGTATAAATATTCATAATCAACGAAATGTTTAAAAAAAAACCATGAATATTACCTTAAAAATTGAAATTAGGAAAGATGATTTCTAGTCAATCAATTTTTAACTAATTTTTGTAAAAAGGAACAAACATTCGTAGTCGTGCGAATGTTAAATAAACTTTCTTTAATATATATCTTTCTCCACTTTTAATTTTCGTTTGTTCCAAATTAGACAAAATGGCGATCTCGAACCAGTGCCCCAAATAAAATATTCGGGACACGTAAGTAAAATTCCGTCGCGCACATGTGGGCTGTTCGATCAGTTCAATGCGAGAGGAGCGTAAACGTCGCACACAAAACAATTTATGGTTGCAGTAAAATCGTATGAACTCCATTAGGTGTGTGACATGCAAGTGAATCTTGGCGCGCGGTGCTGTACAATGTTGTGCTCGTGGAACATGGCCCGGGAAAATAGAAAATTTCAGGGACAATTTCATCATCGCGTATTCGCAACGTACGTAAATTAAACCAACGAATCCAGTTAAGCATCTTACGAACAAGCGTTTTCGCACTGGCCAAGAGTTAACTGCTATTTCATGGGTAATTTTATCAACGTTGCGAATTTTACTTCTCTATTGTTCTCGGATATACAGATAACATTTATATTTTTAAACGCCATATACATACGAACAAATCAAATAAATTACACGGACGATTAACTCTAAAACGTCGAAATGAGATATCCAGGGATTCTACGAAATTTTAACTCTCTACTGTTTTCCTCTCTTCTTCGCGTTTATGATTCTTTTGACATCTTCTTTTTTTGGAAATACTTTATTTATAAATTATATTTAATACTAAAACCAAATGTTTAACATAACTACTGAAATACACCACCCATTTTGAATCATATAAACCTACGAAAAACAGCACGATTAAGATTCTCCGCAGAGGTGTAAATAACTTTCAGAGTATTCAGATTTCCTCTTGCTAATTTACATTTTAGTTTACAAAATAGTAAAAAAAAAACAAATTCCACGAGTTATTCAAAGAATAGCATATACAAATAAATCTTCCAAAAGTATTCATGTTATTTAAAGTAGCTTGATTTCTGTTCGAATCGTCTACAACTGAAGGGTTATAAACGTCTAGGAAATATAACAGTGTCATTCTAAAGTTAACACGTCCGATTCCGCGTTCCGTCCGTACAATTCGCTTGATACATAGTCACAAAAAGGGAACAAAATCATAAATTACATTTCATTATTATCTGTCAGTACACATATTTTCTCCGTTTACATATTTCGTGAACCATCGGTTTTAAACGGAATTTGTATAATATGGAATGTAATTAAGGAAACTGCACCTTGCACCCTTCCGTCGGACACTCGTTGTCCAACACCGCGCGCGGAATCTATTTTATCGATCGATCGCACATCGATTCGAAGCAAATTCAAATCTCAAATTCCAAATCTACACTCAAACACTATATAAATAATTTTTTAACTGAAAAACTTACCTCACAAACACAGGCGACTTGTTCCTGGGTAAATCCAAAGCTGGGAAGTTGGCCATTGCTTCCGCTACCGCCGCCGGCGGAACTTGCAGGACTATCTTGAGGGCTGTAACTGGTTGGTCCTGCGGTAGGGCCATAAGTGGTCGCCTCGACGGGTCCAGCAGCGTGTCCCGTAAGCGGCGTCGGTGTCCCCTGAGGGCTGTAATCACCGGTCGAGCCCAAAACATCAGCACCACCAGAAGAAGGTCCCATCGCACCTCCGTTTCCGGTGGTTCCTCCGTAGGCCATCATCGCATCATCTCCGGGGCCCACGGCGACCCCTTGCACTCCGTTCCCTCCACCCTCCACCGTGGACCACTTTTCTTCGATACACTTCGTTTCACTCACTATTTTATTCGATTTTTTCTTCTATTCCTTTTACCAAGCGATATTAATCGAATAATTAGTCGATCGATTAATCACCAATAATGATCGCGGAGCGCATCGATCGCTCAGCCGACGGACCAAATTTGATTCTTTCGAGAATCGTTCCGACGGCAGATATTCAGCTACGTAGCAGCCACCGGCGGTGATTAACTCGTTCACGATCTTCATACCTTTCAATGGTCATCCACGATGCTCCTTCCTCAGATCCAATTTTCTTCGAGACATTTTCTTCCAGTTTATCTTCGCCGTGTTGCGATTAAATTTTCAACCAACGCGATCTTTTAATCGTGTATTTTAGTTTCTATTATACGTGAAACTATAGAATTTTTTTTTTTTTTTTAATTTCACAATTCTAACGAAGAACCGACATACAGCCAATGCGTGTGTGTACTTAAAGCGTGGTTTTTAACGAAGAGAAAGCAGACTACAGGATAATATACTAGGTTCAACAAACGAACACGTTGTTTTGATTGTATCGATTAGTCGAAAACAATTGTTGTAAAAAGTTTCTCTTTCAACCTCTATCGATATATAACCGATCCGTTTACTTAAAGTGGTCGAGTATACTTTTCAGTTTTGATCGAGCGGAAAGTACATATGATAATACAAAGGAAGAACGCGCCACACTTGTGACTGTATAAACGCGTCAGAATATGCAGGAAGGAGATATTTTTAGGCTACCGCTTGGTAGAGAGTTACTGCAAGCACGAGAAGCTGCCGACGAATTCCAACATGGGATGTTTCTCGTGTTACGAGAGTAAAAGAAAGGATATACTCGTTGGATATACCAAGGTGGAATAATAAAATCTCACTCTAGTTATTCTCTAATCTGCTTTCAGAGGCTGGGTGTGCTGGAACCACCGGAGAGTCTAAGGTGGACCGATTGCTTCACTTATCTCTCTCTTTTTCTATCTTTCGCGTATATGTTACATATACAACGTATTCCAACGTGTATTTCTTTATAGTCGTCTCTATCTCTATAGTTTCCCTCCGTCTTACATGTACCACGCACGATTATCTTGCGTTACTGGCCCCGACTAGATCCGATTATGGCAAGTTTCTCTTTAGAGCGCCAGGTGCGCCCTCCTTCAAGATTATTCTCCCTCTTTTCCCTTCGGACTCGCGTCTTTTCTATCTCCTCGTGTGGCAGGTTGCACCGTGAAATCCACGGGCTCGTGTTTCCGCGGCCCGTGGTAGCTGTGTATTTATAGGCGCTTAGTATACTCGCGTACGAACGCGCACTGGCTATTATTAGGACCGTGTTAAATAGTCCGTTTTCTCTGTCCTTCTCTATGTGTCTCGTTTTCGATTCTTCTTTTTTTTTTTACTTAAAATTTCGAGTAGGAAAAAAACCCTTTCGTGCGTCGATTCTAGCTCTTGATTCTACTATCGAGAAACACGCGACACAATCGATGATGCAGCACTTGATTGGAACGATTCGTGAAAAGCACTGTGTGTTGTTTATATTACACTCCTAACACCTAACACTCCTTACTCGACAACACGCAACGCGTCAATCGTATAATCTGTACCAAAACACGCGCGACACCGCAAAGAGTACCAAGGATTTGTGGCGACGGAGATTGTTCGAAGAATGATAACGAAACGTCAGATTTACACACTCCCTCTCTCTCGTGACCGGGCGAAAGAGAGACGTTCTCCTACGCACGCACCAGAAGGGACTGCCGCTCCGGCGTGTTCCGAGACTGAGACACTCTGTCATGCGCAGCTAAGCGCCGATTGGCCGAGGCGTGGCCCATCTGACAGCTACTCGATCCCTCTTCTCATTGGCTGCTGGGCATGGCTACGACCACCATCCCGTTTCCTTATTGGTCGAACCTCCTATGGTAATAAATAAGCCTCATTACACCCCCGACTGCTATACCCTTCTTTATTCAATGTGAATGCAGCCGAAGAGACACGCAAGTAAATCGGACGAATCCATCCCAAAACCAACATGTTTCTTTCGCGTTGCTCGTTAAGTTCTACGATTGGCTAGGTATTTAATTGTCTTCTATGAATATCTCGCGCGCGACGATACACAGAGACGGGTGGAATTCGTTTCGGTAGAAATCGTAACCGGCATTTGGTGAACTTCACGCGAGACGTCGTTGCAATAGCTGCAATTTCGAAATCGATCATGTCTAACCTCTTCCTTCTGACCACTTCGGACCATCAGATCGATTCATGAATTATTGTTACAGACAGAATATTGATTTAATGTCAGGAAATTGGATGACACGAATGTTTATGCTGCAAGAAGGGGGTACTATTTTTATTTGTCTACTATTTTTTGTTGTCCTTATTTTCATTCGATTGGTCTTTACGTCGTATGACGTGAAATGTCTTCTTAACCTATATTGAAATATAGGATGTATCATATTATAATGGATGAACACTATAATAGTAATTTGTTAACTCATATGCTTTTCCATTTTTCTCTACTGCTAATAACTTATATAAACGGTTGTTGTTAAATAACGATGTTATTACTGTTTATACGTAATAAAAGAAATGAGATGATACAGTAGTTCCAGAAAGTACATGTACCTACACCATTGTATTTATAGACTTTCATACTAATTAATTTGACCAAAGTATGTATATCTAATTTTGTATCATTTGGCAGTGCGTATATACTTTCATACGACTATAAATAAATATGACTACAAAAATCGTTTGCATTGAAAAATAAGGGTATGTGCAAATATTTCCTATAACAAAAGGTACATGTATGTAAATATGTATTTCACTACATATGATTAAAGTAGTATAGAAGAATAATAAAACAAATATATGACGATATTAATGAACGATTCACAAATTCATTGACACTAGAAATACAAAAATGAACCTTTCGATCTGGCATATGTCAAGGAAGTCACTTGTCAATGAATTCTTTTTCCAGGAAGTTCCGACGGCACCGCGACTAGATATTTTTTTTCTAATAACCATCGAAAGAGGCCGTGACCCACGGAAGTGACGAAAGAAGAGCAGAAGGGTTCTCGACGATAACATGTGCGAAGCTTGAGAAATGTCTCACGTCAATCAGTAAAGATAGAAAACGGTGTGTGCAAAACAAACCGCGTCCTCGTTTCGTTCGAACGAACCTTTTGAACCAAGACATACCGGAAAATCTGGTTGGCAGGCATTATTTTAGGGAGCAAAGCCTTGTTTTTACAAAAGTCCTCGCGGTCTGAGAAAACAAGATGTCCTTTGTCCTTCACGTCATACGATCTTTCTCAAAATTGAGTATTCATTCAGCTATTAAAATTCAAAATACGACTTTGAAATGTTTCACACGATTTTACGTTCGTTGAGACGTATAATTACGTTTTTTTATAATGTATATATAAAAAGCAAAATGCATTAAAGAACATTTTTTTATGTCGTAAAAAGGAGGTTATGAAAGACAGATATGAAGACCACAGGGTAAAACATATGTACATCTTAATAAGTGTTGTCATTTTATGATTAAGGAGAAGTATTTTAATATTAAATAGTTAATAATGAAAGGAACTTGTTAGGTTCACTCAAAGATTAAGACAAACAATATCTTTAATATTTAAATGTCTCAATGTTTAATATTATAGAAAGCAATGTTTTTGAACAAGGTATACAAATACATGTATAATCCAAAACACAAATAAAAGGACAATTTTGTTAACATAATATTAATTGATAGCATACCGAATTTTGAAACTCTTGTCATTTAAAAGATGTAAAATGTGATTCATCCTGTTTTCGCTGTGTAGTCTTCATACTTAAAATGTTTTAAACATTCTGTTTTCATTAAAGTAAAACATTTGTTCTCAATTAACGTATTTAATTCATTTTTTTTCTCTCATTTACGATAAATATTTGTATTCCAATTTGTTGGCGGCGTGAATTCGAGATCGTATTGATATCAGTATCATTTGCAGGGACAAACGTTTCAGGACAGAGACAAACAGAATCACGCGTTTTACTTTACTAACGAAACGTGTCAATATGTAGAGAACGTAAAAAGGTACTCGTTGATAATTATCAAACAGCGCGAAAATTTGAGAGGTTATATAAACCGTGGCATTGCATCAAACAAATCAGTCAAAGCTTTCCATTCTTTCTGGAAATATATAGTGTTATTTCCGTGATGAAACGCGTTACATACGCGTGTACATAGACACCAGCGACGGTAAAATATTGCGTTTCGATTAGTGTGTTACGTAAATGGAAAACAGTTATTAATGTCCACTTCTTTGCCGTGAACAGGTTCGATTCAGTCACGATGAAAAATCGATTTATGACAGTTGCATGTTTATGAACGCTAGCGTATGAAGAAAAATAGAAAATACTTAATAACAGAAGTTGGATAAAGTTTCACGGCAATACACTGGTATACTTAAAATGCTATACATATTGCATGAATATAGATTGACAGGACGTTTCATATTCAATAACAATAAAATCGAACGAATAATAAAAATAAATTCTGTTTCTCCCAGTATTAATATTCATCTATTGAATATAAATTGATCTTTATATTAATTCAAACGTAGTTAATATTAAACTCATTATTTCGCCTTGTGGGCTGTTTTTCACAAACATCTTCCATTAAAAATTTAGTTTAAATATTAGGAATAATTCATAAATATTCATGTATGTATATATATTACTTACAAAAGTATTTTTATTAGATGAGTAAATAAATATTGGAGTAAAAGCAGAGGCTGACTGATTGTGAGATTGAAGATTCTCATCTAGATTCGAATGATTTCGACGAAATTGACACATTTCCAGTGGTTGTATGCGGTTCTCTCCGACGGGGTGCCACCCGTGGCGTCACCATTCATCCTGGACACACGGTCGAAGCGGTTTGTGGTTCAGGAAGAAGTCGTTGACATCATAATGTGACGTCTAGATGCTTACGGCTCTCCTCGCCCCCTTTAAGCAGCCGTGAAATCAACCGTTCGATCTTCTCGATGACAACTTGTTCAAAAATATCCGCGCTCATATATGCGTCCGTGTTAAGAATGATTTCTGTGTCACGTGCGGTTTTATATCTATATATATCGTATTTATTCTCATTTTATCTCAAAATATTTGGATAATTATCTTCAAGTTGCACTTTGTTTGATTTGTTGCGATGGATTATCAATACCCTAGATTAACGATATATCTTTGAATATTCTCTTTTGTGTTTAGTATATCGTTCGATTTGTGTTAAAGTTAAATACACATATACACACATATACATGTACATATACATATTGTCTACAATTACTCACTATCTTCCTATTAAATATTTTATTTCTCCTTTATTTTAGAAAACTTTTACTCTAACAAAATTTCGTTTGAACTTGTCTTAAAGAAGATATGTCTTAAACTCACCTTCTAGAAAACTGTATCGTTATAAGATAACCTAATGATGTATTTGCACCGATCCAAACTATCAGCTCGGTTTTATTGTACAGTATCGAACAAACAATTTATAGGTAACTTTCCAAACATTCTAGAATCCATTTCAAGTAAAACACAGAAACTGATTCGTTTCGATTATTTTCAAATTCCACGACTGCTGCGACTGCACTTCGAATTCAATTGACAGATAAATAATTATCCAGTTACTCGTATACCTATTTGTAACCGAGTAATACATATTCGTTCACAAGATATACAAATAACCGTCGTAACAATCGATCCAACGTCGAACCGTCGAATGCTGTAAGTGTGTGCGTAAAATCTCTCTAAGAAAAAGACGGTGACAGTTTTCAGCGGCGTAAACAAGAATTTCCGATGTCTCGTGGGACGAGCCGGAAGCGGAGAAGGAACGGCGAGTATAAAGGCGCGTTCGCATTGACATCGATTCTCTTTGTCGACGAAGGCAAAGAGGCACGGAGACACGTCGAGGTACAGCAGGAGGGGAGACAGGGAAACGAAAGAAAGGAGAGAAAGGAAAAAAGAGAAAAGAAACAGGAACGTGAAGGAAGGACGACGTGGTTGCGCAACAATGCGAAAACGCAAGAGAGCATCCAACGAAAAGCTCGTATCACGTTCCCATAAGTGGCAGAGCGCGAGGATCCCTGCAGAGACGTCCTCACGCTTTTCTCCCTTTCTCTCTTTCATTTCTCTTCCTTCTCTTTCTCGCTTCTTCCCTCTGTTTCCCTTGCCTATCTTTCTTCTTCTTTTTTTAGACAGCAGCAACGTTCGCCATACACGCGTGTGTGTATATATAGGACGTGAAAAGGGGACATGGAGAGGCGCCAGGTATATGTATGTACTGTACGTACGAAAAATTCCATGGTGACGGCACCCTGGGTACCCCGTGGCGAGACCTGAATAACCCATAATTGCTACCCCTCCATTCACGTGCACGCCTCTGTCGTAGTAGTTCGTTCTTCGCACAAAGAAATCTCGTAACTGGCCGCGACACTCGATTCACCCGGGACGAACATTGCTCTGCGACGCTTTTCACCTGAAGATTATTTGAACCGCGACTATCATCGGCCCTCGATCGCGTAACTATGCCTATTGTAGTAAACTCCGGATGATAGTTACCGGACCTGCACAGTTACCGACAGTACGCTGGAACGTAAAAACCCGCGAGAGTTTCGGACAAACAGCTCGAATTTTATTAGCCTTCGGCGATGGCTAGGCGAACTTTTTATCGTTTCTCGCTTCTTTTCGAGCGTTACATTTAACACTTAGCCAACCGCGCGCGCGCGCGCCACAGTGAACTATACGTTTCTTACCGCGCTCGAACAATCCAACACCACTAAATTGGTGTATTTTACTATATACCTTACTTTATAAAAGCAGAACAAGTCCGATTAATTGGAAATAATTCCAGGTAAATAATAACTGATAATAACAAACAAAAAAAAAAAAAAAAAAAAAAAAAAAAAAAAAAAAAAAAAAAAAAAAAAAAAAAAAAAAAAAAAAAAAAAAAAAAAAAATAGGTTGCTAAGGTCAAATGGAAGATCTGCTCGATCGGTCATGCAGCGATTTACTTTAAAGAGGGAACATCTCTCCATTCGGTTGGCTAAGCATCGCTGTTCTATTAATATATATGAATTTTATTTTTTGAACTAGTTTAGTTATTAGCTCTTTGCTCTATCGTTATGAAACAAAATATTCGACGATCGTGGCAATGATCCAACCTCCGTTGCCGAGGATTAAAGAGCGTTCCTGTGAAATATATAACAAAGATCAACAACATGTTCGGTATTATGACAATTAATATTTCTAGAGTGTGCGACAGCGTGGCAAAAATATATATTCTCTGTACCAAATAAAATGACAGTTTTGATAAAATGGCATTAGACATTACACAGCTTAACGGAATTTTAACGTTTTCTCGTCTGCAAGAAACAAATAAGGTAGTTCCCTTTTATTCGCTCCAAATAAGTAACATTCGCTGCTTCGTATAACTTTGATTTTCCGTACGCTATAATTTTGCTTTTACATGTACGATGGTACGTGTAAAATATGGTTTTAATATACAATGCAAATGTATTTTGTGTATCGGTTTGCCAATCTGTTTTTTTTTCAAAGACCATTCTAAAACAACATGCAAACACAAATAAAATGGATTTGAAAATTGATCATTGATACGATTGACACGATTCGAAATCGATAGATCGTCGTTTCGTCGACAAACCAGCGAATAGTTTCAATATTTACAGTTGAACCACGAAAAGAGCCAATTTGATGCCGATCCCAAATGATTATCCTCTTCTGCTGCGTTATCTTGATTATCGATCGCAGGTGTAACTATTGGCTCTACGTTTTCATCGTTGAAGCTCCAAAAATTCCTACTGGGCTCTTGTGGATACGCTTCCCTATCGATTTCGTCATGATTGACGGAGTTCAAGATGGAATACGATCGATCCCGCGGAAGGTTTAGCAAATTGCAGCCTTGACTCGTACACGCGTTCGAGACAACGTTCACGAAGGTTTGTAAGGGTAGGTCAATGGACGCGAACTTTGACCGAGAGTCCTTCAGCTGTTGTTTGCAAGGGCTGGTGACACGTTCTAAACCAGTCGTAGATTTCTTTTTCTTCTTGTCGTCGTTCTTTTCAACGCGGAGCTGCTTTTTGCACTCCTCCATCTCTTTTCGTTCTCTCTCTAGCCTGTCTTTCGTTGATTCAGTGGTTGTGGACGATGCCATGCTTCTTTCTGCGACAATGAAATAAAATTGCAAGTAAATTAATACGAAAGCTACGAGTAGATTGCTATTGGAATGTTTGTGCGAACGGATACTTGTATAAGCCTAGTTAGAGAAGCATTAGGTCGCCTCTTGGGATTATATTTTGCGCTGTTACTTACGTCAGATCGCGTATAATCTAACGAAAGAAACGGAGGAGAAACTTTTGGAAGTATCAGTTGGCTGGATACAAAGAACGATTAAGAAATTAGAAAGAAGAGCATAGAAGAAACTAGAAAACTCTTAAAATACTTTTGGAAAGCTGTGTAATTATTTTATAGCTATAGCGATGATAGACTGTTATATACAATCAGCCACAGAAGTTTTTCGAACAGACCAATTTTGTTAATTCGCCGAAAAGACAAAACGAGAAGATTTCGTTACGTTAACGCGTCTTGTAAACGCGTTACTATGTGACATTACGTGCGTTTTATTCGAGTAAAAATGGAAACCTCTATGGACGATCGTACATAATAATCCGTCAAAGTGTAATACAATGGTCAGGCAAAGAACGTCTCTGAAAAATATCGCAAACACACAGCGTTAATTGTTTCATCGCGCGAATCGCGCTAATATTTGCGGAACATGAGATTCTGCGGTAGCTTCCAAGTCACCTTGACACATCTGTTCTCTCTTTTTCAAGCAGGAGTCTTCCATCGTACTCTTGGCATCGTTCGCAGCGCTACATTTTAACTTCTTCGATGGTTTGCAAGGATCGTCCTTGGCGGAACAGCTGGGCCTGCCGGCTTTTTTGCAAGGATCTTCCTTCTTCTTCGTCTCGGAGGCTGATCTTACTCTCTTGCAAGGATCCTCCACTTTCTTTACTTCTGGACCACAGCTTGTCCTCTTTTTGCAAGGATCTTCCCTCTTGCCACAAGTAGTTCTAGTCTTCTTGCAAGGATCTTCTCTCTTGCCGCAAGGATCTTCTCTCTTGCCGCAAGTAGCTCTGGTCTTCTTGCAAGGATCTTCCTTCTTCTTTTCACAGGTTGGTCTTGTTTTCTTGCAAGGATCCTCCTTCTTCTTTTCGCAAGTTCCCCTCACTTTCTTGCATGGATCCTCCTTTTTACATTTAGAGCTCTCCTTCTTACAAGTATCCGCCTTCTTACACTTGGCGTCAGCGTTCAGCTTGCACTTTGCAGACGGTCTCTTACACTTGTCTTCGTCTTTGCCGCCTGTCAGCTTGCACTTGGACGACGGCCTCTTGCATTTGTCGTCGCTCTTCGAACGAACCGGCGGCGATTGCCAAAATTTGCATACAGACGGTGAAGCGAACAAGCTCTGCTCCGTCTCTTTGCTGTTCTTCATAGTGATCAGAGGGAAGGCGAAGGCTGGCAAGGAGGAATAGCGTTTCACGTTCTTCGGGGCGTCCGTCGAGTGATTTGAAAACGCCGACTGGGTGTAGTGTCTCCTTCCGGTGCATTTCGCCGATCTTTTGTCATAGTCGCGATTGTTGCATTTCCTTCGACGTTTGCACGACGTGTCTCTTTTCCTTGGCTTCGTGCAGATCGTACGACCCTCCTCCTCTCGTTCGGAACACTCTCGTTGCTCTGCTCGCTCGCAGGACCTTCTTCGCCTCCTATCGCAGCTTTGGTCTCTCCTAAATTACATATTTATCAGATATGTAATAGTAATAGATGTTTATACAGAATATATATATATATATATATATCTAATATATCTAATATATAATATATATTATATATTATTAATATTATATATATATTATAATATATATATATTATATATATCTAATATATAATATAATATAATGATAATATTATAATATAATATATAATATAATAATATAATATTATATAATATATAGTAATAATATAGTAATAATAATATATAATATAATATTATAATATAATAAAATATAATAAAATATAATTATAATATAATATAATATCTAATATATATATATATATATATATATTATATATATATATCTAATATATATATAATAATATAATAATATATAATATAATATATAATATAATATAATATAATATAATATATATATATATAATAATATATATATATATATATATATTATAATAAATTATATATATATATATATATATTAGATATTTAGTAATGATAGATAGAATAATATATTTAGTAGAACATTGCCAGTAGGAATTAGTTATCGCTACGTATGAATCAACGTTAGAGCTGGGTAACGACGTACGATAGGCACCACTACTGTAGTTCAAGTATG
Organism: Bombus waltoni; assembly: GCA_014737395.1. Taxonomy (NCBI): domain Eukaryota; kingdom Metazoa; phylum Arthropoda; class Insecta; order Hymenoptera; family Apidae; genus Bombus; species Bombus waltoni. The sequence continues at coordinate 1,794,335 of JACXII010000013.1, forward strand.
AACGTACGCGAATATATAGACGCGAGAAATAAACAGATGTACATTTACGTAATCGTGAATTTACATTAATCGAAGTGGCTATTAATTGAAAAAGGAATTTGATTGTTTCTAGTAACTTTTAGGAGGATCACAGCATTGATATAATCTTTAAACTGTATCGAGGAAGACGAAGAATTCATTGTAAATGGAGCTACGTATTCCATTTAGAATGATTCGCCTGTATCTTCCTTTCCTTAGACTCGCGATGAAAACCCTTCCGACAAACGAAACGGCCGTGTACGTTTGCGCGAAGCTCTGTCGCGCTTAAAGAGTCAAAAACCGAAAGAGTTATCTACTTCCAGTCTTATCCAGCGACAAAAGTGAAACTAAAGAAACGACAGAGGCAAAGCTCCACGTTAGATACCTCTCTCCGCTACACTTCCTCCTCGTTTCCCTCTTGCAATCCCGGTCAGAAGCCCTGCTCTTCTCCGGAGTCGTGCAAAACTCTCTCGACTGTTCCTCTTTTTCGTTCGGCATACACGTGGGATCTTTCTTCGTTTCGTATTTCCCTACCTGCTGAGTACCATTTTTAAGCTTGTGTTTCGGGCACTGGAACCTGCTGTAATCGCACTGAGTCGGCGTCTGCAACGCCGGACAGCAATAACGCTTGCAAATCTTCTTATCCTTTTTGCTCCTCGGCCTCTCTTGCTCGCACTTTCTACCCCTCGAGCATCTGCTTTCGTTATCGCGACACTTTCTCGCTGGATTCACGCTGGAAGTGGAAATGTTGAGCGTGGAGGTGTTCGAGTCGAAGGCGCTTCTCGACCCGTTGCCAGTCCTCTTCGACACCGCCAGCTTCCTCGACAAGCAAGAGGAATTCGAGGAGGATCTCTTCGTCGTGAACGAGGGAAACGAAGCCGGCGGTTTCCGGGAGCCTCCGTCCGAGCTTCCGGGCATGGACGATCCATCGTTGCCGAAGGAGTTCGTTCGCGCGCTCGACGCGCTTCTGCCTTCGTTTTGCCGCAATCTGACCTGCGTCGCGGCGCAGGGCGACGACTTCGGTCCTTGTCCCTCGCTTGGTCTCGTTAACTTGAGCGGCGCGCTCGTCTTCTCTGGTATTCCAATTATCGACTCGAACGTACGATTGCCCTCGGTCTTCGACGAGTCCCTGTCGCAGCCGTGATTGGAACCTGCGCAAGCTCTCGGGGCGAAATACGTGGACGTTCGCGACGCAGCTTGTCTCTTCTCCGACGCTTGGTCGGAATCTTCGGCGAGTCGCGTCGGTTCGGTCCGTGACGTCTCCGCGGAACATTCGATGGCACTCGCGTCGTTCTCGGTTTCTCGAGTCTTCGCCTCGCGCTCCATCGGATATCTCTCTTGTCCGTGCTTTGCCATTGAGCGTCGTTCCGAGGCGTTTCCGGCGACCTCGTCGTAGCTCGCTGCCAACGGTTTCGAAAGCGAAGAAGTCTGTTTCTCCTCAGACGCGGCAGCCTTCTTCTCTCCCTCGAATTCCATCGAAGAAACATCTTTCCCGCTATCAGCCTCTTTCTTCGTTCGGTTTAACATCGGACCAGAAGGATTCCGCGTTTCCTTGGACGGTCGCGAGCAGAATCCAGCCATTGGCTGCGCCACGCGCTTCGTCTCAACCGCTGACAGTTGCGATTTCAAAATCGGCAGATACCTTATCTGCTCTTTCTCCGGGCCAGCGCTTTGGAGCACGCGAGCGAGCAACTTGGACGTAGAAGAATCCCGACCGGAAACGTTCGCTGGCCTGTCCGCGTCTGAAACATTCTTACGCTGCAGCTTACTTTCGTTTCCGACGATATCAGCGTCTTTAGCTTCCACTTTCTTCGCACGCTCTGTCTTGGCCTTGTTCTCAATGGTCTTCGTCGTCCAAGACAACGTGTCATTTTCGTCGCTGTTCTCCATCCTCGTGCAGGCGCTCTTCCGTCGCGGCAGTACTTTACGATTTGACCGTTCCAGCTCGTGGTACTCGTTCCGCGGTAAAATATCGCATTCGTAAGACTTTGCGCCAGGGACGAAGGCGAAGTCAATAGCCTGCTCGTTTCGAAGGGTCTTGTATCCTTTGAGTTTCCATTTCAGCGTCCTTGGCACGGGATTTCCATCCAGCAGAGACAACAAGTTCTCTTGTTTCAGTAGCCCCTGGATTTTTAAGCAGGTCATCGATGTTGCCTTCAGGTCGAGTCGACGATCGTTCGTGTAGTCCGGTGCGAACGTTAAGGTCGTGGTTATCGAATTCGGGGACGCGGGCTTCGAGACAGCATCGGGAGCATCGTTGGAGAATAAGGACGACGAGACGATCCCATTGGACGGCAGACACTTCTTCTCGTTGCGACTGGCGGGCGGCTCCTCTTTGCAGGAGAAGTCGAAGAAGTTCCAGAATCGACGAGAGGACGATGTCGTGTGCACTTGCGACGACGACAGATAGTAACTTGGGACGAGATTTTTCTGTTTTGTTTCGAAAGAAGATAAAATTGATATTGCAATTGATATTATTATCTTTTTCTTTTTGTCTTTTTTTTTTTTGCGTTTACGGGAAATTTGAACGTCGATGGCCGAACGACTACCGAACGCGCGCGCAAGATACAAAGGATGCGTGGACTTGATTATTTACGTATTCTATAGTTTCTAGCGAGGTAATTGGAGAATCTAATCTAAAGGAAGCGATTTAATTCGCCGAGATATACTTCGATCGAAATACAGACTTTCGTCCGGCTGACTATTTTTATAGTTCACCGGGTACGTGCACCGATGCAGCAAGCTTCTACTTTATGTACGTATATTTATCGGGCAAAAGGAGTCTCTATCCGAGCTCTTCTCGATCGTGATCGTATTTTCGATCGTATTCGGAAGAACGTGAATTCGCGTATGATCGCAACTCGCGAGTCGGTACCTGGAAGCTTTTCGTGGGTAAAACGTGAGAGAGATCCTGCAACACGAATGTCCTGATTCCTTTCATCGTTGGATGATTCTTTAAATCATTGGGGACCGATACGATGGATTTGAATTGTTTCGATCGTAACCACTTAGAATTTTGAAACGTGTGATTATAATTTTATAAGGGATACTCCGTTCCCGTTATCTCAGCGACGCGGCATTTTGAACGATGACTGAACGTGCATTTAATTAACAACGGGGAATCGGCTGATCCACGGTTACCGAAACATTCGCCAATCGATCCTCGATTTCTGCCTATCGATACGAACGACCAAGCGTTCCGCCAATTAAATTAAAATTATTATCTACGACAAGCCGTTATCGGCGTTTCCATTAGACGCGCGTGATATCAGCAATATCTTAAGAAATACGCAAAATTCTAGATCAGTTTCAAATCTAAGTGTAATATCCTAATATCGTCCAAGAATTGCCAATTCTTCGAGTATCGTAGCATTTGCGCGATCGTTGCCTATAGTTCGAATCCCGTCAAGATTCTAATAAATCTTTTTTTTATAAATTCTATAGATTTTGTAGATTCTAAAATAAGTCCAAAGATTCTAATAAATCTTTTTTCGTAGATTGTGTAGATTTTGTAGATTTTAAAATAATCCCAAAGATTCTAATAAATCCTTTTTCGTAGATTCTGTAGATTTTGTAGATTCTAAAATAATCCCAAAGATTCTAATAAATCTTTTTTCATAGATTCTGTAGATTTTGTAGATTCTAAAATAAGCCCAAAGATTTTAATAAACCTTTTTTCATAGATTCTGTAGATTTTGTAGATTCTAAAATAAGCCCAAAGATTTTAATAAACCTTTTTTTCATAGATTCTATAGATTTTGTAAATTCTAAAATAAGCCCAAAAATTCTAATAAACCTTTTTTCATAGATTCTGTAGATTTTATAGATTCTAAAATAATCCCAAAGATTCTAATAAATCTTTTTTCATAGATTATGTAGATTTTATAGATTCTAAAATAATCCCAAAGATTCTAATAAATCTTTTTTCATAGATTATGTAGATTTTATAGATTCTAAAATAATCCCAAAGATTCTAATAAATCTTTTTTCATAGATTCTGTAGATATTATAGATTTTAAAATAATTCCAAAGATTCTAATAAAAAAACGTCACCTCGACCTCGAGCTGGATGATGGCTCGTAGGTGACAAGGAGCACAGACGATTACGTAACATGAAGTTCGATAGGTTACAAGAGCTACGAATTACGATTGTCCAATATTCAGTATCTGACAATGCAGCGACGTAGAAAGCGATCAGCGAACGTCAACGCACTTGGTGAAATCGTATCAACGACGCGACTGTCGAATAAAGGTTTTGTTATCAGACCTTGGTTTACGTCGTCTTACGAATCTACACGTTCTTCGGGTTATAAGTATTCTCTGAATAATATTCTCTTCTGGTTCTGATATTTCAGTCTAGTTCAAGTGTAGTTTAACATTAGTCGAGTGTATTTTAATTCTAATTTTAAATTTTAAATTCTAATTAAATCTAAAAAAATAGATGTAGCATAAAATTATCGGAGCTTTGTCCGATCGTTATCATCAGATTACAAACGTTTATGCAGGTTCGTAGTCTTACAAATATCGACGAAGAAGTATTAGGTTGTCCCAAGAGTGTCTTTCGTCTTGTAAGGAAATAACGAATGCACCACGTTCTCCGTTTTATATTATTTTTGTCGAATCATGTACGATCGTAATAATAGAAATAGAAGAAAATAGGTTGTGTATCTGTTATTTCCTCGCGAAAGGAAAGAAACTTTCGGGACAACCTAATAGAATATCGCATGGAATTACGTTCTCCATTCTTGAAGTATTCCAACACGTATTTTGCCTCTTTGATAAACGCGGTCTATTTCTACTCGCGTATTTACGCTATACCCAAACGCGTAAATACTCGCAGTTTAACCGTCACACATCGTATCGGATATCTGCCCCGAGTCGTACGAATTTCGCAATTTTTTCAGAAAAATACAAAATCCCCGAATCTCTAAATTTCGTGTTTTGAGAAATCGCAAGGCAATTGGACGTTCATTTATAGAATTGGAAATCGACGATACAGGTGCTTTCTCCAGGAAACAAGTCGCAGAAAGAGACACGAAAGATACGATTCCAATAACGTCTAACAAATACCAGTCCAACGAATGCCGAGAATACGATCGATTTTATTTGAATATTCGCCTCGAGTCGTACGAATTTCGCAATTTTTTCAGAAAAATACAAAATCCCCGAATCTCTAAATTTCGTGTTTTGAGAAATCGCAAGACAATTGAACGTTCATTTTTAGAATTGGAAATCGACGATACAGGTGCTTCCTCCAGGAAACAAGTGGCAGAAAGAGACACGAAAGATTCCACGAGTCCAATAACGTCTAACAAATACCAGTCCAACGAATGCCGAGAATACGATCGATTTTATTTCATTTTATTTCTCACATTTGTCAAAGCAGCTTCGGAACGCAAGTTATACGGCGAACGTGACCCTACGTTTGCAGCGAGTTGCTTTCTTCCCGTTGTTCCGTTTGCCCTTTGGATAAGCGAGTTTCAGTATTTGACCGCGAGGTTCAGCGTCCTCCGCCGGAAGTCGTCGAACATTTCCCGCCTGATCCTCGGACGAGGTCGGTTGCAGCGCACCCCGTAGACGAGCTTCGTTGCCGGCGGCGTCCGAGTCATCCGGCTCAGGACCCTCGTTCGAGGATCCCGCGGCATGAGAACTTCCACCCAGCTGGCCTCGCCTTTCGCCTGTGTCCACTGATCGAAGATCGATCGAAACGGTTCCCATATTTTCACCTCGCTCGGGTTCGTGATAAACGCCTTTCAAAAGAACGATCGATATTTTAGGATTTTCTCTTTCCTCTTGTTTCTTTTCGAAGAAGTGCCGCGGGCTAGCGAAAAGACGGTGGTCTTGTCTGTCTTGCTGTCTTGCCAAAGTTCGTTGTACCGTGTGTGTAATTAATCGCGAAGCTATACGGCAGGTGTAATGCGAAATTCAAATGTTCGATACCTTGGCTTGCGCGAAGGTTGCGCAGAGGTTGAAGGACAGAGACGAGAGAGACGCGTGAATAGACGGATAGAAGGTACTACGGGCAGTTAAAATAAAATATGCACGCAAGAAATTTTCCGCTGTTTTATCGTTCAAGGCTGACGTATCCCGGAAATGAGAATCGAGGAAAAAGTATACGGCACTGACCGGCTGTTATTGCTTGTAAATTATATTCGAGTTTTTGCTTGAAAGAAGCGGCGCGGCCAAGCAGTAGTTTAAATAGGCCTACTGAAAAAGTGTATTAATTTCGAGCGTTTCGCTCGTAAGGTTAAGAGATTTCGTTTCTTAGAAATGTCCGTCAGAGTTGTGAATTCGTTGTGAATTTTCTATTAGACGTAGCTTCGTCTTTCCGTTTGATACGCAAACGTAGACGAGTTTCGTGGTTGACCGTGGAACAACGAAATCGAAAGATTACGATACCCGCGTGGAAGTCTTAATAATCGGCGCCAAGGATTGTCTGGTGAACGTCTTGATTTCGTTCATGTCCAACGTTTACGAGATTTTGCAACACCGCTGTATCCTTCCCAAAGTGTTCGTTACTTTTAGATTTTCCGCGGCATCGAAAAGGAATTTTTAATTCGACCGCATCGCCTCGTCCTGCAGACGAACGAAGAATTTTTCCCATACACGGTGAAGTGCTTCTCGCAAAACAAAGAATAATTTGTTTACCGTTAAGTTGGCCAAACAACGTGTTCTTTCCGTTCGAGTAACCGTGCAATATCTACGACCATCTTCCCTCCTTTATCCGATCTATCTAATTCCCAAGCTAAACGTCGACTTTGCCGCCGCTTTTTGAAACTTTATTAATATGAAACACGTTAATATGGAAGATACATCGAATCGGCAATGGACCGAAGAATATCGAAATATCGTTTGTCCGAACGGCTGTTTTGGCTTTAGCCCCTAGACAACATCTATATTTTACGTTTTACCTACACCTAACAGGTCCCTTCCATATCTTCACGTTCGTGAAGTAAACGTTCGTGAACTCTATCGAAACTACGAAAATCATATCGATCCGATGGCAAAGTAATAGGAAAATAAAGAAACGACGGAATCTCCGTTCGTTCTATTTGCTCGTAAATTCCTCGTCGTTGAGACGCCAACTGTTCTACGCAAAGAAGGCTAAAACGACGAGACGATGCGTCGTAGTCTCGGTTATGCAAATCGGATGGTTAAGGCTTCGCAGTTGCGCGCAAGCGATTCTCTTCGTTCTTTTTCCGCCTACTTTTAATTGATTCAATTAGACGGGCAAATACACGATCAAACAAAGCCCCGGATACTTTTGAAATGCCGTGAAACGCAACACTTGGGTAACGTTTGCCCCGCCGGTACTTGGAGAACCAGCCATCGGCAAGTTTTACTCATTAAGTAAGGCATTATCGTGGCCGCGTCTCAAGCAACGTTCCGCAACGATATGCAATCAAGTGCACAGACGAGCGGCTCATTTAAATTACTGCCGCAGAGTTATCGAACGTACGACGAAAACTTGGCTCGTTAACGCGGCGAATCACACGAGCCAACTTCCAAATTCACAGATACCGATATACGTCCGGTTTCCGATCGATCAACCGCCGCGCGCGGAAACGGCGTATTTTTCTCTCTTTTTTTTTTTTCTTTCCTTCCGTTCGATCTCGATTTTTCCTGGGATTTTTAATTGACGCGAAACAATATTTTTGTTCGCAACGCATAAAATTCGCCCGGTAATGAATCACCCGATACATCTTGCCAATTAAGACGATAGATAAGGCATCGATAGAATAGAAAGGAGACGACAAGCGATTAAAGACAGTATCTTTCACAGAGTCGAACAGCGTGCTGGTAGAAAACACGGCGAGAATGCCAAGAAACGAGTTACTCTCGAGAGGAACGGAGAACTAACTCGCTGGTTAATATAGCGGAAGAAAACTCTGCGCGTGTCGTATCTTTAATCTTGGAAATTAAAACAGAAAATTCAATGTTTCGCTCGTTTAGACAAAAGCGAAGAAATAATTAACTAACGATTTATTGCTACTTGTATTGTTTTTTCTTATATATCTGTGTATCATTGGTATTATCAGCATCGTTATTCTAATATTTGGAGAGGGAAATTGCACTTAAATTCTACGCCACGGAGTATTCTCATCGGTACGTGGAAGATCTCCCAATAAAAAGACCAAGATTCTTCGACGTTTATCACTTGCGTTGCGTTTTCTACGAGTACATTCACAGTTGCGTGAGAAGAGAAATTCGAACGCTGTTTTAATTTGCCAATCAGCGAGACGCCATTAATCGGATACGACGAAAGTAGACGAAAGAACGCAGAGAACGAGGTTAATTAGCTTGAGTCGAATACTAGTCTGAGAATTGTACAAGCAAGTTGAAAAGATATCTCGTCTCGCGATCGAGAACGAATCGTAGCGGCTATTGGGACGATGATCCGAGCAACGACGAGTATAGTCGCACGAAACAAATATTTGTGAAAAATTCAAAGTCGCAAAGGCGTAACGAGGTCGCGAATGGAAAAAGTTTCAAAAGCGACACGAAAGAAGTTACGTATTACAAAAGAACTTTTTTATGCTACGTCGAACAAATTGGACATAGATGGAGGTAAAAGAAGAGGAAAGATCGGATAGCTTAATGATTTCTTTCGCTGGAAATACCTCTGCTACGAATAATAAAACGTTCGGACGTGGAGAGACCGAGTTCCATTGGAGCATGCTCCGTACCGGAAACAAACGTCAACGGCGAACAGATCGATGATTCGCGTCCATGGAAACGGCGGATGGACCAATGCGAGAAGGCTATTCTCCTTTCCGGACAGGCGCATCTGCCTTTTCCCTCTCGTCTCTTGCTAGCCTACTGAAAGAAAAACGCGGCTTCTTCTACCAACGCGAATCAAGTAATATTTATCTCGATGCACCGTCGCGAAACGAGCTACGTTTCCTGCGTAAAGACGATAACTCGGAGCATCGAACGCCTCTCGTCAAATTTTCCATCGAATAGAACTTTCGCGAATCGGAATTTTTACAAACTCGACGCGTCTAAAAGCGATCTATTTATCGTTCGAGTAAAATCGACTTTCTTTGGAAATTCCAAAATAACGAGCTACAGAGAGAAAGTACGAGCTTGTTTTTACGAATTCAGAGGATTTCAATTCGGCGATCTTGGAAGCGACGATTATACGATTCCGACGAATCGTGTCAATTTGGCAGACGCGAGATTTGACAAAAAATTTCTCTTTGCCGATCGAGTTTAAAACGTCGAATTTTCAAGATGAAAGCAGTCGCGAGTTGTCGATTTCCCGAAAACAAATGCAGATTCAATCTATTTATATTTATTCCAGCCAAGTTAACAAAAGAGAATGTTTCGCCTTAAAACACGTCCGACGTGTCGCTGACGAAATTCCCACAGTTTCATCGCGCGATCGCAAATGTTTCGCAATCTCTGGCGAGTTGCGAGCCAAATCTCTAGAGGGAAGGACGCGTTTTCCCGTGTTGGGTGCGCGGGATATCGCGAGACCGCGTCCTCCCGACACCTCAGGGTTAATTAATTTAAAACAAAGTTAAAGTCAGGTGACGTGCAGCCACCAACGCGAGCGAATGCACTCGAGCGAGCGTCGTTGGTAACGTAATACGGAGTCGGACTACCTGACCGATCTGACAGTAAGCTCGAAACAAAATCGAATCGGTGCACGAGGAGCATCCGTACAGCTGGAACTCGTTTATAAACAAGCGTTCCCTTTTGGTTTTCGCTCGAATCGATTGAAAAAGGAAAATGAGTAACCGGAAAAGAAAAAAAAAGAAAGAAAGAAAAAGAAGGAAAGAAGAGGACGAAAAGAAAAAAAGGTAACGAAAGAGGAAAAAAGGAACGAAGAAAGGCATCGCCTTAATCTTCCCCTTTCAATGTCGCGAGCTAATTCCACTTGTGCCATAAATATCAAATTCTGCGTCCGCTCAGCTTCGTTCCCCTTTTTTTCCTACAGTTTCACTTCCTTCCTTTTACTTCCTCTTCCATTTTATGGATTAACCGGACGATCTTTTTGAACTGGTTGTTAATTATGATTTTGTTGTAAATGGTTCTCCTTTCTTTCTTTTTTTTTTTCTTTCTTTTTTGGTAGATAGTCGAAGATCGAGATAGGATAACTGCGTCTGATATGGAACGCTGGACTTTGAAAGCTTCGCGAAGAAAGGGAAAGATATCTTTTTCGTTCAATGGAATTAACGTTGAAACAAGATGAAATTAATATGTGGATATTCGCGTGTTGGCGGTTAAGAGGGATTCTCGCGTAACAACGATGAAAGCAAGTGATTTCTGTGGATTTTTTTTCTTTTTTTACACTAACTGTACTGGTTGTATGGGACTAGGCTTCTTGGACGTGTAAATAGATAGTCTCGAAGTACGAACGTAATTCATTTGTTTCGGCTCATTGTTTATCGTATGTCGTACAATTCTTGTTGGTTATCTTCGATAACGTCACCGTTATTGGTTCAAAGCTAGATAGGTTTGCGATAGGATCGAACCTATTCTTGAAAGAAAAGCGCGAAAAATTGAAGTGTATTATTGTTAAGAAGAAGAGAAATTCAGCTTTTTCGACAGACAAGTTGCGTTTACGTCGTTCAGAGAAATATTAAGAATAAATAATCAGGTTTAAAGTTAGATAGGTTTGCGATAGGATCGAACCTATTCTTGAAAGAAAAGCGCGAAAAATTGAAGTGTATTATTGTTAAGAAGAAGAGAAATTCAGCTTTTTCAACAGACAAGTTGCGTTTACGTCGTTCAGAGAAATATTAAGAATAAATAATCAGGTTTAAAGCTAGATAGGTTTGCGATAGGATCGAACCTATTTTTGAAAGAAAAGCGCGAAAAATTGAAGTGTATTAGCGTTAGGAAGAAGAGAAATTCAGCTTTTTCGACAGACAAGTTGCGTTTACGTCGTTCAGAGAAATATTAAGAATAAATAATCAGATAGACACTTATGGTTTTGTCCGCTTTGTTCTAATCAGCCGCATTGCCAACGATAGTTTCCCAAGTGAAATCTTTTGCTCTTACGGATCGATTTTGTCGGTTATTTGCCGAGATATTGCGGCGTTTCGTATTAAGTGCGATATTACGTATCAATTAATTAGTATCTATGATTTTAATTAGAAATACGGTGTTTCACTGCATTTCGAAAATTTCATCGACGATACGTTCTTCGTACGTACAGTGGCTGCGAAAAGTATTTGCACATACCTCATTTCCCAATGAAACTGCCTTTTTATCGGTTTCTACATTTCATTTTCGTAGTATCACATTTTTGTAATTGCATTAAAATACCATTAAACCATACGATATTTAATATACGTGGACCTAGTTAGTTTTTTTTTCAGTCGTTGTAAATATAATATAATAGTTGGAATGAACGAATCATTAACATGCACACGTACGTAACGTGTGATGGAAATCCACTTACCTGAACTTGTTTGGAAGGCACACAGTTTATATAATTGGAGTTTGTCTAACAGCATCTCGCCAATTATTTATTCATTCATTCATTTATTTAAACGAGAATATATATATTTCTATATATATATATATATATTAGGTTGTTCCAAAAGTTTCTTTCGTTTTGTAAGGAAATAGCGGATGCACCATATTCTCTGTTTTATATTATTTTTGTCGAATCACGTATGATCGTAATAATAGAAATAGAACAAAATGTATGGCAGATGATTCAATAAAATAATATAAAAGGAAAAGAGGTTGTGCATCTATTATTTCCTTACAAAAGGAAAGAAACTTTCGGGACAACCTAACATATATATATATATATATATATATATATATATATATATATGCACAATATATATATTTTATATTATATTTTATTTTATTACTTTATATATTTATTTATTCTATTTTATTATTTTATATTATATATATACAATATAAACATAATATGTATACGTAGCAAAGCTCAATCTCTGAGCTAATAAGCCGAAACGAATAAACTACTGTACTGTATTACGTTTCGTTCGTATAACAGGGGGTCAGATTCAGATAAAGGAATTCAAACCAGTAAAAACGTTCAGTTAATCGGGTACCTGCTAAAAATTTCATCCAGACAAATCCAGTTCTACCGTATGCGTCAGCTTTAAATTTCAATTTCTAAAATCGTAGAGCCGATCGTCTCGAAAGTGTCCGGATGGTTTACATACAAGAGGGAATAATAACGGGGGCAGAAAACATTTTTGCGCGTAGAAAATAAGAACGAAAGGAGGTAGAGAGAAGAGGAATCTTATCGGAGAAAGCGGAACCATTTCTCGCAGCCCTTCGACGTCTCGTTCGCCCGTGGATTTCCTTATTGTTTGTATAATCGATAAATTCTGCGCCTAGGGAATACATACGGGATGTTTCGCGGTGTAAAAACCGCGTAATCTACTGCCGTTCGTGGGCGAGGCGGGTATCGAGCAAGAGCCAGCAACGAGACAGACTCGGAAGACTATAAATCTCACGATACAACTTCGTCTTCCGGTTTCCCTGTCTTTCCACAACACGTCGATTCCTAATTCATTTGAAACTTCCCAGAAAGTTCGACGATAATTTCAATGACTCACTTATCCGGCTGTCCTCGTACGTTCTAAGAAATAAACAGGAAGATTATTCCCAAGAATCGTTCTATAAAATTATGTACCTTTGTAAGATACCAGACAGACGCAAAAAAAAAAAAAAAAAAAAGAAAGGAAAGGAAATAAAATTTTGATACTATATTGTGATTTTATAATACGCGTGTTTCAAGTAATTGGAGAATTCGTGCTACGACTCGTTTTATGGTACGTACCGATGAAGCAAGTTTGAGCGAAGAACCGCGCTCGATGAATCGTCATGTTGTTCGATGACACTGTAACAACCATCGACTCGAAGATAACAATCAAAAAAGACATACGTACGGGAGAAGCGATTGTAAAAATCAAAATGACGGAGGTGCTCCCATTGCTCCGAACGATATATCGTTTCTTAAACGTACATTCAAACAACGTATATCTATAAAGATGATCTATAAAGATCCTACGTACATTAAGAATCTCTACCAACAAAGATCTTTCAACATCTTCCAAACACCAAAAGAAGAACGACGAACGTTCTACGAATTATTAAATACCGTGATAAGAGAAAGTACTCTTTCAAGCGAATGTAATTTACACGCTCATTTTGAACGAATCTTCTCATCAGGTTGCATGGTGTTTCATAGTATTAAAATAGTTTGTAGCCGTACATAATTCGAAATCATGCTACCACGTACTACTTCTACATAAACACTACCAAACGATATGAAACTCGATACATGCTCTGACTTAACTAAATAGTATCTATATAAATGCTGTGACAGATACAATGGCGTGCGTACAAATACTTTTTCCCTGTGCCACTGTATATATTTCTTTATCAACTTTCACCGATCTCTGTTCAATCCTTTCACAAATATTGACTACGGTATAGGAATATGTACGAGCCGTGGAATTCTATACTAGCGAATCGTTCAAAGGATCGACGAGCGCGAATCGTGTAAAGCTACCTAAAAGTCGGCGTAGTTACTGTCACGCTAGTCCGGCTAGCATCAAAGTGGCAATCGGTCCCGATTGTGTCAAAACCCCGGCCCGTGTCTACGCGAAACGTTTCGCGTATTGCTCGCCGTGGCTAGGCGATTTCGTGTGCGTTCTCTGCTATCCGAAACCGATGGGCGTTGCTCCATCGTAACGCGATACGTTTGTACTCTCGTCTGCCTATGTAAACGTACTCGCGGACCACGTACCCACGCGTGTGCACATTGTTCTCCGTGTATTGGTAACCGCGAAACGTGGCCGGTGATAACAGCGTATCATGACGCTCGATTTCCTGCGTTTCGATAGTTGTCGAACGATATCGATACGCCGGGGTAGACTGATGGAAAATATCGGGGAAAATGCGTTGCTCTTTGGAGCCCACTTTGTCGCTTCTTACCGACCGTTTGTTGCACAACACGCGCGATCGGTGGTGACTTATGTGCAACGATGTCGACTTGGAATTTCGTGATTCGAAGATTTCTTAATTTTGAGCATGGCAGGTAATGGTGAATTATTCGAGAACGGTGCAAGACTAACGGGTAAATATCGTGGATTTTTGTGTCATTTTTGATCGACTTAGAGTCTTGATTTTTTGCGCGTTTGCGTATTGTGGTGCGAAAAGTTTGTTTTAAGTTTGGGACCAATAGATTTGGTGGATTATAGGAAAACGATATAAGACCAATGGGTAACTTGTGAATTTTGGAAGCTTGAAGATGCACAACGTGCAAAAGTATATAAGATATGCCAAGTGTGGTACTTAATCGCTGAAAAGAACCTTTGCCCAGCTTCTATTCTTTGGCTTGTACTCATTAAAGTATGAATTTGCATAGATTCCCGTAGTCTACTAACGGGACGGTGCCAAAATAACTTTTCGAAGGTTAGCGAATTTCATAGTTTTTAAACGTAAAATTCGTAGATGCGGCCACGTAACCCACTTGCAAAAAAAAAAAGAATTACAATTAAATTACATTTTCTCAAATTTGTACCACGTTAAATAACATACTATGCTTGCATAGTATACACGCGGAATTATGTCATTAAACTTCCTCCACCTCGTTAAACTTCCACGATACAACAAGATATCTCGCCTTCCGCTTTCACGGAACGTCGCGTTTGTCCAAAGATCGGCACGAAGAAGAACTGTGTGACGCTCCTGAAGCTGTACCTAATGTCCCAAGTACCTGAACAAACGGCACAACCAGAAGGTTCTGTTATTTCGAATGACGATAGTTATATTGCTCGTACGCGAGGACACGGCGAATTCTTAGCCGAAAAATACGAGCACAGGATCCGAAGCTGAAGAGATAGTAAGAGAGAAGAGACGTATTCGTGGGAACGAAGAAAGTAAGTGGAAAGGGTGAAATGGAAGAGGAAGAGAGAAGAGGAGGCCTCGTGTCGATCCTATCGGAGCCCCGAATCTTGGAATTCGAATTTGTCTCCTTATCTGCGGATTCCATCGTAATTGCTTATCTACGAGGCGCTTGCTCGCCGGGACAGCCATATCCACCTACTTTATGCGACGCGATCCGTCGACCCACGAGAAGACACGCATGTATGCACGTTTTCTCGCGTGTTTCCGTCACGCGAAACCATCCTGCCAAGGTTCGGGACGTTTATCGCCGGTAGGAAATCGTATACACGTCCCTCCTTTGTTTTTTCTCGCGTGTTTCTGGTCGCGCGACGGCCATTCGCTCACGGTCTCTTCTTCCTCCGGGCAATAGTTCCGGTGGCGCCTTCCTCCAAACGGTGGTAGCATTGTTTTGACACGGTATCCGTATCTTTGCACCTACTACGTTCCGGCTCGTCTCCGATCCGTTTCGATCTGCACGAATCGCTCGTGATTCCGTGTAGCTAATTGCGAGTAGAAAATGCGAGCAGTTGCCTTCAAAATTTACTTAACCAAACAAAATATTTCATCGGAACATTCGTCTGCAGTGTAAATCGCTCAAAAATTCCCATTCTGCGCGAACAATACCAATCAAACTCAATCAACGCGATATTATTATTAACCTTCACAAACCTTCTTCGTTTCAAAATCAATGGGAGCAAACTAACTACTTAATCAAGAACGCACGGTAACCATCAGTTCTACCAAAGACACTCTTCATCCAAGATACGACCTAACCTAAAAGTTAACCCGCCTAGAACAAACGCCGATCAACCACGCCCAACATGATAATACCATTAATCTCCTCAAACCTCCTTCATCTCAAAATCAATGTAAGCAAACTAACTACTTAATCAAGAACACATAGCAACCATTATCAGTTTCACCAAAAACGGTATTCATGCAAGACGCGATCTAACCTAAAAGTTCAGCCTAGAACAAGCGCCGATTAACCACGTCCAACATGATAATACTATTAGCCTCCTTAAAGCTCCTTTATTTCAAAATCAATGTAAGCAAACTAATTGCTTAATTAAGAACGCATGGTAACCATCATCAGCTCCACCAAAAACGGTATTCATGCAAGACGCGACCTAACCTAAAAGTTCAGTCTAGAACAAACGCCGATCAACCACGTCCAACATGATAATGCTATTAGCCTCCTTAAAGCTCCTTCATTTCAAAATCAATGTAAGCAAACTAACTGCTTAATTAAGAACGCATGGTAACCACCATCAGCTCCACCAAAGACACTCTTCATCCAAGACACGACCTAATCTAAAAGTTAACCCGCCTAGAACAAACGCCGATCAACCACGCCCAACATGATAATACCATTAATCTCCTCAAACCTCCTTCATCTCAAAATCAATGTAAGCAAACTAACTACTTAATCAAGAACACATAGCAACCATCATCAGTTCCACCAAAAATGGTATTCATGCGAGACGCGACCTAACCTAAAAGTTAACCCGCCTCGAAGAAACGCCGATCAACCACGTCCAACATGCTAATACTATTAGCGTCCTTAAAGCTCCTCGATTTCAAAATCAGTGGAAGCAAACCAACTACTTCATCAAACGTACATATTAGCCATCAGTTTCACCAAAAACAGTCTGCATCCGGGACACGACCTAGCCCAAAAGTTAGTCCGTGCGGAACAAACATCGATCAAGGGTAACAAGCAACGACCGCGTTTGACGAAAAGGCTGGTGCCGTAGGACGCGTCGACGGTAGTTTGCACCCGTGAAAACGGTCCGTGTGTGGTCCTGGTTGTTCCTGTCCTTCTGTTTCGTCGCTCGTAGTCCCTCTGTTCGAAGCGCATCGGCAACGATGACGTTAGTAACCCGATATCGCCGGCATCCACGGCCCGCAGACGGCTTCCATACAGATGTTCCAAAGGGAATAGGGCCGTGTAGAAGCGGAGGTGGCGTACCATTATCCGTTTACGGAATGCCTGTTTCGCGTCCTCTCAGCCCGTTCCATTCGTCTACACCCATCTCCATACACGTAGCGCCCATCGATAACGGTAATCGGTTTCGCTAGACGCGCGTCGAATCATTGACGACCATTGGCAAAGCTGACTGGGTGTCAGGCCTGCGAGTAAAACGTCGCCCCGTTCTATGCAACAGGATTTTTCAGTGATTATCGTATTATCTTGGCTAACCGGCAATGAATCGGGCAAGGTAACTCGTGAGAGTCGGTCAAGCACGCGGAAGAACGTGAACTTTGCGAGTGGAGGAAATCGCTCGTGCACACGATAAACTCGCTTGATTCTTTTTATTTTTTTTTTTTTTTTGTTTTTTTCATCGATACGTCACTCTTTGCCATTTGTATCGGAGGGTTTATGGGAAAGGCGGCTTTCGTTCCGTTTATACAGAAACAAGCGTGGCAAGCGACGCCTGGAGAAAGGAATTAGAAAATTATTAGTTTGGAGATGCATCGTCCAAGTATGAAGTTGTAAACGACGACACTTTAACGGGATACTTGTTTGATGGAGTTTGAAGGAGTTTGATTCGGAGGAGATCGATGGTGGGATTTCAGAGATTAGTGGCGTTTATCGGTGCCGGTCTTGGATGACGTCGGTTTATCATTTATGTCGTTACGTTTATGCATGTTTGTACGATCTAGTTGTAGTTAATAGTTCGGACATTGATGGAAGGATCTCAGAGTTCCTTGCAATTTATGGGATTTTGCTTGAACGACGTGGCTGTCTAATTGGATGTATTTTAACGGCGTTCTGTTCAATTGTTCGTCTGTTATGAAAAGATTAACTTTACACGTTTCGTAATTTTCTGGCATTTATTGTCGATAGCCATAATATAGTTAAGTAGTGCAATATGGTCACATCCATTCGATCCTTTCATATCATATATAATTTTGCATACTAAAAATCGTTTACCACAAAAACAAACGCCTCCTCCAACTTCTCCAAACCACCAAAACACTTTCACTGCGACAGAGTTCAGAGATTATGCGTAAAGAAATAATTGTATGTTTCCACCCCGTAAGCATTCGTTTCTTTCGCTTTCCACGAAGTGAACATTTCCTTCAACTTCTCCAAAGCACGGACGATTTCAATGAAGGCAACCGTGATTTTCTTCGAATCTTTACGCGTGATCGATACAGGGTAACAGGGCGATAGATAGAGATCGCGAGCCGTTGTTTTAAACAGCGAACAACCGAAAGTTTCGACCGCCCTCGCGGGGCGAATTTCAAGGAATCGTTACGATTCTTGGTACCGGTGGAGGAATCACGAAGATAGGGTAGGAACGATGGAAAGGGAAGAGGGAAGAAGGAAGAGGAGCAGAGAAGGCAAAGAGGGAAGAGGCAGACGGCAGACAAATGAGTCGGGCTGCAGGTCCCTGCGACTCGTTTAATCAAAGTTTGGGATGCGTGTTGCCTCGGTCCCGAACTAACTACGTCCAATCATGCTACGAGTTCAAATGGAAACCAGCCTTGCTGTCTCGTACCGAACGTCTTCCGTGGATATTTCTTTTTTTTCTATTCTTCTACTTCGATTTTTTTTTATCGTACATATCAGCCGCATCCGAAGCAAAACTGTTCGGTGATATTTTGTAGAAAATTCTACTTTTAGTAGTAGAATATATATCGTTGGTTGGACGAAAGTAGTTAGTTAGTTGTTTATTCGTATCTCAGGCTCACAGCCTATTGCAAACGAGATTATAGATATCCACTGTGTATATCGTACATATATAAACATTTATACGCATCAACGTATTCATACGGATACTCAATAATGTAATGTAATTTAATTTAATTTAATGTTTAGCTTCTTAAAAAGAGAAACGACGTACTGCTATATTACTACCCTAAAATATTTCGAATCAAACTCGCTAAACTACCGTTCCAAAGTGAATTTTCAATAAGAGTGTCCGTGACATTTGCACCTTTTTCTGTTTTTTTTTTTTTTTTTAATAAAAAAGCTGACAAATACAGTCAACAAGATCAGTCGTTGGTTTCGCGGTGGTTCAAGTAGGTTTTAGCAAAGAAATCTAGGGCTACCTCTGGCGGTAGTTGCTGGCTTGTCGCATTCACCGCGGCGTAATATCAATAATTAAATACGGCCGCTTGAAATATCGGTTTCCTTCACCGCAAGAAAAGTTCAAAGAACTGCCACAATTTCGCAATCTATCCGTCGCAAAACCATGACCCATTTACCATAAATGACGCCACTGGCGGCTCGCGCAGTTCTTTCACACCTTCTTACCATTTAAATCCTTCGATTCGATCATCCAGCTACCGTATCATCATTTACACTTGGCTATCGCTTAAACCGTACTTAACATTTATTACACGCTTAGGGCGACTATTTCAACGCGCTAATCTTAAAGTAGCAAGGTTCTATCGACAATAAATCCTTAAAAGAGATCACCAAAAATTCTGCCAAAGATTACCGAGAACCGAATAAGAACATCGTTAAAAGAAGTTTTAAATTCCAGACCTGGAAACATTTCTAAATACGAAGTAACAGAAAGAACATGTACTAACGTGTTTTATAGAATAATATAAAAATTAGAGTCTCGGTTATCCAAGGCCCGGTTAACCGAAGTTCCGTATTATCTTTTATCTATTATTATCTATTATCGAAATTTTAACAGGAAGAGTACGTAAGCGTAAATAGTCTGGTATCGTGGGAGCAGTCGAACGAAATTTCGTTATCAAAATGATTTTATTACGATTTTATTACACGATTTATGAACGTTAACAAACCTTTCCGTATTATCTGACATTTCGATTATCCGAGATAGGCCCGATCTTCCACCACGCGTAGTATCTTCAACGTTCCAGCTGATCTGAAAATTCTCTTTAAAAGGATCGATATTTCCCACGTACATGCATATACATAGGAGTAAAAAAAGAGAGAAAAAGAGAACTGCTCAGCCAAACCAATCTACGATCAAATATTTCCTTCAAATATTTCCGAAAAAACAGTCAACCGAACAAACAAGCGCGAAACAACTACGCCAGAAAAACCCACATATATATGTACATATAAAGAGAGAGAAGAACACATAGGCGTAAATAAAAGAGAAAAGAGAGTAGAAAGTTGGTTAGGTGGTGGGGAATAGACAGAAAGAGGTGGAGAGAATCGCGCTGTCTGGCCACTCTATAATTTGTCGGGGTGAGTTACCGCCCTTGTCTTTGCTTAGCGCTGGGCGTTCGTTCCGTTTGGTTCTCTTTCTCTGGTGATGCTATCGGCGCATACCTCGCTAGACAGGTGGCCACCCCGTGACACCCACACAGCCGCTTACACGCACGCAACGACGTGCACCGGGCACACGCACCAAGCCGTCTCCTGTCTCGTGAATCGTGCCGCGCGTCGCGTGCGTCCGTGAATGCGTGTAAAACGTCCTCTTCTCTTTCTCTGCCTCCTTTTCTCGCCGCTTCGCTCTTCCCTTCCTACTCTTAACCATTTCTCGTCCATCGTCCGTACGTATTTTCGTGTCTTCGTCCGGTCCACTGTCGAAAAGTTATCACACGTCGGGGAACGCCTGTTCCACACCCACGTACCCGCTACGGGGATAATGCTAATTTCGATGGATTAGAAGAACGCGCCACAGGGATCTCGATAACAGGCCGTCGCTCTTCGCTAAATCGAGGAAATTATGGGACCTCGGAGGAACGACTGTGGGAAATGGTTCTTCGCGGCTGGTAATCTTATTTTTGCCGCGTTATGACCACACGACGACTTGTGGCGACTAGAGCGAGAATATATATATATATATATATATATATTGATGCAAATTTACGAGCACCAAATAGCGTAAAAAGTATATATATATATATATATAAAAGTATATATATCTATATATATATATAAATTGACAATGGATTAAAGTTGCAGCGAAACATGTATAGAAAGGAAGGTGCATTTTATGTACGCGAAAGGCAAATAGCGCGTCTTTCGTTTGAGACTTGATATAAAATAGTCCCTTACCCCCGACTTGAGAACGATTCTACGTTCATTGGGCGATATTAGGTGCGCCGATACGATACTACGTTTTGGGTATTTAGATTTTCTACAGATGAATAGGAA
The DNA here is from genome assembly GCA_014737395.1 of Bombus waltoni. NCBI lineage: Eukaryota > Metazoa > Arthropoda > Insecta > Hymenoptera > Apidae > Bombus > Bombus waltoni. The sequence continues at coordinate 1,815,345 of JACXII010000013.1, forward strand.
TCACAGTCTGGCGATCATGTTAACAATCGTAAATATTGATCGGATATATCAAATTATGGGATTTGGAATCGCCATGGTTCCGCCGCTTTCGAGCAAAAATTCTAGCGACCGATAACAAGAAGAAAGAAGTAACGAAGAACGTCTTCAAACAATCAATTAAAATATATTAAATAATAGATACGACAGATCCCTGATTTACCACCCCAATTTACGTTCCCTAAACTTTTGTAACTTCCAATTGTTATCGTTATCTTTGAAGATACTCATCTCCGAGTAGGAGAACGAAACCGCAAGGCGATGAATGAAAAACACGAAATAAGAAAAGAAACTGTAAATCTATTGGCGTCGGACGAACAGTCTTGTCCATAGGAAAACAGCGGTATCTACATCTCAGTTAGAGGTGGCACGGGGTGCAGGAGCCGGTGCATTGAAAAATCGACAACAGGAGTGACGAGATCGAGCGGGGCGGTTTCTCGTTGGTCAGGTGTTCGTCGTTGGCAGTATTGTTTTTTCGAGGTGACGAGGGGTGAGAAACGGCCAGGTAAGACGGCGCAGGGCACCACGCGGCGTTGTGTCAGTGGGGGGCCCCCGAAGAAGGGCCCCGATGCCCGCCCACATCGCGGCGAACAGCGGCGCCCTATCCGATCCTAAAATCCCGATCTTTCGGCCACGATAAACCCACGGCCCGGATATTTATTATTTGTAATTTACGTTGTGAGATCCGGCTCGTTAAGGCCACAGCTTCGAGGTTAAGGGTACTCTCGTCTAGGACACAGGTCGATCCGTATCGCGTCTTCATCGGAGATGATTTCCCTTCTTACACAGAAGATCTGTGTTTTAGATCCTTTCGTTATCGAACGTCAGAAGTTAACGAAAGGCGCGAGATTGAAAGATCCCCATTTTGTTTTATTCTGTTTGGTACACTTGTAAACGAAACGTTTCTTTCGCCATAGGGCAGAAAAGAGTCTTCTTTGTTCGAGAGCGTGCCGCACACGTCGCCTGTTTTCGGCATCGGTCGCACGAAGATCGATCTCAGCGGTGTTCGTCAAAGGGATGTTCAGCGAGGGTAATGGACTTGGTAATTTGGCTCGAATCGGTAACGTTGCAACAAAGGGCATCGTTAGGGGTTGGTGGATGGATCAATGCGTCGGACAGCAATGTTCGTGATAAACAGGCTTTGTTTCGTATCTCGTAGACTCGAGCGTCGAGGATTCTTGAATTTCTGTTTGGATTTATGTTTTATGATCCTGTGCTGTGATAATTCTTGTCTTTTTACGTCGTTAGTTAAGAACGATCGAGGAGAGCTCGATGCTTCCATCGCTGTGCAGGTATATACGTGAATTTTCTCCCAGAAACGAGACTCCTTTGAGTCTGCTGATAATCAGTTGCGTTATTTTACGTGCTTCACTCTGAAAACTTTCAAATTCATCAAGAAAGTAATAAACTTCGATACTCAAGCAACGCAAGATCTCGGCTGCTGGGTACTTTCGGTTAATGATAAAACGTCTCGTGCGCGATATATCAAATAGGAAATTCGATAAACCCCAACAAACGACGCTACGATTCTAGCCCAAATCTAATATAAGATCCATTTGCATCCGCAAAACCGTTTAATCGTAGCCACAGAATCCCATCCTGGACGCCAAAACTTTAAAAGCACCACGACACGAATCGCAGTTTCCCTAAACACTATCCTTCGTTGATACCGACGCAAGGACCGGTGAAAGAGGCCAGCACCCTGGCTCTCCAAGTTCGGAACAAAAGACTGGAAAGCCACGAAGCAAACCAAAAAGAAGAGAAAATAAAAAAAAAAAGGAAAAAGAAGAAATAAAAAAATAGAAGAGAAGGAGAAAATAAAAAAGAAGAAAACCAAGGAAGGGACTATCGAGACAAAAACGCTGAGATGAGGAGAGAACCGTGATGGAGGTGAAGAAGTTTGCCGAAGAGAAGAAGCAGAGAAGGAGGGGTAGAAGGAGGTGGAGGAGGAGAAGAGCGAAAAAGAGAGAGGCACCGAGTAATTTAACACCGGAAGCGTCTTGAGCGTGACGCCACCCTGAAGGTGCAGGATACGCGTCGAGGATAGGCAGGTAGGAGGTGGGGCAAAGAAGGTGGAGGCGATGGCGATGGTGCAGCCAGTCAGTGGGAGTCGGTAGGTACTCGAGGCCGCCATGCAAGGCGAGCTTCCTTCGTGTGCCTCGACCATCTCTTTTCCACCACCTTTTTCTCCTCGAACCTTCTCCCTTCGCGCTCTCCTTTCATTCTCTATCTCTCTTTTCTTCGACCAGTGTCTTTGCTGCACGTACACGGCGCACCGTATCTACTCGAGCTTCCTTCGTCGTTCTCCTCTATCCACTTTCCTCCCTTACAAAGTCCTAGAGCCTCGTCTCTGTCTCTCGCAAGTCCAACCCAAGCGAGGCTGGTTCTTCTATTCGTGTAAACTAGCTGCCTTTTCTCCTTCTCTCAGTTGCAGTTACTACTTACACACCGGAGACCCGGCCGAAAAACGTAGCGCTCTGTTTGGCTCGTCTTACAATTAGGGGATTAGGACGTCTGGCTGGGTAACGAGTCTGACCCGGCTTGTCCCATTCCCCTGGCCGCGCACTGGCTTTCCGTCTGCCTCCACGCTTCTCGTTTTCCTTCGCCGTGTATATAATGGAATACTTCTTTAAATTTTGAGGCTTGGCCGGGGCTAGATTCGCGCTGCTTTCGTTTCAGGTATTTTCATTTTAGTTGGCTGTATTTAGGGAATGTAAGGGTAATGGAGGAGTTGGAACGTTTGCAACGCGGACGTATTAAGGCTGTTGTATTTTATTCAGTGCTGTATATGTTTCTTTGTATACCCTACGTCTTATAGATTTTGCAGCAGAATACGTAACATTGAGAATAGCGAAGAAATAACATTCGTGTTTATGGAAACAAACGACGCGTACAACGCGATGTTCCAGGATATTGTATCGTATTTATTTATTTCAGAGCCTGGTGGTCCACAGATGATTGGACTTGGTTTTACACGTAGCTTGTACGCATAAAGCAGAACCGAAGCCAAACTTGCAAAAGTTTGACAGTATTGACGTTCTTCGATCACCAACCGATTGATAGTTGGATAATAGACACTTGAATCAGTGGTATAAGAAGAGTCAATACTTTCCTATCGATAATACATTTTGTAAAGCAGGATATATGCGAAACTTGCTACATTCTAACAGATTCTCTTACGCAAATTTACTAAGGCAGAGGCAGCTTCGATATTTCAATTACATTTATTGCAAGTACGTAAATTTAATATACGAATACTACCTACTAACGATAGATGCTGGAAATGTTGAAAAAAGTGATGGAATATCGACGGCCTTGTTTTTTGCTTGTTGATTTATTCCCATTGCTGCAAAGTGGAACTGCCTTTACATCACAGCCCCTACAATCCTAAGGCGAGATTTCGTCCAAGTCTCTTAAGAACCTAATTTCCAACGTGCCTCTATGCGTAAAGCTAAGCTACGTTCGTAGCAATCTTCTCCCACGTCTCAAGCACCTGTCGCACGGCCACCTCTCGTTTCTAAGCCAGTTTCTCGCTAACCGAGAGCCGATCGAAAGCCAATCGTCGAGCTTGGTGAGTGGAGCGTTCCTATATACGATCGTTCAAATTCATACAAGCGGGAAGGTACGGCCTGTGTAATAGCCGAGGCTTGGCCCGCTTGCGGGACACCCCGTTGAAGAAAAATGTGTCGATACAGTTCCCGACGGTAGGTTAAGTAAGAGAGTTGCCACATAGGGGCTCGCGGTGGGTAATTCAATCCCTTTGGGCGTAGGTAGGTACGTACTTACATCCCGGCCGTGTACATGCTCCGCGGTACGTAAGATCGGCCACACAGCGACATCACCTCACACTTGCAAAATCGAGATACATACGTGAACGACGGAGGGAAAGGACGGTGGGACGAGACAGACGGTTGCGAGGGGAGAAGCAGGATGGAAAAGGTGGACGGGAGACAGAAAAGTCGCACGGAGGAAGCTCGTCTCGGTGCCACAGGAAAAAGTGTCACGCGACGAGGCAGAGAGAGAGTGTGCTTAAGCGGCGAGGACGGTGGAATAGCGCTGGAACGGTGGTGTTTTAGCTTAGGAAGCTTCCTGTACTCTGTGTCGTTGGGTTTAGACGCGTTCGAAGGTTTAATCGTGGAGTTGCTTTTACAGAAAATATAAAATAGAGATATAGCGTGTATGAATAGTATTATTATAGAACTTTGTTCGCGATAGAGAATTTTACGAAGAACGTCTACTTAGGATAATATATTGGTATTGCGGGTTAATTCTCGAGGGAATTTCTTTTCTTCGTTCGTCGTCATTGGATACCATCAGCTTGAAGAAATACCTACCTATCCTCGACATATGTTTTATAATAATACACGGCGCCGTAGCTGAAGTCTTCCGAGTGCAAAGGGTTAATAGAGTTCGTGCTCGAGACTTCTGTACTAAATTGTGTTTTCACGGCGTAGAATATCGACGCTTTATTGGTATTGTAAAATAGCTTTAATGGAAAATCATAAGATTATAATATATAAGATAAGGTAATGAAGGATAAATATTGAATTAGTATAATATATTAAAGGAAACTAAGGTCCCTCTTAAGCAAGAGACGCGAAAGAGATGTTACGACTCTTTATATGCGACTGTTATTATATTTCATGATTTCGTGATTTATAAATACTATATTAGTGACGAGTTCTACTACACGATATAACTTAATACTCTGTGAAAAGGATGAGAAACGACGAAGCGATCTATCGTTTTGCCTCTTCGGTGACTGTAAAACACTTCTTGCTAGTCTAGCCACGAGTTAAGAACAATTAATGTCTCCTGAATTTACGGAAACTAACTTGACTTTCTAGTTTCCTGTTCCACCGTCAACATATTCTGTTACAACAATTCCACGCACCAATTAACCAATCTGATAACAACATTTTATTGCCATAGATATACCAAGTCCTAACTAACTACGATGTAACTAAACTTACTTACTGAACGTACAAAATGCATATACAAGAAGCATGCAAAAAATGGCAATGCTCTGCAACTATAGAAATAGGCACTATGGATACTAACTCCATGGATGAAACAACGCTCTGCTCGAATTCCATTTACGTAACTAGGTATTGACAAAGATACAAATTCCCATAAGAAAACTGCAGTCCATCCATACATACAACAAGCATATCACGCAATGCGTTAAGATCGCGATGTGGAGAGAAGATTAACTCCGTTCCATGACTCCCCTGCAACCTGCAACCGCGATAAATATTCTATTATAGTTGTCGTATCGTGCGACAAATACCCAGAAAAGCCAACGTCCCTCCGCAAAACCACCCTAAATTTTCCACCTCGCAGATCCAACGTAAGAACAATCCTCGAATCATCAAAAAGTCTGGCTTCTTAATTACCTACGGAATAAAGGTTCCAGGCAAAAAGGCCTGCCGTCAATCTTCACCCCGTGGGACATAATTGAGTTCTCCCGCACCTCCCAACCTCGAAGGGACCCTTTCACGAAGGTAGAAGAGGGACGACGAAGAAGCGTAGGCTCGTCTCTGTCCTTCCAATGGACTCACGGTTCCGCGGATGAGTCTACGAGAGGATGGATCGTGGCCACGGGAGGACGAGCAGCCGGCGAGAAGGCTGGAAGAGGTGGTAGGAAAAGGAACAGAGGCGGGTAAAGGGGCTCTCACGTTACCTTCGGTGCGGCCAGGTGTCGGGTTACCTCCGACCTCATCTTCCTCCGTGCCTCTGCGAGTTTGCCACCATCGACATCGGCCGTCTGTACGTCTGTCCTTACGTACGCCTACCATCCGTCCTGTCACCTTAGTTTCGCACATGTCCCGCTTTTTCGTCGCCCTCGATCGCCCCTCTACACGCTACATCCGTTATACATAGTAGATATGTGTCGTGGATCCGGGGGTGAATATCGCCGCGAAGTAACGAGACATTGCGGTCGCGGATCTTTCTTTGTCCTTCTTTTGGTTTTGCCCTTTTTGTTTCTTTCGTTTCTTTTTTCTATGTCCTTCTTTTTGGGGGAGATGGTGGTAGGAGGCAGAAGTTGGCGAAGTCGTAAAGGCTCGAGGGGGTTGTGAGAACGTGAAGTTTGAGGCTGGATTTTTCGGTAGCGAGAATGCAAGTTGAGGAAGGTTTTGGTTTGGACGGGTCGGCGTGCGAGTTTGAAGTCGCGGAACGGAGGTTGGTTCGTGGGTAGTGCGGTTGCACGAAGAGGCAGGTTGATTTAGTTAGCGGTGATTAGGCCTTGGTGTTTCTTTGGTTGTGAGTACGGAGGGTTGTTTGTTTCGAAGGGTTTCGCATTTAATGATTCGTGCAGCGGAGGTTGGCTGGCGGACGTTTGCCAATGATCGTTGGCAATGATCGAGTTAAAAAGAGAGGTGGTAAGAATGGAAGTCGAGGAAGCTTTTGGTTTGGTGAAATTTCGAGTGGAAGTTTGAAACGAGCGTGGAACGATTTGTGGGTAGTTTGTTCGGGGCAAAGAAAGTTTGATTTATTATGATCCTCTGTGGTATTATTATTAATTACTATTATTAATGGCGATACTTCTACTACTTGTATCACGAGCCATGAATTAATTACAAGCTATTAGGAGAATGAGAACTAGAGGAAGCTTCCACTTAAGCATCCGAAAGATCGATATAAAAATTTGAAGATATTAAAATATGACTGTTGTTTGTTAAATTTCACAAACAAAATCTAATTGCAACTTAAGGGATATCGTGGTGAATAAAAGCAGCGAAATTTTTACTTCCACCCAGCGTGATAATTAAAACTTTCGCATACGGAGAAACGCTTAATTAAGAGGAGAAGCCGTTTCGAGAAAGAAGAATAGAAAACTTGAAGGTATTCCAGCGTTGTTCCACTAGTTAAGTGTATTACTATAGACAGCAGGCGAAGAAGAAACGGAACAGGTATGAAGTATCGGTGAAATGATTCTTGACTTATCGACCGATGGTCCGTCGGCCCCTTGTAATTACTTTGGTGGATAATTAAAACAGTCCCTCGACGCACCCCGGCCACGTTTTGTACTCCTGGTATCGCAGGCAAAGGGTGTATAATCGATACTGGCATCGAGGGGTGTTCGTAACGGGAAATACCATGATCGAAAGCCACCCCTTCTGTGTTGCCTCTAAATATCATCCCCTAAATACCCTGCACCCTTCAATAAACAACCGCAAAACAACCTAGATACCTAACGATACTTTCCGCTGCATTGCAACCAACTAATTGGAGAACATGTTTTATTTAAAAATGATAATCAAAATGATCACGTTTGGACAAAGTTTTTATTTTGACTATACATCTTGGTCGATGTTTGTATGTTTTAACACGTACTATTTTTAGACGTTTGTTTTCTCTTTGCACGTGATTTTTGCCATTCCTATAAATTCGTTATTTTTAACGAAGGAGAGGCTAAAGGAAATTTCATTTATTCGATTCGTTATAAACGAATCGTTGTAGAAGAAAGAAGAAACGAATCGTTATAAATAAACTAATTGTATGTTGATACGAGATACAAATGGGCGTGTGATTTTCAAGTTACATAGCGTAGCTTCCTAAATAATATCTTGTATAAAATGTTGCTATTACCTGGTGTAATTGGCAAATTACTATTTTTAAAGAATAGAAATTTCCAAATGTTCTAGTATACAATATCTATATATAGAAACTATATAGAATAACGACATTTATTGTAATCTTATATTTTGACATCCTATCTTTATCGAAACTCGTATTTCCAATTTGAAGGGAACATACTCTGGTATACAAAACGCGCGTGAGAAATCGCCTATTTCCATTTGTCACGGTACAATTTTCGTCAGAAAATCTGATCGCGATCGACAAGTTTCGCGAAAAACCTATTATCATGGCCGTCGCCTCTGGCCACGTGTTGATTCACGTGCACAACGAGAAACACGCGACTACACCGTGTGTTTTTATACACGATATCGAATAGGAGGCTGACGAAGGAAGGGATCATTGCTGCACACGCGGTGGGGATGTTAACAGCCGAGGGTGTCGCGTAACGAGATCATAGCACCAAGAGGGTAGATCGTGCGAGAGCCTATCTTCTCGTCGCTTCCGATTCACTTTAATGCCTAGTTTGTGAAGCACACTGGCTCGCGTTTCTCCGTGTTTGATGAAAACGATAGAAAAATGCCATGCAAAATATAACTCCAATTTAACGATTCCAAAAGATCGCTGTCATCTATTCTCCGAACTATATAAACTATGGTTTCAACCGATGTCAAAAGATTTCTGCGATCTAAGATATCTTTCTGAGTTTTCTAATTGCAAACTTTCTCGATAACTCCATCGTAAATACCAATATTGTCGAGCCACTTCAATTACCATTTTCAAAAATTTCTCCAACCTAAAACTTCCAACTTTTCTTCTTCAACTTTCAGTCGTCCGCTCCGTTGACGATTCTATCTAAAATATCAATAATCCCAAGCTACCAATTTCAATATATTTCCCCTATCGATCGTCCAAACTATCTTCCACTCGAAACATCATACCAATAGTTCCAAGCCACCAAAACCCAAAAATGTCACGAAATTATTCTCCAAACTATCTTTCCAATCTTCCCAACTTTTAATAGGAGACAACGGTGTCCCGCGACTTTTCGCCGCATCCTCTCCTACAATGGTCATAAAAACTACCGACAAACACCATTGTTTTCTTCGCTCAACTCTCTTCCTACGAAATTCCACGTTTGCTCGTTCTCGTAATATGAAATTGTTCGAATCGTGTAAATATCCCGCTGAAAGATGCGACATTTGATATATTCCTACCTAACTGTAATTAACGTTGTAAGTGTTGCGATAAATACACTGGCGCGTCGATACTTTTTCAGTCGCGTATAGAAACAAGGCGCGTGCGAGTCGGACGATTCCCAAGACGATCGGCAAGGTTGGAGAAAACGTCGTTAAGCTAGGATGTGGATATCGGGGGCAGCGGACGAAGGTGGAAGGAAGGGGCAGCCGTCTCGAAATTGCACGTTCGAGCGCAACGAATGCGACGGCCGAGGTGGTCATGGTACCCTGGCGCGGTACCATTCCTCCGTGGTAACTGGAGAACGGAGACAAGTATCAGTTACGAGGAAAACTTCCGTGCACGCATTAACGACGTTGTATGTCCTCACGTACGACGTACGAGGGTCGTGCCGCGAACAGGTACACAACAGGTCCGAGGGAAGATCTGGGTCGTGGCATTCGGTTAAATGGCATCGCGCGTTAATTGGACGGCATTAGGCGTGCATCAGTGGCACGAGTGCGAAAACGAAGCCTCGATCAGTTGCTCGACAACTGTGAAATCGTTGTCTGAACGAGTAGCAGACGTATCTACTGATTTTATACGAGCTAGTGCTGTAGTAGAATGTACCGTTGGAATTTCTGGCTACAGTAGTATAATAATTGTTTGTAGTACTCGGCTATTTGCAAATTCGTTGTGTAAAGGATAAGATCGTTTTATTTTATTCTATTTAGTTATTGGAATTCTTCGTTCGCTTGGAAGTTTGTTAACGCGGAGAAGAAGATTCGTAATTATTTGTAATACTGTATTAGGTTGGAAAGCTTATATAAAAAGGAAGATGCTTCTATTTTATTCTGTTTACTTGTTGTTCCATTCGCTTGGAAATGTATTACATCGATAGGGAGATTGTTTTATTTGATATTTACGTTTAAAAGTTTCGTAAATAAATGAGTTAACATCAACGGTACGTTCATCACCGTGTTGCTGCATTTCATTATAACGTATTATCCTGCAATAACGCACAATTTACTACCGTACACAAATATCGGTACTGTACAGACTGTTTATAGAAACTATTGATTACTAAATTCACAGATTAAAGCGGATAGCTGTAAACGAATTATGATTTTTGCTCTCGCGAGTTAGCGAACTGTCTTCGCGCGAATTAGATACAACATCGATGTAAGTAGCACGTAAAAATGACGATGCAGCGGATCATCGAGATAGATTCACAGCACGTGAACATTATCACGGACATTAGACGGCACGTGGCTTCGGTGTATTATCTGTGATTTTGGTTTTCAATACCGCGATGCGCCTTTCGGGATATATTAAAGGATGAAAGAGCGAGGAATGAGGGAGCACGGACACGTGGAAGGGAGAACTGGCACACGCGGATCATTATTCTTCTTAACGATCCCCTCATTATCGTGTCTAAACAAATTGATGCTCCTGTTCGCTGCACTCGATGCTACCATTCTTCTCATTTTTCCGAACACTTCTTCCTCGACGATTTTTGTTAGTAACGAATGTTCCTTGTTATTCCAATAAATGTATAGTCAATCGATATTGCCAACCATTATATTTAGATTATCAGAATTGAATATCATACATCGATATCATACCTTATAACTGTAAAGGTTATCGAATTTCGTGACATAGATGTTGACTCTGCTGCACTGTACTATTGCAAATCGTCAAATATTCTATCGCAAAAATCATGCAGCTCTTTAACTACCCTGGGCTCTACGCCATATCGTTTAACGATCGTAACGTTTGAAAAATCTTGCGTATAAGTTTACAGATTTTTGTTTTGTTCTACCGGCTTTTGTTAGTCTCAAGAAATGCTTAATGCGTTTCAATTGCTATTCAATTTTACACGTATCCGAAGGTATGATCGATTCGCGAAGAATTCACCTGTTCGTATTATGAGAGCGAGACTAAATATTTTGGATGGTAACAGGATCGACATTGTGGAATAAGTTGCAGATCGTGATGATGGTAGTAGCATGGTCACGGTTGATGCGAACGACTCCCGTTTCATGGGATCCGACTACGACGACTCCCATGTCGTGAGACGCGAAAGAGACCACCCCCAAATTATAAAACCCAATAGGGACGACTCTTGTCTCGCATAACGCAATAGGGACCCCTAAAGTTGTAAAACACGATATTATACAATTAATACCATACTTGGGAACATCTTACTAGAACAAATACAAAGAAAATTGGCCATCGAGTATCTCACTTCCTAATTGTGGAATTAATTGCGGAAGTTTACTCGTTTCTTTTTTCAATCTGAATGTACGATAGTCTGCGCGATATTATTACTATTAAAAGAAAAATCCACGTAGAAACGGTTAAGAGGAGGATCGAAGGATGGGTGGAAATTAAACGAAATAGAAACCTCAGGGTAAACAAGTTAAATGGAAGCGTTGCTGCTCGTCGATCGTTTTATTTTATTATATTCACGCTGTCATTAAACGAATGCAAAATTCACATCGTCAGTAAGTGTCGCTGGCGTCGTTAACTTTCACCGATTGAACAGAGAGGACTTGACCGGTCTTCAACAACGACCGTAAACTCATATAAAATATACAATAAAAAGATAATAGTATACATATAAAGACCAATGTATCGAATAGTATATCGAATATTCCCAAGTACAAAGCTTTCGTTACATCCATTACACGAAGAAGAACGATTGTAAATTTACAGCCAGTTTTGATTCGATGGGCCTCTGACAGGCATCATCGCGTGAAATCGTAGTCTAGACCGATCAGCGAGCATCTATTCCATTCCACGATCGAACCATCGAACATAAACCCTGCGCGATTACTCGTTTATATAGCAAGCAATGTTTCTGATTCGTCTACGAGCAGGCAAAGAAGATACAGCCTTCTTCATCGCGTTTAATTTTCAACACGATGCCAATTTCCTTGGAACAGTCTCTGGCTAAATTGAAAATGCTAATCCTGTTCTACATTCTCCGTCTCGTTACTTAGGGTGACAGATTGGCAGATAAATGATTTCTTCTTTTCACACGATTAACGTTCGCTTCCTGTTCTAGCGTCTCAATCGGATGTTTAACTCTATCTTCGGTTCATTCTTGAATGTATTATATGTACAATGGTGAAAATAAGAATAGGAACATTTTGTTTTCCTGAATTTGTGTAATAATTATTTAGAATAAATTATTCAATTTGGATATTGAAGAATATATCCATTTTTTGCAAATTGCCAGGGGATAAAGGCTAAAAAGAAACTATAGAGACGCATATGGAGTATCTGAACCTTGTGAGGAAACACACTTAAGAAACGTAACATTATCGCTATAAACGACAATGATAATTTACGCATCCATTAACGATAAAGATAATAAAATACAATCAGTTCACGTTACCTATGAATGAACCATCCACCATTCAGAGCCTTTTAACCGGATCAAATCAACCTATGAACCTCAGGATCCTGAATGAAACAAGATGGACCTATCAATCCTTCCGACTGCCAATAAATATAACATTAAAGCCTACTAATTCTCGACTCTACGCATACAGATTTCCTCGAACGATCATCAGGCAATTAATCGATCCACTCGACGAATGTGAAGCCTTCAACCTATAAAGCTTAGGATCCTAGACGAATGAAGACGAACGTAGATCCAGATGACCGTAACGTCAAGATTTCAAAGCAAAACCTCCGATCTGCCCTGAGATAATTATGCGAAATCGCAACACAAACCAATTCCACCAGCCAGCAATTCGAAAAGCAATTTCCTAGTCGTTGCCACGATGTGAGCCGACTTGGTATGTGGCGTTTGTGGCAGCAGCACACGGGCAAACGAAGGATCACAATGGCGTCGTACGGCTCGTTTCCTCTGACCGTATTTACGAGTCGTGGCATTATGGTCGCGTGACTTTGGCGACCGGTGCCGTTGGTATCCGGCAATGCATCGGTAATGAAACGAGCCAGGCAAGAGGCAATAGTCGTAAATAGCCGGCTACCTACTTACTCGAGAGGCGCGCGAGAGAGAGGCGTGGTAATTGTTTTGCCAACGTTGGCCCCGTTGTTATTGCCGGTCATGGGGGGCCATCGTTTCAACCGTATCGTGAAGCAACCATTCTGTCAGCGAGCTCTTCTAAATCCTCCGGGTTCTCTCGTTCGTCTCGTCGATCACGATTCAATAACCCGATGACAATCGCGATAAATCTTTTCGTCGATTCTTGTTATGGCCGATAAAATCGCGCTTCCTGGCACGAATTGGCGGATAGCGAGTTATTAAACGGCGTGCTAAACGCGGAATGACAGAGAGGTTGTATAAACGTGATTCGAAATAGGATCGTGAAGGTGGATATACAAGTGTTTTGTGCTTATGGTTTTACGTTTATCGTGTGCGGGTGTGCGTCTACGCAAGGTTTTTAGACGTTGGCGATTAAACTTTATATACTGCCGCTCGAATGACTCAGGGCATCTCTCGTTCTTAATGAAATTATTGCTACTTCGCGTGGATTCTGAACTTTAAATTGCAGACATTTTTCTTAATAACCTTGTTTATGTATTAGCAGCGCATCCGTGTTTTTATTGGGCCAACTACGACATCGAACGAACTATCCGATATAGTACATCCATGATTTTATCCAATTATGCAGCGAATAACCGAACCGTGTATATGGTAAACGCTTGGTTGTTTCGTTTATTGGAAAATTCGAAACTCTCGATGTAAGAAAAATTGCTGAAAAGCTGCGACTGGAAGCTGCCCGAAAACATAGAATCTCAACATCATCCAAGTGCTGCGAATCTCGCGAAAAAATCACGAACCGTTGTTCGAAGGGGATGATGCACCAAAGTGGTCACCGCGTGGCCAGGACGAGCGATCGGTGCCGTATATTTGCAGGGGGCGTCCGTGAATTTCCGGTCGTATCTCGATACCATCTTCGTCGTGGTCGCGAGCACAGAGATTCTTCTCGATCCGGTCGAAGACTGGCGCGGGAAGACAACGTCAGGATAACAAGAGAAGAAGAGAAAGAAGAAGAGGAAAGAAAGAAAGGAAGTCGAAGCAGGAGGAGAAGGGGGAAGGGGTGGAGAGTGAGCGAGCGCCGAGAGAAACAGAAAAGAAACACGCTACACTCTATAAATACGGACGGGTAATTGATTCAGTAATAACTAACTCAACCGAGCCAACGTGAGGCGTCCTCTCTCGCGCATTCCTCACTCTCTGTTCCCTCTTCGTTTCCTCGTCTATCTCGTTCAGACCCTTCTCTTCTCTTTTTTACTCCTCTTCATCGCCGTCTTCTTCTTCTTCCTCTTCGTTCACCTCTTTCCACCTCCACTACGATGGTCTTGCGTGCTCCACGCATAAATATGTATGCCGGTAATAATATAAGCAAGCCACGGTGGTGGTGCTGTTTGGGGAGAGGCGCTTTCGTATCGTAGGACCCCAGGGTACCATACGTCACGCCCTTTTTCTCGCCACGGTACCACGACGACACCGCTATCGATACGTACCAACGACACACAGATCTCGAACGAATACACGTCCGAGGCTATTTCCGAGGTTTTGGACACCCGGATGTTTCCTTTTCTCCCCGTTGCATCATCGACTCGGTTCCCTACCTCAACGAGACTTTCGTTCGTTCAGATCCGGAATTGCTTGCCTCTTTATCCTTTTCTTTTTTTCTTTTTTCGATCAGCAAAATTAGCATTTTTTGTTTCATCTATTGTGGTGGCATTAGCTGCCGAGACTATTAGCTGCGCGACTATTAACTGCTTGGTATAATATCTCGTATCTTCTTTACGTGGTTATAACGATACATGATATGTATAGGTGATCGAATTATACGAACAAAGGCAGGATTAGAATGTACGTATTTAAATATTCAAATAGGATCACGCCAGCGTTATTCCTTGTAGATTTGAACTTTATCCCACAGAACGGTTAGCGAATTATTAATTATATCAATTCGTAATTATATCAATATTCGTATTTGCCGCGAAGTCTATCTAGTCTTCGTTAAAACTTACGACAACTCATAATCCTCAAGTTAACACTTCACATAGTACGTTACATTCTTCCTCCAACTGAAAGAACACTAACGAAGATGTACGAAGCTGTAGAGAATCAATGAACAAGTGTTAGGTTGTCCCGAAAGTTTCTTTCCTTTTGTAAGGAAATGGATGCGCGACCTTTTTTCGTTTTATATTATTTTATCGAATCATCTACTATCCATTTTCTTCTATTTCTATTATTACGAGCATACATGATTCGACAAAGATAATATAAAACAGTGAAAATCGTGCATCCGTTATTTCCTCGCAAGACGAAAGAAACTTTTCGGACAACGTAATATATGCCATACGCTCTTAAGTTCGACAATGATTGGATTCTACGATTCAAGGACTGCGTCTGTCCAGCTTCACAAATTTTGTTTCGTCTCGTCGCTTTAACGTTCGAATAATCCTATTTACGTTCGTTTAAAAATCCAATCAAAATCTGTACATGGTTGGTCCGTCCGAGGAGTTAGACTGCTCATTTGCGATCATTTTCACAATTCTACAACTCGATCGCTCGGCACCTGTCGACGCTGGAAACTGTTTAAGGCGCTTCGATCGGACTCCGCCTTCGCTCCGCGCAGCTTCTCGATCATTCTCAAAAGCACGCCGATTACTCTTCATTGGCGTTTCACCTGCATAACTCAGACTCGCCCTTGCTTCAGAAAATTTGCAAATTCATCGACCGAACCGAACCATCCCCCGTCGAGGCTCACCACGGGGCAGGGTAAACGCGTTCCCCGTCAGCACCCATAATTCTATATCAATTTGTGGGTTAACCGATAATTGCGTAACGCCATTCATATTCCAGCCGGCGTATATTAATTCCCCGGGCCCGTCGTATTTCTTGGGCATCCGGCTGAAACCACCCGTCCCACCGTGGCCGATGCGCGCGAGGTTAAACGGCACGCTGGCCAACAACCCCGCTTCGTTCCGTGCTTTCGCCGATCCTTATCTGTTATCCGGCCCCTCTCGACGAGGAACCTCTCGCGCGAGTAGAGCCTTCCTAGAGCCGCCACCGTGCACCACCTCTGACGCCGCAATTAGAGATACAGGATGCACGGTTATTATCCGACGGCCGCCGTAGCCATCGCGAATGTGTTGCATATAGCTAACGAGACATAACCAAGAGTTGATATATGTCCAGCGGGTAGAACGTTATCAGAAAGGAACGACGAGTTTCTACGGTTTCTGCCGAGATTTTTCGCTTCGTCGTTGTTGCGTGGACGAGGAAAAAACGAGGGAAAGTGGAGGAAATAAATTTTCGAAATTTTCTGCGACAGTAATGTGAATAGTACATATGGTGTTCTAATGCTTTCACGTCTATAGATACTTGAAGTATTCGTATCATTTAGTTTCTCGTATTTTCCAACGAAGCATCTTTTTATCGGGTTGCAGATTTCATTGTTATGGTATCAAGTTTTTCTAGTCGTAGGAAAGTATAGTTACAGATAGTACGAAGCTTAATGGCTTTGATCAATTAATGTATAAATGCTCTGATAGATACAACGAAGAATAAACGTATGTACGATGTACAAATAGTTTCTGTAGCGTGTCACTGTACTACACTGTAAATATATCGAAAAGGAAGGCGAGTTCCTGCCGGAATTTTTCACTTTGTTCTCGTTGCTCGAATGAGGAAATAGTTACGAATTTTCTGGAAGGAGCAACGCGAGTAGTACACGATGTTTCCACTTTTATCTTGAATCGAGGAAATGTGACTTTTTGACTTCGCTATAAACAGTACTTGCCCGCACCGTTATTTCTATAGCGCTAAATTTTTTAACTTGATTAATTAGTATACGAATGCCGTGGCAAATACAACGATGTACAAATATTTCCTGCGACCATCGTGTGCCATACATCGGAAAGGAACGGCGAGTTTCTATCGCGACTTTTCGCTTTATCGTAGTTGCCTGAACGAGGAAAAGCGAGAAAAGCGGACGAAGTAAATTTTACAAATTTTCTGGCAGAAGTAACGTGAACTTGATTACCCAGTACATATATGCTGTGATAAATGTAACGACGTACAAATACCTTCCCCAGCCACTGTATATCATGTATCAGAGGGGAAGGACGAGTCTCCGCCAAGATTTTTCACTTTACGGTTACCGTTTGAATAGGGACGAATGAAAGAAGCGGAGGATCGAACACCGCGATGATCGAATAACTTTGAACTTTCACGCCATATTATATTTAGTCGCGAATATTTAGCGACAAGGTTCGAATTAATTCTTTAAAGAAAAAGACAAAGAAGAGAGGAAGACGCATGAGCGTATTTTCAAATCAGGCGTAAAAAGGGTGCGAAAGAGGGAATTTTAATTTCGTTCAGGTAAAATATGCAAGTTTCAAAGAAACGGACCGCTCAAAAAACGGAATTAATGCGTCGTACGCGCCGGTGAGAAGTCGAGAAGTAAGTAGTACGGGAGTGTTCCAAGACCGTGAGATAGGTCGTCGCGGGTTTCGGTAGGGATTTACGAGGAACTGGTAGCAGTAATATCTGCCAAATGTATAATTAACGGTGGGCCGACAGGCTGCTTCGAAAAATGCTGAAATTCGAGCTCCCATTGGGCGCGGTCGCTTCTGGGACGAGTGATTTCGTCGCCCCAGGGCCGGCCAGAGCATTCCGTGATCGATCCGCCGATCGATTGTTCTGCCTACCTGTTACCGATCGTCAAGAAAACGCATTGCTAAGTACCAATCGATTTCTCATTGCCTAACAGAGTCGTATCTCTTAACCGATCACTGTCGATCTTCCAGACACTGATACACAGGGTGGCAAAGTTGCTATGTATCGCCATTGTCTTTCTTCGGTCACTTTCTATCATTGAATCGTATTTTTAATGTGCCGATCATGACGGAGTCGTTGTTTGGATATATCTTTCTCTCTTCGCTTTAGACCTACGATCTTCCGTCCGTCGCTTCGCCCGTTATCGAATGCTATCTTTTAATATCGCGTTAATGCGAATGAATCGTCGGGATCTTTTGGCTTCGATCCTACAGTTTTATGAATTTTTTGAAGGAATTGAAATATTCGTAGCACGATATCGGGCATGTTACACGCGATATGAGGCATTTTCTTCGGATCATGGAAATTTTGGTCGGACGAAAGGGAATTTAAGAGATAAGCAATACGAAAAATCGGCACGATTTTGCAAAACTTATTCATTATGTTTAACAGGAGCAATAATAATTAGCAAATACGATAATATACGTACATTCCAGAATAAATGACTGTTACCAACGCGGAAAGAAGAATATTCGGTACGAAAGTCACCGATGCTCGCGATTATACCGCGAATATTTATGCAAATTCGTATTTTTCATTAACACAACTAGAATGGTAGAATCTCGACGGAGTCTTCTTTCGCCTGTTAAATATTAAAACGAGTACGATACTTTCGATATGTTGTAGAATCTTCTAAGCGCGTCCTCTTGATTTCATACATTCCCGCGCCCTTAAATTCCCCACAAATGCATAGAAATCCGCAACCTACTTACGATACTGCGATATCAAACGCTCTTCGTATCGAACTTCTTGCAAGGTCTCAATCAAATAAACCAACGTTTCCTCGCCGCGCGGCGACAACAAAAGGACCAGGGGATTCTACACAATGGATCCGTGTAATGCAACGACACTCATTAGTCCCTTGTCGGTGATGGTGGCTAACAAGAAACGAGCCGGAGAAACCGCTTATGGAAGCTCATAGAAGACGGCCCTGGCGCGAGTTCCGCGGCAAAGAAGAAAAGAAGAGAAGAGAAGAGAAGAGAAGAGAAGAGAAGAGAAGAGAAGAGAAGAGAAAGGGAACGAAAGAGAAAGAGGTTGAAGAAAGGAAACGAAGAACGAGAAGAGAGAGAGAGAGAGAGAGGGGGGCAAAGCTGGCAGGAGCGGAGGCTTACGGGCAAAACTGGTGTGGGGCTAGGTGTTAAAACACGGTAATTAACAACGAGGAACGCCGTGGAGAACCGACGAGGACGAGAGAGACCACCTTCGGCCGCTCTCTCGGTGGCTACCAAGATTTACTGCCAAATGGCAGCGTATTTATGAACTACGCCTCGTGCAACCACACTGGAGGGACACGTATAGGCGAAGACGCAAGCTTGTGTAATCACACGTACGAACGAAGACACGGTTAAGGGACTGGCCATAAGGGCCGACCAGTGGAGTGCTAACCGGCCATCGATCATGTTTCGTGGATAGTTAGGAGCCATGAAACATTCATGCACGATCGACCACCCATCGCAGCCTTCGTCTTTTCGCTCGAACGGACAAACGCGTTTCCATTCACCGTTGTCCACGCTCACGAAAATCGTTTCCCGGATAATTCCACGCGACCTATCGAGAGTCCGTCTTCCCCTCCAATTCGATGAAATGAATTTAGAGATAAAGCAGATTGTTAGTTGTTTGAAATTGAAAGTTTTTTGGTTGTTTGGAATTGAAAGTTTCTTAGTTATTTAGAATTGAAAGATTGCCAATTGTTTGGAATTGAATGTTTCTTGGTTGTTCAGAATTGGAAGTTTATCAGTTGTTTGGCATCAAAAGTTCTTTAATTGTTTGGAATTGAAAGTTTCTTAGTTATTTAGAATTGAAAGATTTCTAGTTGTTTGGAATTAAAAGTTTCTTAATTATTTAGAATTGAAAGATTGTTAGTTGCTTGAATTGAAAGTTTCTTAGTTATTTAGAATTGAAAGATTGCCAATTGTTTGGAATTGAATGTTTCTTGGTTGTTCAGAATTGGAAGCTTATCAGTTGTTTGGCATCAAAAGTTCTTTAATTGTTTGGAATTGAAAGTTTCTTAGTTATTTAGAATTGAAAGATATCTAGTTGTTTGAAATTGAAAGTTTCTTGGTTGTTTGGAATTGAAAGTTTCTTTGTTATTTAGAATTGAAAGATTGCTAGTTGTTTGGAATTGAAAGTTTCTTGGTTGTTTGGAATTGAAAATTTCTTAGTTATTTAGAATTGAAAGATTGCCAATTGTTTGGAATTGAATGTTTCTTGGTTGTTCAGAATTGGAAGTTTATCAGTTGTTTGGCATCAAAAGTTCTTTAATTGTTTGGAATTGAAAGTTTCTTGGTTATTTAGAATTGAAAGATTGTTAGTTGTTTGAAATTGAAAGCTTCTTGGTTGTTTGGAATTGAAAGTTTCTTAGTTATTTAGAATTGAAAGATTGTTAGTTGTTTGAAATTGAAAGTTTCTTGGTTGTTTGGAATTGGAAGAATTTTAGTTGTTCAGAATCGAAAATTTGCAGATTGCTCGTCGAATCGAACGCAAAGATTTTTTTAGCTATGGACATAGCGAGCGAATGATTTCGTGCAACATTCTTGCAAATATGTGTTTTTATCTTTGCTAAATCACGAAAAACGACGAAACGGTACATATGTGTGTCCTCTCTATGAAAGTACATTCCTTTAAATCTTTCTTAACTTTCGCTATGTATTGTATGAACGATCCAACAAGCGATCTACATCGTACAAGTGCACGAAGGGTGTTGGTACAGCCATCGATTTCAAAGTGTATTTTGTTGATTGTT
The DNA here is from genome assembly GCA_014737395.1 of Bombus waltoni. NCBI lineage: Eukaryota > Metazoa > Arthropoda > Insecta > Hymenoptera > Apidae > Bombus > Bombus waltoni. The sequence continues at coordinate 1,835,720 of JACXII010000013.1, forward strand.
GGATTTCCGGGAAAATCCGAAAAATAAGGAAAGTAGTTATAAACGTAGTAAGATTCTAATCCATCGCTCCATCTAATACCTAAAACAGAACTAAAACGCTACCTGTCAAATCTTCAACGAGATAATATAAAACTCCTGACTAACATCTGAAAATTACTGTAAAAAAAGAAGCCAGGCATAATGAAGCCGATCTAACAACCACAAGGCCGTCTCTTCGTCTCCACGGAAAAAAGACCATTCTAATAATTCCATCTAGCGATACCATCTTCGAAAAGCCCACAAACCTCCGCCTCGGCAAACGTTTCAGCAGAAAAGACACTTACACCATCCGAAAGCCTTCGATGCGGCTTTACCCCGAAGAAAACGGTGTTCCTCGATTGTCACGGGAACGAAGCGTGATGAACGTTCGTTCGTTAGCGGGAACAGGCCGGCGATGGTAACTCTTTCAAACGGGCGACTCTTACAAACGAGGTCTGTTTAGACGGTCGGAAGAGCGCCGACAGTATATACGATGAACGGCCACGGAGGAAGGAAGGAACGAAAACGAGGACGAAGCTTCGAGTAAAAAGAGAGAAAAATAAGGAGCGAAGAAGAAAACTTCGGGAGAGAGAAAAAAAGAGGAAGACACGGACAAGGTTGGAGGGACGAAGAAAGGAAGGAGAGACATCGTGGCAGGGGGATGAGGTGGCGGAGGAGGAGGAAGAGAGAGGGGGGCACGTCAGACCCTTGGGCCGTCATAAACAATAGCAAGGAGTAATTGATTCTCTAATAACTTAACGCGCCAGCACGAGGTGGCCACTAACAGCCTTAGGTAGGTATAATGTATTATAGCCGGCAACAACTCGACTGCCAAGGAGAGGAGGCTTCGACGAGCACGGCCTACGAGCGCCTACGAGATTTAAGGCTCCGTGCCAATAATAAAGCAGCCACCTTGGAAAATGGCAAGACCCGGCGAGACGCGTCCTTCTCGTAGCCGCTTTACACACCACGAGGAAACCCACCACCGACCACGTTTCGCGACGCGAACCAGCGATATACGATCTTTCCGACCGGGACCTTTCTTTCTCCGCTCTCCTAGCGAAAAATAACTGATTTTGTCAATGAAATATTCGCCACGCGAACTGAAACAGCAAGATCCATGACAACGCGGCTACGCTCGCTTATATTTTATTATACTCCAGCCTCGGGATAGATCGGCTTTCTTCTTTTTGGTTGCGATGGATTTTTTGATTTTGAGGAATAGTCGATGTTCCACGTGGATGGATCGGTCTTTTCGGCTTACGATCGTGCAGATTGCGCGTTTTCGCGTAGCGGTGTTAGTCGGATATGCGATGTACGTTTAATGCGGATACTTTGATAGATAGTTTAAATAAATACGTATTTACGTATGATATGTATCTTGGGCGATCACTTTGAACGTTGAAATATATTTTTTGGACCATCGATGGATCGATTGAAATTCGTTGTATGGATGTTGAAAATAAATTGTATTTGTCCTATAGACCATATAATTGTATATGGTATCTGCCACAGTCTTCTTGCAGGATAATTTATCGATTAATATTTGGCATTTTCCTTCATTCTGCAATTGTTTTTCGTTTTTCTTATTTTTTTTTCTTTTCTTTTCTTTTTTTAGCGAGTCGTCTGTTCCTTCTTTATAGAATTTCTATCGCGACAACTGGCTTCGTTCTAAACTCGACTCTTAGAAAAATTGTATTAGGTACGATACGATCTAATATAACAATACGTGTTCGTTCGCTGATACGAAGAAGCGATATTGAAAAGCGAAATACAAAACGAATGAAAATGCCAATATCCGTTTTCATTGGATTTAACACTCCTATCGTGCTCGGGTCTGTGCGATCCAATCGTATCGTTAATTTTTAACGAATGCAATTCTTTGATGTTCAATTTTATTGGAATCAGACATATTCATTTTGTTTCTTTACATATAATTATGATTATAAATTGTTACGAGTGCAATGGGAGGGTTAAGCAGATGAAACTGTATTGAATTAATTATTTATTGTATTTTAAACGCACTATCAATTTCATCTGCATATTAATCTTGTCTTTATCGGGTCACATATATTTGTCAATTATTCTGTTGTTTGCGTAAATGTTGATAAAGTGATAAAAGTAATTTTTGTAGGCAAAATTATAAAAGATATGCGTATATCGCTGGAATTAAAATTGATCCGACAACAATCAATCGTATTTTTTGAACCTCTGCTCCTGTACGAGTCCCGAAAGAGCGTCTTTCTAAGAGAAATACTTCGTCTAACTTTTCTAACGACATACACCGAAATTGAATTGCGAGAAAATTGCAACTCGCTGAGGAGTAAAGTCCAGACGAGAAGAACAATTCCAACTCGCTGAATAAAAAGTTCTAAAAGAAAGCCGAGTTCTGCTACCCCTTTGAAAAGTGTCTTTCAAAAGGGGAAAGAACTCCATATCGCTAAGGAACGAATTCCAAAAGAAACAAGAGTTCCAACTTCCCGAACAACGTGTCCCGAAAAGAATAAAGAACGTCATGTCGCTGAAGAACGATTTCCAAAAGGAAGAAGAATTCCATTTTTCGGAAAACTGAACTCCACACGGAAAAAAAGGAATTCCGTTCCACGGAAGAACGAACTGCAAAGGAAAGAAAAATTCCAACCGAGTTGCCAAGTCCGAAAAAAGAAAAAGAATTCCAAGCGACCGACCGAAGAGTAATTTTCTCCACGGAACAAAGTCCGTGTTAATATAATACGCGTATACGAGTATTTTCTGTCGTAATAACAACGGAGAACGTTGGACGAAGCCAGCCATCGCGAAAAGCGATGAAAAGTCGCGTAGCCTGTGGCGTTGCCCGAAAAAGGGTGAGCAGAGTCGCGAACTTGAAATAAAACGATCGAAAGCGGCGAGTACGAGGATCGCGCACGGCGGCGGCACGGTGCGGCCTGTCATTAGGCCCGATATATCTCACACCGGCAACAACACATCGCAAACAAGAAATGACATCGAAGCCCTGGCTCACGCGGCCATTAACGCGTCTGCGCGTACCTGCAACTTCGACGAACGCCTCCTCCACCCTTGCTCGATGCCAACCCCACGAGACAACATCGTAGTACCTGGACAATTCGTGAGAAATCTCACGGTACACGCTCACGTTTCTAAATACATTGGACAGTCTTTTCGAATCGTTCGCCATATGCTTTTCAGCTTAGCTATCCGCTTCCTTTCCGCTTCTACAATCTTTCCAAAATTCGTATCTATCCTCTTATGGTGCTTGCGTTGTAGGTTGTTGCTATCGTTATTATCTATCGATTCAATCGTGCTGTTATATCACGAGGAATATTTGTACATCTGCTGGTTAGAATTTAAAGGTCTGTCCAATTGCTTATTTACTTACTTGTTAAAACTTGCCGTTAATGTTTTATTTGCGGAGAAGTTTGCAGCTCGTATATACGAATGCTCTTAAGTTGGAGAAACGACGATAGACAGAGCCATTAGATCAACGACGATCTTGTTTGCGAGTTGTTTAAGCGTTGCGGTAGTTATTAACTGGTCGGTTTGTTTTTGACGAGTATACTCGTCGTGCGTAGAAAGTAGTTAGAGTTTAAATTGCAATTAATATGTATTCGTATATATATATGTATAATGTATATATATGTATATATGTATATGTAAATATATGTATATATGTATTAATATGTAACTCTAAGACGTTTCGAATATTTGCAGGCGAAGACGAAACGAAACGAGCGAATAGAAAAATATAAATAATTATCGCGAGAAAGGTGTGTATAGCGTGAGCAATGAGACACGCTTTAGGCGCACGCTTTTCAAAGTGATGGCAACAGCTGATTGGTTAAGGCGTGCATATATCGTGTAAAGTATTTCGCCAAGAAACGCTTTTTAAAGAGAGGAAAGTCTGTTTTGCATCGCGATCGTTCTGTTCGCGCGCTTCTTTCTTTTAAGAACGTACGACGAGAATATTTTCTTCTATAAATTTGTAATGGATCTATCGAGTCACTGCAATCGAATGATCGCAGATTTCTAAGGTTTACTTTTATCGCGAATATACACGCGCGTGTGGAAGAACAAGCGTTAATTTTTATTAAATCAGAAACAAAGTTACGTACGTTATACAGAAATGGACAAAATGGACAAAACGTATTATAGTTATCATATAGAGGTGTTCCCATTATTTTGTCCAAATGATGTATGCGAAGAGTAAAATGTATTTTAGGTACGATCGAGTTGAAGAAGCATAAAAATGTTCAAAGTACGTTCTGTGTGATAAATTTTCAAACCGGGGATAAAATGTAATATAACGTTACAGTTTTAATAATATCTTATTGCTCTTTAAAGTCCGCATTTTTCCTTCGTTTATTTCGCAATTTAACTTTCCCGACGAAAGCCAAACTAGTCCAAAGGCTTCGCTTTAATTTAAAGGTTTTAATTTTCCGATTGAATTTTTGAATTTCATCTCAATTTCTCAATTTCATTTCAATTCTCAAGAAACAAGTTCGGTTACTTTCGTCGATTCGGAAAGGGCAACACGAATAATGATAGATTCCGACAAAATTTAGAATACAGCGTCGTGTACTTTTCCGTACTTTTCTATCTATAAAGTCGATCAGTATGGTTTCTTGCGATCGGTATAACTCGTCGTTATAATCGATGGATGAAGCAAGGACGAAGAACGTACCTCGTAAAGAAGAAAAAGCCGTCCTTAGCGAAGGATAATTTAATTTGAAATGTTTTCTTCGGTTAGATCTGGTTGCACCGATAATTACAGAGACCTGCCCGCTTTCGTGAAGCCACCATCGTGCCCCTTTGTTCAGGCGAGTCTGATTTCCGTGCGAATCAATTTTTTTAATTTATTCTCACGCGCAAACAGACACACGATCCGTTCTCCGATAACCGATCTCAAACCATGTCGATGTTTGTCCAATCTTTTACCAAAGACACTCGTAATATGCCAATTCTTCTCAAGGGAATTAAATTATTTAAGGAAAGAAAGAGAAGACGAGGATACGCTTCATGACGATGAGAGTCTAAGAAAGATACAATTTGAAGATCACGAAAGAAATAGGACTTTAGAAAAAATCTTTAAAAAATTGAGTAAGATCTTTGAGGCAGAGATCCTTTGACGATCGTTATTGTATATCGTCAATATTTCAAGGTGTTGAAGTGGTTATCACTTCTAAGAAAACTCTACGTCCGATTTGTTTAGTTTTTTCAATCACTGATAGCCATCTTGGAACACGCTTTGTGCCGATGAGGTATAGCAGGCTATAGACAATAGACAGGCGACGATGGCTTCGGGGATTCAGTTAAAAAGTAACATTGTCAGCGTGCGGATCTGGACCAGCTCAAACTGTATTCATACTTATACTTACACTTCTGTTTGAAATCTATTTCTACTTTACAATTTATCCACGCGTTCTTCTATTCAAATATCCAACAAATAACTTCAACACAGGGTACTCGACAAAAGGAGCCTCGGATGAGTAATACTATTAATATAACGCAGTGCTATTGAACACTCTAAAATATTGACAATATATATTCGTCAGAGAGTGTGGTACGTACAGGCAAGAATTTTCATTGGTTGCTCGACAAGTAAATTTGAAGCTGCGATATTTAAAAACTTTGCCTGTTCGTCGTTAAGATACCCAAAGATCGTGATATCTCGCGTGGGAAAGAAAAAATTGCTAAAAGAAGCACAGAAACGAGTAGGTGTTTGTTTGCCTGCACCAAACTTAAGGAAACAAAAATACCGCTATCATATTTTTCCTACGTAAACTGTGCAGTTATGCCGTAAACTGTGCTGCGAACGAAGACCTGCGCTTTCCTATCCGACAGCAATAATTCAATATACACGAAGCCTAAGAGAGGAAAAATAACGCCATGTTTTTCCTGCGTAATAGTCATCCCGTAAACTACGCTCCAAACGAAAACCTGTGCTTTCCTATTCGACGGTACAATTCAATGTACCCAAGCTAAATAGGGGATGTTCTGTGAAAGCGAGGAATCGAAAGAGCCGGTTCGACGTTCGTGTCTAACGCTTTTTGACAGTTCCCGAGGCAACCGCGCCGCCATCGTGGTAACCACAAAGTTTCAATAAGGAGGCACCGATATAAAACCACTATCTCGGTGGTTCGGTATATAGGATGATCGGCCGTGTAAAACCGGCGTAAAAGATAGCACGAGAGCGTGAACGCGAATGCGCGAATAAGGTGTACGTCAACGTTACTAAAGAGGCCTCGTTACCATAATCGTCGATGCAGAGAGAAGCTGGCTAGCCGGTGTATTCTTAAATCTGGCAAGCCAACACCTAAACACGGTCATCATCGCTTTGCGGTATAATAAGATCACACCGTGCCAAGGCCTGAACGAGCCGCTCGTGACCCTCGTACCTGCGATATACTTACGCCACCATATTCCTCCTCTTTCTTCTCCTTCTTCTTCTTCTTCTTCTTCTTCCCCTTCTTCTTCTTCCTTTTCTTCTTCTTCCTCGTCTACTTCTTATTCTTCCTCTTCATCTTCCTCCTGCCCTTCTACATCCTCTTCTGCATCTTCCTCGTCTTCCTCTCCATCCTTCCACTTCGCAGCGTTTTACAGCTCGTCCCTTCAACTTCGTCTTCTTTTCTCCTTCATCCCCCTGTAACCCTTCTTCGACCACCTCTCGTGCCCCCTAAAGGCACGAAAAAAACAACGAAGCAAGAAATTATCGGCGGTTTAAAGATGATTTTCTCCACGGTCAACGCCTTACCGCCTGCCCCCTATACACGTGTACTTTGTTCCCCTCGTTATTAACCCTATCTTCGAACGAATCACTGTAATACGCCCGTAATGTGTGACAATTCCGGTGATTTGTATCTGGCTGCTCGCACGCGGAAGTTGCACGCTCTGTCCATATATATGTACATGTGCCTGTACGTATGCGCGTGCACACTCGTAAAACGTTATTAAAGATTCTAAAGTATCACACGATTTCAACGTCCCGCGTTTCTGGCCTATGAAATGTTTAACACGCGCGATATAGCCGTTTCTCGTAACGATTCCGATCGGCGTCGTTTTGTCTCCGATTTTCAGTTTCCTAAGTGGGAGGAATGATTTTGAAAGGAGAAAGGCTCGGATTCGTTAGATACGACAACGAGAAGAGGCAATCGCATTCGGATAATTTGGATGTCACAAAATTTTACGAGCCGATCACCCGGTACCTCGGTGGGGCACTCGATACCCACGGCACGTCCCTCCAGCCGACAGACGAGGACGGAGAAAGAAATTATCGGCGATTTAAAGCTGATTCCCTGATCGATCGACGCCTCCTCGGCCAGCATACACCGGGTATTCCGTAGCCTGGTTATTACGGTTATCACTTTCCAATCACTGTAATACGCTCTTAATGCGTGACGATTCAGATGATTTGTGTGTTTCGACGGGGAAGAATAAAGGGCCGGTCGGAAAGGGGTTGGAGAGGGAGATGAAGAAAATGCGAAAACGCGAGCCGGTGCGCGATCATGGTTGCGTTGCCGACGAGAACAACGGTACATAGCGAAAGGTGCTTATCCTTTCCAAGATCCTTTAAATTCCTCGCTAATTCTCCTTTGCATTTCTTCCTTGCGGATCACGGGATTTCTACGAATACGACGTCTTTGATTGTTCGACGTTGAATTGTTAATCGAGTTGACTATTAAGCTGTACATTTCGTGTTTCTTTAAAAGAAACTCATCGGCAAAGAGGAACATAATGTAGAGATCCTTCACAGATTGTTTAAGTTTCTTCGATGATCTAAACAGTCTTTGGTTTCGTTAATAGGACGCAGTTTGTAGTCGTTCGTTGTTAAATTGGTAGTCGAGTTAGCTGTTAATTCGTGTATTTCGTGTTTCTTTAAAAGAAACTCATCGGCAAAGAGGAACATAATGTAGAGATCCTTCACAGATTGTTTAAGTTTCTTCGGTAGTTTGGATGGTTTTTTGTTTTGTTAATAGGACGCAGTTTGTAGTCGTTCGTTGTTAAATTGGTAGTCGAGTTAGCTGTTAATTCGTGTATTTCGTGTTTCTTTAAAAGAAACTCATCGGCAAAGAGTTTTTTTTCCAAAACCATTTAAATTTCTTCGATGATCTAAACGGTCTTTGGTTTTGTTCGTAGGATGCCGTTTGTAGTCGTTCGTTGTTAAATTGATAGTCGAGTTAGCTGTTAATTCGTGTATTTCGTGTTTCTTTAAAAGAAACTCGTCGGCAAAGAGGAACATAATGTAGAGATCTTTCACAGATTGTTTAAATTTCTTCGGTAGTTTGGATGGTTTTTGGTTTTGTTAATAGGACGCAGTTTGTAGTCGTTCGTTGTTAAATTGGTAGTCGAGTTAGCTATTAATTCGTGTATTTCGTGTTTCTTTAAAAGAAACTCGTTGGCAAAGAGGAACATAATGTAGAGATCCTTCACAGATTGTTTAAGTTTCTTCGGTAGTTTGGATGGTTTTTGGTTTTGTTAATAGGACGCAGTTTGTAGTCGTTCGTTGTTAAATTGGTAGTCGAGTTAGCTATTAATTCGTGTATTTCGTGTTTCTTTAAAAGAAACTCATCGGCAAAGAGTTTTTTTTTTCCAAAACCATTTAAATTTCTTCGATGATCTAAACAGTCTTTGGTTTTGTTAGTAGGACACCGTTTGTAGTCGTCCGTTGTTAAATTGGTAGTCGAGTTAGCTATTAATTCGTGTATTTCGTGCTTCTTTAAAAGAAACTCATCGGCAAAGAGTTTTTTTTTTCCCAAAACCATTTAAATTTCTTCGATGATCTAAACGGTCTTTGGTTTTGTTAGTAGGACGCAGTTTGCAGTCGTTCGTTGTTAAATTGGTAGTCGAGTTAGCTATTAATTCGTGTATTTCGTGTTTCTTTAAAAGAAACTCGTCGGCAAAGAGGAACATAATGAGATCCTTCACAGATTGTTTAAGTTTCTTCGATGATCTAAACGGTCTTTGGTTTTGTTAGTAGGACGCCGTTTGTAGTCGTTCGTTGTTAAATTGGTAGTCGAGTTAGCTATTAATTCGTGTATTTCGTGTTTCTTTAAAAAAAAAAACATAGTCGATAGAACCATATATATAACGAGAAGGTCCTTTCTAAGATAGCTTAAATTTCTTCCATGGTTTGACTGATCTTTCACTTTGCTAATACGATTTTCGTTTCGCTTTTAATCCGCTTTTCGAGCAAGCTGTTAGCTTGTGTAATAGATGGGACATAAACGATTCGATAAAATAAAATGTTGAAAAATTTGGCCTTTGAATCGTTGAAATTGTAGCAAATTTCTTTGAATAATTCATGAAGCAAATACTCGTTTTAATTTAAAATAACGTATATACGTAAAATCTTCCAAGATACTTTTATATTTTACACATGGAAATATTCCAGAGTATTTTTACATTTCCCTAAATTTCGTACACTTTCGTACCCTCCCTCTTATCTTTCTTCTCCTTCCTTTTTTATTAGCAACTCTATCAAAATTCGAGCGTAAATTGATACACGCAAATAAAATACCAAAAAACCGAGCAGAATACAAGAATAGAAGGAAGCACGTTAAAGAGGGAAGGTCAGCGAAGGAAGGTGAAGATTGGAAGGAAGGGGAAACCCCGAACCTGACCAGGTGCGCGCAATACCCCACGTACGTGCCCCCATTGGCTCGTCTGGCCGTTTAAACGAACCTCCTTATGAAAATTAATTGACATATCGATCGACGTCGATACGTGTTCCATGCACCAGGCTTCTCGTTCCTGTTACTATACGCAACAACACCAAAACGAAACGAAGCAAACACCCTTTTCCATTCTTCGATCAAGAAATCAAACGAGTGTAAAAATACGAAAATAACAGAACAAAATAGAAAGGAACGAGAAGGAAAATTTGCTGCAAGCGGATATTAAGAACTTGGTTAAATTTCATTCTTAGTTCAGTCGTTCAGATTATCTTATTCGTCGATGCTGGCGATAAGCAAGGAAATAACTCGCAGGCATACATTGATATTAACACGCGCTACGAATTATGATAATTACAATTGCGAATATTTTAATACTACGTTGCGGATATTTCGATGTTTTATAATATAATAATAATAGTAAATAATAATTATAATAATTATAATTTACGATATCTTCATATTCGAATAAACTTTTCCTACTTTATTATCCGACTAATTATCAAAACCATTTTTACAGATCATTATAAGGGAAAAAAATTTGAATCGTAAATTTTCATTAATAAACCGAGGGGAAAAGCGTATTTAAGGAGCTAATAAAAATTCCTATGTAGCGTAAAAATGGATCGCAAAGTTAGCAGAGTGTCGGCTGTTTGGGCACGAGAGCAGTATGTAACACGACCTTTAATCGCCTCCTCAAATCAACGAAAACGAGCATCGAACGTTAAATACTCTTATGCTTTCGGTACACGGAGTCGAAACGAGAAAAGATCTACCCTGACTGGTTGTAATTAATTCACACCTACGATCGTGCTAAGGTAAATCTTCTCGATGGAAGCACGAAGGAAGGAAGAGTAAAAGGAAATCGAAAGGTGGTCCATCGAATGATAATTCAACGACATACGTGGAACGGAAAGACGATAATAAAAATATGCTTCTCTCGCATCGTTGGTATTACAGCTTAGCGATCTCGTTTACATTGTTTATCGTTGCTCTCGTGTGACACACGCACGGGGTATATGAGAGCAAATACAGGGTGTCTCGCGTAACGTTGTATAACGTGCACTAGGGGATGATTTTACGCGCAGAAATAAGTAAACTAAGATGGTTGATTTAAAAGTGTGAAAGAAAATTTTCTCACAGGACGCCTCGTTTCTCAGAAAATTAAATTAACAAATTTATCGAGCACGCGTACACCAGGCGTATACCAATTTCTGATTAATCTTTGATTAAACGCGCTCAAACTCTATGTTCTTGAAAACAAAGCTCCTCGATGGGAAAATGTCATTTTACGTTTCTCTTTTTTTTCTTTTTTTTTACTTATTCTCGCGAGCGGAATGAAAAGAAAAATAAAAAAAAAAATTGCAATTCATCAGAGCGGCGAAGAAGAAATGTAAAGACCGCGCCTTTCGACTTTTTATCCGGGCTTCTAGTGAAAATTTAATCAGCCACGTACGTGCTGGAATTATTCGTGTGTATATTATATTACACATCCGCTTTTTTATTTATTTTGTTGTATTGAACGTGTTACGAATGTGACGAATGTCTGTTGTAATCCTATAAGGAAACCAATAAAGATATACATGCTGGAAATATCATCGAAATCGGCTAACCTTGCAACGAGCTGCAAACTTGTTTCCTCATCGACCGATTTTAATTCATAAACATTTTCAACATACATATATATATATATATATATATACAAAAATTGATTTTAGTATATACATGTATTTATATTAATATAATTATATATATATATATTTATTTAAAAATCGTATATATATATTTTATTATATATAAAAATTAAATTTATTATATACATATATTTATAAATTGAATTGAGAAAAATAAATAATATATAATACAAATATCCCAAATGTAGTTAGATTTTCATTACAAGCCCAAATAAAACAGTCGAAAGATGCGATCTTTGCTTCCTTCCTGGCCATTCCGAGCAACTGCAATTTTCTCAGGAATTTTTGTTCTACGCCTCGTCCAGTAAATCAATTCTCCCAACTTCCGCAAGAATGAGGAAGAAATCCAAGTCGCTTGGTGGAATTTCCAAAAAGTTGTTCTTCGACTTCGCAACGTGTTGCAACAGTTTTCGCAGTCACTGTACATCGTCGACCTATTTTTGCGCCTAGAATCACCCCCTTGTCGGTAGTGCTACGTTATAAGGGCACCCTGTATGTCGACGCAGTGTGCACGACGGTCACGATTAGGAACGAACGGTTCAGGATAATATAATAACGAAAAAAAGGCATGTAGATATAAAAATAAATAGTCGGGGAACGGAGAACCCGACGTGCCACACGCAGAGACCACGCGAGACGTGTTTATAGTAATGAGCCTTGTCGTTATTTGTCCAGCGAAAGGGATTTATCGAGATACCTCGTGAGATCTTGTTGCTCGATCTTCTTCTTCTTCTTCTTCTTCTTCTTCTTCTTCTTCTTCTTCTTCTTCGTGGCCGTAGTGGTCGTGGTTATCTTCGTTTCTTCCTCTCCTTTTCCCTCGCCATCTCTCAGGAAGTCCCCTTATTTTCATCCTCGTCGCTCGCTTTCTTCCTTCATACGTTGGTCGCGAGATGGCCATTCAATTCTCCCCTGTTGCGGCTTTTCAGACGATCCACTCGTATGAAAGGTTCGTGTCGTAGCGAGTATTACTCGAATTGAAAAATGTACGGGGTCCAGGAGAGATGGCTCGCGAGCTTCGAGGCGGGGGAGCTTTATGGGGTCTTAAATGGGAAGGGAGACGCGCAACATTGTTGAGACGCGTGGTCCGCGTTAATGAAAGCGCGTTTTTACGAGCGTACCGGCTAGTTTCCATAATCAAATTAAAGGTCTCAATGTAAGATATTCGTAGTGGTAGAGATCGTTCATTTTTCCTGTTCTCGTGGAGGAGCGCTTGAAGAGGTTTCAGACGCGGCTGAATCGTTCATTTTCGTTGTTAAAATATATCGATATATATTTGAATAGTTTAACAACGAACGATAATAACGAAAAACGGCGTCTCGTTCGAACTAAAACGAGCAAGGAATCGCCTATCGTTCTTCCTCGCTAATGATACTTTTTTAAGAAACGCTTCGTCGTACAATCGAGACGAGAAGTCACGTACATCGATAAATAAATTTCTTCGCAGTGAATTTTCTTGAAGGTGGACATAATTTTTCGACGATAGAAAAACACGCTTCACTCGAAGACAAGTGGCAGATCATCCGACCGAACTACAGTCGTAGATTCCTATTATTTGAACTGCTGAAGAAACAACTCTACATTCGCTTCGTCGAAAATAGCTCGAGTTCTATATACAAACTACGAATCGTGTTACGAACAATGTACGAGACGCTTGTCCCCCGTGTTTGTCTTCAGACGAATTCCCTATTCCTATACGAAACCTTCCAACTATTTCAAACTATGCAAAACGCCTTTCGAAGGTAACCCTCTCTATATTCCCAGTAAGAATTCCACGCAACAGATGCTAAGAACCACCACCTGAAACAAGCCGCGTCATCTTGCAGCTCCGTATCGATTCGATATCTCGAATCTGCATCGCTTTTAATTACAGCATTCACGCCTGCTAAACAATTATCTCCAAACTTCAGGGTTCCCTACGCGCGCGCCATCTACTCCCTCCTCCTTTTATTATTTTCTCATCTTTTTCTAGCTTGTTTTTATTTTTTCTTTTTTTTATTTTCACATGCCCTTCAGGATGAATGTTGGAGCAGGAGGGGGGAGAATCGGTCGGTCTGAGGGGCCACGTCTCGTGTAATTTTCATCGAGTGGGTGGATACCCATTATTTCGCATTACAGGCTCCTTACCGGCACCGATCGTCCTGTAGAATCGCGGCCCCTATCGCGACTTCGCGTTACGTTCGCACATCTTCCGCCTGTTAACACGCTTGCCAACGCCGCGACTTTAATGTTCCGCGCGAGAGTCAAAGAGGAGGAGGAGAAACGTTTCTGGAATATCCTCGACGAGGGAACGCGTGAGCAGCGTGGTTTTAAAATTCGACGATCGAGAAACGCGATAACTCTCTCACGCCTTTTCGCTAAGTCTCTTATTATGTTCGATAGTAGGCTAATTGCGCTATAATCGCACCATGTTTGAATTGAACAGTAAATATAACGAAATATATAACAGTAATTATGTTACGATTTCAGATCTGAAGATTTTCTTAGATTTTCAGCTTTCTGGTTGATGAATGTCGTGCTTTCGATTTTCTGGCATCGATCGTGTTATACGCTTTTGCTTCGAGTTTCAGGTCTGTCCCTGAAGAAACGAACTATAACGTTCGTGAAACGTGAGCGCAAATGTGTTGCAATTTACATTTTGAGCACGTTATTGAAATCAGAAAATTATCCCTTCGGATTTTCATATTCTTCCGTGCAACTCCATTTATTTCGACGAAATTTATATCTTGTATAAGTTTATCATAAATATGGAAGGTTTTAACGCGATAACAAGAAACAGTGTAATAACGTAACCCGTCAAAATTAACAGAGTTGGTGGAATAAGTAGTTTCAGCGTCGCTCCTGATTGGAAGATTAAAATTAATATTAGAAAGACGTTATTAGAATTATAAAGATGAATATGATAAACAAAATTGAAGAAACTTGGAGAAAATTCTGTACGGAAACACGTCGTATATAATAAGCAAACCGGTTGCTTTAGACAGTAGGAAGAAAGCAACCGCGATAAATCATTTCGTAACAAGGTCGTCGCTTCTAGCATATTAATGTGACTACGAGATAGAGTAAATAATTGATGAAGACGAAGAATGAAAACGAAATAGAAATACACCGACGAGATACGACAAAAACTAGTAAAGTTTGCTCAGAGCCACGCAATAAGCTTAATGTATACTCAACGCGCTGACATAATTATAGTGATCGATGAATTGACAAGAAATCGAGTAAAACTTACAAAACTGCAATCTTTCATTTACCTACGAAGGATAGAAGAATACAGGTAATTTCTATACCAATCAATAAAAAAGAAACACCACGGAAATGTGTATAACTAGACAACAATTTAGTTTTTCTTCTAAAAATTAGAAAAAGAAATTTCCTAGTATCTCGTCGCTTTAATGAGCAACGACGCAATTCGTATGTATTACGGAAGCACCGCAAATTTCTTCCTTACTTAAGGGCAAATTTATTTACGCGTCGACTAACACGAGAAGATAGCGAGAAACGCGAGCACGCAACGATTCCCATGGTGTCCCATGATGCGCGGCGGTTTGCATGGTGTAGAAGAAGAAAAAACGCCGGCTCGACTGGCGAAATACAGCGTAGAACGCGAGCGGCGTGGAAGACTGTAGTTAGCGACTATTAATATCATCGATCGGGATCGATAGTTGCCTGCGAGGCGTCATAATGATACGGTGGATTCAACGGGGCCCCGTCGATGCTCTTCCGATACCCGGCCACGTACACACCATACACCGGGCTACAAGTGGCGCCACTAACGATCACCGCAAGATCGTGTACGATCGAGTAAGCTAACGATAACTTATTTGAAACGATCGCCCAATTATCATTCCGCTAATTGCTCGAGCTAATTCAAAATAATGATAGCCGAATTGGAGTGGATGAGGATGAACACGTGCAGACCACTCGATTTACCAAAAATCTTCATGGAACGTGTTATAATAGTCTTTCTTCGATATTTTTCATGTTAGGTTATATGCCGGTGATATATTATTATATATTATATATTATATATTTTATATTTTATATTATATATTATGTATTATATATTAGGTTATATGTTAATCGCAATACGTCGGTAAATAGAACAATTCGGATAATTCAATGGCTTCGATAACAGAGATTCACTACATATGTATGTGGCTAACCTCTCTAAATATTCTTGTTAAATATTCTGATAATATCAACTAATGTTTAGAAAATTAATTCTTCTACGCACTTTATCTACGTCCTTGCGTCACATTCAATTGTAACTTCTTATTGCTAGGTTATTGATACGGTCAATATCGTTGTTCTGTTGAACTTTGAATTTTATTGTACGTGTAAAATAATTGGAAAGTTCGTCGAAAATGTTAGAGACTTTTTTCATTACAGATAATTTAATAGCATCGGCTATGGTTCATTAAGTCGAATGATCTGTTTTCGATCACAGGTTTGTGCTAGGAAAGAATATTTGATGAAACGAAATTAAATTGGACGATTTATGCGTGGGAAAAAAGAACAATTATGTATACGACGAAGAGTGGTTATTGTTATTTGCAGTTACGAGGGAGTTTTTATTTTCGCGGAAGCGTGAACGATGCATGGAAGGATACAACGAAATACAAAATATAATGATAAATGTGATTGAAGGTATGATGTGTGTATATATATATAATGATATGATTTTTACTCGTAAAATATTCCCGCATGTGTTACGATAAAAACATTTGTACCACTTGAGTGCAGTGGTAAATATTACGATTTCATCTCTGGGAAACCGATAAAAATAAAAGCACGTTACAAACACAGTAAGAGATACGTGATGTGTCATCGTAAGGCGTATTTTGTGGTACATGGTAACTGAGATAAAAATGCAATAAAAAAATTGTCGTATAAATAGAAAAGATGCATGTTCATATGTCTAAGGTAATATTAAAAGATACATAAGTACGTACCTAACTCGTTTATGATTACCTCCCAACAGTTTCTTCCAATTGTCCCATGGTGTGTAACGTAAGAATGACATAAGATGATGAATATAACACATAAAATAATAAAACATAACTACCACAAAAAGTTCGTGACACTAAAAATTACACATTTCTTAATTAACAATTAATATCACCATTGTTATAAATTAAAAATACTATTATCTAAGAACCAAATTCTAAACTGTGCGTCTGCGGCTCCCGCTAATTTCGCTACTGAAACGATTCGATTATTGATTCAAATATATCGATTACCTTTCAACTAATTTCTTTCAAATTTTACAACGCAAAATATAATCTGATCGAAAAATATTTTAACATTATATAATGCACTTGACCTTTCAAGCTTTTATTTATATATAAATCAACGATAACAAAATTACGTAGAATTAAATAAAAAAAATAAAAATTGAATCTAGGGATTTTTCAGGCCACTTCACACTAATGCATCAAGCATGATTTCCGTTTCGGCCATCTTGGATATTTTAGTTCGTTATTTAAACACATAAAGTAGAAAAGCGCCCGTGGTCGATTCAATCGCGCAAACTCCGGAAAAATAATAAACAAAAGGAGCGATGGATCTTTTCCACCGAAGCTGCCCGATAATGTGTCGTATCGTGTCCCTGCTTGTTTAAGTGTTTATACGCGTGAAACAGCACCGCGGGGGTGAGTTTACGTAACAGAAGACTATATATCGTTACTTCAAAGTAATGCACCATTTAAATAAACCTTCCGCTTACATTTATTGGAACATTTGCCGTACAAACTCAGGGAATTTTGAGGTTATATTGACAATCTATGATGGTCGCGTAACGAGAGGGCTCTAATACATCGACGATATCATAAAAATTCTTCGATTTCTGTATTCAAGTGATCTTACGAAATTTATACATGGTGCATTTGATTTAAATAAATTTTTCTTGTTAACGTACGATTATAATAATTCGTTAGAAATAAACTAGCATGCAATTTTTGACGCATTTGCTCCGCCACATTTGTTAGTACGAATTTTCAGCCGCCCCTTCTACTGCTCCTATTTACAGTCGTATCGTAATGCTTACGTGACACAATTACTGATATTCTTTGACTGATAATTTTCTTCTCCGTACTCATTAAACATAATAATGAACGACATAACATTGTTTTTCTTGTCTTTTTATTTCGAACATAAAATCTCATCGTTAGCATTGTTATTAAATAAGTGTAAAATTCATAAATAAATTAAACGAATGAAAGCATTAATGATATGGTATTTATTTTTACAATCTTTCTTTCTTTGAAGTATTGCTTGTTATTATATATAACTACCATAGGACTGTTACACTTGTTGTTACAATTTGTTTATTAATTTGAAAGTGTTTTTTGTTTATATTATTCATTTAAGTTTATGGAATTTGTTTATGTATATTTAGTATATAGTATTTTCATTTACCTTGAATACTTTTATTTTCAGTTACAAAATGACAGAAGGTGGCGCAACTAGAATGAAGCGTAATGGCGCTCGTCTTTTTAAAAATCCTCCTCAGCCTCATATGTGTATACAAGATTTCATACAGGTATACTTAGTTAAAAGAGAACTTTAAAAGTTTAAAAGAAAAGAGAACGCGTTTTAGAAACTTTCAATGGTTCCAAGATTTTGTATGAAGTTTTACCAATCCATTTGTAATCGTCATATTGAAAGTTCAAGCAATTAAGATTAGTTGAAACTTTATTATTTTGTTACTTTAGGGCACCGCTGTTCCATGTTACGTAAATGTTTTATCTTGGGAAAAGATTGCGATGCCGTTGAATCCTTCACAGCCTGTGCGGTTTTATGGAGGAATGAGGGTTCGACCACCACGTACAAAAACAGAAGCTGTAGTATTTGCGGTAATGGCCAATCCCGAAGTTCTTCGAATTAGTGGCAAAAACGCTCAAGATCCAAAGGTACTTCTAGCGCACAATTGTTATGCTCGAACACGTTTATGAAGAACAATTTCCTGCATGGTTCTATTTTTGCTACAGAAGCGTTCCAGCTTAATAGAACTTCTACTAGACTTTGTGGAAAGGATGAACACAGGCGTAGTTTTTATGCGACAATATACAATACTGAAAGATCGAGATATTACCGGTGAATTGAAAGAAGTTTGGAATGCAGTACAAGCGAGACGGGATTTGGAACAACCTCCGCCGCAGCAAGAAACTTGGATCGACGCGCAGCCACCTGTTCCTCAATATCCTCAGTACCAAGATCATCAACAACAGGATTATACGTCACAACCTCCACAATATCATTCGAGTGTAGCATATGGTAGGGCAATAAGTAACGAAGGTATGCATTATGAAGGCTATAGTCATCAACCTCAGAATCCAGTAATTACACAAAACGATCAGATGTACCAATCCGGGCAATTAGTACCACAACAATATCACGGAAACGTTCCTCGGATTACACCGATCGCACCTAGAGATCGTAGAGATAACATAGTACAGAATATTCCACAACAAAACTGCCCTGCATATCCAGCCCCGCAATATCAATTTCAACAATTACCTAGACAAATGGTACCTCAATATGTAAATTCGAATGTTCATCCTACTGCCGGCCTTAGTTACGGGCCAACCACAAACGCGAACGTTAATCCAGCTATGAATACAAATGTAGCAGCACCTTACCAACAGTATATAGCTTATCAACAGAGAATGGACCTCGACGTGCGCAGAATGCAACCGCATCAGCAACAAATACATTTGAATCATGTGCAACCGGTTCCACAATATGAACCAGCAGCATCATACAACGTTCAAACGACTTCGTCGATTAACGTTCTTAGACTAGGTAGACCGCATATGGGTGTTGCTCAGAAGAACAATGCCAGTAAGAGACAAATGAATTCTCCTACTCATTCCAAACAATCCTCCTGTACAAATTGTCAGAACAAAGACACATCCGATAATGGCACAAAACCGAAAAGTCCCGTTAAAGTCTTGCAGCGCGAGATATCATCGAACGATCGGCAAGATACAAATAACCATGTACTCAATGATAATAATAAAGTAGTCGTAGAAAAAAGTTCGGTCGAAGAAACAAACAACGTGCAAGTAACTGATTTAGACGAAGAAACTAAGAAGGCTAATGACTCTGATAGCGAAGAGTTGTCTAGAAAACCACACGATATAAATACTTCAGATTCATCGTCGACGAACACGATAGGACGAGACGCAGTCAGTTCTGTCGAGGAAAATACATCTGTTTTCGAGGAGAAACAGCAAGAAGTAAAAAATACGGATGTTCCAAACGGGCAAAATTCGTCAGATCAAAAATGTCCAAAGTCGAAAGCTATTGTGATGAAAGGAAACAAACACAAAGAAAATACGGAGAATAACAGAACAATTCGCATTAGATTCGTTTCCGACCAAAAGAACGACAGTCCAAAACGTTCTCAGACGGTTAATAGCATTATCAAGAGCGTTTTTAAGATTCACCCTGGTATGTCTGGTGAAGAAACGTCGAGTAAACGAAAGAGTAATGGACAGGCGAAGAATAGTGCTAAAATTAACGGCGAGAACGAGGAGATGCAACCGGGATATATGATATTAAAGAAAACAGATTCAACGACTCAGGAAGAAATAACGAGCGAGTTAGCTCAACTATCCATTCAAGACTGCAAAGATGCGACCGAAGTTGGTGCCGTGCTCTCGTGATAGCCTAATTTATAGCTAGTGTCAGGTACTAGCTTGCAACTAAAGAGCAATGTAAATAGATAGAAGATTAATCAATAAGAAAAAAAGAAAAAAGAAGTCAGGATGAAAACAAATACAAAAGAAAGGGACACGAAACCACAATACACATGAACACAGTCATACCAAAATATCAAGACGTGCTTTTGCTGGCCGCCATTTATTATTCGACGAATCCATTCGTCTTCCTTTGCATAATTTTGAAGACGGATCATAGTGAAAAGTTCTTCAACCATAAAGCTGAATAATTCTTCACTGAATTTAGAATATTTGCTGTGGGTATACACAGATGATGAAAGATTTTAACATGATCTACTGCTAGATACAGGTGGAACTTTTAGAAGAGTGATTCCCGTTAAATGTTAAATAAGTTAAAAAGTGTTCATTATACAAGTTCAAACGGCAACAAGAAGTATACATTAATTACAAATTTGTTCATCAAGATCCATCAGACAATTTTGCTTCCAGTAATATCTATTGATAGTCTTTAAGTGAAAAAATTAAAACCATGGGACATCATCAACATTTGTATGCTGGATGCAAGAAAACGAATTTGCAGCTTCCGATTTTGGATTTGAATAGATACATGTCCAGAATGGTACAGTTTCGAAACAATTATTACCGAGAAGAAAAGCTGACCAATACGCCTGGTATTTCAGTAACATATGCAATTTAACGTAAAATATTGAGTCGTTTCCGTAGGTTAGACCAAGAGAACAGTTTCACGATGGAACAACGGCTGGTCGTACTTACCTTCCAACCAAGCAATTAGTGGAATTATACCGGGTGGTACAGATTAGTACATGTTCGATAACAATATTATGGATCGTAGTGCGTATAGCTTTTAAAAACTGAACTCAAATTCTCGTGTACGCGTTGATGCTTCCTTTGCGAGGACATTTTTTTCATACTTTCTTTTTAATACTCGTACATAGGATCTCGCGCTTGGAGAAAGAGATTTCGAACATTTCGTTTTAAGACTAAAAAAACGAAAAAACAGGAAAATTTGTCCACTCGGTACATTCTCTGATAGTATCACTTCATTCTAATATATGCCATAGTATATTAGTTGAAAAAAGAGGAAAAGACACAGAGCTGCCAAGCCTCCATAAATCATATCACAGTATTTGGAGGGATATTATACGAATAATTTATTGATTGACAAACTCTTTCTCATTAACTTGTTATTCTACCGCAATTTTTGTAGCTTGCCTAAGAGGCTTTCAATAATTCACAGAAGAAAAAAAAGATAGAAAGACAAAAAAGAGATAACGGTTCACTTCGTCAATGGTCTACACCAATAGAGATTGTACGGTCAATGAATAAACTTGGCTTCGTTCGTGGCGTGACCGTATCATATCATTCGGTGCATTAGTTCAACATCGAATTAACTACGAGGCCTCTGTAAATTCGACGTGCCGTTTTGCGCTCTAAACATAAAATATCGCTGCCACGCGAAACGATATTGTCTGCTATCAATTTATTTAGCGTTATTATACCACTGTCGTGCCGTGCGTTCTCGCGATGCAAATTGCATTCTTTGATATTTTATAGGAATACACCCTCCATAATTCGTTTACAGTCGATACAATAATCGAGAAACTTTTAAAATGAAACCAAAAAACAACAAAGATATAAAAGAAGACGCAGAAGATACAAACAACGTCAGCGTGTTCTGTCCATGCAACTGAGCTAATTAACTTCAATATTTTTGTCGTTCTTCTAATTTTTTCTTTTTAGATATCTAGAAAACATTTTTCTTTTTTAACAATCTAGACAGTGTCCGTATGTTTTCTTTTTTAGTATATTCAAGGTGCTTCGTTAGTAAGTCTAAGATCTCAGCTCGTGATACACAAACAATGAATTTAGTCATCGATGATCATGGCGCCGGTGGGAAAGGACCAATCCGCAAGACCAGGGTGCAATTAGCGATTTCCAGATGTCTGGAAACAACGTAGAATTCCTAAAACGAGCTGGCTCTCGAGTGGAAAAATTATGTGCTCGATCTTTTTTTTTTTTTTTTGTTTATTTTTTTTGTTCTTCCTCGCTCTCCTATCGTCTTCGGTTTGTATGAACAGAAAAAATGAGGGAAACACGATAATAACAATAACTTGACGCGTAAAAACCTGTCGCGTACTAACAAATGTTTTTACGTGCGTGTGCTGCGCAAATAATGTTACGAATAATATACTGAGAAACGAAACGTCATGTGTACGTATAATGCAATACATATGAGAAGCCTTCTTTCTTAGTTTAGCACGAAATAAGATAAAATATTTACGGATTTCATGTTTAATCCGAGAGATTGCCCGAACAAATTATCTATATTTTATTATTTTTCGAAAGAGAAAAAAATGAAAAGAAATTTACATTTTATATAAATCAGCGCCGTGAACGCGTTGCTTTTTTTAAAACGATCATAAATTGCTCATTAGCAATTTACCGTAATTACTTTAGCAGTAAGTCTTAAACGCAGCCGATTGTCATTCCTGTCATTGTATTTCGTTTTACTTCTTTTTTTTTCTTGTTTTTTCGTCTTGTTCTATGGATTCAGAAATATAATCTTTTTTTTTGCATACGATAAGAGGAGTGGATCTCAAATGTGACTGAACTCGTTTTGCGGCGGATTATTTAGTCAATTTCATTTTAAAATACTCGAACAATTCGAATACGTCGCGAAATGTTAGGTTATCGATCCGAAGATCTTATTGGTTTTATCGAATCTAATGTTTACTACCCCTCCCCCCTCGCCCGTCTCTCTTTTTGTTTCTTTCATTTTTAAACATAGTTCTGAGCGGCTTGGCCCCTTCCTTTGCCAAACATCCCCAAAGTCCCTCCTCTCATTATTGTTAATAATATGTATTCAGTATTCGTGTTATTTTAGATTCTTATTATTATTATTGTCAGGTATATTCTGGTTTATTATATCATTATTACCATGAACAATGTAATCTATTATTATTCTATAATACACGGTTTTTCCAAAGCTTGCCTGTTGTTATTTATCTATCTATAAAAACAAGATATCTTATAGAAATTATCAATGTATGAATCAAAATAGAGCAGACATTAAGCATTTTACAAAAGAATAAATGTTTAATGTGTCATGGCTGACACGTATGTAAATGCAACTTCGTGTCTTCGCAACTCTCCATTGTTTAATGTTGAACTTACTTTTGTAAATATTGATTACGCTTAATTCTTTCATCTACATTTAAGTGTAGTTACTTAAAATCAGCAAGACATCGTAAAACATCTGCATCATTTAATTTTCAAAGTTCATGTAGGAGTATTCAAAATGTGTTAGTATCCTTTTGTTTATATCTATACAATACAAAATTTATTTGTCGTGATTATTATGAACACCACGAGCAATGATCTTTTTTATTTTGAATGATTTTTTGCACTTTCATCGTCGATTTATTTCTCAGGAAATGATAACAACAAATTTAATAATTTTCGCATTTTTTATATACACAAATCTAAATTACGTATAAAGGACACAATTTATACAGATGGTAATTTATAGTACAATATTTACAAACTGAAGAACTTTATTATCTATGTTACAATATTTCATAATATGTAATTTGTACGTTTTCGTAGTAGTTAATAATTGTCTTATGTTTCAACATAGAACTGCATTAAGATATCCTGTTGCATTTTTAAAATGGTATCAATTATTCTTACTAGAATCATCCAGGAGTAATCAAACGTATAAAGACTATAAAATATTTCATGACAGGTAAATGACAGTTCTAAAAGATGTCTATTCTTCGTCTGTACTTTAAAGCATATGCAATACGTGTAGAACGACACAAGCAACGATGTCGAAAATATACTAGCTATCTACTTTCACCATCGTATGAACACCATACGAGTACTGCGTACATATACGTACAAAGTTAGAGCCGACAGAAAAGTAAAAGTAAACCACTTTCCCTTTCTCTTCGCACGAAACGCGATAAGCCGCGTTTTAACGTTTATTTTCGCAAACGGAACTAGGGAGTTCCTTGCTCTACCGATAATTTCATCCACCGGCATTTTCGCTCTATCGGTAACCACGTGATCACGAATATCGTCTACACTTTGACTTTTTTCCAGGGGGAATTAAATTAAGATACGCGAAATAAATTTAATAATATTATCTTTAATATCAGCACCATGTATTTCTACAAAATATTAACATAATATCTAATTCAGCAAAATCTAATATCTAACTTCCAACGCAATTAGATAAGTGAAAAAACTATCCACTCACTAAAAGGGAAACGAATATTAATAAAACGGAATGAAAACTATAAATAATTTAAAGATTCAAAATATATTTATACAGTATGAAATTTTAAATAAAAAAATTCGAATTTCGTATCGTCAAGACCGAATCACGAAAAGAAAGAAAAATATCTCATATTTTAATTTCTTCCCGAATAAAAAGTTCTTATAATATTTCATATAAAAAAATATATTTCTTATATAAAAAAGAATTCGATATTCGACTTTTTACATCAAAATCGTTCAGATACTTCACTTACATGTCTTCCATATACATATAAAGAGAACGTTACACAGCCAGGAGAAGGAAGGAACGAGCGAAAGGTAGGAGACTTACCTTTCTCCTAAGATGTACGCTAGAAACTTATTCCTTTCATTCCCTTGCAATGCACGCAACTAGCACGATCAAGTAATGAAGACGTGACAATCTTGCAGTTCATTCGCGAGGAATTGTGCTTACGTGACGATAAATTGGTTCGTTTGATTACCTCGTGCATGTGGGGCCGACAGTGTTCGCCGGTGAACGTGACATTTGCAGCTGAACATTGAACAGTTTACATATAGTACAGTGCACCCCGCGATGCATGTGGTTTAAATGAAAAAAGAGTGATTCCGTTATTCGCGTGTACGAAAATGAGAAAGAAGATCGAGCAGGATACAAAGAACACAGAGAAACAAACGGAGTTTACAGGTCAGTGGCTCTTTTTCGAGAGGTACAGTGCACCGACGGTATTTTGTTTACTTTTGGTGGATCAATTTGTATACGTGTGCCGGATATTTTGCTTTCATTCTTGCTAGATATAGTTCGTTTCCAAGCAGCATCATGTTTCTTGTTTCAGTAAGATAAGAATATTTGCGCAGTGCCGATCTCCTTTTTTGCAGAATTGGAAACCTCGAATTTCATACGTTTAAAATCTTATAAATGGAACTGTTGTGAGATGCAAAGATAGTTCTAAATATGTAATTATTCTAAATATGTAGTATAGGTAACAACATGAAGGTTAAGTTAGCGTAATTCTTTGACTTTAAAGTGGAAATTTACTATCTTCAAAGTTTTCGTCATGTTTATATGTAGATACAGTTACATAATTTTAGTTCGTGACCAATATTATTCGTATATAGATTTGTAGAATCATTATTATTATTATTAGTTCTCTCGTGTAAGGGTCGCGTGATATTTTATCGAGATTATTTAAAGAATTTCAAAGGTGAAAGATCGTGATTATTAGATTATAGATGATTTCCTATATTTTTAAAAGAAAGAGCAAACATTCGGACAAAGAAAGAAAAAGTTTATCGTGCATCGTTGGCCTCTCCTGTCTCTATGAAGGACGCGTAAATACATATACACAGGAAGGTTTCGTAATTCCTGACATATCCAATTTATGACTTTTTTCTGTCGATTGTGAGGCTATACGATAACTGATATAATAGTTTTTTTTTTCTGTGCTGTAACCATTTTTTTCTCTTCGATTATTTAAGGTTTCATATTAAATATCAGAAATGTTACATATTTAAATTAAGAAATAAAATTTGGAACGATTCCATTAAATAATTATTAAAGATTATTATTACTACTATAATTATTATTTACTATATTATTATATTAATTTACTATCATATTCTTTAGTTATTCATTCGTCTACAAGATAAATAATAAGAAGAAAAAGGCAAACACTGGTTTGATAATATCTTGGTAATATCTGTGCATAGATTATTAATAGAGGTGTAATCATTTAAAGTAGTTAGAATGGGAAAAAAGGAAAGATCAATAGAAATATTAGATTTGGAAAGTTCAAAGATTATCTCTAAATTTATGTATGAAGAATTTTTTTCTTTTCTGCATTCTGTCTATTTATCAAGATAACTAATTTTTGAAACAATTATTCCATACAATAATATTTAAAGACTGAATAAATATTTCCTCACTACGAATGACCAACGCAATCGATTTAATATCTTACTATTAATGTAGAATATTAGCTATGGCCAAACGTCACTTAACACGTTCGGCGTTTCTCAAAGGATTGCTCGTTCCTTCTAAACATACAATAATTGACGAAAGTGCGAATAGAAACGGACGTCCTCGACTTACTTTTCTCGGTTCTTTAACTACGAATGCAGTACATGTGCAACATGCGAGAAGATAGCTGAATTCTGATTCTTCTACGTTTCCATTGTTCAACTATTCAACTAACGTTGTTAAAACAGGAACAGAAACGATTAACCGTTAACTAGAGAATATATCGAAGAATTGTTCGGTGAAAGCAATTGTTGTCGCAACATATCCGTGACATAACCTCGATGATCTAACTTTCTACATACTATGCATGAGTAGAAAATCGAATTTATAAAGTAATGATAAAATAATCTAAGAAATAAGATCGATATCGAGTATTTAATATAAATGATGGATAAAACAACAATAAGAATTTTTCGATATATCATGAAAGAAGTTTTAATAAAGCTACGACTGAAGTATTTAATTATAACCCTTATGAGATAAATTAATCTCGTAATATTATTTCGAAATAAAGTTGCACTCGGTGTTTAGACTGGACTGTATTTTGAAGTCTGAACAAGTTGACAATTGCAAATTATGATGTCTTTCGTGTTTCGTAACCTCTTATAATAGCTCCTTCGTGAACAATCAGACGGAAGTAGCTTTTAACCGTTATGCCATTCTGGAAGTTTTTCTGGCTTGTAAATCGATAGCTATTAGAAAATATTATTCGATAGAAATACAATATTTTTAGTTATATAGTTAATAAAAAAATTACATACGAAAGAATTTCGAACTAAGGACAAAATTAGATAAAAGAACTGTAACCCTTTGTTTTATCTTCTTATCTCTTATGGTTGCAACTATGCGCGATAAAATATTCAAAAACGATAAAAATTAACCTGTAACAAGAGCATTGGTGTTCGTAAATATCAAGTGTTACAGAATTATTGAATTGATTCAAGAGTTCTTTATCCTCGCGTTACTTAATTACGTACTAAACTGCGAGTCAGATAAAGCAGGTTATTCTAATTCTAAACGAAGAGAAACGCTACCACGATTAATTCAAACAGAGATATCTAATTCTAGACACCAATTATCGTTGTATTTAATTGTATTACATTATATTTCACTGCTTACTACTTTTATAAAATAAATACAAATCGACCAAAGTACCTATTAAATACTTATTAGGTCTGGATGTTCAAATTTGACCATAAAATGATCGATCTATATAAACGATAGATTTGATCATAGGATTATCTTGAACGCTCTCGAACAATCTTCAATTTACTTTCTATGATATGCATTTAGAAGGCCATATGGTAATCATTAGAAATCCTTGAATGGCATAATCGCATACTTTAAACGAACTCGATTCGTTTATTTCATTTCAATCGAAGATTTCGGATTGTATTTCAACCGAATTTGCTTTTTCTAAAAGGTGAAAGGTTCGAAAGTATGGGAATCACTGGAATAATCCAGTATGATTTAATCAATTCGATAGTGACCTAATGATAATGGGCCTAATATGAGCAAGCACACCGTATTCGATTACGCTTCATTATGGACATCTATCGATCTTCTTTATTCTTGTCACGTCCGCTGCACAGATGTTCCCACTTTCGATGGTTCTGAATACCAAATGAATTCCGTCGTATCGAATCGTAAGATCACCCACACGATTTACGTTCTATGTGCATGAGCATGTTCTACAAAATCGGTCCGTTGTAAGTTTTTTGTCAAACAATGATCGAATCACGAGACAACTTCATTTTTGATAATAATACCGTAATAATAATAATAATACCGGTTTGTAATACCGTAGAACTGGCATTTATCGGACTCGGAGCGAGTTTGTCGCGACCAATTCGTTACAGAGGATGACGTAGGATTCAATGGTAATTTAGGATACTTGGGTAGTTAATTTATTTTAGTTAATCGAATTTTCGAAGTTTCAGTTTCCTGGAATTCTGTAGGTTTTGGTATCATCTAAAGATTCTAGGAACCGAGCTAGGTTCTGAGGATATCGAGGACCTCAGAAGAATTTAAAGATGGCGAGTCTTAAGGACTTTCAAGAGTTTGAAACGTTCCTATAGTATGTATAGTACGTGTATCAGTATGCATATTAAGAATTCGAGGTGAGAAATTCAGCACCCAAAAGAATGATTCAAGAATCAAAATCCAAGATGAAGATTTTTGTTTCTGGATTCTGAACTCCAGGCCCTTATTTTTCAGTCCGGTATAGCGCTTCGCAAATATTCTATATCCCTTTATTATTATTTATACAACAAATCTTTTAAGACATTTCCCTATAGCAAGTCGTGAATTTAAAACACCGAAAAGTATTTCGATCGACAAAAGCGAAAGGAAAATGTCATTATTTAAATCACAAATGTCATGAGCCTGTGTCTGTATTTAGACGTGGAATCGAAGCTGCAAACGCTCCTCAAAGATGGAGCAAGCACTTTCATGGACTTTGAATGGCTGCAACCAGAATTACCGTCGTTCTTCGACGAAAAAAAGTTTCTCCTTGGACAGCAGATGTTTTATAATAACGCTTTCACCATGATGATTGCCAAACTATGTGGATTATTATCTTTATTCGCTGTACCATCGATCAAGGACGTTTTAATATTCACCAGACAGAGTGGTACACCGTGTGCTGCGTTTCGCAGATACGTATCCACCATTCTACATAATTGGGTTTGGTATGGAAAAAGAGCTGGCATAGAAAAAGAGTAAGTACACCTAAGAATGGTTATTTAAAGATCAGGCGAGAGAGACATAGATATATTTTCCTTGATCTTAAAAACACTCTTCAATAATTTCAGAAACGAAAGATCTGGTTCTCAACTAGGCAGCAATTTATCTATTAAAAAAGTTTCAATTTATCCATATAATATAGTTCGAATAGCGTCAAAAAAATGTCCAGAATGATAAACGAAAAGTAAATCATTCTCCTGCGAACCAGTAGCTTACTAATCCAATTTCTCGGAAACGCGAGCCGCGTTAAGAATACCATTTTCTTTAAATAAGTTTCTATTCTTATCATTTGTAGCTATTCATAGCAGTAACACTTCCAACGCCTGTTGGCCATTGTTTATCATTAGATTGACGCTTTGAAACATGTATAGTAAGTAGTATCGAACATCGTATGGAAACGTTGATTTTCTCACGAATTCTGACCAAGTGTCCTGTATACGAAAATATAAAGGAGAGGATCCATCGGGTATTCGTCGTTCATTGGCATTCTAGGAATCATCGAACGCGTGCAGTGCCGGTATTTTAATCGATTTATCTTGCCGGATATATATTCTTGTGTAGACGAACGAACGGAATAATTTCATGTCTGGGAAAGTCCAAGATATTCGACACGAGTATCATACATATTTCTTCAATAAGACCCAACCGTATAACGTATATGTGTATAGAATAGAATAGTAGAATATCAAATGGAAGATTCGATTTAAATTGGCCGTAACGTAAGCGTAAACTAAGCAGATTTATTTGGCGCGAAACATGAAAAAAGAATTCTAGATTAATAAATTAAAGACGAATGAAACGCAAATTTTGAGTTCGTTCTCAAGAAGAGATTCTTTTCTAAGAATAACTTTTTGCTTTTTCTCTTTCTCCTTTTGCAGATTTCTCGAATCGCTGAAAATCGTACGAAAAAAACATTGCGTAGCGTTTCGAAGAAGCTCAGAAGCGGGGCTGAACAGAGTCTCGCAACTGGATATGGCATTGGCTCAATTTGGATTCATGGGTTTCACCCTCCTGGCTGGTGACTATCTTGGGGTGAATAACAGTTCCGAGGAAATGGAAGGACTGATTCACTTTTGGCGAGTCATTGGCAACATGCTGGGCATGGAAGACAAGTTTGTAATCCAGACACGAATACTTTTTTCTTTCCAAAATCTTGAAATTGATTTCAATTAAAATTTATTTCCCAAACATTTATTTCCCAACGTTTAATAGCTATAGTAGTAATAATAGCAATAATTGGAATATAGATATTTATGCAAATCTATAATTGCATGAAAATTTACAAAGAAATGGATGTAAATAGAAATGTTTGTTTCACTAAATTGTATTTATATTTCACAATTATATCGTAGAGAACACTTTGCATATTTTGTATATTTTTATATACATAATTATATACAAAAATTTTAATTTTCTATCAATACACATACAGCCATAATTTAGTAATAAATTATGAATCGTTGAAGTGGATGTGAAAAGAGTAAAGAATCTCCTATGTAAATAATAAAGAGAATTTTCTACACAATTAATAGGGCTAAGATCTTCTACATGTATAAGTAACAAGGATAGAATTTTCCATGTAAATAATTAAATACATCTGTCCGTAGATACAATCTTTGCACCGGAAGCGTGGAAGAGGCACGGGCTCTTTGCAGACGACTTCTGGACGAGGTGTTTCTCCCCTCACTCGCCAGTGATAGCAAAGATTTCGAACAGATGAGTCGTGTTTTAATAGAATCTCTATGGCCGGTGAATCCTTATATGAATTCGAATGCTTTCATTGAATTCACATTCATTCTAGCCTCCACTGCTGCCACGAATAATAATCATTCGTTAAAAATAGGTAAATCTTCTACTATACAGACGTAAATTGAATTTAGTGTATATGCAACAAGATAATATTTTTAGATTCATCAAGGATGTCGTGGTACGGTAGATTTATCTTGAATGTTCAATTAATTACACACAAATACCTATTACCAACTAGGTATTGGTGGTCCAGATTCTTCAGAGCGTTTTTCAACAGCCAAATGCGATTGGCCATCTATTTAACGGAAAATTTACCGTTTCTGGCGTTCTGGAGTTATGGTATAAAACACTCTTACGTCAATATATACAAATACCGCGTCATCTGACCTTAAATTTGGTAATTGTGTTATATAATAATCAAAGAGTAACAATTAACTTTTTTCATCGAAAGTGTACATAATCTAACTTAAAGTAATTATACAAAGGTATAATGTATAATTATAATTATAACTTATAATTATATTGCTGTATATGTGTTTAGGATGTTTAGTTATGCTTTGCAGTATTTTTAAACTCGTAACATGTTCGCAAGTTAAACTCTGTTGCGGTTCTCGCATTTTTATGTTTTCGTTTTATTCTCTTTTTTTTTTTTAACAAACAATGAGATTTGTAAAATCTTGAGAGAAATTGTAGTGGATAACAAAGATATTACTTTCCTGTAATTTAAGAAATCTGTTAGTAACAAGAAAACAGAGTTGTATCTAATATGAACCAAAAAATCTAACAGGGTTAAGGTCGATTTAAGTCAAAGCTCAATCTAGAAAATAAGTGATATATAATAATAAGATTAAATAGCGCTGTGTTTAATGTAATTCTTTTGGTACCTGCAAAGAAAAAATTGATTATGTTTATTACATGTGTACTTAAAAAGTAGTTCTTAAGACTGTATTTATAACTTTATAATTTTATATTAATTACTTAATGTAAATACAGATACAGTAAGTGTCAAGTTAAAATTAAAGGAACGCTATCTGTCTTTATATTAATAAATTGATCGAATGAAAGTATGACGTGTGAAGTTGGTTTCGGACGAAAGACAATGACCCATCGAGCGTGCATCATGCTCGTTTACACGAAAACCTTAAAAACTGTGTAACCTTTCCACGCAACGTATTGTAATTTTAGTCAAGTCTGCCTTATCTCTCGCATCATGGCGTCTGGTGAGTGTTCCTTCTTCAGGCGAGACTACAACAATACTTTCGCACAGATCGTAAATCCGTCGTTCAACCAGTATTTCATCCGAGATTTTCTTCGTCGTTTATTTTCTTTACAAACAGATATTCTTGGTAAACACGAATATCTAATTAAAAGATTGTCAGTAATCGAATCTTAGATCGGTGTATCTCGCGCGACTCGAGCAAGCGCACGAGTAAAACTTACGTCCAGGGACAATTAACCTTGGATACTATCCACGACACTACAATAAACATGATGATAGAACAGATGTATAACTCGTTGGATAAAATATGCTTGCGATTCTATCGACAGTTACACGAGACTTTGCGTTTCTATTTGCTAAATTCTTTAACCCGTTAAGAAGTTACTCTGATTTGGAATGCTATTTTTTACATATTTTTAAAGATTTTTCTGTATTACTTTCTGCGCACATATTTCTTAATGCTTGAAGAATATTCAACATCTTTTTCAAGTGAAAATAATTATTATTAGTTATTAGGTATTAGTTATCAATTATTTGTCATTATATGCAAGCATTGGAATAATTGGTCAGAGTTGTACAAATGCAATAGCGTCGAAGGACGTAAACAAAGTAATTTAGATATCGTTTTGCCAATGTAGAACAAATACAGTAGAGTAATAGCGTATGTTGAATGTAATCTAAGAATTTTAAGCGTATTTATAATATAACGATCCTTTTATGTTCTTAAGTCCCTCAAATACTTTTATACGAGTAAATTGTATGGAATTTCGGTTCCAATTTTTCCATGGAACTGCGCCAATAGAAAGTCGAAACTCGTCCTGTGATTTCAAATCACGACCCGAATAATTGCGCTCCAACCTCAGGGAATTGTGTTCTTTTTTTTTTTTTTTTTCTTTTCTTTGGAAACTTCCTGTTGGTATCTTCCTCGATGAACGAGCATAACGATGATAATACGACGTCGCGTGTCGCCGGCAATTTTACGTTTTGTGATTTACAAAATTGAAAGATAAACAGCAGTTTGCATACTTCTTAACAATTTCACAGACAATTTTTTCCTTGTTGTTGAAATAACGGAATAATTGAGATTCCTGTTAGTCGAGTGACTCTATTATTCAGAAAGATGATAGCGTTCTTTCGACAGTTTCGATATTCTATTAGGTTGATGCATACGAAATATCGTTTGCTCGAAATTTGCTATCGGCGTGTTAAAGAAGAAGAAATTTACTAGAAATCGTATACGTAGGTATATCGAATGTTAAGAATAATCTTCAAAATTTCTAATAAAAACATAAGGATCCAACGATTAATCATCAACAGGTCCATTTTACGAACGTCTAACGTCTAGAATTTCCACTTCTAATTCCTATAAATCTGAAATAACGAAATCAATTACTACTTAGGAAAGTTTTCGTTTTCGGTAAACGCATGATCTTTTGAAAAAATCACACGATGCATCTAAAATTGTATTTAAGAAAAGGAATATCTCATACGTATTAACATGGAATTGTTCAACTAGTATAGCACGTTGTTTCATTTTGATATAAACTGGTAATTCTAGAAGACATTTACAGGTAAACCGGCGAAGATTCACTGAACGAAAAATATAGAATAGTACGTTAAGATTGTTGAATGTCGAGCAACGAGTGCAGCCGGAGGAGCAACGTAGTATTTAAGAAAAATGCAAGAGTTCCATGCAATTGTGGATGGGAAGTGAGATTCGGTTACGGTGTGGCGGTTACGTTGGCCATCTTCGAGGCTAAACGTTTTTTCATGTTGATCCTGGAGATATTTGCCGAATGGCAAATCATTCGATTCGCGGGTGGTCTACGACCAGTCATATTTACTTTAGTAAACGTCAGTTTGGGTTTACCGACTGCTCTAATTACTGTCCGCAGTATACGATCGTAAGTATTTCATTATAATATTACACAAATCTCGTACATAAATAATTTAATGGATTCGATGATAATCGAATTGTAGAGAATTACGTAAAAACCACATACAAATTGAAATTAGCATATGTAATCCGAATTTTAAGCTAGATTTCCTTTACTGTTTCAGAAAATCTTTTAGCGTTTCTAAAAAATCTTACATCGTCTTACGTTATACATCGTTATAGTAGTATATTGTACTATATTACACAGAACTTGTCAATAATTCGTTTCATCAATTTTATATCCATCGTTTCTTCTTTCAGACGAAAAGTACCACGCTGCTGCGCGCAAACAAGACGAACGCTAAAATGCTTGTTAATAGTGATCGCGATATGCGCCATAATGAACGCGGCTACTCTGGTCTCCATAGGATATCACATGAACGTTAGGCAAGAAACGTTAATCGACATTTTCAACAATTCGATGCAATTGTACGTGAGTGCATCGTCTTACAAGTACGCGATCGACGAGATACAGTTCATCTTTCAATGCTGCGGCCATTCCTCCTACACAGATTGGTTTCTCTTTGACTGGCAGGTGAATCCACCATTCAAAAATGGTAACTCAAAACACGGTGTAACAAGTGTGAAGAAAATAGTTTAAGAATATCGAATAACGTAAATGGTATCAGAAAAATATTCTACGATCAGGGAGTAGACTATGCCTCGCGAGATGAAATGGCTGTACAAAGTCCAGTATCTGACGAAGAATACAGAGACCGAAGTGTCCCGTTTAGCTGCTGTAATTTACGTGCAATGACACCGTGCGAACACACGGAGATCTTGCAGACTGACGTGAAAACCATAAATACGAATGGCTGCGTCGAAGTCGTTACACCTGTCATCCTTAGGATCGTCATCGTTGCTTACGTCATGACCAGCACGCTTGTAATCATTCAGATCTTCTTAGCCTTCTTAATTACCAAGGTAGTTCTAATTACAGTATAAATTTCTGTTGTTACCGGAGTATGTTACCAGACGTTTATACAAATTCGTAAATACTTTTGCAAAAATTGATAAAGAAGTGAAACTTGAATAACAGAATGTATGTCTTAGCATTTACGTTTTGTAATACGTATTTCATATTCCCTTCTTTCTCGTTCATTTTATTTTTCCTATCTTATATAATCTTTTCTTTGTTCGTTTTATTCTTTGTATTTTATATATCTTCTCTTTGTCCGTCTAATTGGTATTTTATTATGACAATTGTTGCGTTAACCATTTTCCACTAGATATTGCATATAAATATGTAAAGTATGTATGTAAAGTACGTAGGTAAAGTAGACTTGCATTCCACTACGTTATGCTTTCCTTACAAATACCTTGGGGAAAAAGAGATTCCTTATCATTAATTGATAAAATGTAATTGTTGCCACTGCCTAAAGAAAATTCGACGAAGAATTCGTTGCAAGAGTTAACAGTGTTCTCTGATAGACTCAATGGCAATCTATTTACTTTATACGACGAAATATTCAATGACAAAGTACAGTATCAACAGTGAGATGCAACTGGATTTTTAATTTGCTCAACTAGATCTCTTGAATCTTTCCTTTAGATTATACGGAAACTTTTATGCGGAACGTGTCGCACGTACCATTTTCCAAAAACCTTCGTCAACGAGTCCACTAGCGCATCATTAGACGCCACAAGGTAAAATTCGATTAAAAACAGATAAGTTTCATCTTTTTTCTAACGTTCACGTATTAATACGATATAGAATTCTGCTTTTCTAATAATATAGTTCTTCTTAATAAAATAACACCGTTTCATAATAAATTAATTCTGTAAATTAACACTATATAAACATGTAAGAAAAGATGTAGCCCAATCCATTTTTACTTTCGATAGTTAATCTCATTTTTCCATTATTCAGTTCGGAAGCAGATGGGCGAGGCCCCAGCACATCCTCCTCAAACTGGGAACAGCAACCAAAATCTACAAAGAAACGTCATAAGCGTATACGAAGCAGCAAACGCGTGTCATCGAACAAAAATACTTATCCGAAAAATAAAAGCAACTCTAAAGATGATTCTACTTCCTCGTCGCCGTTCGACTCTTCGCGTGGGACCAAATACTCCAGTCGTATCTCCAGAATTCTCGATGCCGCTAGAATCAGACCAAGTACCCACGAGGAGCACACGATATCCAAGAAACGATTGCGCGACGATGGAACGCGTTGAACAAACCAACTACCTATCATTCGCGTGTTTATTCCATCCGTCGTACAAATCAAATCACGTCATTGCGGATGTTTTACGAGCGTTTAGCTACATATATTCGCGTCTAAAAAAAGCGTGAGCGGGTTAAACATGGAATAAACTCGCGTTCTCGAAGAGTCGGAATAGGTATAAAGATCATTTCCCGGAGGAACAGCTGGCAAGCACTGCAGGATCTTCTGTGGAAGATATTCGAAGAAGACTGGAGGAAATTTAAGCGAAAGACGGGCTACAATTTTGGAAATTATTGGAAGAAGAAATAGGAAGAGAGCTGTTAAGAGGTGGCTAATTACTATGTATATATAAGAAAATAAAATTCGCTCCATGTTGTAAGAAAAATGATAATAAACGCGTGGAACAGGCGTTAAGACACTAAGAGACTAGTTATGCGTCTTCGATAACGATAAAACACAAGTTCTGTGAAGAATATTCAAAGGAGATTCGGGGAAATTCGATCAAGAGACGAAATGGAATTTCTTCGATATTGGAAAGTGAAACACGAAGAAAAATGACGATAAACACGTGGAAGCGGCGTTAAGGCACGACTAACTACGCGTCTTCGATAACAATGAAATACAAATTATAATGATTAGAAGTAAGCGACGACAGCGAAGAAGACATGCGTGGTGGGGATCGACGAATCTTGCGTTTAGCAACACAAGATCGTCCACTGGAGTGCAGTACGATTCAAAGCACCGTGGAAGGCGCATTGGTAAAGTCGCTAATCCCAAGTTGCATATAGATATAGTCGTACGACTTTGTGTCTTTAACGAAACGACTCGTAGCAGGTTTGTAAAATTCTGTCTCGCAGATTTTGCATACGTAAGATTTCATATACTTAGGATTAATTTGATAAGACGTAGAACGTAATATTGTATAAGTCAGGCTTGGAATCATTTGTAAATGTGTAGAGTCACTACAAAGAAGAAACGTATCAAAGATCGTCCGATTTTTGAAATTCTTGAAACCACTTGGAAATCAGATACGTAATCACGATTCTCGGAATTGATGGTATTTTCACATTTTTGTGATAAAAAATTCAATCGAGTTTATTATTTCCGAAATACATCGGATAATATTTCTTCGCTCTAAATTCCAATATTCCAAGTATAATACATACGGGGCAGTAATACTTTATAATGTAAATGAAAGTACCGAAACGTATGTATGTTACGATATTAAGATGTAAATAAAGTTAGAATTATAGAAATAATAGCCAAAACTCCCTCCAAGTTGATTCGCTTTTTATTCGATGCGAGCGCGCGAATATCTGAACGCCCCCCACTCTCACGCTCGACAAACTTCGTGAGCGTTCGTGTGAACTTCGGTTCCCACTAGCGCCTTTCGTGGTTCTCCGCCCCACTTCGGCCATGTTCGCGCCATACAGGCGCGCACGTCAGTTAGTTTGCGAACGCTGTCGGTTCAGTTGAGAAGCGTTAGCTTGCAAGAGGTGATCGTTACGATTATTACATTCTTTGTTAGTAGTCGGTTATCCGCCACTCTGTCGATATCGTAGCATGTGCCCACCAGTTCACAGTCACGTATACGTCTACCTGCCACACCACCAATCTCACAATAAACTCGTCTCTTACGGCTACCGTTAGGGTTGCCGTGACACCGTGTCTGTTTTGTGTTCTTTCCTTCTTGAAAAAAACCGGTAACGCCATCGTTTACATTCGCGACCTGTCCTTTCATCCGGAGAATGTCCAGGCTGTAACTTAAGAAATCTCCATTGGTGTGCATAGTGGTAGCATGATTTTTTCTTGGATATTGTAGTGAATTTGCTCCTAATTGTGGCATTCGGTGGGTGAATTCACACGTGGTTGAATGGTCGGCGTACACGCGTTAAACGCGGCCAACGTATTTTCCGTCCGTATAGTGGTGCTAGTTGATCGAACCTAAGCGGCGCGATCACACACAAGAGATCAACGAGAAAGAAAGAGAAGAGATACAAAGGGGAGAAAAGGGCGGCACACGCACGAAAAAAGAAGCGATCGAGTGAACGGAACAGAGAGAAAGATCGGGGACAAGATACGAAATTGCGAGGGCAGCCGAAGACCGTGAGACGAAGAGAGAAACTAGCTAAAGAGTAAGATAGAAAGAGACAGCAATAGAAATCTCATTTCGACCGAGTAACTAGCCACAAGCAAGATGAGCTGCTGCACGAGTGCTCCGATTGTAACCCAAACCTGTGAGACTCTTCTGAGCAAGTGCGAAGTGCCGATCATCGACCTCGCTCACATGGGTAAGTCTTCGTTGTTCTATTCGAAATTTTTCACTTGTTCAGCGTCAACACCTTTGACGAATGGATTATGGATGCATATTACTGAATCGTTTGAAGCCCATATGCCTTTAACAGTAAATGTTTGTAGTACTTAGGTAAATGGTTAGGTAAGGTTAGAAATGTTATAATTAGGAATTTTATAGGAAAGTTGCATGTATTTGTTCGTTATAACTTTATTATATATTTAGTATAAAGTAACGGAAACTGTAAAATTATAAAGGCATAGAGATTGTAATATATAATGAAAATTGTGCAACTATAAACTATTATAAAAGCTGTATCGTATAACCAACAGTTCTAGAAGCTATGAAACTATTAAAGATGTAAACACGACAATTACATATAAAACATAACGAAACATATAAACATAACCGAATTTTCAAAAATTTGTAAAATGACACAACCATCTGATCGCGGCGGTTAAAATATCTCCATTAAAATATCAAATGTACATTCTCATTCGTAGGCCAGTATTAATGTATAACTCGCAAGAAAGGAACGATACCATTGTAGGACAATAATATTAGTCAAAATAATTCGCATGGAAGTTTCGTTTATGATAGCTTGCAAGAGTTAAACAAAAATCCATTAAAGAAAAAAGAAAGATGTCACACATCGCAAACTGTCGCAACTCGGAACACAGGTCAAACTGGCAAAATTAGCTGTAGTAAAATCGACGTAGTTCAAAATTAACCGCGATACAAAGGCACGTGGCAATGCGCGACGTGATACATTATTTGCCCCCAACGCTCTTAATGATTAACCGTTTCATTCGCTCTGATGACTTCACGCAAAAGTTCATGGTTACATCGGTTGTCGATTAATCCGCCGTATAACCAAAGAGAAAGATTCGTCTGTAAAATAGAGAATATACACGTAAACATTTTTTCCTTTTTCTTAAGCAGGAGAACAGGTTTTTTAGAGTCGTTAACCCTGCTACCTCAGTTGTGTCATTTTTTAGTCAGTCGTGTTCTTCTTTCGTCATTTTGAATATTAAAAAATATAGCAAGTTTGAATCGTCGTTAATATATGAGATTTTTCGCTGTAAATTTTGATTCACCTATTCGATCTTTCGTCTTTCTATCTGTTTAAATGAGATTGGGTATTAATGGAAATAATATAAATTTTAAAGATGGTGGCGAGATTGCTCTGTCGGTAACTTGAAACCCCACGAAAATAATATTGCACAATAGCTTAATTAAATGCAGTTTGGGTAGAAAAGATGTAAAAGTAGACGTGAACAAATTGCAAGCGTTTCAGTTTTACCACCGTATTACAAATTCAAATTTTGGTTTCTCAAAAGCTCTTCATCATTTCTTTAAATATTACAGCAGCCATTTTCAATTTTATTGTAGGCAGTTTCTGAAGTGTATTTGACGTAGTTTGAAGACGTACATCATTTTGACAGAACATTTCATAAACTCTTTTTCATTGCTTATAAATATTACTAGAAATATAATCGGTATTCCCAATTACATAAACAGTCAAATAAATTCCCCAATGTAAATTTATATTTTATTTTGATTCCATAGATACAAAAGAAAGGAATGAACTAGGATTAAATTACAACGGTAAATAAACTAATTAGTTCGCTAATTTTAGAAAACTCATCTAAAAACAAAATGAAATCACATGATACCATCTTCTCGTATTATACCACAAGGAAACAGTAAATAATACGTACTATGCTTGTATTGTAACGGTTGATTTTATACGTTACCGAATGATATGCTATAAATACGTGTGCTTTTCTAAATATATAACGGCGGGATCTAAAATCGTTGGCCTTTCGCATGTATTTTTAAACTGTACCGTTTTCTCACGTGGAAAACGTGATCGCCTTGTGGCGCAGATAATGTTCTGTAGAAGGTTCAGTATAAGGAGTAAGAGGAATTTTAGAGATTCAAAGGGTGACGCTTTTACGGTTGCTTGGCAACGAGGCCAGGCAACTGGCCAGACAGACAAGCAAACCAACAAGCTTCGCTTCGTTCACAGTCAGAGGCGCCTACCTCAGGCTCGACGATGCGTTGAGGTCAGAGCCCAGAGCCCGTCTCACAAAGAAGGGCCCCTCCCTTGGCGCCCTCCTCGATTCATATAGGGTGTCTTGTATGCACTATCTATCTGTATTTGAAATATTTATCATGTTATCATCTACTTTTGTTAATATCAAAATTATAGTATATCCAAATACGATAAAAAAATATAAAATGTAATTTATTACTCTCAAAAATAATTTAAATGTTTTGACAAGAAAATTCGTTAATATAAACCGCGAAATAGTATAATGTAATATTATTTGTATAAATCTTTTATCTCCATTTTCCTTTTGAGTTTTGTTTTCATACTATTTTTTA
This sequence comes from Bombus waltoni, assembly GCA_014737395.1. NCBI lineage: Eukaryota > Metazoa > Arthropoda > Insecta > Hymenoptera > Apidae > Bombus > Bombus waltoni. The sequence continues at coordinate 1,876,600 of JACXII010000013.1, forward strand.
TTAGAGGAAATTGATTTAAATATAAAAATCTAGCGTTACATATGTATACAATAATGATACACAATAATGATTCATAACTAAATTAGAACAATTGTGGTTTCAATCACGCATTATCTTTTTCTTATTCATTTATCTATCTAATTGATTGCGAATGAAAGTAAATAAAAGTAAGAACATAGTTAACTGTTCAATAGATAGCAATTATAAGCAATTTTTTATCGCAAATTTACTTACATCGATCAATGGTTGTTTCATTTAATATCACTTTCTACTGCATGATGTTTCGATTCTTTTATGTTCGAGGACTAAAACGATAGTCAAACAGCTCGACTGCAGCATGTTCAAACAACTCATTCAGTCGCTAATATTGATAAACCACGCTGACGCTTGTGCAACCATTTCGTCGACAAATACAATATTGACAGTATTTGTGGAAGAATAATTATTCATTATATATTATTAGAGCCTCTAACATCTTAAACAGTAGTTGGCATTCTGACAAAGATAATATTAAACTCATTGATTTTTATATAATACTATATAGATTAGGTTTACCAAAAGGTCACTTTTGGTAAATTTACAGTACGACATCTGCTGTGTTGAAATAGTATTTATTATCGATTCGGGCATTTTTAATGTATTATAACATCTAGATTAGATAGATATTTATGTAATTATCAGAAATTTAAATATTTAGAAATCCACAAAATACAAAAGTAAGGATATAGGAAATATCCATGGCAAAGTATCCATTGTAATATTTAGATGAATAGATTTCTGTTTGGCTCCTATTTCTTTATTGCGTGTATAAAAGTAAATTGACATAGCAATATACAAAAAAATCAATATAAAATTACATTTTAATATTGCCATTTATTACCATAACAGAATAGAACAAAAAGTATCGAATGACGTATAACAGAGGCAATAAGCAAATGTTATAGTTTACGTTCAATGTGAAATGAAAACCAAGCGAACTTATGAACCTAACCTAATAGGTTCTCAGGGTTGTATGAATATGTTATACCGATCATAGAGCTTCATTGTCGATCAATACAAAAAACATATGAATACTCGTACGACTCGAATAAAACATCTCGCGTGCCTCTTCGTGATTGTAAGTGTGTTGGATAATGATTTAAGTGTTCCCTACAGTGAACGTCGTCGAGAATAATGGATTGGCGTGCGCGCTGTAAACGAAAAGATAGCCGCGTTTGAATTCGCGACCCAAGCCACGAAACGTTTCACCGTTTCTCGTTCTATCCTTCTCTGCCTTCGATTCGGTTCAGTTGAATCGTTTCGTTCCTCTTTCTTCGTTTGTGTATATGTATGTATTTCATGTCTGGGCGGCAGGCCAACGACTCGTGTACGGTATTACTGGCGTCAACAGAAAAAGACACGGGACAGAGTATCGTTTCAAAAGCGTTTCTCGATCGAGATCACAATCGACACGGAAATATGGTTGTAACGGTCACTCGTTAATCATCGATTATGTAAATGGTGACGAAGTGTATGTAGTTAATTGAAATTCCTCGATGATCCCCCTTAGTCATCATTGATCTCTTTGTGTCTGGTAATATCATAATATAGATATGTATGTTATGTATAACAAAGCCGTATTAACTAGCCGTCGCTATCCCCACAAGAATCCTTTCGCACAATGATTTATTAGCTGATAATATTAGTCGATTAACGACTTATGAATTATAGGCTATTTCCTTCTCTTTTACAATTCCATCGTTCTTTGTTAAATAGAATAATTAAATTATTTTTAGATAAAATAATTTCATAATCTTTTTATAAAGGTTTAGTTAGATTTATTACTATTGTGCAACAGAACGTTATAAACCTAAAATAAACAAGTGTATTAGATATCTGTATCTCGCTTGGATTCAACGGCTAAGAAAGATACTCAAAATTTCCTGGAAATATATCTCCTTTGATAATTGCTTAGATAAAATCCTAACCAACGGTTTGTTAATAAAGCACCTTAACCGCCTGTTGAAAAACGTATATCAATGAAACCAACGTGGAATAAAGATCACGTGAAATCGGTACTACGTTCTTAACCTCAATCGCAACCGCGAGAAAATATTTTTTATCGACGCACACGATCGTCCCTGTACATAATTGGATGCACGATACGTTCCTTTGTTCTACGCTCTTTGTTTCGATTGTTATTGCCAATTTTACTTTCATCGCACGAAGACAACCATAACTAATACATAGTCGCGTTATTACTTGCATCAGTAACCGTCACGCGATTTATCGCGGTCAACTTCCGACCTTCTTCGAAACGTTTCCTTCTGCGAGTCACTCGATAATTTTTTTCAACGGTATTTATCTTTAATTATGTAATCAGGAATATCTACGTTGCATCATATTTTCAGAAGGTACTTTGATTCATCGTTTCCAGGTATCGAAGTACAAGTTAAAGTTGAGTTAATACATACCTTGCAAAAAACATTGACCTCCAGAAGTCTATTGCCGGAAGTGTAGTTTCTGCGCAAAAGATTCTAATCTAAAAAGCCTTTTACGATAAATTTAAAACGTATAATGCGTTTTAAGGATATTTATCGAACCAATACTACCATAGCTGACTAGATTGGTCTTTTTATCCACTAAGAACATGGGTACAAGATTTGTGCGAGAGAGAAACCTTAAGAATAAATTCGCGTTATCGCATGTACCCTTCAAAGTCTGGAATATCGGCCTTGACAAGATTCTCGTGTTTTCAATGATAAAACATTCAGGTGTCCCCTTTTTGTTGTCTATATTTACATATATTAAATCGAGGGACGCATATATGTATATTTTATAGTACTACCAGTGTCAACTATAAACGATACTAAGAAGGTTTCGTTTCAACAAAAGACTTGTTTTATTTTAGTTTAATAAAAAATTATTTAACTTGTTGTAATAGAAAAGGAACACGTTTCTCGCCTATGTGAGCTAACGGCTACAAAAAGTATTGGCACGCCATTGTGTTTATTACATTTTTATACTAGTTAATTAAATTCTAGTATAATAGATTTCATATCTTTTGATAATACTTTCGTATGACTGCAATTTGATACTATGAAAATGAAACGTAGAATCTGATAAAAAAGCAATTCTTAGGAAGATAAGGGTATGTGCTAATACTTTTTTTACCTGCTGTATATGTATATTTTGCGTAAATCGTGCGACAAAGTTATTTTATCCGTTCACTTTTCTCGTTGTTTAGTTGTATCCTCGACACAAAGCGTTTGTCGCAACGTATGTGCGTGTGCACGCGTACGCGTACTGACATAGATGAGCGGCGCGATTTTTTTGCAGTGTGCAAGCGGTTACACGTGCCTGTCCCCTGTGGCCACGATCTGCAACGACGCGAATAAGCGGACGCTTACGCGCAAGCCCAAGAATAGACTTCCAAGCAACGTGAATTTTTCATTTGTTCGTTACGCGAATGCATCATTAAAATTAATTATCGGATGCATCAGCGAACTCCGGGAAAACGAGCTCAATGTAATTACGCGATCTTACATGGTGTCCTTTCGGTCATAATACTTCATCCACGATCATCGTTCCTTTATGGTAGTCCTATTGCTACTGATCGACGATATTATTATTTTGAATTATTTAATCGTAGCCTTTTTATGATTTCATAGCATGCGCAGCTGCAATGCAAATAGAAAGAAAACGAATAGGTAATAGCTTTGAAATTAGATCTAAACGTTATGTATATTATGAATAAATTATTAACGTTGTTAAATGTTGTTTCTACGATCGTTCGTCTATTTTCTTCGATTAATAAATGAAATGGTAGCAAAGGACATATAAATATAGTGAACACTCCATTTAGCTGACTTTTTCGTAGTCCTCTTTCAACTTGCGATATTTTGTAAAACATCGTATAACACTTTGCACTGAAACACGTCTAGTAAGCTTTTAATTGTTCCGTGCCAATCATCACGAAAGAATTCGGTCGATAGTGCTCGCGTCCGTAACGGGAAAAACAGCGTGACGCGTATTTCAAAACCTTTCCACCGAAGCATCGCCATTGTATCCGTTCGTTCATAGTTCAACAACAAACACTTCTAAATCTCTGACAATTAACGTACAGAAATAGAATAGAAGAGAGAAAGGAAAACAACTGTCAGCCAAATCAACGAGAGAAAAAGAAACAATCAAATCAATAGGTAGGCAACAAATCACTAGAATAAAACTGCTAAAAACCGCTCTAGCGGAGGATACTAGAAACACCGCCATAATTTCCCCTGAATTTCGTTGGTAAAACCCGCGAAATCCTACCACGAAAGACCACCAAGAATATCGCAACGCAAACGATAATAATACTTCACAACACTGAATGCATTCGCCGTGTAGCAACAAGATCTCTTTCTTTTTCCTTCCTTTTTTCTTGTTCTTTCCTCTCGAGCCACATTCTCTGGTAAGACTTAAATACCCTGGAGGTTTCCACATTAGCGTCGAAGCGTCTTAGGGAGTCACGGAATGCGCAAAGCGACGAGACCGTAGCGAGAGATCGGTCGGTATCCGGAGAAAACACGTAGGCAGCAAGTTGCAAAATTCGTACTTGCGCAAACATCGTTTACCATGGAAGCGTAATGGGATGACGTTGTCGACTAGGATCGTGTGAATTCTTATCTGATTTGTCGATCGAGCCAAATTTTGCTCGTTACTGCTATTCGTATCATCCGTTTGCTGGAAACGCGACATAACCAAGAAACATTGAACATCTGTAAAGGAAACCAGTTTGAAATAGAAAGTTAGAAATAGAAAATTGATATTTGCTCTATATAAAAGTTATCTTTTACGTTTTAATTAGTAGCTTTTAGGTTATGTTGGTATCAGATAAAATGGTATTTATGCGTCTTGCTTATTTAAAATTTTATTTTAAATTGTGATATTGCTTTCGTTAAATAGGATAACCTAATTGACTAATTATGATATCCATATTATAGGAAATATGTGATTCGCTTTTAAAATTTTGCAGATATCTTACGATAGATGATCTTTACGATAAACGATACGTGTAAAGTAAATTCTTTGAACAAACTAACGATATAGACCAAGTGCAAAAATAGCAACTGTCTATGAATAAGTTGTTTTCTAGTACGCACCTTGTACTTGAATCGGAAAAATTGTTACTGGAATATAAATTAGAGAATGCAACCAAGGCTTCCGAGAACCGTGCGACAAACAATGGCGTCCGGAAGTGGTGCGAGGCGAATGGCCGATAGTATAGCGGACGTATAAAAAAATTGTAGTTCTAATCAGATTGAAATTAAGCACGTAATAAACGTAACTAAAAGTCAAGGTTATAAATAAGGTGGGGAAGATAAGACTTAAGGTAGAATCAAAGAAGTAACTGAATAGATAAAGATAAAATACGAATTGGCAAAGCAAGCTCACGAAATAAGTAATTGTAAGGGAATAAATGAGAGATATGGTTATGTAGTTTTAAAAGTTTTAAAAGTTGGAGCATTTTTCTGGGTCGAAAGCTCGAGAAAGAATGGTAATCATCGATTGCGTTAGATTCTTGTATACTTTTGAGGAGAAATAGGGAATGAAATGTAAACAAGGTCGATGGTTACTTTAATCGTTTGCTCTTGAGCCACTGACAAATAATAATACGAAAAATGAATATCTCTAGACGTGTATCAAGTGTAGCTATTCTTTTCAATATATCACATTCTTGCTTCGAAAGTGATACGATTTAAACCATCGATTTCAACATTCAGTTGAAATATGCTAACAAACTTTCTCGTAGCGATATTTAATGTCATACTAGTATTTCTCTAGTAAAGAAAAAAAAAAACATTTTCTTCGAGGTTCTTCGAAACTCGGCATTTCACTTTTATTAGCAAAAGGGCGATTTGCTTTTAATTCCAACAAACAAATTGATCGTTAAACTAAAACTTTCTCATGGTGATGTTTCTCTAGCAGGTAGGGAAACATATTTTTCGGTTTTATCGCTTTCGTAACAAAAATGCGATATTATCGTTAAATATCGTAACATTCGTGCCTAATAAATTTTGTTTGCTTTCAATCTTAATAAACAAATGGATCGTTAAGGTAAACAGAAATCGAGCACTTAACATTCTGTTAACAGAATGTCCAAACAATTTATGGATTGCGTAACTGAGATATTACTAACGTGCCTGTCTTTACGAGACAACAATACACACTAAAAACAATGGAAGCCGCAATAAGGAATTATGATCTCATAAAGAGAGAGAAAAAACCGTATCATTGAAATACCACAGACGGTACTAAAAGAAACTTAACATTCGTAACAGTTGTATCTTGAGACGCTTTTATCTTGACATGCAACATAACAACGATAATATGTCATTTAGAAATACATATTTCAACGAATGTTGGCAAAATGCTGAGTTCTAACTTCGAGTTTTAACTCGGATAGACAAGCCTGCGTTCCGCCTGATTTATAGACAGATCGTCGCTCGTACCATTTGCTGATTGTCAGAATTATATCGTCAATCTATTTATAATACTACGTTAAGTAACCTTATCGATTAGAGAATTTTGTCAGAATTAATCGACTCAAATTTATTTCTCCGATTTACATAAGAGTACGAAAAGAGTTTTATTCTTATTCTAGCATTATGAACGTAGTTATGTATTATTCTTACGTATTATTCTTGTTACGTGCTCTCTGCCAAAAGTCGAAAAATTATACAAAATTTCATAAAATTGAAAATGACGTTATTCTGGTTTTCTTGGCTCATATAGTGTATATTGTACAACTATGGCATTACAATGACGTCATTGAAATCCTGGCCGTTAGTGCAGCCGGTGCCTGATATACCAAATACACATGTTGCGAAATAAAATGGTAGGATGCGCGTTCACAATATCGGTAACTGAATCCAACAGTATATATCGGGTAAATGTTAGATAGAAGAATTATATGTATGTGTATATATATATATTAATGTATATCCATTCAATGCATTCTGATCTTTAATGTTAATTGAATAACAATTGTAGTTACCTAACTATCGTTTAAGCGATTAATAAATGTATTACGCACAGTTGTGCAATGCTTTGTAGCATTGAATCTAAAGAATATATCACAATGTACGAAATTATCTTATAGGAAAGATAGAAAGTAGAACTGCTTAAAAAAGAACTTTCTCTTATCATTGACATTATTTATATTAATTTAAACGGTTCAACCTAATTTCTTCCGTGTCCGAAGTTTAATTTTTCGTATGTAACGAAAGAAAGAAGAAATAGAGATGTTCGTAAAAGAGATTATTTGAACATTTAATAAAGTGGAAGTATCGTCTAATTTCTCACAAATTTAAATTCAATGTGTTTAAGCGAGCGTCGGTTCAGTACCTATAATTAACTAGAAATCGGCAAGATGGCTGACCGCTACTCATCCAAGAAAACGGTTGTTCTAAAAAAGTATTGGTTGCATAGCTGGCGTCATATTCCGTAGGTACAAGCGGCGTGAATCAAAATTTCATCCACGCGATATCGCGTTCAATTCAATTGTGAAATACAGTTGGCAAGTAATCGCAAAAACCTGTTATCCATGTTGTAGGCTGGCATCGAGTACTGGCTTATTTGTATGCGGTTAAAACATTAGCGAATGAATGATGTAGATCGCAATCATTAATTTCACTTTCATCCTTGCGACCATGCGCTTTAGCTGTAACAGATATCCGTGTTACCTGAAAGCTGGATCGGCGTGGTTATCACAATTCAGTTGAATTACCTTTTGCAACAACAAATTATTAATTTTTTATCCAACAAAAATGTAATCCTTCCTCGTTTTGCTTTACTTTTTTCTCGTTACTCGTTATTGCTTGATTTTAACTACGCACCCCGTAAGGGATGAACCTTGAAATGAAACGAAACTCCGCAGTTAACGGGTTAATCATAATTTTCTACAAGTAATAATTTGGCTATTTGAATCCGATATCGGTTTACGAAATCGGCAGACATTCAGAATTTACTATCTTCTTATTTACTTTTACAAAATAAAATTCATTTATCCATTAATCGTCAAATTTATATATTATATATAAATTTTTGTTGTATGTACATAATAAATTCTTTATTGTTCGATTTACGTTCAATAGAATTCATAATTACGCAGAATTCCGTTGATTGCAACGTGAGTCGTTGCGTGCTAAGCAGTTCCACATCTATATGTAAATAGAGTCTCATTCCAAACGGGAAATCTTCAATTTTTTCTCCACCTAATATGTACCACTTTTCTCAATTGCAACCTTATTTTCGAAACAGTTCATTCTGAAGTTGCTGTAACGGCGTAACGATCGTTTTACGTGATAAGTTTGCAAAAGCTTTAAAAGAAAGTAAAGTAAAAAGGACACGAAGGAGAAAAATTGGACAGAACGAGACTTCACATTCAGAAGAACGCGTCGAAACGGTGAAGCTGTCAGTCTATGTTACACATTGCTCGAGGCACATATAGTTTGTTTTCACACGGTAGTCGTATGTACCGTTATCGTCTGTCGCGATCGCGTTTTATCGTTACCATTCCATCGAAACTATTTTTTCCTCTTAATATTCAATCGTTCGCCGTTGTGGAACGATAGATTCCGTTTGGTAACTGATGAGAACAATCTCGGATGGTGAATATTTCGTACATGTACTACAAAAGAGTCACAACTTTGAATAATTCAGTTCTGTGTTAAAAGTGCATTAAAGCCTTTAAAAGCCGATTTCAAGGGCCATGGATGGACAATTGCAAAATATATTTGACCATCGCTTCTGATATGTTTAATATAAATTATGTTTTTATAAATTTACGAATAATTCTTCTTTTCACCATGGAATAGACGCAAGCTTTTCGATGGGAACGATTGCGTAACTCAGCTGCGCCACCATGCGTTTTGATCAGGAAACACGTGAGCATTTCGCACTAGTTTCAAGAACTTATCGAATGTTTTATAAATCGATGTACAATCTGGTGACAACGTTTATCTGTGACTATTGCACGTTACTGTCGGAAGCCTCGGCCGCTTCCGCATTAGTTGATAACCATTTTGAATGCGCAGCAGTATTTCACAAAATAAGTCGCAGATTGAATGTTAATCCGTATTAGCGGAAACGCATTCACAGGTGTTGTGATTGCATGATTGGTAATAATCCCACGTAGTTAAATAGAAACATAAAATGTAGAATTCCCAACATATTACTCATGTAAAATTGTAACAAGGACATTATCACAGAATATATCATGCTGTATTATAAAAGTTTACAATTTTTCGATTTAATTGCACTACAGTTACTTAACATTACAGTTGCTTAAACAGCTAATTGATTTAAGCTATATAAATCGATAATACCAATATGATACTTCTAGTCCATAAAGCGATATCAACGTTATCAGAATCCTAACTTGAAATTTTAACGTTACATTCTAGCAATATCAGTAAAACATTGAATAGTTCTATGGTCGTTCAGGTTAAGTTTCATGGCGTTCTCGTTCGATCTATCGATCGAGTATCGATTTAAAACAGTTTCTAGGATGCACACACATGACCAGGAGAAAATTTTCGCTAGTTTCTCCTGGTACCGGCAGTCTCGCCGATACTTTCGCCCAGTAAAACGAATCGAATATACCGTTACTGAGTCCATACATAGCCATTTAATATCTCGTTTGCCACTATTCAAAAGAATAATCGTCTGGACAGATAAAAACAAGCTGACAGTCTACCTGACTGATAGGATTCGTTCTCACTGCAACGTTCACGTTTGAACGTCATCGCTGATACGCATGCTCGATATACCGCAGAATGTCTGCCCGCGATACATATTTTTTACGTTGACTTCTGTGAACACTGTGATAAAGTACGATGCTAAGTTGACGATATTTATCGAAACTACAACTTTATAGAACAGACAATGCGATATAACGTAGTTTCTTTCGTGTTAGAACTATGAATGTGTACATTTGTTTGATAAAAAGCAATGGGTAATTTTCAGAAAATTACGCAGTTTAGTGACTTTTCCTAATCTCGTTTTACAAAATAAGGGAAAATGTTAAAATATGACGCATTCGTAATAAAATACAAAGTATGCTAATTTCTCGATTGATTTCCTGTTTTACCGACAAAACAAAACAAAGCTTGTCGAGAGAAAAAAATTGGAAAAAAATCGCTGAATTGCGTGGTTATCTTTAAATTTTCTTAGGATATAGAATATCTATCGCTTTCGAAACACAAAGCGAGAAGTCTGTAAAGAAAGATATCGCGCGTTTGTATCGTTGCAAAATCAATCAGCCAGTAAATAGGATTGCAAGATATCATCTGAAGATATCGTCTGCAACAAATCGTCACAATAAAATCGGACTGTCGGACAATAGATTTTCCACTCGCTTCGTAAATTTACTCAGGCCTAGTCGATAAATCAACGTTTCACAGTCGCGAAAGAATGGTAATTTATACTGGAAGGTTCGCGTAACGACCATTTCGACGATGTTTTTCCCGCGCTTGCTACCAACCGGTCACGTTTCGTTCACGTTTTCACGTGAACAACGAATGTACCGGCGTCTCTTGAGACAAGAGTGCAGGATCGTCACGATGAAAAATCGCAAGTAGATGTTTGCAATAGATTTCCGACGGTTGATTTACTGTACGATCACGCGCGATCAGAAGCTAAGAAGGGAAGAAGGGGAACGATTTATGACAAGCATGTGACGAAAGACCTTCGCTACCGACAGCGTGCTAATATTCGCGGAACCATTGCCATTCAGCAGTTTCGAGCGAATTTTCTCAGCATCGCTAATTCGATACTGGGCTTAGTCATGCTGTTTCCACGCTTGCTTTCCGGATTAAGACCGTGTTTGTTGTCGGAAACTCCCTGTTGTATTGTATTTTATGCTAATCACTCGGCCATACACGATTTCACACATAATCACAAATTAACGACTCATTTTCGTTAGTCTTTCGAAGGTCGTATGTATAGTTTTAAGTGCTGTTAATCGCGGGAGAAGAATTTTTCCGTCTGTAGTAAGATATTTCCACAGTTCGTTTCGTAATTCGTCCAATTATTTTCACTGGAAATTATATTTAAAAAATGAAATTGAAAGATTATTTGGAAATCGGATCGAGTCAATTTACGTTTAATTCGTTATTTTCACTTATTAAATTTGTTATTTTCAGTTGGAATTGGATAAGAATGTTTACCTAACGTTTAATTCAGGTTAAGTGAATTATTAATCATAAGGATTATTTTGTAATAAACGAAACTACTTATTAAAACGTATTACAAAATGATTTGAGAATGTTCGCAAGTCGCTGATATCGAAAAGTGAAAATTTCGCAGCTACGGTCCCTTAACTTCGCCAACTCTCGATGTTGCATAAGAAATGAGTCATGAACGTGTTTAAAAAAAAAAAAAAAAGAATGTAAGGAAGCAAGAAATCGAAAATTATCGGCCAAGTATTGCCCTTTCCCCGTGGACAAACCAGTCCACTGGGACTGCGTTCTCATTTTTTATTCATCAGAAACAATTAGCAGTTGCCTTTGAACGTTACCAACAGGTCGTACGTCTCATTGTTTCGCGTTTGCCTTCGCTTTCCATCGGTGTTCGATAAGAAAACTCTTCCTGTATAAGTTCCTTCTAGAGGACAACCATTGCAGACAATTTCCAGCTATTTTCCTATTTCGTAAAGGAACGAATTAACGAATAGAGAAAATGCAAATTCGATTAATCCTAGAACTACTTAAATGATCAGTACGTGATTTGTTGATAAAATGTTGTAGGTCCATAACGATGCACTTTTGTGAATTTGGATAATTTTTCGTAATAGACGTACGTAGAAGATTTATTCTCTCGTCTTTTATATACTTTTCGTTTTCTTTTCTACGGTCGAGGATGTTGCAATCCTTGACAGTTGTAATGTTAAATACAAATCTGGCAGAATGATACTTATTAAGTAATCTATATCATATCTTGAAGTATTCGTTTAAATAGTAGAGCTATACGGAGTAAAAATTCGTAACACGGTAAAATTAAGAAAACAGGAAAAAAGATTAAACACAATTTATTCGATATAATCTTATCGGTAATCTAACATACTTTGTTATTTTATCTGCATTTATTATTTCGCTTAATATGTACGTCTCTGTCATAGATAAATGCAAGTTGCAAAATGTCTTCTAAAAAGTCGTCATGATTATTTTCAATTAGAAGGTTTTTTGTATTAAGATACATATTTTCATTAATGTGTTGCCGCGCGTGTTTTTCATTAAATGTTTTTTCCGAATAAACGAGTTGTTATTTGCCAATAAAAATTAATATTTATAAGATAACAAGTACTGTACACTTCGGTGATATCATGGTGTATAGTTTTAAATTTAACACCGGATGACATATCGGAGGCGGAGTAATGACGTACATATATGCATGATTGTTGTGAATTCTCTCTCGAGCTGTCGACACTCGCTGCTTAATCGACGTAATGTTTAGTTGATTTTTCAAGGTATCGTTGGAAAATGTCAATTTTGAGAGAGAAAAGAAATTTAATCTTCAATTATATTAAAAGAAAATTTATCTTCAGCTTTTAAGACCTTTGATCTTCGATTGTTTTTCTCCTTTTATATATGTATTTTAATTATTTTTATATGTAGATAAAGTATCGCTCATAAGTATTGGAATAATGGAAACTTGGCGTTTCATTTTATTTCTGTTGTAGCTTAAATATTTGAATTACTCCAACATCTATCAATTTTTGATATTGTCAGAATAAGTTTGAACTGTAATATATATCTCAAATATGTACTTCCCCGCTTCTTATGATAAATACTATGAGTGATGAATGAATCGCGTATGTAACATGAAATGTATTAATCGTTTCGGCCTTTAAATCGAAGATAAGAGTTTGTATCACCTATACAGGAAAATATAAATGTTCCGCCTAATATTACTTTCCTCGAATATCTAGCTGACAGTAACGCCACTTGTCTTTTACTAATACAGATAAGGCATCTCGATTAGCAGTTTTCAAAGTCCCGATAATCTTATGAGTAATATAAATCGCGATATTAATTACGTAGTAATTAGTCTGTAATTTTCGCAATAAAAGGACTATACCCAATGTGAAACCAGCAATTTAATCGTGTAAGATATGTACCACAGAAATTAAACCGACTCTCTCCGGCAATAGTAGATAAAGTTTCGATAAGAAATCGGTCAAAGAAGTGAAACGTCGAACAAGGTATCAAGAAGCTTAAGCAACGGTTTATCGGGAAATGCAGTATAAAAGACTTATCTGCTTAAAACAAATAGCCCATTGAAATTAGCGAACTAACTACGGAATAATCCTCGATCGATCATCTTTTACTAATACATTTTGTATCGCGACGCATTAATTTCGATTGACTCGAAATGTTGCGAACAAATTTTCGAACGGTCACTCGATACGACTGATTTATACTTTTATATTCCGAGAAAAATTTCTAATTATCTCCTTCGTTTTTTTTTTTCTTTTTTTTTGTAAATATTTAACGACCAGTATAAAGATCTATATAGATTGTTGATCGAAGTAAATTTTCCGATAATTTCATTACTCCGAGACTACTTCCACCGATTTCATAGTTCTTTTCCGTGTAACGAAACTTCGTGGAAACGTGATCGATAAATTGACGTCAGGGTTTTACAGCTTTCTCTGATTTCGATGTTTGCGTAAAGAAAAAACTACGCAAGAAATAACTCGAATACTACTGATAGGTCCTATCTCTTTTAACCAAAATTATATGTAGCTATTAGGCCGATTAGTACTCTACCTCGATGCTCGTCGAACGATTTCACGGAAAGCAATCAAGATAAATTAGATGCAAATTCTTCGTGGTCGTTATCCTCGGATTGTTCTATGAAGTATGGTCGTGTTTAAGCTCTTGGGAGCCCTAGGCGCGAAATTATTACCAGATCTAATTATGTTTGAAATTTTTGTCGCAAAATATGATCCCATAGAGAATAAGATCTCAACTTACGCCTAAGACGCCTTATGGCAAATGCGTTTAAATATTAAACAAGTAGTTCTTAATCTGTGGTCGTTATTGTGTTGTTCGAATAAAAAATATTTAACGCGTACTTATTTATATATTTATTTATTTATTTATAACGTATCTTCTCTTCAGAAAGTTATTGATGAACAGTTGACGAGTACTTGAATTATACATATTTGGCACATTAAGGATTTCAATGTTGAGTCAAGTCTTACGAAAAGTTCGCGACACGAAAAAATTATTCAGAGTAGGTCCGTGGTAAACAAATGGTTAAGAAGCGCTGTATTGGACGATTACCGTGACCAAAGATTGCTAAAAAAAAAATGTATCGTCCTGTTCGAAACATTTGACTGTGAAAAGATTACAAAATCAAGATAAAAGATCTTTCAAGAACGAACAACCGACCTTTGATTCTGCAAAGCGTTTCGCTAAAACAGGGTCATCAAGTTTGAAACGTAGAATTGTTTAGAATAAATGGGTTGTGAAGGAGATTGTTACGTAGGTTTTGACTGTTATTCACATTTAAATCATGATTTATTGTGGCCTGTTTCGTGACTTGGCAAAAATTGCGCAGTTTTTTGCAATGAAAAAGTTCAAGTGTTTGGAAACAGCGGGAATCTTGTTGGACATATGTTGTAAAGATAACGGCGATGGTTATTTGTACCGCAATAAAAATCGATTGCAAGGCAAATTTATGGTCTCTAAAAATTTTGTAATCTCTTTGTACTCTCGTAAAACTTCCTTGTATTTACTTTTACAAGCGTTTCCATATATATTGCTAGGACTACGCGATATGCAGTGGTAATAAAAGAACCTTAGCGAACTAAGTAAGGTCTTGTCTGTCGTATTCTGAATAGCAATTGCCAGAATATAAATGCCGCATAAACTCGTTTATAGAACCAACGACCTCAGCATGTGCGCCATGACCTTCAAATCTACAATGTTGAGGTACCGTTAATCGCTATACTGCCACATTGAATTACATCCGTAATCTTCTCGTGACAAAACAGTTTAGAAGTTCCCCTAAGTCTGACGCATTTACGCATGATATATGTATTGTATATTAAATATTTTTATCGACGATATGAAAAATAAGAATTCATTTGTGCAACCCAATGTTGTTGTATCGCTGTAGCACTTGCGAACGAATCATTGGGTGAAATATATTTCGCGATATATTATAATTCATGCGAAAGTGTAGGTGCGTTTTAATGAAAAGACACGCGACGAGAATGATACGTGGCTCGTAGACGCGAAAGGATTAATTAACGTGTCAAGGTAATATATTTAATATATTTCCAACGTATTTTTATCATGAGGCCCCATTAATATTCTAGATGAAGTTAGTAAAAGTTTAGATTATAACGTCTAAAACTAAAAAATATTAGGAGACCGATAAAGCGAAGACAATAAAAGATAGAGAAAGTTTGCGTCCTCGAAAATAATTATCTGTCTTGCAACATGAACAAATTACATTGATGAAAGTTTCACAAGGCCAACCTTTTCCTGCACATTGTTACTGCAACATCAGTGTTTCGATGCGTTTCAAAGTTGCGTTACGATCATATAATTAAAATGAGATTTTTTAAAAACGATAAATCATACAAAAATGTATAATACGTAATAATATGTATAAAATTGGAAAGTAGTATTTATTGAATGTATAAATACATACACAACGTCTTAGATTTTGTATGATTATGGGTTTCATAGATCTTACAAAAGAAAAGGAAATCTTAGGTGTTATACAGTGTACAGGATAACACCGAACGTGTTATTTAACGTGTTAACGTCGAATAACGCGTGCAGGCATGAAAAGATTTTTTATGAAATAATAGAAAAAGGATATGGACTAACGCTTTTTCATATGAGGCTTTGTTTTCGAGAAAATCGAGTTTAAAAACTTGTCAAGTAACACTCGAACATGACTGATTCCGGACTGGATAAGAATAAATAATCGACGTGACGTTCCACGTGTGAAAATGAAAATGTGGAATAAAATTTGTCCACCATAAGCTTTGTTTCTGCAAAAAATAAATTCCGATATTTATCACACGCCTATATCGAACCAATTCTTAACTAAACATGTTCAGTTATCCTTCCATCTTCTTGAAGATGAAGCCTTAAGCGGAAATTTTATTACTTATTACCACATTTAGTACTTATTTTGCTATTTATTTAATTTTTTACTATTTATTTGTTTTTATTCGTTTTATTTATTAATTTTTATTATTTATTATTTATTTTCGCACGTAGAATAGCCTGCCGCTGATCGTTCATTCATGCCCAGTCGGTAATTAGCCAAACTCGAGTATACTTGACGAATTTTCGATTTTCTCGACTTTCTGGAAAACAAAGGCTGGAAGGATTTCATTTCATAATTTGTAAGGAAATATGAAGTTCGAACATCTGGGACAGCCGTCTGGCCTTCGTCACCCTCGGCTGTGGAAAGAGAAAGCATCAACACCTGTGGCTACCTTAAATTAAGGCCTCTTCCGTACGGTGTCCTGGGCTATGTACGGGCTTAACTGTGGTATTTTCGTTATAAAATAACGCTTGATATTTTCGAGTATTTGTACAATCCCCGAAGTAAAACCGCGCGAGTTCGGCATTTCCGCATCTACAGAACGTGCTGTAAACGTAACTACCTCGAATTCGCCTTTAGTACTTTCTTACAATTTTCTCCTTATTTTTTCAGAGTCGATCACTTCATATCCGCTTACATGTTATTCGGTTCACATCCTGTATAGATATAAAATTCATTAATATATATATATATAAATTTATATATTTTTAATATATAAATATATAAATTATATATAAATTTATATATATAAATATTTATATATATATATATATATAATTCGGTTATTCGGTTCACATCCTGTATAGATATAAAATTCATTAATTTATATATATATATATAATTTACTGTCTCATAAGTTTGAAGATCAAAAGATATCAATTGCCAAGCGATAAAGGAGAATAAGTTATCAGATGGCTGACAATTTCAAACACGATCGCCTGCCTAATGCAAAATCAAGCGAGCCTGTGGAGTTTTCGACATCTAATGTCTCGTATTAAATTAAAAGAAGGAAAAACGTGTTTATGTATACCATATACTACACCTCGGTGTAAAGGGAAACGTGTCCATATCGTGGATTTTAACGAGATCTCTCGTGTCGCGAAGTGAAATCACGTTCTCACGAGCGAAGAAGCACCGAGAAAGCAATCGTCGTCGCCACGTGGCGTTGAAACAAGATCTGTCGGCGAGCGCATCGTGCGTGAATCGCGATAACGTTTCTTATCGGCATCTGGCGAAAAATGAGAGCGTGGCACGACACAAACGAAGGTTTTTGCTTCGAATCGCACAATTTCGCAATTTTTTGTTTCGACCTTCTTAATTAACAACAGCCGGAAAAGTTCATCTTACAATTAAGTTTATCTTTTTTACACTGTTGGAATTTTTTTTTTTTTTTATATTTCTCGGAGATACTGAAATCAGATTTTATTTAAGATTATCCCTTATGCGCGGATAACAAAATTGATGCGTTTGTGGATTTAATTGTGCCTTGTCTGTCATTACTCAGAAATTAAAGAGAAAATGCCGATTGTTTCGTGCAAAGTCGTACGTTTGGTTTCGAGCGATAATTTCAAATTTATCAAAAACAGAATGAAACATATTTTTAAAAGAATTTATGACTCCTAAGAAGAAGGTAGGTAGATAATGACGAGGTAAGACGAAGTAAATAAACCTTCTTAATTTATCTTAATCTTAAAATGCATCTGCCTGCATAATTGAAAAATAGAAAACAGTTTATAAAATTCCTTGAAATGCCCTTCTATTATATCGTGATATTGACGCAAAGAAAATAAAAAATATTAGATAAAAAATTAGAAGTAAACTACTAAAAGTTTCAGATATTCATAAAAGAAATAACAATGATATAAAAAGACACAAACGTATACGAGTGAAACTTTAGACTGTTCAGTACGAGTCTTTTCTGACTGCCAAAAATAGCTTGAGGAAGTGGTTTCATGCTCGAAACATTGAAATCACATTATCCTCGCGTTTTCGACTGATTGATTCGCTCGCGAACGTAATACGTCGCACTTATCGTCCAGAAACTTGATTTTTGGAAATAATTGTCACGGAACCATTATCGCGACTATCGTTCGAGGTTTAAATCACCCGCGCTGTTGAAAATTACTAGTTCCCGCGTAAATACGAAATGCATTGAAGAACTTGTAACTTCATCGGAGAATAAACGCGTAACAAACTCTTTATCGAACGATTTCGAGATCTCTCCCGAGTTTCGTGTTTTAACACGCGACAAACGATCGAAGTAAAAGGCATCTGTAAAAGAGATTTCAGGAAATGCATTTCCACAAGATACATTATGTTACGTATTGCCCTTTGATAAACAAACAACATACGTAAATTGCATCGAAATGGATACGCGAACGAAAAGAATAAACCACTTAAATGAAATAGATAACAGAGAAAGAAAAAAGATTAAAAAATATACGAAAAAGACAGATCGCGGTGCATTGATATCTTTGAAATTCTTGGCGATGATGTAAAAAAGAATGACACGAATTAAATCAAAACTATTGCGAAGTATCTGGGTGTACAAAAATTTCCAGTTTTAACGATGTTTAAGAAACCGTAAAAATTTCGAAATGCTTGAGAAAGTCGCATAAATCAAACACAGAAAGTGGTAAAAATCGTAGGAATTTGAAGGAACGTGGACTACGTGTACACAAAAATTGTACGTAAGATTTGAAAATATCTGGCCGAGACCTAAAACACTCACCGTGTCCCCCATTCACTGATTCTTTTACGAGCTTCACAAAGCAAAAATATAACGAAAAATATAAGGAACGGTGTTGTCTCGCGAACGTGGCCTCGGTATCAGAAAAAGATGGAACTCGTCGCTTAACGTCAAAAAGCCATCGCTCTTCGTCAGCGTGGTTCATCGAAGAAGAAAAGCGTCCTCGTCTTTTTGCATTCCGCGCGCCGATAACCGTGTGCCTATCAATGAGCGTCAATTCGTGAATGAAAAAAATAATCGATACACACGGCTGGGGGGGGCAAGGAAGGATGATACTTCGTAGTACTATCGCGAGGTTAAATAGCGAGACGAACTGCTGCAGATACGAAGAAAGAAATTGCACTTTGGCTATAAATGGATTGCGATATTTGAATTTTGGAAATCTTGAGTATATCAAGAAAATAAAATAACGTGGATCGAATTAAAAAATTGGAATATTTTGATCAATTAGATCGCGTACTGAGGCGAGCCGAGTGGCTCGAGAATTCGATTCTTGAGTAATTCGAATGGTTTACAAAACTGATTTTTAGATAACTCGAGCGATTAAAAAATTCGACGTTTGCTTGAGCGATTTAAAATAGTCGAAAGAAAGTTGCATACTTTAGTTTGCTAACGAATCGAGATCGATCGGAATCTCAAATTTTCGATTGATATTGGTGACGTTTGACTTTCCTACAATTCGATTGCGATCCCAATCTAATCGAAATCACGCAACGATTGAGAGTTTAAATACGCTTAAAGTAGCACTCGACGATCAATTTGAAAAAGTTCAGCATATATGGAAATCCCTGGTACTTATGATCTGTTCTGCTGTCCTCTGTGTTTTTGTCTTTCCGCTTCTCTCATTCTTTTCGCTTTCATGTTCTAGGGACTGAGAGATGTCCTCAGAAGGGTGTCGTGAAGCAAGTAGCTTCGAAGCTGCTAAGGGCGCTGTCCGAGAAAGGACTGGCCTTGCTCGTCAACCACGGCATTCCAGAATGCAAGGTACGCATTTCCATCGATACTCGTTCTACATCGTAATCGTTGGATCGAACAGCGTTTCGAACATTAGGGTACACGTATCCGGGCACTCGCGCAATTATACGCGTGAAAAAGCGTTAACAAGTCGATTGATTGGGATATTTGAAAAAATAAAATTCAAAATCCTGTTGAACGTGTTTATTGAAAGTTTTTTCTTTTTTTGATAGTTTAAGCTTGGTTGAATTGAATATGTATTTTTAAATATTTACACGTTGAATAACTTTTAATTATTTACACATATATTTACGTGTGAACATTTACAGAAGTATTACAGAAAAGAGATATAAGTCTGTTTTTTATAGACTTCTCTGATTTTAACGTACTAAATGAAAAGAAATTTAGAAATAGTCGATGGGATTTCGTAAAAGGAAGCGATTTAATAATATATTTAATATAAAGATCAGATTACCGCTGAATTTTTAATTCTTTCATGCCGAATCTCTGTGCTTTAGGTTCTTAGTATCTTAATCTTATTCCTGAAATTTGTCAAGGATTAAGGTACGACAAGAGACACCATATATTGATTTTACTATATTTTTAACGCACGCTTTTAACGTTTATATTCAAGTTTACTTATTATTGAATTCTGAATGATTAAATACATACCTTAAGGTATTTAGGTAATCGAATTACTTACTATCGCAAAGTGCTACACAAATAATCAAGTTCCAAGCGTCGTCTACTCACGTTTCAAGCATTCGATTCGTTTTAGTAAAAGAAGTGGCCGACTCGAATTTCGAGTATTTGACTCGGTTCAATAACCAGAGCCCCTACCCCAGCTTCAATGTCACCCGCTTAAATTCTGAAAAACAAACATTTTCCCACTTCCAGTTGCTCGAATCGTTAATTCAACTTAAATTTCAAATACGTACTCCATTCGACTTAACGAACTTTAGCCAACTTAAATTTCAGCCGCTTTGTTAATTGGAATTCTCAAATTTCTCCAGGCTGTAATTTTATACTGATTTAATTAACCATGAATTATTAAAAAAGAAAAAGAGAAAATGTCCAATTGCAAAAGTGTAAGCTTGTTAAACGGGGAGAAGTATTTTTGATGGCCACGAGTTCGATCGTATTACACGCACGATGAGACCTTACCTTGTAACAAAACTCGCGTCCTCGGTTGACTTACAAAATTACTATCTCGCATGGAACCAGAATTAAAGGAGTCAAGGCGAAGTGCGGCAAAATCCACGTCAAAGGAAATAGGTATAAAATTCGCAAGGTTGCGGCGAAGAAAAAGAAATTTAACGCCTTAACGCGCAAACTTTTCGTTGGTTTATCACTGAGAATGATACAATTTTTTACCATAGGGGAAACGAATAATAAGAATGTGCGATACATATTGGGACGTTTACTCGTTACATTTGTTGCAAAACTAGTAGCTTTATCCAGTATTTTTACTATGTTAAACAAGAATTTTATTCGGTACTTTATTTAGTATCTTTTATTATAAGACACGTACATATGTGAGCATATAACGAAGTAACAGATTTATAATAAAATAATTAAAAAATAAAAATTTTGAGAAATGTTAAATTATATTTTTTTTTCTTTTTTTGCAAAGTATAATATATTTTAGTGTAAGACATTGCAGCTTCGATTCGTAAAGATCAGTGGTTAAGTGTTAAGGCTACGCACGTATATACTTGCGTTAAGTGATTAAACAAATGCAATTTTTTTATCAGTCGTAAGATTATGTCAACGGAGATTTCTTAATGCCCTCGTTACGATGCTACGTCATGACAAATTTTCAAGGGTTCGAAGATAACGTAATAAGTGGATTTTACGCGATGACCTTGCCGAAGTTGGTGAGTCTTCCTATCAAAGAAGAAGCCCGTTATCATGAACGGTTCGTTACAATTTCACGAGATAATTCGCGCGTGATCTACTATAAATACGCGAACGTATTTATCGTTTATCTTTACGCTACGTCCACGCGTACAATGTGTTAATTCATTTGGCGCGTACGCGTACTACTTTGCCGATGACTTGCAACTGAATGGGAATGAACATCCGGTATAATTGACAATTTCGAGTTTTGGAATCGTTACGGAAAACAAAAATTTGGAACGTTTGCCTAAATAAGGAAAATTTGAAAACTCGCGATCGGAAACCTAAAAACTTAAGGATTGGAATTTTGGAATTCCCCGATTGAAAATTTCGAAATTCGAAGGTGTAAAAATTGGAAGATTAAAACATTCGAATGTGACGATTCAAGAATTTAAAAATATTTGTAAACTCAAAAGTTGTTATACCTTCCACCCTCTTTTTTTTTTGCTATGAGAGTTGGAATATTAAAAAAGATACAAGTTTAAAGGAATTTTAGAATGAATATTGAAATAGATTCGAAGAAAAAATATCCAGGCACCTGTATCGAATCGTATTATGAGTTCTTCCATAATGAATAAACAAATTTCTTTCGCATGCTTGATAAATTCTATCTAAGTGGTTTAGCATTGATTATGGTGATTTATGGCTTAGGATAGCATCGATTAAGGAAGGTATTTAGAAAATTATTTAATTATTGATATATCAGTAGTTCGTTCAAACAAACTCAATGATTTGATTTCTCTTAATTATCAGGAAACATTTAGTTATACGTATCTAGCAAGATATCTTAGATCAGACAATTGAAAAAGAAATCGGAAAGATACGTTTTGCAAAACAAACGTTTCATCTATTACACTTCGTATTATTTTTATGTTACCTTCATTAAAATCTTAGTATCAAAATTGTTACATTTTCTTTGAAAGACTTTCTCGAACTTCATTTTCTCACTGCGTTAATTCCTGACAATTATTTTCCCCATAAATTACCCTAAAGACCTAAACAATATAATTTACACATGCTACACATGCACATAGTATGTATGTGCATCGATATCACTTCAAATATCAAAATATCAACTACAAACTAAAAAGCAGAATCATCCATATTCGACAGACGTTTTTCCAAAGAAGGAAAAGGAAAAGCAATTAATTTGATGATTACATTTGTAATATAGGAAATTCCCTGTTGGACGCACCTTAATTTCTTATCAGCCATTGCGTAAAAGAAACATTACACATCGATAATAGATAACACGAAGGCATTCACTATTTCACAGGTTTTACTGCGCCATCTGTTATAGTAGTGTTACGCTAACTAACCATGAATCGGTACCTTATCTGGTCAGTTATCGCGGGAGATATGTTTCTTTAAAATTCTGAATATCTTAATTAATATATATACCTGATTTATTTATTTTATGATTGATTTATTTCACAATCGACAAATGAAATGAATAATAAACTAACTAACTTTTAATTTTCTTAATTCACATTATATTTAGAATGTCAAACTCACACAATTTAAAATTGATTAATTTTCAAATTCTTATCTCAAAATTTCTAAATCTTCAAATCCTTGTGTATAAAGGTATCACAATTTTGAAATTTTTATGTCTCAACAATCTCTAATTTTTCAATTTTGCTTTGTTACCCAACTATTCTTATCACTGATACAATGGTAATTTGTAACTTATGACCTGTAAAACTTCGCTATACAATAATATTAGTTCGGTCATTCTGAAATTCCGTCTAAATACAAACTTAAAAGATTTAAAGAACTTAAAAGAAAGATTCCATGTTACTTTTCGACGGTCCTACAATTCGCAATGACGTCACAATATTTCATTATTAACCACGTACACAGCTCAATTGGTTCAAACAAACCGTCATTTTTAATTACCTCGGCTGGAATCGAATTAAAAATTATCGGCGAGAGGAATACGAGCGATGAGGTTAGGAAAGGGGAAGACACGCGAAAACAAGCATCTGGACGATGCTTTAGAATCCCTCGAATAATTGCTCAACCCAAATTGGGTACATGTTGGTTCATGTGGCAGTTGTTGATTCAATTAGATAGTTGCAACTCGTTTACAATGTGAAATAGATCGTTTACTGGCCAGCATGCCTGGTTTATTCCAGCCTGTTCTCATGGTAAACAACGTATTCGATCAATGGAAGAATTCTGTGGCAATCAATGTTACTGGTTGGGTACAGCGATCTTCTTGTGGGATAGGAGCATAGAAAAATAGTGCGCAGATAGTCTATGATTTGTCTTGAATTTATTAAGGATATTTATAGATGTAATAATTAATATTATTTATTTATACAGGCATAGATTCTTTTATGTAATTTGTAAAGAATAATTTTACCATAAAAACTTTCGTTATTTTTATTAATGAACCAATGAAAAGTTTATTAATTTTGTTTAAGTAGTTATGTGTATTATTTTTTAATATAATAAAACAAGCTACTATTCTGGTTTTTCAATGCTGTAGGTATTTTTGTTTTATATTAGAACAAATTTTCTACGAATATTTATATGTAATATTATGGATTTTATTATTTACTTTATTATATGTAATATTATTGTATTACACACATAATAGTCTTCTCACAGTCTTCCCAAGTGATTCGGTTTGAGAAACGCGAGTCGAACGTGTCGTACAAGCTTATTCTGATAATCGAGAAGCTTAGAACACATTTTGTGAATTCAGAGATACTCACAGGGATTGAGGCACGTCTTGCAGACTTGATTTTGCAATTTACAACTGTCTTACTGTAGCACTATTTATATGACATTTATTGGATCTTTTATAGTGTTAAGCGTTTATTTAAGTAATAATATAAAGCAGAGTATGTAAAAAGAACGTGTTGCAAAACATGTGGACCTTACTTCTGTTGCATGTAGAATTTAAAATGACGTGTCAAAAGGTCACACGAAAATTACATAAAAACACGTTTCTGTTGTTTTTTTGAATACAACGACGTTTTCATTAATATTCCTTCAACTGCAAAATAAAATATGTACATTGTAAATTTCTATTTAAAAAATCTCCTAGATCTTTTATTTTTTAAATAATCTTTCAGATTGGAAACAATTTTTTTAATTTCTTCAACCAATGTCATCGTCGATTAAAGTTCTTATAAATCGCTTATTCAAATTGACTCATAGTGCCACTGAAATATATTATCTAGATCCTACATTGTTCTTCAAGGAATTTTCAATAATCATAAAACATGATTAATGGCATTAATGCAACAAATTATGCAACCCTCCTCATTGTTTCACTGAATCTGTCGGAACTTTTCGTCAATGATTTCGTTGAAGATCGCTAGGTATATCGAGTCAAAAAATCATTTTTCTTTGGAATATTATTCTTACTTTTTTCTGCGCCTATTAAATTTTGCAATATTCTCGTATATTTCACATACTTTTTTATCATTCCTGGTATTAAGTACATGAGAGAGATTTATACACAATTTCGTAAGTCATTTAATCAGGAGTTCCCGATAACTAAAATGACACGCATCAATGTGATGACTTTCTCGTCGCCGGTTTTGTCGATATCTCACGGATGCTACCTTGAAAGGTTCCTCATATACCGAACTCAGAAATTAATTACATAATGTTTTACTCAATGAGGTGTTCTAACTCTCGGGTGTTTTTATACTTGGATCATTAACCATTTGAATTTATATATGTACTTATCATGAAATCACATGTCGCTAATTCATAAAAAAATCTTTGACCCTGAAAAATTAATTCAAAAATTATTTTAATCTTGGAAAATTTATAGAATAATCTTGAAAATCTCATAATACTACGCTTACATGAAGTTTTGATAATTACTATTGTAATAATAATATATTACTTACAGATGAAAGCAGCTTACAGAGCTTTCGATGCATTCTGCGAACTCCCAGAGGAAGTGCGAACCAAGTACGAACGCAATGAGAGCAATTACGGATACGTGAAACCAGGACCATCAAAGTATAATTTATTTGAAATTGAATTTATTATAAGAGAATTTTTATTTAAGCTTATTAATATTTTTTTGTTTGTGGTCTATATTCATAGATACACCGATGAGAAAGAAGCTCGACATGTTTTCAATGTAACCGGACGCGGAGGACTTCTTCCGGACGAGGAAGTGCCTGGTTTCAAATCGGCGGTCGACGAACTTACTCGTGATTTCAAGCAACTATCTGCAATGCTTTTAACTGTAATGTCACGTTTTTCTGTTATGTATGAACATACAAAATAGATTTTAGTTGTTTTCTAATTTATAAAAGCAATTTCTAAAGGTTGACGCAAGATCCAGCCCTTTGTGTTATTAATTTCTACTAGTTGAGCATTTTTCATATTATTATTTCCTATTAGACGTAAGAAATCTGGATCTCACGTTAAGCTGCTTCTTAAAAAACTCGAGCATTTTATTCAAACTTTTTTGGAGCAAAGAATTAATAAAATTACATTGAACAGATTCGTTCACAGCTATAATCTCTTCCTTTCGTAATATTAAACTATACAGCGTTGCACAAACATTTAAAACGCTTCTAAATATATTTCTTTCTCTTTCTCCATTGATGTTTGTTCATAATGATCCGGGAGCCTTTATGGACAAATAGTTTAACAAAAGTGAGTTGCTTTAACTGTGAGTAACCCTACAAACCAATCTATCCCGCAGGCAAACTAACACGATTGGTTTCTTCGGTTGCTTTACAGCCGTCATTAGGTACTATAAAATAAAAATAGGGGCCAATGTATGTGATCTATGCCTTGTAGGCTCTGGCCGTGGGCCTAGAGCAATCCCCTGATTTCCTGCTGTCGAAGCATTCGCGCATGCTGGGACCTGGTAACGAGTCGACCCTTCGTCTTCTTTACTATCCTCCTCTTGGTGCACCAGCGCCAGGATTGGCTCGTTGTAGCGCTCATTGTGATTATGGAACTTTCACTTTGTTGGCACAGGTAGATATATCTATATAACTTAATAAAAATTCTGATTAGATAAATTTTTTTATTAAATTGAATTTTCAGTTTCCAATCTTATCTAAATTGAAATTAAATTTCTTTTTAATCCACCAAGATATAAATTATAGTATAACAATTTTTAATCATTTAATTATTTTTAGGATTGCGAGGGTGGTCTAGAGATACAGACTCCTTATGGTGAACGATGGGGAAGAGTCGGTCATCTCCCAGGTGCAATTTTGGTGAACACTGGCGACATATTAGCGAACTGGACAAACAATCAATTACCAGCATTAAGACATCGAGTTGTTGTACCAGAACATTGTGGTCGGGGTCGTCATTCCATTGCATTTTTCGTGCATCCAGATACTAATACTCCTATCGAGCCTTTAGATACAAAAATCGCACAAACCAACCAAGAACCAGCACTGTGTCGTTTGCAGAAAAAGAAACGCGGTGTTATGACTGCGTATCACCATATTCAACGTCGACTTCGAGAAACTTATGCTTCTTAATGGTGTTAACACAATTATATCTTTTTGTTTCTGGATAAAAATGTCTTAATAACTTATCGTTGAAATTTAAGCAGAAAAAGACTTGAAATTTTTAAATACCAATGTAACATGATCAATTCTTATGACTCTATGACATTATACGTTTTTTTTAAAAGAAGCTAATACACCAATAAGAGACAGAATAATCGACTACCGATTGTGATAAAATGGCTCATCCATATCTGTTTCAAACAGAGCAAAAGTTCCATCAATAAAGTGCAAGAACTACAGTGTTGCATCACAAAGGCAATAATAAAGAAATTTGTACTTACATTTTGTAAAAATCCATTTTATATAAATAATTTAATATGCCATTAATAAAACGGAAGATAGGTCAGTGATTTGTGATTTATATTTTTTTATTTTATATTGTCTATATACTATTCTGTAATTTTTTAAATACAACGATATCTAATTAAAATCCAGGATCCCAATCAAGTTTTGGTTTACTTTTTTTTATTGTGACGCAAATAATATTATCTCCAGGTTGGAATGATATCGTTGGATCTTCAAATCTGAGACCACATTCAAGATTAGTTTCTATCGACGACATTTCATTCTTTAAATGCCTCATTGATACCAATCTTCCTACAACAAAGTATTCAAATATTGTCGATAAAATATAAAAAATATACACTACAGGTATTAAAATTAATATTCAATGAAAAATGAAATAGTAATGAAATTAATAAAACGTAAAGTAGTAAATCAGTAAATGAATTTCATAAAAAATTTACCTGTAAAAATATTTTCGTTTCCTCTTATTATATGATACAGTCCAGATTTTAAAAGAACACCTTTAACGCAACGGCAACCTGCAACGCTTACTTTCTTATTTTTTTCATTTATATCAAATTTTTGTAATACCGTTGCTTCACCTATATTTAAAAATCGAAAAGGAATTATGATTAACATACAATGTTTATATTATAATTACCTGTTATTTAATATTAATAATTATTACCTGTTATTTCTTCAATAGTGACTTCAGGTAATCGACTATTAATTTCTTCCTTAATATTATCGATAAGTTTATATACAATGTTATACAATCGAAACGATATGCCTTTTGCACTGGCCTCTTTTTCTACTGTTTTAATTGCTTTTACATTAAACCCATAAACAATTGCTGATGACAGATAAATAATTTAGAATAATATATAGTAATATGTAACCTTAGTTTAAAATTTTGTTACCTTTAAATGTATCCGCTAATTCTATGTCCGAGCTTGTAATGGATCCAACACCATAGTGAACAATGTTTAGTCGGCATATTTTATCACATTTATATGAATCAAAAATATCTAATAATGCTTCGACACTTCCTGCTACATCACCTTTCATAATAATATTAAGTGTTGGAGTATGATCCTCGATTTTATGTTCATTTTTTGCTTTTTCGGCTAGTTTATCCCTCACCTTTTTCATTACTGTTCTATCTCTTCCGAATGTTCTTCTAATTTCTAACAGCTTTTGATATTCCTATAATAGTGAGAAATATAGGTTGTACTTTCATAAATAATTAAAGTATACATTCTGCAACCACTGGATATTACATTGAGATGTTCTTGTAATCTCTGGTCGGCAGCTGCTTTATGTTGTTTAGCTAAAGTTTCATTGCGCTCTTTTTCTCTAAATTTTAGAACTTCTTGCATTCTTTTATCATTTTCTACTTCTAGGATCTGATCTCCAACGTCAGGTAATTCTCTCCATCCAGTGATTTGTATCGCGTCCGATGGTTTAGCTTCCAAAACAGGGCGACCGGAATCATTAAACATAGTTCTTACTTTAGCCCATGCTAGTCCAGAGACTATTTAAAAAAAAGGAATATCGATAAAAATTATTTTAATACATTTAATCTATAAAAGTTAATATTGCTATTTTTTACCTAACAAACATCCTTTCTTTAAAGTACCACGCTGAATTAAAGCCGTCACTAATTTTCCACGACCAGCATGATTACTACATTCAATAACAACACCTTCTACTAAGCCTACAGGGTCTCCTTTCAAATCCATTAATTCTGCTTGTACGGCTATAGCTTCTGTTAATTCTTGTAAATTTGTTCCCTTTAAAGCAGATACTTTCACGCATTGTACCTCACCACCAAGTTCTTCAACTATAATTCCATGATTTGCAAGTTCATGTTGTGTCCTTTTCTGTGAAAACAAAGTAATTAGAGATTTAAGAATTATAAAATTTTGATCTTTAATCTGAATTCAGAGCTTTAAAACATTACAATATCAATGTTAATTTTATCAATTTTGTTGATAGCCACAATAATTGGAACTTTGGCATTTTTTGCCATTTCTATACTCTGTAAGGTTTGTTCTTTGACACCATCATCAGCTGCTACTACTAATACTACAATATCTGTTGCATATGCCCCTCTATATCGCATAGAGGTAAAAGCAGCATGCCCAGGTGTATCCAAAAATGTTACTCGTTCTCCAGAATCCAAAGTTACTAAAATGTAAGTATAATTAAAGTACATCTTATTAAGTGTAATAGAATATTTTTCTTCAAGTTATATATTTCTTTTTTCAAAATCATATTTCAGTGAAATTTTAATTACATATTAATAAAATATATGTAAATCAATATTTAAAGATTAATTTAGAACCAACCATCAAAGGCACCAATGCATTGTGTAATTCCACCAAATTCAGACTGCGCAACAGATGTATGTCGTAATGCATCAAGTAAAGTAGTTTTACCATGATCAACATGCCCCATTATTGTTACCACTGGATGTCGTCTCACTAATTGAGATTTATCTGGTAGAGGTCTATACAAAATATAATTATATTACAGCCTTAAGAAAATTCACAAGAATTGTTATTTAATTTTACATTACCTTCTTATAATGTCTTTATACTGTACATCTATATTTGGAGTTTTTCTTGAAATAATTTGAGGTTTTGCACCAAGTTTTTTAGTTATTGTAGGTAATAAATGTCTACCTGATAAAATACTATTTTCATTATAAACATTGTTGTTACATACAATACGAAGTACATCTAAAACATCATTAACATCCCGTTTAGCAGAGTTTGCTAATTCTTTAACTGTCATATTTTCCCATACTTCTATTACTGGTACTAACTTTTTCTTAAATTGTTTATTTGGAAAATTATTTAACATTTGTTCATTAAATACCAGTTTGGTTTCCTAAAAATAATTTATAATTTTATTTATGTACATGTATTGAATATATAATATTATAATATATATAATGTATTAATATGCTTAAAATCATACTTCTCGATTTTTTTTTCGCTTAAAAGAAGCTAGGGTAATATGATAATACTGCTGCTGAATATGTAATACATTCAAGGTTTGCAGTGTATGATTTATACTTTGTTCTCGCCATATTACTTCTGATACTTGCCTTGATAAACTATAAATAGATTACATTAATAAAAAATATGTTTAATGATACATATTAAATACATTAAGCATTATAAATAATAACATTTTATAATTTAAGAATAGCATTAAATTATAAAAGAAGGTTATGTTTACAATCTGTCTATAAATAAACAATAAGTATTATATGTAAATATATATTTAGTATATACTGCATAACGAATGTATTAAGAGTGAAAAAGAAAATACTTCTAATTTATAATATTAAACAAAAATACAAAATACCCAGATTGAATATATGCTCTGACCATGGACGCAACCATATTTATTTTCATCCTTTAAAATTGCACGTCCAAGCCCCACCAGAGAGCGTTGTTGTTATTGTGTTTGAAAGTATAGTAAGATCACGTGATATGAAGGCAAATTGGTCCACATGACTGTGTTTCAAACTAATAGAGATATTCATGATTTTTTATATAACAATGCAGTGTACAATAATAAAAAATTTTAAATTAATCACATACGTTAATGGAGCCTCGTAGATCCTTTGAGGAAGGCAGCAGAATTTGATACTCGAATCATATTTCATTATGTAGATTATATAGTTCATCTAATACGGGTCTTGATAAATATTTTGCCCTTTGTTTAAAATCTACTTCTTTGACAGATTATCGCCATGAAATGAATGTAGGAATTAATGCTATTAATAATAATAAAAAGGTAATTAATGCTTATTGTAGTTCTCAAGTTGGAAATACTGGTAGGTGTAAGCACATGGTAGGCATTTTATTATTTTTAAATAGATAATTAATAGTTTATTTGATATTTTTGACTATGATTATAAATGTGATTTATTTGCAAAATTAATATGATAAAGGAATCAATTGAACAGCTGGGCTAGTCGGTCCCAGGTTTTAGATGACTTAACGTTTTTGGTATAACTGTGATATGTAACCAGATATGTAACTAGAAAGGAATCTCCTTTTTAACCTCTATAACTTTCAGCAATTGTGACTTATTCCGCTAGGTGGGATACTTAGGTAGGCTTATGAATTATATTGTTAAAATTTTAAGGGGATAGAGGGTGGTCCAGCTAAATGGGATTATTTGTATAATTAAATATTTGAAATTAATTCATTTCATTCAAGAATAGATATATTTATACTATTTTAACATTAAGTAAATCAATAATAAAATTTTTTCTATTTTATAATTTCATAAAATATGATAAATTACATTAGTAATGTACATCTAAATCTATTTATCTATTCACGTAAATGGATTTTAAAAATCGAACAATCTGAAATTGCTTATCATCAATATCGATATATTCTTTCGGTTCGATGTCACTAATCTTCAGATTATCCATATAATATGATACATTCGCAGACCTCTTTCTATCAATTTTTATTCTTTCCTCATCGTTGTCCATAAATGGATATTATTGAAACAATTAAATAGTAATGAGAAAAAATTCGAAATTACAAATCATAAGCGTTTTACAATTAAATTACAATTTGTTACGTAAAATACGTATTGTTGACATTTTCTGATCTAAACGTACGAAATTACAAATATGTCAGATAGCATGGAACGAGATAAAGTTGAGCTGTTGACATCTAAAGAAAGGGAAGAAGAAGAAGAAGAAATGAAACGAGAACTTATAGGTATCTGAATCTTACTCTTTTTAATAAAATACTTTTATTAAAAGCATTGATTTTATTAATTATTTTTCTTTTAATCATACCAATTTTATCATTTTTCTATTAATTTTTAAGAACGCTAATGTGTTATTTTATAAAATAATTTTCAGATATGAAAATGTACGAGACATGGTATACTTACAAAGATATGAAAGAAATTTTAGGATTTATTAATGAATCTAAGGATATGGCAAATATGGCTAATGATGAGAAAGATGCACAAAAGGTTGATTTACTCATATTTAATAAAGTCTTTCTTTATTTTGAAATGATATAATTGTTCATATTTATAAAAATCATAGAGTATGTATTACTATAGTTTATTATGTATAATATGCAATCAAGATATGTATATTAATATGTTTTTAGGAATTAATCCAATCTTCTAGTGAATGTACCTCCGAGGTAATGCTCAAGACAAATTTAACACAAGAATTGGAGATACAAGAACACAATGATGCATCTCAGTCGATACACTCTTATAACCCCAATCATACATCACCAATACATGAAAGAACATCATCACATGGATGTAGCAATTCTGATCTTGCCGCAGCTATTGCTGATTCAAGAAACCCTATGTACAGAGGGAAAAAATTTGATAGCAAAGATACATTTATTAGATTACAGGACAATTCAAATATCAGAGATAATTATTCTCATAGCACAAGTAAATATATTTCTTTAAAATCAAAAAATTCTTTACAAGATTCAGATATTATAAATAATGCAGAAACAAAAATGGACACATATTCTGAATGTGATCAAAAATTGGATCGATGGCAGATTAATCCACTTGATTCGTGTGTTAGCGAAAATGATGTGCCTTTGCAAGAGCCAAATCGGCCAGTAGTTGAAGATCGCATGCCATTTAGATTATGCAAAGATGCACAAACACCTGAGACGCTTGAGAAGTTACTGCCTGAATTAAACTTTTATTTGAAACAAACAGCAGAGTTGTGGCATAGTTGGCACCGTACTACTGATACTAAGTTTCAATGGGGGTCACCCATTCAGGTGGGTACCTCCATCCAATCCATTTCTTACAGATCCTATCATTAATGAATATAAGAAAATATTGGATTATTCGGGAGATTTCATTATTTGGAATTAACATTTCTAAAAGCAGGAATTAAGTTCTGCTATGTTTTGGATGAGATTGTGATATTGGCAACTTAGCTAGAATGCTCAGTTCTATTTATTCTATTTAGTGGATATACTGTAGTCTCACTGTTATTTATTCTACCTTTTACAAGACTTTTTTTAACAACAAGGAATTGAATATCTAGTAACCTGTAAAAATTGTTTAAAGAAGTTCATTTCGCCAAAAAATATCCTTCAAAAATGACTCATGAAACTATTTAATAGATGACTAAAAAATCAATATAAGGAATGGTATAAGTGTATATTCAATTAAATTAAATCGAAATTAATCTCATTCCATTAAGTTTTGCTACTGAACTTTCTGAACAATCCAATATTTATTTTCTTCGCATATAAGTTAAATTCTTCATAAAACAACATTGTGCCATGGAAAGTTGATATTAAAATTACCCATATACACAGATTTATGTTTAGGATCATAATGTTTTTTCCTAAAATATTCATAATTTTAATATAAATTTCTATTAATTCTTTTCAATAAAAAATGTGTAACTACTTATTAATGTAATATCTCTTTGGCATAAATAGTATCAAATTTGATGTTGTCTCTTATGCTTACAATTAGCAGTACAATGGTTGTGATAAAATTTAACTAACATATTAAAGATAACTTCACTGGAAAAGTTTACATATTTTTTATTTATATATATATATATATATACTGATAAGATAATTTGACAACAAATAACATTAATGCTTTATATAAAACTGATCGAAGATTATGATTGGTATTTCTTATAAAAGTTGTAAAGTTTGCATTTATACAAACACATGTATTCATAAGTGTTTATGAAGAGAGAACAGTAATTAAAACTGTAAGCTACAAACAATCTTTGAATAAATCATATTTCTGTAAAAAAATAATAGTTTTATTGTTATAATTCTAATCCTTCTTTCAACATTTCTATAGGTGGGTCTTGCTAAAGATAATTTGGATAAAAAATTAGTAAAAAATATTAAGACTGAACAGAATCAGATGGAATGTACAAACAAACATAGCAATGAACGACCTAATAAACGTAAATCAACTATGATTCTTTCTTCTTTCTCTGATATAACATATTCTAGCAGTGATGAGGATGAAAATACTATTAAAAAAAAGAAAATTCAGTCTCATGAAGATACAAACAGGGTATTACGTTCAAATAAAATGGTATGTACTGCTAAATGCAGTGAAAAAAATAAAAATTTAAACCAAGACAATGATAGCAATCTCTTAGCAGATAATATGGAAACTGAAAATTTTAAAGCAGAATGTAAAAAAGAATCTAAAGAATATTTATCTGATTCAATTCCCTTGTGTCCAAAAAAAGTACCTCACAATGTTAGAAGAAGTATTACTAAAAGGAGAGAACATGTTATTAATATGTCTTCTAATAGTCCATTAGCACATGGTAGCAATGAAAAACAAAATGCAATAACTTTAATATCTAAAAATAAAAGTAGTGTCCTCACTGATGAAGAAATTCTCATAGAATTAGAAAATGATAATGCTAACGACAATGTTAAAACAATGTTTGAGAGTACAGAAACTAAACCATTACCAAAGAAAGGTTTTTCAAGTAGAATAAACAATGTATATGTTTCTTTGGAAAAACTTCAGCTTGAAAAACAAAAAAGGCATGAAATTGAAAAGGAAGAAGCTGAGAAAAAGGAAACTGAGCAAAAGAAAAAGAAAGAAGAATTTTATAAAAAACAATTAGAAGGAAGGCAAAAAAGAGAAAAGCAAAGAGAAGAGGAGGAAAAGCATAAAGAAAGTAAAACCAAAAAATGGAATACTATAGTAGACATGAAACCTCTAAAAAGAACTAACAAAGATGAAGAAAGATTACAGGGTTTAAATAGACAAAATAAGTATACATCAGTAGAGGATAACATGTTGTCCGAGGTAATCATATTCTTTTTCTTTTTTTCAGTACTATATATAGGTAAAATGTTATATATTTGTGCCTCAATTCTTTTTAGGATGATAGTACTTCTGTACCTAGAGAAACGAAGATAACAGAGAATAATCTTACAAATAATGTAAATTGCCCCATTTGTAATAAATCTTTTCCAAGTGATAAAATAGAAACACATGCTGCTGGATGCGAACAATATATATCTGATAATGAATATGAAAATGATTTATATATAGTGGAAAATAAATCATCACCAATAAGTATTAAGAATACTGAAATTCTTGAATGTGGTGTTTGTTCAAAATATAAAACCACTAACGGAATACATTACGAAGATCATGTTAATAGTTGCTTACAAAGACAGCATGAAGAAGAATCATCAAATGGTAATTATTCTCATTTTCTCTTTAAATCAGATGTAAACAAAGTTACATATTAATAATATCGTATATTTTTAGAATATTCAAGCAATGAAACCAGTAACATTCCTAACTCGCCTATTCGTTGTTTCCGCCCAATTAGTGAACAAACCCATTCACATATAAATTATAGAAGACAATTCTCCTCAGACAGTAAAAGGCAAATATATCCTAGTAGAAAAAGAAAACGTTAACAAGTGCTATTGCTATTAAAACAACAAATGTGTATATATGTATGACATATATATATACACTGATAAAAGAATCGATATTCTATCATGCTTTTAATGGTCTGTTATACAATTCATATCTATTGAAAAAAAATTATAACAATATGAAATGTACACCTCAAATCTCTTATGAAATATGTAACATATAATTCTTTTTGCGTTTATTGTAGCATTCCATGTTTTGTAAACATTTATGTATATGTGTGTATTATTTTATTACAAACATATTTATTACTTTGGATCAAAACTAAGTTAAAATATTTTTATTTACTGTCTGTTCATTATCAAATAACAAAATAGTGATTAAAATCGGAAATATTATTAAAACATCAGTTTATTTCTTTATGGGTAATTAATTGTACAGTTTGCACAGTAAATTTAAATGATATAAATTAAAGATTCTTGTTAAAATGCTTAAACAAAACTGCGTTTGATAAAAAGAAATGTATAAGAGATTAAATATATAATATCAAGTTTTGTAGGTCAATTGTAAGCATTTATACTATATAGTAAAATGTATTTTTCTACAAATAATGATTCTCGTTGTGAATAAAATATTATATTATATCTTTTGTATTATTTACTCTAAATTAATTATAAGTAATGTTTTAAGAACTACAAGTCATAAAAATAGTTAAATGTTAATTGTGTATTGAACTTACATTTACATCAAAAATATATACTCATCATCATAACAGGATATAAGAAACATGATTATGTAGGATGAAATTAAATAATATTCAACATTATTTAATGAAAGAAACACTTGTAATGATAAGCAGATACATATCTCAAACATACATGATAAGAATTCAGTTGAATTTAGACTTATATACATACATATTACAGCTTACATATATATAATATTTATAAAAATAATTATCAAAAACTCTATATAGTATAAAAAATTCGTTGAATTATTGTAAAATAAGTATTATGAAAACAATTTTTCAATTTATTCAATTCATTTTACTTTTGATTAACAGTACTTTGTCCCTAACCTTAGATGGTTCATGGATAGGTATTAAATATGTTATATAAAATACACTGATAAAACTTTCTTTACATAATATCAATCCTATCAATATATAATATGTGAATTTCTGATTTAGGTAAAATTACGACCAATAAACATGAACATGGTAAGCATTTTTTAAAATTATTCTCTAATATTATTATGATATTAACTAATTACATCTTTTTAGAAATCACATTTTCTGCAACTGTACCAGGAGGAATTTATACGGATTTGAGCAAGGCGTGTATTATACCGGATAATTTGAATGGAAATAATGATGTAACTAATCGGTGGGTTGGTAATCAATCAGTTACTTACACTAAAGCTTTTTATGGTAATTATTTTAGATTTCTTAGTATAAGAATATTAATATGTTTATACAAGGTGTTCTTGATTTTAAATAAATTTAAGATATTTGTATTACAGTAAATGATACCTTATTAAATACACCTAAAGTGGTATTAATCTTCCATGGTGTAGATACATTTGCTACAATCCTTTTAAATGCACAAAAAATTGGAGAAACATCAAATATGTTTTTAAAATATACATTTGATGTAACAAAACACTTAGAAGTAAGCAATTCATTTTTTCATACAATTATTTATTCTATTTATTTATTAATATTCTACTTTTTAGAAAGGAGAAAATTTATTGGAAGTTTCTTTCTTTTCTCCTGTTAAAATAGCTGAGGCCTTACACAATGAACAAGCATTGAAATATGTTATTCCTCCAATATGCAATCCAGATAGTTACAATGGAGAATGTCATGTAAATTATATAAGAAAAATGCAAGCAAGTTTTTCTTGGGATTGGGGTCCAGCTTTTCCATCAATGGGTATTTGGTATGTTTAATCTTATTATTTATTTATATTATTTGTTATTATATATTAATCAAAAAAAATTTTAGGAAAAGTGTAGAGATAATTCCCATAAATGAAATTTATATTATGGATGTTACAACAGATATTCGTAAAGAAGGAAAGTTTTGGAATGTTATAATCACATTATTTCTTGAAACTACCTCACAGAGTAACACAACTTGTCATATCTCATCTATTCTTAATATTAATGAACAATCAAAT
Organism: Bombus waltoni; assembly: GCA_014737395.1. Taxonomy (NCBI): domain Eukaryota; kingdom Metazoa; phylum Arthropoda; class Insecta; order Hymenoptera; family Apidae; genus Bombus; species Bombus waltoni. The sequence goes on from JACXII010000013.1 coordinate 1,914,717, forward strand.
ATTCATAATTCCAGTAATGTTAATTTACAAACAGACACAAGAAATACTATACTTCTTAAAGTACCTACAGTACGTTCCCAATAATGACATATAATTTACTAATATTTGATCGATATATGCTTTTAATAAAATAATATTTTTATATAGAATCTTGTACATGAATGGTGGCCGAATGGTTATGGTAATCAAATTCTTTACTCATTAACTGTAACTGCAGTTACTTCTACTAATGTTAAGCAGAAAACTATACGCATTGGTTTCAGAACAGTAGAGCTTGTACAAAAGACTTTGAAACAAGGATTAAGCTTTTATTTTCAGATAAATAATGTTCCAATATTTGCAAAGGGTAGTAATTTCATTCCAGCTAGTATTTTTCCTGAGTTAACTACTAAAACAGATACAATTAAACACTTACTAACATCTGTCAAAGAAGCGAATATGAATATGCTTAGAGTATGGGGAGGTGGACTTTATGAATCTGAATTATTTTATAATATAGCTGATGAATATGGAATCATGATTTGGCAAGATTTCATGTTTGCATGTGGAATGTACCCTACTACAAAAAACTTTCTTCAATCAGTTAAGGAAGAAGTAATACAAAATATACAAAGATTAAAAAATCACCCCAGTATTGTTCTCTGGGCTGGAAATAATGAAAATGAAGCAGCTCTATATGGAAATTGGTATGGAACTGGAACTGAACAAATATATAAAACTGATTATATCAAACTTTATGCAGACTTAATTAAGAAAGAAGTAGAACAACTTGATTCTACACGACCTTTTGTAATATCTAGTCCTAGTAATGGATTGTATACAGAAAAATATAATTATATTGGAAGAGATCCGTATTCGAAGTTGTTTGGAGATGGTAAAATATATCTTTTCACTATAGAAACAGTTTGTATTTGAAAGTAAGTGTAATATAACGATATTTTAGTTCATTATTACAACTATTTTAATAATGGATGGGATATGAACCAATATCCTCGTGCAAGGTTTTCATCTGAATATGGGTTTCAATCGCTACCGTCAATTTATACAATGTTGCCGATTACAAGAACTATTACTGACTTAGATATAGACAGCAACTTCTTTAAACATCGTCAACATTTACCGTTAGGAACAGTATATTTGAAGAATCTTATTTCAAAAAATTTAAAATTACCTGACACTCAAGATAGTCTAAGAAGATTCGAAAATTATATATATTTAAGCCAAATTAATCAGGCTGTTTCAGTAAAAATACAAACAGAGTTTTATCGGCAATCAAAGTCGGATTTAAATGAAATAGGAGAGGGAATGACAATGGGTGCTTTATATTGGCAATTAAATGATGTTTGGCAAGCTCCATCTTGGTCTTCCATAGGTAGATGATGATTACTGAAAATAGGATGTAATATTTAAATTTATTTTGATGCCACTGATAATCTTATTTATTTAGATTTTGATGGACGATGGAAAATGCTTCATTACTATGCTGTGGAATTTTTTGCACCTATTATAGTTACATACTATGTCAATGATATGCAACTTTTAATCTATATTGTCTCTGATATGACATATTCAATAAAAAATGCTACTTTAGAAGTGAATCTTTATGCGTGGAATAGCATAAAACCTGTACAATCATATGTTCATCCAAATATAATTATTGTAAGTATATGACAAAAATACTTAGCAAATAAAAGAAATGCTTTTATATTAAAACCTTACAATCAACATTTCTTTTTAATAGGAAGCAAATACAGTAACTAAAATTCATAATAATTTACTAGAATATTCATGGATTTTAAATTCTACAACACTTAATGAATGTCAATCTAACATTACTACTAAAAGTAATTGTATTACAACACTCACCTTGAAAGACAAAACTGGAGTTTTAATAGCACCAAGAAATTACATATATCCAAGAAATGCTTTGAAGAACATTGCACTACCAATTGCAAATGTTTCTGTAAGTTTATCTTTGAATTTGCAAAAGAAATTTTACGTATTTTTGTTTAATATGAAATATTTCATTTTAGGTAAAAGTAAACGATGATCATTTACCTGGAAGATATTTTAATTATCCAGATATTGAACTTGAATTAATAACAGATAATATAGCACTTTTTGTATGGCTAGAAGCTGGTAATGTTTGTGGTCGTTTCTCAGAAAATGGTTTCCATATGTTTGAAAATAAGAAAAACATTACATTCCATGCATGTGAATTTATCACACCAGAAGTGCTAAGAAAATCTTTAAAAGTTACTACACTTTCTGGTATTTATTAAATTCGTCCAATACTAAGATGGTAACTCTGATTCTATCTAAATAATGATTGTTTACCTTTTTAATATTAAATTTCAAGTTCTTCGTGGAAAATATGTCTCGCGATGTAAATAAATTTCGAATCCAATAAGAATAATGAGAATAATTAAAAGTATACTAATTATTAAATACATCAAATTTGACATTTTGTTAACTTATAAATTTATCTATACTTTTGGATAATTTTTTATTTGTTACTACTGAAAATTATACAATGACTTTTTATAACAAAATATAACACAAATACTGAAGTTAGTACATTATCACAATGAAACAAGAAATCAATGTATACAATATGTATAATAAACAATATTATTAAAGAGAATGTATATAATTAAACATTATTATATATTATATATTATTTTTCTATTAATTAATAATATCAGGAGTTAATAATTTAAAAATAGTAGACTTACTTTCTTTTTCTATCAAATTCTAGTATTTAATCTTAAAAACTACGGAAAAATAATTTACTGAATTGATGCAATAACGCACTTACAATGCTAATAAGCGTAAGCTGAGATTTGTTTACTGAATTTTTTTTAAATACATTATTAGCAAAACACTTTCATGTAAAAAATTCGTCAAAAAATAGTAAAATATACAAGCAATTATTATATAAATATATGTACATGTAACAAAAATTACATGTTATAGCAAACTACCTTTTTTAAAGACTAGATAATGATATCTTGTTTTGTAAATAGTATTGTGTGTTTAAATTTTTCATAAAGATAAAAGTTATTTTTTTATACTATATATGAACATTAAACATTTATAAATATGATTTATGTTTGACCGTTTTTAAGCTTCATTTAAAGCACTTATTAAATGTTAAGATTTACTATTGCCTATATTTTTAAAAGTTAACCTACTAAGATCTGTTAATTTTTTGAACTATTTAATAATAAGTATTATTAAAAACTTCCCTATTAATGTTTAATTTGTGCATACGCGGGAATAACTTCTTCTGATGGCGAATTTAGGTAGCGACGACTTAGATTAATTGCTACCATTATACAGCATAGCAATAAGGGACCAAAAATGGCACCTTCTACGCCTAAGCAAAAGACTCCACCTACTATGGAAAGACCTGTTAGATACGGATGTCCACCCCTAAATTAAAAAAACGATTAATATAAGTGTAGTTATATGTAACTAAATAAATATATTTTTATTGAAATTTTTAAAAATTATAGTACCCTTTAATTTCTTTGTAGAATTCAGTTACAACAATATTGCAAGGAAGAAAATGAAACATGAAAAACAGAATAGCAGTCATAGATCCTTGAGTAAACCAGAGTTCCAAAGTAGCTGGGATGCAAGCAAAATATGCATCCAAAAATGGTACGGCACCAAGTATTGTTGCAAAAGCTGATGGTAAATAAATTATTTTTACTTGGAACAAATTATGTGTAAACCATGTCCACATGCCAAAGAAAGAAGCAAGTTTAAATGTTGCAGCAAATACTCCAATTACTGCTTCTTGTAATGCTACAGCAAACCTATAAAAGACAAGGTGTTAGACTTCTCTTCCAAAATATGTAATAGTATATATTTTTGTAATTCAATGTATACATACCCCTCAACATGGAGAATGCTTATAAATAAAAAAATTAATTTTTCAAAGTAATTTATATTACAATTAATACAAAATATATTGATGTATTATAAAATCTAAACATTTACCTGTGACAGTTAATAGGACTAAATACTGTAGTTAATTCAATAGGTTTGTATGTTTTTTCACTAGAACTAAGGAGGTAAAAAAGCGTCGTAAAAAATACCACCTTAAAATAAAATTTTTAATACATCAAATATATATTCTAAATATTTTCAAAGTATATACGCGTTTTTTGTGATTAATTGCTTACCATACTGAGAGTGAAGTTAAGTACTGCTGATCCACTCATAAGTATAATATAAAATAATTCTGTAAAAATTGTTAATATCACAGACATATTTCCTTTCACTATGCTCCAAATGGAGTCCAACACTGACATACAAATTCCAATATTTTCTTTTATAAAGTTTTGTATATTGGTCATGTTAAACAGTTCTACATAAAAAGAGGGAAAACAAATACATTGAATAAATCTGGACACTAGTGCATTTAATTGCATTTAATTTTAAATGTGAAATCTTACGTAAAGGTGTTTTGCCAAAACTTTCTTTGAAGCTTTCCCACACTGAATAAGCTGCTGTAACATCTACAGTAGGTCCAATTAAATCAGGGCTTTCATTAGACATCATCCATGCTTGATAAAGTCTATCCCAAAGTTCCAGAACTTTCTTTTCCAACTGTTCAGCCTTTGCAGTATCTAAATCTTTTACCAATCCTTTTATCTACATCATATATTACATATTAGTATTGAAATATATTTAGTAATTATAAATGTATACATATATCTTACTCCATCAGAAATAGCACTTCGTCCATATGTGTAAGCATTATCTAATACACTATTAACTGAATCTTCCCATTCTTCAGGTAACCAATCAATGTCTGAATTATTCATTAAAGATGAATTGAGTATCTCTCCAGTAATATGAATAAGATGCATACCTTCTGTATAAACCTAGGAAAAGCATAATAATTTATAATCATTTATAAGATGTATAAGGTAGCGTTTATTATAGCTTCATTATACCTGTATTGTTATAAAAATAGAGGTGCAAGTAGTAAATATAAGTAGGCCAAAAATCACAGCAATTGTTACTACAGAATCAACTGAAGCTTTCAAGGTTTTTGTTAATTTTTCATCAACCATGATTCCAATTTTATATAAACCTCTAACATTAACTGGTAAGAGAGCTTGATGTCTTTCTATACACCATGTTTTTATAATTTGTATAATAATATTGCATTGATTTCCAATCATCTTCCATACTCCAAAATAACTTCCAAGTTGTTTAATAATATAAAAAGCTATAGGAATAATTAAAATGTATATCATCCACCTATGTTTCCAAAGGAGCATACCAATGCAAGCATATAATGCACCATACATATATTTGTCAGTATCAACCTTATCACTTTCTATATCTATAGACATTCGTAATTCTGTTTTCAATCTTCTTAACAAATAACGATCACGTAATGGTATACTAGGTGGTTGCAGTTTGTTCATTACACCTCTATTAGTTGCATCCAATGACATTGACTTGCTAGATAATTTTCTAACTTTTATTTCTTTGTCTTCTTCGCTCATCTTGTCATCCATGCTCTCTTTACCGATATTTTCTACTTTTTTACTTTTAGAAAATGAGGAAAATGAATCTTGTTGTACATTTGTAGTTAAATTATTTGTTAATGCAAAGCACATTGCTTCCATGAATGTCATTTGTTTATTTTCTAATTCTTGGTTTTCCATAATACCTACTACCTCATAAATAAATCCTATCAAGTATAGTATCTGTAGTGTTATAAATACAATAATTTGATAAGCACCTAATGTGTTTGAGACATATAAACTAATCATGAACCATATAACAAATGAGGTATAACGGAAATGTATGGAATTATTTGGTGTCCAATAAATATACAACACAGATAAATATCCAATAAGTATAAAAGCAATCTGTAAGAATTACATTACTATTATTGATCATTATCGATATGTAATGAAATATATTTCTTATTAAGTATTTTTTAGATGATTAAAAGTTACCGTAAAAGTGTTGCATGTTGTTATAAAAAATCCAAAAATAGTATTAAAAATTAGACATATTCTCCATATAAGGCAACTTAATATACTAGGTATGTAATGATATATAGTTAAAGGTATCGCAGCCAATAAAAATGCACTGGCAATGTACTTAATGCGTTTCCATAAAAATGATCCTATACTGTCAGATACTTTGTCTACTATTTGTACAGGCAACATTATTAAATTTATTATTAAAGGAGTATGAGACGCTTCCGTTTTTTCAAACCATGACTGTACCATCGTAGTTAACGAATATTTAAAAGGGAATAGAACAGAGCCACATAGTAGAGCCCAAATTAAAGGTTTTACAAAAGGTCTCAATATGATATACAATCCAAATCCCGCTGCTGAAACTAGACACAAAAAGAACAGTGCCACGGCATTATAAATGCCTTGTTTTAAGGCTTTTTCATGACCCGCACTGAAGCCGGACAGCATGTTAAAGAGGTTATCCATAGGCGACCGTGTACTATCCATTGTGAATACGTAATCAATTCACTATTAGAGCGCTTATTATTTAATTTTGAATTCTGTTACTACTTAACATTTTGTTAAGAAAAGCAAAAAAATTATACTGAATAGAAAAATAGTAATAAGAGTAAAGTTTACTGTAAGAAGTAACAAATACTGTATACTTCTATTGTGCAGTAGTGATTAGTGAGTAGTCGTGCATCGTGCAGCATCCCGTATTTGCATATGTACATATGTATGTATGTATGTATGCTATGGTATATCAATTAATGCCAATAAAAGAGTGAAATGACTAAAATCACAATAGATAACACAATATATCATCCTACATTTAACNGTATTTGAAAATTTGCTTTCTTCTCTATTTAAAATAAAAGATAGTTTACTTAGAAACATAAATTATCAGCCAAACGAATGAAATGAAATGACATGTTAAAAGATTGTTAAAATAAATTACAAACTCCAGAAATTTATTCTTCGCAATTTAATCAATTACATCATAGAATATAAAATATTAATATCATAATTCAATGCATCATAATTTTTATATATGCGCAAGACAAAATCTTAAAATATATAATAAGATTGTTCTTGTATACGAAATTTAAAATGAAAAGATTTTATTTCTTATTGATCAAGAAACTATACACCTTAAGTATATAAATGAATACATAAACGTAAACGCATGCTAAAGATATAAATCTAATGAGATAGTTCCGATATTTTCGAAAGGTTAATAAAATGACAAAAGTATTTTAAGATACCTCAAATATCTTTTTTTATACAGTCTTAACCATTTCCGAATTGAATTAATTCGAAAGCACGAACGTTCTATCGCGTGTACTTCTTTTTTGTTTTATCTATAAACATGAAGATTATCGAAACGCGTTTCATGAGACAAAGGCATTCGTCGCTTTTAATAAGTAAAAGTAAATGTAAATGCTTTTTTCTCGCATTAGTTTTACACGATCTTATGCTCTTTATACCATTTTCCTTTTTTTGTCTTTTTTTGTATATTTTCACTTTTTGGTTACTACATTTTCGATCTTACTAAACTCAATAAATCACCGTCAGCACATAAAAGTTAAAAATACATGATTTAGTGAAAAATTCATTATACCGTATGTGCGTATATAGTACGCTTGTTATATTCATGTCTGTTGCAAAACCAGCGAATAGATCTACCATCACTAATCACAGTATTTTGATCACAAACACGTATGTCGCATGTTAGAAATACAATCTGTGACATTATGCGATATTAATCATATGGACATGGATACTCACTTGGATTTCTGTAAAACTACTAAACATAATTTCTTTGTATTTTGTTTTACATTTCGCTAAAGAATAATATTGATAGTTGAAAGGACGAACATTTTTTTAATATATAATGTTGACGTGCTTGAAAATAGTAATTACGCGAGAAAACTTTGACTTAAGCATCACACTTTCATTTTTTACTTCTTTTTAATTATTATTGTTATTATTATTAATACTTATCGAATTTATGTCACGAAGGATAATTAATAATAATCATGTAATTATTTGATAGTCGTTTCTAAAATCTGTAGTACATCTCAAAATGCATCCCCAAAAAGCCGTTACTTATTCTATCGTGAAGTTGTAATATTTAATCCTTTAATCTGATTTCTCTTTTAAAAGTTTGTTTCGTAAGTAGATAAAATTGTACGAAGTACTTCTCGAGACGTGGTCATTAATTAATTAAGTAACATTAATGTGACGAAGAAACAGAAGAATATCGCACAAGAACACTATATAATCTTACTATCAACATTCATTGCTTTCACTTTATCAATCATTCGTTAATTTGCTATTGTATTGTATCGTCGAAATCCAAAATACGCGCGATGATTCTTAAACTTCAATATGGACAAGTTATACTTTAGTGCCATTGTCTGATAATAAGCTCAATTATAATGAAAAACATGCCACTGATTACTGTTCGTATATGTAATGTGCATACATATACTCGCACATCAAGCATATATGTATAATAAATTATGACTTTATATTTAAATCAAGTACTAGACTATATTATAGAGCTGGATAGAACAATATTTTCGATATTAAAAATAAGAATATTTCAAGAAACATATTTTGTTAAATAATCAAGTTGTAATATTTCTAACGAAATTATCAATTGGATACACTGTTTTATTTATCTAGATGTACTTAAGAAAATATATTTCTTGAAATATATGTAATTTACTGTTAAAAATTCTAGTTTTTACTGAACAAATAGACTTATTCAAAAAATTCTAGTCCGCGTTTGTTTTTTTTCCAATACAAAAATATTGAAAAAATTAAAACATAAAACTTAATTATATCAACTATCTTTTGAAACAAAAATTCTCAAAAAATATTTGACAAATGGCGGCAAAGTAATTTGTTTATGTAACAAATTAGTAAAAAAATAATAAATATATATATATTTTTCCTTTTTTTTTAATAGTGCACGATTATTATATAGTAATAATAAATATAATAAAGTAGTGCACGTAAATTAAGCGCATACATAACAATTTATACGGATATGTTTCCAGGTTCGTTTGTTACGTGTTACAAAAAAATTATATTCAAATAATTTTCTGCTGATTTTTCACGGATGTTTAAAAAATTTGATAATGAAATTGTTCATTTGTGATGTGAGATATATTTACCGCGATTATACGAATAAGAAAAGTGGTATATTGATATTACAAACACTAAGACTTTTTACTTGTGATAGTTATAAATAAATGTTTTATCATGATGACATGAAGTATGGTTAAACTTAATTTGAGTGAAAATTAAACTTTGTTTTTGTGAATCAAAACTCAACTGCCTAATAATTAATAATATTCTGATTTTATAATTTTTGGAGAAAACGATTAAAAATATCAGAAAATATATCAAAATTGTTAGCACATTGTTTATTTGTCTCAATAAAAAACTAAATGTTTCCTGTTATTACATTAAACATAAAAAAAAGTTTCTGGTGTAATCATTCACGTAAATTTGTTTAGAAAGATATGTTAAATAAGATGTGCAATTTTTATGTAAAAATACTCGTTCATAACTTACACAATTAATTATCTGGAAACGTATTAAAAATATGATGGAAGTATATTACAATGACAAATTAATGAAATCTATAGATTAATGTGTAAATAATATTTAAAGATATAAAATTTGAAAGCTGATTGAAAAATATACTGCTATTTTAGATTTTATGTTAAACAATTGAAAAAACCCTGTAATATCTCGCAATATTGAGATAAGCACAGAGCAACGATCATAATTTTAACAAAGGTTTTATAATTATATTTCTTAAATTATTTCAAGCTTTTCACAATTCCTAGTGTTGAATACTGGTTGATTTATATGTATTATCGTTTATATTACCAGAAGATAGACGATCTCACAACACTAACGAACATTTATTTTATAAAATGAAAATTGTTTAGCCCCAATTGATAATTTGTTTTTCCTTCTTTCTTGAATATTTTAATATAACTTAAATAAACAAAGATATCTTATTTACCTACATTTGGAAAATAAATCGCATTTGATACATACATATATGTGATATAATAGATGTATCTTTTTCTTTATAAAACACAAACGCACTAAAATTTTTTTGTCCATTTAAATCTTGAATGTATAAATGAATTTCCATGTTGTTATTTTAAAGAATCACACAGTTACACATAAACTTAGTCCTGTATTGTATGCTTCTATGATAAAAGCACCATTTAAAACACATAGAGAATTAGTTACTTTTCGTTTGCAATTGCACAATAGTTTGCAGGTCGAGAATTGTCTTTTCCAACATTTCAAACCAAGAAATATTAGTCAATGAACATCGCAATTGGTTCGTACAATTGTTGGTTGTCACGGTATCAATTAAACCCGGAGATATCTCACTGATGTTTGTAGGAATATTTTCTGCTTGAATATTATTTCTTGATATGGTTTTATCATCTCCAGAATCAGAGGAAGTCATGTCATTTACTTCTACTTTGTCCTTTTCTTCGATGTTTATATTTGAAACATTTTTCTGTTTATTAAGTTCTTTAATTGGTAGATGCAACTCTTTATCAGTGGTTTCACTGTTTTCGTTCACCATAAATTTACGCTTTTTTGTAGGAGCTTCTACTTCCTGTTGATTAGATTCTTTCACTTTAATGGCTCTAGTTCGGGACAACAGCGTTTCTAATGCTGGTAACAAGCTACTTGGTGGTTTCAGTCTTGTACTGCTATTATAGACAAGAGCCAAGGCTCTTAAGTCTCCTGTTAATCTATGTGCAGATGCTTGAATATCTACTGCCTCCACCATTGCTACCATAGAACTAACTAAATTGTCAATAAGTAAGCAAGTTTGTTCAGTCAATACATGATTAGCAAGTTTTGGAAAGAAAGTCTTGAGAAAAGCATGAATTGCTGGTATTCCTAATGACGATCTTTCATCTAGTAATACAGCATCTACATAATCCACTGTATAGGAAGAACAAAGAAGAGATGCAATATGTTTTCTGTCTATGTGTGTAGCAGCATGAACATCTAACCATAATCTAGGAAATAAAGCTAAGTGCAGTGGAACACCTGTAACCAAATAGTATTATTATTAATAATATTAATTCTATAAATTTTAGACAGTAAATGCTATTTACCTTCAAATCCTAACATGGCGCTGAGATTAACTAATGTATCTGTCATACAATCATTATTTATTGCTAATCTGCACATTACGTCGATAAGTTCGTGATATGGTAAATAAAATTCGAGTAAAGCATTATCATATTCTGGATCTACTCCTTTTGATGCCTCTAATTGAGAGTGTGGTACGGCCATCTGAACCATCGGTCTAGCAGGTCGAGTAGGCATTTTTCCTGGAGGAGTAGATCGTCTTGGAAGATACGGGCCAGGTGGAACGGCAGCGTGAGATTCTTGAAGAGCTGCATGGCAGTGTGACAGCAATGGTGCCAAAATTGAGATTGCTTCAGCAGGAACAAGCATCACAAGTTCTTTCAAAAGATCTATAGCAAGATTTCTCATATCCGGAGGATTATATGTATTTAACAATGTTGCTAATTTCCGCAGAATATCTGGCCATTCTTTACAATTTGCTAATATATTCCTCGCATCAGGTCCATCTCTTGCAGTTCTAATACATCGCACAAGTTCGACAATAATAGCTATTAGTTCAGCTAAGTCACCAGCAACGTGACACGCTGTTGCTTCATGATACATAATATGCAGCATATGAAATGCTTCCAAAGCCATGCTTAATCCTCCATTATATACAACATAAAGCCTATCGTCATCTGATTCAATCAGGATGCTGTAAGGTATTGATTTTATCAATTCATGTTTCAAATTGCTATATTAAAATAAAAAGAAATATTATTATAAACATTGTACCGAAATGCAGAAATAAGTGTAGCCCAACATGATCGCCCGTCTAATCCTTGTAAGTATGAAGACAAAGTTCCCCTCCTAAACGATGCAATTTCAGCTTCTTCTTGTTCTGTTTGATCAGGATGTCTTGCAACCAATAATTGCATTAATTTAAATAGTTCGTCCACAGCCTATAAAAAAAGAGATATATTTTATGTTCTAGATATAACTTTTATAAGTAAAGCAAAATAGATTTTAGATCAGTAGAAATCTTACAGTCGAATATTGAGTAGGATGAGGTGTTATGTTTTTGAATGCCCATTGAATATTTTGATGTGCAGCTAGTTGCCTTGTAAAAGTGCGTGATTGTTGACAGCATAATCGTAATAAACCATAGTAAGCAGGTAACATTACTCTATTAAATAATACCACATCCTGATCCTCGTGATCAGCACTAAAGAAACATGTAAAACTTTAAAAGATACTTTGCAATCGCTTATAACCATATAAAACAAAATCATACGTACAGTATATAATTAAATGCAATATTCTTAGTTATATGAGGATTGTGAAGTATAAGAGCGACATTTTCCGGACAATCAGAACAAACGTGATACCAAAACAATAGTACAGCTTGTTTGTTATGATGCACTGGAATGCTAGGCTCAGATAGTTTTGGGTGAAAAAGTGCCCATAAATCATTCAAATATTGTCCAAACTGAAAGTAAATATATCTAATGAAGTAATTATACTAAGATTTAACATTATGCAATGCTTACCATTAATTTTTCTGTCTTAGAAATGACACAATATGTAAGTAATGCAAAATAGGCAGTGAGTTTCATTGTACCATGAGTTTGTATATCAATATAATGTCTCGCTGGTTGCAATAACCGTAGAAGTGCTGTATATATTTTATGCAAAATTAAAGTAGCTTCTGGGGATAATTGTAGTTCTCTAGATGTATTGCATCCTAAACCTAATCTATGAGCACTACGATAACCTTGTCTGAAATGAGTTGACGGAACCAATGATACAAGAAGAAAAGCAGCTGCAGAGCGAACTCTTTGATTTGAATGTTCTAATAGAAAATGTTGTAACCACGTGTCTAATCCTTGTAATACCCAAGCATGTGCAAGTTTACTTCTTGTAACGGCTAAAGCTAGCCATTCTAGTGCTCCGTGTGGAGCAACTCTTGCTGCTTCCCAAACTCTGCCTAAAATCAATTGCGTCATACAGGGCAATCCACTTAATCCTGAACTTTCAGTTAACAATGTCAGAAGTTTGAAAAATGGTTGGCAGACGTCTGTATGTTTTGTTATAGCTTGAAATATCATTGTTACTATATGTATCGCCAGTCTATCATTCCAACGACATAAAGATTGTATCAAGTTTCGCGTCTGGTTAAGATTGATGACATCCCGCGTTTGCTGATACAAAAAGGGAAACCCTTTACCTCCTGCTACAGCGCTAAGATCTGCTGGAGACAATGCTAGTCTGAAAAGTGAAAATATAATATGTATATAAACATATAATACAGTTTTTACATTAAATAAAGGAAACAAACTTATTTAACTACCTGTGATCGGGTCCTCTACTACGTTCAACTAAAGTTGCTATTAAAGTGATCATTTTATCTAAAGAAGCAGGCCTCAACTTCTCTGTTGGCATAGCAACAACTTCTTCTTCTTCTTCTTCTTCACTGACTGCATCAACAAATTCGTGTGTTTTATGTCCAAGATAAAAATTTACCATAGTTGATATAGCTTGTACCCTTATTAGAAATAGTGTTTCTTCTTCACCCATTTTACTGAATTCATATAAAAAACTGAAATATTCAGTAAGATGTTTCAAATGTTGTTTTGCATGTTCCATAAGAGATAAAAGCATTCTGACAAATCTTGTCACGCAGGATCGCGTGCCGACAGTATTTATGTCATTTTCTTCATCACAAAGAAGATATAAAGGTGCTTGAGTAGCGCGCAAACGTTGTATCACGTGAATGCATAGCCTTTGAAACATTTGTCTTACCATTTGATTGGGGCACTTGACTAGAATTTGAATTGGCCACCACGAATCTCCAGCCATTTTTTCAAGAAATCTAGCGCATGCACCAGCTGAACCATTAAATTGTTTTGTTAATAACTCTACCCACTGCACCATAGTTGGTTTCTCCTTGGCATGAATAAAAGTTTCCATAAAAAATGACGTGGAAAGATCTGCTGACATCTCTGTTATGTCAGACTGTACAGAAAGTAATGTTTGTGGTATATAGCCACATATTTGCCACATAAATGTGAAGTACGTATGTTCAAATATATTTTTATCTTGTAAAAAATGCATGTTATCCTGCCATATCCAATCTTCAAGTTCTTTATTTAATTCCAATGGTGGTAATTTATTAGTATTTTTATGAATTAACGAAGAAGATTGCCGTCCATTTGGACTAGAAACAGTGGCTTCTTCCTCTTTTGATTGATCACCAGGATCAGCGCACCATTCGTAAAATAGCATATATGCTGAATTCGTTTTTTCAAAACTGAAGTCCATAAACTTATCTGTAACGGAATCATAGGTTTTACTAGTCATTTCTCCACCAAAGCATTCTGCCGCTATTTGATTTGGATCAAATGGTTTAACTTCTGCATCATTGAATAAAAACCATTTATCTTTATTAGGGGATGTACGATCTCTAATAAAACTATAATAATGTCCACCATCAGCTGTGCCAGTATGAACTGTTACACCTATTAAATCATACTGATAATGTTCCATTTCTGCATCATCATTGTCTAATCCTGATTGACAATCACTTTCAGATTTTCTCTTTTCAGATGCTTTCTTTTCTTCCTGGTAATGCTGTGGCATGAGTTTTTTCTCAACATACCCAGACATATCTAATCTTAATGGAAAACTAAAATGTGTATTTACTTTTTCCTTTAACATGGTTCCCATATTAAATGTATATCGCATTGTATTGAAACACAATATATGTGGCAACTTTTTAAAACATGCTCTCTTTTCTGCTCTTGCTTTTTTACCACATTGTGAACATGTATACATATTATCTCCTTCCAAAGTATCTTTAACTGTAACTTCATCTAAACTTTCATAAAGATTTCTCATATCTGCCACCTGGCAACGTACAGTATAAAATTCTTCAAGAGTTCTACTTACATGTTCACAATCTAATGATACGACATTATTAGATATTACACCACAGAATAATGTCTTCACCAAGTTCTTTAAATCTGATGTCATTTCTTCTAATTTAGATACAAGATCTATAAAAAATTCAGCCATATCTTTTTGTTCTCCAGTATTTAAAGGCTCATGATTCATGGTATATACTCGACAAAAGCTTCGAGGATTATACGCTTTTCTCTCGGATTCTAAAAGATAGGCAAACATTCTTTGTAACTCTCTTAATGTGAGTTGATGTTTATTTGCTCTATTACAATCAGCCCCTAATATAGAGATGCGTGCTTGCGGCATCATATATAAATGTTGCATACAACTAGCCATGTAACAGGTGGCTCCTAAGTTTGTTAGACCTACATATCCACAATCAGAACGTCCATCTTCATGTGGCCAGTAATCCCATGGATATGGAGAATGAGGGCCAGGTTTATGTTGAGCTAATAATTTTTCGTGAAGAATTCTATAATTATCAGGTGCAGCTTTTACAAGTTCGACTAAAAGATCGAAAGCTGCTGATCTGGAGACTTGACTTTTACATTTCGGAACATGTTTTGAACGAGGATTAGGTAATGCAAATAAAAAATCGAATACTTCATGTAATAAATTTTGCCCAATCTTTCCTTGTTTGCAAGGTGGATTATGTGTCATGATATTGCAAGTGAGATTTAATAATCCAACTAAGCCATCATCTTCCACTGTGTTATGACGTGTTTCAAGATGATCTCTATTTAAAACTGAATCAATGACTCTTATTGCTAGGGTTTCGAGATCTATCGTTAAATTGGAATCATCCGATCCTTCTTTGATAGCTTCTTCTGGGAGAGAATCAACTAATCTGCAAACAAGCCAAAAATAATCCCTACAAGCAGGACCATATGGTTCTTTTCCGTCATCAAGTACAGGATGTAAGTGCAACGGTAAATCCGGTTTTCGATGAGAAGGTTGCATTGCTTCTGCAATTACCAGATGTTCTAACAATGTATTTAACATTGGGACAATCAAACTGGGATTACTAGAATTTTCATCTTCAGATCCTGTAGTCCCCAGACATAATCTATACAATGCTGTACAAACTTCTCTTCTTACTTCTGGTTCAGGATCTTCCAATACTAATCTTCTTAACCAAGTTTTCCCAAATGGTTCTGATGATGAAAAGAGATACTGCTTCGCTGTTTCATCACTATGTACCCAGCAAACTAATAAAGCCATAGTATAATGTATAACTTGTGATCTTCCAAAAAGTCCTGTCTTGTAATGATTTGGATCCCTTGGCAATGATGCCTCATTTAATATACTTGTTATTCGAGACATAACAGCTTCAACATTCATCATTGAAAACATCACTTCGCTCAGTTTAGGTACAAGCAGTTTATCTGCTTTACTTCGTTTTTTCTCTTCTTTAACAACGCCCAAATAACACAATTGTTTTAGTAAACTAGCGAGACAGTCCTGCTGCCACTCACTACCATCACCTTGTTCCAAGCATCCAGACATAAAAATATCAAATAAATGACGCAAACCTCCATGTTGAACAAACAATGTAGACCAAGCAACATCCTTCTCTTTGTCTTCATGATTATCATCTGTATCACCGTCACCCTCATTACCAGACGCGCTGGATGTACAATTTACAACAGAAGGTTGGTTTGTTGTACTATGTCTACTCAGTGACTCCACTATATATAAAGAATACATCAATTTTTGAGGACTAGCAGGATCTAACAATTCTGGCAAAGTTGTTTCTCCTAGTTTTTTAAATCCTCTCAATAAAGTTGGACTAGTTGGTAGTAATGTTAATGTGTCCCAAACTCTTCTTGAAAGTACTTGTGCTTTTGTATGGGGAATTTCCTGCCCTCCTTTGACAACTGTTTTCATAGCACTTAAAGTTCTCATTAGTGTAAATAGTTGTTCAAAATACTGTGGACGTAATAATAATAATGTTGGCAAAGATTCTCGAGGAGGTGGTGGTAAAAGAGATGGTGAATCCACATCTCGTTTGTTACATCTACCTGTACCATTACCTCGACCAGCGCCGGGAGAAATGAACACGAGCTGGCCATCTTTAAATCCCATTTCTTGCAATGTCTTTTCGTCAAAATCAATAGTTAATTCCTGACCTTGTGTAATCATTCTAATTGGCCCATCAGTAAGTAGAGAACCTAATACTGAACCATTATTTTGATTTGAATTTGTAGTAGATGCTGATTTCTCTTGATTATTTTGTGTATCATCCCACCATTTAGCAACTTCAGCTCTCAGATCAGCTACATAATCAGTACTCAGAAGAGTGAAACTTGTTTTTTCAGGTATCCCCGCAGGTTGTACAAATATTCTTAGCTGTTGACCTTTTTCCGAAGTGTTCATAGCAACGTGACTACCAGCACCTCTACCTTCCAGTATCCAGCGACGTAAATGATATGCATAGCGTTTTCGGAACGCTTCTAAATGTGTTCTTAATAGTAACAAAGCTCTTTGTATGCAACGTAAACTAGCTTCTTCGTTCGTTTCCAAATCAGCACTAGCTGCATCAAGATGAGTCATACATTGTGAAACAAATTCTGCCTCTTGAGTTAATTGTCTAGACATGTAATATCCATTTAGATATTGTATAGCCGCCATACTGACATCTGTGCTTTTAGCTTTTAACGCAATTCTCCACAAGAAATCCATACCAACTGAATCTACGTCTCTTAAAGGTCTATCCAAGTGTGCAGCAGCTAAACGGGCTAAGTTACATAATTGTTGGAAAAGACTAAGGCCTGTCATACTAATAGTTTCGGGTGGTAAGCTTGGTAATTTACGCATACATAAATGTTTAAGCGTATCCATTCCAAGTGCATGTTGCTCTGTTGATTTTGCTTGACTAAGCAACCAACTAAAAAGTTCATCAGCACATGTTGTGTCTTGTGATAAACACTGCCATAATATATCAACCTGTTCGAGACTTAGACGAAAACAATCAGGTGAACCTAAAGGTGAAAAGATAGAAGATAAAAACTGTAGTCGAACTTGTATTTCTGTTTGATGGGAATATAAGTTATTTTTTTGCCCTGTACTAGTGTATGTTTTCAGATTATTAAAGAAGTGTTTCATCATTCCACGTTCACGATCGGCCCACGTTGTTATTGTATGTGCGTCCATTGCACCAAATTGCTGGAAACTGGCAAGTAATTTAGGTAATAATCTTAAAGATACAACCACAGAACGATTGGTTGCAAGATTTTCTAAGCAACCTTCTATGAATTTCATAGGTATTAGTCGATCAACATTGAAGCAAAGAAGATTGCACAAAGCTTTCTCAGCTTCCAGAGCTAAACCTTCTCCTAATTGACCAATTTTATCATCTTGCAAAAGATCCCATAATAACGTATTTCCAGGCTTACATACAGTGTCCAAGTTGAATTGAGAACTAACACGTGTTACCGTTTGGCGAATACTTCTCACTTGTGGAGGGCGACAAACAGATCGTCTGATGGTCATTGTTGGATGAGAATGATGAGGATGATAAGCCTGCATTTGTATAGCTGTTAAATGACGCGCAGCCAATTGAGCTAATTCCTCTTCACATCCACTTTCCTCTCCATCAAAATCTGCCATATTTTTTTCACTTTTGTTAGATATTCTGCTACTATAGGATCCTTCTTCATCTGAAAGCATTTCATCTAATCCTGAAGGCAAAAACGTAGGTCCAGTCGCATGTACTAGACCGGCAAGTTCTGATATAACAGCTCCAGGTCCATCTGGTGCTCCGAGAACACCAGCTACATCACTATCATCTTCATCATGAGAAGTATCTGCTGAATCAGGAGCCCGGTCTACATTATGACCTACTAATGACATATATTTGTTTTTGTTAGCTCTTCTTAGGAGTGTTGCTGTTGTTGGAACTTGTTGATCGCTTGGATCTAAAGCCATTGCTTGCTGTTTTACACGATCCAGCGCATCAACACCTTTTGGATCATCTATAGAAACTAATCCACCAGTATCCAAAGTACTGTTTAGTACATCCTCCGGCCTATATTTCATATCTAACATTAAATCTTTAGTTTTCACATTATTTTCTTCATTAACAATGCCTTCTAATGTCTTATCTGCAGTAACTAGTGAACGTTTTTGAGGTTTCTTCCGTTTTCTTAATACTTTTCTCTTCCTTTTTTCTATTGCAACTGTTTCTTCTGTATTAGATTTTTCTGTATCAGCTTCTGCATCTGACCCACTCTGTTTTTCTTTTATATCGTCTTGTATACTACATGCAGAATCTTTTATTGATTCAGTAAAACATTCAGATTTTTCTATTACAGGATCTTCTCCTTCATTCGAGCTTGTTTGTACAACTGCTGTGCCCACACTTTTTGCTTTAAACGGACCTATTAATATTTATATTTTAAGTTATTTAAAAACATTTTACATTTAAAGATAAAAGTATTAAATATTAATTATATATAAGTAGGTATTATCATACCTTCTCCATCACTACTATCCCCTCTTGCTTGTTTTCGTGGTGAAGGTCCTTCAGATGGAGCAGGACTGGGTTCTTCTTCATCCTCGTCCGGACTACTTCCATCTATTCCACTAGGATCACTAGTACTGCTACCACCTATACCACTATTACCTCTTAAAATTTCTCTGTTTTTTATAGATAAACCTCTTGGATACCCTGAACCACCTGCTGTCCAAATAAATTTTATCAAAGCAGATGCCAGGAATAAACTTTGTTCTGTGTGGTCCTTCGGCTCCAATTTTCCTAATAAAGAGTATAAATGTAAAACTGGAGTTGGAGCCAAATGTTTTACTAAGGGTGCCAATAAATCATATACTGGGCGACCACAGTGTTTCAATTGTGCTGCTTGCCACATAGTATCCATGTCAGAACATGTAATTCTACCTTCCATAGCTAAGAAACTTAGTACAATATGACTTTGTTTAATAACCTCTACATGCAAATTTGGTCCAAATATATGAGCTATTATATTATTTTCTGTTAACCAAGCAGCCAATGCATGGCCTACTTGTTCCACTTCAGCGACAGTTTCACTATTGCAAAGTTCATTGAATGCAGTGATATGAGCATTTATCTGAGCTATTCCTGCTAGTCTCATAGTTAAAGTTGTACTAGTAAAATATTTAAATGCTAGATCCAATCCATCACGATCAAAGCTTGGTAAAACAGCGTCGATGGGGTCCTTTACAGCACTCCACATGAAATCTAAACATAAAAGGTTATTAATCCAAACTTGAGAATACATGCCTTAAATTATTATAATCTTATTTATTCGAAAATTTACCTGCCATCGTTCTAACTGCTGGTGTGCGTAATTCTTTATCCGCTAAGCGACACATATATTTCATAACACGACTGCGTAATGGTATAAAGAGCTGAATAACACTACCGTAATTCAACCAAAGCTTTAAATTACAAATCACTACAACCATCGAATGTGCAAGGCTAACAGGTAATGTATTTTCCATATCAAAACAAGCAGACATTAAATTGAAACCACCTTGATGACAAAATATGGAAACTGCTCTAATTAAAGGAGCTGGCACTTCTGGATCATGAGGCTCACAATATCCTCCTTCATCCTTTAAAATGATAATAAAATAATGTATAAATGCATAGATAAAAAACAATACTTCTTATAGTAATATATTACTTTTACTGGAGCTAATGGATTAATTGCACCACCATGTTTCATTGCAATGTAAAGAGGAAAATTTAGTAAAAATATTTTTGAAAGAAGATGATACAATTTTTCTTTATCTTGTTGAGACCAGTTTTGTTTTGTTTCTGTTTCTGTTTGTGCAAAATCTGAGTTTTCTATTTTATTTTCATCTGTTTTTCCTTCTTCTTTTTCGTCTTTGGGTGGTACTTTTCCAACATTTGTTTGCTGAGCATTCTGTTGTATAATTTGTAATTGTTGCAGCGTACATAATACAACACTTTGAGTTAATCGTATAAATCGATCAAAATTTTTTATTTCTCGATAGCAGCACATGCATTGTCTATAAAAGTAAAAGAAAACAAGTTGTATTAAAATAAAAGTGAAACAATCTTATTAAGTATTTATATCAATTCAAATGTTTGGTTTATGTGTTATAAAAAACAAAAATGGAATCAGACCTTTGTACCCACTGATTAACATAATGTAATGTAGTGTCCACATCCGAAATACAAAGTGTTGCCAATCCATCTTGTTCCTTCGATGATCTTTCATCATCTAGATACATATTATAAATAAACAATAAACGATATGAAAATTTAAATAAAATTGCTATAAATATATATAAATAAGATTAATGTATCACTATTCTAGTCTATCATCATTTCTTATATATCAAACATTTCATCTACTTTAATGAGTCGTACAATTTTACTACTAATTACGACCTTTGAAAATATCAAACATATCTCAGTATTTTGTTATTTTGTATATTTAACGTTGAAACGTGTTCGTGCATAAGTTGATAAATTTTAAAATCATACATAGACAAATAAGGTTATAAATTATAATGTTATAAACGGACTTTTATAGTAGAAAAAGTTAAGTGTAATTATGAATCTGGTAGATTTTTACAACAATTTATTACTAGATCGCTTATACTAGGAGATTAGTTGTTGATACGAAATCAAAATTTATAACATGCAGCATAATACACTAGGTTAACATGAAAGGTATTGTACACATTTTGCTTACAGGAGAGCAGAAGGTCGTGAAAGTCAACACATACATCACACATGGTTTTCTTCCTTTAGCCTCTGAAAAGGCTTTTAATCACGTCAAGTTCATCACTCAACTTCACCACCGTCCATCGCAAAAGTTGGTAATATTATTAAACATTTGTATTCTTGATTATCCTCTCAACACTTGATTAATTCGTTAGTCACCATATTGCTTTTTTACGCAGCTGCGTTCACTTGCCGCTCACTTCAGATGAGCAACAGTAAATATCATCCTCTACTTTTTTTTAAATCTTTCATACCTATAGACAAATGATATAATAATGATAAATTACTTCACTTTATTATCGAAGTTTACAAATATTTTTATCCAAATTATTCCTAAAAAATTTTAATCTTTTACTTAATAATATGAATGTCATTATGACAGAAGACAGCTGATCGCCGCCATATTTTATTGAAATAATGTGATATTTAAAATGATCCCATCAGTACTTTAAACATTAATAAGACATAAAAACTAAAAATTTATTTTTTTTATTTAAGCGAATGATGTACAAAATGAAAAAAGTTTAGCCCTAATTTTTTTCTAACCTCATATTTTTTTAATTATTTTGGACTTAAAAATTTATTTAAAATAATATATAATTTATTTTATATTTGTTTTTGTAACATTAACATTAATAAATTGTAGCGTTGCTAAATACATAAATCTTATTAAAAATTGCAATTAGAAATTTACTTATAATATAGCAATACTATCGATAATGACTACTATAAATATACTATAAATACATTAATAGATGAAACAATAATATTGAATAACAAATATCATATTAAAGAGCTAATAATAAAATTTTTAAAGTTTATCAAACAATAACTCTGAATTGTTTAAATGGAGTGAAAATGAAATAAATGAAATAATTTTTATTTTGCTAATATTATATCAATTAAATCTTATAATGTATTAGGGAAAAATTAATGTCAAAAATATCATTTAAGAAAGTATATCTATTAATTTTTTTTAGTTTAGTTATAATCTTTAAGGCTTTCATTGTACAATCTTTAATTCTATTATAACGAAATATTGGTTATAAATTTTAAACATAAAAATTCCTTCTTATAATTGTGATATAGTTCATACATATTTAATTATGTATATTTTCATTTAATTAAATATATTTTTATTGTGTATTTAATTTATATGTAATATCAGGTAATATGTACCGAGAAAAAAGATATACATATGTACTCATAAGCTATTTTATATATATGTACAATTCAGAGGAGAGTAGTAGAAGAGTACAGTGCTGGTAGCGCCAGTTGTCCAGAAGTATGATAAACAATCTTGAAAGAAGCATAACATCTTGTGCGATTTCATAGAATAAATCTTTGTGTGAAGATATTGACGTGTGTATTGGGTTATAGGGTATCGATAAGTGCCATACGAACAAGAGTAAATATTAATAAATAATTGAAATGGGTAGCACGGATAAAGCTGTGATCACTGGTTTTATATGCAGACTTTGCAGTAAGATGAACCGTTTCGTGATCCACATATACGGTGAAGAGGGTGAGAGAATGAAACTTGCTGAAAAAATAAATGCTTATCTTCCAATTACGGTAAAAATCATTATCTACTTTGTACCTTTTAAAATTAGGCTTTCATCGATATTATTTTTTAATAAAATTTTCATACTTTCTACCACAATATATTCTGTGTATGACTGGTTAAGATTTCACCTTATTTGAGTTACATTTATGGTTTTTCTTATATGAATTTTTTATCATATTTGACAACTCTGTCTTAAACACAACAATAATTGAGAAATTGTAAAATTACATAATATAATGATAAAAATAGCTTGTTTTATTACAAATTTATTAAATCTTTTTAAATATAAATATATACTATAGCTACATTAAATCAGAGAAAGATTAATTAACTGTGATGTTTTAAAATTTTCATAAATAATGTTTTCAATATTTTAGAATATAATATATTTAAAGATGTATATGTGTATATATGTCATATAATAAGTATTTTTTATATTTAGTTTTGAAAAATATAATCTTTATCCTTTTGTCATATAGGTAAACATGAATGATCCATTACCTAAAACGGCATGTCTACATTGTATTGAACGACTTGAAGCTCATCATGAACTAATGGAACAATTTTTATTAGTCAAACGAAGGTTAACTATTCAGAATAAATCATCAACAGTTGCATCAACCTCTACACAAACTGTTGATACTGCACCAACATCTAGCCCACCTCCATGTTAACATATAGAATTAAAAGCAGAATTTCTCGCTCAATATTATTAAACATTTTCTGTATATCTTATTTGTATTGTTATTTTAGTAATTTATTACTAGGGAAACAAATTTTTTTTGTTAAATGAAAAGATATATATATAATCGATCAATTAATTCAGCGATCTATAGTACTATCTTTAAAAATTTTATAAAAAATTTTCTTCTTAAAGTATGTTGGTAAATGTTTGTGATGTGCAAATTTCATTTACTGTATTTTTTACACCAGATATTACAGATATTTTTTATTGATATTATAATATAAAATATATGAATAATTATAATTTGTTTGTATTTCACATTTTCAAAAAAATTGGAACTTTTTTTTCTTAACTAGTAATGAGCAATAATAAAGTTATAGATATGTTTATGTAAATGATATACCCAGTGAATATTTTTAGGCATGTTTAATAATGTTCAAATTATTGAATTAATATTTTATTTGATGTATTTTGTATAGTTTTTATTAGTAGAAATTTTTAAACATCTTTTAATACTCTAGAATAATATTGTTTATTTAACAGATCTATACTGCTGGTGTACAAAGATAAATAGATAGATATGTCAAAGTGATTTCTTAGAATATTAAATGATGTTATATTACATAATTGAATGTAAAAATAAGAAATTTAGTTGATAAAGTTTTTAATAATATTATGTATTAGATACATACAAGATTGTCAATACTAATGTACATTAAATCGATCATGTTTCCTTTGTTATTGAATATCAATAGTTTTAATATGTCAACTTTTATACATAATAATATGGTACAAAGTATAATAACAAAAATATCTGCATAATTATATTATATTAACATATATTATTCCACAGAGTTTAACAAAATTTGAATGTTTACCTCTAAGTTGCAATATAATAAATAATTTATAAAAATTTTTTAATATATAGAACTTTAATTAATTGTAGTATTTTATATTATAAAAACCAAAAATCTTTATAAAAATGACACAAGGATAAATGATACTACTATAATTTGTTAAGATTATTTATTTCTTAACAATATTTGCTAACACAATTAAATGTTATGTGGAACAATATTATTGGTTGGCGACACAATCCATATTGTGCTTACTATATGTATTATTTCACATGTAATTCATGATTTACAAAGAGAAAATTTGTTTTTAGAAGACAAGGTTGTGTTCGTCACTCAAACATTGTAAAGCCCTAAATATTTTAACGTTATTTAAGAAATTTTACTTTATTTTACCTTTTATTTAATATATCATTATTATTGCATGAGAAAAGACAATATAAATTTGTTATATCTGTGATCAATATGTGTATATAATATTTTACCTATAAATGTAGCCAATATTCTCAAATTAATGACTGATAACCTGTATAATAGTGTTTTCCTATAAATATTACTGCCTAAATGTAAATTGCAAATAATAAATTATAGTAATAAAGATAATGATAAATAATATAAAAAAATAATAAAACAACGGATGCACCTATATAAAATCTGTTTAGGATACGATTATTTTACTTATCCTCCAAATAAATAGAGGTCCATTTAACTAATAGTTATTTTATCTAGAAATATTACTATTTTGCAAAACAGAAGTAGAATTTGAATATTTATTTTAAACCATGTGCATACTAAAAATATATAATATCTAAGCAGAGTTTTATGCAAAAGCTGTTTGCAACCAAAAGAAATAACAATATTATTGATATTAACGTTTTAATATTACTGTTTACAATTCTGCTGTCAATTATCCTGTAGTTTATTAAACTGAATTGTACAATATGTATATATATTTCTACGTATGTTTACAATGCTTTTATATTTAAATACCTTAAACTATTTTCATTGTTAATTATAATAATGGAAGTTACTTTCAAAATAAAATGTTTTTATATAGTTCTGCTGGAATCATATAATAATATAAACGACGAAATACAAAGAATATTTTAAATAAAATATTCCTTCTTTTAATGCAATTTGATGAAATGTAAATATTTTTGTAGATACTAATTGATTGTAAGTATTATTTGATTGAGTGTCGATACACATTCTCTTGACTTCTTAAAACAAACATTTTGCATGTGCTACTGCAAGATTTCTGAAACCATTATACAATAATATGCGTAGCTATATCTGTGTGCGATAAACTACTAAAACCTGACTTATGAGTGTCTTCAACACACACAATGTAAAATATGTACAAAGATTCATGGAGCCCAACTCCTTATTTTCTTTCATTTCTCCCCCAATCAATGTATGATCATGTTGTCTGATATCATAAAGCAAGTCCGCGACTGATTTTTTTATAAAAAATATATAATATATATCTATATAAAATTTCATTCTTTTTATCAGCCAACATGTCTTCGTACAAATTTAATTCCACTCAGGGGTATTTGATTTTGTTTTCTGCAACTTGTTCCTTAAGTTTAATTTTTTTTGTTTTCTTTTAATTTAGTACCTGAGGTACTTCGACGCTCAAATAGAAATATAAATGCATCTTTGACCAATTACGATATACACAACGACGAACGTCTAATACCTATCTGATGATTAAAGCACAATGGCAGCAATTTTTCAAATATAATGCAAAAGGCTGTAAATTGATAAATGTTGAGCTGCATTCATGACAATTGCATAGTTGAAAATCCAATTCTATGCACTTTGTCAAGAAATTTGGTTTGAAGTACACGAATAATTATAATATGATATTCTATTTATGTAAATTATGTACATAAATTAAAGTAATTCATTTTTTGGAAGTTAAAAATTGTGCTATATCTCACATGCATATCAATATACAATCATCCGTTCATTTCGCAAATTGTTTACGTACAAACGAACATTGCTTTGAATATGATTATCTTCTTACTACTTTATAAACCACATTGCAACATTTCCTTTTATTTTTTAAATAAAAAATTTCGATCGCAAAGACACTAAAATTCTATTTACGTATATACGTATATTGCGAACTACTATAACATTACTACTTCTAATATATACAAAATTTTATATTCTAGGAAATATGTGATGGTTGTTGCACTTGACATCTTTATTTTATCGTCTTGAAAACAGCTCAACCGCCAACGGTGCTATAAGCTATACTCGAAACGAAAATGATAGACGGCTTAGACAATTATTTGTTCCCAAGATGTCTTTACAATAACACACTATCGGTAACATTTTTCTCAGCCTTTTCTTAAAAAAGAAGAATGAACGATGAAATGATCATCAAGTTCGATAATTTGTACTTTGCATCTGAGCAGGTGAAATGACAAATTGAGGATAAAAATTTTCGACTGTTACGTTACGTTCTTGACAAAACAATGTACAACACAAAGCATATATGAATATATATCTTCATTCTGGTAAGTGTTCCTCCTTTATACTAAATCTTATATCTATATCTACAATTTATATTAATGGGGGAAAATTTACCTAAACAATATTAGGTAGGTAAAAATTGTCATGAAATCTGCTATAATTGCAGGGTGTCCATATAGTGATACTATTCTATTATCTCCCAGTGTTGTATAAAAGTTTCTTTAGCGCAAGTTAAGATAATTAGGATGTTTCAAGGCAGCTCATCACGAACATGCCTGTTGCATTTCTGCTTTAGCTGCCTTTATAGCTAAAATTAAATTGAATATATTTTTCATGTATAAAAAAAATTTCATATAAAAATTTCTCTAATACTTTATTCATAAAAGCACTAGCAATTCAAGGAACTATATGTAAAATATTTACCTTCTCGTTCTCTTCTTCTTAACTTTTTTCTGCGTCTTTCAATAGCGGCAAGTTCAACTTTTACAGCATTATATGTTTTACGTAACTCAGCTAATTTTTGCTGTAGTACAGCTATCCTTTGACTGCCATCCAATTCAGGATCTACGTTAAACACGAAAGATTGACATTTTCTTTTTATAGATAAGACATTAAAATTAATGAAGAAAACTAATTCTTTACCTAATTCCACATAGAAATTATACTTCGTCGGTCGAGGTGATCTCGATGAGTAATTACTAAGATCAGGAACACTAGTGATATTCGTGTGATTTGCTGAAGTTGTATTTATTCCGCATAAATTAGAACCTTCACTTGTGTCATCGCTATCGCTTCCACCACCATGTCTACCATGTCTATTACTATGTCTTACCGTTTTTTTAGTAGTATTTTTATCACACTCTGAATGCTTCCTATTCCTCTTACGTTTTTTAGGAGATTGTGTTTCTTCAATAGATCGTTTTGCTGGTGGTTTTAATATTCTATCTGCAGAATTTCCTTCAACATTTGGCAATGTGTCATCCTCACTGAATCCTGGACCTTTCCCACCACTATCATTGTCTGCTTCAGAACTATCACGATTATGTTTCATATTATCCTCTGAAGTTGGTGATGAACCACCTGTTCTTTCTTCTCTTGGAGATCCAGAGATATTGGAAATGCTTGAGTCAGGTGTAGTTGGTGGTGTATTATCCATTACAGGTGCTGCTTCATTGCT
Source organism: Bombus waltoni (assembly GCA_014737395.1). NCBI lineage: Eukaryota > Metazoa > Arthropoda > Insecta > Hymenoptera > Apidae > Bombus > Bombus waltoni. Next base: position 1,943,318 of record JACXII010000013.1, read on the forward strand.
TTCTCTCCTCTGTGTAGGCATTAGTGCAGGTAAATGTTGATGATGAGACTGTTGTTGTCTCATGCCCAAAGTAGGATTTTGTTGCATAGATAAAGAAACTGGGACAGATGTCTCTACAGTTTTTGGCAGTGCCATACTCAGAGTGGCAACAGTACTGCTAGTTGTACTCTGACCAGATGTAGGAGCACTTGCAAATGGCATTTCCATTAATACTATACTATTTTCTGTAGTTTCAACCTTTGGAGGTGAACAGGATGGACCAGCATTTATTTGTTCTATATTTTCAGTAATAGGTGCTGGTGAACCTGGTATTTCTTCCTCACATAGCAAAGAATTAATTGCCTCTCCCTCTTCATCTGTTTTTATAACAGGTGTTTCTTTGATCTCGGTCTTAAATTCAGTAATACATTCTTGCGGCTGATGTTTTAATGGTTGCATAGACTTTTGTGTTTGTAATTGTGAATACCTTTCTTGCGTGTCTTGAAGCCTGTCTAACTCTGCTCTTAACTTAACATCAAAGTTTGATGAACTTTTCACATCTTGTGATTCCTCATTATCGATTATTAACCTTTGTTCAGAATCACTACTATCTGCAGAATCTACCATATCTTGACTGATTATCTTCTTATGATTTTCCTTTTCCTTTTCTTTAAAATCGTGTTCTTTAAATTCATCTTCTATTTTTTTAGACTTCTCATTTTCTATATGTTTCCATTCTTCTTCTTCACTTTCATGCATCTTTTTATGTTCTGTTTTTGTTTCAACAAATTTTTTTATTTCTACTTCTTTTTTAAGTTTAAATTGTTGAAGTTCTTCTTCTTTTTGTTTAATTACTACACACATTATTTCTTTACATTGGTTTTCATTATTTATTACAATCTCTTCCTCTTCTCGTTTCTTATTCTCACTTTCAGTCTTAGGCCCATGCTGATCTTCTTTACTTTTTTGTACAACTACAATATCTAACTTCTTAGAAATTTCTTTTGAGGGTTTCCATACAACTTCTGGAATTTCATCTTCTTTTTTAACATCTTTAGTTTTATTACGAAAAGCCATTGCAGCTGAAAGTTTTTCTTCGATTGTAGATGTAGCTGGTAATCTTGCACTAATTGGTGCAGGAATTGTTACAATTGGAGATGAAACAGGTGTAATATCTAATAACTTTGGATCCAATGGTTTTAATTCTGGAGATTGACAATGTAAAGGAGATTTAATGCTTTGTTTCTGTTCAATAGCTATATCAGGTTTATTTGGAACTGTTAATGTTATATCCTCTCTTACCGATTCAATTTGTAAACTTGTGTCTTCTTTATTGGATTCCATTAAATCATTTCCATCATTAGAAGGAAACATTTCTTGCTGATATGTAAATAAGTTTTCTTGTTCTGCTTCTGAAACTTCTGCCTCTGATATTATTAAACGATCTTCTGAATCGTCATGAGTAGCATCATCATCTCCAGGTAAATCGCTAAATAAAAGATCTATACCATTATTTATCTTACCTGTTTCCTCAATAATAGGTATTGGTTTTGCCTGATTAAATGAAGGTGATTCACAAAGCTTATCAAATGCTTCTTCACATGTTGCTAATGATGTAGATTGTAATGATTTGTGAGAAGGTAAATTGTCTGTAATATCATCAGTCCTTTTACTGAATAATTTCTTTACTTTCTTTCGTGAATCATTGTCAGTTTCTGATTTAGTTTCTTTCATAACTGGCGATATAACTATTTTTTGTTTCTTTTTAGGGCTTTTTGGTTCTTCCTCAAACACCCTCTTTTTTATCTTGTCTTTTTCTCCACTTGTATCTCGTTTATTTCGTACCTCAAATTCAAATGGTTCTGGTTCTTTAAATTCATATATATCTTCTGTATTATCTACTATTTTAGATTCAGGCATTGTTTCTAATTTTGATGGCTCTAAATTTTTTTCCGATTTTGGTGATACTGAAACAACATTCTCCTTTTCTTCTATTTTTATTTCATCCTCTGGATCTGGTTCAACCCTAACAAGCTCTAATTTCACTGCCTTATCAAAACCTTTTAATTCAGATCGTATTTGATTTAAGTCAAAATCTCGACCTTTCGGTTGTTCTTCATCGCTATCTGGTTCAGATTTTATACCTTGCGATTTACTAATCGTCCTTCTTAAACGCCTACCTCTACGTGGTTCTTCTAAATTATCTTTATCTTCTTCACCCTCACTAGTTTCATCGGGCTTTATTCTATCTTCAACTCTGTATCTCGCTTCTCTACGTTTTCTTTCCTCTGTAATCTTAGGTTTCGTCCTTGTTTGTTCAGATTCTGTAGTATCTGAATCATATGTTTCACTTTCTTCAGTTTCTGATGGAACTATATCCGCATGTCCAGAAGTTCTCCTAGTACGTCTTCGATGTTCTGTGCTAGATATATCATTATTTCTTGTTCGTGTTTGACGATTGTTCGCTGGCGTTGCTGGACTTTTGGTTCTAGAACTAGAACTTATAACAGATAGTGGAGTCGTAGATCTAGTCGGTTGAGATACTTCTTTTTCCTTATCTTCTTTTTTGACTTCTTTTATCGAAGTAGATGAAACAACTGATGTAGTAGGTGCAACACTTTGCGCTCGACGTCGATTTTGAGATGCATTTGCATTAGTATTAGAAACAATTTTTGATGACTTATTGATGTTATTTGATAAATTCGTACTGGGAGTTTGAGGTCGTGAAGTAGCTTTAATTCGTTTTACTCTACCTTGAGCTTGTGTAAAATTCTGTGCTATCCTTGATGGTTTAATCCATTCATCATATCTTGTATTCCATCCAGTATAATGCACTAAATACATTGGTTCTGTACCATCTTTTTCCATATCAATAACTTTTGCTTCATAAGTAACTTTAGATTCATGAGTAGGTCCATAATATACTTTTAGTCTATCTCCTAATTCTACAGGTCCTTTGTAACAAGGAGCTGAGTCTGTTGACTGTTCGTCTGTACGTGATTTTTCTGCTTCATACTCTTTTCGTTTCCTTCCCCGTTTTTTTAAATCTTCATCCATCAATCGTCTTTGCTTAGATAAAGTTTTTCTTTCCGATTCTCTCGATGGAGTTCGTGTTTCCCTATTTTCAGAAGACATTTTACTTTTAACATTATCATCTTTAGATTTAGATCTTGTTTTAGCAGCATCCTCTTCTTTCACTTTATCATCTTTCTTTTCCTGTCTTTTAGGTTCAGTTTTCTTTTTTTCTATTACTTTTTTCTTTGTGTCTTCTTTATTTTTAGATTTTCCTCTATTTGGCAAGGATAAGGAAGTTGAAATTTTTTGAGACTTTTCACTACTAGACGAAGATTCAGCTTCACCCTCAACGTTTACGTCACTGTCTTGTCCACTACCGCTTTCTTCAAATTCATCTTTCTTCTTTATCTTCACAATTTCTTCCTCTTTTATTGGTTGTTCTTTCTTAATTTCTTTTTTCTCTTTCTTTTCCTCTTCCATGATTTTTTTATCTTCTTCTTCTTTTTCACTTTTAGTGATTGATACTTGAGGTGGTACAGGCGTATTTCTGTCTTTATCCCTAATCAGACTTCTTCCAGGACGTTGTTTACGCATAGTACCCCTTGGATGATTTACCATAGTACAACCTAACTTCCTATAAAAATCTTCAAAGGAGTGTAAGAATTTCTTATAGGCCTGTTTAACCAAATTGTGCGTTGATGGTGAATTTTGCATTGTAAAGCTCAATCGACGTGTTATTAATTTCCATTGATTTTGATTTGTTACACGATTATAACCGCCTAACTTATAGACAGCTCGAAATAACCTGTATAAATCTATGTCTTCAGAACCTATCATTGGACAGTTGTTAATAGGTGTACCACGGTCATCCATAAACTTATACAGTTGTGCCACAAAGTGATCTTTTTCTTCGCGCGGTTCATCGTCAGAACTCTACAAAATAAATTACATTTAGAACAAATAAAAATTATTTATTGAAATTAACAAAAGAGACCTTACATCAGAATCAAGTTCTCCATCTGAGTCACTGTTTCCGCTTGATACAGAATGTCCAAAAAGAGAATCTCTATCCCAATGGGGAGGTAACTCATTCTTTTCTAAAAATAGCAATGCCTTCTCTACTGCAACCTTCAATGTACTATTCTCAACTTTGTTGACAAGTTCTTTTGTGAATTCAGTGGCCTCTTTCTTTGGAACTGTATAACTAAATATGCCAAAAGTAATATAATAATACAATAGAAAATAATGAAATAAATATCAATGTACAGCTGATTTTTAACAAACACTTTAAATAGATTTTATAAAGTTTTAGAATAAGCTTTAATGAGAAAAAATATTTTGTTACTATCTCAACCATTTTACTTTCTTTTCATATTTTTCATAAAATCTGTTTACATATGAACATAGATCACACTTACTATCGTGCATCCTTAAATGATCGCACAAGATAGTCGTCTCTCACTCGAATTCTCACTGTATCTTGAGCAGTTGGAGCAACCACTAATCCAGGAAACCAATTATCTTTCTTCTTTTTATCTCCAAGTTCCACACATACAACTCGTCCGATTTCAGGTTCTGTCTCCATTCCTTCTTTGCCTGTTCCACTAGAACCTGAATCACGAGTTCCTCGTGGAGGACTATCTTCATCATCACTACTTTCATCTCTATAACAATTACTTTTATAAGTAATGACACAAATTATTTCATAAAATTGTATTGCTGATATTATTTCACAACACTCACTGTGCTTGTCTAGACCGCCGTCCTCTTCTTCCTCCAATTACTGGATTTCCAAAATGTTCTGGATGTGTCAAAGGAAGTTGATCCAAAGTTTCACTCTCTGCAAAATGTCTTCCACTTTTCAAACAAAGTGCAGTTCTTCTTAATGTAGTAATATCTCCATCATCAAAAACTACAGTATATTGACTGCAATCTTGGATTTTAGTGATAGTAGCTTCCACAAATTCTTTTCTATCTCCATGTTTAGCTTCAACAGATGCACCTACTCTTAAAGTCCCTTTTATTTGATCATCAGCTACTGTTGCTGTACCTAAACCTTGTTTATAGGTCACCCTGCATTTCACTGATCTTACTACTTTTCGAATTTTTGCTTCACAAAAGGCACCCTTGTATTTAGCACTAACCTCCGTACCCACTGATAGGTACGGTGGATCGTCTCCCTGTAACATAAAATATGTGTATATTTAATATTTGTACTTTTTAAATCTAACTTTTGCTCATGACATACTTCCATAGTCATCATACATTCATTCTCTGTCTAAACTAAAGAGATACATATAAAGACAAAATTTTAGTATCTTGTATGTTATGTACATGAGTATATATACATATATACTGCCTTAAGAAAAAATCATAACAACGACATGATATTAACGAAATTTGAAATATTTTTCTTTGTTATTTATTACTTATTAGATCTTGAAAGTTTATCGAGAACTATGATCTAATCTCGCTCAAAACATTATTTCGACTGTTATCAACGATAGAACTCAAATAATAAAAGCATGAAAATTGATATAAAAAGCCAGCTGCCTCGTATGATGAGCTATTGTTTATGTAGGCGGTCATGCCTCGCAGGTACTGAAGATTATTTTTATATCGAGATTGCCTTACGATAAACAAGAACTTTCGCACGAAGATACGTTTTCGTTGAAATAAAACTCATACTTTGATATCTTAACCACGTTTTCAAAACGAAGTCCACTACGTTCGTGACAGCCTGTCGATTTCTCAGACATCAGGTAATAGTTGTAACCTCGAAGGTACTTTAGGCGAGACATTCGTCCGAAGTAAATGACCTGCGAAAGCGTTGTAACTACATAACAAAAGCACGGATTTTAACTTTCTCTGTGCACGCGGCAAAAAAAAAGAAACGAACTCAACTATACAATCTTTGCGCACTTGTTTCTACGTCAACTTTGCTCCCGCCTGTTTTTCCTTACCAGCATCTTCTAGCGCTCCACGATCTCCATATAAATAATCTTAAGACACTGGCACGTGAGTGACATTAAAATCGGACAATTTTACATTATATCGTTGAAAGTAACAACACAGGAAAATTCCAGTTGACTGTGAGAATTTGACCCCCTTCGCGGAACCAACACTTCACGGCCCGAATGCGTACAAGCTCCTGTTCCCTGCCCATTTCCACCCCGACGCAACTTGTCAGCTAGCCACTCGACTCCTATTGGATGATGTCTTTGCACTTTCTGAAAACAACTGAGTAAAGATACAAAATTAAAGTTACGCTCCTGCCATGAAATTATTCGTGATCTCGATAGATATAGGATTATCTAAATAAGTTACAATTTTTCAATAACGTTTCAAAATAAATGAATATCTATTTCAGAGAAAAATTGAAATAGTAGAAAGTCCGCACTGCGCATACGACAGGGATGTATCAATGTCGTCCACAGCATCACAATTTTGGATGGTCGTTTCTGTTGGAACATTTCAGCGAGAGAAGTGATCTCAATACGTTCCGTACAAACGACAAACATTTGGTGTAGTTTCCTCAATAAATTTCATGTGTACGTATCCCGTGGATTGTCAAAAATACAGATATATTTGTTTATAGGAGAAAACATTGCATTAAGATCTATATTTTTTATAAAATAATCGTACAATGCATTGTGCGAAGGATTATATAATTTCTGCGTTGTAAAGAGATTGGTACGATTCTAGTATATGAGAAACATATAAGAAACGATAGTTTAAATAGTTTCTATGACCTTGCACAGAGAATATTACAACTCCAGATTTGTAACCAAATTTTGTTATAACGCACATCTTTCAAATGTTTAAATTATTTTTAAATGAAAATATAATATAATATATTGCTCGTATTAATAAAAAATACTAATTTTAATCTTTAACATAGATATGTATAACCATATTGAATATAAAACCGATTACTGTATATATTTGTTATTGTCATTTAAAAAATTCAGTAGTATTATTAATAGTAGCATTAATTATAATGGGATGCGAAAGTTTCTAAGAAAATTTGTATGTAAATAAGGTAAATTTAATACCTTATATAATAATATTAATATTGTTATAGCCATACTTTCAATTATATTTGTAAGTAATGACAACCAAATCTAACTAGAATATTAATTAAACTGATACGTAAGTTTTAATTAAACGTAATTGTAAATTATGAAAAACGAATTAAATGAAGAAATTGGCGATTATATTTACTAATCATTATATAAATATTTGTTGACAGAACCATATCTAGAATTTGCCATGTGCCTTCATACTACGTTCCTGCCTGTAGTCGTCTGCTGTGACGCGGAACAAAATGGCGTCGAGTAATGAAGTGCCGGTAGAAATCAACCAAAGTGGCATGTGCACAGCAGAGAATTCAGTAAGTTTTAAGCTGAATATTTATATAAAATTGAAGACAAAAGCGCCATAACTATTTTATTAATATATTAACATTCATACGAACAACGTACGATATTTAATACATTTTTAAAAGAAGAATATGTTTGAATGTCGTTTGTCATAATAGTTTTTCACTATTGCTAAGTATCTTAAAGACAATTTGACTAGTCCAATCTTCATTTCTTACGTTCTCTAAACGTATCTTTAAAAATAATTTTTGATCATTTTGAGGTTATTTATGAATATTATTCGGAGGAAATTTGACTATATTCAATTGCGTATAGCGTATATGTACTAATCACACGATGGTATAGAAATATGTGTGCGTGTGAAGAATCTCGTCTGATCATTCGATCTTAAACAGACGCCATTCATTTTGGCGGGCACGTGTGTTTCTTCGGTGTAGACCGAAACAAGAATATTCAACGATTTCATCGTTTCGAAATCTTGCGTTCCCTGTTACTGATGAACAACATTGTAATTAATGTTTAATTATAATTTTTTTTACTATATTTAAGTGAAAAATAAATTTATATATATTAATTTGAGATAATGAGCTCATATCACGTGTTAGTAGATAATTGTAGGTTCTTTTCTTATATATATAAATCAATTAGTTTTAATATTTTTTATCAAAAGCTATACTTTAACTAAAAATAATATTTTTTTATTTCTAAATAACGATTTAATATTATAAAAGTAAATTGTTTTAATAATAATGCATTTTCATCTAATTTTAGTAATATTAACGTCTTAATCTCAATTATAAGATATTTATTTATTTTTTATTAATTATGCATATGTGCATCATTTATTATTATTATTATTATTATTATTAATTTTGGCTTTTTGTATTATTATAGGTATCAAAAATGGAATCTATGGAAGTTACAGAAAATAACACTGCATCAAACAAAGATGCTGCGCCATCATCTTGTAGGGAATCTATTTCTGTGGATGATATGACATCTCGAGATTATTATTTCGACTCGTATGCACATTATGGAATTCATGAAGAAATGCTAAAGGATGAAGTACGTACAGTGACTTACCGTAATTCTATGTATCACAATAAACACCTTTTCAAAGGAAAAACCATTCTTGATATTGGTTGTGGAACTGGTATACTTTCAATGTTTGCTGCTAAAGCTGGAGCAGCCAGAGTTATTGGTATTGAATGTTCTAATATCGTTGAATATGCAGAAAAGATTGTGGAAGCAAATCAGCTGTCAAATGTCATAACAATACTTAAAGGAAAAGTTGAAGAAGTTTCACTACCTGATGGTATTGAAAAAGTTGACATAATTATTTCTGAATGGATGGGTTATTGTTTATTTTATGAATCAATGTTAGACACAGTGCTTTTTGCTAGAGATAAATGGCTTCGTGAAGATGGAATGTTGTTTCCTGACAAAGCCACCCTATTTATTTGTGGCATTGAAGATAGACAATATAAAGATGAGAAGATAAACTGGTGGGATGATGTATATGGATTTGACATGAGTAGTATAAGGAAAGTAGCAATCAGTGAACCTCTAGTGGATGTTGTGGACCCAAAACAAGTTGTTACAAATGCATGCCTCATTAAAGAAGTTGATTTATACACAGTAACTAAGGCTGATCTGGAATTTTCATCGCCATTTACTTTACAAGTTCGCAGAAACGACTATGTTCAAGCACTAGTTACATTTTTTAACATCGAATTCACCAAGTGCCACAAACGTATTGGCTTTAGTACAGCACCGGAAGTACAGTATACTCATTGGAAACAAACTGTATTCTACTTTGATGAATATATGACAGTTAAGAAAGGAGAAGAAATATATGGTATATTTTCAATGAAGCCCAATGCAAGGAACTACAGAGATTTGGATTTCAGCATTGAATTGGACTTCAAAGGAGAATTGTGCCAAGTACATGAAACTAATACTTATCGTATGCGCTGATACCTATCAGATTATTCATCTTCTTCTTTTTATTTTCATGATTCATAACTCTGTAATCAAATAGACACCAAGACTTTAGTTATCATTGAATTATATTAGATGATTTAATGAAATTTAATAGTACGGTACAATGAATGGTGTGAATTATTTAAATGTTTTTAATTTTTAATTGTAAGAAAGTTAGAGGCTTCCTGCTTAAGATTTAACGTAATGTCTATATTCTTTGTTAATCTAGTAAGAGTTTGCAATATGATGACTTACAACTAAGAACAATAGGATTGATATATATTACTTAATCACAAATAGTGTACATTTACAAGACATTACTTCATGTAAGTGTGTATTAGAAATACGAATAATAATTTCGTAATTTAATTTTTTCTGTGGCCATTTTATATTCCATATTGTAAATTTTCTGTCTGTTTTATGTATAACTTGTAATTTTGGCTATTAAATCATTATTGATTTAATATTATACAAGTTGATCAGTTTGTTTAAAACAATATACTTTTTATTTACCACATTTTTGTACCGTATTCTTAAAACATAACTTCTTTTCAAATTTATGACCTGTAGACTATACATGTAACTATATTCCAAATAATAAAATAATTTGGAAATGCTCGTTTATATTATGTATGACAAGTGGAAGATTTATAATATTATATTTTGTTAATTTGATAGTAAATTGAAGCTTATTGTTAGTACTATTCATTTTATCAACACCTATCTACAATTATGCTTAATATTAGTAATATCTATGTTGCATACTCATTCATTTAAAAAAAGCACTAATATTATTTTAATTTTTATATATAACATTTGTGTTACTAATATTGTTAATATATCAATTTATATAAAATTTAAAATTTTTGTGATGTTTTGATGGAACTTTACGAATCTCTAGTGATTGTTAAGTTCAATATCCAGTTAAATTAATTACGCATGAAAATTTTAAAACTAAATATTACTTCATATTATATCACCAATTCTATATATAATATATAGAAATTTTATATTTTGTATGTACTTCAAACATTTTTCTAAATTACCAATTACCTCAATGTTGATCATTAGTAAATGGATTAAATATTTAATAAATTTGGAAATAAACATGTATTCTACACTTGCAAAATTAATAATCCATTTTATGAAGATCAGATCTTAATTCATGATACAACCTAAAAAACAATGCATATGTTTAAAATACGCATATAAATAAACACAAGGCAAATATTTTTTTATTTGCTTTAATGTATAATTTCAATTCTATAAGTTCTACTTTCTAAATTCTCTTTACAAAAATTAGGTCATTAAAATGTTATATTTTAATAGTTCTTTTTCCCCAAATCTTAATACTTATTAATTATAAAATATTTGATTTAATAAAAATATTCATTAAAATTTAAAACTAAAATAAAATTATATACACATAAATACATTTAAAAATGATATTCTCCTATAACATTATAGAGATCAATTACGAAATTTAGTACGATGTATGAAAATATGCTTTAATTAAAGTGGTATGTAATACGTCGAAAAATGTATCACAAAATTTTGAACAAATAATTGTCTGACATCAATTTGTATTAAAAACAATTAAATGAAAATAATATATAAATAGAAAAGTTTGACAAAGTTTACAGTCAGTTATTGTCTATACATACCATTTTCCTCTAAAGTAAGAAAAATTCTCATAACAGAAACTGCAATTGTTTATGACAATCTTATATACTAATAAAATAAATATTTGCTACAAATATATACATACTTAGCATTTATTATAAAACTAGGAAAGGAAAGAAATTATTTATCTTCTAATATATAATCAAAGCTTAAAAGGTAAGAAAGTCACTGCTTTTATAAAGTTCAACTATATAATGACAAAATTTTGTACAACTGGACAGATATTATAGCATTATTATTACAATGAAAGCAGTATCTTCACTTATTAAAATTTAGTTTATACAATAATGTTATTTTAGTTGTATTATTCATCCTAAATACTATATATAACGTACTTCAAAAATGTTGGCTATTTACAGATGATATGAATTTATTATGTGGCTAAACCCTTTAAATAATTTGCTAATTTCTGTGTTTTATAATCAGTTCTTAATTGTATAAAATTCACTAGAACATTACGGTCTAATGTTGCCTATAATAATAAAAGAAATAACTGTTTTAATCTTGCAATTAATCTGGAAAAATTTATAATTATAAGTACCATACATACCAATTGATCTCCTGTACAAACTTGTTTCAAATTTTCCGGTTTAACTAACAATAAATTGCATAAAGCATGTAAGGTATCAAATAAATTAGTAACAAGATCAATTTCAAGTTCCTTGACACATTTACGATATTCGTTCATATCGCATATTGCACACATAGCACCAGCAGAATTAAATTGAAATTGTTGTAAATGATCGTAAATAACTTTATGAAATCGTACTCCAAGTTCAGTTAGAACAGTATTTAAATTTTTTCCATCTAAAGTACTTCGAATATGTCGTATCATTCCAGTAACATATTGTACAACTGTTAAACAAGCTGGAGTGCTTAAGGTATCCACATCAGTTTCAAGTTTAAAATCAGTCTTTCGTTGTTCGCTTTGTAGGTATACTTTTACCCAACCAATAATAGCATTTATACTTCTATCTAATCCTGTCTCTAGTTTCATATCTATTTGATCTAACACAGCTTTTTTCTTTAACATGCAATCTCCATGCTTAGATGTAGACCTAAGAAAATTATATTTTAGATATACTTTCAAAATAAAATTATATGTAAAATAAATGAAGTAAATCTTACACAACAAGAGGTATTACACTATCATTAAATTGCTCCTCTAATAAGCGTACAATTGCATTACATTGACGCACAACATTGAAAAAGTGAATCTCAGGTTGAGTTCTACTTTCAGGAATTGGTACACTTTGTAAACCCAATTCCAATGCATAATCAACATGTTCACTTATTAAATACTGTAATAGTATCTCCAAAATCTGAAGTGTATTTATTGGTATATCGTCAGGTTTTGATAATAACTGACATCTTTGAAACGCCAGTTTACTTCTTTGTAACAAAGCAATTGCAAGTTCCTCTGATAAAAAGGTCTCTCCCCCATAATTTTCTATTTGTGCTATATTTATATTAGTCCTTGCACCCAAAACTGCTTGTAAGTCTCTTCTTAACTCCTGAAATCCACCACTTTGTAACTGTTTCTTTTGATGATTTTTAGATTCATAATATTCAATAAGAAGTGCTGCTGATTTTTCCTTCAATACTTTTGTTTCCATGCTAAAAATATTGCACTGATTAACATTTGGCTATTACAGATGTGTTAATTACTCTTTATGTGAACTTACATAATATAAGCATCCAGATATTTTTGAAATATATTTCTAGTGAGCTTGGCAAGATATGTATCATCAGTACCCATATTAAACATTTTCAATTCTGTAGACAATTTCACAGTCCTTGTATATAAATCATATAAATTTCTAAGGTACTTATCAGGGTCAGTTTTATCTGCTAATTTAGCAACTGCATATTTCTGAAGTCTTAAGTGATAAATATTTAATACAAATTTTGCCATCACCTGTTCAGGATTTGTAAATACTTGCTGCATTAATTTATGATATTTTGTACACATAGGTATTACATCTTGGAAAACATCCTTTCCGCCAAATGAGCCCATTTGGCTTTGCTCTATAAATGCATCGATACATTGAGAATATCCTTTAAAATGAGCTAGAACTGATGCTAGCTCTCTCATACGAATGGCATCTTCTCTATTATGTGCTCTAACAAATTCTTCTATAAGATTTCTTTCAATCTCATCATACTTAACTGCAATTTTTTTCTTGGCATGTTCAAATTTCTCTGATGGTAATTCTTGTGATATAAGATGGAGTTTTTGTATTACATCTGCTGCTTCGTCTAGCTATTATAAAATAAAGAATCTTAATTCTTGTCCCATGTACAATATAATCATACATTAGATAGATAAAACAGGTGTACATATACCGAAGACTTATCTGTAAAGATTGGATCTGTCAAAGGTCCAGGGCTTAAAAAATCTGAAAAATGCCTCATTAATTTTTGAGCCTCAACAGCTCTAGCTCTTGGGGTATTAACACTTTCCAACTGATCTCCTAAATGTAAAACCTTAGTAGCTACAAGATTTATTCTTTCATCTAACTGATGAAACAGATCAATAGAATGTTTATTTCTTTCTTGTAACTCGAGTATTTCTAGTATATGCCTTGCTTCTTCATCTTTCAATGCTGTTTCAAGTTTGTCACATTTCTTTTGTTGACGTTCCTGTAAAATTTGTAAATCTTTAATTGCTTGCAAAAAAGTTTCATGTACTATTGTGGGATCAAAAAATGTTTTTCCATCATCTTTTGTTGTATCATTGACTGTTCTCCATGCAAGTCTTTCAACAAACTCTTCAGGATCAAATGGATCCTGAAAAAATGTTATTAAAAAGATATTATTATTAATGTTTTATAAAGTAAGGACAATTTAAATTTATTATTTTAATATATAATTTACCTGTTCTAACTCTTTCATATATTGTTGCATCATTTTGACGAAGTTTAGATGACACTTGTATGAAAGTAAGGTTATAATTTTATTATTAAATAAAAATATTGATTTTGTTGATAAAAAATGATAAAAAATATATAAATTTTAATAGAAGATTGTTGTTAATCATTTATTAAAACCTATAAGTACTACAAAAAACATTTCATTCTTCAATCGTTGAATAACCTGAATATGTATCGTTCTTGTCTAACTCTATCTTACATTAACTATACTAAAGAATAACGTTCCTATATGTACCAAATTAAATATCTTTGAATACATCAAATACTCTTTCATATCATATACATAGTCCACACAATATTACAAATTAATACTATATAAAGTATATGGGTGTGTGAAATAAGAAATAATTAGTTCTCAACTTACACATTTTTATTTTCTATAGTCATACATTTACTTGTTATATACGTTCTTCTTATGAAGAACTTCATACGTTCTTACTAACTAATTCATGTAATAAGCAAATATTATTATAATGAAAGAAATCCCACACAGTTACGAAATATTCTTATTTTGTTTTCATAAACCTTTTTTAATAACAATACAAAAGCAATATCATTTGCAATCGTAATATGAGTTTTGTACAAAATATGTCTTTTCTCCTTTTTTTGCTTTCTTTTTATCCTTTTTAATAAAAATTAGAATAATATATGGTATATAAAGTTTTTTTGGATATTATTATTGCATAGAAAATTTTATTAAAATAACCTGACTTATTAAATGTTTTTCATATGTTCTCATTATAGGAAAGCGAAAACAATTGAAATAATAAATATGTAACATAAAAAACATGAACTAGATGTCTTGAACAATAAGCAACCAATATAAAAGCAAAATAGTATCTAGCCAAAATGTTCATTTTACAAACTCGTATGGAATACACAGCTTTATGAATATAAGCTTACCGTTTAGATATAAGACAAAATGTATCGAATTTGTCAACGCTATATTTTACAAACGACGTGATGTATTTATAATAGGCGAATAGTTTTATAAATTTTATAAGTAGCACGTGTTTAAAAAATTGACGTAACTTTATAGAAGTTACCAACTGGAACATATATAACATATTTAATTATTCTTGTACGTATAGGTATACTATTTATCATTTTTTGTATTAGTGTTGAAATATTTATTAATATATTGTTATTAAATTACACTAATGAGCACTGAAAAAAGAGGGAGGCAGCGATGACGGCATGTTTCAGTATGTTATTACTCTAATTCTTGTTTATCTCAAGAGTTTGGAATAAAATGTGGAAAAATGTTTGGGTAGTACAAAGAGTAAGAATGACTTCCTTCTAAGACAAAAAAACATTCAATTATACATGTTACAATTATGCTAAAAAATAAGAATGCTTATCTTTATAACCACGATACATAGTATTATGTAATTTACTTTATAAATTCGAATTGCCGTTAAACGCATCATTGCATAGAATCAATGATCCTCAATGCTATTCCGACAAATTTTCCTATGGTCATTTTTTTGCACTAGGTAATTAGCAAGTTAATAATCATGTTCTCCTTTCTTAAAAAAAAAAGATAGAACAAAACTTGTTTTATTCAACTCTGCTAACAGAGTTGGTGGTCCATAATAATGCTTCACAACTCCTTATTTTTATTAATATAAACTGAAACTTCCACAATCTTTCTTGTTTCTCTTGGTAATGTTTTTTAATGCAGTATGAAACTGCTACAATAAGATGTCCTTCTGCAATTAAAAGATTTAACATTAATGTACAAAGAAGAATTTTTTATATTATAATTTTCAGTTATAGTTATACAACTAGTAGTCCTTATTAGCAAACATAAAAAAACTTACTTTGGTTACAAGGATGTAAAATTACATTTCTCAGCAGCACCCAGATTTAGAGGATTCAATCGGACGTCCATGTTCTATTTTCACCTTATTTGCAGGATCACTGTTTCCACTTGATGGAGGACCCACTCTAAGTTTTATTTCTGCAGCCATTGTCATAAAAGCTTGTTCTACGTTCATTGCATTTTTTGCAGATGTTTCTAAGAATGGTATACCAAGTTGGTCTGCATATTCCTATTTACAAAATTATACAAGAAATTAATATGCAATTGAAATGTCAATGTTATCATAGCTTTCTTACTTTTGCTGTTGTGTAATCAACAACTTTTTTAGTGTGAAGATCACATTTATTGCCGACCAGCAGCTTATTCACGTTATCACATGCATAACGATCAATCTCTTCCAGCCACTGTTTAACATTATTAAATGTTTCTTGATCCGTACAGTCATAAACAACGATAATACCATGTGCACCTCTATAATAAGAACTTGTAATTGTTCTAAATCGTTCTTGACCTGCTGTATCCCAAATTTGTAATTTTATTGTTTTTCCATCCAGATCAATTGTTCGTATTTTGAAATCTACACCAATAGTACTGATATAACTTTCTGTGTATGTGTCATCAGCAAAACGGAGTAGAAGACATGATTTTCCAACTCCAGAATCTCCAATTAAAAGTAACTTAAATAAGTAATCACTGCAAAAAGATGTTAAAATTAAATTATATTAAATAAGCAGTGTACATAATTCTAATTTTATTTTTGTTAATATTTAAAAATATTTTGTTTAATTTCAAAATAAAAAAGCAATTAATACAAGGTCATAAAAATAGGTAAATATATTGTTAAGCATTCTTTGTACACAATGATATACTTTGTTTAACAATAAAAATTTATAATAATTAAACAACTCATATAAACATAACTATTTCTAAACAATAAATAACATATGTAAAAGATTATTATAATTAGGAAGTAAAATTACATTGTATTACATGAAACATGAACAACAATTAGAAACCTGAAAAAAATTAATTTGTAAATATATAGCAAAAACTGCAATCTTATTTTAAAATTTTAGACATAAAATATCATAACAGTTTTTTTGTTATATATGTATTTTATTTCATTGTTACTTGTATTACCTTCACACTGTAATTTAACAAAACATTCAAACACGATACAAGTAACAACGAACTTTGTCTCATACTTTTTATATGATTCTATAAGATCAATCTTCTCAAATCACTTTTAAAAATTTTTTCATGTATTCGCGTGTAAGTTTTCCAGGTTCAAAGTTTGAATTTTTCAAAAATTGTCAACACAGACCAAGAAATGAATTTATACAAAATTGAAAATAAGAAAAACACAACAGAGAAAGAATTTCTAAAATATGGCTTATGAACATGAGTAACAAAAGAGAAAAAAGGGGGGGGGGAATCTGTCAGACAGTAAACGTTAAACAAAACTTTTTCGTATTAACTTGGCTGTATAAAGCATTAATAGCGTTAAGTTTCTCTTTTTAGCCTCGATCGTTATTACGGTTATAAATAATTGATTATATATTTTACGAAATGAACATATCTTAGATATACTTATGTCTGCGCAAAAAGAAGTTTACTTACTATTCAGGATTCATTGTGGACATGCTACGTTCAGAACACGCTCACTAATATCGTGTACCGTCGTTAAAGAAATCTAAAAAATGGACACGATCTGTTTCGACAATGCGACGGTAAAGATTCACAGATCACGTTCTTCGATACGAACGAGCTGTAACAATGGCGGTCACGGTAACTCCTCCCAAACCAGCAAATGAAATGTCTACCATTGACGTAATGCCAGAATGGCAGCAGGTGCTGTTTCACTCCCTCTATTTGACGGGACACGAGCGATTCCAGCACGAGAACCACGTCTGCGCACTTATCTTTTAGGAGCGCTTCTCTTCTCTCTTTTTCCAGCTTTTTCCTTTTTCTCCTCTTATCTCTAATTGGTGTATTTTTTCCAATATACATCATTTTCAAAATTTATGTTACTATAAATGAATATAGTACCATATACTTAAAAATTTCGTACAAATGAAATTGATGTGTTAATACTTTTCAATTGGACATCAACATCAGAAATTTTATGTTTAATCTCATGTATTACTATACGTGTATCTAAAATCACGGCCTTAGAATGTATTTTCAAGCTACTGCTACCTTAGCGTTATCAGAAATAAGTAGGAAGATCGCTGATGAGTATAGGAGAATTTCAGCCAAAAATATGCTGCATGAATTACCGCCTCTAACGGTCAGATGGCTAAACTATACACACATTTCTTCCCCCGATACGTTTGGTGGAAGAAACCACGATACGTATGCCGTGAATATAGGAATATATTACTATGTCCATGATGTATGTACAGTGAAAGAGGAAATGTGCGTTTGTACGTTCGCTTGTATAATATAAACTAATATACGCGGGACCACGATTATACACAAGACCGTAATTTGTAACTATCGGGCCTTACAGAATTGGACGAAAGCATGCACTTAATGGTGATTCGAAAACGAGCGGCAAAACACTGCACCACATCGTACCACGGCATTTATAAGTATTTGATTGTCATTTTCGTATGAGAAGAGTTGTTTAAATTATTATAAGATTACATAATTACCAGAAGTATCTTAAATATAGTTTATGTCGTAAATTGTAAATGTCGTAAATGTGTTGTAAAGTGATTGTAAATAACCTAATATCTGGAATGAAGATATATATAGTGTGTTTCTATATTTCTAATCTATAAAAAGTTTTTGAAATTTAAAGTAAAAAGTATAGGTTGAAAAGAAGTGTTCGTTTATTAATATTATAATTCTGATTTTAAAAAATTAAATTAAATTAAGTTAGATTGATAAAAAATGGATATTGAATGATTAATAGAAGAAATACATATAAAATAATGAACATAATTCGACACATATAAAATGGTCTCATAAATGGTAATAAATACATTTACAACATGGTGTAAAATATGTGCACACCTCTGACAGTTATACAAATTGTTATACAGAAAATTATAAATTCATTAAAAATTGTACAATTGTTGTAAACTTTCATATTGAATTGAATAAAAAATGTTATTTTGCAAATGAATAAACCGTTTAATTATTTCAAGTCCATCTGACATTCACAATTCTTAAATCCTTTCCAATTTCGATTCCTCGGAATAAGTTACAAAAAATAACGAAGCAATTCGAGAAAATTGACAAGTATTGGTAAGTATTAAGAGAATAAAATAACATAAAACGTATTTGGAACCTTTTGAAATTCCTGGAAATGATATTTTCTGACAAAATCCGAGAGCTAGAAGTTTGACGTTCGAACGAGAAATTTGTCAGCCAAAATAGTGATTTTGTACGAATAGAACATGATAGCATAGGAAGTGGTACAATTTCACTGATTCTTGAAAATAACTTCATATTTCAATAGTTTCTTAAAACTGACATTTTCAATTATTGTAAAAACTTTTCGGCTGATTTTGTGATTTCGTATTAGGAGAACATGATAGAGCAGGAGGTGGCATAATTTTACCGATTCTTGGGAATGATGTCATACTTCAAGAATTGTTTGAAGCTGAAATCTTCGGATTCTCGAAAAATTTATTCGTCAAAATCTCAATTTTGCATCAGGAAAATATAATTTTGTAGAAAGTGACACTATTTCAAACTAGTTCTTGAAACTTGACATCATTTCTTAGAATTTTCGAAAGTTATTTCACGATCTTTTTTTTATACAATTCTCCTTTAAATTCTGCGTGTTTCTATCTATTTCCCGAATTCATTGTTTGATTTTTTGTGAAATTGGGTAGTAAAATGGACATAAATAGCAAGATTTTAAAGTGCTGTTAAACTACTCTGATTTATTGAAACTCTTTCTAACTACATTTTATATAATTATTTTACAATAAATAATCTCATTTTCTATTGTAGGTATCGTATAATCATTTACTCCAAGAAGATCATTGCTTGTGGTTGCTGTTGGTTGCTGCTGACTGCTTGTGATATCTTGCTATTTCTGCAATCAATAAAAAAGAAAACAATTTATTTGTAGTCTTTAGTTAAACTTTTAAGCAATTCTTATGTTTTTTAGGCCTTACCCTTCACTAGTCTCTACGTCGCGCTTCTTGTCATATATATGCACATTTCTCCCACCAAGAGCAGTGGAGAAGAAATATGTGTATAGATTGGCCGTTGTTCTTATTCTTAGTGTACATTTTTTGGTTGACTTTTTAACATTGCATGAATTGCATTGGTGATCTCCCGACTCATCTCTGCTGCTACATGCGTAAGTACAACATGTGTATATGTATACATTCAAAGAAAATTGCTTGTCATTTGAATGTCAAAAAAGAAATTTTTCTTTGTGTAATAAATTCTTTCGTAGAATGAGAACAAGTGAGAGTATTAATCCAATTTGACTTATGTAAGTTACTGACTTTTAATACTAATTTTTAATGTATATATATATCCTTAAGTTTTAACTAGATGAATTTCCACTGACTATATATATATATAGATAATATATATAGATAATATATAGATAATTGATTATATTTATATAATATATTTACGATATTTTGTTACTTACCAATCAGAGTTTTGAATATTTCTATTGATATTTTCTTTACTTTCTTTTTTGGAAATGAAAACATAAAATCAAATTTATATACATAAATGTGTCTATAAATATAAAATCTACATTATATATTGTGTTATCTTCTCAATTATTTATTTTTAACTGTCAGTTTTGACAGTAAAATCAAGTATAAGTTCGTTTATATAGCAGTTGTTCCTTAATTGTAATGAAGATTTTAATTTTTTTCCTTTTATTATCTCAATTAAGTGTGTACAAGACGTAATAAAATATATTTTTACGTATTCCTATATAGAGGTTATGTAGATAAATTTATATTAGTTATTATATGTACATAATTTTTATTTATAAACATAAAATACTAAGTTTTATATTATATATTTATATCACTTATTGTACAGATCTACACTTATATTGTAATGTTTTTATCACCAAGAATTTTTCATTAGTATGTACTTAATGTTTATGAGGTATTGTAATTTAAATATTCTTTCTTTTATCTAGAAAAAGCTCGTCGATCAAGTTTCCGGTATTAATAATAAAGCAAGAAATTCTTATTAATGTCGCCCACATTCCCTAAAGATGCGTCTCCAACTGAAATGTTTTTCCGAACTGTAAATGGAAGTAAATTAAAGCTCATTGATAAAAGCACAAAGGCTAGAAATGTTATAAAATTTGTTTTATATAAGAACATACATTTGAATGTGAATACAACTCTCCTTTTGTTATTTGTAACAGCAGCTTTATGGAAGGCATTTAATATCTTTATACCCTTTATTGTATGTGCATTAGTATTGGTACTACAACTCATCTGTTTCGTTGCTTCTGTAAATAAAGGTCTGTTAACTAATTATAATTATTATAAACTCTTAATTTTCATTATGTTAATTTCAATATTTTATTACAGATACACTAACAGTGGTAGAATTTGTTGGTATATATACTGAAGGAAAAAGAATATTTCATGGTCCTAGTTCATGTGAATTTATTCCCTGGGATATAGTGGTGGATATATTTATTAATGAAGTTATAACAGGAGTTGGTATTAAAAATTTAAAATGTAATATAGTAAAATAATTTATAAAAATATGTATTATTTAAATAAATGAATATATGTTGTTTCAGCAAAAAGTATTGTATTATCTTACAATTATAATAAGAGATTCACTTGGTGGAAAAGATTCAATAAAATTAGTTCCCTTATTTCAAAATTTAATACCTGAAAGAAAATGCCTGGAATATATCTACGAAAAGCTAGCTGGATTGATTGGACCCAAAAAGAGGAAAATCTAACTTTAACAGTGCCTGGTTCATACTGGTTGTGTCATAAGACCAACATATACAAATTTATTTTTAGGTATCACCGCACAAACAGGTAAATATTGCTAATAGCAAAGCATTAGTAAGAAAATAGATTTCTAATTTGTACATTTGCAGAAATATAAAACAATTTAATTATGGAAAAGAATTAATGAAAGTTATTAGAAAGATTATCAAAAATCCACCTTCCCAGAAACAACAATTTGGTACAAGTCATCTTTTAGTTACTTTCGGTATCCTTTTCTCTATGTGTAAGATAAATATAATTTTTAACTTTAATTATTAAAATTTTCTTAACTATAATTCATAATACATAGTACATATACCATGGACTAGACAAGATAAAATGTTTGCATTAATGAAGTTTAAGGAACGATCGGTTGTAGCATTTTCTCGTGCATTTATATTAACTATAACATACATTGATTCTTTAGGAATAGAACAGAATTCAGAAAGTATAATTTCTTCTGATCATTCTTTAGTCTATCAGAATGAAAGTACAAATGATACATATGAATGTGAAAATAAGAATGAGAAAGAAAGTAAAAAATGTCTAAAACATTCTTCTGAAGATGATTATTCAAAGACAGATATGCAATATGATAATTTGCAAGAAATTTTAGAATGTGAAAATGTAAACATTCAAGTAAATAATAATATAGGAAATACTAATTTAAAAAAGTTATCATTAAATAAAAAAACAGTGAAACAAACAGGCAACAGTGAAGATACAAATAAATTCTGTAAACATTTAAATATGTCACCTAAACATAGTATAAAACTAAACGATAAAATGAAAGAAAGTAATGTTGACTGTTTAGAAAATAGTAATATTAAACATCAATTATCAGATGATAGGATAAAGATCAATAACTGTAATATTGGAAAAGACAAAAATAATTCTGTATCAAATAATAGTAAAATATTAAATGATAGTAGTGTTGTTGATGATACAAATACAGATTCTGTTAATTTGCCATATCAGTACTTGATAGAAAAAGAAATAGAAGCTACAAAGCAGAATATGTTAGAATTACATGCAAACGATATTACAAACCATATAGAAGCACATTCAGATATTACCAAAATACAAAATTTATCTTGTCCTAAGAAAAAAAACTATGTATTAGATAATGTACCACGATCCTCTGATATTACAGATTTAGTAATGGAAGGATTAATGTTTACAATTCGTCAGGATCAAGATACTGTAGCAGTTATAGAACAAAAAACTAAGTTGGAAGTAGATGAAGTATTAGAAAATTCTGAAAAAATTGAGACAAAGGAAGGTGAAAAGTGCTTACGAAATTCTAGTTTACTTGGCTTAGAAAACTTAATAACAATGATTGAATTACCAAAAGGAAATGAACCTGGAGATAAATATCAAAATGTAATTAGTCAGAAACCTACTTTGAGGAATCTGTCTATGAGGAAACACTTATTTAACAATGTAAAATATCCTTTAACAAATAATAAAATAAAAGAACAAAACAGTACATTTGAGTTAAAACACATGCAATGGTATCCTTTTAATAATTCTATTTCAGCTAGTGCTAGTTATTTAAATAATGATAACTTAGATATTACAAATAAACGTCGCTATTCAGAAATATATGATAATTCTAAAGATGAAGAGGATGAGAAATTTCTAAAATATAAAAATTTGAAGTATGAAGAAGAAGAAGAAGAAGAGGAAGATATAATACCAGAAGCATTACAAAATAAAATATTTAAATTATCTACATTATCTCTTAAGGCAGATAAATCTAAAGATAAATTAAACTTTATACCAAATAAAGATTTATTAATGGATGACGTCAATAATGAAGAGTCAATCAAATTTGAAATAGATAAGAATAAACCCAAATCTCATTTTAATAATAATTTACATCCCACAAGACACACAAAAAGTGATTGTTTAAATTCAGTATTTATTGATTCCCATATAAATGAAGCACAAAAATTGCATAATAATGCAGTATGTGAATCTAAATTTAATGATACAAACAAATATAAATCAAATGTTCCAGTAATTATCTCAAATCAAATTATTAATCTAAATGAAATACCTTTGCCCTTACAGAAAATACTTAAAAATAAATTATCAATAAAACATAATTCCTTAAATGATGAAACTAAAATAAACAAAGATAATATTGAGATTCACAAAACACAACCATGTCAAAATGCAAGTAATGTTTCCAGTACACAATTAAAAAATCAAATTTTAGATAGTCATACACAGACGTCATCAAAAGATCATGAAAAATTTGCACAAGATAGTAGGAAAACACATAATACAAGCACATCCACAATACTAAAAACGGAAGCAAAATGTTCCAATAATTCCGAAAACGTCGTGGAGTTAAAAGAGAAATCACAAAACCAGAATAATTATATTAACAAAACAAGATTATCGTCAAATAAAATAAAAGATGTTACACAAGAATTTTATAAAGAGTTTTCACACTTGCAGAAAGAAAAGGCTCTAACAAATCAAAAACGCCTTAGATCAAGAAGAAAATCGTTGAATTATGCTAACAATGGTAAAATGCATATACAAATGGCCAAATTTTTTCAGGATATTACAAGAGGAGCCAAGGTTGTTGTAACACGCATAAATGTAAATAAATATACATAGTTTAATAATAAAAAATTCATCATCGATAGTAGAAATATGTTAAATTTTCATATTTATCAACAAGTGAATTTATAGATTTAGTAGTGTTACATTTAGAACATACAGTTTTCATGTTTATCTGTAACTTAATTTATACTTTTAGTAGCAATAAATATAGAATTTTTGTACATGTATTTTATTCAACGACTAAATTGTAAATAAAGATATATGACAGATAAAGACTTAACCCAAATCTAGAATAATTTATTTTAGCTTTCCAATAACTTGTTGACCCAACATGTCTTTTCTCGCTCAATTTGATCCATGACAGCTTTTGAATTATTCAACTTATTTATAATATCTTGTAATTTAAAATCTAAATGGTCAAAGCACATTTCATTTTTATTAAAATCAAGATTCAAACATTTATTCTGACTCAAAATAAATGGTTCATTTATTGCAGTTGATTTTTTGAACACCTTCAGCATCTGTAAAATATAATGTGTTTATAGTTGTAATGATTTAAAAAAATTTTAAAGTACGTAAAACTTAAGTCATTATTTCAAATAAAAAAAAAATAAATATAACAAATAAATTCATTATATAAATATATTTGAGATACAGAACCCATTATAAATATTTATTACATTTATTTCATTTTTTAATTTGATAGATTTTTGAAGTTCGTCGGCACATCGTGATGGATACCGTTCTCGAGCATCACATAATTCAAAAAGTGCGTCTTCGCACTGTTGTTCGACGTCGTCTAAAAGATAAAGTTAAGAAAATAAACAATTCTTGCTTGTTTTAACCTTGTTCTATTGTTTCAAGTTTCTTGCACTTACCCATTATTGATAACGTTTAGATTGTAGTATCTCAATTACAAGTGATGTTATTTTGTAATAACAAAGAGAAAATGTCCTCTCTAGTATTAATTTAAAAATAAAAATAAGCGATAATAAACGAACTTGTCTGTATTATAATATCTTCAGCGCCATCAGGTAGCAAATAATATTACAGGAAATTTAAACGGAAATGTTTAAATCAATTTACTCCGTTCTCAATTTATAACTCTTTTTTACATAATAATTTTATTTATATGATACTTTTTAATATATAAAAGATTACCTGAATGAAAAACTTATACTTGATCTAATGTTTTTATTTCCTTTCTTTTAAAATTACATTAATCTTGTTTTGATCTAACCTAGATAAACATTTATTTAATATCACTTTGACGTGTATAATAATTTTAATGAATTATAATAAGTATTATATATTAGAGAAATTCATTGTACTATAAGAAAGATATAAACATCTCCATTTAGATGTGAATAAAAATGCTACTGTTTATTGTAAAAGATTTAAATATTCTTAATATATAAAAATTATTAATACAATATTATCAATGATATAAATATAATTCATTCGAATAATTAATAATTAAAATTGTAATTAATGTGCCGTTCGAAAGTTAAAAAATTAGTTCATAAGACAATATTCAAATTAAGGACTAACCATTTAATCAATTGATGATAAGGAAGAGATATAAATAACTATTTAAAGATTTGCTGAGTTGTCAGTATAAATAAAATCTTCTGGTCAACGGAAATTGTTAACATCACCACCTTCCGTCCGCGTGGCAATTATTTGATCCAACTTTTGCTGACATTGGCAAAGATACATAATTTGAGGTACATACCGCCATTAAAATTGCGAATGCCGTTATCTGCAGTGGCAAGAAACACATCAGACGTAAAAGTAGTAATTCTTTTTTCTCAGTGCAATAGGTGTTAGGATGAAGAAACGTTAAAAGAGCCTCTTAGTGTTTCTAAAGTTGCTCATAAAATATATTATATCTTTGAAATATTCATAGCCGATTGTTTAAATAATGGGGTACTTAAAGTCAATCGGTACCGTAATAATATATGTTAGTTTTTTCTTAGCTGTCATTACCTTTTTACCAGGTTTACCCCCAGAAGCAGAATATTCCGAATATAGGTATGGTATTTATTTTATAATAATATAATTATCAAATAGGTAAAATAAATAATTATGATTTTTTACTATAAATATTTTAGTATGAAACTTCCTTCGGATTTACAAACACTGAAATCTGTAACAAAGATTCGATTACAAGGTCCTGAAATATTATTCTCTGGAGAAATCAAAGGTCCAGAAGCTTTTGCATCGTTTAATGGAGAAATATATACTGGTATACGTGGAGGTTATGTTGTGCAAATTGAAGAAAACCGAATTAAACCTATTGTAAAGTTTGGACAAAAGTGTGGTATGTTGTAATAATTGTTAGAAAATATCGATATTAATTTATTTATATTAAATGTTTATTATTATTATTCTTTTGCTATTCTTCTATGTACTGCATTCACAAAGATAACAAATTTAATGGTTTCAATACAAACATGCTCAGATAATAAAACTACATTTTGTTTAAAAAGATTAACAAAATTACTGAAATGTTTAAGTAAACTATGCATATCTTGAGTAAAAGTGGTACTTGCAGATGGATTGTGGCAAGAACAAAAATGTGGTAGACCTTTGGGTCTAAAATTTAATGATAAAGGAGAACTGTTTGTTGCTGATAGTTACTATGGTATTTTTAAAGTAAATGTTAATACACGACAATATATAAATATAATCAACAGTTCTGAACCTATCGATGGAAAGATTCCAAGAGTGGTTAATTCATTAGACATTGCAAAGAATGGAGATATATATTGGACAGATTCATCTATAGATTTTCCACTTCATGATTCAACCTATACATTCTTAGCTAATCCATCAGGAAGGTAAGTTTCAAATTTAGTTAGTTAAGTTTAGTTAAGTTAGTTTAGTTAGTATAGTTTAGTTGGATATTCAGTAAGTATAATATTTACATTTATATGTAAATACTGCTTTACAGGCTTATTCGATATAATGCAGCAACAAAAAGAAATGAAGTATTAGTAAAAAATATAGGATTTGCAAATGGTGTCTTACTAAGTGATGATGAAAGTTTTCTGATTGTACTAAGTACTCTTAACTCGTACATTATTAAATATAATATAAAAGGTTCAAAAG
This sequence comes from Bombus waltoni, assembly GCA_014737395.1. NCBI lineage: Eukaryota > Metazoa > Arthropoda > Insecta > Hymenoptera > Apidae > Bombus > Bombus waltoni. The sequence goes on from JACXII010000013.1 coordinate 1,970,772, forward strand.
CTGGACAAAAAGAAATCTTTGCAGAAGGTTTACCTGGTTTACCTGATAATGTACATAGTGATGGGCGAGGAGGCTTTTTAGTAACTTTGATTTTGACTGTAGATTCTGAACATCCTCTTTTAGCTCAATCTCTGATACCACATCCACATATACGGAAAATGTTATCAAGATTACTTTATTCAATAGAAGCTCCATTTAAATTATTGCAAGATATTTATCCAAATTATTATTCAGAAAGAGTTTTACATACAGTAGGTTCATTTGATCTTGCAAGAAATACAGCATTAAAGAGTGATTCAATAATACTCAGGATGGATAAAACAGGAAAAATTTTGAATGTTTTATACTCAGAAGATACAGATTTTGTTGAAATTTCTAGCACTTATATACATAATGGGTATTTATGGTTTGGTTCTCCTTGGAATGAATATATTATGAGGATCCCATTAAAACAAGCATTCCCAGATTTAGCACTTAATACAAAACCTTCAACTACCAAACCTTCGAAGGAACAAAAACAGGAAGAACCACTTTTAGCAGTTTCAGCTACACCAAATATTAAAGTAGAGGCAAAATCGACAAAACCAACTATTAAACAAGAAGCTACTACAAAACTACCTCCGAAATCAACTGTTAAAGCACAAACAACAAAAAAACCAAATTCCGATGCAACAATACCAAAGCAGACCATACAGAAGTCTACAACATCACAACCTACTATCACCAGTACCACTACCACTCCAAAACCAACAACATCATCACCTAAAGCATCTGAAAAAGATTCAAAGGAAATTAAGAAAGATAAATCCAATTCTCAAGTTAAACCTGAAATATCAAAACAAAGCAATGAAGCAAGAATAAAAACAAAATCTGAAAATTCTTTCAAAAAAGATGATCATGAAACTCAGACTGCAAAATCCAAACCTATGAAAAAAAATGAAGATTCTACTAAAAAATAAACCAATGTGTACAAGTTGAAACATCAGTCCAAATTTAAATTAATCTCATTGTATTATTCTATTCCATGTTAAATGTTCTACATATTCCAAACATATCGATTTATTTGTTAGGTTTTATGAAATTGTAACGTACATATTTCGTACGCATTTCATTCTTTTACCGGTGTAGGATTTAGTTTTTACTTATACTTTCTAAATAATGTTCTGAAAAAAGTGATATTTAAAGAATTTTTTATTTTGTTATATATTAGTTTTCACATGTCAGATCTGTATATAAGATTGAGAATGGCGTTGTTTCTGTAAAACATTCCATATTATGATATATATACTAATATAATATTTAATACAAACACATACATATATACTGATATATGCATGTGTATGTATGCATTTTGTAAATTCTAATTTTATTTAACTGCATAATGAAGATGAGGTCCAAATAAAAAAAAAGAGAATCCATTTTGTTATAGACGATTATCTTGTTTTGATATGACTTAACATTCCAGAACAAATTGTATAATAAGACTATTAAAATAATTGTTCTATAAATAAAATAATTTATATTAGAGATCACATTTTCTTATAAATTAAACATTTAATTAAATTGTTTTCTGTGATTATAAAAATAGGATGTGTGAATCTTCCATTAAATTTTTAATTTCTATTTTTGTATGTAATCTAGGATATTTTTCTACTTCGAGTATAATATTATATATAACATATTATACATAATATATGTATGAAAATAACAATAATGCATTACTCTTTGATGCAAAATGTTTGCAGATATATATTTGTCTTTAATTGGGTATTATATATGCAAGTTAATTTTGAACATAAATGGTGTTAAACAATGTTCTTAATTTTATATAGAATTTGGTAAGGTTGTATAACTGATATAAAAATAAATGTTTGCTTTTTTAAATATTGTTTTTTACTTTTATGATTTTGTTTATTGCTTTTCCAGGAACAAGCTTAAAATTTAAAATCTTTAAGTACATATTTAAAACTACTATAAGTTTACTATTACTATAAATATTTTTAATATATTACAAAAATGTATATCAGCTTTTTTAAATTAAGATCTATAGAATTAGGAGAATTAAAAACCTGTAGTTAAATATTAAGTTGTTGTGCTATAAATGTAGGCAGTATTGACTTCAACTTATTATTTAAATTCTGTTGAATTCGCCATAAAATTGTAGGATTTTTAACAAAATGCCAGTGTCCATTCCTTTTATTTTGTGCCCATTTTTGTGCTTTCAATAGACACTTATGATAACTTACAATATCTTTATCCTGTATCAATGTCTTTGGAAAATCTTTCGTTACTATAGCAAAACCAAGTTTTGCTAATTCTTCACCAATTTTTATTTGTTCCTATATAATTTAATATTATGAATTGATGAACTAAAAAAAAGAGCAGACTTTACAATTCCTTTTTACCTTATTTCGCTCTATATATACTATACAAGTTACATAGTCTTTTTCTGTGGCTAAAGGTATGAAAGTTATTTCTTTTCCACTAACAATTGTTTGCAACCAACTAATACCTAAAAGCATATTTTTTTATTTTATTAGAGTAATACATTTACAGATTTTTAATTTATCATTACCTACCATTAGCTGTTACATCAAGACCAGCTACTTTAATTGGTAAATATATTGGACTACTTAGTCGAGGCAAAGATATTAATGGCTTGTGATCAACCATTAAAAGTGTACCATAACTAGGTTCTATATGTATCACAGTACCTTGAAGTTGAACTTTTCTTTGTAAAAAACGAGATGGTATGCTGGATGGTTTTCTAAATTTAGCAAACTAAAAATACAACAATAAAAGATACAAAATGTAGAGATAAATGAAACATTGTTAATATTTATTATACATACAGGTTTGATTCGATAGAGTGCAATCACTAAGCTTATACTAGCAATTCCATAACTGAATATCTGAAATTAAAAATCAATAAATATAATTATATTATATATATAAAAATAATGTTTGTGTGTAAATTAAAATATAGGTTAGAACATACCTTCAACGTTTTGGTGTCTGTTTCGCTAAAAATGATAAATCTTTCTAAAATATTTGGCTTTTTCTCTGACATTATTGTTTTTATTTTTTCTTTGAAGGCAGTATAGTACCTGAAATACGTCTATATGAAAATACTTTATCGCGTATATATTTAACGAAATATTTAATCATCAGTTATTTTTACATAAATTCTTCGATTATGAAAAGCTTAAAGTAGCGAATGTTTGTACATTTTTCATATGAAAATGTTTAATTTCGCAGAGACGTATATAAAATTTTAAATTAACATAAAAGATACAAACATAAATTTATTATTTAATTCCATTAAGATTAATATTTCTATGAGAAATATATTATTAATAATTCATATTATACCAAGTAATAATATTGAATTTAAATCCAATTTAATGCATGAAATAAAGCATTAAATAATTTATGTATGTATCAAAGTTAAATTTTGCCATCAAAGAAATGATATTTCTTTATAAAATAAAAATTATTTTAAATAAATGACACAATATAGTTTTGTCAATTTTTCATATATAAATTTTGTATACTGTATAAGAATTTATGGATTCTGTTAATAATTATAAAAGAAATTTTTTTTCTTTTTACACAAATATCTTAGTTAACTTTCATATTCGCATGTGCTGACATTCTGAGTCGGTGCATTACGTTGACATAACACCACAGCCAAGGTGACAAGCGGCGATATTAAAAAGATCGAACTTTTGAACAAATTGAAAACAAAAAGCCCGTGAAACAATAAGAGCAAGTAATTCACGAAAAAATAATCGAATTATTAATAATTTACAACATATTTTAAAAATGTTTCGTGATGGTCAATATTTGGAAGTAATTAAGGTATCTCACTTAACAGCTGCTAACAGCTGTCAATAGACGATCTTGCATCTGTACAAGTAAAACAGAAGCTGTGTTCGTAGGCTTCGAATGATTGTTTAGTTACGGCTGTTGTTACTGTTCAAGAGAAGATTATCAAAATTAAAGAGAAAAAGGTTTCAACTAATAAATGGCTTGATCTTGAGGATTGGGTGGCACTGTATAAAATTTTGGAGAAAGCAATTTTGCGCAATGTTCAAACAGAAGGATCGCCTCAGAGTTTTAAGAAATGCAAATGTAAAAAATCTACTCGACAATTGGAAATCACGTAAGCAAAATCATTTTGTGTTCGATATTAATTTCAATTTTACTTAAATTATGCTATTTTTCATATATATTTATTTATATAAAATATAAATTAAATAATTTATATAAAAGTTATATTAATTTTTAATATTACATATAAAAATATTGCCTTTAACCTATTACATTACACTTTAAAAAATATGTACATCAATGGTTACATCATGATATATAATTATTGTTAGTTATTTACATAAATATTTTTACAAACTATAGATATACATTTGAACCATCAGAAAGTATAAAAGATGTTACATCGTTACCTACTATTAGAGTAAATGTGTCTCCAGCAAAGAAGAAATTGGAAAAGTCAGAATTACCCCAAGTACCAATAGAAAAAAAAGATATTTTGAATCAAATAACAGAAAAGCCAGTCAGGAAGACTTCCAATTATATTCATCAAAAAGATAATAAAAATACTTTACCTACAAAATCAGGAAACAATGATTTAGTAGTGAAGGAATCGATTAACACAAAAAACGATAAAGTTAAAAGATGTCTACCAGTTGACAATCTGGGAAATGATATCTTAGAGGAGTATGTACCAAATGCACCTGTGACGAAAAAGTTATGCGCGAACTTGAACTATATACCAAGTAGAAAGAGTACATTGGAACAAATCCAAGTATTTTCAAATGAATATTCTCCTATAGTATCGGATAATAAGAGCGTAGCGGACGTAGTTCGATATGTTCCAAATTCCATGGATTCATCAAAAGTGTCTTATGAAACGTATGAACCTAGTGGTACAACTATTGTAAATCATCCTGAAGAATACATTCCCAATTCAAAAGGTGTTAAAGCATCTGTCGAGGAATATTATCCAGATTTTACTAGTAAGACGATGAAATTTGATGATAGTTATGTACCGTCGAGTGTTCGACTAACTAACGAAAATTCGAAAAAGTTACTAGAGAGGCACAAAAAATTACAATCAGAAAAACACACGTTAAGATAAAAATATTAACAAAGTGAAATATGAATCTATTTATCTAAAACATTTTTAAAATAAACATGAAACACATAAAATATATGAAAATCAGAATATGATATTTATAATAAATATAAATATTCTTTAATCTTACTATAATAACTTTCGACACCATCTCAATGTAATAGTAATGTATAATTTTAATAAAGAAAACATATTTTCAGTAAAAATATTTGTTTATTATTATTTAGTGCTCATTTATAGATGTATGAGCTTGTCTCTAACTCTAACGATCATTGTCTTCATTTTCCGAAGTTAGGTCCTCGACTAAATTTTTAATTAATTCAAATTTTGGTTCTTTATTCTCTTCTTCTTTGATATTTTCCTGCTCATCCTCCATTTGATTAATTTCTTCATCATCCGTATCATCATCTGCTCCAGGATGGGCAGGAACTTTGTAAGATGGACTGTTAGGTGTTTGCATCATACCTGGTTTTTGCCATACTTTTTGTGATTCCTGTAATTAATTAGATATTATTTATTGCTCTTTATTTAATTATGATATGAATGAATATAAAGAAAGTTTCTATATAACTTACTTTCATACCACTAACTTTTTCTATGTAATAATCATAGACAAATTTAGCCATATGAGGCATATCTTCAATTTCCATTGGTGAAGTAGAAAGATTAGCATCATTAAGTCTTTCGGTAGGAAAATGTTCTTGAGGAAGGAGTTGTAGTTTTAATGGCCGCTGCATTAGTTGAGCAAATGCGGGTGTTAATTCAAAACAGTTGTTAAAAAGAGACACTCTAGCAAAAACATAAAGACCAAGACGCGCTCTTGACATAGCAACTACTAATCGTCGTGCATCTCGTAAGTGACCGACAGCTCGAGTTTTCACGAGAGATAGTAATATATAATCGTTTTGTTGACCTTGGTATTTATCAACTGTTGTTACTTTATTTGGTCGACCTATCAAAGGATTGCTAGCACATCTTATGTTTATTACGTCTCTTATTAAATGCTTTTGTCCATTATAAGTAGTTAATATACTAATTTTGTCAGCTGGATAGCCAAGAAGGCGCATGTACATAAATACAGCTACGCAATACTCGGCTTCAGCGAGATTTTGATAAAAGTAGGCACTGGGTTCACTTTCACCCACTCCATTGAAATCTTCAACATTAATAAGTTGAAAGTCATATAAGAATCCAGCATTTGCCACTAAGTATTCCGGGCTATTTTCCACATGTGCAAGATTGCCCAATTTTTTATAACGCCAGTTGTATAGATTGCAGATGCTGGGTCTTGCACGACCTTGACCATCGAGATCAACTGTAGGAACACCCAATCGTACAAATCTTGCAAAAAGAGATTGTTCCATATTTGAATATTTCTGGAAAGCCATATTTTTAATAACTGGTGGTAACTGATGATGATCTCCTATCATTATCCAACGTTTCAATCGATTATATCCATCTTGTGGATTCTGTAGTAATAACGGTATAAAAGTTTCAATTTCTAAAATTTGAGCAGATTCTTCCATAAGAATGTTGTCGTATTTAAATCCCATGTCTACTAGTTCACGTCTTTTAAGAGCAGCATGAGTACAAGTCATAGCAATAACTTTTGCTTCTTTGACCAATAAATATTTTGATCTGTCTAAGCCAGATCGTAATAATTCGAAAGCTCTAAACTCTTCTAATTGAGCAAAAATCCGCTCTATATATCTGCAAGAATGATATTTAATAAAAATTTAGTTATAAATATAATTTCCTATGTAAAATCTTTATTTGATATAAATTTACCGAAAACAACTGCATGCTATTTCAAGATCTTCTTCGTAAGAATTTCGTTTGAATAACGGTTTTGGCGCATTATCAAAGAATTTATGAAATGGAAATTCTTCATCTATGATAAAAGCAGCAGGTCCATTATTTCCTGTTCCTTGTCTTTGCTTAATTCTAGTTTCAAAGCGTTCCCATCTTGTTAGTATTTGATACATAAAAAAGTGTCCTGCTGTTTCACATGTATATGCGACATCACCTTTTACATTTAAGGATTCCTAAAACCATTAATTTTGTACATTTTATACACGTAAATCATATGTCATAGATATACATATAAGTACATATTGTAAATTACAAACCTGTAATCTTTGAACTTCCATTAAAAGATCCAAACGTTTAGCTAGAACATAATTAACTCTACCGTATCTGCTGAAATCTTTCTCAGTTTCTAGCGCTTCTTCACCATGACCAAGACGCAATAAATGTCTTTCATCTATATCAAGTGCCATGATTTTCTCAAAAAGTTGATTCAATGCTTGATTAGAATGTGTGACTATAAGGGTTCTCTGATTCGGGAAATTATGATAAAGATTTGATATAATTTGAACAGCGACATCCGTTTTACCAGTACCAGGAGGACCTACAACAAGCGTCAATCCTGGTTGCATACCTGCACGAATGGCTTCGACCTGCGTTGGTGTAAAAGGAATCTGATTTCTGCAATGAAATTGTATATAATATTATTATACATAACCTTTACTTTATCACTAAATAAGGAAAAAAATAGTTCCTCATACTTCTTTGGTTCGTTAGCTTTATAAGGGCCTCTACTGGGTGGCACATGAGGTTCAATTTTGATAACTTTCTTTACGGGTTCAACGTTATGTTTCGCAAGTACATCTTCAAATGTTAAACGAAAAGGACGTACTAATTTTGATTCATCATTGGTAGAAATCATAATTTCATATTGAGGGAAGCTATTTTTTAAATGATTTATATCAAGAAATGTATCATTGAAATCCATTGACGCAATTTCATTTGGCATTCTACAAGAAAATTAAAGTATGAAATATCTAGAAACTTTTAATATTATTTTATATTTCAAGTATAATGTCTGTATTTGATGTACCTAGAATAACGAGCAGCGCCAGGATCACCATATCCGAGAATTATGTCATGCAACCAATAGGGTACAACGCATTCTGTATTCATAAGCTCTCTTATCGTTTCCAAAACTGCTTTAAAATTATTCTCTTTAGGTTTACGTCTCATTATGATGTTAAAACTTTCATATACATCTTCACCACCATGGCTAGCGTTATCCATATCAATCCTATACTGATTACAATCTAGCCAAACTCTATACGTGCGAGTATCTCCAGGTAAAATCGGGCGTGGTTCAGGACCATCTTCAATTACTCTACCGTTTGAATCTAACATACCTTCAACTTCACATCCTCGAACAGTTGTTAATCCAACTTGTGGTACAAAAGGTAGTTTGTGACTATATTTTGTACCTGCATGTTAAATTATTGACTTAATTCCTTATTTTAATTACATAAAGTACAGAATAATTAAAATTATTTGATCAAATCTTACCAATTGGGTTTTGTGGTTTAACTGTAATGAGGAAACAGACATCGTGTTTCCGGAGGTTTTCCCACTCAGACTTAATTTCTTTACGAACACTTAAATTTATTGTGACATCAGCACGTACTCTGGATGGTCTTTTTTCGCCAATGTTAGGTTTCGCTACCTCGACTACAGCAAACTGCGTAATAGGTTGAGCCATTCTAGCCCAACCGCCGAAGTAAACACCACCATCTTCGGCTCGCCTAAATAAAATACATAATATTATTATTAATATACTTTTTAATGGTTTCAATTTATTGAAATATGGTAATTTACCAAGGGCTTAGTCTGCTTACAGCATCTTCGATATCTTGCCGTATTTCATCTACAAATATTTCATATCATTATTTACTGTACTATGTTACAGGGTGATTTTTTCGCCAGTTGATTCAAATGATATTCTTTCACAGTGATAACATCATGCCAGTCTATAGATATGATTTGACATCGCAAATCGATAATGGCTTTGTGTTAGGTCAGAGACGACTATGTACGTGTATATCCATGAAATAAAAATGAGAATGTTTATCCGCGATATGATTGGCGATGCTGGTTATGTATCAACTAGTGAGAAGATCATCCCATATTATTCCAATTAATTACATTTATTCTATACATACAAGTTGATTCAAGTCGGAATAGATTGAAGTTTCTCAATAAATAATCGTGCAGAGTAAGAAATTGCAGATTCAATTTTGGCAAAGCTAAACAACCTTCGCCAGAAAAATATTCTGTCGGTACAATGCTCTCGTTCCAAATGATCTCTTCTGTTGGATAAAGTGGCATTTCATTGAGCTCCTCTAACTGAGAAGCTCTACGCTCGTGACGTGAAATCTAAAGTTTATATTATTCACAATGTTAAATCTATATTTTCTATTTCTTTTTTTTACTAATTTTCTTTTTACTTAACTTACCAAAAGTTCTCGAAGAAAGTCTATATCATACCGGTACCAATTCTCATCTTTCTCACGTTCTTCCGATGGTACCAAACTGAGGTAACTCGCGATTGATCTTAGCTTTTCTTGACTGAAAATTCGCATAAAAATAAAAGATGAAAATGATTTATAATTCTTTAGAAAAGCGTGCAATAAATAAGATACAAATTGTCAAGGAATTACCTGAGCAAACCAAAGTGTTTATAAAGAGCTTCTCTTGTATCAACGCTCGCCACATTCGCCAACGCAAAGCTTCGTAAGTCCGGGAACTTCGCAAAAACTGCTTTCTGTGCACAGTTCGAATTTTGTTTGTTGGTTTATGCTTTTGTACTCCTTTGTCTTTAATACGTGAACGCCCATTCTAACGAGAACGTTGATGATTTGACAAATGATGCGGAAAAATCGTTTCAATAATACATAACTCGAAAGTTGAATACTTATTTACAAGAATTAAAATATCAATTAATAGTAAAACAAGTAATTTTGTCTTTCTCATTATTTCGCATGCAAGAATATTTTACTTCTTTTCTTGGAATAGTCTACTTCTTTTCGATAAAAAGAAAAATAAAAAAGAAATTTAATTTTTAAGGCAAGAGTTTCTTAAGCGTTCGAAATATATATTATATTTTATACCTGAAGCGAAGTGATTTTAGTGTAATGCAATTGTGTCATATCGTGATCAGTGAGGGGATCGCCGCTTTCTTCGTTGATTTCAAATCTCGCATAAAACTTCAACATTTCCAATAGCTGTAAATCAAACAAACAAATATAATCATATATATCAAATATAATCAGTAATATTTATCACATAATGTGATAAATAAAAATAAATGTGTATGATAAATAAATATGTAGACTATTAAGAACTATGTAGATACGTAATACGTTACTTCGTTTGACACTGTTATTATTCACAAGTGACTTCCTACGTTACTTGCTATTGTTTGATCATTTTTTATGTTTTATTATGCATATATCGAATACTAATCCATTTATTTAATATACAGCTTATCCCTTAATGTGCTTTCCGCTGTTTCTATCAATAATTACTTTATAAATACATATATCTATGGCCATTCAAAGTTCACCTCGGTAGAGATTGATGAAGCAACAAGACTGTTTAATCGTTCTCCACGGCGAAAATATTACGCAAAGAAAAAATACCATTAAAATGAACGAAGAGACGCTTGCAAATCAATTATGTTTGCGAGTGCCAATGTGGATTAAATGTAACATTATTCAAGGCTATGTCAGCTGTCCAAGGTTGTAGTAAACCGTGTCTCGTCAGAAAGATCCTGTGAATATATGCGTAACACACTTTCGACATTATAACGTATGAATAAAATCAACATGACATTAATTTCCAAATGGCGTATTAAGCTTATAAAATCTTATCTTGCATTTCAGTTTATTCAAGCTTTGACCTTTCGGTCTTTCCGTAATTTATGATAGGTGGATGATGGATAATTAACGAGGAATACTGCCCTTCTTAGTTAATATATCCATCTACCATCTCGAAATTGGAAGAAACCTAAGTTTTACCATTAAACTGCGATTGTTGGTGCGTTTATAGAAAATTTGAAGGTGCAACAATTTTTTGGATACAGGAAAAGTATACAAAATATCCTAGGTAAAGCATGCGTTACAGTAATCAGTAGATGAAACAAATCATTATGCAAGTTTCGTTCTTTTTTTTTTTTAATTATGTTGATAAAATATGAATTTATAAATGTATAATATATGTATAAGCATCCATTTTTCTATGCCAGCTTTATCTCTTTTTTTGTTCGTTTTAAAATACTTAATCATTGTTTCGTAACAGCCTGTACAATATAATTTTACTTAAAAAGTAAACACGCGGGAAACTTGAAATACTTCAACCTATCTTGGATACTTGGAAAAATATTAGAGATTAAATATCAATTAAGAGGGGCAGAATAGCTAAGGAAACGTAGACGACGGGAAAAGGATTGTAAATTAGAATAAAGGCATCGGTGAACCTGTTCGACAGGAACCCATTCTCCTTGTGAGAATACGAAGCCACACTGAACACTGCACTGGTTGTAAGCCAGGCAAGAAATCTCTACTTCGACCACAGTGGGAGTATCTTATATCTCGGACCGGCTCATCAATGCTTCATCTACGATTGTTCAGTACCACGCGTAACGCAAGTGTGTCAACGTGTCTGTCTGGTTATCTGCCACTTCTTCGTTTTATAATCTTCATTTGTCGTACGAGTTGATCGAGTAATTCGTTCCAATAGTGAATGGATAAACTAGTGGCTATAGAAGGTGACTGTTCTTTCTTCTTTTTCTTTAAGAACCGATCGAGATCACTTCTTCGCCGATACGAGAGCGCTTCGTGTTTCGGTACAGTTTTCCATAAATCAAGAATCCAAATGATGAAAAACAACATTCGCTGATAATTTTCATTCTAACGTTGTATGTTTATCAAAAGAGATAAGAAAATTAGGCAAATACCGACAGAATTAATATGCTAAGTCGAGTTTAAATAGCGAAGACTGTTTTTGATCGGTCCTAAGATTGATCTTTAAGATTTTGTTTCAATCTTTCATCAGACAACAAAAAAGACGATCCTTGCTTTGAACTTTTGCAACAGTGAAGATTGCCAGGTGCATACGATTAATGGGATTAAATTGATTGGCTATTTGGTGAATTTCACTGAACAAGCTCGTTTTGCAGTAGATGAAAAGAAATGTGTCAATAAAAATCAGAGAGATGATGCTGAATGTGAATTATAACAGACGTTCGGGCACATTGCCAGTCAAAGGTACGTAAAGCTCTGCTGATTGGATTATTCTGATTTTTATTCTTTGTTTATCTCCCTCTGTGTATATAGATATACATACATACATACATGCATACATACATACATACATACATATATATATATATATATATACACGTTAAATATTAACTCAACTACTCGTCGAGTTTTTGATTCGCCGTTCGTGATATATTTTGAAATTTCGTTGTGTCTTCTGAATAGATTTTATTCAGGAAAGGTATGTTGTTGTGAAGTACGCCGTTGGCATTTTAAAAGCGAATACTAGTTAATACTTGGACTGAGATAAATACTACATATTCATTAAATTATTCGCCGAGTTACTTGGAAATTTCGTCGAATCTACTGAATAGATCTCATTGAGCGAAAGATATGTTGTTGCAAAGTACGCTATAAATATTTCGAATACTAGCTAATAGTTTGCCTTAGGTAAACAAACAAATAGGCCTTGGATTCGTATAGATTTTACGTTGTAACGAATGTTTGACGCGTAATACGTTGGAAGATTTTGTTTATGATAGATTAAAACGCACGTGTGTTTTCGGGAATTTTCAACGAATTATTCGACGGAATAACGATACAGATTTTCTCGTTCAAGGAACAAGCATGAAATTTTATATGCAAAAGTACATGTTGCATCACGCGAGAAAAGAAAAAGAATTTACATGTTTGTTATTTCTCTTCTCTCGTCGATCACGGTTAAAGCGACTGATAGAAGGAAAGTGTCGAAGCTAGAGGCAGTAAAAATCATAGATACGCTCTATGTGCGTCAGATATATTGAAGATATATAGCAAATAACGTTATCACGAATGATTAAATCATATTTCGCTTCCGTTACTTTGCGAAACTACCTCTAGTAAATAGGAAATTCTATAAATACGAAGTCTGCAGTACTTGATTCTCCCATTCTCGTGCGTGTTTAGCGAACTTTTCACTCATTTTCTTCGTGAGAACCCGATGTTTATTACTGAATGATACAAATGGAATACAAATGAATACGAACATGTATCAATTTTAGGATATCGATGAAATCGTTTTTTTTTCCAATTGTACACATTTAAGTAAAATATAACTTAACGTTGTAAAGTATTAGAAAATAACGATATAAACGATACTTTATTAAGTAACTTTGTAATTGAATAAATTGAATTAGCCGTATTGATACCATAGCAATCGTAAAAAACAAGAGAATACACGTGGTGCACATGGCTCAACGAAAAAGAGCAATGGTTCGTGCGCAAGCATTGAGGAAGCCAAGAAAAGGGTATAAAGAGCATTCTCGCTAACAGAAGCATGAACATCCCTTTTCTTCTTTTGATTCAGTCGTTTCATACTGCATACGTGCATAACGACAACCATTGAACTATATTACTACAACTGCGTCTTTTTAAACGCGAATCTTTTTGTTTCCCAAACCGAACGTGCTCGATATTCAATTACCGATAACGAGAACAATTTTCTGCAATATATCATATCTTATCGAGAACATTAAATTAATCATATTGTTAAATACATTGTTTATAATCTTTTCACGTGGTCAGAAAAAAAGCATCGACCTACAATGGACATTGGAATGAAAGAGATATTCTCTCTCGTCTTATTCCTTTTATGAATTATTTGCCTTTATCCTGGACATCGTTAACAATTTCATCGTATTACCGCACATTTTGCTACTACACTAACAAGCATTTCCTGAAGCATAGAAAAGATAAAGTATTGGGAATCGTTGTGATATCGTGGCGATATTCACGAAATCTCTTTTAAGCTTCCAGATTTTATCGTTACGTTCGTGATATTCGTCACGAACGCTACAAGTTCGAAGTAAACGGGCGCCCCTACATATCAAATATAAATATGTTTTTAATACTCATTTTTATATACAAAAATCGTACGATAGAAATTCTCGCTAAAAGTACTTGAAAATGACTTTCATGGTCCCATACATGTCGCAATAATAAGTGCGAGTTTCGATATATGATAACTGATACAATCTACTTAATTTCCATACAGAGAGAAGCCTTCACGATCGAGCGTGACTGAGAACGAATTACTCCTTTCCAGGGTTGCTGTGGATCAGTCTATTAATGTTGGCGATCTCATGGAGTCAGGCAAAAGACAACAATTGTTGTTCGGATGGTCTCATGTGGTTACATACGCTGAATTGTTCTGATGGCAACGCGATTAATCTCACGTGCTCATTTGGTTGGTACATAGTCAATCCTGAGTTGCGCACGTCCGATAACTTCACTATAATCGAGGAATATGGAAAACCGTGGCTACAGTTTGTAGACACGATACCCGCAAAAATAGAAGCAGAGAGGTAAACGATGTATTTCAGTTGCATTTCTTTCAGTGACGTTTGCAAATCTTTTTCAAGAAGTTTGTTTAGTCCTCAACTGTTATCGTTGGGTCATAGGGGACCATAACAGTTTGCTCGTATATTTTAATTTGCATTCTGCGCCTGTGTGATGTTTATCACGTACAACACAAAATTAAAGCTAAAATAAATGAATGACTAAGTTCTCGTGGATCATGATCCAGCGATACTAATCGAGGATTAAAGATAATCCGTGCAATCGACATAATACTGTTTGTTAATATTATCTATTCTATTCTAACTTTAAAATATCGATAAAACAAGATTTAAGCTTATTTGATACTTAAATATCTTAAATTTTATTCATTTTTTTTTTTTGTATATTCCTAATTTAATTAAATATTCAGATTCTGCGTGGTAAGAAATCCGGACACTGCTACCAAAATTGCTTTGATATGCGCGGATGGCGAATACGACGGTATTCAATGGAGAAACACATTGTTCTGCGTCCTGAGTATCATATCGGCCATATTTTTGATCATCACCTTGGCAGTTTATGTTTTGCTACCAGAATTAAGAGAAATTCAAGATAAAGCAATGATGGCTGTAGTCACGTCATTAACAGTTAGCTACATCATCCTTTCCATTCAGATGTTGAGACAGCCGCACGATGATGATTATCATATATGTGTCTCTCTAGGTACGACATGCTGATAATTATTTGTTTATATCACAATTATTCATTTACATTGTACGACTTTTAAATCAATAATTCATTTATTCTTCTAGGATTCATTCTATATTTCGGTTTTATGGCTGTTTTCTTCTGGTTAAACATCGTCTCGTTCAATATATGGAGAATAGTTTGGTAAAATCAATAATATCGATAAAAACATTTAAAGATCTGCTTCATTCGTATTCGTCATTTGATTTGTTATTCCTGCAGGTTTAAAGATTTCATGATCGGAGATAAAATGCTTTTTACTATTTATTCTGTTATCGGCTGGAGTGGACCATTATGCTTGTTAATTGCAATTTTGATTACTCATCACGTAGAAGGAAACCATCTGAAACCCGGTTTTGGAGAAAATAGCTGTTGGTTCAACGGTAAGAACAATATCTTTCAAAATCTAACGATCTTTTAATAGTCTCTGTTATTATATATTAATCTTGTTATTGAATAACGATTATCGTCTGTTTTTATAGGACATGAACAAACGTGGGCGTATTTTTATGGACCAATCAGTATTTTATTGACGTTGAACGTTATCTATCTCGGCCTAACTAGCTGGCGATTGTGGCATCAATATCGTGACTATAGTGGAAGCAAATTACGAGTACTTCGTTTTAAATGCCTGCTTTACGTCAAACTGATACTTTTCATGGGCGTAACATGGATTTTTGAAGTACTTTCGTATGCTGATCATAGTAAACAAGATTTCTGGTAATTTCCATCATTTTTGTTGATCAACAAAATAAGTCACGATCTCATCGAAGAAATTAATTTTCTCAATTACTAAGATATAGTGGACACGTTGATACTTGATTACATACATACTTTGATTCTTAATTCCAATTTAGGATACCGATGGATATACTGAATGCGTTACAAGGCTTTATAATATTCCTCTTGTTGGTTGGGACGCGAAAACGAGTGAGAAAGTTGTTAGCAAAGAAGAGGCCTTGTGGCATTGGCTTTCCAAAATCTTGGGCAGCTTACGAGGATGAAGAGTGCGAGGAAGTACTACCTGAAGAAGTCGAATTATCGCAACATGATTAGTGTTTATAAAAATAACTTTGTTTTTCTTTCGTCGTTAATAACGTAACGTAATAGGATATGTAGTTTCTTTTTATACCAATATATTCGACTAGTCGAAGATAATCATAAGTAATGACAACGAGACAAAGAATTACTTCTATTTAAGTAACATAGTTGTATAAAGATCGTATAGAATTTAATACTCTTTTAATGAATCGTCGTAAATTACGTAACGACAATTTTTTAAGAATCTCTACAAACATTGCCTAGCAACAAGTATCTCGTTAATTATCGTGTCATTTACTATCGTGAGATTTTTACCGATCTGTAGATTAGCTAAAGAACACCATCGGTGATCTGCACCGGTATGTTCAAGCTTTACAATTCATTGTGGTAATTTCGTGGAATCTAGCAATTTTATTGTTTTCTTCGTAGGCGTCCGTATCAAACTTTCTCATTCTAATCAACTGACGCGACACTTCCGAGACGACGATTCACCTTACATCATCATGTACTTCTGACGTCTTTGAGTCATTAAAAACGTGTTAGTCGACAGATATCGCAAACCACGAACGCTGGAGCACACGAAGTAAACATTCGAAGTTGCCAGAATACTTTTTATTACCATAACGAACAAAATGAAAGTGTTCTATCTTAAAATAAATATAAGAAAAAGAAAAATGAATTATGCGAACAACGTCTATTAAGTACGATAATAGAGTTAAGCGTCATTTTTAATTTAAGCATTATATCCATTGGCATAAAAAATCCAGCTAATGTTAATACTAATTCACGTAAGTTTTATAGCTTTTCCTTTGTAGAAATCACATTTATGTCATCTAGAAATAGATAGACAGAACTTTCTACAAATTAAAAAATTTTTAAGTTAAAAAATTCAAAGTAATCTACGGCGTGCAAGAAGAAGTAGTGCATTCAATAATCGTATTTCTTGTTGCGTGAAGCTATTACGATGATTAAACAAAGCAATGTGCGCGAGTAACTAATTAATTTGTTGCACGAAGACGTGATAAACGAGAAGAGTGCAAAACAACAATGACGTGTGTGGTGGTTACCCACATATTACTATGAGTAATGCTAGTATCGACATTGCAAAGATGAGGATTTACATTGTCGTGATACACATACGAATGCAATGTGACGTTTTGCATGGCGACGGAACATGTTACTGATCAATATTTTAGCAACGCAAAGGTTGCTGCTACAGCGAGAAATGTGAAGCTTTTAATACCTTAGCAGTGACTCGTATGCAAGACGATTCTTTGGACTTCAAGTTCGAATTACGGGCAATTTCAGAATATTTTTATTCTTTAATTTATATAGGGTAATAATATAGTATAACACGCATGTACAGACAGTGAATTGTTTATAAGATGATTTAGATCTTAATTTGTACATGTACAAGATCATTTTCCGTCAAAAGATAATTATTTATGTAGAGATTGATTGACCATCAGTAACATTTGTAGAGTGTTCTATCTTGAACATTTTTTTTTTTTTTTTGACTCGTTATTGTATATTGATGTTATTGATTATTATTTGGTTGCTGATTTGTATATTACACAAATGCGATAAGTTGTACTGTTGAAATAAACGTGCAAATAATGAAATAAGTATGTCGTTAGCATAAATGAATGCATTATGATACGTGATAATCGATTTTTTACATAGAAAAAGATTTCGTACATCGATTTTCCTTGTAGTCAACGAGAGTGAGTAGAGTTGATTGAAAAATATGTCCAAATTAACCGCTTCTTTGCAATAACAATGACCATGCGAAAAAGGGGAAAATTTTATGAATTTCCAATTATAATTATTATATCTTCTGCGAATAAGATTCATAATTAGAAGCTGTGCGAAAGCAAGAAACGCGTTGTAATTTCAAGAAGCGATTGTGCAATAAAATACAGATATATACATATGTATATACCTGCAGCACGCCTCTAGACCTGATTTCATTCCTGGACTATACCATAATAAACTATACCTAACAATTACAATTTCTTTTCGTATGCATTTAGCTATTAAAATGTCATTTCACTGCTTCAAACCTGCTGATTATAAATAGGTATGTCACTATACCCAATTCCAGGACCTGGTCTAGAGGCATGCCTCAAAGTATGAAGTAATACCATTGCATAAATGCCGATAAACTTGCTATAAATAATTATATTATAGATGATTATATCATAAATATTCGGATCATACAGCGAGTCGAACTTTTGCAAGTTAAATTAACACGAAGATACGAATATCGGAAGAAGAGCCAACGAAGCCAAAATGCAGAGTAAACGAGAAGGTAAAGATGAGTATACGAGAGAAGGGAGAGCGATGAGGTAGCCATAGGGAAGGGGGAAAGAGAGAAAAAGAGAGTAAGCAAGCCAGCGTGCGAGTGAACAAACGGAAGAGAAAAAGAGATAAAAAGATAGTGCAACAGAGAATGGGAATGGATGCGATGCGATGGCGGCGAGTATGGCAGGGGTAAGTCTCGCTAGGCGGGTAACCACTACCGCAGGCGGCATTGGCAGGTATGGCGATAAACACACGAGAAGTCCTATTATCGTTGCGTTAGAATGAACGAGTGAATAACAACGCTGTCGAGGTAACGTCAGGGTGGCCGTCACGAAATCGATCACGAGCAACGCTAAACTCGGCTACGGTGGAAAGTCGGTTGACGAATGAATGCACGGAACCAATGTACGGAAACAAAGACGCGAGAGTAGGAACGGTGCCGATTCGATGACATGTATTATCTCGTGAGTGCGTTGCTTATCATCCTTGGTATACTGGGGAATCATCCCCTTCTTGCAAACACAGACGAGAAGGCAAATTTGATCAGCGTGGCAAAGTGTTGCGAGCACAACGAGCTTCTTGTTGACGACACGTGCACGCCATTGACGGAAACGAACGAGACGGAGTGGAGACCGGAATTCATCGAGGAGAAGGTCAATGGTATATCAAGAAGCAGACCGGTTAAACCGAATTATCAATTGAAGATTGGAAGACCTAAGTGTCAACCCAACGAGCATCAATGGAACGTATATCATTATCGATCAGGCGAGGATCGACTCGCGATATTGACAACTGGCGTGTTGCGACACTATACCACCGATTTGACAAAGGGAAAGCAAAACGAATATAATGGTGCATTTGAATTCGATGATGCAGATTCAATAGACGAAGATGATCTCGAGACGGTTTCTATTCATTACGATTATCCGTTCGGACATTATTGCGCTGACAAAGCAATTTTGAGCAGAGATCGACTAGTAGCGACGTACGCGATGATTTGCGTACCCGATGTAGTCGTTACATGGTCCGATACAAATTATTTGATGAAACACGCCGTCGATCCTACCTTTCACGCAATATCGATAGCTAGTTATCTAGTTGTTGCGGTTGTCTATTTTGTTTTACCACAACTGCGTGATCTTGTGGGAAACATGATAACTAGTATGACTCTGTGTCTTATAGCTGGGCAATCTGCGTCTACCGTCAGGATTTTCACGGAATTCGGCAATCACATCAGTTTTATGATTGCCGGTACGAAATACATGAATATTCGTAAATATTCAAGCTTTCGTGAAAAATTAAATTTCAATTGCAATTAGGATATCTTCGATTGAAAAATACTTAACTTTTTACGAAAATATTTGTTTCTTTCAGATACCGTCATGTATGTCTCCTTGCTAGCTGCATTTTTCTGGTTGAACGCCTTGGGTTACTACGTATGGAGCACTTTTCGTTCGCGAAACGTATTTTTAAGAGTAACTGACGGCAGAAAGTACTGTTACTATTCTACGTATGTTTGGGGTTCGACGGTTTGCATAGCGGGCACTGCGATTTTTGCACACTTTGCCTTAGAAACTAATAAACCTGTTGTTGGCGGAAAAATATATCCACCTCAAGAAACAATCGGTTGGCTCGGTATTTCCGTATTATTTACATCGATCGCATTTACAATAATAATTGATTTATCTTTCGTATTAACAACCGCGAACAGGATTAAAAGAATGAGCACATACGGTCGAATTCATCATAAAATGAAATACAGCTTTAGAATGTTTGTTTTCTTGTTTGCGATAATGAGTACCGGTTGGTTATCATTCCTGCTATCACGATTAAATTACGAAGCATTAGAGTATTGTCATATCGTTATTAATTTGCTACAGGCAATTTTAATACTATACGTTTGTGTATTTGGACAGAGAAGGGTTACATTCTTACTTGGTAAAACATGCAATTGCTGTAATTCAGGAGAAAATATCGAGGGACTTGATTGGGGCGAAGAAATGACAGCCATCAACGCAGGATATTAAACAATTTTTAAATCATATAGTCGATTATGAAATTCGATCTCAAATGAAATTATTTCGTTCTATAAAAGCATTGTATTTTGTACACTTGATTGAACATATCAAGGGAAAAGTATATTTATATTGACAGTCTATGATATCACAAACCAGTGCTCGACAAGGAATATATCATATTAGTTAATATTAACAAATACATGTTTTATGAAGGCAAGAACATAACGTCCATAAATAGTAAGCTAAAGTATTGTATATAATGGTATTTAACTACAAGAATTTTTAAAATCAACAAAATTATATTATTCTAGGAGAATATAATATTTATATTTATCATTGTTGATAGATTCATTGTTTTTAACATACAAACTTAAATATACCTATACTAAATATGTATTTATCTATTTGAATAATTTGGAATTTATAATCATAAGTGCCTTGAAACAAAATTTCTTATGCCTTACGAAAATGTGCACTTATCTATCTAAAATATAACATTAATCGCAAAATATATAAACATCCATAAATATTATCATTGCATCTATCATTTCTTATAAAAATATCATTTTCTAAGGAATTTTTTACTTTTAAGATATTCATATAATATTTATATTTGTACAAACGTATGACTTTTGTAAATGGTGTATCATTTTTATAAAATCAATTTCAATATATCCTTTTATACTAGGTATTTCTATTTATTTGAAAAACTTGAGAAATAAAACTTACCTGACCAAACAATTCGCCTTCTGGACGATGTAATAAATTGGACAGCTGACATCTCACTACCAGATGACAATCATCCATGACAGTATTGAAGAAACGTCTAGTTGGTAATAGAGCTTCTAAATCTATTACTAACTCAAGAAATCTTTCACAATATCGTACTTTATCTGGTAAGAGTGGTCCTATTGGAAAGTAAATATCAAATTATAATATTGTATCACAAAAATATTTTCAAACAATATAAAACGGATTAGATTTTTATTTGGTTTAATTTACCTTTCTCTGGTACTGTCTCTAATATTGTCATAAATTTTATCATTAATCTGTGTAAAAATTTACGTTCCCATTCTAACTTTTCTTTACATTCAGGATTATCTTTTTTCATTATAACCTTCCAGTACTTTCTCCACTTTGGATACTTTCTAAACTCTAATTCTCTACGACCTTGTTGCAGTGAAATCCACATAGATAATGACACCAGGCGTTTTACTTCTTCTCTAACTAATAATACTTCCATGGAATTAAAACAATGATTCAAAAAAACGATCAATGCTGTTTGTTCTTTTAAATCAAAGTCCATTATACTGTCTTCAAGACATGTCTCTAAGACTTTTTGGAAAAATTCAGAAAAATATTCTGGAAGTTTCTCAAATACTTTCCAAACTTGAACACGTTCTCGAAATTTTTCATTCACCATAACAACAATGGACATGGTATGAGCACGAGTTGCAATTTTTGTATTGTAATATGGCCATAGAAAATTTTCTAGATACTGACTGAACTCTAACATCATAATTCTTCGAATAGAAAATTTAGATGCACATATTTCTTGAATATAAATATCTTCTACTATTTGGGAACTGAATGGAAGATGTGAATCCGTGGTATGTGGTGCCCAATATTTATTTGCAAGCTGTAATTATTTAATAAAATAGATGTAAAGAAAAAATGTTTAATTTATGTAATAAAGTAGGTTTAACTATAAATACCTGTGTTATACGATCAGCATTAATCTGTTCCACTGTGGGAGCAGGATTATTGCTTTTAACTGTCATAGCGTTTTGATTTTCCATGTTGAGTCGTTGACTTAAATGATCTTAAGGTTAAGTTTAAGGTTAAGATTAAAAATTAACCAATGTTAGACATGATAGCAAATAATATGCATTTGTGTAGTAAATTGTATGCAGTCATATAAATCATTTATTTCACTTTTCTTCCAAATAAATCTGTACTTACTACAATTATTCAGATTTACCAGTAACTATCAAACAGCACGCACTCTCATATAAAATTTTTATATTTTCATACACACAGTTTCACGATTGTGCATTGGCTAAAATAAAGCTCCAATCATTTTTGTCGGTTAAAGGGAATATTTTAAAGCAGAAAGTTAAATCACATGATTGGTACATTTGCAATTGTTAATTCCATCATTATTATAACTATTATTATTAATAAATTCACGATTTTACAATCAGATATTAATTATAAAAGAGGATGATAGAGGTAAATTCATATGTCCCTTCTATTTTTATAATTTTGTTATTCCATTCACTATATTTTTCTGTGTCTATTGATGAATGAAGAATGAACAGACTTCCTTGCGAACGTTCACAGTTCAATTCAAATATTATCATATATGTGTGAGTGTTTACTAAGCACATCGACTGCATTTTTTAAATATATTAAATTAAATTTATATGTATAATTATATGAATTTTTAAAAACAATATAATAAAGTTTTTATTGAAAAAATCATTATAATGTCGAATTCTAGAAAAACCAAAACAAGGCGTGATAGTGATTCAGTAGATATTAATCCTAAAAGAATGAAATCAGAAGATGAAGATAATTCAGAAAAAAAGGAAAATAGTATAGTTACAAGTGATACATCATTTGAAAACATTTCTGAACAATTATTGTCAGTAGAACATAATTTGGCTATTGAGTTAAAAAAAATTACATTCCGTTTGCCAGTAGAATATGTTTATAGTCCACTTGAATATGCATTTAATATACACACTATGTATGTACAAAAGTATTGTAACACTGTTAAGAAAATATTGTTTCTTGGAATGAACCCTGGTCCTTGGGGTATGTCCCAAACTGGTGTTCCATTTGGAGAAATAAGTATGGTTCGCGACTGGTTAAAAATTTGTGGACCTGTTGGAAAACCAGCCAAAGAACAGCCAAATAGAAAAGTAGCAGGATTTCAATGTACTCGTAGCGAAATCAGTGGGAAAAGATTATGGGGTCTTTTTCAAGAATTATGTAAAAGTCCAGAGAAATTCTTTGAACATGCATATATACATAATTATTGCCCTATTGCATTAATGAATAAAAAAGGCTGCAATATTACACCAGCAGAAATGAAGGCAATATATCTATATTTTATTATAGTCATATTTATATATTAAATGTCTTATTTTTTTAGGGACCAGAGATACAAATATTACATTCTGCTTGTGACAAGGCATTAGCAGATGCAATTAGGATTTTAAAAGTTGAGATTGTAATTGGCATTGGTGGATATGCAGAGAAACGAGCACAATTAGTAGTTCAGTCTTCAAAATTACCTGTGAAGGTAATTATTAGTTATTAAAATTTTGTTTAAAATAGATATAGAAGAAATATATCTAATTCTTTTATGTTTATAGGTTTTATGTTTACCTCATCCAAGTCCACGTGCTGTGAATAATAAAAATTGGAGTGAAAAAGCAACACAAAAGTTAAGTGAGTTTGGATTACTTGAATGTTTTACAACTTAAAATAT
The DNA here is from genome assembly GCA_014737395.1 of Bombus waltoni. Lineage (NCBI taxonomy): Eukaryota > Metazoa > Arthropoda > Insecta > Hymenoptera > Apidae > Bombus > Bombus waltoni. The sequence continues at coordinate 1,994,973 of JACXII010000013.1, forward strand.
CTTGACAAGAAAAATAAATTTTTGCTTTTGTCAGTACAATTTTATGTTACCTAACTCTACAATTTATGTTATGTATATTACTTTATAAATTTGTGATAATTTCTAACATTATCATTTTATGTATTATTACGTGTGTGTGTATATGTGTGTTTGGTAATTTTTCTATGAAAATTTGTCAAATTTAAGTTATTAAAACATAAAAGAAATACAATGGATTTTTTAAGTTGGATGAATGTTGCTTTACAAAAGGCAAATGATTCGCTAAAAGCTGGTGAAGTTCCAGTTGGCTGTTTATTTGTATATAACAATGATGTCATTGCTACAAGTAATAATACAGTTAACGAAACTCGCAATGCAACTCGACATGCAGAAATAAATTGTATAGATCAAGTTTTAGAATTCTGTAACATAAAAGATTTAAGCTATAAAAATGTATTTCACGATATTAATGTTATTGTTACTGTAGAGCCATGTATAATGTGTACATCTGCATTATGTCAACTACAGGTACGTAACATTATATATGGTTGTGGAAACGATCGTTTTGGTGGATGTATAAGTGTTTTTGAAGTACCAAAACTTTATAATTCAAGAACAAAAATAATAGGGAATATCAAAGGTACTGAAGCAATGGCATTGTTAAAAGAATTTTATAAAGGTACAAATCCAAATGTACCTGAATCAAAATTAAAAAAGAACCGTAAAAAGAACACATAAATATTACAAATTTAATAAATTTATTTTTTGTTTAATTATAATTCATTACTAAAATACATTTTAGTTTCTATTTTAATTTGTGTAATATGATACATAAGCAAATCAATTTTATACAAAATGTTACGTCTTAATAATTGTATAATACCAGTAGAGCAAATTGTTTTATATACATATAGTGGCCTTGTTCATTTTGTACTTATTTATGAACAAATAAATTCTAAAAAAATATATTTATGAACACCATGAATGATCTAATTCACACTTGCCTTGGTACCATCTGACAAGTAATTGATTTTTTAATGTATAATCTTTTAATATCATATCTTTCGTCTGTGAATGATGATTAATATTTATTTAATCCACATTAAATAAAATAAATGTCTATTCTTAAAAACAACTTACTATGGGAGGTGGAAATATTCTTTGAAAATCCATTTTATTCTGATTTTCCAAATAACTTTGAGATAAAATCAATTTAGTTTCAGGTGTGAAACATGGGCTACATAACTGACATTCTACATGAAAACAGTCATTACATTTTATGCAAAGTTCTGGCAAAACCATTATATTCTTCTCAGCTATTTCCATTTCTTCCTCCATTCTGTTCCTGTAAATGTAAACATTAGTTGATGTCATATTATTTTAAAAGATTCTTAATTTAATTGTAATATGAAATTTATAAGACCTTATTTTTAAAGAATCTTTCCTGATTCTTTGTCCTATACCAACTAACGAAAATAAGTTAAATATAACTTGTTCGTAAAGTAATTGGTTTGATGGATAATGCGCTGAAGATAAATTTGGAGACATATTTGCCTCCATGGTATAAACATTTAAATTTTCATCGAGTGCAAAATCGATTCTAATTAATTCGAAAAAATTTCTTCCATTTCCGAAACGTTTTGTAGCTTCTCTAATATAAATCTCTTTTGACAAAGTAATTTCTCTGATTGCTTCGCGTACACCACTCCAGACTTTTTCAGGATCTTTTGCTTGCATACGTACATATGCGTCGAACGAATCTTTCATTGAAAATTTCAATTTAGTATAATAATGTTTCAAAGATGGGATATTCCAAATCGGCAAGTAATCATCGCCAACTACATATTTATCTAAAATTTCAGGCTCAAACGGATAATACTTTACAGGACAAAATCTAAAGAGGACATCACCTTTGTATATATATACTCTAAGAGGATCAATGGATGTGATCACAGTGTATACTCCAATATCAAATTTGTATCCATCTATGAGAAATGGTCGCTGTATAAATTCTTGTATAAAAAATCCAGTTTCTGTAACATTTATGTCGCTCACATTTTTTATGCTAATACCCCGATGATCATTCGATTTTTGTACAAATATCTTTTCTGGATGCTGATTAGCATACAGAAGAAATTTGGTGCTTTGTTCTGGTATCTTAAATGCTGGTAAAATATAGCGACCTTCCGCGGTTGATAAATCCACCTTATTCGTAATATATCCGCAACCGGGAATATGATTAACACGTTGATGAGCTTTTAATTTCTTTAAACTAGAACTTAAACTTCTAAATGGATAGTCATGCGCCCACAATAAATCCCAATTAAATGCATCATTGGTTTGTTTAAATCCCAAACGATCCAATACAAGAAACACATGTTTCAAATATTCAGTATCGTTACTTTTCGTGTATACTCGATATAATGGATTCTTTTCTTTTATTTCTGCCGTTTTTAATTGCGTATTTCTCAAGTTTTCTTGGTAGTATAAAAAGGACAAGAAACAATATAAAATTATTGGACCCGTTATAGAATATAAAAGTATTTTTAAAAGTGTTTTCACTTTTAAGTTCATCATTTGGGTATATATTGTACATTCATTAATATTCTGTAAAAATAAATGAAGTTTTTAAACTGGTTATTTCAATTTATCAAAGTAATTTAAATAACCATGTAACTATTAAAAAAATCTACAAACCTGTTTACTAGACATGATTAAATATACAATTTTAATACCATTTGTTAATAATAGTCCGCAGGATGATATGGCTCACAGTATATTTGTGTTCCCACCACTGAGTTCTAGCTGATTTAAGTACCGTTGTAGTTTCCCCGCTATACCACCTGCTTTTCAATGAGAACATACTTTCTTAGTACCGGTTTCTATACATAGAACCTGTGTTAGATTCTATTTCTCTTGCATTTTGTAAATAATTTAAAATGAAATAAAATACGAAGAAATTTACCTCCCAATAGTGAATATTCTTTACAATTAAAGTGTATTGCCTTAATAATTGGCCGCGAAACCGAATTTAGTCATTTAGTAAGCGAATACTTATTTATACACATAGGAAATTCTGGTTCAGTATGAATCGGATGGAGAGAAAGTTCTGACAACGGTTAGTTAATAAGGCAAAATTCTGGTCGGTTAGTAAGGCACTACTGTACAACGAAATTGTACACTTATCTTTTATAATATACATATACTATATGTACATACTATTATATAATAAATAATTAGACTTTTATACATTTATGGAAAACTTAAAAATGTAAAAAAGTACAGGATACTTACAATGTGGGAAAATCTTTGCTAAGTTCCATTGCTATAAATGACAATTCATAAAAGTATAAACTTGCATAAATATCCGCAGTTTAATAATAATAATAATAGTATATTATAACAATAAAGATATGTAATAAGTACAAGTTCTTTTTGATGTGTGATGTTTATATTGAAAAACGTTCAAACATTGGCGGGAATCGTTCTAGAATGCGCTAGTGTGTGTAATGTTGCGTCGTAGAGGTTTCTGGCCATTTCCTGCCATTTCCTGCCATTTCCTGCCATTTCGATTCTTGAAGCGGTGTTGTGAACATTTTTGTAAAGCAGAAATGGGTTTTCAAAATATCTGGTATTCGCATCCACGAAAATATGGACAAGGATCTAGATCCTGGCAAGTGTTATTATTTTTTATTATATTATTAAATTGCAGACAAATCAATATATATCATAAAATTACATAGCATGCGTTAGACCGTGTATCCACGTTTGTTTTTCCAGTGAAAAGATATTTTTACAGCTTTTAGTGTAGGTTATTTAAGATGATTTAAAAATATGAATTACTTTATTATTTCTATAATTTAAAAAAAATTTGTTATCTTGATGAAAAATATCACTTTCTACATTTTTCGATTATAACCTCAATATAGTATGTATTATGTATAGTATTTATAACGTATTATTAGACTGCCGTAATCTATTTATAATAGTGTTCTTTCAATGTGTAATTAATCATTATGCTATTTTACAGTCGTGCTTGCGCAAATAGACATGGATTGATTCGCAAGTATGGTTTAAATATTTGTCGACAATGCTTTAGAGAGTATGCTGCAGATATTGGCTTCAAAAAGGTATAAAATTTGAATTCTTCTATGTTTACAGATATATTTCTAATACATATAATGATTAAATATTATATCTAAATCAATCTCTTTTTATTTACAGCTGGATTAATGTATAGCAGCAATGTAATAGCTATAATGTTTCAAAATTTCAAATGTAAATCCTATTTAAGTCATAAAAATACAAGAACATGAAAACTGATAATCTTTATATCCATCTTTATTGATACTTGGATTGATTTGAAAATAATTAAATTGTATTGTAATTGACACTATGAGATACAATAAAATTAATTATTTCTGCTAAATATATTTGTATCATTAATTTTAATATATTATAACTTGAAATTGAGATTAATTGAGATACGATATGTTACCTAAAATTAGCTAATATATTTTATAAAATATAACTTTTGGTACATTGATGCCTTTTTGTGTTTTTCTATTTCTAGCGATTTTTAAATATATCTGTTCACGTTATGATATATGCAGTTATCCCCGACTGGTAGTAATTAGTTTAGGATATGGTTCACAGAGACTATTACAAACTGTAACAGATAAAAATATTTGATTTCAGCTATTAGATCTGATGAATTTAATTAAGATGTATGTACCCAATCCAGCTCAGATAAATCTTCGAAAAGCAGTTTTTTATTTCATAAGTTATCGGGACCGATGCGGTGTGTGAAACGACTTCCGGGGAGCGGGAAATACGCTCATATGGTATTTAGAATCGTATTGATCATTGGTCACTGACTCAATGATGTATGTAAGAAGGAGAAAATATACCAGTTACACTGATTCACTCTTACTCGATGAAAATAAGATTGCGCTTGCGTAAATACAACCAATCACTAAAGCGATTCCAAGTATCATGTCTCCGCTTCCTGAAAACAGCTTCATCTCCCATTGCTCAGTTATTGCTTAATTTCTATATTCCTATGCCTATAGATTACATGGTATTATTTACTTCCGATAACAGTGTAATTTGACATCTAATTTTTTTACTCGATTCAATAGGTGTTGTTCAATACTGATACAAATTTTAAGTAAAATAAATAGTATTTGCATACTTATCTTAGCAAATGCACGAAAGTTATGTACTATTTAAATCCGCTAACTCATGTTAGTTTAATTGGACAAACAGCATCATACATTTGGGGATCGATTGAAGCAGTAAGTTATAAGCTTCTATTTAAAAAAATTAACAATACTAAGGATAAAGAATAAAGATAATAAGGATTTATAACACCTTATTACAATTAAAATGTTTGAACACTATTAAATCAATGATAGAACTAAAAGATTAAGTTATAAATATTTACAATACAACCTAAGTGCTAAAACATTTATTTTATTTATTGTAAATCATAATAAATTAAATTTTTAATCTGTTGAATGTCTATTTTATATTGTTATAATAATTCGTAGTTGTCAACATTGCAACTTCATAATCGAGAGTAATAAATTATCGAAATGAAAAAGAAATTAATAATAATGAAACATTTTTAGCATTTTCTTGTTATAAAAATTTTTCGGAATGCACTATCGATTTTATGATATTTTTGTTAAATAAAATGCAGCAGATCTTTAATTTTGTATAATTACAGCTTACATTAAACATTGTTATTCTTTGCTTTAATAATTTGTAAATCTTTGTGTATAAGCTTACCTTTACAATGTGTTGGTTTCTGCCAACACAAATTTTTAGATTTATGTAAAATATAAATCTTTTATCAAAGAGAAATTGTTTTCAGGTACCAAAGCACTTAGGTTTAAAATCAAAAATAGAAGTAAAAATGCCACCACCAGTGCCCTTATGGAAGTTAGCTGCAACTACAGGACCATTTGTTAAACTTGCTGCATTTAGTGGTGCAGCAGCCACAATTCTTGGTGCTTATGGTTCTCATAGTAAGATTAAAAAAATTGTTATACCTTTTTAATTTAATACAAGTGCAATATTCTGTATGTATTAAAAAAATGTATATTTCAACATACTCTACGAAGAATATTTTATTAACACACTTTTTAAGCATATGTTAAAGAATAAATTTTATATTTTTTAGTATGGTATTTATAAGCGAAATAATTTTATATGATTCATTACGATTTCAGAGGAATATCCAGAGCATGAGAAAGTAGATCGAAAGCAAGTGTTTGAAACTGCAAGTCGTTATCATTTTATTCATACATTAGCAATGTTAGGATTACCTCTTTGCAGATCACCTTATGTGGTATGTTCAACTTTTGTAAAATATTAATATCAATTATTTGTATTATTATGTTTATTATTATTATTATATTATTTAGGCTGCAACATTTCTACTTTCTGGAATAGTACTGTTCTGTGGAACTTGCTATTATTCTGCATTTACTGGTGACAAACAATATAATAGATTAACACCATTAGGTGGAATATGTTTCATACTAGGATGGTTAAGCATGTGTATTTAAAATGTTAAAAAATATAGGGATGTGATGATATATGTGAGGAAGAGAAGGAAGCTAACAAATAAAAGAAGTTTCTAATTACTGTATATAAAAATAATTACTAATAATTAGATTTACTTTGAAATAAACTACTGTTTCATAAGATAAAATCATTTTTTATATTATGCATGTTACTTACGAAATATTGTTAATTAGAAGAAATATTTCGTCGGCAAGCAACATTTGTATTTTCATTTATTGAAAATTGCTAAAGAAATATAATATGATCTAAATAAAATTAAAATTTGTTTATGCTAATGAATTGATATAAATGTACCTTTCATTTATAATATTACTGATGTAGGTTTAGATAATATCCTAAATTATTATACATTATAATTGTACTCCTAATTGGTATCTTGCGTACTTCATGAACGATTTTTGTTTTATATTATGTATACATTATCAGTTATAATTTCTCGTCATTTATATTAGAAATATAATGCAAAAATATAACGTTTTACGTTTTATCATAAAATACATAAAAATTATAAAGTATAAATACCAGTTTGTAAATAATTTTTATAATATAACATTAAAAAAATATTGTAAAACTAAAATGGAACTTTAAAGTAATCCTGCTACTTTTAAAAATCAAAACAATGGTTATATATAATACCAATTAATGTAATTGCTAATTCACCGGTTCAGTTCCATGTATATAAAAATAAAAATCAAAAAGTGATGTATGTATATATTGAACATTTCAAACAATGGTACAAAATATAAATGTAAAACAAATAATTTTTTTTCTACTTTTGATCAATTCATATTTTTATCATTTTTGTATAGAATCACATTCTATAGAGACATAAGAAAGTAATGTACCTTGTATAATCCATTTGATACACCAGCTTCGCTGATTTTTATATCCATTCTATTTCGTATTATACAGTTGTCGTACATATTTCATAAATAGATACTTTGCCTGTAAATAAGTGGATATAAGAATTTTCTTCGATTCATATATCATTATAATAACTCGATCTGACGATGTTGGCTGCATTCTTACACAGCTAAGTAAAGTATTAATTGGACTATCTTACCTAGAATAAAAATATCAAATAAGTTTAATTAGTGGTACATCGAATAAACTTAAATATAGGAGTGTTGCACGTCAATTCGCGCAGTGCTCGCATACTGAAAACTAAGCAGCGAACACAAAGAGATCGATTACGAAATTAAAACGATAATCGTAAACACGCAATTATATTCGGAGTTACTATATTTCTATGATGATGAAACATGAGTTACATCATTAGCGCAGTTTTTCTTTTCATTGATCTTGATTTGTGATTTCATTGCAAATTGCAATGAGGCATGAGATTGGCGATTTATGGCGATGCTAAATGCATCACTGATATAAAATTTACTTATATCTAATAGACACCCCCTCCATCTAAATTATATTTAATTAGTATAGTGTTTTGTAGCAATATCATTTTTTTGTCACTATTATATAATATAAAGTATTTATATAGACTTGCGCATATTAAACTATATTTACAACTTTTATTAATTATTGTAACACATCAAAGATAAGTTTCCTAGAACAAGGCTGCTCCCAAGCTACCTGGTTCATAATACCACAAGAGAAAACTCATATGGTAGACCTAAATATTCGCACTTTTTTTTGTTGAGAAAATATATCACAATCTATGTTTATAAGTAAAAAGATAAACATCAAATTAGAATTTATTTAAATGAATTTTCACTAAAATCAAGAAAAAGATATCTTCGAAAAAAGCTTATATAAAGTGCAAATGTACGATTACTGAGTTTCGAACAAAACGTAGCTATTTCTTTAGATATTTTAAATGGTGTCTGAAGAATTTTTTTCAACCTGGACAATGTGATAGCAAAAGAGCAAATGGCGCGCCGGTTTTTCATCCGTTTCTAGGAAAGGTGGAACGAATGTTGTCCTTCTTGTGCAGCTATTCGCAACTTTTCCCGCATTATTTCTAATGTTGTGTAATCAGGCAGTTTTAAGTAATTAACACAAGTCATTACGGATGGTAAGAAATCGTCTGTCTTCATAGACGAATCGAACGTTTTACGCACTATCGTTAACGGTGGTGTTAAACTCTTGAAACCTGTAACAGAACATTTTGTTTTTTAAATTTTTCTTTCAAATTTATTTGGATATAGTAAATATCATTACATAAAATAATAAGAACTTACCTCCAACTGGTAATCGAGGTGAACCTGTGACGAACTGAACGAACTGCCTCTGTTCTTCACTGTTGTATTTTGACATAACTTCAAATAGAAAACGAATAGCACGAGAATCTGGTGTATAACCATGATCAGTCCTGCAACACTCTGAAAGCGTTTTCACATCCCATTGTCCACCTGATTGTGCATGTCCACAAAACACAGCTTCAAGTTCTTCAGGGAAGAATAGTCTCAATTGTGATGGTGGGAATACAGATTCAAATCCTTCCCTAAATGCTTCCATTTGTCTGAAGACACCTTCGTATAAGAACCAATGTACCACCAACTAAACAATCAATTTTAAATAGTATGAGATTAATCATACAAAAAGATATCAAATAAGTTCATACATTAACGTTCAAATCATCATAATAAAAGTACCTTGATATATTGATCCAAGTTATAAATGGTAACGGGCGCTTCGCCTCCACCTTTTCTCAATTCAATGTTCTCATAACCCGGTAATTCAAAGACAAGGCTAAGATCAGAAATTGAACAGCCATCTAAATTTAGCGAGTCTATTAGTTTTGCTTTCTCATGTGGCCTTAATGTTTGATCCTTCTCAATTGTTTCCTTTTGTCTAACAACTTCTTGTAATCTACTAAGAGTTCGGTGTACATCAGGACATACATGTGCTAAATCAGCTAACGTTAGCATATGTTCTTCTCCCAATAACCATCGATAGAAGGTTAAACTAAATGGTAAATCCAACTAAAAAATTAGACAAATAAAGATGTAACTCGATGATAACATCGCAAGTCCTAACTTAATCAACGAAATATAATTTGTACCATTCTTGAATCATATATTGCTTTCGCCATAAATTTTCCAAGGAACTTGAATTTTGTTTTAAGTTTTGCAAGATGGGACACTTTAGTATTCCACGCAATCGGCATTGGAAAAAGTCCTTGCGGAACATTAACATATCCTGTTTCTGTAGGATTTGAACTACCAAGCCAAAGATCAAGATCAGCACGCTGTAATTCCTGGGAGACTAGAGCATAGAATTCCAATGTTGGACCAAGACCGGTACCAACCTGCAAAACAATAATTGTAAAGTACTGTGAAAATAACATGAAAAATAAATTATATAAAAAGTATACAAAATAAACCTCATTGACATATTGCACTTCAAGTAAGGCTTTGCTAGATGCTAAGTCTTGTATAACTAATTCTGCTTGCTTGAGAATATCAGTTCTAGAAATAGTTCGCTTTCTTCGTTCTAAACGTGGAGTAACACGCTCTTGGCTGTCAGATCCGGATAATTCTGGAGCGGAATCTAAAAGACGCTGCAAAGCTCTATCTCGATCAAACGATGTTGCGTAAAGTAATAACTGTCTTGTCTCAAACGGAAACAAGAATGGACTGTAAACGATTGAAAGTATAATAATTGAGCAAAATTGATATTAGTAAAATATTATGAATTTCGTAGTACTTACCACACTGTAGCAATTTGTTGTAACCACAAAGGTAAGTTTCCAGTCATGATCACTAAAGGATCTTGTAGCTGCCGACTTGCTTTTGCGGCTATTTTATTATTAATAAAGTCTTGTGGAGAAAGTAAATTTAAACCCTTTAGATAAGGGAATAGAACACTCCAATGACGATTTAAGGCGTGTAAAAGACGTAATAGACATAAACCATCCAATGAAGCATCAGTAATAGTAACTGAAGATGGTAAGGTAGGTAACAAATAAGAATCAAGTGGACATCGTTGGGCAGGGACCACTCCTTCAAGCCACAAACTATCCTCTTTTCGTTTTGAACTGATCTTTGTACTTTTTCCTTTGCCTTTGCGGCTACTACCCTGTGAACTTGATCCTGGTTTTGGCGACGTTGTAGTTTCTTCTTCGGGTACAGGTCTAAACGAATAATTATTTGAATCATTTACTTTCCTTATTTGCTTTATAAAGAAGGGGTAAAAATTAAAAATACCTATAATAAATTGTATGAGTTTGTACCCATACAGCATCGTGGCCAAGTGGTGGTTCACCATCAGCTTCTGCTTCAGAATGATCCATACCAGTACAACCAAATTGCCTAACAGCTTGATAAACAGTCATATTAAAAGGCAATACTTCATCTCCAATTAGAAACTGGAGTTTGTGTTTTGCTGACCCTTGACTTATAACTACTGCCGCCTATAAAATTAAATACGTTCAAAATATTGTTACTTATTAATTCAAAAAAGGGTATAAATGTATATACATATATAAATATTACCAATGTATCATCTATATCATCTTCACTGTTATCGTCGTCACTAACCATAGATTCAGCCTCTCGTATTCTACCATATCCACGAACCATTAAATAACGTTCAATTGCTTGTACTAATGCAAGAGGATCTATCTTAACAGTGCCTCCTTTCCATTGTTTTAAGTTGTTACAATCTGGATGTCGTTGAAGATTACACTACAAAATCATAACAATTTAAGTTAAAATACTATTGTTATTTGAAAATTAAATACTCTACCTTGAGTTGATGTGTATTGAAAAACTTAAGAGCGCTAGTGCCTCCACGACCAGCTCCAGATCCTGCCGGTAAATCGTGTACTTTTACAGGAAATTGTTCCAACTGTGCAACACAACTATTTAGTTTTGTTACTAGAGCACCAAATGCTCCAGGATTAAAGTCGGTAATGTTATTATCCTGACACATCTAAAAATTAAACATTTGTAATAAGAATGTTCCTCAAAGGAAGTCTCTAATATAAACTATAAAAATGTAAAATAATTCATTTTACTTACTGTTGATTCTGCAAATAATTTCCAGAACATACGAAGGCGATCATAACGATTACCAGGTGCATCCGTAGTTGTGAGGTAGTTTAACAGAGCTTTGATGAGACCGCTATAATTCATCTCAAATGGAGATATATCACTTTCCAGTACTATATCTCGTAATTCAGTAAGTGCTGATAACATTTCATCCAGTTCCTACGAATGCATTTTCAATTAATTAATGTTAAATATTGCATACTTATATCAAAAGATACTTACATTTGATTGTAGCCGTTGTATGGCAGCAGTAAGCCTTGAGAGGACTGTCATTGCAGGATGTGTACATGGAGCATCATCCTGGTATCGAGCCAAAAATTGAGCAGCTTGATCACGTACCCATGCTTTGGCCTTGTCTCGGTTACCTCCTGTTAAACTTGAATTACTAGGCGGCTTTGACAAACTTGTCGATGAACTTGTATCCCTTTTATCGCTAGCAGAACTTGAAGACGATGATTTTCGACCCCATCTAGCAGGATTAAGATTTCCTAAGAAACGATTATTTTTGGGAGCGAAACCAGTAAAAAGCGACTCGGGTTGCTGAGCTTGTTGTGGCGTAGTACCGCCAAGTCTAGAAAATCGACCCTTCTTATTGTGTCGTTTCCTTTTCAGGACATCTCCAATTCTCCTAATAAAGTATTTAATGTAAATAATATACTATATCCACAATGTAAGATATTTTTTCAAGATATTTTAGTGTTGCATACACGTACAAATGAGCACTTTGTGGTGTAGTTACATCATCTACGGTAGAGTTTAATTCATTTCTAGTATGCGTTTCCATCGATGCAGAGAGATTTGATTTCAACTGACATGTTGCAATTGTACCGAATAATATATTACCATTCGTTGATGGAGAGGCAATTGGAGATGTAGCATTACTAGAAGAAAACATCGTAGTGGAACAAAGCGATGTATTAGACGGTCCTGGCTGTGGGCTTGGTAATGATGTACCTAAAAAAGGTAAAAAAGAAAAATATAAATGTTAAGTCATATATTTTGTAACGTACTAAGTAACTATAGTATTATATAATGTAATAGTAAAACATTTTAATATATATATAATAGGTATATAATAGGCAGATTACCAGTACTAGAAGGACACTTCGGTGGTGAAACACCAAGAGGTACTTCAGGATCAGCTAGTTGACGTATTTGATGTAAAACACCCTCACGATGAAAATGAACCCCAAATACTTGTGGTAGTCTTTTCATTAATATGCTTGCCATCTGCAGAGCTCCAATAACAATTCGTAAATCTTGGGACGCTAGCATACCCGCTATATGTGATGATACTACTTGATTTTTTAAGACGTCCTGTATTCATAATAATAAAGGAGATTGTAAGTATTGATGAACAATTTCAAAAACATAATAGTATTCTTATTTAGCTCATATACACTTACCTTCAGTAAATCCGTCGAGGCATAATAGACCATACGTAACAGAGCTCGGAGACATTTACATTTTACAGCAGGACCAGCAGAACTACTGTAGACTTCATATAACACAGAGAATAACGTTCGAATAAACGATACTAACCATTCATTTGTTTCAATTACTGGAGGTACAACATCCATGCTACAAAAATTTATAATATGAATTATAATACCCAAAACTTGTGAAAAATTCATTTTGAATATTATCACTTTGGAGACTGGTTGCTCTGACAAGCATATAGCCTGAATACCCAGGTGTTTTTGGAGCAATTGAAAGATTCAAAACGACCAATATTATATCTAATATATCGATAATGGTTTCGTATTATTCAAACATGTAATCTATCAATAGCTAACATTTTTATAGGATATTGCATGAAGTATGAAAGACGCAAATTCGCGTCTCCGATCTCCGAAGTGTTAACATATCTTAATTTATATAGATATAAATATATATCTTTACTTAGATGAACATGTAGGGCTTTTGCCTTCTGTAGGATGCGCATTTACTCTGCGAAAAATGCTCCTTGCTAACCCAATATCTTCATTAATTTGTTTCATCACAGTCAAATCTATCGTATAAGTTCGTCCTAAAGAGGACAAACAAATCTCATCCTCGCCATTCTGAAATGCCATCTGAAGAAGACATTGTCATTTTACTCTATATATTTGTTATTTTATAATATTTAATCAAGTATGATTACAATACCTCAATGATTCTAGAATCAATAGTGCTAAATGGATGACAGCAATGTCTCTCATCACGCCATTCCCAATGAACATTTTCTTGTTGATTACTGGTCCTTTCAAGTAAACTATTTACACTAAATATGCCATCTGTTGGTAAAGAAGGCATGAGTTCTTCAATCAAACAAGTGATTTCAAACCACTCTTGTGGAGATCGTGGTACTAATTCTACATCTTCTGTTTTCACTTCTAATGATCCAGTTAAAAGATAACTTAATGTGAAAGCTATATTCTGTTGCAGAAGTAGCTGTGCCAAATCAGGACAGCGATTTGATATCACAGAGAGCATTCGCAACACTGTTATGAAATTGCCAATGCTATTAACAGGTGGGGTAATCATAAGCTAAAATATAGGAAAATGCATATATCTTTAGCAATAAAGTTCATAAAACATTATAAAAATAATAGAAAATAAGTATTTCTCTTACCAACTGTTGTAAGTTTTGAAGAAGTTCTGCATTGATAATTTTATGTAAAGTCACTGGATCATGTTGAAAACTATCAACTAACCGACTAAATGCTTGACAAACACACTCAACACTTTTCTTATCTTGGTTTGTCAATCTACTTGTTAATAAAGGTAAACTATCAGCTACTAAGTGAAAATCATCAGGATGAAGATTTTGACAACAGTTTGCTGTAATCGTTAATGCAGCTCGTTGTGCTGTGATATTAAAAAAATCGACAAATTTTAAACAAGCTGATACTCCTCCCTAAAAATAAACATGTTAATAAAAAGCAACATTCGTTTTAAATTGAGTTTCATTAATCGTCAATTAATACTCCGCATACCGCGTGTAAGATGGTTTTGCTATGTCTTCGAGAAAGCATAGCTAGTGCTGTTAAACACTGTTCTGCTACGTCCATACATTCGATAGATTCTAGTTTTTGTAAGAACACTGGAACAGCGTCAACCACAACTGTTGATGATCGGGGTAAAGCTTCCATCATGTAAGTAAGAGCACGACATGCGTGTGTCATTATTACAAAATTATGTTCTATTCCAAGTAAATTTATTAATGCTGCAACCACTTGTTTCACAGGAAAGCCAGCTAATGTATCTTCATTTCCCATAACAAGAATTTCACCCATTCCAATAACAGCTTGTAACTGTTCTCCTTCATCATCAACAGCTTGCAAACCAGTCAGTAATTGTTGAGCTTTAGCAGCTAGAATTATTAGATTATTTTCTAAATATAATACTTATTTAAAAAATTGCTTTTAATAAAAATGAAAATATAAAATGGAAAAATGAAATAAAAAAAAAGAATAGAATTTACAAAGGATAGAACATTACCAGAACTTGCACCCATGCTTCTATTTAATAAATGTTGCATTCGTGGTGCTAATGCACCAAACACATGAGGAGGTAAACCTCTAGCTTCAAGTAGTGCTTGCAACCTCCCAACTTCCCCATCATCACTTTCACTGTCTCCAGTAGTCCCTGACATTCCGGATGGTCCTCCACTTGCTTAATAAAAAAATGATATTTTAACACTAACTTCTTGAAAAAAGAGCTATGACTTGTAACATTTGTTGCGGACCATCTTGTATATGAAGAACTTACCAGTGGCAGACGTAGCAGTGGATGCCAATTCGTCTTCTCCAGTTGTGGATACTAACTGACTACTAGAAACTGTAGATGAAACAGTTGTCGGGGTGGTACTATTAGTCAAAGAGTCAGTACCTGGCATTACACTTCCTCCTGAACCGCCTTCTATCACTGCTTTTCTTGCACGTGATGAAGAACGATGTCTGTTGAAATAAAATGTTATATTTGTGATAACATACATTAAACATCATGATATTGAAAACATAACTAATGATCATTTTTAAACAATCAATTACCTGGAGCTTGAACAGGTGCCTGTTGTAGTATCTTTTTTATGATGCTTTCCTGAAGTTTTGTTAATACTTGACAGATCTTTATAGTCACTGGATAATTTTGCGCGAGAACGTAATATATGCTTGTGTGCAGGATGAGGGTGTGCAGGGTTGGCAGCGGCGGTGGCAGACACAGGTGGATTGGCAGTGGCTGTAGCGATGCCACTAGTGCCTGCCCCGTCATGTGCCAACGCCCCCCCACCACTCTCCACAGAATTACTGGCTGCGTTACCCACTCTGATGCTGGACTTCACACTTAAAACTTGACTACTCGCACTGCTACTCGCGCAGGTTGTACCACCGTGGGATTTTGACCCTAAAATATTGAAACACTTTATTATTATTATTATTATGATTTATATATATAAAGACTTCAATACTTGCAATGATTTTTAAATGTTCTAAAACTTGATTATCGTTGAAAATCATTACCACTTTGGATAACAAGAAAGGGAAAAACTTTAACATACATATATAATGTTTTAGTGCACATAAAACAAATTTTTTCAATATCATTGTTTTTTGTGCATAATTATAGGAATCAAGCATTTTCACAAGTTAAAAGTTGATAATAAGTATGTTATAACTTATAATACTATATGTACATTGTCTTCTGTGCAATCTACAACCTATTCAAGCATGTATTTTCTTTTTATAAATATTTATGTTAATTGTATACATATTCGTATTACACATGTTCATGGGATAATCCTGTGCTAAACCTAAATAGATGTACAACACATGCTTTTATTCATTTTACAGATTTAATAAATTATTTTAAGAATTAAAAAGTATGTATAATATCACATATTGATGATAATATTACATTTATAAATATAGTAACAAAATAGATTGGGAGGTTATGTTTATATGTGATAAAAATGATAAACAATGGATATTAGGATAAATTCCACATAAAATCAAAAGTTAAAGCAAAATACAAATTAAACGCCTTCTTTATGTGTAAAAATTTATGAAGGAACAAACATGTAATTTATACAGACATATTGTTTATGCTTTAGTAATTATAAATATTTTTCACTTTATAAAATAATTATTTCATTAAATTTCCAAAAAAAGATAGTATTTAATAATTTTTGAATAAATTGCAGTATAATTATAACATCAAAATATGATTATGGTATTAAATACTATTCAATAAGTTTTATATTATTACAGAAAAGAAATATTAGAGATAACACTCATATAGTTATATTGTATAGGTATTTTCCATATCTGCATGTAAGGCTTTGTACATCTTTTGTAGAATATACAAAATGTGTTTATATATATATGTATATATCTCTTTTAACAAAGTGCATATACAAAATATGTATTTTTGCTCAACATTACCACAAGTGAACTATATTTACCTTATTAATTTGACACTATCCATCCCATTAAATTAAATGAAAATATTGCACATTTGGATACATAAATTTAACATACTTAGTAATTTTCAAAACTGAAAATAATAATTATTTTAGTAAAAATTTTGATCATTAAAATAATGTTTATAAATCTATAGAAATTGATACATTTTATTAATGATCATTACTAATTATATGCATGTTGTAGACACAATTATACAAATTACTATATGTATATATATTATTTAATACATACATAAATGCTGCATTTTGTAATATGAGAAAAACGTTTTTTTAATTGCAAGAAACTCTGCATTAAACAAAGAAGTAAAATTGTATATTGTACAATGTATATGTATAATGAGTAGTAAGGCATTGGTCTTATTTGTGAATAATTAAATTGTTTTTATAATAGTCTACTCAATTGTTATGTTAATATTTTTTATCCATCTTCATACCTCATGAAGTATTTTCACATCAAAATCTCCAAGTAATAAAACAATGTTGAGTGAGTGTTTGAATTTATATATATATATAAATTTCATACACACACACGCGCACACACACACATGTATGTATATAGATATATATATATGGAATTTTACCATGAAATTTTAAATGGCACAAACATGTATAACTTACATCAGAACCATATTTATTTTATATATGTCTGGAGAAATAATGTCATGCATAAATCAAATTTGACACAAACAATTTGATCTCATTTACATATGATATACTTGCATATGGGTATGGAAAACCAATTTAGAGAGCAGATTTATAATGATCTGTATTCATTTAAAGAAATCTACTCATGAATTTTTAAGAGAAAATAAGGGTAAGAAAATGTAGTACGAAGTGTGTACTCCTTAGGCTTACCTTCTTGATGATACGTTTGTGTTGATATTGGAAAAAGTGCTTTGACAGCAGACACAAATCCTTCCAGACATTCGCTCATCCTCAGGCCTAATGATACAGTCTGATCTATGACTCTTATTTTGGTAATACTTTCTTTCTTTAATTTTAAGATATTTGTGAATCAAATCCTAGTTTTACTACCCTATACTTTAGCCTACTACTTCATTAAATGAAGGTTGCAAAACAAGTTTTTTTAATATACGAGCAAAGATTTTTTTAGTTGATCATGATAATAAATTTATATGATATTATTGTATCAAATATATGTCATGAGTACCAACATTATTGTTTTCACTCTTGTGTGTTTAAAAGTATTATCATTATTTAATTTGTTTATAAAGATTTCTGTTTAATTCTATTGAACCAAACATTTATGTATTTAATTTTAATTGTTTTGAAACATTTTAAAAGGTTAGTTCTTCAATATTATTATTGATTCTTTAATTCCTTTAACAAGTAATTAAGATTGTTTAAAAAATGTATGTTATAAAAAATAAAAGTATATGTTGTTAATAATAAATAAAAAAATATTGAATTTTCTTAACAGAACAAAATTTTCAGAAAATATTTCTTAATTTAAGTATTCTGTTAAGCAACTGATAATGATCATATTTGTTACTATAAAACATTATAAATAAAAAAAATTTAACACAATAATGAATTGCTAGTACATAAACAATTAAAAAGTAATGTTAATTATGCATATTACATAAAACCATAAGTTCATTGTTCTTAAAATAATAAAATTTTATTCACATAAAAAATGATTAATTTTTTAAAGTAAAAAAGTCCATTTACAAAAAAATGCATATTAATTAATTATAATTGGTAAATATGTTAATTAATTAATTATTAATTACTGTTATTATTGTTATGATTTATGCATTTATATAGGTTCTTGAGATAAAAATTATTAAAATAAATGCATTTTTAGAATTGGTTTAATTTGTATTATGTGTTCACTCAAATCACACATCACATCTCATTGCAACCAACACTTTTTAATATAAAACCAATAAATGCACTAACCTCTTGTTCTTGATGTGGATGGATGACTAGTAACTGGTGTAGTAGTTGATGTTGGTACCAAATTGTTATATGTTAAGTCTTCTTTACTATCGTAACCACTGGACACTGATAAATTGTAACTATTATGTCCTTGTGATATGGCTTGTGGATTTTGTGGTGTACGAGAACGAGTCCTTGATGCAACACAGTCAATAGCTGTTAAATTTAACTCTGGCAAACTTGTTCTTGCAACACTACGAGCTCTTGTACTATTCGCACTAATATTATAATTTGATTGCTGAACTTTATGTTGTGGCTTCCAATTATTATCTATAAAAAAATAATATAAACTATAATTAGAATTATGACTAACTTTTAAGAAACATGACATTTAAAATAATAGTAAAAGAATGAAATAATATATAAGGATTATGTTCATATTGGTTTAAAAAAATATAATTACCTAGATATGATTCTAAGCCACTGCCATGACCTTTAAATTCACCTCTTGTTCGAATTCCTGTTGATTCACTTGAATGTTTACAAGAAGTATTATTAAAAACTTCAGATGATTGTGGATCACCAATGGTTTGTCTACGTCTTTTTTCTTCTACCGTGACAGGAATAGAACCAGTGCTTTGTCGTTTTCTATAACCACTACTACCACTGCTAGAGCTCTTCCTTCTAACCTTAGAGGTGTCTGCTGAAGCACTGGCCGTCTCTACAGACCCCCCTGATGACAACTGATCTTGTTGATCTGCCATAGATTAATCGACTCATGCCACTATTCTGTCTGCAACAAAAAAGAAAATATTTCTTATAATTTTTTAAATAAAAGGAAAACTAATAAAATATCATCTAAAAATTCTATAACATATAATCATTTTAATGAAACTCAAAGTAATTATAAAATAGTCAATATCCTTGGCACCATATTCATTATATAATAACAAGAGTATAATCTAAGTTAAGATTGAAATTAGAATTAAAAATATCAAACAGAATAATAAATCTAAATTAAAAGTAATTCTAATTTTAATATTTGTCATAAAAGTAAGGTTTTATAATGTAATAAAAATTAAAATTAGAACATATAGTTGAAATTACAACTATCCCAAATTTTCTTTCATAAACATTTTGACAAATATTTTATCATATTTAACTTTCATTATTAAAATATAGTTTATTTAAAGAGAAAAATATTAACAAAAACAAGTTAAATATGTTCGTTACATAAAAGCCTGTACAAATGTTAAAAAAGTAATGTATTATTATTTAAAAATGTAACAAAGAAATATATATATATCTACTTACAAATAATGCATTAAAAGTAATATATATATATATATATATATGTATGTATGTATAATTTCAACAAAATAGATTAAACAGAAATCACTTATTACTATAAATCAATGGACACTTGGATAAGAGGAGCGTGACTAAATAATACAGCAGAGGCGATGCGCAATTAATGTTTTCCTCCACGGTGAAAGAGATAGTAACAAACCCAAGAATCATAACAAACAGTACAACTGGTGTCCGTTTATAATATCATGGTCAATGCAAAATTGTGCCGTTGACATCATAGAACCTCTTCTAAGAATACTAGGATTACATGGTCGCAACAAAGCCACGAATAGATTCGGTACAACCGTAAGGTATTCAACGAAAGACGTAAATAATTACAACAAAGACTCGTAAGTGAGCAAGCCACCATTTGCTTGCGAACAAGTAATGGAGGACGAGTTCTTTATTCGTCTCTTTCTATCTTTCGTTTCTCCACTCTCGTTACCGTGTGACCTCAGGTTTAGGTCCTCGAAAAAGAGAACCCTACTTGGGTATGCAGGTCCTCGACAAAAAGGAAAAGAAGAAAAAGAAGAAGGAAAAAAGAGAAGAAGAGAGGAAAAGAATTCTCAATTACAGAATAAAAATTACCTGAATGTCAGATAAACATGCCCAGGGCATCGCGAGGAAAATGTCTTCTCGTCGATGATTTTTATGAGCACAAACGTTTCTCGTTACATACGACAGAGAAATGGATTCTCGCGCAAAGCACGTACGTTGGTGAGTGGCTATGTGCACTAGCACACACCAAAAAACGCACCAAACGCACTGCCGAGGCACACTGAAGCAACTCAGCGGAATGCGACGGCTATCGGGATCGGGTTGGTTAGAATTGGGAAGCTGGAGAATGCTCCGCCCCCATCAGGAAACGTCACACACGAATTCAACGTAGGTGCGTTCGAAAACACGGTGCCCGCACGGAGTGAAATCGCAATTCATAACGGAACAGCAGATGCAAAACCGGCGCGAATAGCCATCTTGCCGCAGTTTTTTCAAACACCAACTTTTACTTTCTCCTAGTTTGTAGTGTCAAATTAATCGCAAACAGTTGATCAAATATCAATGAGAAATCTTCAAATATATAATTATTCCCTGGTTAAAATATATATATGTATATATATATACATGTATTTATATACACATACTATAATTATATACACAATAGTATACGTGTAATAATATATAGACATGTACTACGATACATACACAATAATATGCATATGTACTATGAGTATGCGCGTGTGTTTTGTGTGTGTGATTCAATATGTTGTTCCTGTAACATTATATGTTATGTTACAATATACCAAAAGAATTTTTCTTTTTATGTTTTTCAAACTAGTACAACGAACTTATATATTTTTATAAATAAACATAAATCTATCTATCGGAAAATAAATCTTGACTCGAATAAATGCGATTTCCACTAACGGGTGACATGTGACATGTCAAACCTTAAACACTGCTTGGATTCAAAATAAATATGATTAGGTTATCATAAATTAATGTGTTAAGCAGACAGAATTATAGAGCGGCGATAAAACAACGTATATGAAATTAATGTACGTTAATAATAACATGGATGCGTAACAGATTAAACGAAAAAGCTTGTTATTCGTTGTTCAATACTTTTAAAAAATTCTTATAGTTTTGTTAACCCAATCTTAACTACTACAAACACATTTGCTGATAACGTGTCAAATGATAATTATAAAACGTTTTTGAGATTAAACAGACAGATAGAAAGTTGAAACAATTATAGAACTGTTATTTCATCACTTTTTAAATCTTCTAGGAAAACACGTAAACTTCACAATTACGATGTCGTAACGAATGTCGAATTCTGGTTCTATTGTTTGATCACGGCAAGTATGTACACATCGTTACGATTGGTTGAAAATTTGATTTAGTAGTATCCAATTGGCCGATAAGTTAAAATATTTCTCAACCTACGTCAAAACAGTTTGTGATAAACGAAGTATACTGATAAAATAAACAGAACAAATGTTTGACAAAACCGTAACAGATGTAATAATTATTAAACGTTTGTTGATCCTTTTAATTTCACTTGAAATAATTACTTACCGAAAAAGGGAGCTCCTCCCTGGAAGTCGAACTCCAGTTACGCAATGCGATATAAGAGAGGACACGTGAAAATACAGACTGTGCTGTCAAGTCGATTAGAGCGTCGTCTGCTACGATATCTCGACCGAGGATTATACAGGATGCAGGTTGTATGGTTGATTCAGCTAAAGCATGTGCGTTCCTTTATGTAGTCATACTGTAACGTTCTCTGAATGATGATTGGTTAATGTGTATTATTCGATTTTTATTAACCAATCAGCAACGAAAATAATATTATCGCTTTATTTCGTAAAAAAGATTATTTAAAATACATACTATTCGTCTATAAACATTAATAAAAGCTGGAAAGGTGATTTAAGCATTTTAGTTAAACATTTGTACTAAAATATATTTAACGAAATTATTAAATAATTCAAGGATTAATTCAGCGGTATTAACTATTGTGCCACCTTTTTGAAGAAGTAAACTTTATGTTTCAAAAAATAGGTATATATTAAACAAAGAAATTTTTGTTAGTATTTTAAAATGTCCGGGGAAAAAATTCATTATAAATTCTTATAATTAATTCTTCTATGAAGAATTTTTATTTATTTATAACGATGATAATTAATATCGCAATTTGTTATGGGAAATTCTCTAATCATTTCTCATTAATACTATACAGTAGTTGTTTCAATGATTCTTCATTAATAGTTTGCAAATTATTTGTGTTGTTATCTGCACTGCTAAAACTTTGTTCTATATCTGTATTAAACATATTCATTTCCATGACATGTTCTGTATTTCTAAAAGTATCATAAGATTTTGATATATCTCCTTTTTTTGTGGGAGATGATACTCTTAAATGTTCCATTTCAGTAGTGGGTGAAGATAGTCCATTTTCAAGGGGAGACATTACCATTGAAAAGAAATCATGTGTATCTTCTTGAAATGGTTTCTCATTTTTTGATTGTAATGCTTTACAAGTTTCAAAGGGTTTCTTAAATATAGAACTATTAGGAATGTCAGATTTCCACATATTCCCTGTTTTTTCATTATCATTGCTTGTCCCTGTACATTCTTCTAACTTCTGTTTTTTATTTGTAATGTTAGTATTTGTAATAGTTTGTATTTTTTCAATGTTAGACTCTTTTGTTAAAAGATGCTGACCTTCAGTATTTATTATTAACACATATTTGTTTTCTTCATTATTTACAATATCTAGCATTGTTTGATTTTCCTTTAAAAAATCCTTTTGAGTTTTACATATATCATTGTGTATATCTTGTATATTTGGTAAATTTACTGACTTCTGATCCATGATATTTGTTTGTTGTATATTTCCTGTTTGTTGTGCTGGGCACTTATGAGTTCTTTGACTTACCTATAGTAATGGATAATTAATAAAATCATAAAAGTATTTTTTTTTTATTCTGATATACCTTGTATCTGAAGCTTTTTCCACATGTTGTACATTTATAAGGCATTACACCTGTGTGAATTCTACGATGAACCAAGTATGAAACACGTTGACGGAAACATTTTCCTAAAAAGCAACCATCTAAATTATAAAAAAGATGATGTCATATTTATTCATCTATTTTTTCATTATAGGAAACAACTTTTAATTATAAAATTCTCAAAATATATGCTGTATAAATATAGTTATTACATATTTCTAAATATAAGCAGTATTTGTAGTAGATATAATAAACTACAAAACATTGTTATACATACATTGCAGAAACAGAACAATCCATATTAAATTGTTAGTAATAACTGAAAACAAAACATGCATTATTTCAGTTTTTGCAACACATTTTTAAATAAAATTCTTATAAAAGTTAACATACCACATGTTTCACATGCAAAAGGTTTTTCTCCTGTATGAATTCGTTCATGATTATGCAAAGTAGATAATTCTTTAAATGATCTGCCACAAGTTGTACATGTATAAGGCTTATCATCTTTATGGTATAATCTATGTTTATGATATGACTGCTGGAAAGTAAACGTTTTATTACATATGTTGCACTTATAAGGCATTTCTCCTGAATGTAATCTTTTATGTTTTTTTAGAAAATATTTCGTTGTAAACATTTTATTGCATACATCACATTCCCATTGTTTAGCTTCATGTGTTTTTAAATGCTGCATTACATGTTGTTCCTAGAATAGTAAATTTATTTTATTTTGTACAAGAAAATATTCAAAGAAACAATTTTACCACCTTTTTAAATTTTTTTCCACATGTGGGGCAGCTAAATTTATTTTCATTAAGTATGAGTTCTATTTGTCCATCTCTGACTAAAGAACCTGAAAATATGTTTATGTTAATGTTTATTAAATAATAGATATTAATATGCTTCCAATGTAACAACAAATTACCTAAATTATATCCCATATGTGCTACTCGCATATGCACCATTAAACTACCTCTCATTTTAAACACTTTAGAGCATAAGTGACATGAATAATTTTTAAGTAAATTTTCAGGCATAACATTTAAATCTTTTTCGTTGATCATATGTATTAATTGTTTATGTAAAAGCAAAATATTATGATCAGGAAAATGAAAACCACATATATTGCAACGCTCAGTCTTTTGTTTTGTTGCTAATGTTTTTATAAGTTTTAATTGAGGTAATATCTCATTATGTTCAGGACTTTCATTTTGTCTTTTATTACATACAACAGATGAATCTTCTTGTATATTCTTATCATTAGCTTTTTCCAATGGTATATTGGTACATGTACTTATAATGTTTGGAAATTCATTTGTTATTATCATTTGTTCATTGCTGCAAGGCTTATCTATAGATCTTTCCATTTTTTCTGCTATATCTTTGTTTGGTTGTTCATAATGTTGATCCTGTATCCAATTTTTAAATGTTTGGACATTTTCATATTCTGTTTCAGGATAATTTTGTACAAATTTTACATTTTTAACGTTTTGATGAGTAAAGTACTGTGTAGCATAATCTACTTTTATTGTTTCTTGTAACATTTGTTGAGACAGTTTCTCTGATTCTATTTCTTTATTCCTTTGAAGTATATGTATCTCTTTATTTCCACAGATTGAATTGTGTGGAAATGTAATTTGAGATATATGATTCAATGAGTTTTGATTTTGAATAGAAACTTCTGAATTCGAAACTGAAGCTTCATCTTTTGTATTCTGCAGACTTTGCGAAGATATTAAGCTGTTTTGAATATTTAAGTTATTCTGTGAAAGTTTATTTGAATCTGTAATTTGTATTTTAGACATATTCCAATCTTGAAAAGTAGTACTTTCTAAATTATTTATTATTGGTGGATTATGAGTACTGGTAATAATATTTATATGTTTCAATGACTCTGTTGTATTATTATTGCTTAAATTAATAGTGTGGCTGAATAAATGAATAGTAAGCTTATCAATACCAAGCAATACTTCATTACACACAGGGCATGTAAGAGGTCGTGTTGCTACACTTATTAATCCTGCTCGTAATGCATCCAAAGTTAAAAAACCTGGCTGTGAGCACAAAGGACATGCTAAAAGTCTTGCACACATGTTTCTTACCAATTTTTATTTATAATGTTTTTTATTCAAAATAATATTTATAATAGAGAGCTTCACATTGTTTTCTTCTCATAGAACACTATAATTATTATCATTATTGGTAATATTTAAGAATATAAGAAAATAATATATATGATAAATAATCTTTCCATCTTTTTTTGTATGAATAAAAATTAGCTTTTATATAGACTTAATGTTAGCTATAAAAGTAGAGTATTTGAGATATAAATTTAAAGTAGCTGATTAATTTAAATTTAACATTGTCATCTGTAATATTATTGGGGTTATGCCTGAACTTGACCCAATGGCATAAATTAAAGATCAAAATCATACCTCATATGTTAATAAGTATAGCGAAAAACTCAATGTAAAGCAAAAATTTTTCTTTTTTAAAGTGCACAAAATAGAACAAAGTTTTATATCTGACAATTTAATTATAGAATGAGGATTTCAGATATTTATCTGGGATTCCTTTGATTCTTTGTGGAGTATATGTGATGTTCTTGAAGCTATATTTAGACAAGAAGCGGGACATTTAAGAAGAAAATGTGGTAGAATCAATAATGGTTTTATTAAATTAAAAAAGTATAAAGCTTATAAATTTATAACAAGTGAGAACACACACATAATAAAAGATATTTATTTTAATATACTGGACATTTGTATGGTGTGCCATCCTTACAACAATATTCTCTTCCAGCAGAAAGATTTGTGTTAATCCATCCACTGTTACAGTTTTTAATAAACAAGTAAGCCTAATATAAAGAAATTATACAATATAATGTTGTTTAATAATTAATCTGAAGCTATTGTGAAACATTATAATAAAACTTACCCTTTCCTTATGACAGTCATATTTTATTGAATTACATAGTATTTTAGGACTGTTTGGCAGATGTTTAATAATCTATAGTAAATATTTCATATTTTGCGTTACTTGAGATAAGAAATTAACTGTGACATCAATAAAATATATATGTGGTAATAATTTTGTATTTTTATAAATTAACTTACAGTGTCCAAGCATTTATTTGTACACAGTTTATTTCCAATTGGAGTACATGAAAATGCTCCAGGCAAATCATGAAGAATAGCAGGTTCTCCTGTAGGTGGTTCTTTACTATCTTTTTTAAATTGCCCACTTAAAAAAATTCCACAAGCACAACCAATTGGAAATTCAGTAGTTACACTTTTAAGAGTATCATTTAAAACTTTTATTTTAATTTGATCTGCTGATGCAGATAAGAAATAGAGAATTGATAACAGAAATACCGGATTCATCTTTTCTGTAAAAAAAATATTTATTTCAGATTTCTTTTATGAATAAAATTATTTTAATTAATAATTACCGATAAAAGAAAGCTGTATCTAAGTATATTAAGAATATATAAAAATCTGTATTCTAAACTGTGAAGTATTAATAAAGTATACAAATATATATCCAGTTTAATGATACTTACATTAATCAAATTGTGTGCACCCCTTACATGAAGTAATGAAAATCAATAAGTCATGCAGGTTTCGTTGAAGGTGCTTTGTTTTGTAAAATCAGCAATTAAAATGGGTCATATTCTTAATAAGCAATATTTCATAATACTGCAATACTGTAATCATATCGTATTTAAAAAAAAGGTTGTTTTATTCTTTCAATATGAATATAATTTTAAAGTATAAATAAATACATGTACAACAATAAGATTTAGATTACTTTCTTGTTGATAAGATTATACATATTCACTATATTGTACACTGATATTTTATGACTTTTTGATAAGTTTTGCATTTCCTTTCAAAACTATTTTTTCTCCATTTGCAATACAAATATATTCACATTTCATGATTTTTCTTACAGAAACAATTTGCACTTTTATTTCTATTATATCTCCAGCATAACATGGTGATGGAAATGTAAAGGTTTGTCCAACTACTATGGTCCCTGGGCCTGGCATTTTTGTACCAAGTACTCCTGATACTAAACCATTGAGTAGAGCACCATGAACAAGATTATTTGATGTCTCAAAATGTATTGGGTTATAATCACCAGTTAATTTAGCAAAATTTAGTATATCATCCTTGCTAACTGTTTTAAAAACTGATATTTCATTTCCAACTTTCATAGTGTTTAGAACATCTGAAGGTCCTGTACAATATCTTTGCACATAAGTTTTTAGCAATTTAAAGAATGGCTCTGAGAACTTCATTTTAATCCACAATTAAATTATAATATATAATTTTTTAACTTCCAAGATATTTTCTATGTATTTTTAGAATTTTTAACCTTATTCTTTATTTCAGTGCAATCATTTAGAAATATTGCTGTTAAGTTTTTAATACGATTACTTCCATGATTTGACAAATCAGATATTTTTCCAATTAATTCAGTCGTTACTTCACTCTTATAATCAGGCGTAATTAAAAATATCAAACTAGTAATTACTGAGAGTATGATATCTTCATCTTGTGAAGAAAGTAGTGGTGTTAATAGACAGATGCCTTGGTTACGTAAAATGTATAGTTTATTTATTGGATCTAAAATATAATCCTTTTGTTAATTAATAATTATCACAAGCAAGTACTTTTTGAAAATAAATCTTTCAAACCATTATATACTTACCAGCACATGCATTACAAATACCTCCTACTGCAAAACGTATTAATTTTAAATTATTTTCTGATAAAGCTTGAAGAAACAAATCAATTATTTGTAGTTGTCTTATGTATCCATAATTGATAGGATCATAAGCAAAATTAGCAAGGTTTGCTAATATTTGTTCCTTTGCTTCTGTGGAAATAATTTATTTTATATAATTATATTACATAATTATATAAATAATTATATTTTTTTATGCAAATTACCTTTAGATTTAGTGGTCTTAAATTCTGTAGCTAAAAGTTTTAAAAAATCATAACGACCGATTGAATTTTTTCCAGTACGTTTTATTAATTGCTCCTTGCTAGTAAACATGAGAGGACAATTTTCATTTACCTTACTTAGCGAAATTTCTCATTCATGATATTTAATTCATGTTATTCCATTACTTCATTTTCAATTTTTTAACCACTATTTTTAAACGGTGGACGTGGTAAGAAAGATAATTTTCAGTTCTTCATATACAAAAATTTCACTTTCTTCGATGTTTTTTTTGCTCATAATATTTTCTACGGTTACATACCAAAATTTTTCCAATTTCTTGTATATTGTAACGAAGGCAGGAAATATTAATTTCGCAGCGTATTATGTTATAGAAGGCAGTCGTTAAGTAATAAGATTATCCGGATATGATGGTTTAGGATAAGTGTCAGTAAGTACATTATATGTGATTGCATCTGTATTTAGATCATAGTCGATGACCGGATGTGATATTGATATAAAATTAATGCCATTGGTAGAGAAACTATTTCTATTTTATGTGTTGTTAATGAAACCAATCGGCAGCTTGATATTCATAACGAACGTGGTGTACGTTTAAGCCATATTCCTATGAAAGTAGGTAGAGAACGTCATTGCGAAGTCATGGTTAACACGTAGCCGGTGTCCAACGTGTCTTAAACTCCTAGCCTAGGCATAGTGATTTGATAATTTGTTGCAAGCAGCTTGATTTGCAGCGTGTTGAATAGAAACAAATGCTAATATGTTCATGGCAAATGTCTTTTAAAAGTTCACGGAAATATTTACCATTACATTCAGAAATTTAAAGGAAATATGTTGCCAAATAGAACATCCATTACAAATACTCGAAAAGATATGTTCCCCGACAAGAAATCGACGTCTAAGCAAATGAAAACTTCTACGTTAACAAACGCCGCTGGTCTTAGTTCTCTTATTACTTTTACTGTTTTGCTACTTGCTTGGATCTCAGGATTTGCTTCTCGGTTATTTGCGGTGATACGTTTTGAAAGTATCATACATGAATTCGATCCTTGGTACGTATTTTTAATTATTATTAATTTATAATAATAATTTAATTTAATATTTTTCATTTAATATTTACTTAATATTTTGTATCATAAAAAATAATTTTCATATTTATTAATAATTTAATTGATAAAGTAAATTAGCTTTACATATATGAGTACATATAATATTATTATAAAACATTACTATAAAATAAAATATTCTTTTGTAACATAGGTTTAACTACAGAGCTACGGCATATATGGTACAACATGGATTCTATAATTTTTTAAATTGGTTTGATGAAAGAGCATGGTATCCGCTGGGTCGTATTGTAGGTGGAACTGTTTATCCTGGATTGATGATAACATCTGGATCTATACATTATATATTACATTCTTTAAATATCCCAGTGCATATAAGAGACATTTGTGTATTCTTAGCGCCAATATTTAGTGGTCTTACAGCCATTTCTACGTACTTATTAACAAAAGAAATATGGAGTGCAGGAGCTGGTTTATTTGCAGCTTGTTTTATTGCAATTGTACCTGGTTACATTTCAAGATCTGTAGCAGGAAGTTATGACAATGAAGGCATTGCTATTTTTGCATTGCAAATTACATATTATCTGTGGGTTAGATCAGTTAAAACTGGCTCTATTTTTTGGGCTTCTATGACTGCTCTGTCCTACTTTTATATGGTATCTGCATGGGGTGGTTATGTTTTTATCATTAATTTAATTCCACTTCATGTTTTTGCATTACTGATCATGAATCGATTCAGTAATCGTCTTTTTACAAGCTATACTACATTTTATATTCTGGGACTTTTATTGAGTATGCAAATACCATTTGTTGGTTTTCAACCAATAAGAACATCAGAACACATGGCAGCTGGAGGTGTGTTTGGATTATTAATTTTTGTGGCAACTCTCAGGTGTGTTGATATAATATGTTAGTATAATTTTAATATATCAAATTTTGTAATACAGTATATTTTATTATTATAGATACCTAAGAACTGTACTTACAAAATCTGAAATGAAATACTTTGGAGGAGTGGTTGCAGTCACAGCTGGTATTCTTTTATTTATTTTAATATGTTTAACCTATGCCGGTGTTATTGCACCTTGGAGTGGAAGGTTTTATTCACTTTGGGATACTGGTTATGCAAAGATACACATTCCAATAATAGCATCTGTTTCTGAACATCAACCTACAACATGGTTTAGCTTTTTCTTTGATTTACACATTCTTGTTACAACGTTTCCTGTGGGCTTGTGGTACTGCATTAAACGTATCAATGATGAACGTGTTTTTGGTAAGATATAAAAAAAATTCTTTATTAATTTACTACACAGATATGTTAATTATAATTATTAAATATGTTAAATATATTAATTATAATTATTTTACAGTTGTATTATATGCTATAAGTGCTGTTTATTTTGCTGGAGTAATGGTGAGGCTTATGCTCACTTTGACTCCAGTTGTTTGTATGCTTGCTGGAATTGCATTTAGTGATCTTCTTGAAATATTTTTCAAAGAGGAAGACAATGAAAAAAACGATCGAAGTAATAATG
This sequence comes from Bombus waltoni, assembly GCA_014737395.1. Taxonomy (NCBI): domain Eukaryota; kingdom Metazoa; phylum Arthropoda; class Insecta; order Hymenoptera; family Apidae; genus Bombus; species Bombus waltoni. The sequence goes on from JACXII010000013.1 coordinate 2,026,374, forward strand.
GAAGTGAAGAAGAAAGTGAAGAAGAAAGAGAAAGGAGTCCTGGTAGATCACTCTATGATAAAGCTGGTAAACTTCGTAGAATGAGACATGAGAGACCTAGGGGTAATGGAGATGGATTAGGTGTTAATCTTCGAAATAGTGTTGTCATTGGTGCATTTGTGTTAATGATGATGTTTACATTGCATTGTACTTGGATTACAAGTAATGCATATTCTAGCCCTTCAATTGTTTTGGCATCATATAGTAATGACGGAGGTAGAGCTATTCTGGATGATTTCAGAGAAGCTTATTACTGGTTAGCACAAAATACACCTACTGATGCTAGGATTATGAGTTGGTGGGATTATGGTTATCAAATTGCTGGAATGGCTAATAGGTATATATTATTAGAGAATAAAATGTTCTATTTAGATTTTTTTGTAAAATAATACAATGTGAAGCATCTTCGTTTTAATATAGAACTACGCTTGTGGACAATAACACTTGGAATAATTCACATATAGCTCTAGTTGGAAAAGCAATGAGCTCAAATGAAAGTGCTGCTTACGAAATTATGACATCATTAGATGTAGATTATGTATTAGTTATTTTTGGAGGAATGATTGGATATTCCGGAGATGATGTTAATAAGTTCCTTTGGATGGTACGAATTGCTGAAGGCGAACATCCACAAGATATTCGTGAAAGTGATTATTTTACTGAAAAAGGAGAATTTCGCGTGGATTCGGAAGGTTCACCTACCCTTTTGAATTCACTAATGTATAAATTAAGCTACTATCGATTTGGAGAAGTAAAGATTGATTATCGATCACCCTCTGGTTATGATCGTACACGTAACGCCGAAATAGGAAATAAAAATTTCCAGTTAACATATTTGGAAGAAGCCTACACGACTGAACATTGGCTTGTTAGAATTTACAGGTAATTTTATAGATAACAATAACAAGATTATAAATTAATTTTATAAATTTTATAATTTTTATACTTATAAATTTCAAACGTCCTTATTCTAATCCAATTTTAGGGTGAAAAAGCCAAATGAATTTAATAGACCAAGCATTCCAATATCCAAACGAATTGTTGCACGAAAAGCTAATTCATATGTTAGTAAGAAGGTAAGAATTTTATTTCTTACGATAAACAGTAAAAACAGTTAAAATATTTACTTTTGTTGAATTCTCAATCGTATCATTTTTCCTTCTTTAAATCATAATATTATGTAATTTTAAAATGTAGTTGAAATCGTGGGGTGGGGGACATTAATGTTGCAGACACCACGTCGCAAGAAAGGTTACATAAAAGGCCGGCCAACTATTATTAAAGGACAAAAACCTCAACGAAAAACTACGTAACATACATTTATTATCTAATTCATAATAATTTTCAAATACAACTTTTATAATAAGAAAAAAGAATTATACACCGTCCCTTGGGTCTACCACAAATTATACCTCAAATTAAGACTTTAATATCATTAAAACTCGAATCAATTAAATATAGAATAAAAGAAATTTTCAACACTGAAAGCAATTGGGACAATTTTTTAACAAAAATGATCTTTAAAAAAGCGATCATGTTTTCAATTTTACTTATTACACTACAAAAATTTTTTATTTTCCCAAAATTATAAAATATCATCTATGTATGACTACTTTACATATCGATTAGGTAAAATATAATTTCTATATGGTTGCAGTATATGATGAATTTCTATAATTGAATTTACATTATTCATAGAGTGGAAAAATTCTATATTCATACATTTTAAATCTTTGTACTTAAGTAGTCTCTAACTTTTTGCTTATATGATTTTATGCATATTATATTCTGATTGCAAATTACGAAAATGAGCTTTGAATTATCACATGAAAACTATGATAAAAGAATTAATGTGTAAACTTTTCTTATATCTGTGTAATGCACACTAAACATCAATAAGAAAAATTCACTAGTCAAACTGAACGAAAAAATGAAAACATTTATTATAAATATCAAACAGGTGAGATCAGAGGGATTAAATATGTGTTATATATACACAGTTATACAGTATTGTATACTATTCTTGTTGAACATTTGTAAGAAGAAACTTGTCACTTAAAAGCATTGTACATTTAATATATGATTTCTTTTTTTTTGTATAGAATTTAAAAATATAGAAGACAAATTAAATTTTATGTGGTGGGAATGTGCTTTTAAGTGTATTGTATTATTTTGTCTTATAATTTTTTGGTTGTCCACTGTTCTAGCACTTTTTTTAAGTACAGTGCTATAGTTCACATGTTTCATTCAAATCTGAAATTTATATTTTTGTGATCTACATTATAACCATTCTTCTTATTATAAAACATATTGTTTATTTATAATATGTACATAATCCAATTACTATTTTTAGCAATTGTATGTATTTCAAAGATCACAAAATTATAGTTAAAGCAATGTTAAGTACGCAAAATAGCTGTGTACACAATCATTGTGTATATTTGATTATAAAGAAAACAAAAAAAATATAAATGAAACAAGGTTGTAATACATATCACTAACAACATTATTTTATTTCCTATATAAAATTCGGAAGTCTAATGCAATTATATTAGAAAAATGGTAAGCATTAAAAATTATATAATAATGAAAGAATTAAATATATATATTGCTTATACTAAATGTATATTTAGTATACACAAGAGAGTAAAAAAATTCGTTTATATAATTTGCATGCTCTTATTTTATGCTACTTGACAAAATAAGGTATTAATATAATATTTGAATTCACTTACCTTTTTTTTTTAAACAGTAGAATATTAATAATTAAGCAATTACAAATTTTTTCGGAAAGGATGGACTATGTCAACAGGTGGTCTTCTATAATATATTAATAGGTTATAGTCTTAAATGTCAAAATCAGCTGATCACTGGTAACAACTTTTTGAAGGTTACTAGATTTACGAATTTTGATTGTCTTTTGTAATGGCTTATTACACAAATATAGAATCTAGTTATTTATTAATTCAAAAATTAAATGTTTGAATAAAATCTCGAAAATGACAAATATAAAAATATAGTTTGGTTATATAGCAATATGAAAATTATTTTAAAATATAATTTCACATGATTGTCTTGCTCTTGACATTGACTTCACGCTCGATTTTATATTTCATACATGCATAATTTATTTTATCTTCATTATTCCTTTTATGTATTTAAGTAATATTTATGAGATTTACATATAGATTTTCTACATCTTTATTTTTTAATTATGTATAATATCTTTTTAGGGCATGTTAATTATATTTGAATAGATATAGATCACGCACTGTTTATTACTTATCAATTATTAAAAGACAATATCTTTTTTATGCGCTTTATATTCTACAAAAAGATAATAAATTCTATATTACATGAAATGTTCAATGTTTATTGTAAGAGGCTAAAATTTATTTAAAATCAACTATTTCAATATTTTTTTGATACATTATATTAATTACTATCATTATAATTTAATCAATTATATAATTTATTCTTTTAATATTAATATCAAGAAAGTTAGGTAAAATAATGTTACTAACTAACATAATGTAATATTCTATACATGTCGTGTTATACATGCCATATTTTAAAATATTAACGAAAAACTATATATTTATGTAAATCAAATATAATTATTTTAAATACAATGTAGTATTAAGAAAACTACAATGGATGTTTTAAAATTGAAAAATGAAATATTATTATATGTGTCGTTTTATTCATATTATCCTGTTTTCTAAAAGAAAAGAAGTAGAAATGAAATTAGGTCTATTATATACATGAAACAGTTAAAAGGTTATGTCAAAATGAATAACGAAGAACAATCTAAACATTTCCAATAGAAATAGTCGAAATCATGTAAAAATATGTTTTCGTAAATTATCGTTTAAAATTAGTTAACACTTAAAGTGGGCACAAATTGTTTGTATATCGAATTCATAATGATAATACAGTGAATTCAAAGATTTTTCGCATGAGAAACTGTTCGTGTGTGCAGTGTCCGCCATTTTGCTTTCTTTACATCTGACATGTCTTTCTAATGTTATTATCGATGAATGCTGAAATTTGTGCGTGAATCTTCAATCTCGTTGGAGTGTATTTTGTACGAAAAAGGTCGGATTGCTTCTGATTGGGCAACAACCTCCATTACTGTTGGGAGTAATTTCCATTGTCCCAACCTCGGTTAAACTAAACGAAACGAGTTCATAAAGAGGACTTCGTGATAGTATTTGTGAATAGTTTACCCTTGTTACAGGGTATAAATATGCTGCAAGATTCATCTTATGAGTTTTTCTGACTATATTACTGAAACTTGATTACAGTATTTTGCAAAGTAACCTATTGCCTATATAAGGAGTGAACATAACCAAACAGTGTTGATATCCAACATCATGTACTCGTGTCAACACTAGAAATAAAATGTTTATTAATATGGCTTTGAATTGTCAAAGTTTGTCCGAACTTTTAGAATTCACATTCAATGCTTTGATATTTCATGTAATGAAATTATTTGAAAATGTATAGGGTATATTTAATGTGAATTGCTATGCGAGGCAAGGATTGTTTTTATCCTGATCTAGCCATGGACTAAGTTCACGCTTATTGTTTGAACCAGGTGACTTTAGTAATCATCTGATACATATATGTACAAGAATATGTGAATTTAAACTTATAGTGATATATAGCTTTAATTGATCTAGATATTATTGACTGCTAAAGTATTATTTGCACTTTTAAAACACAAAATAAATTTTATTGTCATTTAACTATACAAGATTTTTTGTAAAATTCCACTATAAAATTTGATACTAAATAATAGGTAATCAGTTTTAATGTTTCTATCAAAGCATAACCCATGACAAAACTAAGTTTTGTACATATGCAGATACATGTAAATAAGTTGGGTGCGTATTAATATTATTAGCATATGTAGTGGATATGACTATTTTATAAGTTATTATACTTTGTACAAAATTTCATTTTATTAGTTGTATTATCTTGATGCATATGTAAATATTAATGTCTAAAGCAAATACAAAAACAACCAAACTGTGATATAATACAATAAAAATAACTTTTTATTTTTTTATTCTCAGTATTATGAATTCAGAAATATTTATGTATGGACTTGGATCTAGGCACATGGCGTGAACTAAGTTTTATCTAGATAGGAAGAAAGATTTAGAGGATTTGAGAATGCAGGTGGAACAAGATACAAGGAAAGCGGTAATCAATGAAGGTCCCTATATCCGAAAACTCAAACATGGACAATAAGTTGAAATTTTCGGATCGGTTGAAGGCTTTGCTGAAAACTGAGGCTCGTCAAGATGTCGATCCATATATTTTCAGTGAACCAGAGCCATTTGGTACAGCGACAGGAAGAAATATTTCAGTAGTGTCGTCTAAAAATTCTAAAGTAATGCAAAATTGCAAAAATAATAAGACTAAAGAAAAATGTATGAAACAAAGAATAAGGATAACATCCGTACCAGATGCGGAATTCAAAGCTGTACAAGACCGTGCTGTAGAATTAGATGTTGATTGTAGTGTTGGTGGTGGTGGTAGTGGTAGTGGTGATGGTGAACATATAGATTATAAATTTGCGAAAGCAATTCAACAGAAGCAGCGTCATATTGAAAATTTACAAAGACTAAAAAATAAAAAGCAAAGTCGGGACCATACACTATTGTATTATCCTAGAGCTGGGGATGAAATATCAGATAGTGATTCTAGTGGAGATGAAATGACAATTTATCAACGTTATTGGTTTTCTGGAGAAAGTACTTCAACATTGAATCGTTCTGCACGCCTTTCTCAATTGCGCTCCCAACTAAGAAGAAGATTACTTCAGTTACATAAAAGTGGGACAGACTCAGAAATTTTGTTGCGTGATAGAGCTAGATGTCTGTTAGAAGCTGCTTGCAAGGATCCTGCATCTACAGCAAGAGCTTTAAGTGGTTCTCCAAATACAAGTAAAGTGGTTGATGGACCACTTCTAGTGGGTGGACTTTGTGGAGCTGAAGGATGTCGACAGATATCTTTACCCTGTACTCGCCATTGTTCTCGTCATATTATGTTGAATGGAGATCAACTTTTATTTGAACATTGCACTGCCAAATTTAGTGATAATACACAATGTTGTATTCCTGTGTTTGATGTTGCACATGAATTACCTCTTTGTCCAGAACATGCAAGGAAAAGAGATAATTATCATCGTAAAGCCCAAGAGTCTAAACCAAAGAAAGCTCGTAAAAAACCAACATCTCCTACAATTCCCAGGCCTAAACCAAAATCTAGGCCAAAGAAACGAAAGCGGCCTCTTGCAAATAAACTTGAAATTAAAGATCCTACTCTAGTACATGAAGAGAGTCAATATTTGAATCAAATAAACTCTAGTGAAAATCAGACAAAAACTTTGAATAATTTGAATACTGTAGCGCAAGGAACCTCAAATTCTGCTAACTTAAATTTAGGATTAGGACTTGGTCTTGGAGGAGGACTTAAAGATCTGGGAGATCATGAAGTGTTTCCTTCTTTGGATCCTGCAGAGCATGACTTTGGCAATGTACTCAACAACTTACCTGCTGATGCTTTTAATGACCTCTTTATTGGTAATTATAATGATATTGTCCTTTTTGTATTGTGTAATATTAATTTATATAAATGTAATATAATACATTGTGTGAAATATATTTATTCTTATGAATTACTTTAATTTAAAATTAAAGTAAGATTTATGTTTCTAGAAGGCAGAAATGGAGAATATGAACCATCAAGAGAAGAGGAAGAAGAATTGGAGCGAGCATTAGAGGCAGTGGATAAGGATGTACGAAATTTGGAAAGAATGGGGCAAACACATGGACTTTTAGAGCCAGCTTTATTGGCTCAACTTATGTCAGATATTGCTTCGTAGCCCCGCCTATTTTAATAATATAATAATTTGAAAACAAGTTCACGTGTGTTCCTTACGATATAGAAAAAAATACTGTTTGTGTCTGTGCTGCTAAATGTAAGATTGTGTTATTGACTTTCGTTATGTAACTATAAAAATCCGAGATAATGGCAGGGATTGACATACAGAAAGTAACAAAAAATAGTTAACTATTACTAATTTAATATAAATTTCATTGGATACAATTATATTGTATAGTTAGATTCCCATAAAAAGGAAGAAAAGAGATCGTATTTCTTATAAATTCTACAAATTCCATCCTTGCTAAAAAAAGTAACCACGAAAAAATTGTAATCTCATCTTGTTCTTTTATACATTTGCAAATTATTTTGAATATTTGAATTTAAAAGTTCAGTTACAGTGTTGTAGCTATAATGATATAGCAACAAATACTTTTTACTTATGAAAGATACAAAAGTCAAAAGAAAAAAGCAGTCCTACAAAGTAATTCTACTATATTACAATTTTTCAGGGCACATAAATTCATTTTTACATATTGCTTTATTTACTATTAATGATTTTTATTTTGTTTTTAAGTACCCTGATATAGCTGCAAATAATAGTCATTAATATTTTGTAAAAATATAATCAAATGATTTAATATAACTTCTCTAAGTTGTATAAAGTTTCTATTTTAAACAGAAGTAAAATCTTCTGTTAAAAGTCAGTATATTATTCAGTTCATTGTACGTTTTGATATGAATATAATTTAGGTTTTGTTTAAACAGAAGTTAGAAGTTTTAACAGATTATTTTCTACTAAGAAACTTTATTTACAAAATAGAATTGCATGAACACATGACTGAACTTAAAAAAAACTACATATACATATAAATAGTCATATTCATTTTTATCATCTACCTGCTGTAATAATATATGCGAATAATCGCAAATAATCTTATTGATATATGCATAATCATCACTATCATCATTTTCTTCATTTTGTATTATAATCATATAGACAAATGTTCAGTAATAGGTAGCTGTAACATATAATTAAAGATTCAACTTAATAAGAAGTGCCGAAATAGTTTCATTTTTGATATCTTTAGTAATTGTAATATGATTCAATTTCTTTTGCAGCCTATAAGAAAAGATGACACGTGATATATTATTATTCAAAGTAAAAATATATAAAATTCAGATTAAAAAATTGTAATAGGGCACAGATTCTGAGAGAAAAACTAGATTCCTCTGGTTAATTATAAGGACAACTAAATCATTTACTGCCATTTAACATTTAAATGATTACAACATAGCTATAGTATTGACGCTAGAGTTATCTATGTACATGTAATATTTTCAAATGTACACAATATATTTCGGAGTATCATAATTTTAATACATATCGTAATCGAAATTAAAGAAAAAGAACTATGTTGAATCACTTTGTAGAATATAAATAAATGTCATTAGAGAGTAAAGCAGCAAAAGAACAACTTACATGTGACACCAGAATTGTACAGATTTTTGTGAGATCTAGTTTTTATTATCAAAGTTTCTGTGCCAAATGTACTAGTTAAGATATTAATTTTTGTACCTTATATGTGCGTGTCATTATTCATAAATAATAGGTCGCAAGGAAGTATATCTTGAATAATAAATGTTTTAAATGTAAACCAATGCAAATGGACAGTAATTTGCCACTTGTAAATGGACAGAAATACAATATAATTTACAATTTAACCCATATTGGGATTGAATTAATGTCGGATATATATTGTTATTATATATAATGGTAGTAAGTAGGTACAGTAATTATTTATATAAGGACAATGCAAAATTTAATCTTAAAATAATGCATTGCTTCAAATGTACCTATATGTGTATCTCCTTGTAAAATATCAGCATTAGTGCGCATTATTAGGCATTACCAATTATAATAAGCATATTTTTTACATTGTCTTATTGTACTCAGTTTATCCACCCTTGTCACATATCCTAAAAGCGTTATTTTTGAAATATGTGTCTGTGTTTAATATCTTATGTGATAAAAATAATTATCAGTATTTTCCTTTCTAAATTTTTTCAATGCGCGTTATGAATAATTTTAAGTAGTTTCCCATATTTTGTATTAGTTGTCAACAATTCTTTTTTTATGTAATTAAAAATATAAATACTTTGTATTTTTATATTCATTATTCATTATATACAGAAGAATATTAAATGCGAAGCAATTAAATTATTGCTTGAAGTAAATTTTTTAGAAAACCAAATATAGACACATATTTTCAAATATTTAATTGTTACTAATTCATATTAACTTTAAGTAATTACACGAAAAATAAAACGGTCTTGAAATAGTAATCAACACTGATTTGTGTTCTATTTATTTTACTTTAGTTTAACAAACATACTCAACAAAAATTTTTTGTTATTATTTGTTGTGCTATAACGATATATTTGTTTTAAATACTTCTTACATACCTTATGACAATTTTTTCCTGTATATGATCATATGTTTAATTCAAATAATACAAATTTCAAAATTTTATTTATTTAAAAATATAACTAACATAAACTAAGAATTTGTAACATTTATATTTGCTCACATAGTAGCGTAAAAGAAGTTTGGAAACTTTCAATTAAAAGAGAATGAAGTTATTTCAAATTACGATAATTTATATTATGATACAAATATGCTTATAATTCCTAATTTATTTTTAAGAAAATGATTAATCTATCATTGTTGCTATTGAGTATGTATCCGTTTCTTTATGTCCCCGCCGTTTAATTTCTCTAATCAACCATTTTTTTCTTGATTTTTGACGCGCAATTTTGTAGCCTTTTGGTGAAATATTAATTGTTCTCATTGAAAAGTCTTGTGTTAAGTCGGGTTTGGTTTGAAAAGACGGAAGTTTTCGTACTTTTATAGATATTTGCTATGATATTAAATGTAAAAAATATGACATTAATGTTTCATAATAAATGCATGTATTCAGGACAGTTTTAAAAACTCACTGTATCTTGCATTGTATCCTTAATACTTTTTCTTTTTTCGTGTTTTCTTCTATCAGATAATTGAGTTTTGTCTTGCTCTTCGTCTTTTTCTTCCAGAGGCATCAGTAAGATATCATAATTAGCTCTATTTTCTCCTAAAATTCCTACTTTTATTCCCAGTTCATGTAATTTATCTTCTTTAGCAACAAGTGCATATTTTAAATAAAGAATGCGTTCGTCATTTGAATTGTCCTCTATTCCTGTAAACCAAAATGCATTATTTTTTTTCTTTTATAAAAAAATATATAAAAAAGTATGTAACATACCTAAAGATAAAAGACGATAGTCAGAATCTGAGTATATCAATCCTTGTATTAAGGGAGAATTTCTTAATAATTTTCTTTTTACTTGTATTTTGTGACCTTGTAATACTTGAATATCATCAGGTAACATATCTTGAATGATATGACTTCGTCTTTCTGCTATATTGTATGTTTCAGTTCTAAATAATCTGTGCAATTCTATTTCTAGAACAAATATCCTACTTTTTGTTTGAATATAATTTTTTATTTATTGTTTCATAGATAGTTTATGTTTTCTATCTTATTATAGTTTTCACTCACCAATCAAACTGAAATGCTTGCGTTCTAAAGCTATCCAGACAATACGATGTGTCATACAGATTAATACCTCAAATATTCGTAAGTCCTTTTCTCCTTGAGATTGTGTCACTGATGGAGCTCCTTTTTTTCCACCGGTCATATGATGATATTGTATAACATCATGACAACCTACTATTAAATCAGCATATTCTCTACCTAAGACACAACGAAGAATTTGCATTTTTTCTGCATATCTATATCTATAGCCCTGAGCCAAAGGATTTGGTGCTTTTTTCATAGTAGCTGCACGTTCTTTCATTAATTCTTCCCATGTTATCACATAATATTGAAAATAAAGTATTGCAGCTCTTAAAAAGCGATCCACAATTGGTAAATAGAAGAAATTCACAAATTGAGGACTTATGTGACTGATTAATAAACACATAACAAGATCCTTTATATCTTGTAAAATAATAACATTTGGTTCACTTGGAGCTACCTTCCTTAAATAATATTTTCTAAATCTGAGCTAAAAAAAATATGTTTATGAAATAAAGAAATTACAGATATTATAATTAAATTCCTTTTCTTTTTATTATTTACCTTATCACGTTGACTTAAGGTTTCATGAAAATTTAAAATCAAGTATGAGTGCGGACAATATACCTTTGATTCATGATTAGGATCAGATTGTAGTTTAGTCTTTTTAATATGCTCATCCTCAGTCTTTTGTGTACTAATATTTAAATACAGAAAAAGATAATAAGTAAAATAGTTATTTGTCGTATTTTATTTATGAATAATTATCTTTTGGGATGTAATTTATACAAAAATATGAGGTATTTGAATTTCTAAAAACTTTATTACCTTAATAAAAGTAATCCGTCAGAAATTTCATCCCATCCAAAATATCTTTCTTCCATTTCTAAATATCAATATAATAAATTAGGATGATATATTTCATTCATAATAATGGAATTAGTAAGAAGTCAGGTTAACTAAAAGAAAAATGAAGAGCAAATTATCACTCAATGCTACATAAATCAATTATTGATTGCATATACATATATATGTATATGTATTTCATAAATACAAATGTATGATAAAAACAAGGATTATATCAATAAAAAAGATATAAATTTACATGTATGTATTCTGAACAAAATAATTATCATCGAAAAATAATCATTTGGTTTTTAATTCAAATTTGTAAAACTTCAAATACGCATGTATCTACACATACATATGTACAATTAAATTATTTAATTATAATTGCATTTTACATATTAATAAAATATAGGTATAACAAATTAATTTTTTCGAACGAAATATTTTATTTATTACAATATTTATAATACAATTATTATTTACTTTTTATTCTTCTACACTTTCTTTATCAGCCAAAGGATGTTTTGGGAGGGAATTTAATATTGGTTGATCTTCTGGGAAAATTGCTATGCTCGGTAGTAAGTAATATGGTACATCATATTCAATTTTTTTTTCTGAGTCAGAAGTATAATGAAGTACTTTACATCTGACTTTAACTTCCTCAATATTATTAATTTTGACAATAACATAAAATTCTTTATTTTCAATGGATAAATCAGGTCCAGATATGGTCTTCTCTGGAAGAGTTATAGCATATTCAGGTACAATGTATCCTTCATTACGGAAAGCTACTTTCACATGCCATTTTTCTATAGTCCATGGATTGTCCATGGACATTGTTATTGGTAAATAACATTGAGATAATGTGCTTATTGTGTTTTCTACAAATTGAGAGCTATATTTAGATGATCTTCTTTTGACATCTATATCTTCGATTATATATTTTTTAAGATTTTCAGGAGTTGCATATACAGCCAATTTTGGTAATATCAGAGTTTCATAAGCTCTTTGAGAAGATACTGATACCTTCTCACCTTTTTCACCAATGTTTTTTACACTCTCTAACAAAACTAAATCAATTTTTTTTTGTTTTTTTTGAGACGAATGTTCTACAAATTCATAAATGAAATGTTTATGTGTTAACCGTGGACGTCTCTCATATTTTTTATGAAGCGGTGTTGGATATTTCCTTTTTAAGATATATGTATTCTAAAACAGAAAGCAATAATTGTTCATTTTTAAACGCTTAGTCTTGTATTAATTTTCTGCAAAATAGATAATAAAATATTACCCGGTTTTGTTGCACTAATATATTATTCTGACGAGAAAGAAGTGTTGATTGTGATTTTAAATAATTTAAGAACAGTTGTGTATACTTTAACATATTTACTTGTTTGTTAGATACAACTAAAAAGCATGCCATACAAGTTGATATTAAATTTTAAACGACCGTGATGTTACTGTTAGGTTAGAATACGCCATGAAATAATGTCTTGTTAATCGACCACGGATCGGGATTTGAGTGGTTAGCAATGTACTGCTGTACGTACACATAACCTGTAATCATTGAAGCTAACAAAGTCTTTAACTTTTGTAAACAACTTCAAATTTATTATCCACAAAAGTTATTTTGATTTTATTAATGAGATGTATCCTTATTTATAAAAACTTGCATAAAAATATAGATATAGGATGTTTTTAACAACTTATAAATAAAATTCAATATAAGTTTTAAAATGAAACAGTTTGTAACCTGATCAAATTTTATATTTAAGAAAGAATAAATAATTTTCAACGATGGATAAATTAAAGTCACCATCGGATAAGGTTTTATATCAAGCTATTATGGAAATGAAAGAGCCAGTAGTATTTCAACATATGTTACAAAATGAAAAAGGTGAATATTGTTGGAAATTATTAGAATGGAATTTATCTGAACTCGCTGAAAAATTCGGCGATATTAAATTACCGTTTCGACTTGGTTATAATGCTAGATCTATGGTAAATTATTATTATTTTAATTAATTTTTTTCTTTCATTTATGCTTGGACACTTCTGTGACAAGCTTAAAAACTATTTTACATATTTCAGACTCCACAATGGGAGATAAATTGTTCAACAATTTCAATCACACTATCATACTTTATTCAAAATATGAACCTTCATCAAAATCATGAAGAATGGTATTACTTTGATTATAAGTATATGCAAGAGTGGTTTAAAGATAAACCAGAAATAATAAATTCAGTAAATTGGAAAAGGTTTGATATTGATAAAACTGGTGATGATTCTACTCTTTGGATTGGAAGCAAAGGAGCTCATACAAATTGCCATCAGGATTCTTATGGTTGTAATTTAGTTGCTCAAATTCATGGAAGGTTAGTTTCATGTATGAAAATAAAAACAAAAATTTTAATATAGAAATAAGACTGTTTGTGTTTATATTATTTTTTTAGGAAACAATGGTTATTGTTTCCTCCAAGTTCAAGTAATTTCCTCCAGCCAACAAGAATTCCTTATGAAGAATCTACAATATATAGTAAATACAACTTTTTCTGCCCTACTAAAGAAGATGAAATTAATATATTAAAGATACAAGACACGGCAAGATTAATAACATTAGAACCAGGAGATGTATTATTTGTTCCTCCTGGTTGGTGGCACTATGTTGAGTCACTGGAATTAACTGTTAGTGTTAATATATGGTTACCCATAATAACAGATAATATATCAAGAGTGAAAGAAGCTATTGTTAAATTAATAGTGACCAGAATTGGAAAAGATGTTAATAATGTACCTAATGACACTGATTGTATAGATTTGGTAATGTATAATGAACGTTACTTATCTGTAGTTTATATTGATATTAATTATAAATATTTAAGATTCAAATCAAATTATTTAACAGCTCAACATTGCTATTGGAGAATGTAAAAATATGACAAATGTAGAATCATCTTCTGGAAAGATAAAACGTAATATATGGACTGCTAAGGATTTAGTAACAGAATATCCAATTTATGTAAAGCTGCTTCATGAACTTAGTCAAACAGAACTAAAAGAATTTCTGAGAATGAAGAGGGAGAGATTTCCTGAAGTCTATATTGAATCAGCGAAAGAAGATTCTAAACCTCATATTGATATTCAAAATACTTATGCTTCTCAAGATTTGACTGAAAAAGTTGTTAATGCACTTTGTCATCCCGATGTTGTTAATAAAGTCTCAGAATTACTTTTATCATAATATGTTGTATAATTTCTAATATATATTTTAATAAATTATTTGATATATTTGAGTAAATTATTTGTTAGTATTTAATTTACTATTAATATTGAATATATAAATGAATATACTGTATATTATCGAACACATTTTATATTTAACAGATATTCATTCGGTATTGCATTTGACTTCGCTGTTTTCGATAGAGGTTAAAGTTGTCAGGTTGAATTGTCAGCTTTATATTTTCCGGGTACATATTATGCTTATAAAATTACGATCAGTGATATTCCTAATGTAATTAATAATGGGATTGTTAACAGTACTTAAGAAACTGAAACAAAAGGAGAAAGAAATGCGTATCTTAATGCTGTATGTACTTTTTACTTTTTTATATGTTTCAATATTTTTAGGTTATACTATTATTTACGTTGACATTATCCACTTTTTAAACAAAATTATGCATCTATGTTAAATAATTTATTGTATATTTTTGTTTCTTTCTTTTTTATACTCTAATGATCGTAGTTTTTCATATATGTTTTAAATCTTTGTCTTTATATACCTTCTTTGTACACTTTCTTCGTATATTTACAGAGGTTTAGATAATGCTGGTAAAACAACAGTTTTAAAGAGACTTAATGGAGAACCAATTGATACAATATCACCGACTCTTGGTTTTAATATTAAAACTTTGGAACATCGTGGATATAAACTAAATATATGGGATGTAGGTGGACAAAAGTCATTACGGTCTTATTGGAGAAATTATTTTGAGTCTACAGATGGTCTTGTGTGGGTAATTGACAGCGCAGATAGAAGAAGATTGGAGGATTGTAAGACAGAATTGTATAAACTTTTACAAGAGGAAAGATTAGAAGGTGCAAGTTTATTAATACTTGCAAATAAACAAGATTTGCCTGGAGCATTGTCTGCATCTGATATTGCAGAAATTTTGGAATTACCTAATATTAAAACCCATCATTGGCAAATATACAAATGTTCAGCAGTTACAGGAGAAAATCTTGTGGAAGGAATAAATTGGATTGTTGATGATATTTCTGCTAGAATATTTTACATAGATTAATATTAAGAAATGCATAAAATTTTACAATTTACATTGCTAGTACTACAATTCTTTGTAATTTTTTGTATTGTATCACTTATTTCCTATTCGTTAAAAAGCATAACTGTAATATAATTATATTTTATTTAAATTATTAAAGTTAGAATATTGTAATAAACTGTAACATTCATTTTCATAGTTCTTATTTCTTTTTAGTTTTTGTCTTTTCCTCTTTTTTTATATTTGCTCCTTTGATCTTTCTTTTTTTAGTAGGTTTTTCCGGTGGAAGTTTTGTATTTGGAAAATGTTTCATGTAAACAGATTTTAATAATCCTTGATCGACGGTATGCTTTACACCAGCAAATGTATTCATTAGTTCATTTACCAAAGACTGAGATAATTTCAGTTGGAATTTTTTTACCAGTTCTACAAATTTCCCTGTAACATTAATTTTATTTCAATAGAAGCAACTACTGTATCATTTTTACTTTCCTATACCTCTTGAGACGGGATCGTCAGAAAGTGATAATACAAAGTGACCAAAGCTTCTGCGATGTCGTTTTTTCTTTGGTTTCATGGCCTCATAGTTGGCTCTTCTCAAAAATATTGCTTGTACATCTGGACCCTCGACTTTGTAATTACTAAGTATCCCTCCTAACTTAATATCGAGCCATGGTCTATTATTTTCAATTGTTTGAAGCTCCGGTAATATATTTTTGTTCGCCCAAATATTCGTAAGATCCAGAATACGTAGTGAACTTTCGGGCGATATTTCGGGGGTAACTGCTTTAACGAGATTAAGCGCACCTTCAGCTTTTATAGGGTTGTTACCTAAGTATAGTTCCTCGAGTTCTTTATTCTTCGATAATCCTTTCGCTATGATCTCCACATCTTCATCGCAAAATCGATTTCCTAAACGTAGTTGAAATATAATATTGATATTAGGCATTAAATTGTTTTTTAAATATCAAGAATCCTGGTTCTGATCTAGTAAAGGATTAAAAGATTTCTATATTAAAAGAAAACTCATTAAGATTTCTATATTACCATTTAGATGTAACTTTTTCAATGGCGAAGAACGCATTAATAATCGACGAAGATATGGAACACATTCTTTCCCTAAAGCGTTCCAAGATAAATCAAGATCGATTAAAATTTCATTGTTATCGAATCCTTTGAGCAGCTTCTTCCAAGTTTCCACAGTGTACAAAGAATTCCATGACAATCCTAAATGCTGTATTGTCTGCGAACAGGAGAGCAATCTTTGCAAAGACTCCGAGCAGGATTCATCGAAATTATTGTCGTTGATTAAAAGAGTTTCGATGGCTTCGTTATTGCACATTGCCTGTGTAATATATTCCAAACCTTCTTTACGAATATTACAATCCGACAGATCTAACGTCTTCAGTGTCACATTCTCCAAAATCCCATCGTGAAATTTCGCGATACCATTTGGACCAATTTTGCATCCTGATAATAGTAACGTGTGTATCATGTTGTTTCTCAGTAGCAATTCATTCAGGTGATAGCAGGCATCCTCTGATAACCAATTACCCTGTAAAACAATTATTTCCGGCAAAAATATTAAGATTCTTTCTCCACCTTCTTTCCAATTTTAATTAACTCTCGTTAAAAATATTTGTCGATCGAAATATTTCTAATAATTAAGAAATTGCTTTTAATCGTATTAACGTTATTAACTGATATTTGTTAATTTCTATCAAAGGCTACACGTATCTATCTTACCGTAAGATTGACTGTGTGCACGAAAGGATTTTTCATCAAGGCTTCGCAAAGAGGTCGAACGGCACGGCAATCGATTCCATAATATTGTAAATTGATTTTCTCAGATACCAACATATCTTCCAAGGCCTGTATAGGTCTGATGCGTGATGCCTTTACCAAGTCGAAAAATTTCAACACGCCATCGTCTGGATAAGACTCGATTTTACGTTCGTGAATGGTCCAGAACGCGGGTACCACGCCAGGATCGTCAGGAATCGGAAACACCGTGTACAGATTTTGCAATTTCAATTGGGAATCGCTGATATCTATATCTTTGAGGCAAGGATGGACCGAACTTTCTGCGGACGATTCGGCAGAAACGATAGATTCCCTGTCTTCCGGAGTGATCAGAGTTTCTTCTGACAGACTTCTCTCCCTTTTTACCTACATATTCAACGCCAATACTCCTTATACTTTTTTTTGTGTGTACGAGAATAATCTTTTTTTTTCTATCGAGTTACGATTACCAAAATGGAATTACACCAATTATTTCTCGTAGTCTTTCTTTTTCCAATTGGATCTCGGCTGCTTTCCTTTCGGTCGCGGACTCCCGAAATTGTGTCAGCAACTCTACGTAAATGTCACCCTCTTCTAGTTCCTTCTCTTCCTCTTCTTCCTCCTCCTCCGTTTCCTCTCTCTCCTTATCGTCCAGAAATTCACATTCGTTCCGGTAATAGTCCAAATAATAATTCGATATCCCGGTAACATTTGCGAAGTTTATATTTTCCTGAAACGTAAGTTTCTCTTGGCAAATGGAATTCAACGATGATGGTAAGAAACATGTAAAATTACTGGAAACACTTCGAGAGGTTCCATTTCCTTTGTCTTGCTTCGGTTGAACTTTTTAATCCGACCTTTTTCCTTGGTTTATTTTACCGATTGATTGATAAGAGACTAACTTCAAACTCTGATAACGTGAAGTTATCACGCGCAGACAATAAAATCGAATCTCTTCGTTAAAACAGATTACTTGTTACGCAAAAGAATTTATCAGTACCAACTAGTAATTTATGTCCAGTAAAATTTCTAATTAAACTAATATTAGTTAAACTGTGCGAGAGGACGCGTATCAGATAAAATGATTCGCCACAATTTTATTTATCTATTTATGCCTTATCTATATTATATTTAGCTACATTTTATTTATTTATTTGTCTCATCCGTGACGACGTTCATTCTCCTTGATCAGGTGGGATTTCTCGCGTTAGGTGTCAGATATTCGCAAACGGCATTCATAGGTGTTAAAACGCATCATATTTCTCTCGATGGTATTACAGAGCCGATCTGTAACCTTGGTTCTTGCGCTTTCTCAAGGCATCCCATTTACACCGTGACGGCGCTCTTGGACTTGCTGGTTCACACGAGCCTTATTCGGCTAAGCAACCAGGCTGACTCATTTACTGGGTATTCGTCAAGTGGCTCTTCTGGGCCATTGTATTGTAATTTCGGCAGCTCGTTCATTCAGCAGTCACGCGGTTGTATACGCGGCTCGTGTACCGTGGTCAAGATCGCCACGATGGTCACCGATCCTCGTCTCGGCGTCTCACGAAATTGCCTACACGGGGCCTTTGTTAATCTCAGACGCGCTTTCGATGATAATGAACACTGTATTATCCTCAATGAAACGATCTATTGAAATCCGTGGCCGGTTTGCCAGCAACGAGATCCGGATCCGACGACTACGTTTGTTCTCCGGCGATTAGTTTAGAGCAAGTGCTCAGGATGGCTCAAAAAATGATGCTCGACACGTGGAATATTTTATTCGTAGCAGCGAGGACGTAGAAACGAGACGAGAAGTTTCATATACCGTTTAATCGATCAAACCTCGTATCGTTTTGTCTGTACTGCATAATACTATTAACACAAGCGTCTCCGAGATTCACATTTGCTTTTCATATAGGAATTTTACAAGTAATCAAACCGAACGTGTTAATTAATAAAAAGTGCAAACCAACGAGTAAAGTGTATACGGAAAGAAAATATACCGACGAAAGAGAGTATAGATAAAAGTAGCAAGGAAAGTTGTGAAGATTCCAAACTTTCTCTTACAATTTTGTCCTAGTAGTTCCCGAGTCTATGTTACGATTATGACTTTCTCGATCAAATTTACGACCTTATGATTCGTACGAAACCTTCATCTGTGCTTAAGAATCATCTAAGCACATAACGTATGTCCTATCCAATTAGAAATAAATTCGATGGAACAGAAGAGAAAAGCATCGAGCTCTCCCTATTTGTCACGACTATATAAAGCGTGCAAGCGCACAAAGAAAGTCTTTTCCACGCCTTCGGGAAAACTTTCTTTTCTTCGTTCTTTAACGCGATCAAATGATTCGAAACCAAACACGTTGTTCTGTCCCGTTCTGCTTCTCGTCTTGTTGGTTTGTGGCGGTTGCTCCCGGAAGGCACGTCTACCTACGATTCTGCGTTCCCGGTGATTTGAATGCAACTTGCGCGGACATCGACTCTCACCACGTGAGAGAATTCGTTCGACCAGTTGCGTTCGGGTATATACAATAAACCAGTGAAAACCAGACGGCGTTGTAAGGGTTGTACTTTTTATTGAAACTTCTTCATCATCATCATCATCATCATCATCATCATCATCATCATCGTCATCATCATCATCGTCATCATCATCATCATCATCATCATCATCATCATCATCATCATCATCATTACCATCAACATCACCATCATCATCGTTGTTCGTCATAGTCGTAGTCATCGTCATCGTCGTTGTCGCTACCTTAGACGCGAAAAAAAAAAAAGAAATGATTGCGGAACCGGAAGGAGCTTAACTTTATTTACACGCACTCATTCACATTTCCTTCGCGCTTATCTGACACGGGATTGATCACAACGCGGATTATTCATTAGCTATCTAGATCAGGGACCAGGGACCTTAGTTCTGTTAATTGGAAACAGAGAGAAGAAAATCTACGAGATCGTGCTATAAGCAGAATTTCGATTTAGTGGGAGCTATTGTCCGCGATCTCTCAACAATCAATACAAGGCAATAAAATAAAAAATAATATAATATAATATAATATAATATAATATAATATAATATAATATAATATATATATATATATATGTTTATATATATATATATTTTTCCATCGCTTCTATATATTTCGTATAATAATATAGCTTTCTTTATAAAATAAACTATCTGTTATAAAAATTTCTTCCGTTACAACTTACGTACGCCTAATACGAGTTTATGCGATCTGTTCGTCGATAAAAGTCTAGTAATACGCGCGTTCCGTGCGCCCGTCGTTGATCGCTCGTCGCCATACGCTTGGAACGATACTAAGAGAGAGAAACAAAAAATAAAATTGCACATCTAACAGGGGAAGATAGGAGGGCATAGGTAAGGGAGATCCAAAAGTGGGACAAGAAAGTATCTGGATTCATGTACGTGGGACTATTTACATCATACATCGCTCGGATCATGCGATCGTGGCTGTGCTATGTCGCTTCTCGTCGATCGATCGATCGCAAAAGTTGTCCGTGCACTCTTCATACAGAAAAAGATACATCGTTTTATTAATTCGCACGATCGTACATTCAAGAATATTATTGATCAAACAATAAATTTTCATTTAATTAAAGCGATACCGTGTTGAAAATTTATATGAAATCCTAAGAAGACCGATGTTAGGATCGAAAGCAAAATCGACGGCACAGCTAAGCTTGAATTAATTAATCGATAAAATTAATTCAAAATTTAACGAACAAACGAATTAGTAGTTTTCAAGTCGACCACTGGTCAATCGCTTGGATGGTTATTCGAAAGATCGATTGACTCTTAATTTTTCCAAGAGGGTGTCACGGAGCTAGTTAAATCTTACGCACGATATTCTCTCTCGCACTCTTTCTCTCGTTCGCTTTATGAGTATCACAATAATATCGTCCGACGGAACGTCCGAAGCCTGCGTTGACGCAGATTAATTCGCCTACGTGCTATAGCTCTACGAAACCTACGGTGGCTGCTCGCCGTCACTTGGCTATGTTCTTGACTTCGGATCGCGTGTGAATGCCTACGATTGTAACGCGGATACAACGTCGATAGTTACACCTTAAGGCTGCCCATAGGGACGACGGCGTTCAGAGATGATGCAGGCTTAGCAAAATTAATAAGTACGGGCTATGTACATATGTACAACGATAAAACAACTCGGCGTTGCTGACAATATAATTGTAGACTGTCGATTATTGTCGTGGAATAGCGAGGGGTCCATTGGAGGAAGATAGAGAACGATGCTTCTTTCGCAATTAAATCTTTAAAGTTCCGTTAAAAAATCACCTTTCATCTATAATCAGCAGAATCTTATTAAAAAGGAAATATAATCTCTTTCTCTAGCCTCCTACATCGTTTTATGTTTCCCACGAAGAAAAAATAGTCTATAATTGTTTATGTAACATGTTTCTCGAAATCCCGATTTTAAAATACAATACACAATTTTTCACAATTTCATTCCCTAAAAGTGATCAATGATTCGTGCTTTTAATAAGAGGCAACAATCATGCGATTTATTCTTAAGTCTGTTCGTTAAGATTACCCCCATTACAGTTTGATAATCATTCTTCACTTCGTTTCTTCATACAACGTCCTTTACAACTGCTTTCTTCGTCTTTGTTTCTGTCATCTAAAGATAGAGGATCTTTCCTTAGAAGTGGATATCTTTAAACATTTGCGACTCTATCATGTTACACGTGAACCGTGAGTACTTGATGAGGTGCTGAAGTCTGGCTGGTGCCCGGTTGCTGATGAGAGGAATACGTCGGCTCCTGCAGTCTGGGTTTGCTGTATGGTTTATGGGGTCCTTCCTCGTACGTGAAACTGGCAGTATTATTTCTAGCTTCTGCGCTGGGAGGTTTATAAAGCGGTGGCAAGCGATGTCTACTGTCCTCAGAGACCATTTCCAAGCTTTCCTCTGTCGTACCCAAAGCACCCAGCGAAGTTCCAGACAGAGGTCTCACCACCGAGACCCTTGGATCTCCTTGGTCCTGGTCTTTCAAAGGATTTGCGTATCTTCTCAGGTTTTCTTCGTTCTGAAGATTGTTCGACTTCTCATCCAAATCGCTACGATGTCGATGCAACGAAGTCTCGCTGCTGGTTGTCGCAGTTAAACTCGATCTCTGTCTGACCATTCTAAGATACCACAATCCACCAAATAGTGCCAGGACCAGAACAGTCGCCAGAGCTCCGCCAAGAACAGCCACGTAGCTTCCGGCGCTGCTGGAGTTCGCGGAACTCGGTTCACTGAGCAAGGCCGTCTCCACCTTGACCTCCAGGACAGAGGCCAGAGCGAGAGGTCTGCCCAGAGGTCTGCTGAGAGCTTCGCCTAGATCTCTAGCCGCATCTGAGGCTGCCTCAGAAAAGATAGTCACTTCCACTGTATCGTTATCTCCAGGTTTAAGATCACACAAAAGAACAATAGATTGTGGCCTTCTTGGGTCAGCCAGGAGCTTTCTCAGTCGTCTACAGAGGATCTCAACGGACGTGCCAGCAGCGAGAGTATCTCTTCTAAGCAAGATAGTGAGTCTAGAGCAGGTTGGACCTGGTGTAGATTGTCCAGGCCAACAGGAAGGTGGCGCGGGCAGAGCAGGTGGTCCTACTCGTCTTCCGGTTTCCACGGGACGGCATTCACCCCAGGCTGGACACGACGGAGCCAGACAACTCTCGCTCGGGCTAGGTACACAGACCTCGTGAGCTAGACACGATGTACCGTTCAGACAGTTCCCAGGGCCACACCAGATATTGCTGCACTGATTCTTCCCGTTTCTACACTCGCAGATGTTGCAGTCATCGTCCCAACTGGCTACGGGACACCCTAGACCGCCCGCGGTGCGGATTTCGCAGCGAACTCCTGTCCTTCCTGGCGAACAGATGCAGGAATAGCTCGCTATACCGTCTACGCACGTCGATCCGCCCGTGCAGGGATCGCTAGCGCATTCGTTCACGTTTATTCGACAATCCGGACCGGTGAAGCCTGGCGCGCATTCGCACCTAAACCAGTTGATTCCATCTACGCATTTACCACCGTTTAAGCATGGCAAAGGTTGGCAGTCGTCCACGTCTCGACGACAATTCGGCCCTTCGAAACCTTCGCGACAGACGCATCTGTAGTTGCCATCGGCGGTGTTCACGCAGGTCGCTCCGTTCTCGCAAGGATTACTCGCGCACGCCGGTGATGCTATGTGACAGGCAGCACCTTCCCATCCTGGAGGACAATGACAAGTGAATCCGTCGCCGCGATCTTGACAGGTTCCACCGTGGCGACAAGTACCTGGTTCGCAGTGGCCGGCACGAAGGGTGCATGTTTTCCCTTTCCAACCACCCCTGCAGATGCAGGTGAAGTCCGCGACTCCGTCCACGCAGGTGCCGTTGTTGCGACAGGGAGCTGTCGTGCACTCGTCCACGTCTGGAAGATAATTATGTTGGATTTTAGTAAAACGCTTGTTTTTTTTTTTTTTTTTTTAATATTTTCTAATAAATCTATCATTTTGAGTGACATAAATATCAGGTCGAATATTTGGAAAATTCATAAATTCGTAGAGCAACTTCGAAAAAAGACTGACAATTAATGGATTGATACGAATATTAATAATTGTAATCATTAGACCATGAATGTTTATATAAATTCGAGTTCTTATAGAGCGATAACGAAACGGAACAATCGTAATTGAATAATCGTAAACATTTTACGCATATCTGTATGTTATGTATAGCTTTTAATTCGTATATATATAATTCATTTTTGCTATCTTACTCATTGAATTCTTATCTATTCTCGATCATTTTTTCATATTTACATCTGTACTTTGTTATAGCATAAAGATATTCTAACTTCGAACGAAGCCAAGAAAATTGAACGTGATCTCTCACCTTGATCGCACAGATCTCCAGTCCATCCCTCCCTACAGATGCACTGGAACGAGTTAACCAGATCGACGCATGTTCCACCATTCAAGCAAGGACTTCCTCTGCAGTCGTTGATATTTTCGTGGCAATGCATTCCGGTGTAACCAGCATCGCAAATACACCTTCCGCCAGTGCATTTGCCTCTGCCTCCACAAGGCGTACCTTCGCTACCACAGCCAGATTCTTCATCCATGACGCCAAATTGTGGATTGTGAGCCGCTGGCTCGGAGCAGTTCTTCCCCTGCCATTGCTCGGGACAGTGACAGTAGTAATCCGTTTGCGTGTTGAAGCAGGGAGCGGAATTTCTGCATGGATTCGGACTGCAGTGATCTCTGTCGATCTCGCACTGGAATCCGGTGAAACCAACTGGGCAGACGCACTCGTAAGAGTTCACCAGGTCTCTACATTCTCCGCCGTTCTGACAGGGTTTCGAGGCACACTCGTCGATGTCCACGTCGCAATCCTTGCCCGAATATCCTGCGGTGCAGCTGCAGTGATAGTCGTCGACCAGGTCGATGCACAGTGCCCCGTGTTGACATTGGCCGACGCAGTCGTTGATGTTCTTCGTGCAGTTCTTCCCTGTGAAACCACTCCTACAGCGACATCTGAGATCAGACCAGTAGGATTGAGTTAATGATCGAGAAAAATTAGTAATAAACTATAAATGTTAGTATTTTTGTTTCAAAGTTTACTATTGGAGAGGAGAGCTGTTCGTGTGAATATTTGCGGAGGATTACACTATTGCTTGCACAGTTGTACTAATATTATTAGTGGAATTTTGCAAGTTAAATACGCTCCGTCGCGTAACAGTAACAGGTTTAGTAACAAGACAGGTGAAATCTTACGATAAATTTTACAATTCATACGGTTCCTTCAGACGATCGATAATATTGCCCATATTTCGAACTTCTCAACGAAAATGCAGTTTGTCAATAAATATTGACAATACATATTGATTCTTTTAGTTTAAAATATTGAGAACAGCCATAAGTTGTTTGATTAATCTACCTGACGCAAAATTGTGGAAGTTTCAAAGAAACGAAATTAGTCGAACTTTCGAACAGAAAGCCTGAAAACTTCGATACTATCCTAATATTAGATCAGGTATCTAATTCATGCGTTATTAAGTTCGTGGCAATTCTAAAGTTATCCGTACTACAAACAGAACTAACGTCGACGTTCCAAGTTCTATGTAAGTATCAAACAAGGTAGAATAAAAATCGTACTCACTTGTAGTCACCAGCAAGGTTCACGCAAGTCAGCGAATTTTTGCACGGAGACTCCTTCAGAGCACATTCGTCCACGTCGAACTGACAAAGGATACCTTGCCAGGCTGTTGGACAGTTGCACACGAATTCGTTCTTTCCATCGACGCAAGTGCCTCCATTTTGGCAAGGTTGAGATGCACATTCGTCGATATCCGTGCCGCAGTAAGGCCCGGAGAATCCAGGAGCACATTCGCAGTGAGCGCTCTCCCCGAGTTCTCTGCAGGTCGCTCCATTGGCACAAGGATTGGAGGCGCAGGGATTGTCGACTTTTTCGCAGGTTGGTCCTGAGAATCCTTCGGGGCAGGTGCACTTGTACTGATCCGGCGCCGTATTTTCGCATGTTCCACCGTTTTGACAGGGTTCGTGCGTGCCGCAATAATTGAGATCCTGGTCGCAGAGGATACCACCCCAGTTCGTGTCGCAGATACACTGCCAACTGGAACCGTTGCAGTATCCGTGTTTGCAACCCGGATACGGGGTGCACTGGTCGCAGAGTTCACCGCGCCATCCGTGTCGGCACTTGCACTCGCCGCTCACGTTGCAGTGGCCGTGCACTGGGTGGCAACCCTCCTTGCAGACGGCTGAAAAATAGTTTGAGCGATGGTTAGTTCGATATATTATTTAGTTTCCTTCTTATTACTATCAGAGTACGAATGTTTATGGAAATTTGTATTTTTGCGAATATGACTAATAGAATATTCTCAAAATTATAGCGAGTGGTTTATTTTGGACGTGCATTTTTGCATCTTTGCATTTCTTATAGACGTATAAAAATCTACAGGTTTAATTATCATAGTGGGTGGTGTACATGGTGTTTTCTGTAGCTTAGTCGTTTCTAATGCGTACATACCGTCGGAGATCAAAGATGGTCTCACTAAATATCGTAGCCTGCTGATATAGCGAATAGTTGACTGTTCAAATATGTTGATCATCTTTGCGCTTGCAACAAATATCTCGTAGTTTCTATATACATTTTCAAATTCGTTTCAAATCTTGCCAATATAATCACGATAGATATGTTTCATTATGCCTAAGAAGATTTCGTAACGTTTCACGTATCACACAACTATACAACTATAATCTACCTCCACTTGTATCCTGTTTAAAAATCCAACATTCCACCTTCCCCAATTCCTTTATCACGCTACTTACAACGAAAAACCACGTATCTCCTTGTTACGATCCACGAACATAGTACCTCGAAGCTATTTTATTTCCATCCATCCGTTTCTCCGGTTCTTTCGAACGCCGCATACCTGGATTTCAATAACGTAGAAAAAGAAGAGCCACCGGCAGCCATAATTCAAGGGACTTTTCAAAGGAATAATCTCGCCGTGACGAACAATAACCGGCGCTCCGTAACGCGGTACAAAAGGCGTGCGTGAATGAAAGTTAAAACACAAACGATTAATCCGCCCACGGTCACGAAGGCATAAGTGTCGGATTATTTTCCGCGGTCGCGTTCACTCGCCGGATTATACGATCACCGACGTTTCATATATCTCCTCTGGGAAGCATCGGCGTGTCCTTCCATCTGATGAAAAGATGGAAGGAGAGAAGAGACGAAAGAGCGGAGGAAGAGGACGAATGGCGGGATATAACAGGTACGAGTTCACCTTCTTACAGGTGGTAAGAATGACGAAATCTAATTTCGTCCACGGTCGAACAGACGTACACCGTATCCGTGGAAACGACAATTCCGTCGTTCGGACGCTGACGGTGAAACGGAGACGGGAGAAAATGAAACGTGACAGAGATCCGTGGCCGGAGCCGGAGCAACTCAATTAGCCAGGGGGACAGAAAGACGGATGAGAAGTGACAGAGAGAAGGATTATCCTTCTGACCGTGAAACGAAAACTCACGCCGTGGCGACACACGCGTGTGCACACACGTATCCGCACGACTTTTAGCCGACTCTTGCTGACTCTTTACCGTTAACCGTGGCCCCTCGAACCGGAGGAGGAATCGCATGTTACACCGACTCTCCACTACGCTATATATATTCTATGAAGAAATAGCTGAGTGATAATCGCTTCGATGTCGTTTCGATGAATTTGATTAAGGTTCACCGGCGATTTTCGAACGGGATGACGAATAGCTATAGAGTAGATAGATAGCATTTATATGGAATCCTATACAAATAGTAATTCCAATCACTATTGCTACTACCATAGATTACCACTACTACCGCTACTAGAGATAATTATTTTATCCGAAGAATTGATAGAGCCGTAAGAGTGGATGTTTCAAATTAATTATCATCTATAATAACACACACTGACGATGATATTTCAGTGTTTGTTTATTTTTCACGTAGAAATTGCTACTTAAACGCTTCGTATACGATTGGCAAACCCCCTGTCAACCGGTGTCTGCTTAAATCTAGGACACCACCTTACGCTTCCACGCGGCTAACAGCTATTTTTCAACCTTAACCACAGGGTACACCAATCATGACGCGCAGCTGCATATTTTAACCTGTTCAAGATAGGTATACGTGTGCATACATTCGGACGTACGGGAGAACGTATATAAACGAAGGACTCACACTGGCTCGCAGAATCTTTAATGATTAATGGCCGAGCTTTCTCGTTCTCGCGCGGACAACGAACGTTTACGTATATTTATGCGACTGCAGCGTGACGTTCGTGGCCCGTCGGATCCACGTAATGATCCGTCGGGCCGTTTTCTTGCATCCACTGAGCGCCGATCGATTCCGTGCTATCCGGCTTCCAATTGTTGCGTGGAAGAAGGGAACGCGAAGATTTCCCTCGCGGGCAACTCGCGCCTGGGCAATTACGGCACAGAGATCAAGGGAAGAAGCGAGTGTGCTCGATCTACGGTGGTTAGATGAACTCACCGTGGAGCCCTCTTTTTCTTCATCAGCAACGCAACAGGTGCGCGAGGGCTGAAAGAGAAAGAGGATCGCGCTCTCGTGACCGACGATTCGCGTTTCGTTTAGGCAAGTCGATTACCGGGGATATGCCTGGCAGTTCGATCGACTGCAACCCGGTATGGTGCGCTAATTGCGCTCGTCTGCCCGTGAAATCGAGCAAATCGAGTAAATCTAACGCGATGAATGCGCCACGACTTTGTCTGGTTTGTCTTGGTTCGAACGTTTCTCGTGGATCAGTTTTATGGAAGAATACATGGTTAGTTGAGGTAACTTTGATTAGCGGAAGTTTTCTATTTTTTTTTTTTTGATTGTTACGATTCTTCGTACTTTGTTTAATAGTAATAGTTTAGTAGAGATTCAACGTGTATGTAAATCTCTAAATTTTTTGTTCAGAGATCTAGAAGATATTTGACCATTACGAATAGTGCAAAGATTTAGTTCTATCGGTTTAAATGAGTTTTTTTTTTTTTATAGGAAAGAAGTTGCATAATTTGTATAAATGGCGAAAAAAGCAGTGGTGAAACACGTTCACTAGCAGTCACAGAATGCGTGACCGACGTGCGAGACGAATCAGTGTCACATATCGCACCTTAACTTCAAAACTGACACGATCCAAAGACGTTAGTTGTTCAATAACTTGAAACAACATATTTATCATTGTCAATTTGTACAGAACCTTCTTGTAGCGAGTTTTCATTTTCAATTTATATAGATTTTTCTGACGAGTTTTTTGAATTGTGTTTCTCTAGTATCGTATCAAGTCGTAACGGTTTCGTAACGATTAAAATAAATAAAATCTAACAAAAATGCTTCTGTACAATATATCGTACAAAAAGTAACAAACTACACGTGCTTTACTGTTGCAACAACGCGTATCATATTGCGTAAAATTCTTAAAATTTACGCGCGGTCTGTTATGGTTGGATTTCTTCGATGGAGAACGGCAGAAAATGTGTTAATTGAACGCGGGTCGTGAAATTTTGACGAATTTGGCAAGTTGGTCGTGCGAAAAGCAATTAACAGAGCTTTCACCGTGGCTATCTCGTCGAAGTACACCGTTTCGCATGTAGGATCCTCGACATTAACAACGCTTCGCGTACAGTACCGTTCTCTCGTTGTTCAGGATCTATAAATCTACCCGACAACGTCTACAGTTACACGTCTGTGGAATTTTTTGCTAATCCGCCGGCAGTAGGCGAATTAACCAGCGCAATTCATCTTCGTACACCGTGGTTTCTTTATTTTCGTATTCCCCCGATCTGGTGAACGGAACAGATGCGCGAAGAATCGGATTACAGGTGAAGGTTCACGACTTTCACGCGCAACCGCTTCAACCGTTTTACCTTTGCCACCATCGCCCGATAATCTCTCCATAAAACGACCAACATTTAGCTTATCCTGCGCTATTAGTCGCGATACTGTACAATTCATCATCCGTCAAATAACAAAGACTGTGCATAAAAGCGCACTCTCG
Organism: Bombus waltoni; assembly: GCA_014737395.1. Taxonomy (NCBI): domain Eukaryota; kingdom Metazoa; phylum Arthropoda; class Insecta; order Hymenoptera; family Apidae; genus Bombus; species Bombus waltoni. The sequence goes on from JACXII010000013.1 coordinate 2,056,422, forward strand.
TATGTACATCTCAGCCACCAGCTACTTTTACAGTAAATTTACATATCAGTTAATTTTCCTATAAATTAAACTTTCTACGGGAAACATCCTCCGTTTCAACTAAACTTTCCAATTCCTATCGACGGAGTAGATGACGTAATAAATAATAACGATACTCTTCGACTTGATTAAACTTTGTGTCCAAAAACAATTAACGAAGTCAAGAGTTGGTGATTAACGCAGCGTTTAATTTCACGGCGATTCTGTGTTATATCAAACGCGATCTTCCTCCCAACGCTTCCTTCTAACGCTTCTGATCCTCGTAAAAGAGCAGTATGGAAGGATTTTACGATCGCGCTGAAAAGGGGTCAAATGCAAACGAACGTTCGCGCTACGAGCCTAGAAATACGCTGTACTCTCGACAAGGAACGGTGTGTTGCATGATGCGGTCGGTGCATAGAGCTCGTGTGAAGACGATGCACGAGTGAAATTCTCGTATTGACCTTTCACAGCGCGACAAAAATGCTGGAGCCAGTTCTCTACCTCTCTATCTCTCTCTTTCCTCTCATCTCTCGTAAACGACCGACCGGCTCGTCGTCTCACGAGTACACGATTTCCACCGATAGTCCCTAATTGGGATCGTTTGTCCTTTCCTTTTTCCTCTGCGTTCGACGAAAGTGGAACGTGTCTAATTGTGATACCGATAATATGATCCTCCTGCATCGTTAAACCGTCGCCGGAATAATTCCGTGTCAAGGGGATGCGACCCGGTTCGTTCCACCGCAGAGATAACGGAATTTCTCTTTGTATAGACTGCTATTATTTTTGATAGACTCGATATAGATCACTGTTATTTTTATTGCATATCTATCGTGAACTTGTTTACGGATTTAGCAATGGGTATTTGCTTCATGGAATATCTGTCTTTCTTTATAGATTACTTTCAATTTTCATAAAATGCTCGCTGTACGTTCTTATTATTTTTATCGCGGATTATGCGTGGAATTTTTTAGATGAATTTAACGACGAGTAATTGAAATATTTATGTATTTTATGGAACCGGAGTCCAGATGACTTCTTTGATCCTCTTTCTCAGCGATTTCAACGAATGTTTTCTGCTTTTAGAAGCCTGTAGTTACAGAGGTGCGTTTGTAAAGTTAAACTAGTTCGAAAAATTGTATCACATCTGTAAAAAGACGTGTTTGATTGCGCGAGTGGTTTGCCTCGCACTGTAAGGTTTTAAGGAGGCCGAGAAGATCGAAGCGTCTTTTCATAAATTATTGTAATTACATTTTTTATAGATTCGAGTTCTGTCGTTTTCCATACGTCGTAAAATTCTGTCTGCTCGCAAAGCCCCGTAATACGCGTTCTTAGATCGATTCTTACGTTAACTTGGCAATTTCTGTCACGGCTATTGAAAGTCGTGTTTAATCACGTGAATCTTTTACCGTGTACTTTGAGGTTAACGAAGTCGAATGACCATAATCTCATCGATAAAAGCAGCATTAAACAAACGTCAAGCAAACGAGAAGATCTTAAAGTTCACAGTGTCAAGGGAAACCGGCTGCGTCTCCGAGACAGTCACTGTTTTCTGTTAAAGTCGAACGAGGAATTTAAGAGATTCTTTGAATTCGACGAGCGTCTTGTCACAGTTCCTATTGCCCTCGAGCACCGCAAGTCCGAACAGTTCGGTTTCACACGATATCACAGCGGTTGCTAATTACTATACCGCAGAAAAGTCTAATAGTGCTTCGTCCTACTTTCTCTGGCTCGTTTTCAACTGTTCCAGCACATTTAAGCCTTTCGAAAAATCCTACGAGCCTTTTGTTATCTATGTTGGATAGATGGTCGGTCTTAATGGATATATAATTAACGAACGATTACACGCGGCATTTACATATGAAACGAAAGATAAAAAATGGAAGATATATGACGATTCTTGAACAACGCTTAGATAAACACCCGTTAATGATATATTCATGTAACAAGGAATAAATAGGCTTATTAAAATTCTTTAACGAAGGACAATCGGAAATTAAAAGAAACCTTTATAAACCGTTACTATTAGAGTTACTCTCATTTTTTACATTCTGAACACATAAAAAATACTATTTCCCTGTGATCTAATTCTCTATGATCGGAATTTTTCTCACTATTATGAAGATTACAGCTGTTCGCTGTTTCACACGTTTTTCTAAGAACTTAAAACTCGCAACGTTGTTGTAAACAGACCGATTGATATTAGAACAATTGTACAATAACAAAATATAGAAAGAATACGAAGGCGTACGAGATAACGTAAAATAACGCGAGGAAAGTAAAATGAAATAAGATATAAATTAAAAAATATAATCTCTAATTATAAATCATACGTTCTTACAAAGGATTATGAAATAGTTTCGACATTTCTGACTTTACGAATATGGACCGCGTTTTCCCAATTATTAAGCGGCGCACAAGAAATTAATTTCTAATTATAAATCACGTATTCTTACAGAGAATGAATAAAGATAAAATAAACAGTCTCAACGTTTTTAACTTTACGAATATGAAACACACTTTTCCAAGTATCAAGTGACGCGCAAAGTTCAATTTTTATCATTTCGTTCTCCTATGATATAAAATATGAATCCCTTTCAGCTACCATTAGGGAACCATACTTTCTCGAACAATGCTACGGGATTCGAGGATGATTTAAGCGTTTACATAGCTGGTGCCTTTCGAAAACGATGTTTTCGAGGGAGGGATAAAACGTACCACGAGTCGGATAAACAGCACACACGGGGAGGCGGAAGTAACGATTAAGCAGCGAAGAAAGAGCTGGCGTATTAGCCCGGGCAGCATTGTGCTAGGGGATCTGGCGTGATGCTGCTCTCTACCTTTATACGATCGTACGACATGCGTCTAACGTCCGCCCATTAAGGCACGCTTCGAGATAATTCGTGTGTTTCGCTGTGCCGCGTGTTTGCGTCGTTGCCTATCAGACACTCGCGAGACTCGCGCTTTTCGTCTCGATAAAAGCTCCACGTGGAACGAGCTACTCGCATCTAACAGCTCGATGCTTATCTGTCTAGTAATTGAACTGTAGCGAATTTTCTCCACACATTTTCCAAACTTTTATTCAATCTCTTATCAGTTTTGAATCTTTTCTTTTTCTCTAAGTTTGAAAAGGAGATAGTTCGTCTATCGTCGAAAGTAGGAAATATAGAGAGGTAAGATCGATTCATATCCGCGTCATTTAGGAACTAACGACTGGCCAAATCTACTCTTCGAAAATTTATTCGCTTTTCTGCTAGAATACTCGATCGGAATACTTAACTCTGGAAATCGAACGATTATACCTGCTGGAATTACAGCTACAAGATAGGTCTGACTTTTGCATGATTTACGTAGCATATCTTTGGCATATCTTTTGGAACATTTCGAAAGTATACACAACCGATGAAATATCTAATAGAGAGCTAATATGAACACTTAAATTCTATTAGCAACTCCAGCTTAGCAAAAATCCTATTAATAAATAATTTACAAATGACTATCCATTACCTGTGATAGACGTATAAGTACGCTACTTCGATGAATGAACGCTAAACAAGGAAAAATAAATTACTCTGAAAATAGATCGGAGCGCGCAGTAATTAAACGGTCTTTTCCATCACCGTTAAAACAATGTACCTTCGTAACCTCAGTCATTAAATTACCGAACGATTTTCAATTACCGGAAGCATTAAAACAAGACAAAGGAGGAAAACGCGTTGATCGTAGTCGAGAGGAACAACACACGATCGAAAGGATGGAGGAGAGACAAAAAAGTAGATTACGATTTTATAAAAATCAGATCCATAGCAAAAAGCTGGCATGAAACGACGGAGCAACACGCTTTTGTCGTCGCTAAGATCTCGTTACGTATGCAACGAAGCGTCGCGCAAGGCCTTTGCCAGGATATTGGCGGCTAAACGATTCCACCAGCTTTTTTTTGCTCGCCGCGTCTGGCTGAGGGAATAATTAATCGATCCTCGAAGCGTGAAACCTCGCGTCTCGAGTAGTCGCGCGACTCGCGCTCTGCTCCGCTCGCTTTTCTCACGGACGGCTGCTACGATCAAAAAAAAAAAAAAAAAAAACCCGCGTTTATATTAGGCACCTAATGATTCGAGAACCAATTAAATTATTTTCGATTTGTTGGAAGTTGTAAACGAAATTTTAATCGAGTATTTTATAAGTAATTTGTAATTCTCTCCCTCTGACAGTATAATAAATAATCTCTTCGCGGTCAGAATTTCTTCCATTTTTAGTAACAGAAATTAGATACATAGTTGGAATTTTTTAAAAGACAAATATTATTAATTATGGAAATATACAGGGGGCGAGTAATATTCAAAAATATGCGGACCGTCCAAAGTAAAATATTCCTTATGAAATTGATAATTTTTATATGTATTTTAAAATTGTTTATGTACGTTCATAAAGATACGATTTTGTATGAAAATCCAATTTAATGAAAACGTTTAGGATGTGAAATTTCTGATATATTATATTTGCTTGAGTCTCTCTTGGATTAACCGTGAAACGGTTAAGGTCGATCAACCTGGTCGGCTAATCAAAACTTCTCTGAAGGAAATACAGTTAAAGCGAATCATCATAAATCGATAAATTCGAATTCTGAGCCGAGGAATATACATAAATTCTTCTTTTCCTTGGCTTTTCACGGTGAAAACGTGCGTTCGATTAGCAAAGGCGATGGGATAAAATAGTGGCGGCTTTAGATCCTAATTCACGATAATAATTATTCCTAACGGGTAAGATGGTATACACGTAAGAACGATTCTGTAAGTCGAATACAACCGTTTAATCGGAGATACCGATGCGACTCGAAGCTAAGTAACTTTTCCGTGCTTCCTCGAGGTACATTTGATTAATTAGACACGTAGCTTCGCCGCCTCTTTGCAATAAATATAACCGAGAAACTGATCGTTTCTGTATACAGTGTATTCGGAACCGAAAAACAATTACGCGTCTCTCTGGCTATAAATGCCTATCCGGCAATCCATGGAACCGATCGTATATGTACGTTTCCAAGCGTGCTTGTCAAGCCGTGTCAAACCGCGAAGGGGAAAGCGAAAATCTTCCGGACATTCGCTCTCTGCATAAAATAATCGTACATGGATATTTATGTGCGCGCATCTTGAAATGTCTATTCTAAAACGGCTACGAACGCTAATGTCGAAGTGAATTAACGTCGATCCCATTTTTTTCAATTTTGTGTTACGAGCATTTGAAATCGGGACGAAGAAGATAATATCAACAGAATATTCGATATAGTATCAGTAATCAGAATTACTCGATACAATAGTATTCAAAATTTCTATAGTAGTCATTCAAAATGTGGTAACGAAGGGCTGATATATAATGGATATTAATAAAGTCTTTAAAATTAAATTTAAAATGCTACAAATAATATTCCTAGCTCCAAACGCAAAGTGATGCGACGTTAGCTTCCTTTTTTCGAATTTCGATAACGATCTTTCAAAATTTAGGGAAGAAGGAACTAAACAGTTATGAGAAATGAATTATTAGAAATGTTCAATGAACATGACGATTGTCTCAACGTCAAGTTTGAAACACTTTCTTTTGGAAGCAACGATCCGTCTTTTTTTTTAATGCAATCACACTCGAAGAACACTAAGAATTGACTCACCTATTTCACAATCGGCGCCTTTCCAACCCTGTATGCACGCCTTATCGCCATTCTCGTCGCAGGTGTAATGGCCGAATATGTCGTTCCTCGGCCTGCAGAACTTCGTGCAGGTCGCGTTGTAATAATGGTCCGCGCACTGGACCCGAACGCGATAAGCTAGATGAGCGTTTCTTCCTTCATGATTGAGAGTGTGCCACGTGGGTCCTGGCAGGACAATGCCGCTGAAACTCGCTTCCTCGATCACGCCTGTGCTCGCCTCGTCTCTCGCTTGCAGGATCAGCGTGAATTGCCTCTGCGAGCCAAGAAAAAAATTCGATAACGAGGCTGGGAATCTTCTAACTAAGGATTTTAGGAATTCTGGGAAATTTCCCAGAGATCTTGGAAATTAGCAATTATAAGTTAAAAGTAATCCTTTATTTATATCTTCCGCTTTACTTTGTTCTGCTATACTTTCCTATTTTATTATACGAATTAAATAATTCTCAAAAAAAAAAAAAAATAAATTGCAAATTAAAATTAATTCTCCGTTCATACCTTTTACTTTACTTTACATCTGATTTCTACTTTCTTTTATTTTATAGCCTTGCGTCTTATATTATTCATATTTTACATTGCATTTTACGTTATGTCACTCTATACGTATTTCGTAACCAGTATATGCAGAATAGTCGTGTTCCGGCAAACGCGAATCGAATACGGAAAGATGACGTCACGCTTGTCTAGGGCTGCTTCGAAAGAGGAAGAGAGGTGGTTTGATGAAGCCAGCAATTAACCCTTGGCCAGCTTGAATAATTCCTTAGCCAGTGTGGCCTCTAAGTGGAACCTTCCGAGATGCACTTTTGCAAATTTACACAGGGCTTCCTGACCCTCGGTAACCTCCCGTATTACGCCACAATAGGATTATCAATTTTTTACTTCCGTTTCCCACCTCCACATACTTTATAAATTTAATTCCGCTATTTTCATCGTATCTTCGGGGCCACGATCATCGATCACGGATAAATCATTCCTAAATCACCCAGTTTACGATTCATACGTGTCCGATCAATCTACACATATATACATACGTTCGTATGTTCCATCAATATCTTTTGATTGGCGTCGAACCGAACTCGAATGTTGGACGTCTACGAAAGATTAAACGCAACATTCAATCATCCCTCCACTATACCGAGACACCTTGAGAGCTCATCGATAATCTAGTAAAAAAGTAGCCGAGCTACCCGAGGAAGAGGACGCGACGTTCGACCACCGGGGTTGCAACACAACCAGCAGGGATTAAAACAAATGTTCCATCAAAAGGTGGCCACCGTGTCTCCGATAATTACCGATCCTCGTTGTAATCAGAGCGCCGCCGTATTTTTCAGCAGTGACACCCGTGTTCAATGTGTCGCCACAAATCAGAATAATTACAGCCACAGAGAGAGTTTGCGTGCGTTCCTTGGTCTACCGATTCTTTGACCAACGTTGCCTCTCCTCCAACGGCCGTACCTGATTGGTACCACCAATCAAGGATCGTGAGTGACGGTCGGCTAATGCAATAAATAAATTCCAATCGCGCTGTCGCGGAAGACAGCGGCTATCTGTTCGTCCGCAGGCTGCTGAAGCGGAGACAGAAACGGCAGCAGCAGCAGCAAACGCGACCAGCAATGGATCCCAAAGGGGTGTCCAGGGGTCTGGGTTGTACGATAGAAAGCTGGAAGTGTTCCCGATGGAACCGGTCTCGTGGAGGAGAAAAAAAAAAGAAAAAAAAAAAAAAATAAGGAAAAAAGGATCAGCGCATCGACGATCTCGCGTGTGCTCGCTCGTGTGTGCGCGCGGTTTAATGAACTCGGTTGGATGCTCGCTGGTAGACAATGAGAGAAGGGACGAGTCCAAGCACTGTAGCTCTTCGTTCGACTTTTTAATTAGAACCGCAGGTGTTTCGCGTGATCACTCAGACCACGGGGGTGGCTGAGCCGATGGAACCGGTGGAAAGTGAAAAATAAGCTGCGAGTTGCCGTTCCGCCGCATTGAGACCCGAGGATAACAAACGACGCCGAATAATAGATATCTTCCGTGCTTTTCAACGATCCACTCTTTTTCTTTCTCTTATTTCTCTTCTGGAGCCTACTTTTCGATTAGCGAGCCAGTGGTACGCCACGCGGGGTTCCACGCTGGAAAGAAGCGTTCCGTGTCACGATACATGTGGGAACCGTGTTGTTTCGCCTCGTTGATCGATTTCCTTTTCTGTCCAGGACCTATTCAATATGACCGGCTAACCGCTCGATCGTGACTGAACTGTCGATCGACAAATTAGCGAAAACATTCTCCCCCGCTGACAACCCAAATACTTAGATAACGCGGCTAATGTCGCACGCCTTTCTTGCGGACAAATCGCTTCCTAAAGCGGCGCGACACTTCCACCGTTGGAAACTCCACGTTTTTGCTCAGCTTCGACCGATTTGGCAGCGAACGATCGTGGAACCTGTTCGACGGTGATTCCCAGTGATTTTCAGTCACCCACGAGAGGCAGACCTTTGAAACGAATTCCGGTTGCTGGTTTTTATTTGTTTCTCTCGATACAGTTAGGATTGTGTGAAAGTGTGTCTTTAAAGGCTATTAGCCGATTTTTTCCCCAATTTCTTAAAGACATTGAAATTACTAAACGTCGGTTGCTGACGTAATAATATATATCATTTTATGGCTAAAGCGAAGATTATTTGTTTTTATGGTCGAAGTAAAGCTAGACAGGCTAACTCCTTGAATTTGTTTCTGCTAACAGTGATAAGCGATAAAAGGTATATATAATATTTATAAAGAATCACCTACCGCGAATATATTAAATTAACAAAAATATTGCGAGTAAACGTACGATATTATCTATATGATGCGAAACTGTCATGTCTTCTCTCACTAATCGTAGAAAGTCCCGAATTTCAAAGAATATTTGATACAGTTCAAAGTGCGACTTATTCTTTGAACTTGGATCAAATTAAATTACCGGTCCACCAAGCATCTTGAAATCATTCTGCAGGTGTGAACCTGTTGTCCCTTGACTTAGCGTTTCCATTTGTCCTTCTCACTGAATCAAATCACTGCACGTCAAGTTGTTTGAATTCACGTAACTCGACTACATAAGAGAAACTGAGTCGCAGAAAACAGTAACTGTTATTCTAAAATTAGTAGCTGTTCACGATTACTCTAAAAGCTTCTTTGACAAGAAAGGTACAACCGAAGGAGCGCTAAAAGCAAAAGGACAAAAGGGTAGAATGATGGAGTAGCTAAACGATGCTGTGCGATATAATCCGAAAAACGGCCTTGAGCGGCCGATCCATCTCGCTCGAAGAATAACTCGAATCTGTTCAGCTGTCATTTTCTATTTACCATCGATCGGATCGTTCTCCTTTAAGGTTTCGAAATTCATCGTTCCATTCGTTCCCTCTTCCATCAGCTGTCCCGTTGAAGAAAGAAAAAAAAAAAGAAAGGGAGAGAGAGAGAGAGAGAGAGAGAGAGAGAAAGAAAGAAGAGGAACGTTTCGATTCGTACGCCACGAAAATGTCAGAATAATAGAAATTTTATCTGATCGTAATCCACGCGCTGACTCATATCGATTAAGACGGCTGGACAATGAAGGAACGTCGGATGGTTCGCGAGCTGCAAAGGCACAAAGAACCGGCTGGATGCCGCGACGTGTGGAAGTGAACGCGACGGACGAACGAATTAGAATATATGTACGAGGTGCGAGAGAAAAAAAGGCGAGCATGAAAGTCGCGGGCGTGGGAACGACGGGCCCCAAGCGAGCCACCAATTAACACCAATTAGCGCTCATCTGCTCTAGGTAGTGGCAGCGACGAGTGAGCCGACTTTACATTTAGCACGAGACACCCGGCTCGACGAGGATTGGCTACAACGGTGCTCTTTGTGCTGTCCAGGTCGGCCCCGAGAATTTTGCACTTCCGCGAAAGGTCGGGAAAAATGGATTAGGGGCACTGAATAGAGGAAATGTGTCTTTCTTACTATCGTTCGGGTTATTATTTAACCTTTCCAATTTTTCTCCTAGAATTTTTACTATACATATTATTCGTATTATAGGATGGTTTTTGAAAATTCTTGCGAAGCGCATGCTTGCGTTAAATATCTTGTAATTTCCAGTATATGCATTTTTAGATTCGTTTCAGATTTTATCGATACACGTAATCGCGATAGTTTGGTCTCATTAGAGTTTCCACGAGATTTCTAAATGTTTTCATAAATAAATTAAAGATAGTATTCATAAAAGCTTTCCACATTAAGTATTCAAACACTTTCGCGAGCCACTGTATTCCTATTTACGTATTCCTATCCATTATGCCTATCTTCGTCACAGTATACATCGCATCCAAGTTCTAAAATTTGCATTTCCTTGTTCCATCATCGAGGAAACTATTCACTCACCACTCTGTCACAATACGAAGAACGAAGTATATACAAACGAAGCGTCTAGGAATTTGCGTGGGTGTCCCGCAGAAAACCGCGTTACGAGCGAATTTCCCCTTTCGCCTTTCACCGAGCAAAACAACGGGTTTCGTTTTGTTCGGACGCGTTTAAAGAGCGCGGCCGCGTCCTCGCACGGGCGTGTAATAAATTATCGGATGGATCGCGGGTAAAAGTCACGATCCGACCACCGGCGGCCTCGATCATCGATCGATCCATCCATGGACGTGGGTCGTCCGGTTTCGTGGGTGTAGGAAATTCATTAAGTCGGACATTATTCCGTAAAATGCGGTTCCAGGATCAATTAATTAATTCCCTGTGGCTTCGCGACATTAATCGTCACGAGGGTTCTCCGCACGCGTGTTTCTTAAACTCGATTTCAGACGCGTTATGGTAATGTGATTTTGCACCAGCAATATCGTGTTATTCGACAGGTCCATATGTCTAATGATGCAACGCGGACAAGTATGCAATAACGGGATCGCACGATGGTATGCATTGTGTTATTAGAAATATAAATCAAACATATGTGCCGGTGATTATGAAAACGGCCTAAGTGGAGAATCTAAAAAGGAAAAGAGTTTATCGCTTATTTCACCTTGCGTCTATTTATACCACTACAATAATCTGAAACGATCTTGCAAAATTAGTAGAAACTGAACCGCCGGATTGAGTTGATTGCAGCTACGTTAAAAGGATTTATGCTTCAAAACCAAAACTTTAAGTATGTCAAAATGAAAAATAAACGACTTGGATCACTTTCGTAATCGCCGGCATATACATATGTCGGTATATTGTCATCGATGCGATATTGTGATTATATCGCATAGCTCGTTCATACCGAATATCAACTGGATTGCTATTCAGTTAGAAATTTCGAGATCTCATAAAGTTATCTACAATGTTGGCGAAACATCGGAAATAGCTTTCTGTTGGATACGGTTTACAGTCCGGAAGCCTCAAACAGTATTATATACAAGTGTATGCAGTGTTAAGTATAACGGTGTAAAGCGTACCTAATCGCGTTAGGTGTGATAACCCATGCTATGGAAGCATCAAGACTTTAGCTAATTTTATGACAGAGACCGAGAACAACGTCTTGTAGTCTATAGATTTCAGAATCAATTCATCTACATTTTATAGTCACGGTGAGACGGTATTTTTATCATCTTGGTAATGGATCAGAGTATCGCAACGTGGAAATCAGGTGTATTTGCCGGGAGCCGAAAAGGATAGACAGAAGCCGTAGCGGGCACGTAGAGGCGTAGGAGCCTCTATCTGGCGTTGGCTGTCGTTCCATCGTATCGTGGCGCTCGTCGATGGTAGACGCGTACACGTCGATCGTGTGGCTCGGTAACTACACGTACGTACTTACGTACGCCGAATAGAACGCCTTCTCCTTCTCTATGTCAGGCGACGTGTCTTTGGTTTCGCGGAAAAGATCGAACGAGCGGTACGTGAGGACGCGTACTAAGCAGAAACGAACCTCCAGCACGCCCGCCAGCGATCCGGGAAGCCGTGAATGGTTTATGTCTTTTGTCGATTTATTCCGCGAGGCTTCCTACTTTCTTTCTTTCAACGACCCTCGTCCCGGCTTTATGTCTTTCCATAAACACTCTGTATGGAAAATTTGAAATTAAAATACATTTCAAACGCGCAGTTGAGCATGTAGCGACAAATTGCGGATTCTGTTATGAGATTTTGCGAATGTAGGGCTCTTTGTGTGAACCGCTCATTTGAAATGGAAGGAAGATGGTACTGGTTTACGAAGAAGCGAATGTGATACATCACGTCTTTTCTTTTTCTGTCATAGAAGAGCAATTTTGTAATCCAACACATTGCGAACTAATTTACCGACCAAATTTTACTTTTGCATGTAGTATTTTATTTTGGGATGAAATACCTGTTTTTGTCAGCCTCTTCAACGTATAGGAAATATTAGTAACTAATTAATTATATAGGAATTAGTCGTATCTACAGCCTACCCAATGTTTGATCGTTTTCTTTCTTTTACCTTTTCTCTTGCAAAAGTCTATTTCGAAGGGTGTACACATTCGAACGAGCCTCCGCGTTCGAATTTCGGCTCAGATCTACACGACGATTACGCCAATTTATTTCGTGAAAGTTCCTTACGTAAAATCGTTGCGATATATTATTATTCATTGTACTGTATCATCTCGGCGCATTCGTAACTCCGCAATTAACCGTAACACAATGCCAATCGCAAAACATTCTCCAGAGGTTGCTTTATGAAAATCTGCCGTTCTCTTCTTTACACTCGTATCTCTACAGATACGTTCTTCCTTTATTATACTTTACACAAAAGATCGAGTAAAATTGTACTAGACACTATAGCCAAACATGTGTTAATCTAAACTATCTAAATTTTAACGTCCATCTATATTTTAAGATAAAAAGTCTAAAGTTGGAATTTCAAAGTCGAAACTATCTATATTTGAATAATACCTATCGTCATCGACGTAACATCCATTTTGGGTCACATGGATCCGTGGAATTTGGCGAATTACAAGGCAAATTACTTAGCTCGACCGAAGCATCCTTCTTATTCGAATATCCCCGCCTTACCTATTCCGAACATCACCTTTAAACAGACCCACCTTTCAGCGGCGCGTCGCGATAAATTCGATTCTCTCGCTATAAGACGGTTTGCAATGGAATTCCAGCGCTCCGTTCCTCCCAAAAGCTGCATTCCAACAGCTCCTCCGTTCAATTACTTTCGAAAGCGATTTCCCAGGAACGCGAGGCGCGCACGAGGTCCCTGAATCCTTGTGGAATTCCGACTTTTGATCGCTTTCGAGCACCGCCTGGCCGTGGTTTACCCTTGACCCTAAATCTCGCCGCAACAATCGGGGGTCTCGAGGTCAGGCGTCGCGATGCGATAAATTCGCAGACTTATTCCCTCTCCTCTTATACTTCGGAAGGAACGATTCATCTCACGGCGGGCCAACGTAGAAGAGGGTTGTTCCACGTCCCCTTGAAAATTCCAGCGAGCGCCGAAGGGGAAGTTTCGTTCTGGAATCCTTTCCTGCGTCCTCGGTTCCCAATTAGCCGGCTGGCTAATAAATCTCGCGTTGTCCCCGAGGAGAACCGTAGAGCGAGAGGACCGGCAGCGCGGAAGAAGAGGAAAAAACGAACGTCCGTGAGGAGGAAGCGGACACGCGGCCAGAAAGGGAAGGAAGAAAGAGGTGTGGGGGGATCCTCGAGCGACAGAGGACGTAGAGAATCCTCTTGCAGCCGGTGGTAGCCACTGTTCGCAAGGGCACAAGGCCAAGAAGCCTTCGTACGATGTCGCGACCAGCCTCTTTCCACGCTTCGAGACGCTTAAAGGAGGAGCTCCGCGAGGAGTCAGTACCTCGTGATACTGATGGTTGTGCTGTATGCTGGTACCTCTACCTGCATATCGCGGGGAACCTGGCATTCTTCGCGTTAAATGCCTGCTCGACGAGCGAGCCCGACTCTCGCGCCCATTTACACGTACACGAGTTCGTTCTTCTCTGTGTATATGGATGGCTATAAGATGAGCTTGGAAAGGAATGAAAGTATTTCGTACGAGAGATATTGGAAGAATAGAATTCTAGATGCACAGGTGTCTCGTGCGAGACTGTTGGGCATCTTGAAGTAGAATGATGTCTCCTACGTGTCGTCCGTTTCCCAGACCAAAGTGTACGATGGCGTGCTGGAGATTCGTTTAATGTCAAGGGATTGGAGAGTAATTTCACTGATTTCAAGATGATGTAAATTGATTCTCTTTTGATCAGTGCGTATATGGAGATTCGAACGAGGCTTTTCGCTTAATCATTGTAGTCCTATGTTATCGAGGGATAAATTTTGCATTATTAGAAACGTATAGAGATGGTGCGAATTTCGGAGTTGTATCGGAATAGCGAACGATCGATCGATCGTAAAAGCAAAACTATAAAGTAAAAGATGGAGGATTTTCTTTCGATCAGTGTATATTCGATCAGCGAGATTCGAATGGAATTTCTTTGAGTTCCATCATAAATTCTACATCGAGGGATTAATTTCGTACTACCTGAAAGATAAAGTCTCTAAAAATGGCAGGTCTTATAAAATAGAACGGTTGATTCCACGTACAATTCAGATATAACTCATCTTGTTATCCTATTGTAGATTCATACAAGTATCACGATGTTCCACTTTTACGCAGATTATTAAACCCTGTAACACGATGTGCCACAAAATATCGCAACGTTTCATAATTCACAGAAGCCAGCGAAAAAATTCTTAATATCCTATCGCCATAATTCTTGCGGCCATAAAATGGTCCCACTAAACATTCGTATTACAATCTCCCCTGAACACAGCCGGGAATAATGGCCATATTTCAAACAGGAACGATAGCGCATTCTTCATTCAAAAATTACCTCTAAAATTCGCCGACGTACAATACGTACATACACACATTCCCCTCCCCTAACTTTACACACAATCACAAGCCGATATCGGTGTACGTGCACGCGAGGTCGCGGCGAAGAATCGAGGCCTGTACAGGGAACAGAAAACGTGGTTCGGGAGACACGACGGCAGCGACTCGTACACGGGCTAACTAGCGATGGAAGAAGACGAAGAGGACGAAGAGGAACGATTCTGCTGGCGCGGATAGAAGAAAAGGAGGAGACGATCGAGGAGATTGGTATGCGGTTCGCGCAGCGGGTTCACACACGACCTAAAGGCGGCCCAAAGCCAGTCTAAAGGCTGAGCAAGCGGAGACGAGGAGAAGAAGAAGAAGAAGAAGAAGAAGAAGACGAAGGAGTCGTAGAAGGGGGTAGAGGACAAGCTCGCGAGGCATTGCCCAAACCGGGGCGACAGTTTCTTCCTCCCCTCTTTTCCTTCATTTGCATACTCGCGATGCGGTACACCTGTGTGTTTCGTTGACTACGTGTCCGTCCCTGGCCGCGTACACCTGACCAATAAGTTCCCCGGCGAGCGTAAATCTACGCTGTAAACGTGAATACTCGACTGGCTCCCCTGCCGCGTCAACGAGGGCAGTTTCGTTGGCCCGGGATTAATCGATGACTTTCGCCTTTCTCTCAGAGAAATAATTAATAATCCCGATCCGTTCTGCGCTTGCGGCGAATTACGGAGATTCCTCGTGGAATTAACGAGTCACGGGGAGCAATATAGATTGAATTCACAGGTGTGGGAACGCGGAAACGCGCAGGATTCCTGCGACATCGAACGATATAGAAGCCTCGGGGACTTTATTCCTACGTACGCGCGTAAGTAAGTATATAAGTTCACGTCCTGAGAACAGGATCGCGCGGAAGCGTGGACAAATCGATGGTTATATTACTTCGTTGAGCGTTTAATCGATGTCCCCGATAAATGGCGTGTCGTTAATTCATGGGAAAGGAATGATAGCAAAACCTAGAGACCGGATGGTCGCTCGACAAAATTTGTACGCTAATTGTGCGACGTTTTATAGTTCTCGAATTATAGTTCATTAGCGGGACATCCGCGAGGTGCGTCGTGGAATTTGAAAAAAGGCTCGATGGAGGTTTTTCATTCGTGTTGAACGTAAATCTCTCGTGTTGGCCGACGACCAACAGGCAGCCTGATTGCGATCCCCGCGGGCGACCGAGAGCCGGCGGAACGATTTTGGAGCCGTTCGGTCGATTAACGACCGGTTCGCGTACACTTCTTGACAAATCGATCCTGCTTCCGTATCTGCGCCGCTGCGTGATTTATACGCGCTTAGAATCGGCCGCAGTCCCCAACGAAAATATAAATGACACGCCACGAATATCTCTATTGGTAGATCCACCGTCTACCTACGAAGGGTGATTTCGTTTACATTTGTAAAATGAGTATCGACGTGGCCGATGAACAGTGGTTTAGATCGCGAGACGTTGTACCCATTTGAAATGTCGCTTCTCAAGAACCGCACACATTTCCTTCCAGATTAATCAGCTTAACAGTTAGCACGAAGTAAAGTATGTAAGCGAAAGCTACGAACGAAATTAGCAAAATTTAAGAGACCGGTACAGATAGCATCGCCGAGAGCGTTACGATCGTAGAATATTAAATTAAAACGCCATCCGCAGGAACGTCGAAATACACCGAGAACCACGTCAGATCGTGTCCAAAGTCATAACAGCGATAGAAAATTTATATTACCGGACCCACTTGAAAATACGATTGAAAACGATGAAATCGATACGGTGCAAACTGTTCTGCCGCTGTTTTAATTCCAGACCAAACTCTGTTCGCAGGTAATTCTCGAAACGAGGCCACGTTCCTCGACGAGACGATACGGTCGGATGGAATGTGATATCAACAAAGAGATGAACGAGAGATTCGATGGAGGGTCAGGAAACGAGTCTGGGCCCGAAAAGTATGCAGAGAGGCCATCGAGGAATCGTTTGAGGACGCAAAGAATACACCTGTTGGATTCTGACTCACGACGATGATCCCCTGCGGGGATTCGAGGCGTGCCTTCACGGGCTTGACTCCTTCATTTTCGTTCTCCCGCGGTTTTTATCCGTCGTTCGTGCGGCGAACACCGTTTAGACGACTATCGTTTATCATTACACGGGTTATTATCGAAGCTATAATTATCGGAATTTATCACGCGCCACGGAGAAAGCAGGGTAAAACGTTTTCGTCTCTATTTCTCAGTGGATTTCGACCGAGAACGATTTTCACGTCTGTCTGGCCGATCTCTGAGCCGAGCCGAGCCGAGGTCGTTTAATACGCCGGTGCTAATTGTGCCAGCGACATTACCTGGGAAATTTAACGCCTACGAATTATTTGTGCTCGAGGCGGGACGAGAAACGGTGCTGCGTTTGGTCTCTGGCTACTCCAGTTACGTCGATCAAACGGTTTTAGCCATTAGGCTTCCAGCCACGGCGAACCGTAACGACGAACTTTATTAAAGCGTGAGAAAGTCCCCTCCCGGAGGTGATTAAAGCCGCTCGACTAATCTACTTACGCGACGCCGCGGTTTGGAACTCAATAGCGGCCCGGCTAAATTGAATGATGCCGTTTGACGCGTGACACGGTCGCTTAAACGTCGCATCGATCATCCGACGTCCTT
This sequence comes from Bombus waltoni, assembly GCA_014737395.1. Classification (NCBI taxonomy): domain Eukaryota; kingdom Metazoa; phylum Arthropoda; class Insecta; order Hymenoptera; family Apidae; genus Bombus; species Bombus waltoni. The sequence goes on from JACXII010000013.1 coordinate 2,073,629, forward strand.
CGGCCACACCAACTTCAAGAATGAATTGGTCATTTTCTTTCTTATATTCTTCGTGATTATGTGACATGTTTGTGGACAGAATCGTCGAGAAGTTTGAAGGGAATTGGACTTTTAACGGGTGGATCTGGTGGCAATTGGTTATTTATATAATTAGTTTCGTACGATAGTTCGATAAGATGCAACGAACTCAATCTTATCGTCTAGTAAGATTATTCGATATCGTCGTTAAGGATTTATAATATCAATTGAGAATTTGCAATTTTATTTTAAATTACTCGGCCAAATTACTAATTTGCGAAAGTGGCGAATCGACGAGTTAAGTATCTTTCGCTGATGAAAACGTTAAACCAAAATCCCATATATTATTAGCTCGTCTTATATTTAGGTTATCCAAAACTTTTCGTTAACTATGAGTGATTTATGATTCAGTCAATTACGATTCAATCTCGACGCTCCGAGTAGTTTCCAACAACAAAGTAAGAATATTATTCATCAAATTCTACGCGTGTAACTCGATGTTATTACAAACTCTACCTTATAGCTTACACTTAGTCATCGACGAATCGAGTTTTCGATTGGTATATTAGAAATTACTATTTTCAGATACGTCAATATCGACGTATGATTGATCTATCGAGTCACGATCAAAATCATGGACGAATCTTTTTCTATCGCGTGCATATCATTAAACTCGCACGAGAAATAAGAAACGATAATCCGACTATAAACGTTCCATACAAAATAGATTCAATTGGTTGCTGTAACAATTTCATCGCTTATCAATTTTACCAAATTCTACTCGTCCTTCGCGAGTATTTCAAAGTTACAATGGAGAAACGTTTCTCGACAATTATTTGGAAGTGTTCAAATACCTACGGACGTATATACTTGCTACTATACGATATAGTATACCAGTTGCCTATATTCCTCGACCAACAACGTCCAATTGAATCATTCAGCAGTTTTCAATCTCGCCACCCTCGAGCGAGCGAACACGTCGAGCGGGCGACTCGCTAATTCAGCCAACATAATGCCCGGTGAGTTCCACGTGGGCCCAGCGACTATGACGTCACATCATTGATAGAGGCGCCCACATTGGATGCTGAGGAGCCGCGGATATTGTGTCAAGAATAGACACAACAACGGGTTTGCGACTCGTCGTCCGTGCATGGAAAATGAAAATGAAAATCGACGAAAGTCCGCGATTCAACGGACCAGAGAAAATGATCATTGTGGGAAAGAGCGAAGTCTGTCGATGAAAATAGCGGGAAAGCGATCGAGGCTTTCGATGAGGCAGAGTAGACAGAGATGCCTCGAGGAACACGACGACGAGGAAGACGCGTCTATATAACGTAGAACGAGACGGAGAAGGATAGAAACACGTGGCTGGAGAAAGGAAAGACGCGAAACGCGGTGTTTGCTCAGAAGACACACATAGACGTCAGGATTGTGCAAAAGCTCGGCTAACTCTCATCTCGTTGATCGTTTCCTGTGCCATTATGCTACCGCTGAAAAGGCGGCTGGTACTCCCTTCTTATGTATGCCTCTTTACGCCGCTATTGAAATCGCAAACGGAGAAAGTCGAAGGACGATTACTCGCCGTGCCAGATGTATACGTATATGCCTGTTTGTTTCTTTCTTTGGTCGTAACCGGTATCGAGTGGCGTGCTTATTAACTGCAAGACTATAGTCTTAAGCGTGGTTTCGAGCGAGCGGAGTGCACGCGGTCGGTACTCGAGAGAGGAAGATTATCCGAGGGTCTACGGTCGATTTCACCGGTCTCGAAATGTTTTATCGGATGGCGGTGGTTGGGAAAATTTGTATGCAATGGGTGGTCTATGGATTCATCCACGCAGATGGAGCTTTTAAGAAAATAGAGGTTGCTTTGGGAGAATTGGGATCTCTCAAATTATCCGTTAAATGCAAATTCAACGTTGTAGTTTCTAGCAAGAATACTTACTGCGTGGTCGTAACAATTAATACCTATCCCTCTGTTCGACGAGATGATTTGTCATTCTCATAAAATGAGTTTCAGTAACGCGTGACCATAGTTCTACTCTGTAACGGGGTCTCTAACCAAGTGCATTAAACGTAAAAGTATGTTAAATTATTTAGTCGTAATTTTATATGACTAGACAAATTTGATACTACGAGGACGAAATGGAGAGTCTGATAGGCGTAGAACGCTTCATCGGAAAATAAGGATACGTGCAACCGTAAACGTTCCAAAATAGTACAGTTTGCCAGCAATTTAGAAACATCTTTCACAATCTTCCTTCTAATTTATAAATTTCAAGATATATAATCGTACGACAACGTCATGAAATACCCAACATTTTTAAAAACCCGGTCTATCTAATTATTCTTCGGTTGAACAAAAAAAAAAAAAAAAAATGGCCAAAAGTTCTTCGTTAAAAAGACACAAAGAATCGTCGCGCGTAACAAATAAATTTCTTGCCGTATGGTACTTGACACGAAGCAACAAGGTTTCAAGGCGGAAAGAGAGAAGATCATCCGCGTTTCTCTTCGAGCTAAAATCGCGCGAAATCTGATTTAGAGGCGGCGCCCGTGGCTCTATTAAACGGCGGCCTCTTGTTCTCATTCTCGAAATCGTTGAAAGGCAACCGAGTGAATCTCTCCCGGGCGGGCCGGCAATTTCGCAACAATACAGAGGGCTCCGGTCGCTCCGTTGGAAAAGGACTTCTACGGGAGCATTGTATCGCGACGTCGATCGCAAATTTCTAGCCCCGATTCCTTTGTCGATGCGGGGCGCGCGAGAGCTATCGAATCCAAAGGATTTCCGGTCTGTTGCTCCTCTATCGACGAGTCGTTACGTAGAATTCCAGTTCGGTTCCAGTCGCTTGGCAACGTCTTCTCGTGTTCCTCTGCCTCTCTTTCTTCTTTCTTTTTGGCTGACCTCTAACTGTGGAATTCTTTTTCGAATCGTTCATCTTCTTTGCCAATAGTCTCGTCTTCTTTGCAGCGACAAATGACTATCAGAGGACTCGCGTGGAGATTTTGGAAGTAAGAGGTTTATAGAACCGTAGGGAGAAGCTCTTGGCGAACACTGGAATAGCGTAAAACAAGGACAGCCATAAATTGGAGAAAACAATATCAACAATACAAGATCTTCCGATGATCTTTTCAAGTAGTTCATTTTCTTTGGCGATATGTTCGCTATCTTTAGAACGACAAGTGATTATCAATGGAATCCTATCAAGATTTTCAAAGTAAGCAGTTCGTAAAGTTGTGGAAAGAAACTGAGGGGAGACGTTGAAGAACACCGAAACGGTGTAAATTTCTCATTAATGATGAATCTTGCGCTAAGAAGGATAGACAAACTAGTAGAGAAAGATGGTCTCTGAATTATTTTCTTTAATAATACGTTACTCTTTTCTAGGATTACGAATAATCATCGATGGCTACGAATACGAAGACTACAGGAGCAAGAGTTTCCTAAGATCAAATACAGAAGCTGTTTGAGAACCTCAAAGTGGTACGTAATAAATCCTCAACTAAAAGAGACAGCTACTAATTGGAGAAAACGTCTTCAGTTTACGAATTCATACGATTCGCCAAAGTTCTTTCGTAATACCATACGAACTAGAAGTCGCTTTCCAATTATTACAAACTCCTCGAGGAACACTTGAGTCGAGATGCCTAGCAATATATCTTCGCGTAATGAAAAAGCAGTCGTCGAATCTTTAAAGCCAAACAGCAGCAGTAGTTCCAATGAACGATTGCCAACATCCCACCCACGTGATGTGTCACCAGGCCCGGTCAGGCGGCTGTCGAGCGTAATTACGTCGAGACGAACGGCCGATTTCGACGAGTGGTACCGAAGAGATCCTCTGAGGATCCTCGAGAGCAACCATGACGACGTGTTTCCGCGCGCAAGAGGTATACACATCGGCTGAACGTATACGTCAAGGGCCCTCCACTGGAACCTAACGGACCAAATCGAGGCACAGCTCTCCTTTTGTACTGTGCCTGTGTGCGTGCATTAAAACTCGCGAGGTACGCGTTCGCACGCAGACAGGCAGACACGGTCAGTAGTGGATTATTTGAAGAGCACTAGCGTGTTTGTATATTTCATAACTCGCTCGTGAGGCTCTAAGAAGACCTATGCCGGGGCCAGTTTCTTCCGAGGGCGACAAAGGGTGGGACCGATGCGTTCCCTCTTTCCTTGTTCCGTTCCCATTCGAGAGGAGGGCATAAACAGAGGCCCTTAAATTGCTTCCTTTCCGTGAAGGATCTTTTCTCTCCCCCGTTCTCTCGTTCCATTCGTTCTTTCCCTCGTTTTTCTTTACCACGAGCGACTAGGTTCACGGGTGTGTACGCTTCTTCGAGCATTTAGCGCTCCCCGAGCTAATTCAATTATGGGAGGCATGGGCGGGCAATAAAAAAATATATGGAAAGCAAATATACGTGCAAGCCGCCCCGCTGTTTTTTTTTTTCGAGGGTAAGCGTTAAGCACGGAAAAACGTGTTGCGTTATGTGCATATATGTACGTGCGCGATATCGTGGTCAGGAATTTAGAAAATATCATAGATCTCGTACTATGTTCGGGTTCGTTGGTTCGATTTCCTGGTATTATAGTAACTATGAGATGAAAAATTGCGTCTTGAAAAATTGCTAAGCTTGACTTTCGTTACGGTAATTGAATACGGAGAATATTGAGTATGTGGATATGATCGTCCCCGACTGAAGCCATATTGAAATATTGACTGCATTTAACGATCTCTTAGGAATTCCCACCTCGACTGAATTCTCTGAAGTCTCACCATGGCCAATGGACAAAGATTTCTACATCCCAATGACAGAATCGCTCGCTACCAGGCGATTATTTGAAATGTTCAATTAAAGTTGTTACTTTACAGTTAGCGTTAAAATTCTCAGCTGATGTTTATGAATAGTCGTACAATGTATGATATTTAATTAGTCAACGAATGGGACGTACTTTAAGTATTCTTACTTTTGACAGGTTAATCCTGTTCGAATGTTTCACACTTTCGAACACGGCCGTCTTTCTGCCTGAGAAAATATCATTATGCTGTTTATGATAATTCGAGGCCGGAATGAGAGAAACGCGTGTTTGTTTAAGACGTAATGCAGGATAAATATTTTCTTCTGTCAAGGTTCGTGAAACTGCGTGATTCATTTTAAAATTATTTTTTCTGGACATCGTTATTTTTAGTATCGAACATGGTATATATTAGCAGAAATTTATTCCGTTCTTCAACGAAAATTTATTTTTGTTTATAATTGCAATTTGTCTGAATTTATAAAACTAATAAAATGAGACAGCGGTTCTTAACCCGTGGTGCGCGGATCCCCGGAGGAGGCTACGAAGTTCTCGTACGCGCAACTTGTTATTGTATTATTCGAATAAAAAATATTCAATATGTGTATTTGCTTATCTATAACGAAACTCTTCTTTCCAAAAAAAGGTCGTTGATCGGCAGTTGATACGTGTTTTGATTACTTAATTAATAGTGGTTAAATGATAATTTAATTACTTAACATACCTAGCACACTGCGGATTTAAATTTTGAGGTAGGTCATTAGGGTTCGCGATAACAAGAAATTATTTAAATGGGCATCGTGGTAAACAAAAGGTTAAGAACCATTGAAATAAAACATTTTACTCACCGTCCATCGGAAGGTGAAATGAAGTTGTAGGGTGACAGGTTCGCTTAGGGTGAAGGTGTTCTGGCCGAGGGCGTGACTAGATACGTTGCCAAAGCTGCAGGAGCCGATGGCGGTGACATTCGACTGATATTCCTTCAAGCAGAGCCAGAAGGCAGTCGAGCACGGTGTCGTGCACGGTGGTAATTCTCCCTTTCCTCCGCCATCACCTCCTCCGCCGCAACACCTACCGTCCACCAGGGTGCCCCTGTTGTTCGTTAGCGAGAGGATCTGTACCTCGAAGAATCCGCTCGCGTTCGTAGCCTGTGACAATCGACAGAAGTATATTTACAACGCTGTTCGTAAGCTTCGATCTCACTATCGAAGAATTAATCTTTTATACGAGTGTATCAAAACAAATTTTTCTTCGAATATTTGTTCTATGAATATCATATAATGAAACGTAAGTAGTGGATATTAAATATAACTAATAGAACTCCGTTTATCCGAACTTGTCGGGGGACGAACAGTTTATATAATAGGAGTTCACATAATAGGAGCTCACCTATTCTCCTCGCTACCTATTGTATTTCGTTCACATAACAGTTCACGTTCAGACAAGCGAATTCAATCAGCAAAAGTGCAGTTAATCGAGAATTAATTAAAATCTTGTTCCAATAAGCGAACTTCAGATAAATGTAGCTCTACTGTGTTATATTTGTTGGAATTATCTCTGAGAAGAATAGGAAAGCGTTAAATATTATAGTTATGTTATAGTTAATATCATAGTTATCTTTTGTAACTTCTTTCTCGCAGTATTAAATTACCATAGTACCATCGAAGGAAGCTGTTATTGCAATTTAAAATATTATATTTTTAAAATTAACATATGTAAGTACACCATTTATTGAAACAGTACATTGAATAGATGATCGAAAAAGAGTCCAGTTAAGTCGTGGCAATTTTTATTTTGTTCCGTGCACGTATCACTTTCACATCTGACATTTGGATACATCTAACGGCGCATTAAACTCTATCAGTGCGTTTACATTAGCGACGAAGCTGTCGCTGTTTTTCCGTTCGATATGAAGGCGAATTTATCGGGCTCGTTACGCGGAGAAAACGGTCCGCATTAAACACAGCACGATTTCATTCGCCTCTTTCTAATGGGCATAATAAAACAGCGGGATTTTCCAGCTCGGGTCCCGCGAAAACGGAAGTCTCCGCGGCCTTAGGAGGCGAAAGGCCCCTCGAGTATCTATTACGAACGCTTCGCCAACTTCGAACCGATTCGCTGGAAAAAGTCGAACTATTTCGAAACTGTATTCGTGCTCTGGCAATTTTTCGATGCTCCCTGTTCACCTTTCCATTCTGACGTTGTATTTTTGTACTTTATTTTCATGTTTAATATGATACCACGTGATTCGATGCAAAAGAATGTTTCTCCAAAAGCATCCTATAGCTTAATAGCGTAAAACTTCCTTACGATAGGATAATATAACTTAGCTCTACAAGATTTGAACACGATACAATTTCTCGATGCTTCCTTTCGTCTCTCGTGTTAACACGCCAATTTTGTATTTCGCCTTCAAGCTGTCGAGTCGTCAGAAATTGGATTGTAATACGAATTTCCAAGAAATACAGAAGTACAGAAACGCGTAACTAGCTCCAGGAATATCGATCCTACGCTTTATCACAATACATCCTGTAGTTGGAAAATATTCCAAAATATTTCCCATGCTTGTCATTCTCAGCGATAGCGCGAAACTGAAATTTCATAATTTAGCTCCGCAAGAAATTCATTTGCTCAGGAAGGTTCTTCAATCCGACTCTTAACTTTCAAGAGATTTAACTCCAATACCGTTTATAAATTGGCAGTCCAGGTTAGTCTACACGAAAGTCCATCTACTTTCCCATTCACGGTCAAAATTGCGCGGGGGATCACGCAACCGCGCCGATGCCGCAACCCGCGGTGAATTTACATCGGCCTCTCGCTTTTGCCCACGTACGATTAACAATAAAAGCGGCACGAAATCGTCTCGTTTCAACGGCGGAGAGTCTTCCTTTCGTTGCAGTTACGAAACGCTCTCTATGTACGCTTCACCTATACCTATCGGTTTCTAATGCATCGAGCGAGCACGTGTATTCGACGTACTCATACACTAAACATATATTATATGTGTATTTATGCACGTACTAATATACGTATGTGCCTAAACGTGGATACGTGGATATACAGGGTGTCCGAGACTTTGAAAGTTAAACTTTGTCAGTGTATTCTACGAGTACAAGCAAATAATAAATATTGTGTAAGCTTAGATCATTAAAAAAAACCTTATTAAAAGGTTAGAATGAAAATATAAAATACGAAGAGAATTTCTCGAATTTTATGCCAAATAGATATTAATATTCGTGTGTACGATGAATCAGTACAAGGAGCGATTGGTCCATTGAGACGATGCAAGATCAAAATGATCTTCGTAGAGAAATAAATTCGATCTTCTTATCATTCTAAATTCGTGGTAAAAGCAAAGCCAGGGAGATTGTCTGATCAAAATAAGACGAATATCGAGAATAACAAAATTACAGGTAAATTCACGTATACTCGACAAGACTCGATTTCCTCGAGAAAACGTAGCTTTCGAAGGAATTTTGTTATTCTACATTTCTGTCTTATTTTCAGCCATAGGATCTTTTCAACTTCGCCTTAAACCCACCCAAATTTAAAACCACCGTGTATTTTCGTTTATCATTTGAAACAACGAAGACACCCTGTACGTATAAGTGCATCGAGCGAACGAGCATACACGGACGAGCCCTGGGGGCCTATGTAATTATCGTAAGAGTAAGATCGAAGGTAGAAAGCGCAGAGGATCGTCTGCTGGCCTTTCCACGACGCGCTTCCTACTATGTTATATAACGTCGTCCCGCGAGTGACATTTTCGTTCTTGCTAGAGCCGAGCTTCTGTGGTTTCGTGCGAACACCGTGGAACAGTAAGAAGGGTAGAGGTTGGCAACTTCGTCAGGATGAATCCCGCGGAAATTGAAGAGTAAATCACGGATAATGTCCGGCTGTGGCGCACGGGAAATGGAGGAGCCATCAAGCGAGCGTTCGCGCGAGGGACACAATGCAGTGTTCCTTCCCTCGAACGAGGAATCTTCGTTAAAACGAAACGTGTCCTCGCATTATCGTTACCGCGAATAGGCAGTTTGTTCAATGATGAATCTTCGGTTGGAATTTCTGCGATCGCTTCGAACATATTGCAGAAGCCAGTGAAGAATGTGTAGATATATGCAGTCGGTGTCTGCTTCTTTGATAATCTCTTCGTAACTCTTTGTACGTTTGATTTATACCAAGTAGTACGATCTTGAGAGACAAGTTTAACTTTGGACTTGTCAATGACGCATCGATCATTAGAATTGCGAGGAAAGATAAAGTAGAAGTTCTATTTAGATTCCTTTTTGTACGTTGAGTAGGGCAAAACGAACGATTCTGTCCGATATTTGGATTAATTGACGATGCGTTAATTGTCAGAATTATGAAGAAGGATAACAGTGTATCAGTGAAACGACTAGTACCATGAGAGATTCTGTTTGATAATTGGATTGCCTGATGCAAAAAAACTACATCACCTGTTCAGCTAATCTACATAGGATACTTCACATAAATGTCGTAATATTTGTCAAATTAGACCGTCGTATTTATTATATTCCATAATTCAAAATTGTACTATAGACGTTTCACTTACCAAACAGTTTGCTCAACCAACCTATAAACCTAAACTTCCCTGTCACATAATAATCTACATCGAAATTCGTCGAGTCATCAAGTTCAACATCAAGATCCTTAAACTAAATTCTCTCTCTCTCTCTCTCTCTCGAATCCTCTTATTAACAAACATATTTTCTTCCACACATATTTTCCCACATACTTACACAACCAGCTTGCACAACACTGGTACACTCTGTACGCGATCCTAAAAAGATCTAACCGAGCTAAACGTCGATAATACCTGTGTAACAGCAGCCTGCCGGCAATATCCGTTAACGGCGACGAGAGTCTTTCTCCTTCAGGGGAATATATCAATCGAGCGTGCAAACAGCGAGTATGTCGTGGCCGTAAAACGAGCAGCGTGCGTTTGCTCGAGCGGTTGGTCTCGGTTGGTACCGCGGGCGATCGTCGTCGTCGCGTTTACGACGCTTGGACCTTCGCTTGGTCCAAGAAGCCGGTGTGTTTCCGCCCTGTTCCGCGGCTGTGTTTGACCAGCCCGGCAGTGTAACGACCGTTTCTCTTCTCTGTCGTTTTATTAGCCGTGCATACTTATTCTGGAGGCACTCGCCTCTGGAGTAACCCGTTGCCTCCGAAAGCAGCTGAAAACCGTGAACGACTGTGACCAGGGTACAAGGGGGATTGCGTTTGCGTGGCCAAAGTTTGCACAGTCCGCTCACGTGCCGACGTGAAATTGCTCGGAGCCGCGGAGATGGCTTTCAGGCCGCCGACACGGAAGAACATGGCCTTCTTCAAAACTGGCATCGGCCGGTACGTTCGATGATACGTATACGGATGGGTATCGTCGTGGATACGAGGCTGGAATTCTTAACAGCCGATCGCTGTGCCACGACCGATACTCTTTCTCACGCGGCCGAACCGGTGAACTATGCGCGCCAACGCGTGATCTGATTCTCTTATGTCGGATTAATTGGGACGATTGGACGCCCCGTAAGAAATTTGTGGCTTCTTTTAGAACTTGCTCTTGTATTTCTGTACGCGTTTGACTGTGTTCCTAGTTGTATATAATTAGTCGTGTTTAAGTTAGGTCGTTGAGAAGTCAACGCGATATTTCATGGTTGGATTTCTTCGAAAAGAATTTTTATCCGTATCGACGAAACTTTGACGCTTCTGATACACTTAATATACCGTATATGTCAATATACTTGATAGACTGTGCAATGTAACAGAGACGTTCAAGTTTTTTGGATTTCGTGAAAGTCTAAAATAACCTTCCGTTTAAATCAAATAAATTCGTCGTAAATAAGACACGTTCAACGATGCGCGACCGATTAGGCCTACGCTTGTCGATGTACGAGTGGAAAGAACTTCGACCGACGAATGCCAACAGTCAAACAGTATTACGACGTTAAAGAGAATTTTTATTAAAATCGAGAATTCTCAAGGCTGCAAGGGAACGTTTAAAATCTCTCTACGGAAAGATTTACTATAGTTTAAGGATTTTTATGGCTGGAATTTATGCAAAGAATATAGCCTGGCATAAAAACGACATTTGTGTCTCTGGATGATGCTCGAGCATCGTGAAGAGGCTCGATCCGTTGTTTTCCCACAAGGTCGGGCTCCACCCAGGGATAATTGAAGTCTCTCAGAGCTGTCGAGAGGTGTAATAAAGGTGGACACCTCGTATTAACGTCCACTTCCCATCGTGCTCCGCGCCTCTCGGCCACAGAACAATCACTTTGCCCGTGGTGCTCGCTTTCACGGTTATTAGGTCAATTGTGCGAAAGCTCATCTTTCACCGGGTACCTCCTTCGTGAAGTCGATTGTTCTTTCGGTAACATTGTTTCCTCCCGACCAAGTTCTGTAATCCTATTCTTCAAACCTTGTACGCGTAACTCCGCTTGACGATCAATTTTTACCTTCGATGCAGACGAGTGCGATCTTTTCTTGTATATTTTCGTAGTATTATAAAATTGTTATACGTATTAAATACATACAGGCGTCGCAAAATGTATGTTTTATTATAAAACAGAAAGTAACGCAAGTATCGTTGCGATAAAAAAGAACGCTTATGGTTAGATAACCGTGTGTGCGTAAGTATAAGGAAAAGGGTTTGGAATTTAAGAGTAGATGTTCGAACAGGGAAAAAATCCTAATAAATAAGGGTTAATAAAAATTAGTATTTTCAAAGTTGTACAAAACTTTTCGCTTCCAATCACGTGTCAATTGTCATCCATCGCGAGTACTCCAGAAATCGTCATAAATACACGAGAATCCGAGTATGTTCACTCGTGTGCATTCCCCTCTATTTAATTCCATTCTATGTATTTCCTACATAATGTACATATTAGTAAAACAAAGTTCGCTATGGTATATCGAGTGTCATTAGATTCGAATTGCTTATGAAATATTTGCTAATACAATAAAACATTCTGATAATGTACTCCTTCCCATAATACGCATGTCACAATGAAAGATATGTTCACTCAATTCTATTGATCGTTCCTGGTAACGTTTCGCAGTTATGAAAGATTAATCCGCTTAGGAGGACGTTTAGTAACTGTCAAGCCGTTTGTCGGAAGTCCAGCGAAGTCATACAGCGGTCGATGCAATGAGCCAAGTCTTGTCTACGATTTTTCGCGTCCGATTCGTGCGAATACATGCACGATCATGGCAGTAGTACCGTAATATAAACAGGCATTAACGCAGCAACCGGTTAAATGCGTAAGAAAACGATGCACAGAGCCGACGCTGCATCAGTCATTAAAGTGTCAACTACCTCCAGCTGCTACTTAAAACCTTCCACTTCGTCAGGGCATCGTCTGTCTTTGGAATGACTGAAATTACCGCGCTTTTTCGAAGTTCCCTCCGCGAGTTACTCTTTCTTGTTACATCGTCAGACACGTTATTGCTACGGTCTTCTAAAAGACTTTCTAAATGAAGATGTATCTAAGATGACCTCTATTTGAAAGGCTTATGGCTTTGGAATCGGAGTTCAATGAATCTTTTGTAAAATTGGAAAAAGCTGGAAATTTGTATTAGATAGGATAACTCCTATCAAAACCTAACAGTAAATATGCTATCACGTACTGGTACTAATACACATATACCGGTCAAATTGTATTGTAATTTTTACTATATATGTATAAACTCTTAATTTGTGAAACTATATTCTTCATTATCTCACGCTACCTTTTTTAACTATCACCTAATTTATATACCTATAAAACAGTTAAAGAAAGCCTGTAGACCTTTACTATAAAGCAATCAATCCTGAATTTATAAGATTTATACTCTTTGATACTTTACATTTCACGCTTTCTTTACCTATCACGTAATTTATAACATAACAAAGAAATGTAAAGTCTTACAAAACTCTAACGCTACAACGTTCATTTTGACAGTGTAAGTTTGAAGATCTGTTGCGTTACACGCCATTCCCTTAATCCATGTCGCATCCTAACAATATTATAAAAATATCTATCCACAATATAATCCACGTAACGATTATCGTCGTTTTCTTCGTATTTTTCAAGTAAAATTTTTCAGAGAGATTAAACATTCCAGCAACGAAGCTTATACTTTGTCCAGTGCCGAAAACATCGTCCACCAGCATATTGGTGGACCACCAAGGATCTCCGTAAAAATGCGATCGGTCGCTGACACGGGGAAACAAAGGAGCGGCGTTTTGTCACGAGATTGATTTCTGGACACCTGGTACACGAGAGTAGAGGGTTTTACGCGCGTTTTAGGGCTCCTTTCTGAGAGCATTACCGTGGCCGTCGACGCGTATACACCTCTGCTCGTGACTTGTTACGAGTTCACCGGGCCTCTCGACGTGCACGACGAGGATGAGCCGTTTCTCTCTGGCGTCCGTGTGCCGATTCGCAGGAGAATAGCCTTTCCTTTCCGCATAGCCAAGGTGCAGCGAGCCATACCTCGCTTCGGCTCTTAGTCTTCTGCGCGTCGAACATCGCGGGAGTTAATACGAATAACTCATTCGACCGAAAAAACGGCCGCGGAACGCATACTGAGAAACGATCCTACCGTATCCTTGCCGCCGGTTCTCATGGAATTTTCTACGCCTGTCCTGAAGGATATCGACGGAAGTCGGTACTGTTTTCAAGCTTCTTTCCTTTCATTCCATATTCATCTTTCGCGTGTCCAATAATAAACTTTAATAATAATTTATTTGATTTCGACCTCGCGGCCACGAAAATTCTTATCCTTAACGTAGTTGTTGTATACTGAGAGTGTACGTTACAGGTTTCTTCTATTCCAACGTTACGTCTTCCTTGTACTTTTATCTTGATCTGTTGTTCAGTTCGAAAAATTACGTATGAAATAGTGAGCTGTCGGTAGTGTTTGGGTAATTGGATTTAAAGTGGGAATAATCAGACGTGGATACACGAATTCATAATTTCTTTTCATCCTCCTTTATATGCTAATGGATTCAAGCGAAAAGACGTTGATTGATAGGAAGAGCGACATTTTCTTAATTAAACATGACTTTCACTGACATTCCGTGTTTGATGTTCCATATTTAACATTTAATCTCTAGCTATCTGGGTTACAGGTGGTTTCCACATAGTCTTGAGAAAAGATCTTCAAAATTTCCAATGCTCGACTTAATTTGCAAACCAAAGAAAATTCGAACGCATACTTCTCATTTAGATCTTGAATTATTTTTATACGATCGCCGAATAGCAAACCAACCTGATTAATCTTTCTTACGAAAATGTAATCGAAACGATTCGTTGCTAACAAAATAACCAGACATCCTACCGATCTAAAGATAGTGTCAGAAATATTCCAGTTCTGCATGGGAAAGAATTAATTTAGTAATTATTCTAACTCTTAACCGTCTGGTGATCGATCGAAGAAGTTGCAAAGAGGCTAGAATAATCTATTCCATGGACTTCGGGACGATATTAAATGGCTGTGTTCTTCCTAGAAATAATTGAGTACTCGAGGTGGAACAAGAAGGAGGTCGAAAAGGAGGATCGTCGAACGAAACAGGTTGTAAGTGACTCATGGGAATGGATTATCGATAAAACCGTATTCCTCTTTCTCTGTTGGCCGAGTGCTCCTCAATCAGACGCCTTAATAACAGGATGACTCTCGAAAACGCGGCGATCATCGTCGATAATCGAAGGTAAATGGTGCACGGGGACGTTCGTTTAAGCGGGTTAATTGTTATCAGCGATCTCATTAGCGCGTATAAAGTTGGGGGCGGAGTAACGTTTATACGGAATACGTATAATTATGTAAATGCCTAATTAGAACTGGATGCAATTATGTAAAAGCAAGTGTGTGTTTAATATCTTAATTGAAAAGCAGCTAACCGGCCAAGCTCGTTATGGGGATGGATCAATAAGAGTATCATTATACTCGTTCGTGGATGCTAATTAGCGAGTTCCAGTTTCGTTTCTGATACTTTAAGATTAGATGTACGTACATAGAAGTATACAAATCAACCGGTGACGGTGAGTAAATCTGCGCCTTGGAAATCCAGGAAACCCGAGAACAAGGAAATGAACGTTGCACTTGATTAAAACGGAGGATATTACATATTCGAATCCGGAACTTTCAGTTCAAACACTATGCCTCTTTCATTTTTTAACCTATTTTTGGAACACTCGTGAGAATAAAATTCGCTTTGTTACTAAAGCTATCCGATTCGAGAAACTTGAAATCGATGATGTGAAACTGCTATTTTACTGGTCTTGATATATTCTTCCAGTTTGAAGCTGAGAATTTCTCAACTATTTACTGAACTGGAAGAAACGACGAATGCCAACTGACGAAACAATAATCCAATTATCCGAAACCAATCCGAGTTTGACTTTTCACGTGTTTCATGGACATCCTTAAATACTCGTTCGTTTCCTTTCTGCCTTTCAATTGATTTATATCTACAAGTTGACGCTCGTCTTATGCTCGTGTCGAACAAGATATTAAGAAGACGTTTTTTGAAGAAGTCAGATGCTGGGTATTATTTACCCCTTTACGATCTTCTAATTTTTATGTATTTCAGTTTTTATACCAACGAGTAAAAAAGAATTTGCAACGTTCTAAGATGTTTCACGTACAACTGCACCAAGAATTCGCACACACCGATTAGAACTCTTATCTCCTTCAAACTCGAGATATCCTTTGAATCCGACTAACCCGATTAATCTATTTCCTCTCTACGTGCGAAGCTAATTAACCAGCCGATCGCCTAACGAACTTCCTCCGTAACAATGCGTACAACGGATCAATCGTGCCATCTTCGACGACCATGGTGATCGTCGTTCTTCCCAATAGGAAAAAGAGAGAAGAGAAAGAGAGAAGGAAAGAAGGCCAGTCGCTCACGCGACCCAAGTCGAGCCGGAAAAGGAACAAAACTTGGAAGTCTGTGGAGGGTGCACGCTGCGCTGGGTGCGCGATGGGTGCACGATGGGTGCCTCTATGGCTCGGGAACGGCAACAACAACAACTGACGCGAATTCGATTTCGAAAATCGTCCGGGCCCTTTCATTTTATCTTTGAGCTCCTAAGTCGTAGGTAGTAATTACCGGTGGCCGCTACCTGCCTCGCCGAAATAGACTCGGCCGGAGCACCATTTAATTTTACACTGTAGCACGGACGAATCGTTGCTCCGCGAAACACGTTGCTCGAATCCTTCGCCCATGTATTCGCGTATATGCGCGCGCGTGTGTACGTTTCAACGACCATATATCTCTCTGTTTTCGCGGAGAGGTCTATACTTAATATCGCTACCCACTCGATCCCATCCGCAGCCGGCTCGATCGGCCACAAATTACCAAAATAATTAAAAACTGTTAGCTCGCGTGGGAAGTACTGTCGGGCCGTTCTGTTCTTCGACTACCGATCATCGAGCAAGGACGATTTTAATCGGTCCGCTCTTTCAGCCCGCCAGTAGGTGGAGAGAATAGAATAAATTAATCCGGTCGTTTCTTTCGGTTCGTTTCTCCTTTCTCGTTTTCGAGTGAAAGTTCGTACGGTGAATGTAGGGAGCAGAAGCTGACGGAGGCGTCGTTTCGGCGACGTTGATCGAGTGTGTTGATCGTTTCACGCCTCCTATCGGTCTTATAAAATACCACTGGTTGCTCCTTGCAAGAAATGTACACTGTAATTCGCGATAGGAACGTGATTTGGCGCAATCGAGGTCAGATCGACAGAGTACCGCGTCTATGGAATGACTAATTACGTTTCCGACGCGATAAAATCTTCCAAGTTGGCGAAGACTGATAATTCGTTTGACCAATAAACGACGTGCTCTGTGCTTTCGCCGAAATGCTGGCAAATAACGCGCGCCATTTTCTAAGAACATCGAATGCATCGAATATCAAACAGAATGCTAGCGAATTAGATATTTAACGAGTAAACTCTCGGAAGATGAAACGCTCAAAGTACGAAATATTTGTACGAGATAAAAATGTCCCAAGTTCTTCGATTCTAACCATTACGCGAAACGTTAAAAATCCGTCAAATCCAAAGGATATCTTTCGAAAATCTCTCGAAAGATTCTCCAAAAATTTCTCACAAAACACACCGGCCAACGTATTACCCTCGACAGAGGGATTTTTTGTGTTTACCAAATTACCCAGCAGGAATTCCTTCTGTGTACACAAGGGAACCCGACGCAATTTTCTGACCGATCGTCCCCAGACGCACAACAGAGTTGGAGGACGCCGGCGGATGAAATTTTTACCGGGTCGATCGGCATTTTCTCAGGCGATTTAAGAAGTAATCGTTGCGTGGGTGTATCGTGTTGCCCGTGGGAAGAGCCATGGGAACTTGTCGCCGCTACTAAAAACGGCAGGCTGTTATCGATGAGCTTTTGTTGGCCCGGTCAAGGGTGGATGAAACACGATCGGCGAGTAAGCCCGGCGTACGGAGGGGAGAGGATCATCCAGTTTCTTCAACCTGATCCGTCTACCTGGCGGGAATCGAACGCTCGAAACAAGAAGAACAGGTGTGAGTCAAGACACTCGGAGGACTAGAGGCATCCGACGTCGATGCAGACGTTAGTCTCGCTCTATTAACTAATACCCTGGGTATCCCGAACTTCGTGCCACACAGAGGTCTCAATAACAACCTGTTTCCCTCGTTGCTCGCCGGCTGCTGTCTCTCGTTGAGCTTCGGCTCTGCTGGAGATGAATGGTGCGACGATGTTGTGATTTTTCAATGCCGATGTTGTGATCTGGACGCTTCAGCTCGTTTGAAAATTTCACGTATCGACCACATCGCCTTACGATTTTGTAACGGCGACGCTGTACGATTCGTAGATTTATATCTCTAACGATTCCACTGTGAATTTTGACGAGTTTATGGGAAATCCGAAGGTGTAAAACGCATGGAGCGTGTATGACGTGGAAAAATGTAAGATATAACGCGAAGAGTTTAGTTATAACTCGTTGTGATATTTAGCGGACAAAACGTCGTTCTCCGTATGGATTTCGTTTTTGTTAATTATAATACGTTCGTCGAGTTGAATCTGTATAATTATACACGGTTCGATGATCGTGTAATGCATGTAAGTTTGAGATTTCGATATTGGGAATATAAAGCTGCCGAATCGTGTAGTTTTGTCAGTGTAAATTGTTTTATTTCCTTGCACTAACGGAATCGTACAACTGCGTACACTGTATTATAAAAAAATTGAGAATCGTTGGATGTACAGTTCACCGGTACAAAGTTACACCGTTAATTTTCATTGGGTTCTATATTTCTAATAACGGTATCGCGTACTTTGTATTGTATTCATAGGAAAGTGCATCATTGTCAAAAAGTACAGAGTCACCACTAGGAAATCGCAACGTTATGGCATCGTTGTGCCTTATATACACAGTGTGTATTTCTAATAACGGGATCGTGCTTCGCGTACATCGCGATTAGAAATATAAACTTGCCAACATCACATACCACGTCATTGTTGCAAAGTCACAACAACAACAACAACAACAACAACACGCTTTATCATTCATCTGCATTGAGCCCAAAATGCGACGATTAAACGGTTTCAATATCAATATTTAATGGCAATTTCAATCGTATTTAAACTGTATCTATTAGAAGAGAAGGAAACGTATAGGTTTCGCATACAAAAGTGTAAAAACGTCATTACTACGAATATTAATTGACTATGAATTTATAGCATAGTTCGAAAAAGTAATTTGATTTTGGATCGATTCTTAGTTGTTTTCCATTGATTTAATCAAACTACTAAATTACAGTTTGGTCGATTGATACCTTCGAACGATAACTATCATTTTCCCAAAATTTTCGTTCAATCGGCTCTAATCGATTAAAATTAATCACGCGACAAAGTAACGAGGATCAAAGTGTCGCAACACTGACAGTGATCGATGCTCCGTAATCAGGTGCAAATTTCGCCTGCAATTTCCTGCCGTTTCTTAGCCTCGTTTTTTCGGCACGTTCAATGGCGAAGACGCGTTGGAACGCGTAAAACAATCGATCGTGTCGCCCAGGGCGTAAAGAGGGCTGTTCGTCGAAAAAGACGCGGCGCGCCAAGTCTCTAATCAAGCGACTATAGATCGTTCGGTCGATCATCGACGATTACACGTTGCGTAAGCACGCGTGACAGTGGCTGGCTGTGTACGCTGTACGACGTTGGCGAATCGAACGGTGTGACAATAAATTAAATGGATATACGGGCTCGTTGATGGGTGTCAAGCGTTAAGGCGTACACTTAGTCACGATCGACGATGGTCGTGCACGGTGAACATGGAAATGAGCGTCGATGATGCTACGAGATATGGAGAGGTTCGAAGAAAAAGTGGCACAGGCGACTAAATTTATAATAACGCGATAAATATATAAATATCAATTTACGAATATAGATCCTGAGCAAAATCGAAACCGTAATTGGGTTTAATTAATTATTTAGAAATATTTGAAAATTTAGATTTAAACTGAATTTCTATGCGCTCGCGGGAAATTGAAAGATGCAAAGAAATATACAAAACATTGAAAATAACGTATTTGTTATAACGTTTAATAAGCGAAGTAAACTTTTATTTGGGTACTACTTCCGTAATTACATTCACAAAAGTATGAATTTAAATATCTGCGATCTATATTCCATACCTAACAAAATCACGGATGTCGTGTTTCTTGTGTCTACTTCACTTTTAGAAAAATTACACTCGCACCATTTTTCCATCGAATCCTGCAATTTATTGATATTCGATAGCCAGACTTGTGCACGCTTGACACTCTGTCGAAATTTTGTCGAAATGACGTACAATCGACAGGACGTGAACGACGTTGTTGAAAACAAAGAGAAACTGGAACGCTTCTGACGTTTGAAAATATTCTGAATTCAAATGGTCTCTTTTGTTCAGGCGTCGTTATTCAAGATTTTTGTTCCCGATAATATGTTTGTAGGAAGTATTTGAGAAAATAGGCACGCTATTCATCGAACTAAAGCTAAAATGTCTCTGGTGAACGAATGACAAGAATCGTGGGCAACAAGAAACGTCACCGGAGCAAGAGCAGGCTTCTTTGTTAAGAGTGCTACCGTGGAAACTGCCTTGGTAATTCGCTGTTTTGTCACTCGTTCCCGTCGACACCCGTGAAATTACCGCGCTTCTGCTCTCAAAGTTGATAAACGACGGCCGAGGTGGAAAGAACAGGCCACGGTGAATGTAACAGCTAGCTAAACATTGTAACTGCGACAGTAGCATTTGTCTTTAATTTGCCTAACACACCGTACCCTTCTCTTTCAATCTTCGGTACGATAAAAACTTCAGGCGAACAATTTAACGTACGACTGTAATTAGTTTCTCTACTGCAGTAGAATAGGTATGAATCTGTTACCATTTTGAAAGGGAAGAAACAAAGTCAAAGAATAAAAATAGGCGTCTCCTTCCTTTCACGCGTCGACAAACAAATGTCTCAAATCAAATCTCTCCAAAAATTGTCTGTGTTCGTCATAAATTGGAAGCAGTACATGGAATATCCACGAATCTTCTACTACATCAAAAACAAAGAAAGAAGCAGACTAAAAGGTAAAGAAAAGCTTTCTTATGCGTCGACGAATAAAATTCCCGTTCCTCAAGAATTGTCTCTGTTTATTCCAAATTACTGCAACAGCCACAAACCTTCAATAGCAAAAAAAAAAAAAAAAGATAAGAAAGAAAAAAGCAAAGAGATTGAAACGTCAAAAAAGAACCAAAAAATCCTCTCTTTTTACGTGTCGACAAACGAACTGCATCCCACCAAAAATTGTCCCTGTTTATCACAAATTGCTCGAAAGCTGCCCCCTATCCATCCTGTTCCCCGAACTCGTAAAACCCCTGGCTACCTTCTCCCGTCAGTCTGTTCTCTTTATTCGTTCGGCCACCGCGTCGTGGACGATCGAAGAACAGCCAGGGAAGAAGGACTCGCAGGCACGCACCTGTACGCCACGGTGCACAACAGGGTAGAAACGCACGGGGCTAAGAAGAGAGCACACAGGATCACGGCGTGTAACACCGCCACGAGACGGTATTATCTGTCTATCTGGCCGAGCATCCGGCGAGTCCAGCCTCAGGGCAGATTTTTATAGGAGGTTCGCGTGACCGCCAGCTAAACGCTTCGCTTTAACCCGCCCAGCATTGCCTCGGCAGCGGTTTACCTGTCTCTGTTTCTCCCTGTTTTCACCTTCTTCCCGGTATTACCTCTTCTCGTCACTCTCTTTCTTTTCACACTACACTTTACTCGACACTACACGACTCGTCGACTCGTATATACCGCTTCTTTTTCGATCTACTCCTGTAGCGTTCGCGTGGGTCAGATTCTCCACCTCTCGCTTGCCCGCGATCGCTTAACTCGCTCGACTTTCAGTCACAGAACACGCCTGTCGTTCGATAGTCGACGAGAATAAATTTAACCCGCGCTTAGAGCCGACTTTTCATATATATATATATATATATATATATATATATATATATATATATATATATATATATATATATTCCACGAGCAACGTGTGTATTTGCATTTCCCTTATCCGGAACAGGGATCGATTCGACGCTTTTCTCAACGGTACTTCCGCGACTCCGGGATCCGTGTTACCTATTCGTCCTTGCGTTTCCACCTGTTCGACGTTCTCGCTGCGTTTATCTTTCCCGTCACGCTATTCACCCTTCTTACTTTTCCAATTCACGACCTATAGAGTACATGCGTTATCTCGTTGGCTGCATCCCGCTGCAACTTCCTGCGAGCAACGAGACGGCGCTCTCGCTCGTTGATAATTGGCCGCGGCGATAGCGGCGCAAGAAGAGGAACAAGAACGCAGCCGGGCGCCCGTACGGCCAGAGGGAACGTGTATACGTCGGGAGAGAGAGATCGGTTCCCAGGGTAAAAGCGGAAGCGACGCGCTAATGCGCTAAACGGGTCGTCGTCGAACGCCGCGGGGCATACGCGCGTCTTTTTCTCAACCCTTTCGCGTGGGACGGCTCCGATCATCCGCTCGTTGCTTTAGCAACTTCTGGGTCTAACAACTATAATGCGCAGTTGCCTTTTTTTCTTTTTTTTTTTTTTTACAATAGCTCGTTCCTGTTACCTGTTTGTGATTTACGCAGTATTATCTTGGAATATTTCCCTTTTCTCTCTTCTTTTTTTTCTCTTTTTTTTTTCTTACAATAGCTTGTTCATATTACGTGCACGTGATTTACGCAGTATTATCTCGGAATATTTCTTTTCTTCGTTTTTCCGTCTGTTTTTTTGGATGATTATAGTACACGATAAAGGTGTGTTATTACTGTTATTAATTTCTAGCCGCGGGCTGACGACTCGGTTCTATTTGTTTCCTACGAAGTCGAGAAGTGGATGTTCTCCTCCAGGAGGCTAGATCCAGGCTATTTGACAGGGTGTTTCGAATGAGCCGAGTACATTAGTTGGACGATGATTAATTGTGTTGCAGGCTTTCCCCCGTTCGGTTTGTTTCGTTTGGGAAAGATCGAGAGACGAGATTCTTCGGACGGTAGTTGAGACGTTAACTTTTGCGTAAAAACCCGTTCGAGGCGCTATTTGCACGCGCTTGCTCCAGCTAATTTTCCCTGACAGGGTTATTGAGTTCATTCGAATGAGTTTCATCCGCTGGCGTTGATTAATTACGGTCCGTGTTTCTTTAGGATCCTCGGCTTCCTTCATAACGACTATGAATGTCAATGTTTGCGGAAAAAAGTTCCTCCACGTGTACCGTTCGCTCGCGTTATGTATTCAATATGATTGTCAAACACACCGGGCAAACATGCTGTTCCTTGTGAGATTCATTAAAAAGCATTCCATTAATACGTCCCTCCAATTCTACTTTGCTCTACGCACACGTTACTTTCTGACTCGCAAATGGATTTGAAAACACCAATCTACTCCCACGTGTCTCTAAAATCCACGATCACGATCTGACTTTCAAATTCACCGCCTACTCTAGTAAAAGGTTTCACCCTCCGATAACTTTACGTGCTCTGCGTATCTTCGAAGTTCGAGATCGACATCGTCTTTTAAATCTACCATGGATTTTAAGAAAAAAAAAAAAAAAACAAAATGCTCGTTAAATCAATTAAAAAATGCTCATTAAATACAAAATAGAATGGAACAGGTTAAAAGATCGTGGAATCGAGTGAAAAAGGTCTTACGTCTCTCGGTAGCTCCTCCCAAAGAATCGATATATCGCACAAAGCAACATGAGAAGCGGTCGTGACCATCGTGATTTTCCCCACGATGGAATTTGACGGAACGATTCGATGGAATTCGACGCTCGTCGACGAACGTCGGCCAGCCCATTAAGCTCGAAATTGCACGGGATGCTTGTAGCAATTATCGTAAACCCCCGTTATGGAGGTTGGTACGAGAGATCGATCTGTGTCTGGACGTGGAATCGCGCACGCGAAATCCGACTCACTCGTACACGGCGGGGATTTTTCTCGGACCGACTCGATTATAATTCATCGTCTCCAACGTCGGCGCGTCTTAATTATCCGGCTTGGACGTGCTCGAAGGATGGATCGAGAGTCGGCTCTCTGGAAGAAAAAGCACGCAGGAGAGAGAGCTGGCTTGAGATCGGTCACGCCTGTGCACAGTCCTCCGGAGACGAACGATCCCCTCCGACTCGTGGTGCATGGATTCCTAAATGTATTTTTCCAGCCCTGGCTATGTGTAAAATTGGACGTTCCCTCGGATACTCGAGGATTTGTTGAGTTTGTCATTAATCGGTAAGAATGGAAAAAAGAGGTCTTCGCGAGCGGATTATTTTGTCTAGAAGACGAACTAACGATCACCATCGTAGGTGAATTTTTTTTCTTTACAAGTTTCAACTTCACTACATTCACTACAGACACGGAGAATTTTTCTGAAGCTTTTAATTGTTCCTAGAGAATATTTCTCGAGAAACTTTATACGTACATATATATTAAATAATAATAAATACATCTTAAAACAAATTCCATTATAAAAGAATCGAAATTGTAACCCACACTCTGCGATTACCCTTAGCTCTCTAAATTCAAGCTTCCACGCCAGCAAATTTTCCGTCCCCCAAACAAATAATTGGCAAATAATTGCATACGTGAGCCAAAATCCCCATTTCATAAGAAATATCATAAAGATAATGAACACATATAGCGTTCCCTCTATATGTTTACACCTTCCGTACCATCGAGTCTACCGTGATATTAAACGTTAGAAATGATCCGTGGTCGAAAAGTGACAGGGCGTTCTTCATGGGGACTAAGGTATCGGTTTCTCGGAATACTTTCGGCCAAGTTTTTTCGGACGGCAGCCACCGTGCGTTATAACGGTAATTCCAGCTCGGACTGTAATTGAAAGAGAGCAGCAACGGCGCTTAATTGCGCTAGGTCGAAATCATCGAGGGAACGACGCGGTCTGGCTCCAGCTTCCCGCGCAGCTCTTCTTCGAAAGTCATTTGGTAAGGGCCTCCCTCTTCATAACTCGTGGCCATTGTGTCCAACTTTTCGCTGCCGAGCTCCAATTACCCCCAAGTTCGGGGTTGCTTCGCCTCGAACGTCTCGAGTTGTACGGAGGCTGTGTTTAGCCATCAACGAGATTGCGCTTCGCGAGCCTCTTTGGCAGCTTCCGTTGCGGATGCTTTTCGTGAACGAGACTTTTCGAGATCTGGCAATCGTTTGGCTATCCGTGTTTTCAGTCGAGTGGTACCAATGCACTTTTTTAGAGTGCTCCTTGGAACAAGCTATGGCCCGTCTTTAATTTATCGCTTGGCTTGTTGTTTATGCAGCTTGGATCGAGTATCAAGAGCTTTGGCTAAGCGATGCATTTGGAGTATACAAGTGCCGCATTTTCAGAGAATTCCGAAGAAATTTATGGATCGTCCTTAACTTGTTTACGGGGTTTGGATCGGGTAGAAAAAAAATTGTTGTTGCACCACGCGATGCATCTCGAATACGTATGATATTTTTCGGGGGAATACCGAAGAATAATTCATGGTTTGTCTTTAACTTGTTATTTATGGAGCCTGCGGTATGAAGAGTTTTCTCGGATCCTGTGACGTGAATAGTAATTGAAAGATTATTCTATATATCGCGCAAAGAGCTCTACAATGTAATGGAATAATATGTTTCGCGAAATCGTGGAGAACAATTGGACAAGTTTGTCTTCAACGATACGAAGCTTTGGTTCTTCAGCTACTGTCTTTACGTCACAAGGAACGATGAAAATATCTAACAGAATCTTTCCCGATAACAGTATTTAAAACAGTATTTCAAATAGAAGCTGATTATCATCTACTAACAAATTGATTCAACTGTCTTCTATATGCTTCCAATCTAATACGTCTTTCGCTGTAAATAACGCAACACATCCTGAACTCGTACCAATGCCTCAAAATTCAATAAAAAATTCCATCACCAACAGCTTCGATAATTTCGAATGACTCTGCCAACATTTCAATCTGTGAACGACATCATCCCTTCTCAGCTGGAGAAGCCGCGCGTTCTCGGCGGAGGAGACACGCCGTGTCCCGGGCACACTTCCTGAACACACAACGCGTGCACGAGAGCGTGTAATAACCGCGCAGGAAGATACAAATAAGACGGTCCCATTACACTGATGCAACGTGTTATACATTTTTCGACGGGGCATCGCGGCGCGGACAATAGCACGATACACGGAGCCGGCTCTGCAATAATGCCAACGTGTCGAGCAAAGAGAGGACAAAGATACCGAGGCGAAGCCAGATGATAAGTGTGGGTGACGAGGCAACATCGGTGGTAAAAAAGGCCGCGGTTACACCGTAACTATGTATACGCTTGATGAGAACGAGCAGAAGGATGCGGCGCGTGTTCTCCTATTCTCGTGCAATGACACACGACCGGGAAGAAGTCAGCAGAGGGAAGAGACGGTGGAAAGGCCGGGGAAAATTTCGAGCGGGACGAGAACCGCGTTTTAACGCACGGTGTTGCTTAGTGTGACTGAGAGAAAGCCACGATTTTGATCATTTTCTATCACTTAAATTTCGATGTTCTCTGAGATTCTTAATTACGATAGAACGTTATTTGGCTGTGAAAATGGTCAAAGTAGGATACGTAGAAGTCGACAATCTTCGTCGTCTCGAAGAATATTATTCAGTAACCGCGTTTCGTCGCTTCGATCGTGTAGTGGCGTTTCCTCTCTTGTAAAAAGGTGATATTTCAAACTGTTCAAATTGTCCCATTTATTACAGATGCTATATTTGAAGACAGTTCTGAATGGTAGGCGTAATGAAAAGTAGATTTTTATACGCATTGTAATTTGATTTTGTAAATAAAACTATCCGGATTGTTACGAAGACGGTCATAGCTACGAAAGATCTAGAACTATCTGGTTAGAAGTTTAGCGCTTTTATATAGATTCTCCTGGTTAAGTGTAATTTATGGTGGAAAAACGCGAGCGGAAGAGCCGATCGCGTCAACAATGGCACAGTTTCGTAACTATGTAGTCCTGGGAAAGCCAGAGTATGTGTATTAAATGGTAATGTATGTGGGTGTATCTGGTGGCTTATTATTATCAGGAATTATTATGAATCAATGATACGCGACTGTTTCTACTGAATTACCATTATCAATCGTTACGAATTTGGAAGAGTATGCGGTAGAAATGAGACAGATCAAGGTCACATGGGGACGAGGTCTATTCACAAGCTGTGAAACGTAGTTTGATAGTAAAAAATATGAAAAAGTGTCTCGTTAATTGTCGTCTTATGAAATTTATAGAAATTTCTTTCTACGAGTTTCACTTATAAAAAAATTATAACGACTAACAGATTCGATGAAAAGAAGAAGAAAATATGAAAAAGCGTTAGAACAACGAAACTGTAGGTGGAAATGGAACAGAAAGGAATACCTGTGGATATCAGAACGAAGATAGGGAACAAGGAAAAAGGAGCATAGGAAGGAGAGAAGAAACGACCAATAGAATACATATGGTACGTCCAGTCGTCCGACTGTCTTTACGCGTTCATCGAATTAGCGTCTAAGATAAGTTAATAAACCTCGTCCCAATGATTCATCGCCGAGCCGGCCGCTACTTATCTAATCGTTCCACTTTGCGACAGTTTGCGCTTCGTTCACCCTGATGCATGTAATTAATATGTAATCGTTTCTTTTCTTTTTATTTTCCACTCCCTTTTTTTTTTTTTTGTTGTATCTTACACCGATACATCAAGCTCGATTCATGGCTGTGGTTGCCGGTAATTACGGCTTATCTAGCCCCGCGACCTTATCGTTCAGCATCGGCGAGTAATTGCCCCGTCTCCCGTGGTTTGATTATCGGGTATCCAGTTCGACTTTTTTCCAAATGCGGAGCAATTTGACGGGGAGATTGCATCGGGTGTCTCAAGTATAAGCGTACGCCTTGTCCAACACGTACGATGTGCTGTTCCTCCGGTTTAATAATAACTCTAGACCTTCTGCCTGTATTCTAAATAGCTACAGGTTCTCCATAAATAATCCTACTTAACCCACTCGTTTAACAACTACAAACATCTGTTTATAATATCTATTTTATCTATTAGATACACGATAAATAATCGACTCATACAGCTCCAGATATTTTCCCGCAATTTCTCTGTCTGTCAGATACGTGACAAATGATCATCGATTTGTACAAGCACGTGTGACAATTGTTCACAAATAGGATAAATTATGGTGATCTTTCAACGAGATCAATATTCTCTTTCGGATACCATAAGGAGGATCAATTTCCTTCTACAAAAATAAAAGAGAAATAGAGAGAAAAAGAACGCTGGAAGAAACGAATTTGTTCAAATTAAAATCGCTACGAAGTAAATTAATCTCTACGAAGTAGCGAAAACTTCGCGAGATTCCCGAGCGAAAGCGATGGAGGCAGGTTTACGAGAAGAACAAGACGGTACTCGTCGGCTCCATTAAACGCCTGACAGGATACATGTCCGTATGAGTCGAATACGGAAGAGAATCCGCGGTCCGTTGTCGCGAATAGGGCAGATAAAGCGTACACGTTACCTGTATGAGGTGGGCAAGGAACAGGACGTAGGCGGCGGCCGCCCTCATGTCTTTCCTCGAGGAATCCCTCGACTACCGCATCACCATTCCCCGTGGGTCACCTGCGTTCTTCTCCAGCCACTCCTAACGATTTGAAATCGAATAGATGTGTGGTTCCTCGTCAGTGCTGCTGAATATATCCGACGTTATTCCACGGATCGATAGGTTCAGAAAACACTGTTCACACCGTACATACGATCGACCGGTTTATAGATCCTGCCGTTCGTCGATCACACTTCACTTCTCCGATACTTATTACTATTACTTCCGGTCCGCGAGCACACACCGAATACCAGAGCCACTGTTGTCGATAGATCTCGAATCTCACGGTTCTCCACTTCGTAGATACATCGGTCGTCGTACAAAAATTACGATATTCCCCCGAGACACTTTTCAAACACTCATTCAACACTGTTTTAGGAATTATCGTTTGGAAACTGAAATTACTCTATGAAAATCCGAAAACGCACAAGGTTCCAGGTAATATAGAGTTTCGATCGGTTTTCTCATGGATCTTCTCGGATATCGTTAGATGGAAGAGGTACAAGGATCGGTCGCAGCAGAGAGAACGACTCCGCTTTCCAACGAGGACGAGCCGATCCAGGATACGGGACGAGCTCGGAGATGTTTACGTGCACTCTCGCGTCGCGACAGGTACCTTTCCCTCGTACGGTTGCCTTTGATCGTGCGATATCGGTAGGTCGTTACGATCCTCTTCGTTTTCCCCCCTTTCTCTTCCCGTAGCCTTCTCCTTGCTCGGCCGTTTCACCTCGATCGCCGGTAATTAATCGAGTCGAGTCGCGTCGTTGTGTTCACGTGACGTACACTCGACAACACCAGGCGCCTGTTCCTGGATCTTTCACGAATTCATCACGACCCACTTCCACGAGTACTCGAACCGTTTTCCAAAAGAGGTGCGTGAATTTACACGTGATCGAGACGATGCGCTCGCTGCCGTTCCCACCTGTTCTCCGACGCTGTCTAAACCGTTCACGGAGCACGTGCTCACCGATACCGGGAGAAATTTACGTGAGATACTTCGTCCGAACTCGCTGTTGGACGCCGTCCTAATTTCGAAATCGCCTCGCGGTTCGATCGAAAATCCACTATACGAGCCAGGTAGGTCGGATCTTCTTTCTATTATCTAACTTCCATGTAGGAACGAGCTCGAAGGATAAATCAAATATCGGATTCAATGCGTAATTGTAAATCGTACGGAGGACGATACACTCGCGTGTATCGAGAATCTGAAGTCTGACTAATTACTTTTCATGTAATCCATCAACGAAACTTCCATCGAATTCACTGGACTCCACGAGAAACACGCGTCCCAGTTACGTTGTCTTCGGCATGCGCACGTGAGAACTTGTTCCTGCAAGGGGGATGATCTCGCCCCTAGTTGCCGATGCGGTGTAACCACGCGATGGTCTTGATAAACACGCGCGTCGTCGAACTGTCGCGGTCGTCTCTCGTCGCGAGATATCGGCGTGTCTCACGACCGAAGGAACAGGTGTGTGGACGGTGGCACACGCGCGCGTGCCTCGTGCACGTACGCGCACCTTTCCACGGTTCTGTCGGTGTGTAGGTGGGCCAGGCGTGCGTGCACAGCCACGTAAAACGTATCCGTGTAGATATGTACAAGGCTTGGAATCGCGTGTACGTGTGCTTGTATGCGTGTTACGGCTGTGTCGTGCACGCTGGAGCACGGAAACGCAGCACCTCCGCGGGGTACACGAGACGGTCGCTCCGGGGATACTGAGTCGGAGCCGCAGGCCGGCCTGCGGGCCTCCCCCCTCCCCCTCGCTCCGACCACACTCTCGTTCGCTCTCTCTCCCTACCCTTCGTCTCCGTTGCACTCGAGCCACCTGTCTCCTTCGCTCTTTCTCTTTCTGCCGTGAGAGAGAGAGAACCCCCTACCCCCGTGAAGCCTCCCCTTCCCTCCACCATTCTCCTCCACCTCCACCATCGGGAACATCGACGACTCCCACCACCGTCGCCGCTCTTCACCCCGACCCTATGGATCCAAGACCTATGGATCTCTCTGTCTCTCCTCTCTTTCGCGTCGTTGCCTCTCTCTGTACACGCTTTGCGCGCTTGGCCTCTCTCGTATGTCCAGCGCGGCAAGCTCGTCCCGCGCGTTGTATATACGTACCGTCGTGGATACGCTCGCGGTGCACGCACGTACGCTGATCTAGTCTCCCCTCCAGCGTGGATGCCTTGGTGCAACACGTTCGTACGTAAGTATACGATTGTGTAAGGAGAATTGGTCGAGACCACGCTGACTCGTGTGTTGGTATTACATAGTGTATGTACGTATGTATATAAGTGTGTAGACAGACGGCCGGAGACTTTGGATTTCTATCTCTGTCAGGTTAAAGAGGGATCTCTTCCCTCGCGATACCTTTCTAGAAGGCATTACACGATCGTACACTTGCTGCCCCGGACGGTGGATGCTGGATCCTGGTGCACACGCTGGATACCCGCGACGAACCGCTCGCGTATATCTTAAGATCGGTTTCATCGCGACCGTTCGTAAACGCCGTTTGTGTATTCTCACCTCGTTGAACGCGAGAGGAGATCGAGTTGCCCGCTTGTTCCACGACACGACAACACGAGAAACGTTTACGTACTTTCCATCGGGTTCGACGGCGCGGATTTCGTCGATCGACAGTCGGATTCTGCCGATGCACGACGGAGGAGAATTTCAGTACGGAAGTCTCGGCTATCGAGATCGAGTATTGTCGACCAGTCGTTCGGTTTTCGTTCCGTTTTTCTGCCTTCGAGAATTAACGCTGTTCGACGTATGGTTACACGAGGAGAGAAGCGTAATGATGCGGGGGTGAAGGAAAGAGAAGAGGGAAGAGAGGGAAGAGAGGGAAGAGAGGGAAGAGAGGGAAGAGAGGGAAGGGAAAGGGGGAGACAAGAGGCTTCGACCGACGAAATTATGTATATTCCGGAAGAATGATTTTGGACGATGAATAATGGATAAGTGGCTGTCGCGTGTCCACCGTCATTATATTGCGGATCGGAAGGCACGGTACCGTGGCTCCTCGGCGAGAAATGCCATCGGCGCGGTTCGTCATTGAATTTCTGCCCCCGTATACGATGTTCCGCGTAATTCCCTGTGTCGAGTTATCGCGCGGGCCGAATGGACGGCCGGTTAAATGGCAATAAATTATCAACGGTAACCGGGCCTCTGTCGAGCTTGAACTCCTTTCTAGTCGCGTCTCGTAGCGCTTGTCGCGCGTTATTCCGCGAAACGGAACACGGCAAAGAAACTTGTAGCGCCTAACGTCGGCCGATTTTCACCGACGCTTTAAATACCTTCTAAATCGATTTACCGTAATGTGTTCCACGTTTACAAGCAGTAATATGGATGATAAAATTAATTTCCCCCTGGTAGAGAACCGCTCGATCGCGTTAGCCTAATTGCGATCAGCCGCGCTCCATCTCGAACATTTATTTCCACCCCCTCTGTCTCTCTCTCTCTTTCTCAATCTTTCTCTCTCTCTCCTGCTGTTCGCGGAAGAAAAACGAGCGTTCATTTAACGATCCCCGCGGCGATCGAAATTAAATTTTCGCGATCCTCCCGGCAGCCCTGATCTCTTCCACTCGTTACACCGGCGAGGTCAGCTCTGGCTTGAAAGAACCTGTACAGCCGAGAGAGACGATACGGCGCAACATCGGAGTCGCCTCTGGTTTCCCTCTCCGTCTGACCCTCTCCGCGAAGGAAGCCCCGCGAGACCCGACGAAGTCGAGCTACGATGCTCGGATGGTAGCGTGCCAGTATGGTGCACCGTGGACCACGAACGGACGGATGGACGGACGGACGGACGGACGGACGGACAGCCAGTAGTAGTGGGATACTGCTGCGCCGGTGATGCTGCCTGGACCGCGTCTCACCGACTTCTCTATCTTTCTTGCTCTCGCGTGTAATCCCCTTGGTCCCCTTGTATATATGGTTGTTGGCGTCTCTTTCCCCCGTGGCCTCTCATCCTTCATCTTTTTCCCGTCTGCCTACCGCAGCCACAGAGTAGTAGGTACTCTTACATCCTACTCCATCTCGTCGTTCGTTGGCACGTTCGGTCTTCGTCTTCGACTGGCTTTACCTCTCCAGGGCCCCGAAGAGAAGTTAGCCGGCGGGCATCATGGTGGCTACACCGCTGGCTTCTCGCGTCTCTCGAAGCGCTCGCAACACACAGAGTGTGCCCCCCGAGGGTCAAGGAACTCCCTCGGGAACAGGTTCACCTCCTCCTCCTCCTTCTTCCATCCATGCCGCGCTCTACTCCCTCCTCCCTCCTCCTATCGTTCCTTCTTCTCTTCGTGGCACGGCCCTCCCTCTCGCCCCCTTTCCACCTTCAGCCGCCCTATGCCCCCTCCGGTTCGTACCTTAGGGTTTTACTTATTTTCTCTTATTACCGGCTGGTGGGCATGTGGCCACGCTTAACGCACTCACACGCCTTACCTCGCGGAGTCATTGGTACACGTACGTGTGGTATATACACACGATGCGCGCGTTGGTCCAGCTCGGGGCCCGTCAGTCTTCCTCCGACCCCTCTTCTTCTCGGCAGCATCTTCTTCCCCGTCCTTCCCGCTCTTTTCTTCGAGCTGTTGCCTCTTCTCTCGGCTCTTCTTAGGTACTCCAATATGTGAGCACATTATTACAGCCGCAACAGAGGCAAGAGCAAGCGCATACGGGGCTTTTCAAGGGGGTTACACGGGACTGGGGGGTCTGTAAGGATGGGGCTAAAACCGAGGCGAAACGCACACGCGCTTCTGCCTGCCTGCCTGCCTGCCTGCCTGCCTGCAGAAAACGCGTGAGCGGTACACGCAAGGGTGTTTAGGTGCAGCCACCACTACTCTCCGCTCTCATCGTCA
The DNA here is from genome assembly GCA_014737395.1 of Bombus waltoni. Lineage (NCBI taxonomy): Eukaryota > Metazoa > Arthropoda > Insecta > Hymenoptera > Apidae > Bombus > Bombus waltoni. The sequence continues at coordinate 2,106,415 of JACXII010000013.1, forward strand.
GTTTCTTTTCCTCCTCTCTCCCTCTCTCTTTTATACGTTCCCACTGTATCTTCTTGTCCTCTTCTCCGCGTTTCTTGCCTCGCTTCTTCTTCGGTCTTCCTCATCCTTCTCCGTGCCTCGCTGTCCCAGGCCTGCCTTTTCGTCAGATACCAGATTCCACCTGTGCTGCCTGTGATATCTTGCCCGTTGCTGCCGTGCTCATCCGCCTTGTCTTCGTTGTCTCCCCTCGTGTCGTGAGATCGTCTCGGATTCGTCCACTTGGGGTGCTCCTCGCTCTTCTCTCTCTCCTCCCCGCTCGAATATACACTGTCGAAACGAGAGAAATCGTTCCGTAACGAGGATAATTTCGTCGTTCTTTCCACATCAAGGATTTTCTTTAAGGCGATACACGGTTTCTTCGGTTGTTTTAATTTCCTTCAGACGAAAAATTGATTACCTTGCGACGATGGTTCTTTATCCGATTTCTCTTCTGGTTTTACTTATCGAGATGCGTTTCCGCAGACGCGTTTCCTTGCTCATTTCCATTTCGATTATTCCCGCGGGCATTATCCGTGAGTCGGTTTACCGAAAGGCCTTTCGCGAAATTAAGGCGTAATGGATACGCGACGGGATACAAACCGCGCGAGCGTATACGCCGAGGGATTTTAATGATCTTTCTTCAGGTATTCGTCGGCTGGCTATAGATACCAGATTCCAGCTGGGCCGCCGCCGCGCCGCTTGAAAATCCACCGCGTCTTCCCGTCGTCGTCATCGCTTCGCCGACCGAGAACTTCTTGCCTCTGGCTTCTGCGTTTGATACACGCTGTCGCGAAATTACTATTCCCCGTTGACGTTTCTAAAGGAACTCCTACCGGGTATGTGACGGAAATACGCGCCACGTCTAGAACCTAACTCTTCTCGGTGTAAACAAATTTACATGAGCAGATTGACTCTAGGTTTGCAAAAAAAAAAAAAAAAAAAAATGAATGAATCCAGAGTTTACTTTGGATTTATTTCGCGGAAAGTAACGCTATGGACGCGAAGTATCTAAAGAATAGTCGATTAAACATACTCGAATTTTGTGACCTAGGGAAACTCTAAAGAAAAGTTGGACGCATTATCCGATAGCAATTTAGGTGGATCCTACACGGTCAAAAGAGAAGAGTCCTCCTTTGAAAAATTATTCGAATACGAAGGAAGATACGACTGTGCCTGTGCTTGTATCTCTAACGGAGTAACGTCTCTTGTAAGATAAATATAAAATTTCGCAGGTTCGTTCAAAATGAAATGTCTGTAGATTCTATGAAACGTTCTACGATCGTTTCTCGGTAGAGGGAAGAAGTCTCGTCGTGTTTAATCTGCGTACCATTATTTACTATTAGAAGATTGTTAAATGTTTATTCCTATTCTATTATCATTACCGTCGTCATCTAAATCTAAACACTATCGAATGAAACAAGTACAGAAAGTACAACTCGTATACAGATACGAGTGAACAAGCGTAGCGGATTAATTTCGCCTGCTTCGTTTTATTTAGCAAAACGACTCTATCAGGAAAAGAGGAAGAGATAAAAGACGAGAAAAATTTCTCAGAACGGAGTGCTGGTTGATCGATTCCCGGGAGAATTTGCATGCGTATCACGAAGCACCGAGGAACCCGGTGTTCTTCCCGGTTCCGTTAACCACGAACACACGTCAGTTGTCCTTCTGACACGGCACGTTAATTGCTCCGGCTGAAATCGTGTACCCGTTACGTAGTCACGAATTAAAAACCGCATACCGCACTGTGTTCGCTCGTCTTGCGAACGTCGAAATCGCGTCGACTCTCGCTAAATCTAAGCGAAGAACGCTTCCATCGTGGCCATGCAAATGTTCGTGGCAGTATGGTGCAATTAGTATCGGTTCGATGGCGGCGAACCACGCGGCAAAGAAGAAAAAGGGAGCGAAATCTTATCGGGAATTCTTAGCCAGAATCGGCGTCGTAAACTCGCGCAATTAAAATCGAAGGACGAAGAAACGGCGAATTATTCATCGAATCGAAAGGCTCGAAAGAAAGCGAAAAAACGTTCGTTGCTTACGGCTTCTATCTTATTAAGTTACTCCAGCGGCTAAGAACGTATTAATTCTCGTTCGAAAAGAGGTAGAAAACGGTAAGAATAATAGCCTCGTGTATTCAGACGTTGTTGAATCGTTAAACAGCGAGGACTAATAACACGTCGAGCCTTCTTCGAACGAGTGGACCCATCGAAGAATAAAGGGAAAAAAACGGAGGAAAAAGAGAGAGAGAGAGAGAGAGATCCTTCCGCGATCAATAATGTATAATTTTTCTGCGCTGCTTATTGAACGTCTTTTCATCGATGCTCACGCGAGGACACCGCGATTTCATGAATTAATAACCCGTGGCCTGGCTAAACATATTATTCAGTAAATTACACGTCCCCGTGGCTCGCGCTAACTCGCGTCACGAAATGGGATACAATGCCGATTCCTTAGGTAATTACGTTCGTGCCTCTGAGACACGTTTCGATTGAAACGCGTTAAAAACGTTTGATGCGCGTTGTATCGCGTTGACGTATAATGTACGTCGCTAAGTACTTACTATATATAGGTATACCGTATAGCGTAGACTGCGATTCGAGGTAAAAAGACGAGACGGTTTCTATGCCTGGAAACAAGGTGATTAAGAATAAGAAAATTGCGTTGGAGGCTTCGTTCTTGCGAGACGCACGTTCGAAAATCAATGGAGTAGGTTTAAGTTTGCCTTAATAAGTTTACAAGTTGTAGGACTTTTCTTTTACAATCTTGTAATCTTACTTCAAACGAGATAATCGAACGACTTTTCTATTGAGTCAATCGTGGAGAAAAGAATAATAAAAGAAAAATAATATCGCCTGATGTTATGAATTCCACTACAGTCCGCTACGCTACTTTGTTCTCTCTGCACAGCTGTTAAATAGCATCCAATTATCCTTTTGAGAGAATATCGTTGTAATTCGTTTTTAAGATCCGCGAATGAATACGACGCACGTGACAAGTAATAATAGCGAACAACCCGTCTTACTTTTGCTCGAGTTTGCTTCGTTCTTTTCATTGAGATATTGCTTAAAATATGACAGGCTCGCAAGAGAAATAAAACTGCCAACATAATTTTATCATCCTTAATTTCCATTTCATATTAACTCGTAGAATCATACTCCTACTCCCGTTGTAACACAATTTACGATCCACCGTGTATACACGACGAGTACCTGCTCTACGAGCCTCTAATTCGTCCTTTGAGAAGGCGCCTTTCAACCGTGGGGAAACGTGGAAGGAAGGATCCGTAGCCGGGCTCTCGTACCGTTAATTCACTGACGTTGTCAATAACGATCGAAGACGGCCGAAGATGTATAGATAGACGGCCGGATAAAGCGGAGATTTATCGTCGTGGTGGAGGCTCGGATCCTCGATAACCGATCCAAGAAAAATCGACTGGCGGACGCTGTTTAATGTTCGTCGCCATGTAAAAAACCACAGCGGAGCCTAACTCCAAAGCCGAGCGATTTACTATTGGGTGGTCGCGTTGCGTTCATTTTGCGGGCGTAATGCGCGACCACGACGCGGGACGATTTTGGGCGCGGCGGAGAAAAAACTTTGTAATTACACGGAGGATCTCGTGATTTTCTTTCTGGTTGTCTTGGTCGTTAAACGGGGCGGGCCAAGAACGTTTTGGCCCGTAATAATCGAATCATCGTCGATGACGTTCCGGTGTGGATACATCGAGGACGCCGCGAACCGGCTGATCGTTCAATTTTCTGCGGGTTGACCAGTCATCGGGGTGACCAGCAACATCGAACAGACGACGAGCGTGTGGCTACGTTCGAGCCACGGTAGACCAAGCTCGATAAGAGCAGGCTCGGTTAATTAATGGCAGAGAAAAGGGGGCGAGATAAGCAACGTAAAGAGGGTTCCATGGTGCGTGCGTGATTTCGCGTGATGGTGGACCTCCTTCGTAGCACTGGCTCGAGCTTCGAGGCAACACAAGCCAACGTGTATGCATATTGTGCTCGTTAAACGAAATAATCTAAGCCGAGATCGGAGTAAAAACTCGAGTAAGGACCTATCTAATCTGGCGTGACGGTCGTAGTGCCTCTGATCGGCATCCATGGGCTCGCTCAGCCTCGTTGGTCCCGAGGGTTCGATCATTAGGAACTCCTTTGCTTCGCCGTGCAGCGAGTCCCGAGATATTCTTCGTTATCTCGCCGCATGCAGAGACGTGCTCTCCTGACGCGTGGAAAGGATAGAGGCATGGGAGAAAAGGAGCGGGGTGGAAAGTCGATCAGCGAATTTTTAATTGAAGATTTAATGAGACTCGCCGGATTGACGTCGAAATCGCTCGTGCAATTCGGCAATGATTTTCGTGATATTGATGGGAACCTGATCGCGTGCTTGATTCGTTGTGGATTTATAAAGTGCATGGGAAGCTGACTTTGATAGTAGCGCGGAGACGACCGCCTCGTGAAAACTTGGGCGGAGAGAGCTTGATTAATTCCTCGATAGCGATCTGCCGGCGAGGTTTACGGGACGAGAAGGTGGTTCGATTTTTTCGCATCTGTGCTTCTGAGATGTAACTTTCTCTGGTAAGGTAGGGCGAGAAAATAAAATTCTTAATGAAAATTGGAAACCTTGTCGGCGTCGGTGTAGAAAGCGGCTAATAATTATAACGACGATGGCTGAGTATTTAATTAACCTCTGAATGTACATCCGATGAGAAACGACGCGATTAATAAAGAAATGTAGACGAACGAGAATACGAATGAACGTAAACGCACCTAACCCCAAGAAATAGAAATAACAAGAAATACATGGGGAAAACAAGAATCGCATTTCGTTCTCGATTATTGCGTTACGTCACATTCATTGGAATACCGATTATAATTTTCTTACAGAAAATCTGTATCGTCGTATATATTAACATCATCAACACGAACCAATCAACATATTACCAACACTAATCTCCTAATTACAATTTAAAAACTCGACAAAATCCTCAACCGTCAATTTTTGCTAATTCCAACGGTCACAGACAGCGAATATTCGATTCGTGACACGGAAGAATTCAATTTATTGCCGTGATACGTTCTTACTCGAAGCGAGAAGACAGGCGAAGAAAGAGCGTAGTATCCTTAATTCCAGGGAGGCAGCGATCGATCGATTTGGTGCGTCTCGTCGCCAGCTCGGTTCTTGTCTACTGATCGTTAGTTAAAATCCCATTAGTCCGAAAGATCGCCGGTTTTCTGGAGGAGCCGTCTGTCCGTGTCAGCGGTGTAGCTGCCACCGGTGTGATATATTGAGAGCGAGCGAACCTGGCTTTTTAACGAGCAACCGAGTGTCGTGCCTCGTGGGAGAGGATTTTTGGGGATGAGCAGAATCAACAGGTGTCTCTTCTACCTGTTGTCAGCTTTTCGTGTTTCATCGAGCTGCGTTTAACAATTAGGCAAGCAAATATGATCATCGAGGGTTGTCTACTTTCAAGGAAGATCAGAGGCCAGCTCTCTTTCGTCTGTGATATATCAACGATAGAATGCTTTTTATGTATCTGTCTTTTTTATTTTGAAATACGACCACGAACGATACATTTATTTGCATGGACAAAATAATTGAGAGCTAGGAAGAAAGGGGAAAAAAGAGAGGAAGAATGGAAGCGAAGTATTACTTTTAGTCTTACTGATTCCAGGATCTCGATAGGAACGATGTAATGCCTGTTTGAGAAGAATATTCATAACCTGCACACTACGAGATTTAAAATTTGTTTTTCCACAACTCAATCGAGATTTTCGACCATAAACGACCATCGTATCTTGTTCGAGGCTCCTACGAATGTTTAGCTGTTAAAACACTTTAAATATTATCAATTAACCAAATGTTAGGTTGTCCCCAAAGCTTCTTTCGTTTTATAAGGAGTTTTCTTCCGATAGACCAAAATGGATCACACATAATTCGATAAAACATTAACATTATTTCCTCATAAACCGAAAGAAACTTTTGGCACAACTTAATATATCCACTAATTGCTTCAAAGGTTAATTAAAATCTTGTCTCACTGCATGGATCAATGTTTCGCTATAATTTTATCTTGTCAATTCGTGTATTTTAAATAAGCTACTAAATTTACCTTCCCTTGGCACTCCTAACATTGCGAAATTTCAGTTTCCTTTCATTTTAATTCGTACAAGTAATTTCATTCAGAAATTTACCTAACAATTAACGAGAGGACTAAGTGCAACCGCGGTAAAAAGAAAGCGAAGAGAAAGCGAATCCACAGGAAGAAGCGAAAGCAAGCAAACGCCACACACCAATGGCCACACACTATTGGGTGTTCTAGTCATTAAATAGAAACACTCGTCCCATCAATTACGTATTTGGAAAATTGACCATTTGTCCTACCGAAACGTCCTTCCTTCGTGAAAATTTAGGAGGACCTTTTAGATACGTACGATAGGTTATTAATGACCGCTGGTCCTCCTTCGTTAAACTTCGGTGAATCTCTGGTTTAAGGAACCCAGGAAGATCGTACTTGATAAAGGATTACGGCCGGGATTCTTAGTTCGACGACGCGACGAAGTGTAGATGTTAGATTAACGAGCGAAATTTGAGAGTCCATAGAGCCATTCTATGATCGTTCGAAAGACCTTAAAGAATGTTTCAGGTATTCTTTTTCTATCTTCTAATAGACGAATGTGCCATAGCGAGGCACGAGGTATGAATTCCAAAAATATTTCGAATATCCTGTCACGCGCATGTGTTTAATATTATAGAATTCCATTTTTGAACTTTGTTTGTTAAAATGAGATTTTACTGTTTGATTAATTTAACTTGTATCGATCGATTCCATTTACCTAAGCTTGAAATCTTATTGCTCGAAGAAGCAATCGGAGGTAGTAACAAAATTGAAATCTTCGATGATTAAATAAATGCATAAATACGATATAATTGCATAATCTTCATCTCCTGTCGAGTTCAGATAGGTATACGTCTAAGTACTGTGTATGAAAAATGGCCAAAAAATAAAAAATCACGTGATCAATAGCAGTAGAGAACTTAAAAAGAAATTAAAAAGATTCCCTTATCTTAAAATGCTCTACGGTAAATAATTTACCGAAGTACAGGAAATCGTTACGTATGTTAGTAGCAATGATTTTTAGATGTAAATAGTGGCTAAAAAATAAAAAAATCGCGTGATCCATAGAAGCAAAGAACTTGAAAGGAAATTAGAAAATTCCCTTATCTTAAATCATTCTACGGTAAAGGACCTATCGGAGTGCAGGAAATTGCTACTGATATTCGTAGCAATAATTTTACATCAGTGGCAAAATTGCTACAGGATTCGATATAGATGTAATTGGAGAAATGATAGCAAGTTCTTCAACAATAATCATCCGTATTTGCGCGTGAAACACTCCGAGCAGTTAACACAGTCACAAACGTACGTAACAAACGTCCTGGGATACACCTGTTAATTACGGCCAGAATTTCCAAGGGCCAAGGGAAAGCTGCTGAAAGCAAATCGCGCGCACATCCTGTGACACAAGGGCGCTATCGTCGGAATCCCGCAGATCCTTGAGAAATTCCCGGAATGTCTGCGCGTGGAAAAGTCGAGATATACACACGCCGCACGAACGAATTCCAGGCAGTTAATAAGCTTAGAATAAGCAGCTCGAATCTCGATGATATTATTTATACGAGGAAGCGTGGTCGTTCGACCGCGTCATTTTCACTCCAATTGCGTTTCGTGATCCCAAGCTCGAATCGATAATGAACTCTTGCGGATTTTTCGTCGCTATATACCCCAGAGAATCGTCTCGAATATCGCAGGTATAATTTATAACGACGGTCGAACACGGATCAGTAGGTAATTGGCGGAAAAATTATTACCGTTTCCAGATTAAAATCGTGAAACCGCGGCAGGATGGGTTCGAGCGGTATTGAAATTTCCTGAGGTAAACGCGAAGCGTTAGAGCGTTGCTCGCGGGAGAAACGTCGCGATTGCTAGCGAAGATTGCCGTAATCAAGACTGGTAAACCAAGCTGGCCTGTTAAACCGAGTTTTGTTAGTCGGTGTTTAACGCGGCTCGAGTCAGAACGTTTGGCACCTCGTTCTCTCGTTTCGCTATAAATTCTCCCGCTGGTTTATTGAAATACAGGAGACCGCTGATTAGTCGGGATATCGTGATTAATTCGCGGAATTACAATTGTAAAATGGGCTCGCATGACGTCCAGGCGTGTACGCTCGAGCCGCGGGAAAGAACACGGGAAACGTTTGTTTGTTCTTGCTGGAAACTTTTTCCTGGATTTCAAAAATATTGTTACTTATGGTTCGATGATTCTTGAAACGGAATTCGGAATCGTGGCGTGATGATAAATTGCTTTTACTTTGTTGCAGTGCGTATTGGAATTTTAATCTCAGATAAATCGACGAGACGCTATTCATTTATTGAATTACGATAAAATTAAGAGTAACATTAAAAGTCTTGCTTGCTTTGAATACAGATTTCACTAGAGATGGAAAAATTAAGCGCAGACGCAATTATATTCGATCCTGTAGTTGAATCAATTTTACAAACCTATTTCAAGTTCCTGAAATCATTACGAAACGAACAAGTGTCCATCTGATTCTTCAACCGTTATTCTTTCAAGTACATTAAATTTCTAGTATAAACATTACATGGTAACAGAAAATATGCAACAATTACGCTATGACGTAAAGTAAATTCGCCTAAATCGTCGAATAGAAAGCTTATCATATCTCTACGCTGCCTATTCTGTACTCGCCATGGTCCCTATTTCGAAGTCACTATAGTAGAAATATCACAGCCTCAAAAAGATGATCCTCGAACGAAGATTTCATTCGAACTTAATTAAAATTACACACGTCTAATATTCTACAAACGTATTCTCCTCAAATGCATTTCAAACCACTAGAAATCCCTGCAATTATACATACAACAATTTTGGAAAGAAAGCTACCAATCAATATGTATAACTAGACATCAAATCTAACAACTATTGTAGTAGTATACTTGTATGTAAGTACGCCCATATATATATATATATATATATATATACTAATATATCCATATCAATCGACGAAGTGTTTCGTCATAAGCACCAGATTTCCGTATCTCCATATGATTTTTCGAACGCAGGAAAGTGCATGGAAGGGAGAAAAATCGGCCGACATCGATGACGCCTAAATTTCGCCGAGGACAGAAAGCCCGATTTTTATGAACGCCTTTAGGGTACGTGAATGGCGCATGTATCGGGCCAATGGCGACTGGCATCAAGTACCAATCAAAGAATCCCATTAAATTGCAGGAATTTCTTGCCAACCGGCTCCTCTCTTCTCCTTTTCCCTCCCCCGCTCTTTCTCGATCGGTTGCACTCGCTGCACCGGCGAACTTACTCGCGCGCACCAACACTGCCGTCAGTTTTATTACCGCCGCGTGTAAGTTTTCAGAAATAATACCGTGGCAAAACTGAATACGTACGTATATAGGATGTCTCAGAAAATTGATACTAAACTTGAGAACCATGCAGCGCTCGAAACAAGCAAATGAGTCGTGATAAACGTGCGTCCAAATATTAATTTCGCAGTTATAAAAGGTTTTCAAGTACGAGCTTGTAACAGTCCAAGAGGCTTTATCGCGCGAAGAAGCTTCCGGAGATCAAAACAATCCCAAGCACTCGGTCAGCATTACGTTCGATAACATAGGATCGATGAGCGTGGAAAGCGGAAATTAGATCGTATTTTTCATCAGATTCGTCAAGGATTTACGAGAATTCAGATATCATTTGTCGAAGAATAGCGTACACGAAGAGATTGTTAGCTATATGTGTCACTGTGCGAAGAATTACGAGACGACCAGTTGTTGTCTCCTTACCGCGCAACGATCCTAGGTAACTCCGAAACTAATGATATTTAGTTCCATGTACACTCCTGCTGAAAGATCTTTGCGCATGTTTCACTCTTAATAAAGCTTCAATATTTATGTAGATAATCAATTTTAAACTATATGCACTTTATTGTACACGTTTTAATACACTAGCACGCTATATACTACGATATATACACAGTATATAGAATTAGATATTTTCTGTGTCATATACAGTGTGTCAAGGTAGATGATATTCACAGGAGTATCGTTTAACGACTATTTTTACTGTTTTTAATCCTAAACCAAGTATAATAACCGTGCCAAGACGTTTGAGCGAGGATGCATTCTATCGATACCACATGCTTCTGAATTTTTGTATCAACTTTCTGAAACGCCATATATGGAACCTGCGTATGGAACGCGCGAATAGCGACGAAGTAAGGGATTTGAGTACATTCCTCCGCTCGCTGGTTCCTTCTCGAAACGGTTAACAAGTATACGCTTTAATAAAGATAAGGAGAAACATCGAGCTTATCGGCTTGCTCGATGCTGCGGAATAGTCGCCGTGTTGCGTGAACCTCTGGGTATTCAAGAACGGTGGCGATTACACGCGTGAAAATGCAGAAAAAAAATCGTTGCACCTCGTTGGTGAGAAGCGTTCCATTACGCGGGCGATATTTTAGCGGGGAATGCTCGGAGTAATAAAGTCGAACGTTCCGTATGCCGACGTTTCGCGTGTTAAACGAACGCTGCCCTTGCGTGCAGACGGGTGTAACCCTTTTTGCGTGAACGGCCGCTATATGAAGAAGCACGTAATGTATCGGAGAGAATGTATCGAGCACGGGTATTTAATTACAAGGACGCGTCTTTGTGACTGCTAATAGGCACAGGAAAAACAACCCTCGCGGATGAATTATCTCGAATCGGGTTCGTATATCCTATTATGAATTGCATTGATTATTTCTTATAGTTCTGGCCCGATTTCTTGTTAGAAACGACGATTCTGGAACAGATTATTATTGGTGTTCTCCCGAGGGGTTTTTTTTCTTTTTTATAACTGTGAATTGTAGCTAACTTGTGAGTTGAAATGGATTAGACCGTTCGCCAATAAAGATTCCCCTATTGGCAGTTTATAGCAACGTTGATCTTCCGTACGTGTAGTTAGTAATTTCTTGAATATACCGGAGGGAATATTTTAAGAACGACGATTCTGCAATTCAGTTTTCCTTTTATTCTATCGCCACTCGTTTCACTGTTTATGTTCTTACGCTCATTCTCATTTCTCCCTCCTACTGCGCCACTATTTTTCGCTACACGCGGTACCTAACCCCACCCAATTTTTTAAGCGAGCTAGACTAGATTTTCCATCAACAACGTTCACTCTGCAACCACAGTTACCTTGTTCGTAGGATTATATTTATAATCCGCTTATTTGCTAAATCGGTTAACTGCGCAAAGAAAAAGGTAGGTAGAATCGGTGAAATTGTATAAGATAGACATCAGAAACGTTCGATAAAAATGCTCTACGCGAACGTACATTGAAACTGAAATATTGTGAAGAAACGAAGCTAGAGCTATTTTGGCCCGCTCGTATATTATTCCGAAGATTAATCTTATCATCGAATTATACGATCGGCGCAATCGTGGAACGTACTTCTATCACGATCAATAGAAACCTTCCGATCGAAATAGCAAATATAGTTTCATTAGCGTGCACAGCGACAGCGCATTCAGCTTTCGAACAGTTCTCCTTGAATCTGAAAAACGGAGAAACGTTCGAAGGTGGTTAGCTAGAGGTGGTCGTGGACATCAATGACAATCGCGGGAAAGCCACGTACGAATAAAAGGCGAAGGGGGGTCGTCAAAGCATTATTCGTGACGTCTAGACGTTTGCATTGACGCGACAGTCGTCAGAATCCGTACGCCTCCTCGTCCCATCCCCGTTCCCCTTCTTCATCTTGTCTTTCTTTCCCCTTTCTCTCTCTTTCTCCGGTTCTCCATTCAATGGACCGCTCTTCAGGGTCTTACGGTGGTACTCACGCAAAACGCCGCCACGTGACGGGCATCCGGATCGTCGATGACCGATGGAGATTCCTCCCCGTGCCCCGAACAGGATCGACGAGTAATTGCTTTGGTGGAGCACGGGACACGGTGCATTGGCCCACGCAAATCTGGTCTTTGTCCTCCCTTGGGAGGCCATCGGGACGTGGACAAGCTCGGCTACCTCCGGTTTCAAGCTTGTGACTCTGTTTCTACGCGACGAGACAGGGTGTTGAACTTGAAACTCGTGGAATTGTACAACCACGGTGATTTTCCAGTAATAAATTATGTTGCTGGGCGAGATAGGGTTTCTAGAGTTTTCTAGAGTTTGTTTGATATACAGCAGAACTTTGGAGTAATAGTTTCTATTTGCAATTACGCTTGTAATTCCATTGCAATTCCATTGTGATACCGTGATACTAATTTCAATTTCAAATAATTAATATAACGAATAATATTTCTGACTGCGATGGAGGTTTTATTTTATATACGAGGACGCATCAAATTGCTGATTTTATTTGCAAAGTAGTTTGAAGCTTCTGGAATTGTATTCGCGATAGTAATTTCCAGGGAAAGAACAATGTTTCTGTTGGCGATAACGCGCGAGACGTCTGGTTACAACGAGGTTCTTGAATTTCACGTCTTGTACATAACGGAGCTTCAAATTGGTAATTTTAAGCAGATTTTTAAACAGACTTTGAGTTGTAACGTGATAATAATAAGAGGCTAACGAAATGATAATAATTCGAGGATGCAAAGTACGATCTATAATAATAATGAGACTTCTCGATTTCGCTCTGGTATCAGTTAGGTCTACCAATCAAATTTACGATCTCGATTTTCGATATTAAATTCCTTCAGCTTCGGGATTGTGAAAATGTTCATACGCTGGTATCTCGTATATCTAAATAGCGAGCGTATGCAAGAAAATATAAATACAGCTCGCCACTCCACAAACACTCGCGCTTAATCGTTTGCGGCTTAACACGCTTCTCCCGTTTCACGTCTTGCAACCTGACTTACTCATTCCAACACCTGAAACATCTACACGTGTACTTTCTAATGCCACAAACCGATACTTTACACCGCTAAACGTTGTCGTTAAAGCAACTTCGAAAAAAGGAACTATGTACATACATTATATTGCATCGGACGATTCGAGTTTCCTGGACCACGACCTTTCCTTCGACTTTCCTCGTTACCAGCTATTAGCTATGGATCGTTTAGCAGGCCAAAATGAATCCTCAAGGAGACGTTAGAGTCGTAAGGTAACGGGAAGCGAAATGTTTAGTAAAACTTTAATAAAATCTTCGATAAATTGTCGATCGAACAATTATACTTTGAATTGTTTGCTTTTATCATATATGACGCGCAACTGATATATCAAACGAGATTTTCTAGAGTATTTCTTCAATTTCTCGAATACTCGAGAAACATCCCGATAAGAAGTAAGATTCCAGAAAAATATTCGATAAATAAATATAAGTAATCTTCAGTCTCTAGAGACGTACTGCACAAAGAAGAAGAAATGCTGATTTTTATCGCTAAGAATCTTTTTCCACGCCTTTAGAATCTACGTATTGATCTGTCGGATTAATCTACGGTTAGTCTGGTTGAAAAGTAATGATCGATGATAGCGAACCATGTCAGGCGTTATCCGCGATCAATGTCAAGATACCGATCGTGGCTCGTCGCGATTTTCAATAACGACCGAGCATGATGCAAATGCCACGGCTACGTAATAGAGGCACGCATAATACGCGGTGGGATAATCACGTTATCCTGCGCGAGAGAGCAGAAAGTGTGTCTCGAGCTTTGGTTAGAGTACCAGTGATCACAAGGATCCCATCTGTTCACGATCCCCGCTGTCGGATCTAATCGCACGACTCCGAGAACAGATGAAAGGAAACGGCACGAGGCCGTTGTTGCTCGCGTTCACGGTCGTTTCGATCGCGGATAGATTAACCCTTTCAGCGGTGGGATTCCGTTGTGGAAGGAATTCGTCGTGAATGCTACTAGTGGTGTCGCACGCGTTGAAATCTCTATGGTATCGATTATCTCGTTGAAGCGTAATTTGGAATAAATTTAGAAATATTTACTTCGCTGTGAGATCCGTGGCAAATGCGAGGTGATTTTCCCTTGAGACACGATTCGAAATAAGCACGGAGACACATTTTTTAAATGTAGAGAATCTCGCGGAGGAATTTATGGTGAATGTTATTAACGAAGAGCGGTTTTCAGATTTTTGTGAAATCGAGCGAGCGAGATGCGAATAATTTGGAATAAATTCAGCGTTTAGACATTTTTTACGCAAAGATTCGTGCTAAATATAGTATTATTGGTGGTGGTTTCTAGTCTGAGATTTACACGGTATCCGTCACTCATGGGGTAGTCGTAATTTGTAACGGATAAATTTAGCGCGTGTTTAGAAAAATAAACGAAAAGGAACGTCTACGTTGATATAATGTAATAGAACTTGCAATTTTGGAATTTGCGACAGTGCAGAAATGTAGAAGAAAGGAAATGTCTATGGTCTACGGTAATACCGTAATTTCTAATTTGAAATTCCCAAAGCTCTTTTGTCCAATCTGTGATTTTCAATTCCATAATTTGGAACATCTTTGCTCGGTATAAACTTCGGCATATTTTACAACATACATCGTAACTAATTAACCGTTACTTTACTGTTCCTTTGAGCCAACAGCATCTAAACGCGACGTCTTCGGAAGTGGTCGGTCCATCAACGACTTATCTTGCGGTCGAACGCACTAGGTCGTAGTAATCCCGACCGATCCAGGCCCCAGCCCCAAAAAGCGTCCGATATAGGACACACCGGTCTTATCTAAATATATCCTCAAGGTGGAAACAGGCCAAGACGTTTTAATTAACTAATTAACATTCCTGGTGTCGTACCGTCGTTCGACCAACCTTCGTTATCTGCCGAATCGAACCTCCATCTAACCGAAAAAAGTTTTCTCCGGGTTTCTTCGATGTTTAAACTTTCGTCCTCGTGTTGGCTTCGTTCGTTTCCTTTTGTACTCGCGCCGCTGGAATTTCGACGTAAAGTTGCCTTTAAACTGCTGTGCTTTTGAAGCAGTTTTGTATAGTCGGATGGGTCTCGAACGCGATATTAAGAGTTAAAAAATTGCGTAGGCATCGTCTCACATCCACTGCTACGTCCCCCGCGAGAATGGGCCCCCTCACGGAGTGATTCTGTCGAGGCAAGCTAATCGGCGGGGAACACTGCGAGCACGCTTCGCCGCCTCGGTTCTGCTCGAGAGCCTTCGGGGCTGGTATTAATAAACGGGCCTCGATTCTCTTCACCGGGATTTTCGTGTACCTTTCCGAACCGTGGGTCAGAGACCCAGCTCAATTTCATTCTTCAGGTACGCTTAGTGAGCACGGTGTTTGGTACAGGATATCTTGAACAAGGGTTGCACGATTTACTGGAATAATTTAATGGGAGAGTGTCGGATTAAGTTGATAGAGGAGGTGAGTAATTACCGAAGCGATATATCGGAGGGCTGGTTTGAATTAGTTGCGAGAAAAATAACGTTATAGACGAGAATAATCCATAGAAAATAGAACGTATCGCGAGAATTATTTTCTATCGTCACAGGATCATTTTATCAAATACAGTTACTGTTACTTTACCCGGAACAATCGTTAAACCTTCTCAAGCTTTGTAACGTGGAAAACTTTGTCCTCTAATCTCTACCGTGTAAAGAAACGTCTGGTCGACACGTTTCTAAAAGCTTCGTGAAATTCGTGTTACGCCTTTTAAAGCTGTTTATCGAATTAAATCGAAGACTTTAAGCAATTAAAAACTTTGATTCGTCGGAATAAGGGAATTTCTAAAATTCGGATTACAGATCGCTCGATTTCAAGCGAGAGACGATCGATCATACAATTAGAACATTTCTAAAATTCCGACTGTCCAATGAGCAGAATTCCCAAAAACGTACCACCATATCTTCGTTCCTAATCTCTTAGAGGAAAAGTAGACCAGCTTTACACGGCGGCGTTTAACATCGCGACGTGCATACGATTCAATTAACAAGTATACCAAATAGGAAACACGTCAGGCTCGTGTTCGCGCAAAGGAGAATTGGCAAATTAAAAGCGGACAGATCTCGAGGTATCCGAGTGCCAGCGGCGAATTACACCGCGTGATTTAGCTCCGTGGTATCGCGTCGTTTATCCTATTCGGAGATTAGCTTGTCGCGAGCAATTACGTTCGCTTGACAGCCGATAGTGACACCGTTATATCTTGGACGACTGGTTAACTTTGCCACTGGACGACAACGGAATACAACGACGCGAGTTGAGAGGTTTCGACTTTCCAACGGAGGGGAATTTCGTGACGCTTTTAGTCGTTTTGTACCGAGGCTGCGGCGAAAGTTGTGAAGACCGTTCTCGCGGGCCTGTTCTTTCACCTGTCACATCTTGACACTCGTAGGAGGCCGAAAGGCTAATGCGTTCGGCTAACCGGATTACAGCCACGGATTAGGAGCGGTGAAAAGAAGCTGATTTGCCATCGAGGAGAGTCACGGCTAAGGTTCCAACTCTCACGTGGTTCGTTTCGACCGCAAACATTTCGTCCGTGTAATTAGAATCATAATGGCCGGCTATTTGTCCTGCGTTGTTCGGAACGTTTCAAAGCGAATATTTCGAATGAGAGATTTTTTCAAGCAGATTTCATTTCACCATTTTTATCTAATTTTAGATGTCAGATACTTATCGATTTTCTGTATCCGTGAAATTTGTTTGCAGGTATAATTATGGTATTATAATTGTGTTACTTGCTGTGGTTATAATAATCTAATAATGTATTTTTGAAAGAGTGAATAGGATTAATGTCGAATAGAGAAATTTGTATTAGAACGTTATTCTATATCTGTATCTAAACATTAATAAAATCTGTTATTTTGTATCTGTTTTTCGTATTTGTGCGTATTCTTTTCTTAACGAGTTTGTAAAAACAATCGAAACAATAAGCAATTGCAGACAAAATCCAACCCGATCTTAAATGACGTTTAGGAGTCAAAGTAGGTTTAAGAGCGATCCATTGTACCTAAGAATGATCTAAATCGAACATCAGGATTGAGAATCTGCTATCATCCACGTTCCGAAAGATACTACGCTAAGATAATTTATTCTATCAATTACTTATATCGTATAAAAATATCCTAACATCGCCTAACATAACAACACCACCAGGTTCAAAATACAAAAAACTCCTTAATTTTAGTTCATCAAATATTATCCACTTGCGTGTAAAATACCAAACTGATCGGGTATTAAGATATTCATAAGGGCAAGTTGAGAAATATTAAAGACACTAAATATCACGTAAAATTCGCCCCTTATTTCACAGCGAATAAGGGTATTTATTTTAGGTGCAAATTGATTCGAAGAAACGCGCCGCGTGATCGATTCTCGTTCGCGTAAACGCGGCTCCGCGTGCACAGGATTTTACTACTTACTCCTCCTGTTTCCCTCTGTTTTCGCCTTTACGCTTTTACAACGGAATATTACATGGGTGCCGGCGATTTACGAGGAGCATCCGCCGCCGTAAAAACGCTTCGTAAATTCGTGAAAGGACAAAGAAGCTGCCATATAAAGTTTACTGCTACCCTCGATGCTCTCGTTTCTCCCTCTCAGCACCTGTGCGTTTCACCGGCCGTGTATATACCTTTCACACGAGCCAACCTAACCGCTGATATAATTTCCGGGTAATATACTGAAACGATGTCTGTATCAACCGAAGTGATTTCCCTTCTTCAGCTCGGTTTATCCCTTTTCTTATGAGCTCGTTCGACGCGTCAGATCAACGCCGATCAAGTTTCACTTGGTCAAGTGAAATTTTCCTTCATTTCCGCGTATCGTTTTTTCGTTTATTGCAGAAGCAGATCAAAGTGATTTTCGAGTTCTTTTTTTCTACGATGATTGCACGTGGAGCGGAGAATTATATAATGATTCGCATTAATGGAAGAAGAAAACGTGCGAGGGTTTTCTAGAGCTTTCACCGAAGAGAAAGAAAATACCTCGATGACTCTTCTTAAAGTTATCGCTGAAAGGAGAAAAAGAAGAAGAGGAGGAAAGTTACGGAGATGGTTATTCTAAATATTTCACCGTAGGATCGTCTTCTGCTTATTTCCTAATAAGCATGCAAGAATTTTCTAGAGTTCCACCGAGGGAAAAATCGTGGTAGGTAAAAAGATTCCTGTTAGTAGTGTTCGGGCAATTATTTTACGTGAATCGGATACAATTTAATAGCATCCACTAGAACAGGAACGACAGATGCCAGAATTGTCTCGATTCCGTTGCGTTCTTCGTTGTGAAAAGGATATACCTAAAAAGGGAAAAGGATAGCAGCGAAATAACTTCTGCAATTAAATTCACTTAGAGCCGTGTGAGAAAAAAGATAGACAGAATCGGACACCGCTTTTTTTTTTATGAAGGAACTAGAGGAGAAGAAAGATTCGTTCCACGTCATCCTTAGAAATTGATACAATTACGCGGGACAAAACGATCAATTTCTTAGGAACCGTCTATTCTTTGTGCAGTATTTCCCTCTCTCTTTCTTTCTCCCCTTTTCTCGTTTCCTTTGGTTCACAGTTCGGTGTTAAAGTCACCGGTACCAATTATAATACCCGAAAGGTAATAATGGCACGGCTCTAATGACAATGGCCAGACCCTTTCCACACGCAACTAGGATTTAATACGAATTAATATACGCGGCTCGAGGCCCATAGAAAACCGGCGTGTACGGTCGCAGGCGGTTTCGTAAGGTGGCGGCGAGCTACCACTTTTTGTGTCAATTAATATTTCGTCACGGATCAGAGCCGGTTAAAAGGAGAGTCTAGAGGGCCCTGCGGGTTCTTACGGGGCCATTCAAGCGCGCCATCGGCCCTCGAAACTGGAATATCGAGCCACGATTTTCTTCTACCAGTCGAGCGCTTTGGTCCCACGGGTTCGTTCGACCATCGTGCTCCCGTGTTATTACGACAGCCATGGTTTTCAAAATGAGTCCCCGTATTTTGCCATTTCTCTATTTCTTGACGTGTGTTACGAATTTTCATCAAAAACAATAATACGGCGTCTACAGATATTTATATCTATTTTTATTTATATTACGGTATATACGTAATAATAATAATTCTCGTAGACTTCTCGAAGACTTCTCGTAGACGACGCTGTAAGTGAGCATCAAGTTTTTGACGAACGAGGAAGAACTTCTCCCACATGAAATTATTTTCGAAAATGAATTCGTTTCGATTACTGTGCTACGTTTCCAGGGGATCGATATGTACTATAAT
Organism: Bombus waltoni; assembly: GCA_014737395.1. Classification (NCBI taxonomy): domain Eukaryota; kingdom Metazoa; phylum Arthropoda; class Insecta; order Hymenoptera; family Apidae; genus Bombus; species Bombus waltoni. The sequence goes on from JACXII010000013.1 coordinate 2,125,669, forward strand.
TTCCATGCTGGTGAACCAATCCGTGAGATTACATACTCGATAACGAGAGTATTTCGTTCAAGCGATCCTGGTAAACGAGCACGTACGTTGCTTAATTAGAGCACAGTTGAATTCCGTAAATCAAGACATGAAATTCGAAATCAATCGCTCTTTGGTACGTAACACGTGGTTGTACGCGATTTTCCACGATAAACACTAGTCACAGGGAACGTGTGTGTATCTGTACGAACGAGTCGAATAAAGGTAAAGTTTCGTGAAACAGGAGTCTCGCAGTTTCGACGCGCTCCGTCGGCTACAAATTTATGAACCGATAATGGGATATATTATTATTTACGAGTAATTACCGCGAGCCAGCGAGTAACGATGGCCAGCAAATGCAGACACCATGGACCGTCGACGTCCGGCTTAATGAGCCGGAAAAAATCGGCTAGCCGAGGATTATTTAGCGCGAGGAGTACCGTTGATCTTAATCGATGCACCACGGAATAAGCACCAAGCGTTGGTGAACGTTATGCTACGTTTGCAATGCGGAGTTTAGTGTGCAGTTTGATTGGAACTGCCTGGGAAGGGTCTATTCTAATTTCTGGTTTACAGGTTTACCGAGCATGGTAATTACGGGTACAGTTGAACCTGCACCCGTGGGATTTGTTACGAATAGTCGTAAATGCGGATATATAGGGTGCGGCAAAAAGCTCGTGACCTACTGTGAAGTTCGTAGAACATGGTATAAGATGTCTTATGATTCGTGGCTTTGATAGCAGTAAGCTCGAGTATCTAGGAGTTAGAAGTATGAAGAACAAAATTCATATTGTACGTACTCGCTAGGGATCTTTATGTTAGATTGTTTCGACGAATAAATCGACTGCTGACCAAAATGCATATGCTCGTTAGAGAATCATTAGAGAATCTTTAGAACACGCAATCGCTATAACCATAGACTAATAAGAAGCTATCACGAGAGACTCGCAGTGCAGAAATTGATACCACGAGACGTCCGGTTCTTCCAGACTAGTTCAAACAACTCTAACAACTCATAGAATTCGATAAACGCGAAACCTCGTGTGAACGATCTCGATTGAGAACTTGGTATTTATGAGACGATTATACGAGTGATTCAGAGTCCATGGAATTCGGTATGCGAATCAACTTATGACTCACTTTATGAGACTTCGTACGAACGATCTTGAATCCATAAAGCACGGTATAAATGACATCAAGACCTATGGACTGTCCGAGTTGCACAAGCAATTCCAAAGACTTTAAAAGATACGTATTGCAAGTAAATTTTTCCCAAGTTTCTACATCCTACTATTTTCCCACAAACACGATGATCATAGGATTCCTCGGACGCTTCCAATACGCAGCTTATTTGTCACAGTATGAACAAGCCTTAACACATTCGCGCGAAAGCTCGTTCGTTCATTTACGGTTTCTTCGCGATCCAAGGATAATCGGGCAGAAGGTTGGCTCGCGGCGGAAACCCACGATACGTCCGCATTGTCCGGTGATTCAAACACCCGCGATTCCACCTCGAGATTCTTTCTTGCCACTTTTCAAGTAACTATCGGCTACACGATCCATCGATCCTTTCCGGACGAGCGAACAAGCAAATAGCTTCGCTATAACCGGTAGCTTTACGCGATATTCTTTTTTCGATTTTTCTATTTCCCTGCTCGCGAGGCGCGTTAACGATATCGTCCGGTTTCAATAAACTACGGAATAAAGATCGGCGTGCTGTTCGACGTAGCGAAACTTGCTTCATTACACAACGCAGCTGGAAAATAACGAGCGAATCGTTTCCACGGACACGCCGACGTCTGCAACGAACGGACATCCAAGGCCAGGGAACAGCCTTCCGCTCTCAAGGATGCGCTCGCGAGACTCCTATCCGCTTTACGCGACTTTAAACTTTCTGCTCAGGTGCATTAAATCGGCGGACGCGTTATACGCCGCTGGCGGCCGACTCCTTCTCGACCCAAGCTGCATCCTCGTTCCCTTTATTGCGGCTCGCAATCAGAATGATGCATTAGCGTTCCTCGAGCTTTCAATGTGCCATTGTTATTGCCAATAAAATTGAGTAGCCACCGTCCCCGAACGCCTTCGTGACGCGCACGGGCTTTTGATCCTCCGGTTGGCCGGCGAGGGTGGTTCTTCACGGTGTCGAGTGTTTTATGAAGATTATGTTTGATTTGTGTATGAGAATTTTTTGCGAGCTTCGAGGTGATGAGGCTTCTTGTGGCTCGTGTGTGCTGTTCAGATTGGAGCGTTGCGGCGTTGGTTAATTCGAAACAAGCGATTTATCTTTTGTGTTGACGCGCGTAAGTAGCTTTTAGAGGAGAATTTCAAGAACCGTTTCGATCGAAGAATTTTAAGAGTATTTCGAAGATACGACTTTTCTTCCGTAAGCTCTTGTTCTCTTTCATCTGCGTTTAGTTGGTTCTGTTTGTAAACGGTTTTATTTTATGTCCTATCTTTGGTCATTAATTTCATTGGCTATCAATAAATAACAAATAAAATAAATAACAGTCAAAGTAGAATGTAAATCGTATGGTAATTTACGGAGAAGTATTTTAATATTTGTCAAATATAACATTCCCCAGTATTCTAGACGCTAAACAAGCACCTTTCCGACAAAACGTTGAAATTTACCCGCGTCTTTTACAATCTTCAAAATCTATAATTGAATTGGAATTGAGTTAAAGTAAAAGTCTGTACAAAAAATGGATGCGAAAATCTCTGGAGCGTGAACGGAGCATCGATAGAAGCTTCTTCTTAACCTTTCCCTGAGCTCAGCCTCTTTCTCCTCGTATGAAGCGACCTATCTGAATTGCTATACTCTGGCGAGAGAGCATCGTGCTCACGAACAAACGAAATGCCATCGTACGCGCACCACTGTCCCTCATAAATATCCCTAGAAAACCGGGACGATATCCAACAAGGATGTATGCTGTGTCGCAATACTGGTCGCGTTAAAGCTCGATGCAGACCGGCGAGTTTTGTAACGCGCTGCTGTTTCTCGAAGGCTATTATTCTCTCGTCTGAATGTCACAATGCTGTCAAATATTTCAACGATAACTAGAGGATTCGCAACGGTTAACTCTAAGCTCAGTAGAGAGGAGCAATGCAATATCGTTACAACTTTTTATCGGTATTTTAATCGGTATTATAATTGGTGCACTTAGATCTATGTTTCCAACGACGCGTTCTATTTTTACTAATATTAATTAATATTCACTTTCGTTAAGATTAGAATGGCTGCAATTTCTTCCAATCCCGATTAATTAAATTCCAGTCAAATCTCCTATTCTTCCTCTATCATATTTCCAGAATAGACGGCGGATTTTTACGTATTTCTGAAAAATTTTGTCAAATTTAGAAAGAAGACGCGGAAACAGGGAGAATGCGCGCGATATCAGAAAATGCGCACAATACCGAAAATCGTTACCGTATTTCTTAGACGAAACGAACCTTTGATCGAGCTTCGTTTCCTTAATTCCGCCCGCAGAATTATAGATTTTGCGTAAATATCCACTCACGAGTACGCGAATACGTAATTAAAGGTATAAATCTGCAGAATCACCGGCGTGAAATCAGAATGACGTCTCGTGGTTCGTCCGTGTAGTGTTTAAAAGCTTGATCGTGATCGTAGAAACGCTTGCGTGCGTTTCGATGCATCTTCCGCGACGTTTTCACTCGCTGATCCACGCTCAATCCGCTTATTCGGGTCACCGTTGCGCGAGCGTCTCATCTTCGTTACATTCGCTTAACGAGCCCTGTCCATTGGAGAAATAGCGTCTCTGAACCTCGTTAAATATACGTGGCTTTTTGGCTCGTTTAAAGCAGACGCGACACTTTCGCCGAGGAACTCGAGGGAAATGGGTTATTCGGGTGGGAAAGTTCGTTTCAGTAATGTGTGAATAAATGGTACGAGTTTTTGAGGAACTTTGAAACCGTTGATTAAGGAACATCAAGTAGTTACACTGATTTATGGGTAGACTTTTTAACGAGCACGATTCCCTTGATGTTTACTGTGTTTTAATTCCATTACCAGTTGCTTGTACATTAATTTAACGATGGAAAGATTGTACGTTAATTTGATTACACTTTGCAAAACGTAGGATCGGCCGCTGTTAATCAAAATTTAGTATCGGTTAATATATTTTTGACGACAACGCGGTATGAATTATTAATATATTCGCAGCTGGTAATATTCGTCTTACGCCGCTATTAAAGTAGAAAATTGCAAGTTTTTGCAAGCGAGGCAACGATGGGAATTTTAAGATCTGTATCGTTCATCGTTGTTAAAAAATGAGTACGAGAAATTCTCTTTTCCTTTTTTTCTTCAATCACTCACAATTGGCCTACTCTACTTTAACAACGAAGAAACGTATTGCGATATTACATGCCAACAGTCGTTAATACATTACGAAACAACCGTACGAAATTCCATTCAACAAATAAATTACAATTCCTCGACAACAAAAATCCCACAGACACGCTTCTATCCAACTAAAACCCTAACGCGGCACACTCCTAACCACTAATCGCCACTCTCCATCGCTAACCCTCTCCAATGCCGCAGTAGCCTCACCACAGATCAACAAGCAATACCTTCGTCATTTCTCCTCCGAGCAATTTGTAATGCCCGAATATCACCCAGGTTGCTTCTGTAACCCCACGATATACAAACACTTCCTGTTGAGGATCCAACAGAGAAAAACGATCTCCGGAAGCGGGCCTCGGGGGACGAGCTCGGGAATCGTGGAGGATACGGCATTAATCTCGGCGGCGGCGTTTAGAATCGAGAGGAGAAGAGAAGGTGATTGCGGGCGTAGGAGAATAAAGAAGGAAAGAGAAAGAGAAAGAGAGAGAGAGAGAGAGAGAGCAAGATACGGAGAGGTGAAAGCGGTAAGATGAAGAGTGGGAGGAGGAGACAAAAAGGGGATCGTTTGAGTTCGAGTAAGCGAGGTAGCGTGCCCCGGGGCCCGAGCAGACCGGAGCCGATGTAAACGGGGTCGTTGGTTGCACCGAGCACGGTGCCAGCGCCACCAGCGTCGCCAGCGACTGCCGGGGACCGGGACAACAACAACAACAGCACGCGGACCTGGTCTAGGAAAGCTGGCGGCGGCCGGAGGCGGCCTTTATGAATGCAGTCCTCGCCGCGTTTATGCCGGTAGCTGCAGGCGCTTATAAATAAAGCCTCTATCTCTCTGTCTTTCTTTCTCTCTGTCTTCCTCTCTTTCTTCGTCCAGTGTCGCAGGATGGAAGAAGGGAACAGCGCAGTGACTCGAAGTTGAACAGGTGGATAGACAGAGCAGAGTAGAAGAGATCGGTGCGTGGTGAGCGCGGATTCAATTATACCGCGATTACAACGCGACTGGCTGGCTGGCTACTCGACCGGACTAGCTGCGTACGTTTCTGCGGAGGCAGTTTGTTATACCGGCCTCTAAGTGGGACGTTGTCGTCGATGGACAGCACGGAGGGTGGGGCACAGGGAGATTGCCTGCTCCGTTCGTGAGAATATGCGCGCGATTGCCAGGGGAAAAAAAAGAGGAAAATGGAACGAGCGAAGGGTAAAGACGAAGATGTTTAACTGGATCGATTTTCAGCTGGAAACTGTCCGTAGGAGTGAAATTGGAGATCGACGAAGGTGGGTAAATTGTTCCTATCTTCGCAGACGCAAAACTGACAAAGTTTCGATATAGCAACATCCTATAGTATACCATATAAACGAGAAGATTACAGCAGAAGAACACGCAACAGAATTGTTATATATTGGTTATGATTAAACAAAGGAATTTTAACACGACGTAATTGAAAATCGAAAACTTAGTAGGTTCAAAGGTATTTTAAGTAGTCTTTTAAAATTAGCTGGCAGGTTAACGAAGTTCTGTAGAAGCCAAATAACTTCAATGTTGTGATGTTAAAGACATCTTCAAAATTTCGGAGAGAATGGAAGGATACGTGTTTAGCTGCGAAACTAAATAAGACGACGATATGGGTAACGCAGGAGTTGTGATCGATCAGCTATGCTCGTAAAAAAAAAAAAATAGGAAACGTGACTTAACATATTCTTTCCCTATAGTCTTTAAATATAAAACAACGGGCATCTTCATCATCTCTTACTCCATTTATTTTTCTATCAAGATATAGCTTCCACTTCCATCGACGACACAATTACCGATCCACGTTATCCCTTACGTTAGTCGTGCTTCACGAAACGCAAGATAAGGGTAAATTCGTTGTTCAAGCAAGAATGACGAAGCAAACGGTGGATACACGATGGAATGTGGTGGGTTTCGCGTCGCGCAGGACACAGTCTGATCGTTGAAATAACGAGTTCACATTCTTCGCCGCGGTTGCCGCTGGAAGAAACGGGAATTTTCTGTGTTACGAAGTCGCGTCGGTTTCGTAAGGATGCTGACTGAATTTTTGCTTGACCACGAGCTACGAGGAAATCGATCCATTACTACCACCTTTAGCCTCTCGTTATTTTCGAATAACGACTACCGATTATCATTTATATCTTGTCTTAACGGAGCGTTAAAGACGCATTTATCGTCACTGCTTTGAACTTGCTACGTAAGTAACTGGCGGTAGATAATTTGCTGGTAAATTTGCTGTCTAATCGACATATTGTGGAAACGTTGATAAGGAGAATTTGCATATGAAATAAAAGAATGTATAATTTAGTAGGAACGTTTATAAAGAGTGGATAGTGGTTAGTCAGATACTCGCCGGATAAAAATCAGCGTGTTACGTGGCTATTTTACGGACCACGTTTAGTTTGTTTATGACGAGTGACATATATATGATGTTCGAAGAAGAAGAGTACAAGATTTTGTAGTCTATCTGAATCGAGATAGAAAGAAAGGAAGCAGACAAGCATTGGAATATACATACTATGTGGGAAATATGAATATGGGCGATCGTTGAATGGGTTAATCTTTGTAGAGAATCGAGAGTGAAAGCAATTTTCTTTAGTCGAGTCATTTGCGTTGTTAAACCATTTTGTGCTGAGTCGTAACGTTGTCCCGAACTGTATGCTTAAGAATCATCTACGATATATTCGGCCGTACGTATAATAAATTATATTTTGAAATAGACTAAACTTAATTAAATATAAATATAAATAAAAAGAAGTTTAATAAGTGAATCTTCTATAACTGGAATATACCTGACGGAAACTCTGATCCGAGTTACGTTTATCTGGATTTAACGTGAAGCATAGTTCCGAATAATTAGTTAAATACACGTAAATCGTTTAGTATATCGGTGACGAAGAAGTAGAACCGAATTAAAAAAATATGCAAACGCGAATACGCGACTTCAAAGTCACGTGGCGTTACAGAAAATGAAATGACTAGGCAGACATTATCAACCACTAAAAATCGCGAAGACAAATAAATTGATCGGAGAAATCGTACATCCGATACCATCAATTCCCCGATGATTCCCACTGAATCTTCCCTGGCTCCATTAAATAACACAATTTCCATGGTACCGCGAAATTGTCGTCGATTGGAACGCGTCGTCGGCGTGTAGTATAGGCGCGGATGCTAATTTTCCGCGGCAAATCGATGGTCGCTTCGTCGCGTTATCAATCGCCACCGGCTCGAATGCCGGTTCCCGCGGCGAGTCATCAGTTTCGAATTATCGCGATTCGCCACGGCGCATCAAGGACTTATCATTTCGCGTGTCATAGCCGGGCGCCGATTCGCCGGCGGACAGGACGCCATTAGCGCGGTGTCCAGGCGTGCGCGTGAAATCGATTCATCGGCGATACTTCGCGTCGCTCGTTCATCCACAGCCTAATATCCGTCTTAACGGTCCTTCCAGCCCTTTTACTATCGTTCTGTCCTCGGATTTATCGCGTCTTTCTTAATTAGTTCTGCTTCTTCGTCCTTCGTGCTTGTTCTACTGGTGGCCGTGCGTGCGTGTGACTTTCGGATGGATCGTTCCTGCAGGTACGACCAGTCGGTGGAATCGGCGGCGGTTCAGGCTGTGTAACCGGGTATACGTTATCGAGGAAGAACGGGAACCAAGCACGTATAATTACGTGGAAAGAATCGAAGTCGAGCGTGGACGAAGGGGTCTCTGGGTCCTTTCGCCAAGTCGAAGGATCAAAGAGGACGATATCCGCGCGATATGCTGGCTTCGACCGGTCCAACGATGCGTCACGGTTTTAACGGGGGAACGAGTTCGGGTATACGCGCTCGACGAAGGCGTTCCCGGTGAATTTGCGTGAAACGACTCCGCGTATCGGTGTGCTACGGACCAAGGATAAAGGTGGTAGCAGCGTGATGGAGGGCCCCCCTTGGACGAGAGCTGACTCGTGTGGAGAGAGAAAAGGGAAGGGATGAGAAGGATCGAGACGAAGAAGAGGACGAAGGGAGAAGGGAAGAAGGAGTAGAAAGAGGAAGAGTGATGTACAAGGAGAAGAAGGAAGGGACGAATCGGAGGTAAAGGCAGACAGGTACTCATGGGCAGACCAGGTAGCCGAGGCTCGAGCTGTTGCCTCTGCACCGAAGCCAGGTACTCTCTGGGGTAGGCAGCCTTGAGCCAGTGAGACTGGTTTCTGTTTTTGCTTCCATAGTTCCATCCTTCGAGAATCTTCGTCAGTCCGTCCTTCTTCCACTCTGGCTTTTTCCCTGGTTCCCGGCTGACTCTTCGGCTGCCATCCTTCTTCTGTCTTTTCGCCTTCGATCCGTGTCTTTCTTCGTCGATATCTTTCACCGGTCTCTTCTCGTCTCGTCTTTTTTTTTCCTCCCTCCGTGCTTTCCACTTTTTCTTCCCTCGTCGTCACGAGGGCACGGCGAAACCCTCTTCGTTACCGTGCCCCCGGTGTTTACCCCTTTTGCGGTTCGGTACTCGGCCAGGCTGACACGAGCGTAAGGGAAAATTCGCGAACTTTTATTACAAGTTGTTCGGTTAGTTGCTTTCTTTTATGGAGTACGAAGAACGATCACGAACGAGGGTTACACGAATCCTCTATGCTCGAATCATTTACGAGCTGTTGGCAGCCGAACGGCGTAATTATTTAGACTCTCCCGACCAATGTACAAACACGTTAAGCGTTTTTCAGCTGCCACTAATTAGTCAATTGGCCACGGTACAAAGGAATATACAATAAATATCGGTTTCATGCTCGACAAGTTCGTTCATTACGGCCGCATTCGTTGCACGTACCCTGCGTCTCTTGGTCATTTTATTGTATTTCCGGTCGTATCTGTCCGAGAAGGTAACTGGCAATAATGAAAATGTCCGCGACACTAAACGCGAAGATCCTGCGATCGCCGTGGCTTTTAATTACGGCGCGTGCGGTTTTACGAGTGAGCTGGAATGGATCTAAAAATTCCAGGCGTTCCCGTCGAGAGCTCGCAGCTCGTAGATGGGCCCCCATAAAAATTTCTTCCGGCGAAGTATGACCAAACCATCGTCTGCCTCCTCTAACCGCCCCTTCCTTTCGCTCTCCTCTCTTTCTTTCGTTCCATCCTATCTTTTCCTCAACGTTTCCGTCTTTCGAATTCCGTCTTGCTCTCTCTCTCTCTCTCTCTCTCTCTCTCTGCCTTTCTTCTTCCTTTCACCATCGTCTTTTTTACCCTCTCGTTCCTTTTCTTTTTCCTGCGTGTTCCCCGCCCTCCCGGTCGTTTTCGTTGTTCTTTTCACTCGTCGCCCTTTCCGAGTGAATTATTCGACGCCATTAAAAAGCCAGGAAAGAAATATACAAGATGATGTCACGGCGTGCAAGGTTAATTCGAAGATGTTGTGCCTGGTGTTGCCTCATTTAAGAAATCAACCTGATTTATACCTGCGTAGATTAAACGGATCTACGTGACGCGAAACAGGAATGCCCGGGAACGAGGACTCCGGGCGGCGCGCCGCTCATAGATCCTCAGGCCTCCTAGGTGTCCGCGTAATAAAGACATCCCCGACCTTATTAAAATACTGCGAACAGGTAATGGGTCGGTAAAAGAGCTCGTTCTATTGTGGTCTTGAGATCGATCGACCAACGCTGAGTTAATTATCGCCAACGGGCTTTGCACAATACACGGCCAAAGATAACTCGGTAAGAAACGATTGAGACAAAAGACTCGGGTCGCATACCGATAGTTGTATTGTGCGAGGTATCGTAGAATATCGTGTGATTAATTAAATATCGGAAATATGGTTACGAGCGTTTTGATAATCGAGTATTTATTACGTAAGAGAATTGTCAGCGAATGATCGGAAATGTTGCAAATTTTATTGGAGGTAGAGAAGTATAAATAAATTTGTGAGAAATGTGGAACTGGTAGCGAACACTGATTGCAAGAAACTTCATTTAACCACGTATCGAAAGTGTAATTTTTGAAGAAATGTACAATCTTTATGGAAGCTAAGGAAATACAAGTTCCTCGCTGTATAGAAGCAATACTTCAGGGTCTCGTAATTGTCGCGCGGCATCAATGTGAACTGCTAAAGAACCACGAACCCCACAACGTCGTAAAACGATCCGTTTCTTCTACCGAATCCATTGGACAAGAATTAAAAATCGCAGACATCGATATCACCGAGATTCCGATTTCCAAACCATAGAAAGAAATCCAAATTTCAAGAATTCTACAATAGAAGCAAACCTCGCGTCTTTCTCGATGTTTCCAAAGCATTGAACTCAACAACGGGTCAGAGATCTCCGTAAACCAATTCATCCTTCGCAAAACGCGTCGCGTAAATACCCAATGCTCGGGCGTAAAAACAAAGCTAAAAACAGGTCGCATTAATAAAATATGAAAATACGATTGTTTATGAATCATCGCAGTGGTTCTATTCAACCCACAGAAGTATAAATTCCGCGAACTATGGAAGCAAAACTGGTGGGTTTTGCAATTTTTCCGCGGAGAGCTGGCTGGAGCTGGTCCGCGAGGGGGCCACGGTGGCGCGATAAAGCGATTTCTTCCCTCTTCTTCCCTGCCCCTCGTTCATCCTTCGCCGATCCCTCGTCGCGGGCTCTCCTTCTTGCCCCCTCGACTCGACTCCACGGTGGTACATGCCGGACAGGTTGGAACGGACCCGGACTGTACACCGGATCAGGACTCGTAGCATTCCTGAGTCGGCTTCTTCGTGCACCACCCCGGTGTTTGCCAGTGTGGCGGAGAAGGGGACGCATCCGTGGCGGACTTCTCCGTTTCGTAGCTGGAATCTGTTCTTCGTTCCGTCGCGTACACAAGTATCAATGGGGTCCAGAGGCATTAACATTAAGTAACAGTACCTGCCGCATACTAACTGCCGTATTATCGCTCCACCGACCGTCTTGTCCCTCATTCAACCCGTACCCCGTCACCATAATCAGATACCATGGTCCGGATACTTGACGGAACGACGACGACGTCGACGTAGAAGACGAGAGTCACGACGACGTTAAAGTAAGAGATAAGGACGATGATGACGTCTACGACGATGATGCGTTCGTAGAAGGCGAGAACGACGACGACGTCGACGTAGAAAACGAGGACGATGACGATGTCCGCGAACACGGACATTATGGACTTACGTTCCATTGGATCGGTGAACAATTTGTCTCGATGGCGAACAGGTCGATGTACGGGAAGCCAGGGCCATCTCACGTGCCAAAAACAGAACGTTCGCGGTTCGGCCAGGGTTCGTTCAACGTTGAAACTCGCCAGGTTTCATTCACGAATCTCCTACTGCCTCGAGGGAACGAGAAACGTATGATTTGTCGGATGGGCCCATCGTTCGATCCTCCGTTGCCATTAATTTTTGGAGAACAATGGTAACGAGTGGTAGCAGAGCTGGTGGAACCGCGTTTTACTTTGTTTTTTAGTTAGAGAGAAGCTGTTTTTTTGACGTAAACAGGGAGTTATAGCTGGTTTCGTTGGACTTTTCTTCTTCTTCGTCTGGTTTTTTTTTTTTAGGAAGAAATGTTTGTTCGAAATGAGAGTTTGGAAAATATTCGTTAGAACGTGGCTTGGGAAGAGGAAAAAAATAAGAGAGAGAGAGAGATGTACGTAATTGGAGAATGGTACAGAATCGAGAAGTCGGAGCCGGTGTTATTTCATTGCTTGCGGTTGCTTCGGGAAAGGAGATAATGGAACATCGGGACGACACATCGGAAGCGAACGTGAACAGAGTTCGTGATTGCTTCAGGTTTCGCGGGTATTGGTACACGGGAAAATTACAGTGTTTGTTGCGATGAAAACGCGACAGTGGTAAATGACAATTATTAAATGCCTCTTAAATGCCAGGCGGTATCTTTTTGCTAATAGAACGTTGTTGACGAGATATGAAAGCATTTCGCGGCTTGTTACTTGACTATAGGTACATATAAAGTACTTGATACATACATCCATGAAATGTTTATAAATCCACGGAAAAACTCGTCATTGGAGATAAATCTTAAAAGTGAAAATTCGTCGAAAGGATTACGTGGCTAGCAACGAAACGAGGACTATTTGGAAAGTATACAAATTTCCAAATATAAGCTCTAAGAAAATCTCTCGCTAAGTTAATTCTCTTGTAATTATAACGCACGAATAAATCTGAAACATAATTAACTAATTTCTCAAATATCCCTCCTCCCACAAAGCTCATCGATTAAATTTCATCCTCATAATCGTGCTCCCGATTCCTCGCGATCTCCTCCATACCGATTAACATGGACGAGCAAGCGGATCGTCGTCTGGCAATTACCGATCAGCCATCCGCTAACGCGATAATTCTCGAACGATCGTGCAACGAAAATAATCCTTGCGGCAACTGTCGGCCTGCACTCGAGTGGCCCGCAGCTAGTTACCACGCTAACTTCGCCCGAGGCACTCTCGTCATCATTATTTCCATCGCGGCAAAAATAGACGAGTTTCCAATCGAGCGTCGGAGTTACTTCGTCATCGGGATCCTCTCGCCGCGGCAGACGTCGCTCTCTCGCGACAAGCGTTTCACGATCGCTTCATCGCGCCGGCCAATCTCTCGTTTCACCATAAAACAATGCACACGGCGAATCTCCTTGAGATCGGCAATAAGTAATAACCGTGACGGGTAAGGCCGAGAGAGCCAGGGCCCGGTGAGCAACATTCTTAAAGGGGTCAGCCCGCGTGTCACGGGAAGAAAAAGTCACGGAAAGAGCGCCACGGTTTGCCACGCAGTGGAGCTGCCTGTCGAGCTCCTCTTAGCGAAACCTTCGCCAACGTTTTCTGTTCATTTTTCAGCTGTATCCTTCATTGTCACGGAGACCTTCTACGATCCTGTCTTTTTTTTCTTTTATCGGTCTTGGATGCTTCCGAGTAGATACTTTCCTCTGGCATTGAATTATGTTACGTTGTTTGCGAAGCTTCGTATGTTTCATTCTCTGACTTTTGGGAGTATCGAGGAGACCTCGATTCAAGGAATCGGTTAAACGTAAGTAGTACAGACCGATATGCGTATGGGTCCGTGTGAGTTAAAAAGTTCATTTTGGTAGAGACAAGGTTAATAAATGTGGCGTATGTTTGCGGCGGGACGTAAACAATTGTTGATATTGATTTAATTTTGCAACGAGGAACAAAAATAATCGAAGAAAGAAGTTCAAAGAATTTGTTAAATATAATTCCAAAAGATCCGTCTCAAATCAACCGACTGATTCTTTACAGAAGCGGAGAGTGTATGATATTTTTTGTATAATAATATCTCAATGTAACGTGTGTATGTAACAATAAGTACCTGCTATCCAAGTTAGTCTCGACGGTGCATAATTTGCATTTTTTCCAAAATTCATAAAGAATATTGTTTTCTCGGAAGTTACGGCCTCGCCCGTGATTAAACAACAATACAAAGCACATATTAGCGGAGGATCGACACGGTACAACTTCCGGAACACGAAAGGGAAGGGAGAACATCACCGATCGCTTTCCAACTTCGCAACGTATCGGGCCGATTTATGAAAGAGGTGAAAGCTCGATGTAAATCAGGGACGCTCGCCGCTCAATTAAGCAACAATTTATTGCACAATTACGCGGGATCTGTACGACCACGCTTTACTTGAACACCGTGGAACGGCCAATAGTAATATCTGTTGCATATGTAAGTCGAGCAACTGCCGGTTCCTCCGATCGCGTAATACAGTGATAATTAAAACAGAAGCTAATAAACACTCTATTGAAATGCCGACCGTTTCCTTTCGTTCTTTTTATATACACTTTTGCAATGCTCCTTACCTCTTTTATTAGAAATAATTAAAGAGTGAGAAGGGTAGATTTTCGATATGTCTTCGTATAGTTTCAAACTAGGATTTGTTATTTATTTACACCTTTCGTTCACTTTGACCGAGTTTCCTTACTTTTTTAATTATACAATTAATCGCACACATTTGTTGCGATACATTTGTCAACTTGGATTTTTGAAAAGTTCGACACTTTGAAATCCGTATACTAGTGTCCATCGTGCTATTGGAGTTCAACTTCTTTATTCTTTAGATTTTCTTTAGAACTTTTTTCTTTAGAACCTTCTAATTTTTTTCAATTCTCTTCACAAAGCTCTTTTGAGTCATTTTAAATATGTTGTTCCTTTGTAAGTGAAAAGTAGTTATAGAACATAAGTATGGCGTTCTTATATCATATACGTTATTATTTTCCAAAAGCTTCTCTTTCAACTAAAAAGAAACAGATTGAACTGTATTTTAAGATCGTCATGAACCAAAACACGGTACTTTACTCTGCTCTTCAAACCAAATACATACCTCAAACAACTCTTCCTTGATAAATACAGCCTGAAAAGAAGAACCTGAGCGTCCATCGACCATAATCAACATACCTCCCTGTTTCTTAAATCCATACCTATATCCACATTCCCCTCTCCGTCTTCAAACGTCATCAAACATGTTCGAAGCGGAACAAAGTCGATTTCGAAGGAGCGGCGGACAAATCGTCGCTTAAAAACCGCTCGATGGGAAAGGTGCAAGAAAGCGAACGTATCGGAACGGAGGGACGCGGTGGCACGGTAATGAGGCTGCGTCCCGATACAGCGGGCCTTTCCGAATGCAAGAAATCGAACGAACGATATCCCGTCATACATACGTAATGGCGAGTCGCTATTATCGGGATATTCGCGGACCGCGAACAATCTGCCGATAATTCCGATCTAACGTCGAGACGCCGGTTGTACTACCGTGCACATGTAACGTACCGGTTAAATGGAAAAAGGAGCAAAAGAGACCGTGTACACGGACACAGAGACGCCGATCGTCGACGTTACACCTAATACGAGCTAATTGGATGCCGAGTTAATCATAGTTTCTCTACGTTCCACCAGTGCCGCCCAATTATCGTATCGGTATCTACCGAGCATTAATTAAGTTATTTTTAACACCTGCTTTGCGTTACCGCCAACCACGCGAGAGAACCTCTTAGTTAACCTGCGTTTCCCTACCGAAACGAAACTGCGTATCTGCGGGGGGTAGATTGAGAAACGGGGTGAGTTTGCGCGGTAAACTGGCGCTCTATGCTAGCCGGCTTCCGGGTTCAACTACTGGTAAGATAGCAGCTATTGGTAGAAATATGTTGGGTTATGGAGAACAAACAAAGATGATCGTTTTGATTCATTTATTTAATCCAATCGTATTACGTGGTACGAGCAGGCAAGCTTTAAATATAGCGTATTATAAATTTTGTAACTCGAATATCATCGTACGTAACGGAATCATTGATATTTAAGGAGTTAATAGGATGCGAAATGATAAAAGGGGTTCAACGTTTATTGCTACCTTTTCACGATTCAATACTTGATTATTATTTTGTTGAAGTGAAATCGAATCCATCGCTATTTGTTTGTGAATAATGTGAGTTGCGCGCTTCTTCGAGATGATCTCAATTTTCTTACGGCATATAAGAAGGTAAATATGGAAGATATTACAGAATCTATTACGATGATTTTAATTTTCCTATGGTAAATAGAAGGTAGATATGGAAGATATTAAAAGTATGCGAATCGGTCGTGGCACGAGTTTCGTGAGAGTCGTGCAAGGCAAGCAGCGATTTAACCGATCATTATAGTGAGAGGGTGCGAGAAAGCGACTTTCGGGTGTAACAGATGAAGTTTTCTACGTTTAAAAAGACCTCCTCTCGGCTTCGATTGTAGTAGCTGTTAAGGTTTCACTTTCCTTTCCCGTTGAACTCGTGAGAGTGTTCCCTCGACCGGCGACGATCATTTTCTCGATTCGCCGCCGGCTCTAACATGCAGAAAACGCATGAATTCTCGGATGATCGCTGAAGCTGGGCCGCATTGGGCATGGTTGAAGCTTAGATGGGTGACTAGGAACTTTTCGACTGGCTATTCGGACTCTACTTCAATCTGCGAATACTTGATGGCGTGATCGTAACAGGCGCGAAGAAAAATCATGTTGAGTGATCTCGCGTCGTTGATTACTTCCGTTCGGAGAAAGATGCACAGACGATCGAGTATAAGAGAAGATTCTTATGAGGATCTTTAAATTTTATCTTCGACTTCCCTCGCATTACACTTACATAGTTGCATTATCATTCTGGATGTGATGTTAATATTCGAAGAAATGTCACCTTTCGAGGAAAAATCGGGCTGATTATGAGTGATCTCGCGACGTTGATTACTTCCGTTCGAAGAAAGGACTAAGAGATGACCAAGTAGAAACACGAGGATTCTTCTTGCGAGGATTTTCTAAACCTTGTCTTTAATTTCTGCTAAATTATCGTTAGCTACGTCGCTACTCCTTTTTTAGCCCGAATATAATCGTAATGTTCTACTTTCTGTGAAATGCCTTTCCGAGAAATCTTTGGAGAAACGGTCAGACTGCCTGTATATGCACTATCTCATGATTTAAAATTATTTCTCTACGAAGAAACAATTTTTTCGAATTTCTATATCTCGATCGTCCTCTCGTTTATACGAACAAAATTTCTCCGTAGCATTCTAAGAAAAACTGTAGCACAAAAATTAACAAAAAAAAATATACGTCAGTAATTTCTTGTTTTAATTCGTAATCTTCTATCGATACAAGAATAACTGGGTCGAAAATGACGTAATCGATGTACCAGGATCAAACCACATTTTCAAACTGTTTCAACAATTGTCACCACATTGCTTACGCTATAATTAAATTCTTCAAAAGTCATATCGATAGAAATCATTTGTTTGTCATTCGTTCTTCAAAATTGAATACTATGATCGCGTGTATTACGTAAAGAAACGAAGAAATTGATAAAAAGCGTTGATCTCTTTAATTCTCCCCCCGTATAGAGTAAAATTCCGATATTCCCATGTCCCAGCAATTCCACGGCGAATCAAACGACTACAGTTACTCGTTCAACCCCAGAATCCAGCAGAATCCTCTAATTACTCTCCGGCGTATAACGTCTCCGCTCATGTCGCGAATAGTTGTGGTTTTCGTGCCTCTCCTCCTACCCCCCCCCCTCACAATACCCTGTGCAACGCTGGTAATTACAAAGCAGAGCGGATTTCACAAAGGAGCGACACGAATCTCTAATTACGCGTGGCTTGAAAAGGCGCGGTTTTCCAGCTTCCTCTCTCTGGTATCGCGACGTAGCGAGAGGCGTGAGCGTCCAGGAGATTACAAACGCGCGGCATCGCCCCGTTAGTGGCGGGGTGGAATCGCGCGGGAAAGCGGACACCAGGCGGACGCAGTAAACAGAGCGAACGTACGAGCCACCGATCGCGATCCGCGATAACGCGGCAATGCACGCTGATAAGCGACGCCGTGATAATTAACGGCAACGGGCGGAACCGGCTCCTTCCTTTACGCTTGTGCACGCGCGTTAATTGTATCGCTGTTGCTCGTTACCAGCGACGATTGACCCGCACTGAACCGCCTCGCGAACGAGCAAACGAGCGCGAAGAGGTTCTTCGAGAGGTCGTAGAAATAATAACGGGACGGGTTTGCAGGGATAAGGAATATTCTTCGGAGACATCGCTATGGGACGCCCTGCCTCGTTACGGAAGCAGGAAGGTGGGTCGTATACACGTCACGACAGGAATGTGGCATGTGTTGAAACGTAGGCGTCGATCTCTTCATTCTCTATTGTCGTGGAACGGCGGAACGATGCAACTTTCGCGGAACGCAGGAATATTGTATCTTTCGGCTGAGTGACATCGTGCGGTGTAAGCTTCGATGAGAATTGTTGCAACGTGCGAGTTGCGACGAATGTTTTAAGCGGAAAAAAGTATATTTAAGAATCGCGGGGAAGAGATTTGTTAAAGAGAAACCGTTAACGATGAAAGGAAACAAAGTTGCAAAACATTTTTGGCAACGGGTATTTCCAGAGAAGAATTAACAAGGTTGAAGATAAAGTAGATGCACTTGTAATTTCAATACACGTTTTTAGACTTGTTTTAAACATTGCCCATATAATCACGGTAATCTAGTCTCATAACAGAGCTGACTTTCCAAATGTAACACACATAACGTGTTCGCTAAAGGTACGTACAGGTGTTCGAATATTTCTGCGAGCTCGTGAATACAGCAGAAGCAGAAAATACGTGGGACGAGCCTACTTACAGCCTCGCCACTCTACGAATCAACAAACTCAACTACCGCTGACTTAAACAGAAAACAAACATTCTGGGAAACTTTTTCCCTCGTCACCTCGTTTAATTGAAGTTTCTGTAAACGACGTTCTAACGAAGCCAGGTATCTAACAGACGACAAGATGGAAAGAACGGCGGCGGTGGGTCGTGATCGTTTTAAGCCCGGAGTACCGTGAAATTCCGGGACGACGGAGGCCACACACACGGATTTCCGTTTTCTCGCCGATGATAGAACTCGGCGCGCGGTCGCGGCTGAAAGGCGAAGCTTAGTCACGCCAGTCATGCAACGAAATTCACTACTGTATCTGAATTTGCTTCCCACACTGTTCGAGCCGTCGGTCGTCGTCGATCGTTTTCTCCACGTGGAGACGCCATCGGCTCATCGTTCGTAACACCTGAGCTATTACGTGTCGTTATTGAGTCTTAATAGGTGCACCAGTCGTTCGTTGGATGTGCTGATTATCGGTTTACCCGTCAACCTACGCCCATGCACCGGTAACTGCACGCTGTTATGCGTGTCCGACAGTACGAGCACAAACGAGCAACTGTTCTCCTGGTGAGCACGCGTGAGAATTGCTAAAGGGGAGACTATTGCCTGATAGTCATTTAATTTTCACTCTTGTGTAGGATATTATTGGTGTTTAGGAAAGGCGATGATACGGCGGTAGAATCGAAACGTTTCGCTTAATAGGATTAATCATTGGTCACAATCACAAAATGCGTAATCGTTTGAACGGAATAAAGTTGCATGAAACAATGTATTAACGCTTCTTTCCTTTCCAACGTTATTAAATATTTGTTCGTTGTTCCATTACACGTATTAAATTCTCGACACGATAGATCTAAATTCTTTTCATCGAATCTATACGATCTAAAATCAGTATATGTATCTTACGGATACAGAAAGTGTTGATTAAATGAAACTGATTTTAACTCACTCTCAAAATGGATAATTACTTCCTTTCTGTCGTATGCATACGTGCCTCGTGTATGCATGAAACGTAGTAAATAGCCAAACCGAATATATGCGTTATGTAACGAGTCATACATGATCGATACTGGCCTATAAGAATTTACGAAATATTCAGAATAGACTTTGTTATAAACTACCACTGTTATTCGCGTACGATACAGGTTCGTTGCAAAGAAGCAGTGACGCGATATTGATAAACGCGTGGAAGTTATCTTTGGCTGTTTTCGAAATTTTGTTAACATTCCACAAACTGAACGAAATAAATCAATATCCGAATTAATTGCTAATTTATACAGGTGCACGTAGCACCGAAGGGCACTTTGTAAGTATCATCGAGCTAAGATCGAGCGGATTCTCAACGGCTCGAGAGAATGACGTAAAAAGGAGGAAAAGCAGCGGACGCCTTAAGGCAAACATTCGCCGACGCTGTTGGCCGCGGTGTAATAACAGAGGTTCGCCGTGTGCTTTCGAGCAACGCTTGATATCACGGCTCCCGTTTGCCATACGGAATGCTTCGTGCTTCGATACGATCGCGGATCGAGTCGCCAGATACCACCGACTCAGCGGTACTATCTACCGTTGATTTTTGGTTGAGTTTACCGTACTAACACGAAGATGCTGGAAAATAGTTCTAAGCCGGCATAAATTAGTAAAAAGGAAAGTGTTTTAATATGACCCAATTAATTAATCTACCGTTGATTCTTGGTTGATTTTATCGTACTAACGTGAAAAGAATTCTAAGCTAAAATAAGCTAGCAAAAAGGAGTAAATGTTTCGATATGACGCAATTAAAGAAGAGAAGAAGCCTGTAAATTGAAAGATGTAAATTGTAGACTGGAATAGATATTTTTCAAACATTCGCGAGGAAGATAAGAAGTAAAAAGGTAACGTGTTATGGTAACGTGTAATTGGTTAGAATCTATATTAATCTCTTCAAAACGGTTTTTGTTGATAAAAACATATGCATGTAAGTATTCAAATAGCTTGCAAGTAAATACAACTAATTTTGATATAACAAGTAGCATGAAAGATGAGAACGAAGCCGGTTTTATATCATGAACTAGCACTTTTAGCAGCTGATTATTCTACATTTGACATTACTCGGCATCGTAACAACAAGATTATATTTCGAAATCGCTCCCCTAAAAAAACTACTTGTACCTACTTATCTCCCCCTATGTTCTTTATACGTGATAGATTTTTTCCAAAAATTATTCCTACGCATAAAACGTGTGTAACGAGAAGCAATCAACAACAACGTTGTTAACATGTAGAAGGATAACTACTCGGAGGAATATTCGGTACAATTATCCGAAGTAGAAACTACACGTTCATGATCAGGCAACGGGATCTACTTCCTTTACAGGGCTACCTGTTCTATAACCTTAAATAGTATCCGGACTTAATAATCGAAATTGCTCGATCGCGGAGGGAATAACGATCGGAGACAGCGGTCACGTAGAGCCTCGCAGAAAATTTATCGAACTTACCGGCGGCGATGAGCCGGCGATAAAATTCACGACGGATTCTACAAGCTTGGATATATACGATAAATATAAATCGCGGTTTTGAGCTTTGTGCCGCGACGCCGGCCCCCGGGTATCGCGATTCCTGTTTGCCAAGCTGGATCGTACCACCGCGGCCGATACGATCGCAGATCGACCCGCCAGATATTACCGGGGCCCCTCTTCCTAAGCCCGCGTTTCCGATGTTCTGTTTGCAAGTCGCGAGCTTCGAGTAGCCATCCTCGATCGAGTTTCCAATCGGGACCCAATATCGAGGGCCGTCAAATGGCCGGTTTCGATCGAGAGATCCGACAGATTGCGCTTCAGGCTTTGCCGCGTCAAAATGGATTAAGTTACGCGGCTGCTGCCATTGATTCCTCGCACGCCCCCTTCGATCGATCTACGACTACGATCTACGCGAACTACATATATCTTTATCCCGCGCTTCGATTGCACACAGGCGGGGCTCGTTACGCGCCTTTTCATTGTAATGGACGTTAGATGTTAGATTCAGCTAGCCGGAGGCAATGTGCAATTTTGTGTGTGATAGGACTCGTTGTAGATATAAAGGAGGATTTGAATTATGGTACTATAAGCGTAATATTGTGTACATTTTTCAATGGTGATTGAATCTTTGTCTAAAGATAAGGTATACCTTACAGGATTTTGCCAAGCTCTCGGGATTCATTTTTTTGAGGGGGGAGGGGGGAGAGATGTACATATTAATTTTAATGCCCGTGTCACTGATTAATCGCTTAGTATTTTAAAGAGAATGTAGCGTCGTAGAAATAAGAAAAAAAAACATATGAGAAATTCCAGAAATAAAAGACGATGCGAGGACCGCGGAGAGAGAATTCCAGGTATAAAGAGTAACACAAGAATATTTAAAAGGAAGCCGTGGTTAGAAAAAGAGCAGCGCAAAAAATGAGTTGCAGCGCTAAAACAGCAATGTAAGGACGTTAAAAAAAATTGCAGTAACAGACAGAAAAAAGATTTCACCAATAAAAAGTAGAACAGGTTTATCAAAGATATATCACGAAAGAGACTTTCTTGATCTTGATCCGAAGGTTTTTCGACGAGCGCGGCCTTTTCGAGATTATCTTGGACTCTTAAGTACTAGTTTAGAAATGCAGCAGCGTGTTAAACTGCGTAGAAGCAAGCGTACAGGAGCGCGCAGAAGATACTCTGGAATTTCGTTGGCATCTCGGAGTTTCCAGGGATGCTGAAATAATTGTCATTCTCCTTGCTACGGAGACTCGTCCTACCTTTCTCTTTCATTCTGTCTCCGCACTTTCCTCTCGTTAGAATATCTCATCTCATTAGTACCCAACGAAACCTTCTCAGCCACACCTCTAACGCGTACTTCTGTCTCTCGGATACCAACATCCTCGACATTCCAGCGCAAAAAGAACAACCAGTCCAAAACAGAGCTAACTTCCTGATCCGTCGCAATATGTAGGGTAAAGTAGAGTCATATGAGCGAAGCTAAATAATTTGCCTTCGTTCATCGTAGCATACAGCGTAGTATTGATTTTCAACATTTTTCATCTCATGGCACGCGTAAACTAATTGTTAGAATTCTGCGGCACATCGAAGAGCATATCATATTCAGTCCAAGACTGACGGCTATTGTCATTTTTATTTGGTAATTTGAAGGAAGAGTAGTCCTGACAGAACAGACGATCGTACGAAGGATCATAGATATATGTAACGTATATAGTTAGATGTAGGTAAGTAGATAATTTGTAAATGCATATTGCACCTCGACGAGCAACTGTGTTATTTCAAAAACAATTCTACTATTTCTTATATTTCCTGACATTTATTCCCCGCCTCGGTAGCCGATCCTATATGTAACAAAAAATTCCTGCCGATTGAATGTCGCGCGTATGGAGGCCCGAATCATCGAGCTTCGACGGTATACCCAAAACCATATCGTTACGTCACTCTCTCGCCCTATGTGACTCCCCTTATTTCGTAAATATTCAATCGGCGTAGAGTTAGAAGAAGTGAAAGCAGCGGCGACCGCGTTTTTAATAGCCGTGTAGGTATCGCTACGTGATACGAGACGAGACAGAAAACGAGCCGCGCGCGAGATCTCGTAAATTGGCCGATCCGCACGGCCAGAGCTGGAAGCCTGGAATCCCAGGCACTCGAGCGGTACGCCACGAGAATACTAAGTTTACCTTCGATCCGGTTACGAATCGCCGTGGGCCGTGTCGGGGCCGCAGATGCGGCGACGGGACGCCGGTGCTCGACGAGAACGGGGCGCCCCCGTGTTTTGCGCCCGCGGGAGCGTTACGCCGCCGACGCATCTGGACTGGTGTAGAGAGGAGACCGTGAAAGGAAGGGAGACGAGGGAGAAAGAGAAAGAGACGGGTCGCCAGCGTCAATGGGGAACCCCGGTGGCACGCACCTGTGTTCGTTTTTCAGCGGTGAATGAGCGCCCTCGCCGTTCGGGCCATCGGTGAACGAGGAGCCCTGCACGAGGGCTGCGAAAACGTCCTTTTAAAGGGACACGCGCGACCACGCATCTGTCGCAATCACCGCGGCATTGTCAGCAGGCCATAGGCGATTTAAATGGGGCTACGCGTTTAGTCGCCGACCCTTCTATCCACGCGCCTTCTCTCCTTTCAACGTACTTCCGCTTTCAGCCTTACGACCATTGGCGCCGCTTTTCGGAACCATGATTTTATTAAGCCTGCTATTATTTACGCGGGGTGTTGTGCATACGGTTTCACTTTGGGGAGCGTTTAAAATTTTTAATGGATAGTATTGTTGTTTTATTCTGCAGCAGTCGAGACACGGGGTTTTCAGGGATAGCGTAAAATCCATATTGAAATGGTAATTGGAATAGCTTGTTCGTACGAGTGTCGCACGAGCCAGTGTTACTCTCGGTAGCTCGTTTATGTTCGAG
The DNA here is from genome assembly GCA_014737395.1 of Bombus waltoni. Classification (NCBI taxonomy): domain Eukaryota; kingdom Metazoa; phylum Arthropoda; class Insecta; order Hymenoptera; family Apidae; genus Bombus; species Bombus waltoni. Next base: position 2,149,610 of record JACXII010000013.1, read on the forward strand.
CGTCTTGATGGATGATGGTTGCGGAGTTTATACACGTTTCGATTGCGTTCCATATTAAGTACCGTGCTCTATATTTTTATATTAATTACTTTATTTCATCTGCTATTATATTCTACGCATTATATCCTCTGACAGGCATTTGAACATTTCTTTCATTTTCCAACTGAGGTTTAACGCACAAGCGAGTCTCAAATATATTATTGTACGTAATCATCTTATAATCATCTATAAACAAATTGAACGTGTCATATAAGTAACCACAAGTAGTAACCACAAACTTTGTACTCATAGAACGAACTTGACACGCTTCCGAGTCTTCTTTCCCTTAAAGTAAGGAAGTTATTTCGAGCTGGTTTCAACGATTCAAGAAGCACCTACGTCGACGCCAATGGTCGGAGGTTTGGCGTCGCAGCTTTGACGAATTTCGTGTTCACGCGTGATCCCGCACGCGCTTGGTGTCTGTACACGGGCAGAATCCACGTGCGACAGCTTAGGACAGCTCGTAATCCGAGAACGGGAGCGTTTACGCGTTCGCTGGCCGCACTTTTTTTTCCTGCGGCTCTCTTGTTTCCGAACCCCCATCGACTATCTTCTCTTTTCACCCTCCTTCGTTCCTTCTTTTCGTTTAGGCCGCGAGGCTAACACCAGCGGCGCCAAAACGTAAGACGAAACCGTGCAGCCGCTTAAACGAACCGCCACTACGCGTACGCGATACGTATCTGCTTATGTGGAACGGGTTAATCTTTCAAACGTTGTGTTACGTCGGTATCCAGTTGGCAACTTGAGTTACGGTCTCTCGACGAATCGATGACGATGACGTTGCAACTGACGTAGTGCGAGAAAATGGAAATGGAGATGCGGATGTTAAGGTTGCAGCGGTGTTGCATGTTTCAAAGGAAAATAGTAGAAGGTGTATAGCGATAAAGCGTAACGCTAGCCTAAGTTTCGACGTATGGAGAATTACGGTAATGATTAGACTGCGTATTTTTATACTTTTGTGGAGAACTTGCAAAGACGCGCAAAATGCACATAATACGCAAGAATATATAAAATAGTTAAAGTAAAATACCCGTTATAATATTTAATAGATAAAACAATTCTCTACCCAGATTTCATTTCTCTAATTATATTCGTAAATACGTGAATCTACGCAACATCCGCTGTCTAGTAACGATAGATACGATGAATTCTTTGCTTCATTTTCTCTATGTTGTCGCAGCTGTCGCCGTACAAATATTAATAAGTAGTATCTATATATCTTATATTGTTTTACACGAAAGTTCCATTCGAACCTTATACCCCTAGACTACCAAAAAAGTGAAAGGAATTTCACCTGTGAACAGCAGAGTCTTGTTTACTTACTTACTGTCTTACTGTCGACGTATCAAATCAGACAATTTACCGTTAAGATTTTCTACAATGTTTTCACGAGATGATCTCGATGGCCGGGTGCAACGAGGGAGACGTTGACGAGGGATGCCACGAGACAGTTTAGTTAAGAAGGGGTGACACACGCGCGAAAGGGTGTTGAGGACACTTGTTGTCTTCCCAGTGGCGACAGACGGCTCTTTTCCACATCCTGTCGTCGATTAATAGCGTACCCCTCGTCGTATATAAACTGATGCAGCATCATGAACATCTCTTGGGGCTGATCGATGGTTTAGCGTCATATTTCATGGCTTTCGTTTCACGTACTCGAGCGAACGAGCTTTAACGAAACGAGGCAGTTTTATTGTGTCATTTTGTTGGGGGTGAAAATTGGTAGAGTGATAGAGTGTACTCTATTAGAGGCATACTTGTGTCTGACTAACGACTGTACTTATTCTACTGAAATCTATCTGTCGTATTCCTCGATATCGCCTTTTATTTTATGGCATTGTTACGACCGTTCGCGGAGAGACGCGATCACGATTAAACGCGTCAACGAGATGTGTAAATTCTCGTTACGATATTGACAATCGACGCCACGAACAGAATCGTTCCCTTAATTCTTTTCGGATATTAAGGGTGGTTGTAATGATTTTGACATTAATTAACAATACCAAAATATGTATTTCCAACAATGTTTCCGAAGGTAATCGACAATTAGTTATTTTCGTCGCGATGATACAATTATATGTGTGTTATAATTAGACTTGAATTCTTTGATAGATTCGCCTTGACTGCACTTAAAGATTGCTTGCGTTTTCGATGTATACCTTCTGAAGGTTCGGACAGAACTAACTGATTTTGACGCTCTTGGTTCCTGTGTCCTTTGTCTTTCGTGGCCGTTGGAAACTGAGTCACGTGATATATCGGATGATCCAGCATCGAGAAGTTTCTATAATTGACTCGTCAGGTTTCTCGAACGGTAACGAACTTTCTCACGAGGTATCGATATATCTCGAAGCGTGACATCGGCTATGTCCCGCAACAATGTAGGTGTTTGAAAATGTGGTAAGAAGATCTTTTCGGTGACATTGTAGGACATAGGAACCGTTGGAAACCGACATTGTATTGTGCGAGATGCAAACTATGTCGTGTCGTCAATTTGTAATTAAATGTATTCTATTTTTCGGAATGACGGTTGAAAAAGACGGTTTGCTGTGAGCCACGCGGTGTAACAGGCATATTTCATTTCGTTCATAACTAAGCGAAAGATGGGAAAAATAAATTATTGAAAAGTATGGACAATTTCTATTCATATCTATAGTCCACAGATACCATTCCTTGTTTTCCATTTTAACGGTGAATTAATATTTGCTTCTGAACTTGTACCTTATATATGTCATATTATATTGTATTGCACGTTGTCTACAGATCATCCACGATATACTCAGACTGTTCTAAACGAACATTTCGTATTTTTAAATAAATTTTTATAATTTTTATAGTCGTACGAAAACGTATGTGCTCTATGTAACATCCGCAGGAAAGTAGACCAATGAATCGACACAAGAATAAGAGAAGTGGACATAACTGGCCAATTTCTACATGCGGTCATTCGTACAAATAACAAAAATACGCGTGTCCTGTTTTCAAGATTGTATCACGAAATATACTCCTATTGCATCAAAAACCAATTAGATTTGCATTCCCTTCATTTATCCAACCACGAACAACGTACCAACCACTTCGAGTAAATCAAAAAACCTTTCCAAATTACAGATCCCATCGCCGAACTCGATACCAGCAAACCGAAGATACCTGTTCCCGGTAAAAACACCAACCAACCGAATCTGAAAGTTGCAGGTCCTGTTTATTCCGAGGCATAACAGATTGCTTCCGCAATGTTCGCCTCCAGGCAGCGTAACAAAGTTCGGATCAGCGTGGGGAATCGTTTCGAACGAATGGCAATCGATCGAAGGGAAGAAAAAAAAAGGGTGGAAGGGGGAGAAGAGCGAGAGAGAGAGAGAGAGAGAGAGATAGTCGCGGAAAAACGATCATGCGCGGTGCGTAACGGAACCGTTGATCGATACGGCGTAATCCAGATTGGCTGTGATCAGAGTAACCCACGATTCGCGATCATTAATTCTCATCTAGCTCGGTCTTCACCGGCATACGATTCGAGATCTATGGCTGCAAACGCACGTGGAGGTTTCATGCGATTTTACGCGGAGCCCCGTGCTCGTGTTGCTGTTGGTAATGATGATATTGCTTGGAACTTAGGCTCGAGTTGGATACGTCTAAGCAGACGGATGGCTGAAGGCTGATCGATCGGTTGGATTCCGATGGAATCGCGAGTGCTGACTGCTACAAGGTTATTAATTACTATCAGAAAGATAGCAGCCACGATTTCACCTCGATCCTCGGATAGACGTCGATGAATCGTTCGCCGCTGGACTAAATGCGTTGTCGAACGGTGATGCATCTAACGTTGCATTTGCCCTCTTCGATATGGTGTCGATCTTACTACTTGCGAGAAGCTGTTTTATTGTTTAAGTTGATGGCAATTTATTCCTGACTTGGATTTTCCTCTAGAGTAGCTGGCAATGTTCTGCATTCGACTGATAATATCGATACATATCACTAGGCTGTCATTACCGATTACATCTTCAGTTTGATTATTTATCTTCTAGGTTTGTTCAGGTTGTTTATCTATATTTTCGACGTTCATCTTCTTATTCGTATTGGACTTGTTCATTTCTTTGGAACCGTAGATACTTTCATGCTTCTTTATTACTTTAATCTTGTATTTATTCGATGTTTACTAATATACATAATAATAGGAAAAGGATAGAAGATTTATAAAGTATCAAAAAAGATTATACGACATGGTTTCCAATCGGCTTATTAATACGCCATTTAAATGTAATGTGTCGATAAAATCCATCCTAATGATAAACCAATTACAACACGTCGAACGTTATTTTAGCGAGGCAATAACGCGCATCAAAAATTGTTTATTTGAACCGAGTCTGCCAACTGCCACGCATAATTCCTGTATCTTAATAGCCGCGATCAATTCTCTCGGAGAGAATTCGAAGAGAAAAAAAAAAAGATCGGCGAACGATAAAATTACCGTTTAAAACGGATTGATCCTATTAATGTTTCGATGGTTGATGGTGTGCGTGGACACGCGTGTTACGCAATCGCTATCTCGTGCTTATGTTCCTCGAAACGACAGGAACGGCAAGCTGAAAGTCTAATCCAGAACGTGAGATCATTTAGAATCGACGGGGCACTGTCGATATGCGGGTATCGAATTATTAATTACCCTAACCTCGAACGAGGCGTAACTTTGCACGTGTATTAGTCTCCTCTTACGAAGCTCGCCGAGAAGCTGTCTTTCATCGCGATCCTTCTCCTGTTCTGTCCCATCTAACATTTTACATGTTTCATAATGATCCATTTTATTGATTTCGTTGACCTCTTAATTCGATTCCACTTCGATTTGATCTTCGCTTAATTCGACATGGTGATACGATGAAAACAAAGGAGTTACGACAGAGATCCTTGGAATCGCGAATAAGAGATCGTTAATTATTCCGAGTTGATCAGCGGTGATTCCGATAAAAGAGATTACGTCAAACGGAATCACGTTGAAACCGACCGAAATAATGGTAATAAATGATCCATAATTCACGTTAATGCAGATACAAGTTTATAAATTGCGCTTGACAACCAGTCAGCGCGACCTCGTGTTTCTTCTCCACATAATTCATTCGGTCTTGCCGGGTGTCCACGGGAATAACGCGAGCGGGATACGAAAAGAATATCCCGAAGGATTTATTTCGATGAGATATCGTAGTCATAGAAGCATCGTTACATCCTGATACTAAAATCCACAATTATATCGCATGATATTCGAAATTAGAAACTAGCATAGATGACCAACGCTACCAGTTACTCTAATAAAATAAAACCATTTTATTATTAAAGTACCATTGAATTACCATCTTACTACAACGAAAATACTTTAAAAAGCTTTAAAATCAATTACAATTACGTCATAAAATATTCGACTCTCGGTGAAAATCAATTTACACGATCAAACGAATCAAAGCTACTGATCACTGTAATAAAAGGAAACCATTTCAATACGAGAAATATATATACCGCTATTCTATTACAAGATATTCGAGCTCGATTTAAACGAAAAACGCAAAGCTACCGCATAGCCATTCTCCTTAACAAATCTTCCTTCTTCGCCCTTCGTAGCCTTCGCACAATCACGTTCCTCTATAATGTATCGCGTTATTACAAACAAGCTCTCGCGCACGAGTTTCGTGGATTAAAAAGCCGACGATGCATCCTCATGGCTGGGCCGTTCGCAATCGATCTTTATTACACACACAACGTCGTTCGATTTACACCGCAAACCAAAAGTCACGATCCCCTGGGCCGATATCAGCGCGTGGAAGGTCCATCTGCCCGCAGGCCTACCTGGATGACTCGATCGCTCGCAGGATACGATTCGCGAGCGGATCGCGCGCGTATGAATACGAGGCCGATGCACGAAGGGAGTTCACAGACGGGGGTAGAAAAATAAGGTAAAGAGGGCTCACGGCTAATAATCATTAGCCGGAGATGCGGGAGCAGATATCGGCCGGGGCAATCACTGCGGCGCTCGATCAAACGAATGGAACCACGGACCACGGGGCGAGCTTACGTGCCGTGATATCTGCGTCACGATAAATCGACGGATTTCTCCACGGCGAAATGTTTTTCACGCTGATTCCGTCCCTTTGTGTCCGGACTCCCTGTTAATGGAGCACCTTTGAACACTTGCGAGTCGATGAAATGTTTCTGTTTGCAGTTGAAATTTGACGATGTTATCTGGTGAATTTTATTCTTCAATCAGTTGTTGCTAATTGGTGAAGAAGAAGAAGAAGAAACTGGGAATATTACAGGTGTATTTAATGCGAATAAGATTTGTAATAGAAATGTCGAAACTTTGTTGATAGTTGTCAAATTTGAAAAAGGCGGCTCTTTAAGAGATTATTCGAAATGAAAAATGGTGCCTATATGAATATGCACTGTAAGCTATAATTATTAGTACACTTACCGTAGTACAAATTGAATGCTCTTCACCGTCTTTATTTTCTAATTATTTAATTATTTTGTTGCTTTATTTGTATCACGTACGCTTTATAACGTGAAATCCTAAATAAAGTCAAATTTATCAAAGTTTTCCAATAAATGCAACGAGCAGTACCGATACTTATAGCCGGCAGCGTACACTAGTTTTGAACCGTAAAGTAGAAAGTATCGTGTATTTATATTTCACAGAACATAAATAATTGAAAAAAAATTAAAATCTTCTAAAAAAAAAAAGACAGCTCGGCATAAGCAGGAATATTAAATTTACATCCAGTAATTCCCTACCAACTTCTAATCCTAACAAACTCAAATCTTATCATTCACCACATTAGCACGTTAATTTCTCTCATCTCCCTAACTACTTCCGCATAATTTCTCGGCATCTCTAACCCAAAAATATACCAACTACCATTTTACGACCATCCCCAAGCAGATTCCGGAGACTCGCTAACAAATGCAAATATATACCTATCCCTTTTAATATCCAGTCGTCGATAAATTCGAAATCGCGTTTCCTCGTGGAAAACCAGGCTTTCCACTTAATATAAAATTTCGTCGAGGACTGACGAATTTTACGATGACATCAGCCTGCCCGCGGTGGCTGCGGACCTTCCAGGATGAAAGGCAGGGGACGAGGTAATTAAGCTTAACGCGCATCGTCTCGCAAGCCACCGGCGATTCCTGTCCGCGGTATTCCACCGTAGGTTTTGCCGCGGCTGCGTTCTGCGGTTTACCGCATGTCCAACACGACCGCCACGGGGTCTGCGCCTCCATCGACCATAAACCATCATTACGCTAGTATATACAAGCGCATAAGAGGCATCGCGGATGGATCGCCGCGTTCCCGGTCTCCCTTTGCTTCAACCAGCGCGCGGACAGCCGACATCCTTCGCGAAATTTCTGCTAATATTTCCAGCCAACCGTGCATCGGTCCCCGGTGAACACGAGATCCACTCGATCGGAAGCGGTTCCCATTAAATCGAATTTAATTTCCGATCGAGCCGACCTCAGGCTGCGAATCTTTGTTTTAGCAACGTTTTTGAAGAGCAGTTTAAGAGGTAGAAGTATTTTTTTTTTTTTTTTTTTAGGTGAAATTTAGAGATCTCAGAAAAGAAAGATTCGTTGCATTCTTTTCGATTATTCGATGAGCGGAAAAGCGAACGAGAAAATATTTTTACGACACGAACAGGAGAATTACCGATACTGTAGGAAAACCGAGAAGATAGTTTGAGTCAGGGAAAGGTTTCGATTAGGTTGTAGAACTTTCGAAGCTTTCAGGTTTTATGAAAGGTTTCTGAGATTTATGAAAGGTTTCTGACATTTATGAAAGAATATTAATATTACCCAACCACTGACGATTAGGAAGATGATTACTGTATAGTAACATAAGAATTTGGGGAAAGATTTTACTAATTACGCAAGGGCCAAAGTTCACGAGCCGATGAACTTTGTTTTTGGAATCTAACGAAGGGTATTAAATTGGTTTATGTTTCTCTTTGGAGTTGAAATTTATTCTCCGTAGGACATAAACGACCAATTTGTAATTACATATTTTAATTAATTACTATTACTCAAGCCCGGACTAAAATACGAGAAAAGTATAAAATATAGTAACAGCCGCGGTAATTATTAAATAACGCAATAAGAACACGTTTCGTGTCGCGTTCTTTCGCTCGACGAGTAATTTCATAAATTAAAGTTTCACTGGTGGCCGATCATTCCCAGGGAAAACTGGTAGTTGGATAACTTAATTCCAGGCACGCGACAATTTTCACGTAATACGAGAGAGAAAGAGAGAAGCAATAACCAACGGCACGCCTATACGCGTTCGTAATTACAATAACCAATAAACCAATTACAGGGGATCAGGATAGCGAACCGTGTATCAGACGCGTTATAAAAGAAGCAACCCGATAACGGGTGTCGAAGGCGCGAGGTAATGCCTCTAATAACGTAATCAGTGATAATTTCCGGCTTAATGGTATATATCCGCGCATGTAAAATCAACGTGATTCCCGTTGCCGGGTTTCAGGGCCTGTTCATGGGAGGGACGCCGATAAAACTGGGACCGTTAAAGATCAACATAATTAAACGGGTATTTATAACGAGCTCGTGGTGGACCATACGTACTTATGTGGCCTTACGTACGTGCAAAAGGGTTAACGAAACGAACGTTAATGGGGCCGATTACATCTAAGCGGTTGAAGATAATTTGACTTCTTATCAAGTTGGCGTTAAGCAGTTTTGTTCATTAAGGGGACTGCAAGTAAAAGACCAGCTCGGTTTTCCTTTCCTAACACTCGACGTAATAAAACGTGTTTGCCGTAACAGGCCGAACGGGGCCGGGCGACTACTTATCAATTACAATAATGGGACTATTAAATAATAATGGCGGACATGTTAGGTGAGCAAGAGCAAGCTTTTATGGCTGCAACTTTTATAATAGGGGGTAGGTGTTAGGCGGTACTTTGGATTTATAGACGATGTAGTAGTACAAACACTATATCGGCCTCGGGCCGACAACTACTCTTCAATCTTGTAACACCGCTCTGCCCTCGCTTCCCGCCTCATACATATGCCCGTCTTGTTTCCCTGAATCCTGTAACCGGTGATTTTTTACGCTCCCCTTTGCTTTTTCGCGGCGATCCTCTTTTTCTTGCCATCATCTCGACCGTAAAGAGGTTTCTCCCGCAAGCAGACATCCGCTGCTTCTCTTGTTCCGGGCCAATCGAAAAACGACGATGGAACGAGGTAACGCGAAACGGGCCCTCGATGAAATTATTTTTATCATTTTATCGGATTATCGTCGCCGTGCAGATTCGACGAGAAGAAGGAAGAGGGAGAGGAAGAAAGGAGAGAAAGAGCGTGATATTCTCATTGGATGGTGCACGGTGTGGATTGAGATCGAACGCAAGACGGGCCAATTAATTAAGCGCAACGCTCTGATTAAAAAGGCACCAAGGCAGACTCTCTCCAAACCTTACGCACTCCTCCCTCGATTAATGTCCCGTAACGCGCGTATTCGTTTGTTGAAAGGAGGCCGCCGACCGATGGATCTGCGAGATTCACCATCGGTGACAACCGGTTCCTCGCGATAAAATGAAAAGCGACGCCGTCCGGCCGGGACCAATTACAAGCAGATATCTCGCCGCGTTCGACGATCGAGCGGTTTCAATAAAACTCTCATATTCGAGCAGAGAGAAATTAGCGAGGAACGCCAACAGCTCTCAGCTTCTGCCTTCGATCGACTTTACGAGCCTGCACGAGATCGGCTGAGAACGAAAGGAGAAAATGTACAGGTGTAAGAGGGAAGAAGAGAGAAAGCGTAAAAATAAAAAGCACCACGAGTCAATACGGTGGAGCACGCTACGAAAGAACGAATTTAATTCTCGAAACGATTCGACACGCATCGCGATCGACATTGATCCTGGATAGCCACCACGACCGTGTCATTTATTCTATTAACTTTCATACCTCCTTCTGACTTTTTTCGATTTTTTTCCAACATCGTCTCTCGGCCCATCTTTTTCTTCCACGATTTGGTTCTCCTCCCCTTTTTCTTCCCGTTTGTTCTCTTGCTCTCGTTGCTCCCTTTTTATCGTCACCTCCCATTCGCTGAACATAAGACAGAGCCAACGGAGAACAGCCCGGAGAGCAGCCGAAGCAATCCGCCTTTCGTGTTGCGTCGATTCCACGGTGTTAGGCACGGGAACGGCCTTCTTGGACCGCCTAGCGTGATCCCGAATGCCCACAAAAAAGCACTCTCTATAACCGTGATACATGCTACAGATTTAATTGGACCGCCGGATACCTGGCCGGTTTTATTCTCTGTTCGTCGCGTTTCTGCTCGTCAATGCCATGCCGACGGTGATCCCTGGGAACTTTTAGCACGTTTTCCGACGGTTGAACGCTTTGGATTCTTTTCTTTCCACTCGAGATGACGAATCTTGTGGTACGATAGGTTTTATCTGCGGATTGACGAGACGGGTATAACTGGACTCGAGCGGCGGAGTTGTCGATCGAAGAAAATCGAGGGAACTTGTTAAAAGTCTCTTCTTTCCAATTAATATTCCGTACGATTGAAATACTTGCTGTAGATTTCCTAACATCCTTGAAACACGCGATGATAGCTTCTCTTATTACTTGCTACTTATTACGGACTTAAAATATCGTTTACCTATATTCTCTTCTAACGACAGGGAATGAAAAACAGTTCTGCAGTACATCATGCAAACCAACGTTTAACTCCTTTCGTTGTCAAACATACGCGCACCGCTTACACGGGCGACTTTCTATTTTGTCGACGTTAGAGCTTAATAACTTTTAAACGATTAATACAATCCTAGGAAACTCTGATCCTAAAGGAACAAGAAAAAGCAATCTGAATTTTTAGCAAGCATCCCTCATAAATCACTTCATTTCTCGCGGTTACTTTCTAGGAATTCTAGAGCTGCGTGCGCAATATTGAAAGTCACGGAATAATATCCTTAATAGAGCAAGAATTTATCAGGAACGCCAGTGCAGTGCGCGTTTCCGTGTTTCATCCACAATACGCCTTAATTAATCAATTAAACGCCGGTATTATCCTACGCTGTGTCGACGGTAAGGCGAATTCAATTAAACGCCAACATAATACCTTGGAACCGGCCGAACAAAAGCAATCACGACGGGAATACGACTTCGAATTTCCGTCCCTTTTGTTTGTAGAAATCCACTGCCAGTTCTTCTCCCCTCGGGGATTAGCCTGTCGTCTGGTGAACGTCTAAGAGAGCCGTGTGTATAACGCGTAGGCATCCTCCTACGTGTTATCATTCAGTGGGAATTGGCCACGGTGAACAGGCTTGTTTGCTACAAACGCGGCACGCAGTGGCGCTTATTGTTACACACCGACTCGGCCAGCACGTAGTCGTACAGCTCGTGAATACCCATCGAAAGTGGATGGTGTACAGCGGCGGAGGCGTAGGATCGAACAATGATTCCTCGGGTCTCCATAGTTAGATACGTGTTCATCGGCCACTCGAATTGGATTCAATCGACTTCGCTCGGCGGAGACGTTCATAAATCATTCGCGTGGCTGGCCTGGAAAAAGCAGGTAATCCACGAAACGAGGCGCGTTTAAATACAGGAAAATTAATGATCCAAGGAGATAATCCCGGCACGGTATCCAACGCGTCTTGGTCGCTTAACGAGACGATTAATTAATCGCTTACATAACGCGGCTGGAAAGTGGCCGGCTGTCTCTCTCGTCGACAATTTCATCATTTCAGCCGGCGGGCTTGACAAATAGTACACGAATTTCTTGCCAGTTACCTTCCACTTTGTAACCTCTATTGACACATTCGCGGGCCGGATGGCAGTCCTCGAGGCCACGGATCATTTCGATTTGCTTTCTCCGATTTTCGGTACGGGGATCTAGATAATTTGTGATTAATTAGACATTATAAGCGTTATTGATGGGAACAGCGGGGTCGGGGTGACCGAGAGCAAAGCAAAGTACCCCACGCGCGAGACGGACAGACGGACGAGCGTTACGAAGATCGGATCAGGAACGGTAGGTGGTCCATCGAGGTTTGCCAGTTTCGTTCTCTTTCTTCACTCTGCTTGAAAGACGGAGAAAAGGCTCTGGCATCTCCTCGAGAGCTCTCCCTCTTCGGGCATCTCCTTCTTTACCCATCTTCCTTTTCGTATTCCGATCGTCCCTTCTTTCTTTCCCCTTTCAACGTCGTTGCTCGTCTATCCTTCTTCAACTTCGTCCTCCTCCCTCCATCGCGTCCACGTTCCTTCTTTTCTTCCTCCTTCTTCTCACAACCCTCGTCCCATCTCTCTCCTACCTCGATCGATCACGATACTTCTTTCCTCTACTTCGCAGCACCTTCCCTTCCTCCCAAGGTAAGCCACGGTACACGGAACTTCTCCTCGACTACCAACACACAACCACTCGACTACCATCGGGTACGCAGCGCGCCGAGACAGAGTACCAGAGAGGGGTACGTGCAACACACGAGGGTGATCCTGGTCGAGCTTCTTCGTCGCGACGATCCCTCGATACGGACAGACGGAAGAGCGGGACCACCGATCGAATCTCAGTCGAACATCTCCTTTTCCCTCCCTTCGCGTCGATCGTCCGCCGAATCTTCCTCCGTGCCGATCCACGATCTTCGAGGCGCGACTCTGGCGTGCGCGAGCTTTCCCCCTCGACGTGCCTCGTCGCGAATACTTGGGCTCGGGAGGATCCTTCTTGTGACCCCGTGGGTCGTTACCTCTCGACCGACCATCCCGGTGGCCCGTTGACGAGACACGACCGCCCCTGGGATGCTGGACGCAACGCGCCGATCAAAAAGACGACGAGAGACGATCGTCGATCCCTGCCTGGCTGGTGTATGGCCAGGAGGAGAGGCTGTCGCTATGTTTTCGTGTAATTCGACGTGAAACGACCACTGGTTTGGATGGAGTGTTCCTCCTCGCTGTACAGAGGTGGTTTCGTTGCTTGAGAGGCGGCTCGTCGAGGTGTTATCGGATGGGTAGTCGTTGTATTAGCTTGATTTGTATTTTATGTTTAGGTATTACGTACGAGTGAATGTTGTAGATTCATAGGAAGAATCGAACGTCGGAGGAAAGGGTATGGTAAGACTAGAAATGTCGGTGTTGAAATTTTTACAATTATAGGACATTGTTAACGCTGCCATTGAAATTCCAACAATCGATATTCGCAAGCCTTTGTACAGATAGATTAGAAACTTGTTCCTTTCTGTGAGATTTCTATTGGCAAAGATAAAAAAAGAAGTGGATGTATCCGGTGAAGGTTTCGCAAGTTAAATAATTTTTCTAAATACACGTGGAAGGATTTACGTAGAATGCCAAATTTTTACAATACGCCTTTATATATCTGTTGAAACGAAATATTATCGAAAACTATACCTCGATCGAACGGATATCGCTGGTAAATATAAATCGATTATCCTTCGTTGGAACAATTGAGTAAGATCTTATTTGGACGCATATCCTCCCAACGAGAAGCGACGACCTTCGTGTTCGTAACTTGGTAACAAAACCCGACCTCGCGGGATGCATCGAGGAATTCCATTCAACGGGAATCTCAGCGATGCGCTCGTCTCTGAAAGAATCGAACGTTGCTCGTCCCGCGGCTATGTCCTCGACCCTGTTTCGCACCATTTTGTCTCCACTTAACGGTTGAAGTCATCGCTAAATCGAAACAATCAAGCTCTTATAAACATAGAAGAATAGTTACGAGAAAGAACTATAAAATCACCATTGGATAAGAACAATACGAGTATAATTGTTTTGGAAGTTAATTGAAGGCTTCAGCCAGAATTATTTGACAAAGCGTCGCGACAGATGTTCCGACGAGTGAAACGAGCGACAGATTATCGGATCAGAGAGTCCCGTCGATTGCTATTTATTCCATTCGTTTGTCCCCCGTGTTTATCTCGATTGAACGACTGCTGCGTTGCTAATACGATAATTCTTATCGGGCGCCTCTCTCGAATGGACGAAAATTAGGCCCAGGCGGTCCGCAGCGGAATTTCGATCGTTGTACATACACGTTATCAGGCTGCATCGTTTGTGAACACGATCTCGGTAATCGAGACCGGTCCAAGTCCTGGTATTACTATTTTTAAAATCCATGGATCCTTACTGTAAGCGGACACTGGCAGTTTGCAGTCCGGACACCGAATGTGAAAGCTATCGTTAACGCGAAGAAAGGGGGCGAGTTCGAAGAAACGAGACAGAATTTTGAACGTTCACTTCCAGGAAAAGTTCATTTAATTCGACCTTCGCTCTCGAGGAGGGTTTGATTCGCTTGATTTAAACAAAAATGAAGGAAACCACAAGGAAGTCGTTTATTCGTTGTTGCGAGCAACAAACAATGATTTTGTGTAGAGTTTGGAGACAACCTGTCTGCATCTAGGAGTTTCATGAGAAATTCTATTGAAATCGATATGCAACGTTTGACAGGAATATCACAATTAAAATCGTACGCAAGATATTTCTCTACGAAAGTAAAGAAGAGAAATCTCAACACTTTATCGAAAAATGCGCAAAATATGCGTAAAATATTATTTAGTACCTAGCAAATAATCTTCTATCTAAGTTCCGTCTTTTTATTTATATTCGTGAAAGTACGAACTTGCATAAACATTCGCAGCCTAATAATCACAGGGACAAATAAAATCCTGTAATTAGCTACCACTGTGTTAATCTATCGCATTATATCTTCCGATAACAACGAAACTTAACGTCACTGTCTCTAATTACTCGTCGTATTAATTGGTAAAAACGCTTGCCCGTATCAAGTCTGCACAACGATTCAACGTCGACCCTAACAACCCCGTTTAAGACATGTTTTTCCAAAGTTCCCTGATGGTCGATCGCGATGAGCCCGAGGGGAAAAGGCGGTTCCATCGACTGGATCGGATCCGTGTCACGAGCATTATACACGCGTGTACCCGCGTGCGGCGATCGCGCTGGATCTCCTCGGCTCGTTTTCCACGTGGATGAGCATGAGCATGAATCATCTGGTAGGTGGCCGAGCGTTCACACTCGTCGGAAGGACGAGGAAAGGTGGCCGGCTTTCGAGCTGGCGTGGAAGCGGCTAGTGGACAGCTTTCTCATTAGAGACGAGGCTAGTCGCACGGATCTCTGAAATTCCTCACGGAGATGTTACGATTATTGGCTGTCGTGGCGGCACGAGAAAAGAAGAGAAAAAAGGGGAAAACTAGACGATGGGATACGGGAAACTGAAATGAGGACTGAGCTCGGTTGTTTCATGGGAGACGCTCAGGTGTCGTCGTTTTAATGTGAAAATATTGCATTTTGACGAGCGCCAGCCTCGCCGAGTCAGTTTTATCTGATTTTGCAAGAGGACGTTTTGCAACATGTTATAACACGGCTGTGACTAAAATAGCTCAGAGCGAAGTGGTCACTAGTTTGCCTAACAGTCGTTTTTACTGGTTTTAAGCGGGCCGTATTCGTATGTAGGAGAAATATTAGCTAGAAATTGTTGTTGGATCGCATATATATGTGTGTCTGTATATATATATTTATATTTGATAGACGGCAATTGAGGACACCAAATACTTGATACTTCTCGCTGATTTGCATGTATATATATAATAAATATATAATAAATCAGTGAGCAGTATATATATATATATATATATATATATACACAATATATATATACAACCATATTCGTATATGTATATATACGCCGATCAAATTTCATGCAGAGCACAAAATTTTGAGTATTTAAATAATGTGTATGTTTACGTCGCTATTATTAGAGCTTCGAGTATATCACAATTCATACACGCATACCTCTACTAACAAGATACAAGCCCTCTTTCTTATTCCAACAGTATAAAAATGTAAGATTTCAGAATTTTCAGATTTAGACATTTCTTAAAAATGTTTACAGGTTTGCCTGTACTACAACAGATCTTCTACCGTAAGAATACTTCAAACAAATACTTCAAAAGATGGTAATCCATTAACGACAGATATACAATAAGTAAGAAAGACAAGAAGGATAAACACGTTCCATAGTTCGATTTGTTCATCTTCTGAAGCCTTAACTCTGACACAGGTGGGCGGTGTTATCGTGTAAATGTCGCGTTGGACCTTCTCGACTCATTAAAATCACTTGTCTAAGACGTCATTTTGTCAAATTTGTAGCACGTACCTATACGAAGCTTTAAATATCGCTGTCAAATATCGCAATTTACATCCAGACAAGCAAATAAAACAGAGGGAACGACCCCGACGAGTCGAGGGGAAAAATAATGCAAAGTATTGTCCTCTGAGCGTGCAGGTTTCGCATCTGCTGACCGGAATACATCAGGATGGATGGCATGATTATTGGCTGCAACGAGGGAAACAAGAAACGGCCGCAGAGGTGAATGGAACAAAGAGGGAATCAAGAGAACAAGTCACTCATGGACTCGTAATTACCCATTGATCGTTTCGATCGACTCGTCTCGTCTATTTCGAGACCAACTTTTTCCACTTTCTGATTTCTGCTTTTCTTTGCCTGCGAATTTTTTCTTCCTGCCACCCCCTTTATCGGACCTTTCGCAATCGTCTTCGATTCCCACCTTCTTCAGTTGCTACGTGACCGTTCGTTCCGTAGTTCTCGCTCGACAGCTACATGTCGTCTATCTTTAGCCGACTTCGTGGTAATTACGGGGAGACGTTGAACCTCTGTCGCACGATTACGTGCGCCAAAAGTGCCGATTGTCTTCCCGGATTTACGCGTGACGACGATCGTCAGTCGATCGAGAATGAGCCGGACTGAAATATCGATGCTCTAAGTACGATCGAGGGAAGCAAAATAGAGCAAATTGTGCGAGAAGAGGCAAACTATGTGTTTTATAAAATCAGACTTATTGCTTAGGAATTTTGATAAATTCTTTTTGAAACCGATCGGTTTCGTAGATAGATGGTAATTTACAAGAGTTCCGATCAAGTTGTCAAGTTTAGAACAATTTCACGTGACAATTGAATATGATATAGAATACAAATAATATAGAAATATAAATCCAAAATGAAGCAAGTTAAGTCTAATCCAAGCGTTTGTGATCGCCGAGGATTCAACGATAATGGTTGAAAGTTACTATATATTAAGAACATTGATTTGTATATAAAAAATTTGATATTAAGCATCTTAGCAGTGCTAAAACATTTTTTTTTTAAGATCACATCAATTACCATGTCTCTAATCCACTTTAAAAATCTAACTGAAGTACACTGGATAGAAGAATATATCTATTTCCTTGACCGACGAAAATTGTATCTTTCGTTTGCCACCGATAATGCAGAGAAACGCTACTGTTCATTATCAAAAATACGTATCTCCTATATTTTTTTATCCTATAAATAGTCAAACTGAGAACCACTGCTGCCAACACTGCGCGTTAACCAGGGACGTTAGTAGATCCTTAATGAGGCGTCGATTAGATCGAAGCGATATCGAGGATCCGGAGGATCCACGAAGCATCGCGATGACGAATCGCGAAACACGACCTGGAGAATCTCTTTGTGGCGTAAAAAGACCACACCGAGCCCTGTCCTTCTTCCTCCTGATCCAAACTTCGCATAGCTTTAAAAATCTTGTTCGAGCTTGTTCTCAAACAAAATTCATCGTTGCCGATCTCATAAAACCGTCAGCCCACGATATATCGGAATCTCTATGCAACCTTGGCACCGCTGAAACAGGACCCTGGAACGATCGGTGGGCCAGGATCAAACGTGACAGATCATTAATTGCATTTATTGGAGCCGGCGATCGAAAGATCACTCCCGAAGCGTGGGTCCACGAGGATGAAACGTCGAGGAGGTCGGCGTAGGTCGAGTCAGGAGGAAAAGAAAAAGACGCCGGAGAAAGAGAAAAAGGAGTATCTCGAGGCCTCGAATCGGTTGGACCCGGTTTTCGTTCGGCAGCTTTTACGAGTCCGATCGCGGCGTTATTAGTAGGACGCTTTGTGGTACCTGTGTTCCTTGAGTTGGACCCTCCCTGCGGTCGATGTTTCGCGTTTACAGGTGCACCTTATACGAGATAGTCTTTACACGATCATTCGAATAAATTAGACAATGGCCGGTTGGAGGGGATAAAACGGGTTTCAACGGTGAACGCCGAGATTGATCTTCGAGTTTCTCTTCATTACGCTCTGCATCCGATTAACCGACGATCGAACCTCTCGAGAATGCTACAGAGGATAGGAAACGCGTTAATCGTACGGGATAGTAATGGGAATGCATCGAATGACGCTATCATGGGGGAACCAAAGCGCGTTCAGATGTAACGATTTTGTTTCCATATTTATAAACTCTTGGGATTGAGACCGTGGAATATTTGTTGTAAAAGAAAGTTTTCAAATATGTGTTGACCAACCTCTTGGTAAAATCCCTTGACGATGGATTTCCTATCTTATATGGACTGGGAGGCTTTTATAGGGCTCATCAGCAAATGTGTGAGAAATACAAATTTACGTAACCGCTATTATATTTGCAGTAGTTATTTTTTTTTGTTAGTAAAACAAAGAAGGATGCGTAATTGGTATGTGAAATTATTCTCTGAATGCTAGAATTTTATAAATGAAGTAATATTAATGATCATGACTTGATATTTAAATCCGATTTGTTAAAATAACTTTTTTTCGCAACTTTATGCACAATCCCACGGTTTATGAAGAAATAGTTATTAAGAGAATAAGATAATAGAAATGTATAGCAAACGAGACAAGGACTAGAACTTGCTACAAAAATTAACATAAGAACCCTGTGTGAATGAATAATTCGAAATTTATAATCCGAGAATTAATTCCTAAAAATCGCCACTAACAACTTGAACAACGTATGTACTATGCAGAATTTTCTTCAGTTTTAATTACACGGGTATAACGTGTACTCCATGCAAATAATAATTGCTATCGGTTAAACCAGTAAGAGTTCCAGTGATCGTTTTCCGCTTTCATCGACGTCTACATCCCTTATTTAATTACCCCAAAAATAAAGCCAGCAGATAAACTCGAACGAGAGACACAATAAAAAGAAATGGCGATTTAACCGCGAAATAAAGCAAGCTGTTGATCGTTTGTACAGGGTAGATCCTTTCGCCGATTCCATTCGTCGTTACTTTTATTGACATAACAGACGAACGAGCACGGAAAGTCGAAGCGGCTTTCGATTCGATTTCGAGGGCAAATCGACAGCCTGTACTGGAAGATTGCCCCTCGAAGTAACGGGAACCAACTCGTCAATACTCGGCAACCGTGCCATCGACGACCGAGTAATTGGCGCCGTAAAGAAGGCGCGCGAAACGCGCCACGAAAAAAAATTCTCCCAGCGGATGGTCGGAGATTCGTGATAAAACAGCGAGATCACTTGTGCGACGCGACAACGCGTCGTCCTCGTCATTCGTGGATTAGCCGACAGAAAGAAACGGCCCGGATTTCGATCAAGTTCTCACGAGGCTGAGGCCATTTTGACGGACGCTGCAGGCACGTCGATACGGAGGAACGATCGGAACGAGCGTAAAACAATGCGGCAAGAACGTAGCCGGAGAATTATAACTGTTTTCAAAATCGAACAGACAAAATCGTAATTTCCGCTGGATGTTGAAGGAAGAAGTAAAGAGAAGGAAAAAGGGATCTGGTTTTTTGTCGAACAATAGATTGCTCCAAGTTTAATCGAGTCGAGCAACAGTTCAAGACTATTTCTATGTAATTGTTTCTACGTACATCGAGCAATTTGCAATTGGTTCAAACACATTTTTCCCGAACGAACTTCTCGGTTTTGGGATGTACTTTTATATCTATACATATCCGAATTTTGTAGATGTGTGAAAAATATGGTATTACAGATCGTTGGAACGATCTTGGACTTAACTATTTAACTTGTTTAAGGAAATAACGACGACAATGAAATGTTGAGAAGTACGAGCTTGGGAAAATTTGTTTGCTTATCATATTCGTCTCTTCCTCTGACGTCTTACCCTGCGATTAAAAGTAAGGAAGTTAGACGGAACACCGTGTAAAAAGAATAATAAAGTTCATCCACCGAGTACGAATTAAGCAATTTTCAAAACCACGTGACGGATGTCTGACTAGTACAAGAAAATTCCGTTCCCAGAGTCGAAAAGAACTTTTTAGGAGTTACTTATCTCCCATTGCATCACTTTTATACAAATACACAAATTTGTTCGAAAGAATCATACGAAAAAGGTGAACAACCCGTACATAGAGAATTACACGCCTTCGTTCATTACATTTTCTCCGCCTCTTGCAAATCTCGCCGAAAAACCAAAAGAAAAAGAACGCTCGAAAGAACGAAAAAAAAGACGAAAAAGAAAGCAGTTGAACGAAGATCTTCGAAAGTATCTACGTAGTAATATTACTCACGGAGCCCCGCTGGAAAAGGTGTTTTAAATAAACGTTCGGGGCAGCGTATCGGATACACCTTTGCCTGTACCAACCTGTACCTACCTGTCTGACTGGCCGACGTTCAGCCGAGAGCCAACGTACGCCGGTATCTGCGCTAGAATCGTAAAGGCACGAGTTTTACGAGCCGTCCCGTGAAATTAATACACGTGTCTCGCATTCTCTCGAATTCGGTGCCGATTATATACCCAAGGTTCCTAACTCGAGTCCACCGATGTTTCTCTCCTCTGGTAAGACGTCCCCCTCTTACCCTTCTGGCTTTTATTTATTTTCCAGTTTCGGGTTACCTACTCCTCCTTGTCGTGGCCGGCTACTAATTGATCGCCGGCTAATCCGAAATGCAACAGGCAGGGCCGCTCATTACCGTAATGAACAATAAAAGAGGATCGTACCGCGTAATGAGCCACGTCTCGCTGTCCCGAGTCCTCTCTCGACGTAAAGGGTTTTCGAGGCGGAGACGACCGAACAAGAGGGTGGAACGGGGCCACGTTGGTAGGCGACTTCCACGTCGACCGGCTGAATAAATGAGCCGGTGATGTGGGTTCTTGCCACCGTGTCGGCAACGAGCGCGTCCGGATACGTTTTCGCTCGGCTCTTCAGACGCCTGGCGTTATCGTCGCGAATCGACGCGATCGCTCGACAGCTTCGATTCCGCGAACCGCGAGTCGCAGCTTGATGGCTTCTTCCTTTAGGTCTAGTCATTGGTACGCGTCTAGTGGAATATACAAGCTTGCTGAGAAACGGGACATCTAAATTTGTCTTGTTCGAATATAACGAAAAATGTGAAAAACAGGAACGCTTCTCCATTTGAAATGGGAAATTAAGAAATTCATTTTTTGCTTGATTTTATCTTTGAAATTATTTGCAGGCGATAGTTAGTATTTGAACCATGTAGCGCTATATAGTTTTAGGTTCGTAGTATTACGGTTCGGGACAAGACAAGGTTCGATCAATGTAAACGTATATAATTTTTATCATACTTTCGTATGATCGACAATGTCATTGTTTGTACTAGCGATAAGTGCGCGTTAAGAAACGCATTTAAAGAATAGATTTTAGAATGTTCATAAAATTCTTTGAAAAAAGTCCACTTTGTCATACAATGGTGATATATCTGTCGTCAATAAAGTTTATTGCGAAAATTTATTTAAACGCGTTTATTCATGCCCACTCATCTCGCACAGATATTAAACTAATTGGAAAACGAAAATCGCGACGATATCTGTACAATAGGCATAACAAGAGTTCATTACCATACAGAAAGCCATACGACTCCTAATAACCAGGTAATAATGATTTGTACCTATAACTTATACGCTTATTATTATCCGGCAATTATGAGTATTATAGTTACGTGAAGATATCCGTAATTTATATACAACGATACCGTTTTCAAGGCACCGCTTCGAAGAAGTAGAAGAAGAGGAGGAAGAAGAAGAAGAAGAAGAGAAAGAAGAGGGAGAAGAAAAAGAAGAAGATGGGGAAGAAGAAGGAGATGGAGAAGGAGAAGAAGAAGAGAAAGGAAAGTATTTTTACGTAACGAGCCGATTACCGGATCGAGAGCGTGGCCGTGCCGGATCGTTCCGTTAATTTTCGATCGACGATCGTTTTATATCGAGTAACACGACGACTTACAGACGTAAGAAAGGGTATCGCAAAGATTTTCTGCGCTATCTCTCGGGGGCCCCCGATGGGCTTTTATTGCCTTCAGATCGAGAACAGATAAAACAGTTTCCGAACCCTTTGTTAATCTCGCTGACCGATGATTTTGTAACCAGAACGATCGTAGGCGTAACCGAGCCGATCGGTGCCCGTAATTGTCTGGGACGCGGAATGCTCTGACGGTTGTTGCAACTTTTCCAACCAACAGACGCTGGACTTGGCCCGATGACGAAATTGATTCAACCGTACAATCCCCTGCGCCCGTTGTGAATCCTCGCCTTGTGAAACATTGATCAAGAATATATCGGTTCTTTGAGTAAGAAATCGATCGTTCGAAGGAAAGAATCGTATCACATCGTATCGTAGCTAAAACGAAGGAAAATGGGAGCAATATTAGCAAACTTGTCGAACGCGCGGAAGTGTTTCGTAAGTCCTGTAATATGTGCCACGAGACGTCACAATGAGATAAAGCGTACGTTAACTACCTCGACGGTGAAGGTGGATTCTTAAGGCTGCGTTTACACAGTCGGTTCTGTGTGAAGATTGGCACACTTTGATTAAAATGAGTCGCTGTTAAAAAAGAGACGACACTGAAGATCAAATGTATCATGCTACACATTATGTAGAATTGTGAGAATTTATTTAGGTAGGAGGATTGTAGAATCATGTACCTATATACGGTGTCTTATGAATTTTTTAAATTTCTAATTAGAATCGAGGAAGCTGATCGGAAGATAGTCAGAGAAAACTTTTAGTTAGGTAGTTTTTGTAGGATTTACTGCCCAACTATATAAACAAACCTTAATAACCGGGTTCGAAGACAATGGCGGGACATTTCAAGGAACATAAAGTACCCACACGGTTCTCCTCGTAGAGAGTTTAAAATGAGTGGCGCAACGGATGCGCCTAGTCAGTTTCCGTCTTTTTAGATTCGCGTATTTTCTTCGCGATTAATTCCCAAGATTTAATAAATGTGTTGGACGTAAATAGTGGCAACTGCAGGAAGTAAGATAAGAACGAGAGCGGTCTTCATGAAAGTAGAAAACGTGTAAGACGTTAGTTACTTTCGCGATGTTCTGTACGGCATCTTGTACGAGAGGACTGATACTTAATCCATATAACATTCCCGAAGATGATGGAATTAAGAAGATATAAGAAGGCAACCAGCAAGATACTCGTATACATAAATATATTGTCGTAACATTTTGTTCATAATAACCCATGCAGGAATAGCAGTGAATAAAAGAACCCCGCTCATATTTCCATCTAATCGTTTCATCAAAATCATTCCTGATATTCTCCCAGATACCACAATATCTCCTTACCTTCACTCATTAACGAAACGCTTCCCTTTTATTCCTTTATCCAAACTGTCCTTGAACGTACATACGTCAGAATTTAGCGGCGCTCACGATCATCCCGTAACACGTTCCCTCATAGACAGACGTAAGCTCCTTGTTAACCCCGTTAAAGCGCGAATACAAGAACAAAGCGATCTTCGAACGAGAAGCCGATAATCCCTGTATAATTTCAAAGGCACGGGCAAAGTTTCGTGAATATTAGGCCGCTACAGATAAGCAGATATGGATATAACGACGAGGCTGGTTCGTTTGAGTGAGCTACGTACGCGTCTATTCGAGGATGCTAACTAAGATGCTATCTAACGACCCCTGCTGTGGCTCCATGATGTATCGATCCTATATGCCCCTGTCTCAACCCCATCGGTATTTGCTTCACCACGAACCGTTTTAGTTCGCTCAAATTCATTGGCCGGTGCTGCTGGTGGAACAGCGACATCGACACCACAGGTGCCTGTATTCCAGAATCGTCTAACAGAGAGTCCCAAGACGAAACTGGAATTTGGAAGCGGGTCAACAACAAACGTCCGGGACTACCATTTATGGGACTCACAGATCCGATGAGAGATTGACTGATCGATGGGTGACGCGACCGATGATATCGAAGCCAGATAAAACTGGTATGACGGTCTGGTTGCGCGTGCAACGGTCCTGACAACCATTCAGGGACGTTGCATGATTAACGAGGAAGACGAATGAGGGAATCCGCGACGTTTAAAGAAACTTTTAAGTGAACGAGGAACAAATTCGAAGTCGTAAAGAATAATATCGCATGTAAAGATCTATGTTGGAAGAAATCTGAATAGGTTAACTCCCGGTGCTCTTTGACACATACGAGCTTGTGTTGTATACGCGATATCCGAGTAACTTTCTAACAATCGTAAGAAATATCATTTATTCTTATATAAAAATAGAAACGTGTGAATCAGGTTTCTTGTATCGCGACAATGTATTCGCGTCAGTTAATTCTCGTTAACTGGAAGTATCGAAAAGTTTGGAAGATGAAGAGATAATTGGAGAATTGCAAAAGAGGTAAGTAGAAATTAATTGAAAAAGGTTAATTGTGAGGTATCATTTAGAACGATGAGCTGCATGGTTCATGTTCTACAAAAGGTCCCTTTAAACCTCTGGAGGGAGTCACGCATGATCAAAGCCATTAATGACTCGTTAATGGCCACGGTTCTTCTACTTCAAAATTATATCAACGACGAGAGTCACGATTGCGTTGCGTTCTATCGTCCCGTCGGTGGTCCACAGTCCCCGGAACACGTGAGACAGCGTGACACGATGAATTTGTCACGGGTTTGGGTCACGCTACGTGCTTCAAACTACTTGTTCCGTCTTTTTTCTTCGTAGCTCTCTACGATCCCTCTTTTCTCACCTCGACTTCCCACCGCGAGCACGTGCGATAAATTTCTCAAATACAATCGCTTTTTACCGTACCCGTGGAAAATACTAAGCTCAAGCTCATCCATGAAACTGTGAGATTGGAACGAGTTCGATTAAAGACTGCCGCGAACCGCGCGAAGAAACCCTGGCTCTTTCATCATTACTTTCTTTCTGCTGAACAATTTCTTGCTATCCGAACAAAGTATATATAATCATAATGCCACAAAAAATATTCTTGCAATCATTAAGATTACCTGCAGATAAGAAAAAATCTTTATGTCGAGCTTACATTCAATCAGTCTATTCTATACTAAATTTCAAATATTTTTTAAAGAGAGAGGGAAAGTGATTTGTTTGCTATCACGGGCGACTAAAACGTTTTTCTTTATACTCTGTGATACTTTCCCCGCTTAGTTATTAGTGCGTCGGTCTCTACTTTCACAGCTTCGTATCATCCTTATCGAATTATTTAATAGAAGACACCATCCGTCGTACCTTCCCTGAAAGTGTAAGATATGTAGCTACTTGCGAAACTAATTTGTGGAAGTTGAAGACGTACAAGGATCACGGAAAGGATATTGAATATCTACACGACACATATCGCACTTAATGACCCGTGGAATCGTCCAGACACGATTCCATTTCCTACTTTTGACTAGCAATTAACTGTTCTCTTGGAGCGTGCTCCAGTCGTGTCTTCCGCTGGCGGATACTAAATTACAATCACCGATAATAAACAGGAGACCGTTCCTATTAATCCGACATTTAAAGCTAGTTTCAAACGAAAGACGTTGCAAAAGCGGCTCTAATTTGCCTCTGTAACATTCTCTGTATCCATGAACATTTGTAACAACGATCAACCAAACTCTTTCATCCAGAACACTCTCGATATCGCTTCAGCCTTCCGTGGAGCGCGATATTTAATGCGTTAATAGCGACACGGCTGCTAAACACAGTGCCTTTAACCTACGGTAATATTCTTGACCGCTCGATCTTTAAATCGTCTTATGTTTATTTCGTTTAAAAGATCGCGTTAACTGGTCGCGAAATTATTTGAAGGAAAGATGCGGACACGACGTCGACTAATGGGAATGGGAAATTGCTGGCAGAAATCACGCTCAAAGCTGATCGTCCGTATGAAAGAAGCGTTAAATCAAAACCTCTTAAAGATCGTCACGGTTTGCGGATCGGGATGAACGGCTCGAAAATCGTTCCTTAACCTCAGCTTCTTTTTCACGGCGACAACGTTGATCGTACACGTGCTAGGGTAGGATCGAGTGTATCAACTATCTCGGGGGCGATCGCCAAAAACGGAGAGAAAAAGAAACTGCGGCCTGCAGAATATCGGGATACAAAGAAGAATCGCGGGCAAGGGCATGCGCGAATCCGCGCCTAATCACGAGTTTAACGCTTTTTACGACGTCTACGGGCCTTCTTTTGCCGGAGTCGATCGTTTTCCCACAGTCAGCACGCTGGCTCCTCGCTCGGCTAGGATCATGGCGGTTCTTATCGCTTTTTCGTCCGTTCCTCCTTTTTCTCTTACGTGTGCCTACGACCGTCGATCGTTCCACTTTACACGATTTCGCGGCAAACCACCGAAACACTATTGCTTACTAGGAAAGAAAGAATGATCGGGAAAAGAAGTTCCGTTGAACGATCCAAAAGTTATATTCCCGGCTTGTTAGAAGACACGCAAAGTCAATTTTATGATATCAGCGAAAGATTGTAAAAGCGAGCTCTGTATTAGTACGACGATGCTACTCGTGATTTCCCATAAAAATTATATTCTTTAATAAGAATAATGTTATAACATAAAATAGAGGGGATTTAACCCTTTCTTTAATAGTAAAATTCAGCCACTATTAGCTACACTGTCAGACAAAAAATTTGTTAATCGATAAATAGTCGAGTAATTAATAAACTTTCTATTCCAATCCAATTTCCCTGTAAGTTTATTTTTTTTACAATTAGTTGTGTTATTCTTCTAGCAAATCGACGATACGAATATGCTTGATCGATCACCTCGTGTGTCTAGCTATAACTCAAGTCAAGTAGAGACAAACATTTCGCAAGATCAGGGGTTTTTGAACGATTCGGTATTAAACCGTTCGATCGATGTCCTAGTTGCAGCGAGCAATACATAACCAGTTGTTATATGTTCCGTATGATCCCGACTAAATTCTGCCCCACTGAATTCTATCTCTGTCATCCTATGTCTTTCCTGTACCCTATACATGGATGTATATTCCAAACCAAACGTTGTTTCGATTTAAAGCTACTCCAACAGTACTGATCGAATTATGTAGCCATAATAGAGCTACTAGTAGCTTACCCTATCTTTCACTCCACATCTTCAGCGGCACTAATTAAAAGCTAACGCCGTCGTGTAATTGAAACCGCCGATTAAATCGTATCACACTTCGAACAACCAAGAATTAGATCCAAAGGTGAGAATCGATTATACCAATCTATCGAACGTTCGGAAGCAAATTTCGATCTCTTCTCGAGTATGCATAGTCTGTCAAACGTCGGATAGCCCATAATTATCACTTTACATGTTCTAATCGTTCTCGTCGATATCGTGTAATTAAAGACACAGGGAGTCGTTGTACCCGGGAACGATAGATGAAAATCGACCAAGAATCAGTGATCGCGTTGTTATCGAGCCTCTGGCAAACAATCCCTGCTTTTTCACCGAGATCTGCTTTTCTTGCACGCATTCATTCGTCCGCATGATCGAGTCCGCGCCACCTTGATTTTATCGTAGACGTGTGGAAATAAATAGATTACTCGAACGAGAAAGAACGGCCTGTTTCAGATTATGTAAGTTCACTTTGATCGTATCGTCCTGGAATCTTCGATTCGTATTTTAAACTTCTTTCTCTTTCCTGTCGTGTTTTTAGAAACGCGTGCTGATCGGGGATACGTCGACTGTGAAAATAGGGACGATGAGGTTTCTAGAGTTCCACGAAGATCCATGGCCGCGGTAGACAACCGCGTCTAAATCGTAGGATACGGCGTCTGAAATTTTATGCGATCGCGTGATCACGCCTCCTCCACGTTTTCACGAGTCCTGACTCGGATGCAGCGAAACGGCTGGCTTCCTTATCGCTATTAGAATTACCATTTCGCGCGAGTTACTCGAAGAATCTCGTTCCAACTATTTTTAACCATGTTCCAGGCATATCTTACACTGATGTGCCACTTTTTGCAAACTTAACGACAATGATACGATATTAATGTGTATATTAGTTTAAAAATATTGCAGTTCATATCAAACGAAACAAAGAAAATATATGATATTGTTATAAGGAAATAATTAATCCTAAGGAAATCTTTCACTCGAAACTTTTTAATGAAACTTGCGTGTTGCACGAAAGGCGACCCAATTAATTTTGAGAAAATTAATATAGCAGATCGAACTATTTCTGTTGTTCAAGAATATATATAATGAATCAAGAATGTTCAAGAGTGGATGAGAAAATAGAAGTGCCAAATACAGCAGCAGACTGAGTCGGAAGTTAAGGAGGCAATGCGATCATTCTCTATGGTTCTTAAGCATTAGCAACAAGCAAAAATGTTCTCATACCGACCACCGTACCGTGTTTGTAGACACTGGTCCTGTGAACGTATTGTAGTCAAGTACACGGTGCGCAGGACCACGGGCTGTATAACACATAAAACGGGCGCATAAACGAGATGCTATCGGAGTTGGAGGAGGTTCCGCGTAATCTATCCAATTATCGTTCGATCAGAGCTGTATTCGTGATTGTTCGGACCCTCAGCCACCGGGAGAGACTTGACTGCTATGAAGAACTAGGGTTGTCTGTGCAAGAAACGAACACTCTATGCAAAACGACGTTGGAGAATGCTATTATTTTTACGGGAACTTTAACCTTAGGTGATAAAATATAGATTCTACATTTAGAAAATACATCGGTACTTCGTTGCTGAGATACCTTGCCGACTTGCCTGTCGTACAAAACTCTACATTATATGTAAAATAATATCGAAGCATTTTTGAAAATACTTATGTTAAATAACGGAACGCTATATTTCGGAAATGAATTAGTCTTTCGCTAGTCGGCTGTACAACTTTCTTACTATCTTCTATATTTTTTTCTGTATAATTACCACGCCGAAGACAGGAAGCAGAAACTTACTTAAGTCGAAGCAACATTACATAAATTAGATGTCATAGTAATACCACTAACCATATCTGTTCCCTTGTAATTGAAAAATACTGAAAAACAATTCTGCTACTAATAATCATTCCTACTAAATTTACAAACAACTCTCAACCCTCTTTCCTCAAATACATTAATCATCCAGATCGTCCCTATTACAAATCCACCGTACAACGTAACCAGCCACTCGTCGCCATCTAGTTATCAGCAATTTATTAGTTATCGAACATAGAACCACTTGCTTCTTCATAGGACTCGATTCACGATGTGGTTTCACAGGGTGGGGTCACCGAAGGTTGCGCAACTTGTGGCTATTGCGCGGCGGTGCTGCCTTCCACACGATTGCCACTTTAAGTGCGCCATAATGGCAGTGGGCTCGCTAAGAAGAACGCGATCTTAAGAAACGGCTCACGGTGCCTCGGCACAGGGCTCGCCGTTCGTCTCGGTTTCGCTTGGTCTCTCGTGAGGTTGCCTGTCTCGATTGCTCAGGGCCCCGCGGATGCGGATCGCCGTTGGGCCTTTCACTGAGGCCTGCGGGCTACGGGTCGCGACCTCAACGTGGTCCACTCCCTCTTCCCTTCCCGCCCCCTATTCGTTCTCCTCTTGCCTCCTTCGCCTCCTTCAACTCACTTCATCTTTCTCCGTCTTCCTCTCTTTCCTATCTTCCCGCTTTTTCTTTTTCTCCAAACATTTTTACCTCCCTTCTCTTTTACCTTTGTGCTTTACCTAACCCGGCTCCCTTTGCCTACTCGCTCTTCTCCGGCTTCACTCCGGCGGCGCGGCGGCGTCTCGTTGCCTCTCCTCGCGTCTCGTCTCAACTGTCCAGTATCCCTCGTAGTCGTCTATTCTTAGTCATTCTCGTTAGTAAAACCCAAGACGATGACCAATGGGAGTTCCCGACGGCTTGACTTCACCCGCTGGATAGACGCATCTCTCGCGGCTATCCGGATAGATTTGGGTTATCGCCGGTTAGGAGGTTCGGATCGGAGGTTGACATCGCGGCAAAGAACGGGTTCTTGGGAATATAAGAGAGGAGGACGATATACTGTTCGTGAGGTAGATGTCGACGTAAGTTCCCGCGACGTTCCCGCGAGAAGAAGTAGCTTGCCCTGATTTTCGAGGTGAGCGCATACATAGATCGAGCGACTCGTGATCACGACCTGCGCGATCGGAAGAGCTTAATCATGCGGGAACGTGTAGAGTCCTACGCGACGAGTGGTATAACTCCGCGGAGAGAGAAGAATCGATCGTTCCACCGTAGGAATCAGGTACCCGGCCAAGCCACTTAATTTCTCCTGACTACGATTAACCTACGTTCCACTTCTATTCAGTAACCGGAATTTAATCGCGCGTTCATCGACAAACGCGCAGGATTACGTGAATTTCTTAGCTATCGGCACCGTGCTTCGACTTTACTTGCGCTTCGTCGCTGTTGCCTCGTTAGAGGAAACACTTGCGGCTGTAATTAACTTTCTGCCAGCCGCGGACAGAGGAATTCATGACGCTGCGCGATACGATTTTTGTCATCAGCTCCGCTACTACTTTCTAACTGTATCTCCGTAGGAATACGTCGTGTCATCGACGAACGTACGTACCATCGACGAGCTCCGTTATCGTTGCGTAACGAGCTTGAAAACGCGCGAGAATACGCTTCGTCTGTAGCCAGCCAGACCGCAATTTGTTCAAATAATCCGAACGCATCGGATATATTAATTTCACGCGGCTGAAGGGTACCGCGGTAATTTTCAAATTACAAGTTGCCCGCAGGCCAAGTTACAGGCTGTGGCCGTTCGAGGCACCGGCCTTTAAGACATTGTCTAAATAATAGTCTAATGGATAAGGTATTCCATGGCTGAGGCCCAGTCGGTGGTGCCGTTTCCAAGACTTGCTCCATTGTGGTTACGCTGGCAACGATAGTCTATATTCCCTTACGACTAGTTTCATTCCCCTTTAAAGTGTTTTAGAGGTTCTCGAAGTGGGTGCTCGGCCGTTTTCTCTGGCAAACTGCCTCTCGTCTCTGGATCCCGGCTTGCACTTCACCGGCCGCTCAACGGTCGTTGCTAACCCGGTTCTTGAAGATTCATCCCGTGTCTCGTGCCGACGTGGCTGGAGCTCTTATGGTTCCTGGTAACGATCTTTTCCGATAGGTTACACGATTTAAACGCGAGCTGCACGTGCATACACGGCCCGGTACGGCTGCATAATTTCTAGAACGTATTATATTTACGCGAGAAACTCGAACGATCGTTGAACGGAAGTCCTTGGTTTCTGGAAAAAGCGTTCGAATGCAAAAAGTGCTAATTTCATTACGAGATCCTTGAAATCTCGCCTGTGAAATCTCGCTGTCGAGGATCGAAAGGTTTCTCAAAGCGAGGAAGTTCGAAGCAAGGAAGCTCAAAGTCGAAAGAATTGACACTAGCCATCGTTGGTGAAGCAAATAATCATCGTCTCGATATTCTTTCGAAGGTACGAAAAGAAACGCGACGCTTCTCTGCTGAAGAAGCACGGTAACGACGAGTGGAGATCGTAACAGTTACCTTCCAGGAATCAATTGGATCGCCGTGGTAAAAACGGATTTGTGGTATCGAATGACGCCAAACCGCCTAAAAGAAATTCAAACATTTTCCATCCGCCTTTCTTTGGATCGAACAGTTATTCCAATGCCATTCTCTGTCCTAAACAATCGTACTTGACAGCATGTTACGCCGATTGCAATGATTTCTTAGCCAAGATCGTTCGATTTTTCCCTGTACATTTCTTTCGCTACAGGCGATAGTCCAATTAAAATTTCTGGAAAAATATCAAGAGACCTATGGAGTTCGTTCACCCCCGTGTCTTTGGTTACCGAACAAAATTTCCCTTTAGAAGCGAGGCTGAACGAATTGACCTTGAGATAAAAACTGGCCAATTCATTTCGCTGATAAATTTTTTCGTGCGTTCCGACGAAAACGAT
The DNA here is from genome assembly GCA_014737395.1 of Bombus waltoni. Taxonomy (NCBI): domain Eukaryota; kingdom Metazoa; phylum Arthropoda; class Insecta; order Hymenoptera; family Apidae; genus Bombus; species Bombus waltoni. The sequence goes on from JACXII010000013.1 coordinate 2,181,639, forward strand.
TGTTACACGTCCGAGTTAACCGGTCACGAGAGGTCGTGGTAAAATAAACGTCGGGTTTAACGCGATCACCCTTTCGTCTCTCGAATATTGTAGTGACCGTCGTCACGAGCCATGGCCACGGCGTTGCTCGTTAATTCTGTTAATTTGTGACGCAATCGAATGAGAATCTGGAAGTGTTATCTCCAGGTGGATATATCCTACACGAGTCGTAGCGTTGCTCTTTCTACGACTACTGTGTATGAATGGATCCAGCAGTCGGAGAGAACGAGTCGGTGAGAATTGCATAACGATTTCTCTCACTTTTTTACTCCTCTTTTTCCTCTCCACATTTCGTGAAGGATTACCATACAATGAAGTACACCGGGGAACGTCTAGAATGGTAGCGGGCTCGGGTTTATGACGTTGAACAGTGTCAAGCGGTAAATAACTGGCTGTTAATTTGTAGCGGCCATCTGACGCGCGGCTTAGCGCGTTTACTTACGGTTTCCGGCGAGCAAGAAATTGCGCCGTCCGATAATCATCTGCAACGTTATCTGGCTTACGATCACGAACCGTGTCCCCCGTCCGATACGGCTAAATTAGTTCTGGGAACGCGATTACCCGCCACCATGCAAATTGAAATAACATGGCGCGTTACGCCCTCCGTTCGTATTCCTTTGTATGTAATGTATATGTGTGTGTATATATATATATATATATATATATACACGTCCGTATGTATGATATTCCCTCGATTAACGTTATTTTCGTCGCCTAATTACGCTTGATAACGTCGTGATTTTAATCGAGCTACTCGGATCTTGATTAAACGATGTACGATAAAAAAAGGGTACATGACGTGGACTTTGATGTTGATTCTTAATTCGTTTCACGGTAGCACGTGTCTCTTTGTATAGAAGAAAGGAACCAATCGGTATCGGAAGATTTATAAATGTATCGAACGAGTTAGGGACACGATATTAATCCTCGAGCTTTTAATAACCTAATAAGATCATTGGTAGCAGCGATAACGACCATCCACCGATCGTGTAGCGAAAGGATCTCAGAGAACCACCTACGGCTCTTTCATCGTGGTAAAGACACGCAGCAGAACAAATTGGGGTCCGCTGGGTTGTTTGACAAATTTCGTCTAGCGCCGCGGGAGAGTGCCTTCTAATATCCTCCCGGTTGATTCTTCCTTGTTCTCCGGCATCTCTTATCCCCCTCGCGCCTTCTTCCCTGCCCTCTGTTCGAGCACAGTTGGTTCGCCGCCGCCGGCCATCCTTTAGCATTCGTTGCACGACCACTTTTCTCCTGCTCTATGAACAGGTCCGTGTGTTCCATCTGTACTTGTGTGCAGAAGAATCTGCATGTGCATGTGTATATGGATGCGCGCGAGCACGAGCTCGAGGAACGTTCGTACTGGAGCGTGCAATGCATACTAGCACGATAGGTGGTAGGACGTGGAGGATGAGGCCTTCCTTGGCTCTGAAGAAGGTACCGCTATCGCCCTCTGACCTCTGGAGGCGAGCGAACGAGGCCTCCTTCCACTGGCACCGGTAATTTTGCCTTCGGTCCTGGCTTCCTGGTGCTACCCAGATCTAGATCATCGAAAATCGGAGACGAGGGTCTCCCTGGTCTCGCGAACCTGGCTCTTCACGCTGAAGATCAACGTAGTAGATCGATTTAACCGAAGAGACTCCCTTGAAACTCTCTTGTGCACGCGATATTTCGATCGCCAAAGAGATTCGCAGAGTCGATAGTTTGCTTCTGTCCTTTTGTTCTTCTCTCGCCATTTGTCTCAGATATTTTAGGAGACGATACATTGTTCTGTTAGACAGCTCTTCTATCGGGTCAATTTACGGATGTTACATAAAGGAAGTAAACGTTCGTTGGTCTTAATGAAAGGTGGATCTCCAATGGGGGGGGGGGGGGCACTCGTGGACTTTTACTTGGAAAACGAAAATCGGATGGTAGAAGCAGGGAGTCGCTTCGCGGACTTTTCTCCGTGGGAATGGAACATTTACGAAGTGGCGTGGAGCAGAAGCACTCGCATTCCGAGGTAAATAGCGAGCGAGCCGGCCGGTGCAACAAAAACATCGGACGTTAGGCGAATTCGAGATGAGAAACCGTTCCTTTCGAGAGAGAATTATTCAAATTGCCGATGAACCCGCCAGTTGGAACAGTATTCCGCGGCGAGCACAGTAACAAGTACGTAGAAGCGACGGGCGCGCGCGCGCGAGTGAGCCCAAGACAACTGGAAACGAGGAGCTCTGCAGAGGGAATAATGTCGTGGGATTGTTTCGCGCGCTATCAAGGTTTCACCGAGTTGCTTCGAGGCCACGCGTCCCTCTGGATGCTGAATAAATGAATGCACCGCTGGATATCGGACGACAAATGATTCGATGGATTATAAATTATAAATTGAATAAACGAACGCGAATAAGTATCGAAGCAAAAATGTTTAAGCTGTTGCTGGCTGCATTGCAATGTAATAAAGGTTCTGTAAGAAAATACGGTAAAATACTAGATATATAGAATTCTTCTATCTGAAAAGTGGAAATATAAACAGAAAGAAAAATTTCTATTAATGTAAGAAACTGTATATGCTTTATGCAAATAACTGGATATAGAGGCTACAACAACATTCCGCAGTGCGCAATATTTTCTGAAACATCCCAATATAGTACTATATCCTTCATGTTAAAATTGGCTGCGATGTGTTAACCAAATAATGTTGGCTTACCAATCATAAACATGTATCGAATGTACAAATCACGCCTACAGTGTTCGGATCGGAAATCGACATGTTCGAGGATAATGATCAACACCATCCATGTATATTATCCATATATCTACGAATGAGCCAAACGTTTGCGTGTACAGGCTCATCATGGATTAGCAAGATGACTAATCCCAATACCGGACGTCGGGACAAGGGTAACCGCTTTCGAGCAATACCGAAATAACGGTTATCGGCGAGAAGGCAAATTAACCTGGCCGGATTCGAGACCGCTACCGTGGAAAAAATCGCAAATCACAATGGTCGATCCTTAAGTGGCCGCACGGCATTTAATTTCACTCGAGCTCGCCGTTTTCGCTATATAATTCTGATCGTTGATACCGAGCCGCGAACAAAAGCAATCCCGCGAGAATCTTGAGTAAATAGCAGGCGTGCACGTCCTCCGGTTTCTACCACGATTTAATGGGAGTTGATATTATAAGCAGGACAGCGATCGTGTGTAATCTCTTTATAGAGTCCGGAACAGACTAAAATGTGCCAAGGAATTCGAATCGTATGGTCGCGGAAACTGTTACTTATCGTTTTCAAAGTTGTTGGATATATGAAGTTACGATCCCGTTTTACGATTTGTTGGACAACTTTTTGTGTAAATTTTATAAAGGCATGGTGCTATTTATTACGGAACGAACGCTGAAATCTCTGCTGGAATCGTATTTAAGATCGTGCAAAAGTTTAAGATTATAAAGAGAGAAAACGAGTATCTTATATAATCCCTAACAAGACTTCGGCAACTTGTGTTATCGAAGCGTAAAATGTGTTTTTACTTCGAACCAATTAACTCTTCAATTTATATACTGTACAAGCTCTCCTATATATTACAGACAGAATATTACCCGAAGCACCCCCTTTTTAACACTCCATATACCTGCAGTACCGATGCAAAAATAAATACTATTCTTTTTATAGGATATGAACCTGATACCAGAACCGATACCATGAGAATTTTAATACCGTTCTAAAAAGCGGCACGAAAATTAATAACCGTGGTCATAAAACGCAATTAAAAACAGTAGACATCTGGCGACCAATTTTCGGCTTAACAAGTCCTCTTTTGAGACTAAATACGATCAAATTAGTGTCCACCCGGTTCGGTATTTATTTCCGGTCATCCGGATGCCGGTAACCGTTCGCGCGGATTGCGGCCCGCTTGGATTCCCAGGCGAGCGGGCAAGAAATGTCTCCCAATCCCGTGCGGAAAGTGATCATCGTTGCCTCGAGTCGCACGATTAAGGACGCCATTCCCCGTCTGCCTGGTCTCGCGACCAGAGAAAAGAAGCTTCAAAAACGGCCTGGTCGAGTGTCATCGTTGCCAGGTAGAAGATAAAATCGGCCAATCTACACACAGACCTCTCTTTCCTCGTCTCTTTTTCTCCCTTTCTAAGGTGAGTCGATAAAAGACGCTTTATACGAACGTTACTCTGTCCACGCGGTCGGGGACAGTGAAGAAAAGGGCAGCGACAAGAAGACGACGCGTTTTGAACAGTGTAGAAAGAGAGAAAGACATGTTCGTTCGTTTTAATCGCTAATCGCCAATTACCTGGAGCGTCCCGCGCCCGAAACCCCCAGAAGCATTTTAACGAGCCGCCGTGTCGCCCGGTCCGGAATTTTACTTCTGCCTGTTCGGCTTCCAGAGCGTCTTCCGAACCAGAGGCCACAGCGCATTCACGATATCCCTTCTCTCTCCGCTCTCGCTTTACAAGCCTTCCCTTCCTCGTCTATACGACTGGGTCGCCCCTTTCCGGCTGCCTCGATCTTTACGTAGGATTCGAGTCTTCTTCCACGTGTGTGCGTGCGTGCGCCCGTACCAATTAGCGCATACTTTGGCCGTCGGTGTTCGGCTGGTCCTAACGTTGGTCCAGTCGGTCGCTTTCGGTGGCCAGAGTCCAGAACAGAAACCGCGGCCACGGAATGGAACGAATCGTTTCAAGGTTGTTGTTTCGCATTTCGGCATCTTCTGAAAGTCTCAGCTTCCGACGAGAGAGGAAACTATAGCGCGGTTCCTATGACTGCGGATCGTAACGGACGCAGACGGTCAGCTTGTTCGCGAATAGGCGGCGAATTATGGATTATCACGGGCTTATGAGAAAGAATAGGGATGTAAAAGGTGTAGAACTACCTGGGATTACGCGGTGTTTCGGATACATTCGACGACACCGAGTAGCGGGATTATCACGCGGCCAGCAAAAAAAGTGACGGTTTTGCGACGAGGCTTCCCTTTAGATTTTCGTAACGGTTCTGGCAAGTTGTTTCACGGCGTAAGATTAAGTATACACCACTGTGGGAGCTAAGTAATAACTGCCAATGGAATTAGAGACGCTGTACGGTCGCGTATGTTAGATGGGATATACGTGACTATACGTCGACGCGATTTTTATCGGTAGACTGATGATGGGATATCTATAGACACGGAAGCGAAGTATAGGAAGAGAGTCATTGGTGTATCGGTGTTTAGATTCCCCTTGGAGAAAATTGTCGTAAGAGATAATCCATCGACGCGCTAACTCGATGATGTTGAGAATTTGTAGGAATAAATAGATACATGTATAAATTCACCGATGTCATCAACCATACATCGTATTCGCGATTCGATTGTTACGCATTCGATCCGTCATTCACTTTCGACGTACTGAACCTCTAAAAATTCCCGGTATGAAAACCATTACATACACATAAAATATCATCCTACCTTCTTCTGGATCTTCCGTCGATGCTAACCATTTCCAACACCATCCATTTCCAAGATGTCCTGTTTCGGTGGTGGCGACGATCAAATCTACATGGTCGAAATCCTGATTCACAAGTTGACGTTGACAAAGAGTAAAATCAAAGACATCGGCGAACATCCAATTACGGTGAAGGTCTCGTTCCTTGATTTCCCCACATTTGAGATTACGCGGGAAGACTTTTACTCGGTGAAACCACCACCACCAACCGAGGATGGCACCTTCTACTTCATGATAGGCAGAAGTTGCATGTTTATCAAGCAACCGAAAGACCTGGTGGCAGAATTACAATCAACTACGATAAAGGTCGGCGTGTTTCGCCTTGGGGACACGTATCCCATTGCTGAAACCGAGATAACATTACCTGGTTGTTTATGCGATCAAGTAGCGATGGCTCAAAACGATCCAGAGAATCTGCCAAAACCGTTCAAGGTAAAAGGTAGTTTCAATCTACTGGATCCTGGCGAAAATCCCTCAGGAATGTTGGAAATGGAAATGAGGATGTCGTGTTTCGGTCGCTCGATCATGACTCACTATGAGCTACATCCTAAGTTCTTCGCCTTTAGGAATAAGAACCAGGAAAGAGAGTTCTGCGTCAGACGCTTAGTACCAGCTAGTTATCAGGAAGGCGTTGCTCAGAATATTTCGGAGTATCCGGATAGAACGACTCTGGATGAACTGAAAGGAAAGGTAAAAGAACAACCATCGAAAAAGAAGAAAGGGAAAGGAAAGGGGAAAGGTGCAGAGGGTGGAGGGCGAGGCAGATAACGGCTCTTAAGGAATTATTTATAAGACGATCACCCGATATAGGAATTCTGTTAATATGGGTTGCCATGGTAATCATAAGAGACACGTTAAATACAAAACTGACCGATTGGCGTGGTTAGGTTTGTAAATTTATTGGCCATAAAACGACCACAAAATTAATGGCGCGTTTCGGCTAAGAGTCTCTCCAGAAATTCCCGTGGGTTCGCGATTCTTTTCTAAATTCCCGTGTGCAACGAACATCCAGCAAGACAAAACGGAAAATGGCTTTGAAAAGGAAGATTGCAAAATCGAACGAGGAGCAGCTTTATATGCTCGAGGTGTTCGCCGATCAAGTGACTTTAAGTCCCGACATTATAGACACTAATAAGGATAATTTACTCGTATGCGTGAGATTCGTCGACCTGCCAGAGTATGAGATAAGTGTCCCTCAAAGTAAAGAAAGTGATAATAATAAATCACCTGGAGACTCTAAATTTGGAAAATCGTGTTTGTTCGCCAAGACTCCTAGTTGCCTCATTAGAGCTATAAGATGGTCACCGATGTATTTAGACCTGTATCGTAAAGACGTTGCTTGCTCAAACAAAAATGGTGCTTTTTTGGGAACTGCAAAAGTGTCCTTGCCTACCTGCATGTGCAAGCATGTGATTGCTTCGCAAAATGATACTAACGGTTCATCTACGCCATGTACAGTAAAAGATTCGTTCGATGTAACCGATTCTAGTGGGAAAACGTCTGGTAACATAGCCGTAGTTTTAAGATTATCGTGTTTCGGAAACGGTATCATCGAGCAATTTTCTCTGAGCGGCAAATCTTTTATGCTGGAGGACTCGCCGCTTCAAAAATTTCTATGTCCTTATATTCTTCCAGAAAGTTCAAAGGTTGAAAAAGATTCGAAAGACGAAAGTGGCTTGGATAAATCATTATTAAAGCGACCAAGCTCTCCTCCGCGTATTCCAATGGACCATCCCGCCTTTAAGACCCTAACAATGGCCGAAAAGCTCAACGATCCCAAATATCGAGAACTGATATACAGAGCCTATCCAGATGAGCCGACGTGTAGCTGCTTGCCCAAGGATCGTTCGATACATCCTATGATATGTCCATCAGGCTGTACTTATCCTTGCTGCATGAAATTAAGAAATGCCGATATACTACTCAAGGACGAGAACAAACGAGTAGAGGATCCATTAGTCGATACTTACTGCGTCGACAATACCCTGCCTGCGCTGTACGTTCTGAAACAGGATTCTTCGTGTAGTAAACCAACTAGATTGAAAGGCGGCGGAGAAGCAGGGCAGGTTTATCTGGATCCGTCTAGTTTCAGATGGATCAATTACGATACTGATCATCCCTGGTACAATGAAAAACATAATATGGAAAGTCGACTAGAAGGTGGCGGCGAGGATAAAGATGTGTCCAGCTGCAGCTGTTCCGGTGGACCGGTCATGGTTTCGGCACAAGCAACTTCTAGAGATAACGACGTAATTCCCATCTTCGACGCTTGCACGCCTCGTATAACGTCGACTGGAGCGACTCCTGGTTGCATTTGTCCTGGAAAAGATGCCAAATTTCCTAGAGGAGCTGCTAAATGTATGAAATCACCGTGTTTGGGGATAGATTGTTTGATTCGAGCTTTCAAAGATGCGCAAGACTTTGTTGATTCCATTGGGAAAGTACCAGGACTGCCAGGACTCGGTTTAATGGATCCATCAGAGAGTCCTTATTTTGGTAGAGATATCAACAAAGACTACGTGCCTCTGGATCGACTTGCGTCGAAGAGGAAGATACCACCTGGGACTTCGCAACCAGCGGTAGCAACAACGGCTCCTACTTGCACCGCTCCCTGTAGCATCAAACCTATGGACGATATGCGTCCTCACGTTGCTCCTTACACGCCTTCGATTGCACGAGGAATCGTGCCGCCTCGGTTGGGAATCGTCCGCGAGGCTATACCTGTTTTACCGGAGGCCGGTTTACCAACCGCGCCTGTAAAACATAGGAAGAAGGAGGAGAAGAAGGACGAGAAAACGGACAAACAGAAGGAGCTCGAAGCCACGTCGTCCGCGCTGATGGACTCGGAGGTGGGTCCTTGCGGTGAACCGAGATGCAAATCGAGGAGAAAGAAGCCTCCGGATAATGGTAGCGCGACCCAGAGTAGCACTCATGTCTTTTCCAAGACGCGGACCGGTGTAAAGCGTGCCGCCGCTTCCGCGCCAAAAGCTCGTCGTAAAACGAAGAAGGGATCCAAACGGGAGTTGAAGCGCCGTAGTCCGCACTCGAAGCAGGACAATCTGACGGTACACGCATCGATACACGATCAGCAGCACCATGATGCTAAGACGGTGAGTCAGCATTCTGAAAAAGTTGATATTCAACGAGGTGCAAGGGAAAAATCTCTAGGACCTGGTGGTGATCGCTATGTAGCTGGATCAGCTATTATGACCTCGCAACCGGCATTTCCAGTCAGCAGACGAGTAATGCGATACGTCTACTTCGTCGGTGATTATTATCCTGGGATTCACTTCGGTCACAGAGACTGCATCGACATACCCATGAGAGTCCCGGCTAACATGGGTTGGTTATGGAACACGATGGACTCGGCGGGAAAATTGAAGCCGCGCATTGGTTGGAGGCCGGGTGCCATTGGCCGCTATTTGTACGAAATGCTGCAAGACGCGAAGGATGTTTCTATGGATGAAATAGAAGAAGAAAAAGCAAGAATAGAACGAACTGATCGTGCTCGAGCCGACCGAGGAAAAGTCGATCGTGGAAAAGCCGATCGTGGCAGAATCGATCGTGGGAGACTCGATCGCGTAAAAATCGATCGTGGAAAAACTGATCGCACAAGAATAATGGAACGCGCGAAATCAGCACCTTCGCGGTCAAAGAGTGGCACAAGAAGAGAGAGAGCCGGAAGAACTATGAGTTACCAGTCGATGCAGAAGCAATCAAAGATGGAGGGAGAAGATGAAGGATTGGGATCTCCACCGACTTTACATATTCACAGGAAAGATGGCACTTACTACGTAACGATGTATCCCATTAGGCAAGAGACATCTGCCGAGCCTCGTTTGTCCGAGCCAATGAAGCCGCTGCAGTTTAAAATCGTGAAGAACAAGGATGACGCTTCTATCGCGTCTAGCTCGACGGCGTCCGATATGGAGATCGAATTCTCTCCTCCCGCAGCCGTAACCAGGTATCGTAAAAAGCCTGATGTTGTTCACGTTGATACTCAGGTTCGTCAGCAGGAAATTATAGACGCGTACAAAGCGGAAGAGTTTAGGAGGAAGGCTAGAAGAGGACCTAGAAGAGAAAAGAAGTTGAAAAAAGAGTCATAAATTTTGGTTAAAAAGAACTCGAGTAAAACCGACTATTGAATAGCGAAATTTGAAACGTACGATATGATTACAGCATAGAATAGATAAAAATTTTTTGAACAGTAGTACAGAATGTTAGAAAGAATACATTAATACCGCTTGATATATTCTTATCTTACCTAACACAAATAGTCGAATGATTTATAAATGTTGCTTGAACGAAACTATTCTAATGCAAGCTTGAGACTGCGCATTTCAGTTTGGTATCGAGTGCGGCATCTGCAGGTCTTCAGCGCGCATGTGCATCGAAATATTACCGACGGGAGTTAAACGGTTGAATTGAATCGAATATCAGTTTCTATAGCGTGTAAGAAATGGATATAAAGGCACAAGAGAAGCAAAATAAAAATATACGTCGAAGAATACTCGATGTGCAACAATTACGTATAGCAGAATGTCCATCGGATTCACCGTGGATCAGACCCGTTCGGATACATTACCAACAAGATGGCGAACAGAAAGATTGGGATGTGGTAAGGGCACATGATGGTGTGAGTATAATTATCTTCAACACCAGCCGAAAAAAACTAGTGTTTGTTCGACAATACCGTCCAGCGTTTTTTTATACGTTTCTTCCGGAGAAACAAGGCCCGGTAGATCTTAAACAATATCCACCGTCACTGGGTTTAACCTTAGAACTTTGCGCCGGTATTGTGGATAAAGATAAACCACTTGTCGAGATTGCAAAGGATGAAGTAAGAGAAGAATGTGGATACGAAGCGCCAACAGAAGCCTTTAAATATGTCATTACTTTCAGGTGTGTCAATGGCAAGCATTTATTGAAATATTAAAATTTTGTTGAGTAAGTTGTAAAGTAAAAAGTTGCCAATATTTCGTTTCGTGATGTAAGAAATGATAAGTAAAGTGTCATAGTGTCTGTATACGCTCATGTTCTGTACCTTTTTATTCTGTCCATATGTAGAAAATGTTTTATTACAAATAATAATAGTAATAACAATAAATATGTCATTTGTAATTTTTTATATTTATTTATTTATTTTATTATGGGTTGATTATAGGTATGTTTCCACTTCAGTCTGCAAACATACACTCTTTTACGTGGAAGTTACAGACGAGATGCACACACACCCTGGTAAGCTTAATTATAATTGTATTTGTTTTCGATATCCATCTATTTTTAAGATTATACTAGAAATAACGATACAAGCTTTAAATAAATTTATAATGTTCAATAAAATGTTTTTGAAAAGATCTTATGCCTTTTATCTTTATAAGTGTGAGTAATTCGTCAAATTAAAGGAGGGGGTGCTGCGTCTGAAGGTGAACTGATCGAAGTGGTGGAACTAAGCATCCCAGAAGTAAAAGAATACATCAATTCTGAGGAAGTTCAAAGTCCACCCTGTTTACTATATGGTGTAACCTGGTTTCTAGCTAACAAATCTCAACACTGTTCTTAACTTAAAATCAAATATCTTTCAAACTTGTTCGAAATAAGCATTATTGATTGAACTCTAAATAAAAGGATTATCCTTTAACTGAGTTTATTTACAAATAACTTGTATGTACATAAGTGAATGTAAAAGAGATGTATCAAGACTGGATGAATTTGCATAAATTAACATAAAGCTAATGCTCAGCCTCGTCTTTTGTGAATTGGGAACTAACCCAAGCAAGGCCCCATTTTAAATTGGTTAACAGAAATTTCAATGCCTTGGTCCATTGTTCTTCTGAATTAAATTGTATTCTGAAACGCAAAACATAGAATATGTTCGTCAAATAGATATAATTAAAAAAAATCATGTTGATATGAACAATAGTTACTTGATGGAGTAAGAGTTTCCTGTTGCAGAATCTTCTATTTTTCCACGATCCATTCTGTATGGAAGACAGAATCCACTGTCTCCTTTTTCCACTTGTTCTTTAAATTGTTGCAAACAATCAAGAAACGCGACCATTCCTGCATCAAATTTTGTATCCCATAGAAATTTAAATCCTCCGCTTCCATATAACGGTAGTTCTCTGTGTTGATCTAAAGCTTCGATATAACTGTGATTACCAAATGGCACTAAACGAAAACGTTTAAATGTGAGATTCATTTTTCTAGCAAGAGCTGTTAATAGCAAAGTGGTCTGTCCCCAAGCAGCGTTTATTTCACTCCAGTCTACTGGTGCACTTGGTAGTCTACCTAACCGGAAGGAATTTATAGTTCCAAAGTGTCCTGAGTGCCAAATATGAAATGTAGCGTTGAAAACATTTGTTTTCTTCAGTCTTTCTAGTTGTGAAGCGGCATAAGCTAACTGACACTCCAAGCTAAACAAAATTATTGCTGTTAATGAAACAGAAATATGAGAGGTACATTTAATGCAACAACATGTCAGTATTACCTACGGTATTCATCTTCTGCTAATATGAGATCTCTTTTGTGTTTTGAATATTCCTTCCAATATCTTTCTTCTTCGCATTGTAACCTTTCCCTTTCCCTCTCTTGCTGAGCTATAGCATTTCTAGTTGCAATTTCTTCCTTCCTAAGTGCCTCTAATTCGTTTATCATTCTTTCTTCTTCGGATTTCACATCTTGCAATTCCTTTGTGAGAGTTTCCATTTCTATATCTTCGTGACCCTGATGTTGTTGCTCTATTTCTAATTTCTTTAAGTACTCGTTATAATCTGACCATTCTCCTTCAGTCATTCTCAATTGTTGATCCATTAATAATAAAAGACTATCCGTACATTCATCACAGAGTGGATGATCAGCAGAACTACTACTACTAAGAATATCAAATAATGTTGCCCGTACCTTGAACAAGTAAATTCCATTAATATTTCTCGTAACTAAGTAATATAAATTTTAAGTACCTTTAAATGATGACTTAAACTTTCTGTTTCCCCAGAGTCCCCAACTAACATGAATCCATTCGTTCCATTTGCAGATTCGGTCAATTTAAATGGTGGCACTAAATGTTCCATACTTCCACTTTGGGGCTCTAGGTCACCCACCACTTGTTGTTGGATGGGAACTATATTAATTAAATTAAGTCAATATAAATAAGATATCCATGGTACATCAATTGTTTTAAATAATTGAAAGGGACGAATATAATTACTCTTAAGATATAAATAAATCACAAAAGATCATAGAATAGCATGATTTAAAAATACAATTAAGGAGAAAAAATGTTATCTCATTTTTCCTTTTAATAGAGATAAAATGAGCAATGGAACTTATAAAATCGTATAGTTCGAAATAGAAATTACCTACGTGAAAGTTCGGCTAGCGTGTGTTCTCCGAGATGATGAAAACTTGGATCTAGTCTGAGAGGTTGTAGACATCGTTGACACGCAAAACTCACGTTACTTTTCATATCAACCATTTTGATGTTTGGTTATTGAAAAGTAACTTCGGCTTGCGATGAACTCGGTACACTATTTATAAATACGCATTTGACGCTTGGAAGACAGGGTCAGCTGATTTTACTTCTATGATGTTCCGCAAGGAGGCGTTGGCATCTGTGTGTATGTTCTGTTTGATTTATAGAATTTACTTTTTACAAATGAAATTAAAACAAAAGATGCTGGGAAAAATTATAAATTATAAATTATATTAGGGAAAACATAAAAAGAAGCGTACAAATTACCTGTACTTCATATAGCAAACTTCTATTGTACACAAATATCGCAGTAAATTAACTTTTAACGATAAGAAAGGTAAAATTAATATTTTTATAATTTTAAATTAAATTTAATCTTAATATTATTGTAATGTAAAATAAATTTAACAATTTTTAAGAAAATATCGCTTATTAAACTTTGAGTAACCAGGTTAGCCAACATTTCCAATATTACTCTAAAAATTAGGACTGGCGAGAACAAAATACGCGCATCATCTAGCGGTAACTCATAGTACTAGAGTAGTACATATCTGTCTTTCGCAATGTCGTGCATTGGTGCACCGATTGAGCAATTTTGTTACAAATTTTTCTTTTTATTTTATCTCCATTTGTAGTTACATTCTGTCTATTTATACCTTTAAGATGCCTTGTTACGAATGAGATTCAGTACTTTGCCATTTTATATTTTAGAGCGATGAATTTAGAGATTATATTCAATCCAACCATCGAAATTAGGAAATCGTTTATTCGTGTACGTATATGCATCTTCTAACGAAGAAAAAGGGAAATATTGAAAATTTGTCATCGCTCCTAGTCTTATACTTTCATAATTCGTCGACCGAGAGAATATCTATGACGTTAATATTTCAATTTTTCGCGCGGTTGCGCGGAAGATGTTGCGTACCATCCAGCCAATAAGGGATCGTCTAGGCGAAGATCTAACGCGGGCAATCACTCTACTCATAAAAATTGGTGCGTCAACATGTGTTATTCTGTTTGAGGTAATTTCGATTGTATTTAGTATTTTTCTGGATATTCTATTACTGTTTATTGTCTATTATTACCCTTGTTTAATTAATACGTATTTATACGTATTTATATAATAGTTTATTGGATATTATCATCACAAAGCTATACATGTATGTGTATAGTTTTCTGAATCATTCTCGTTCCTTTTCCTTTAAGCATGTATTTCATACTTTTATTCTTCAATAGCTTCTGTCATATGGTTTCAAGGCAGAATTTAAGTTGGCCTACTTCTTTTTGGTATAATTAATTTCGCTCTTATACATTTGTTTTAAATCTTTGATTTTCTTCCCTATTGGATGATTGCAGAAATTATTTCGAAGATGCAGAGGGCGCCATGACAATTGACAGTCAATTCGATAATTTTGAATACAGATTTGCTGACGCCATGATTTATTGTAACAAAGGTAAGAGATATAACGTATACGAATTGCTTTTATTTAATTAATAATTATTTTTACTGAACAAATGCGTAATATATTTTATATACAATTGATATATGTACATATATATATCAAACATGTTCTTCATAACACATTATTCACATATAATATCATTAAATTATAAATACTTTTATATTTCATTCAAAACGTTAAGATGAAGTTGGAAAAGATGAAAGAAATCACTTTTGTAGTTGGAAAATATTGAATCGTTTCTTTATCTTAAATCATTCCTTCGTTCCATTCTATATTGTAAAGTAGAATTTTGAATAGTTTAATTACTAAGTCCTTGTTATTTTCAGAGAATTTTTGTGACTGTGGGCGGTCAGTAGAATCAGTGTTTGCAGCGTAATAGTATTTTCAATTATATAATTTATTTAATTCATCATTTTTTTTAAGAATTTATAATTTTTTAAAAATACATTTTAATAATTGTAAATTCAATTAGAATTGATACGCGAAATTAGAGTCAGTGTTTGTTTGCCTATTTTTGTTTATAAATTTTTTTTAAATGTTCGCTTTCGGTATTAGAATCAGTGTTTCTCTCAAGAGGACTTAATCTTTCCAGAAACAAAAAATAGTAAGTATCTTTGTATATAGCAATATAGTAAGAAATAAAATGCAGTCGAAACTTTGAAAAAGTTAAAAGTAAAAATTTTGTATAGGTTCTACCTCTGTCATAGGGCCAATGAGTCCTTTGTGATGACAACCTTCACGCTGCGAGATCCAAAGATGTGAGTATTTTTTAATATTGTACTTCAATTAATTCTATTCTGTTATTATTAGGATTTCAATTTTCGTTATTATTATCATTAAAATTTAGTTGTCACAAATTCTCAACTAAAAATAATTCTCAAGTAATTAACATTAGTTTGAGAATAAATTGTAATATTCTATGTTTTGTTAAAGATTTTCCACAACCACTACCATGAAATTGGGCGGTTTCTCTTTGATGACGGTCTGCGCGATGTTTGCCCCTGGGCTATTGCAGCACTGAAGGCAACGTTCTTCGCATCTAATCGTGAGTCGCATACATTTTTGTTCCTCCTATCATTCGATCATGACGTACGATAAAAGGTCCCAATCAGCACGGGTGATTATATAGATTTTATGATTTTATGACGAATAGAATTTGAATGGGTATAGTGATTGCGGGACTGGAGAAAGAGAAAACATTACATAAGCGATTTATCACGTACCATCGCGAAATACAATTCAATTATAATTGAATTAATTTTTATGCCATTCGTGAGACGAAAGTGTTTATGTGTGTATATTGTGTTACGATTTTCGATTTTAAAGTCGTGTGTATAGTTTCAACGTGTTCATAATATGAGACGGTAAAGTTAAACTGTGGTAAGATTTACGGTCGATATAGTAGGGAACCGGGAACCGGCTTATGTATACGGGGTAGCACAGATAATGTATAGAAGTGTGGCGGTTGGCGAAATACATACGAATCGAATCGAAACTAGGAATTAATAAATTTCGTTTTATCTATATAACAAAATATCTTAACAGTATTTCTATTATTAATAATTTATCTCTGTGCGTGTTAGTTTTCATTATTTTTAAATCATTTATTTTATTGTATTAATAGTATTGGCATTATTTATCAGTATTATATTATCGTAAGTTATTGTGACTTTTCATTATTTTATATTAATATTTTATTCAATTTATTCACTGCGAAAATAGAAAATTCTCAAACATTATATATATATATATTATATCGTTCGTCGATACGGTAGAAAGTAGATTGGTACCACGGACGAGTTGAGTTGTTACCATCCTCGCAACATACATATCGATAAACTGTTTTTCACGAAGAGGGCAGTAACAGAGTTCCTGGTTGCTTCTGCCCTCTGTACGGGAGATCGTTAGCTACTTTTAACTAAGAGAAACAAAACACGCGAAATAACTTAGCGCAAATTTTTTCAATTCGTTATTTTAATTATTGTACAAAATTCATGTTTCCCATAATGGGAAATGGTATTCTAACTGCGAGCTGCTTGTTCCAAAAATTCTTCCATTTCATCCATTTAAACGGACAATTCTCCTCATCCTAAACAGACATCCTAACAATTGGTTCGCCGTTCTTTCAACTATCGTAATCTATCACGCGATTGGCAAAATCTCTCAAGAAAGAATTCTGTCAAAAAATACAACGAATCTACCTACGGTTAATCTCCGCGTTTTCCAAACTCTTTACGCTTAGCCAAAAACAAGGAACGAACAAGAAAAGAGAAAGAAAGAAGAAGCTAAATCCCAAACATGTCCACGGGTCCAGCGGCGTTTAAAAAGAAGCAGGATATCTGTCGGTAGGGCCACGCCCGGTCGCCAATCACAGCCAGTACCGAGCTTCGACGTGTATCCTTTGTGTCCTCCGGACCCTTTTAAGTCCCTCTTTCTGACTCTCGGGAGCCCAGGGACTCGGTGGCCATCTCTGGACGTCCATTAAATACAGAAATGAGCCTTCCAAGAGCGCCACGAACGGGTCGAACCAGATCCTCTGGTCGGGGCCCCGACCATCGTAGGAAAGAACGAACCGGCAGAAAATAAGAAAGTGCAAAAGAGAAAGGCTACAGGATAAAGAAGGATAGAGCCGGGTCAGACCGGGCCACGTTTAGCTGAGGTCGCCCCGGGCCCCCAGACCATTAACAAGGAGCGGAGCAATTTATGGACCGGCTCGCTCATTTCCACTTTATTATTATTTTCTCATCTCATAGATGGTCTTCTGCATCGTTTTGTTCCGTTCGTTCCCTCGGCACGCTGTTCCTCTCCACGTCGTAGCGGTCGTTCCCTCTTCTGTTTCCGTTTGGCCCTCTCCTTCTCTCCCGGAATTAATACCCACGGCGGAACCGGGAGAGCCGGTGGCGCAACACCGGAGTCGTCGATGAGCCTCGAATGGAACTCACGGCCGGGCAAAAAATTGCGGAACGCGAAATATTATTGCCCGGGACCGCCTCTCTTCCCTCTGCCCCGACCGACCGTCGATAATACCGTATAGCCGGCCGTTCCTCTCTTTCGCTAATTCCACCGAGTCTTCTTCCACTCTCCTCTAATCTGCCCCCGGAAGTCCTCCATTTTTACCTTTCTTCGACGACCGTAATATCGCAATTATAACGAATCATTCGTTACGTCCGATATAATACGGGCTTTAATAAGCATTACGAGCTACATACTTGCTTAAAAGGCAATATCCTCTAGTCGTTAACAATCAGTCTGAAACGTATCTTTTTACCACTGCTGTAAGAAGGGGGGCTGTACGCGCTGGTCGATTCGTAACATTCGTTTGCTCAATGTCAATCGCGATGATTAAACGTTCGTTGTCCGAACGATAGCCGAGAGTACGCAACCGAAGGAAGGGATCAAAAGGGTCAATTCGGAGTCGGCGTACACGATCGTCGAACACCGTGGCTGGCGAGCTCACAGAGCCAGCTCGACGACCGTGCACGTCGCTCTAAGTAAGTAACGTTTCTCGGTGATATAACCTCGCGTGACGGTGTGCCACCACTCGCCCCGATAAATCCTCGCTGCGCGAGTTAATTTTAAACGGTCACGACTTCCAGCGGCGATGACAACGCGGTGTACGCCAACCTTTCCCTACCAATAGTCTGCCGTCAGCATCACCTCCGGCTCGTTCAACCTCTATCGGCCACAAGCTCGAAGATGAGCTCTCCATTTTACGACTGGGGGCCACGATGAACGCGCGGACGCACGGTTGCCGAACGAAATAGGCGGCTTTCGTTGCCTCTTCACCGGGAGGTGGACCGAGTCTCGCAAAGGCTCCGATCTCCTTTACCCTTATTTCTGCTTCTTCTTTTTCTTCTCTTATTTGTTCAGTCCCTCGCGGCCAGTCGAGACTTCGTTTTCGCTGTTTTCTATAGCTGGCTCGCCCATTGGCGCAAGGGTAGTTGTTATGAAATTAGCATGAGCGATCGGGCCGAGGCTACGTAGGTAATCGCTTGCGAGGCTCCACGTTGGGATTGGATAAGCCGGTTGGAACCGGATGCTTTGCCCTGTGCTGCCAATCGTGAGCCCGAGACGGTACCATCGCCACGTCCCATTGGCCTGCAACGATTTACGAGCCTTTTGCCCCGAACGTCTTTGCCCCGTCGATGAAGAAGATCTTCCACTCTTTCCACGCACCCCCGTGTCTTCCGTTTCGGCTTCTTCTTCGTTCCACGCACGCCGTTGCAATTAAGAGTTCCGATGTCTCAATGGAAGCTGCGTGCCGAGATTACACCGCGGTCCCGAGCTATGCATCTCCCAACGACCAGCTCGTTCGGTTAACTAATTGCGTTCATTAGGCGATGTCACTTATCGAGGGATTCTTTCGATCGGGGCGGCATTGGTATCGCGCCAGGCGAGAATTTTTCCAGGCTTTCACCGACGAACTCCGGATAGCCGTGTGTTATGGTTCTTAGATCATGGAAATTATAAGAGACGCGCGTTCTGCTCAACTGTCGTTTCGACGAATGAACCGAAACGACGAAATACGAAGTCGTATTTCCTATTATTTCTTTTTTTTTTTTTTTTTTTTTTTTTTTTTTTTTTTTTTTTACAGAGAAGCAGTTTTTAGATTTAGTCGATTTTCAGCGTTACGTGGTCGTGTTTCTTCGACATTTTTGGAACGTCGCTCGTCGTAAGGTTAGAATATCAGAGACGTTAGAACGTTGCTTGCGTCGATAAGTACGCTTGCGACTTTTGCAAAATTTCGTCAACTTCTCGGCTGTTTTTAACCTCTCTTTGATTTTGAAGCAACATCTTTAGAACAGAAGAGACTCGATCTTTTTGTAAATTCCTAAAGCCACTTGGTCGGAACACGCATCCGCTGTAACCACAGCCTTAGAAGCGAATGTTAATCATGTAAGAAACGCGCTGCGTATTAATGCGATATCTGGCCCGTTTTTAATTAGCCCTTTGCCACGATGTTAAGGGCGGGGAAAGTGTTTCGATTCGGACAGAATTCCACGAAGTTCGTCGCATATATTTGCATACAGAAAGATTCAATTACGAACACAAAAACGACGCATGTGTTAATTTTTTCCCCAACTGGTGGCAATTTTATTGAGACGTGTATTTATGCGTGCTATAATTAAAGGAACGATGGGTGACCGTGTATTCTTCCTTATAAATTGCGTAACACGTTCATTTGTTACTCGTTTCGTATTCCATGTCGTACCACCTATGCTATATATTACTTCGCTGTATTGTATTAATTGATAAACCAGTTAGGGCAACCTGCCAACCCTATATACATTCTATGGTACGCCATCCATATTGGTTGTTCATAGAAAGGAAATAGTACTTTTCTCGACCTACGCATCGTACCTTCGTTATAGAAAGCCCCACAACTCGATAACTCCGATAAATTCCAGGAACCAAATAGTATGTCATTACGTTTAAAGACAAGCACGTGCCATTACGTTTAAAGACACGTTCAGCACGAATCTGATGTTGTACGTTAACAAATAAGTTTCACACGATACCTGTCTGTTTCTATTTTATAAAACTGCGCAGTAACAGTTTTCAGGCAGAGCATCGAGGGAAACGCGAGTGTCGCTCCTCTTGTTTCGCAGAATGTCAAGCGAAATCCAATGATCCAAACTAAGTAACTGGAGCAATACCGAGTAACTGGTAATACCAATATAGTACCAATATAATAATAATAATACCAACAATAGGAATGTAATACCGACAACTCGTGTCCTGCGACTCGTCAAATTCCACTAAACGCGTTACTTGGATCGTGCAACAGCGTCCAACTAGTCAGGATCTTTCTACTTACAAAAATGCCCAGCTTTCTCGAATAGAGCGACGCGTTTGTCAATGCCCCGGCAATTAAAAGGCAAAATCACGAAGGAGCGCGATTCTCTCGCCCCTTTCGGATTCCCATCGTTCGTATTTAATTACATACATATCAATAATTAGAGGGCAGGGATGGCGAGCGCGCGACGCTCGATATCGGTGCCGCGCATCGGCCCTCATCGTCCGATATTATCGTCCAACGAAACTAATTACACGCGCCGTGGCCCGCAATTAATACGCGTCGCGGGCCTCGCGGATCCTCCCGTCGGAATTGAGTCGTCGGCCCTGAACGGATTCGTTCCAGCGCTCTCGTTTCGAACGAGAACCGAGATCGGTTCGTCCGGTGTTCCAGGCCTGTGTTCGACCCTTTTTTTGCGCGGTCCCCGGTGAAATTTCGTGGCGAGGTCCATGAATGGAATGCGCAGGGGCCGAGCGACGGTAGCTCGGGCTGTTGCAGCGACAGAGAAAGTCGTTTGACGTTTGACATGACTCGAACTGACAGCCGCCTTGTGTAAGACAGGAATCGTGCATCGTGAAACCGACACTCTCGGGGTCCGTGGCGCGCCCGTCAGGGGACCAAGATGCGATTTCGGGACCGTCGGGGATGATGGATTCCCGTCACGCGTACCATCGTCTCGCGGGGACAGTGGAAAGCTTCTGCCGGACCGTTGGTTCTTCCTCTTGAGTTTGGTCAACTGCGGAACTCGCCAAACTCGTCAAAGTGGCGCACTTTGGATTTTCTCTTTTATTGTTATCGTGGTAGAAACCTGCAGATATTTTTTGTATCGATTCTTACTTAGGAACAGCCGTAATTATACGTAGAGTGGTTTGGGGTTAGATAAGAGAGTATTTCTGTATACTCTTACTTTTCAATGAAAATTCTTTTTGTTACGTTGTAACGTTTCACCTTCGTAGCATCAAATCTTCGTAGTTGCACGAAGTTATATAGCGTCAAATGGTTTGAAATTTAATATACTCGAATGTAATTGAGCGGCGTGTAAACCTCTTAATAAATACAATAAAGTGCGAGTACTATTTCTATGTTTTTATCGTAGATTTATTAGTTTCCTAATTGGAGAAGCGAGCGCTTTATCTTAATGCAGTTCAGACTTGATACATTTTTTTAAATATGGTACGAGCTAGTTCTGCGATGTTATATGTACACTTTCGACGTTGTTGGGACAGAATGATATACGAGGAATTGAAAAGCACGAAAACAGTGGAAAACTGCGCGACAACAATTGCATATAATATTTTAACGAACTGTCATATTATCGCGTATATGCGTGCCACGTACTAGGTAGAACTCGAATAAGAGGATTCTCTAATAAGACCGTGCGATAACAGCGAATTGAATAAACGCGAGTGACACGCGATACTGCCTCGTCACCGGAGAACGTATTGCAGAAAAATGTCGTACAAGAAATCGCACTTCGTGTTCGTATCTGTACGTCGATCTCACAGGTGTTCGTATGATAAATTCATTCGATCATAGGCGCCCAAGAAGGAAAAAACGGTGTAACGTTCGCACCAATCGTCGAGAATAACGTAATTCCTGGTGAAACCGGGATTCTGCATGGTATGACGTTATCTGACCGTAGATCGATTAATTTCATGGTACAAGTTCTACGTTTGACAGCTGACACGACTGCAAGTGACACCCGTT
The DNA here is from genome assembly GCA_014737395.1 of Bombus waltoni. NCBI lineage: Eukaryota > Metazoa > Arthropoda > Insecta > Hymenoptera > Apidae > Bombus > Bombus waltoni. Next base: position 2,203,585 of record JACXII010000013.1, read on the forward strand.
GTTGGTGCACGCGTATACACGTTCACGCAACACGCGTAAAGAAAGGGAAACATACGGACACGCACAGACAGACAGAGAAAGAGATAGAAACGAAACGGTAGGGATTGTTTCTCTTTTTTTTTTTCGGTCTGTTTGGGACCCGTGGTTGGAACAAGGCCCGATTCGGATGATGGATTCACGTCACGTAGCTCGTTCGCTAAACGTCTCCGGAGAAATTCGCCCGATACGTCCGATGCGCGTATACGTGCCGCCATAAACGACGTTATTATCGATAATCTTTTGTGTAATTCGTTGGCGAATCGCTGACTTACGACCGACAGCTCGTGCGATCTGCGACTTTGACGGTGAACGACCGTTTCTTCTGTTTCTTTTCCTGCTTTAAAAACGAACGCCTAAACAACGAATGTTCCTTTTCCTGCTTTAGGCGCTGTGATATTTGGAAAATGATTTTCCCCGGCTATACTTTTAATTCGTTTGGACGAACCACGTTGGAATACTTGACGAATGGGGAAACGACATTTTTATCGAATTTTTTGGTTCTTGCGCTTTAAGTTCTTCGGCAATGTAGCGCGCGATATTTTCGCTCGTGTAAAGGGAACTTCTTCTTACGCGTTACGTAGCGCAACAGTCGTAGCGACTGACTACGCTAGTTGTTTTATTCCAGCAGTATGATAAATACGACGAAAATTCCATTCCTTCGGCCACGCACCTCTATTTCAACGTGCACGATATACTTAATTCGAGACAACACGTTTGAAAGATTTTTTCTGACGCAAGAAGTCTCCACACCCTGCGATCCTTCGACCTAATCCTCGCTCCTTTTGACAAGCCCTCGACGATCATCAAGATCGAGGTCCCTAACGGGTCCAGCTCGAGCATCGTTCGCATCTCCCGTCCAGTGATCCACCAAGTATCCCCGTTGATCCTCGAACAGGACACGGTGGAAGCGGATGTTTACACAGGAGACAAAAAGCCGGGCACAATGATGACGTTACGGTTCCGTTGTCGATCTGTCAGCCTCGCTTACAAGCCATAACGTTGCCCCCTCGGATGATTAACCGGTCTTTGGTGATCGGATCGGTCTCGTCGATCGGATGAAGAGCCAGTCGGTAAAAAGGAGGCAGAAGACGAAGACGAAGACGAAGAGAAAGAGGGAAGAAAAAAAAAAGTCAGAGAGTCGATGGTCGAGTGGTTTTCTCTGGCGAAGGGGCGAGGAGATGGTGAAACGAGACCGAAAACTGGCTCTGGTGGCGAGGATAAAGCGCGAAAGAGCGAATCGTCGAGCTTCCGACGGTGTTCCTGGTACGTGTAAGCATGACGCCGCGGAGGAAAGGTCAACGAACGAAGGAGGAACACGATCAGAACCCCGTGGCGCGACGCCGCTCGATCCAATCGCCCGACAAGATTGATGGTTTCTTAATAACCGAGAAAAACCGGCGAAACGATCGACGCAACGCGGCACTCCAGGTGGTCACAATACGCGTTACCACTCGAACGACATGGTTTTTCGCCGCTGACAAGCACCATTTTCTCTGCCCACGTCTCTCGCTCTCTGGACACCTTTCACAGTTATACTCGCGGCGGTATAACTCCTCGGTTATGCGGAATGGAGATCAATGGACTCGTCGCGTGATAGATTAACGTGCTCTTTCTTCGGAGAACCGTTGTAGATAAAATAGTTTTCAAGTTGTCCCTCTGTCTGTTTCAAGTGGCTAGATACATACGCGTTTCAGAGACGAAGGCCTTTAGGTGTTCCGATATATCGGTAATTTGAGTAACCCGATGTTAATATCGTGTTTTCCGATAAACTTACACCACCGATACTATCTTATTATGTGAATTCGTTACGCGGTTTCGTAGTTCACGCGTCGTCGATACCGGTTGGTAATAAATCGAAGAAATTGAAAAAGCGGAACGAGTAAATAGGTACATTTTCGAAACAGTTAACGCGTTGAAAATCTTTAGAAGCACGTAGGTACGCTCTTCTGTCTCGGTAGGTCAAGAAATTTCTTCCATCTCTTTTACCTATCCTTAACATAAAAAACACTGACCGCCCCACGAAAAAGTGAAACTCGCAGGAATTTATTCAGGAATTTATTCTACCTTGCGAATGTCACGAGTACTTTACTCTCTTGACATTTTCTCCATTTTTAAACGAATAATTGACCCATTTGTATCGTACGGAGCTACGTTAAATTTCTCCTTATCGCAAAATATATTTCCTTTGTTACGTATCGCCGACATCCCGTACGTTTTTCTATAGTTAACCTGACCTAACCCAACCACAGTCGGAACATTAAAATCCTTGTAAATGTTGCGAAGAATTCGAGCTCGTGTTCCTCGTTCGTGTCCGCAAGCTGATTATCTCAAGATTATAATCGAAACCGTATACTCCGTGTCTGCGAGATTATCGAATCCTCGAGATGAAACTCGGCGACACAGGAGGCATTTCTCGGTGAGATGGTCGCGAAGATCGTGCGAATAATTCGTGGCGCTGGACACCGTGGCCAGGCTGAGGCGCACACCGTGTTACCCTTTTTTTCGATGGGCGCCGGGGGAATAAGAAGAACGAGCAATTTCGGCACGGCCGCCGCCTACGTCGGTGCTCGAAACGAGCGGGACAGCGAAGTCAGTTTGGTTCTTGTCACATTCTTGTCAAGCGGGACAGCGTGCCACGTCAATCTCCTGCTCGCTACGCTCCACCACGTTGTCCGCCTTCTTCGTCTTCGTGCGGCTGCACAGCACGAGAGAAAGAGAGGCTGAAGCCACCAAGCCTCTCTCGGACGGATGGATGGACGGACAGTCGGACAAGAGCTCGATGCGTCAAAGAAAAATATAACCGGCGCCCCTGACGCAGCCAAACTGCCTCATTAGCCCGGTTTACCCGCGAAAGCGTACCGTTCCGAGACGCCCGGTCGGACACTCGACTCTCCTCGATTCTTCTCTTTTCATTGGTTCTCAATCGTTTGCTTTCACGTAACCGACCGCGATGAAGACGAGTCGAGTTGTTGAGAGATGGATTAGCGTTTTCGAGCAGCAAGTATAACGAGGATAAAGGAAATATCTTTAAGAGATATTGTTTCCGAGGATGATGGAAAGCTGAAGAATTTCCCCTTGGAAAGTTTGCCGACAGCTATCGTCGGCAACGTTCTTCGCGTTATGTGCATCGCACAATGTAAATTTCGTTAAGAAATATCGACGGATATTCGGAAACGTTCTATTAATTAGACGAGAGTCGTCGAAAGTAACGACCGTGTCGTTCTACGTGTAATTAACAACACGCTGTTTTCCATGTTATTCTTCCGCGATTATTTCTCACGCGGTGTCAAAAAGATTGCTCATCGGTGTAAAAACCATCGACTGAATTATCTATCGAAGTAGAGACATCGAGGCTGCACGCGAAACGACCGACAATTATAAAAGCATCGTTCGCTCGATGAGGCGGAGCGCGAGATGGTGGAAGTTTGGCCGGCAGCTCGTCGCTTTGGACAACCATCATGGACGAGTCGGGCGTGTAAGGAGCGGAGTGGAAGAGGCCGCCGAAAAATACGGCGGCGAATGGGCCCAATTCATCGCGGCCACCGCGGCCATCGATCAATCCGTAGCAACGAGGGAAAAGGGGCAAAGGGAGAGGCGACTGGAAGAAGGAAGCGACACGATGCGGCGAAGGTAGCCGCTCGATGTTGCATACGGAGGGACATTAATTGACACGAGGTGGAGGCGGGGTAGGGAAGAGCGAAGGAAGAGGGTCCCGAATGCTAGCGAAACGAGGGGACCCCGTTCTCTTCATCGACGTGTGGTAAGAGAAAGGATACGCTGGAAGAGGGAGGAAAACAACGGGTGGTGGCTGTCCACGAGGCAGCGATGCACAACAGCAACAACGCCAGGAGCAACAGCAACAGCGAAGAAGAGGATGAGCACGTAGGCGGAGCTCGTGCTTTGTTTCGCCGCTTAGGTTCGCATTGGTCGCGTTCGAAACGAACTTCCGAAGCAAAGATCGTCTTCCGTCAGGCACGTGATCGTCGATTGTTTTCCTCGTCGATTCAGCTACTGCTGGTGGTTCGTTCATGCGAATTCCATGCCTGTCGCTTCTTTATTCTCTCGTTGTTTCTTTTAGCGTCTCTTCCATTTCTTCTTTTTCTTCTCGTGGTTTATTTTCGTCCTTTTCCTCTGTCTCTTCTTCTTCTTCGTCTTGTGGTACTGGCTGTGCGTCGTCGTCGTCGTCGTCGTCGTCGTCGTCGTCGTTCACATTGCTTCTTAGGCACACTGGCTCCTCCGAGGCTGAACTAAGATTTATGCCTGCCGCCAGTTGAGACGTTTGCGCGAAGAGATTGGACGAGATACAGGGGAGGGCCGCTACGCCGTGTGCGCAGCAGAGACACCGCCGGTAACTGGACGATGATAGTGAAATATGTACGGGATCCGTTGGCCGGAGAATCGCTTCTGTACACCTGTAACGCTTTGTAATCGAACCAGTCCGCTGACTCTCGATCTTGCCAGAGGTATCGATGCGAGACGTTGATCGCCGACAGCGAAATTTTGATGCACGACCGACCATCGTTTTTAGGAGGAAGGGATTTGTTTGTTGAAGAACGGCGAATTACAGAGAATTTCCGACCCGTAGCTGTAATTATGGTCTTTTATGAGTTATTAAGTAGTAACGATTTGTTTTAAAGTAGTAATGATTACGAACGTTCATGTTGCTACTGTTTCGTGATTTTAGATAATCTCTACGAAAACGGAGGAGATCATTAAAGAAAAAACATAGTCGTAACACTGTTATAATAAGAGCCAATTGCTATGCTACTCGTGATAACGTGACTAGAGAATTTATCGTTGCAATTAACTGATTCCTGTAATTTGTATGCCTCACTTACTCATGTTGGCATAAATAATTTATAATGCAAATGCAATTCTGAAGATGATAATACTAATTTTATATACAGCGCAAACTTCACGACTCACAGAGATTAAATTTAATCGGAAACTTGGAATGCATAAAATTTGCAAATTTTGTGCGAATGATGATTGCGTAGCTAAACCATTCATATTGCCTGTGTCTATATCTATCTTTCTCGTGAAAGACTCTAGCTTAACCCATCTACATATATCGCTGAAATAAATCTGTATCGAAGGTTCAAACGTTTAGTTCAGAAAAAAAAGAAAGAAAAAAGAACAGATTCAACGTTGTTCGAGCGATTTATAATGAAAGTAAGCGAAGCAAGCAGGGCAAAGATTGTTTATTTAAAACATTTGGAACGTACCAGGATTTTCGAGTCACGCAGATTTTCAATATTTCTACCGTACGCTGCTAGAAAATATTAAAGGGTTATGTATGATCGCCTAGGGCTATCGGTACCCGGCGCGCCCGTCAGGACCGTCCAAATAACACGTTTCTGTTTAATTTCACTTTACTACTGTAAAATTGCCCGGTAATAACGAAAATGAAACTGCTCCGGCGTGCCCACTAATAACGGTGATCCGTCTCCCGTTTCTTTCTTCCGTGGCACTGTCTCGAGATCTTTCCGACCAGTTGCGGTTTTAAAAAAACCCCACCGTGGCTGGAAACTATGGCTGATCCTCTTTCGAAAGAACGCTTCAACTTTTATCCCCATAATTTATCTCCTCACCGAATCTATAAAGCTTGGAAACTCCTGTTCACGAAGCTTTCATCGATTTAAAATCTTTAACTCACGCGTCCCAGTATCTCATCCCATAATGTTATCTTCGCAGCTCCGCAATTTCTAGTCTGAAACGTTTCATCGGTTTACAACAGTACGTATCTATGTAGAATTTACGTAGAAGAAGAAGAAGAAAAAGGAGATCGTACGACTGGTCTGGGAATGGATCCGCGGAAACGGAACGAAGATTCATGCAACGAGAGACGATCGTTGCGACGAGCTGCCAGCATTCATCAGCGAGCTGCCTGCACGCAGAACGACGCGATTTTCATTAAGATCCGCGCGTGCCGTCGCGTCACCTTTCCTCCGCACTCGTCGTAACGAACTACACACTCCGCTCGAGCGGTTATTAAATCAGATCCACGGTAAATAACGCGTTTCATCGTTTTCCCTTTCCTATTCCCGGGGCTCGTCCACCGTCTCGTTTCGTCTCCTTTCCCCTCCGTCTCTATCCGCCCATCGATCTCTTTCCCTCGCTGTATCTGTATCTATAATCGCACGGTGAACTCGGTCTCGTTCGTTTCGTCGCTAATTATTTTAATTGGCCGGCGCACATTCAAAAGAGATACCAAGAAGAGGAAGGTGGAAGGTTCCCCAGCGGCGAGTCCACTTCGATTACCGATCAGACTCTCTCCTCCTTCTGTTCGTTCTTCTTCTCTCTGTTATTCCAAGTCACCCCCACCTCCCACCTCGTCGGTTCTGTCTCACCCCGTCCCGAGCCACGGAATCGCTCGTTAGCATATTGATTGGCGATGACGGGATCTCTCGCTGTGGTGGGCCCGCCTCGAGAAAATTAAATGGAATCGCGAATTAATATCGCCGTTCTAGTCTCCGCGATCGCGATAACCAAAGAAGGCGTCCTTGAAGCTCGATTGTAATGGCTGAAACACGGCGACAGCCGACTCGTGGAATCTTCTCTTTCCTTCGAGAGGCGAGAGTCTGGCACGTGTTGCTTCCTTCTAATCGTTTCGAGTGCAGGGAAGAAGGGAGAATAAGAAATTTCGGCGCTCTACTTTCCGACGTCGGTTTCCTCTCTGGAGTTTACTCGTGTCGAGGTGGCGTTGGATAGCGAATTTAGAGAACGTTGCTTCCTTTCGTTCATTGCATTTTTCAGTGCACCTATCGTACTGAAAATTTCCTTGCAGTTTTCCTCTCTCTGTGTCGCCTGCGGTTGTAAAGGTGGGCGAAGATTTCCCGGAAAATTTCATCTTCCTTTCTAATACCGAGCCATCTAACATTCTACGAAACTAACTTAAGGAGAGTTATTTAGTTTGATAAGTTGGAGGAAAGCAAGGACGATTGGATAGATTTTTATTAGCCCTTTGAATATGGTCGTCGTCGATGAGCAAAGATATCGGATCGTATTCGTAACGATATCGTACTTAGCTTTGTCGTTCTTTTCCTTTGGAGAGAACGATTTATGAAAACGTGCCCATACTTGAATTATTCATTTCCACCTCAAGATCTACAAATGAATTGGTTTGCAGTTCCTGTATTTAACTATCTATTTATCCACTCTCTTTCCTCCAACCTACGCTGCTTCAATAACTACTGTAACCATCGAAACGAGCGTAACGTAATTATCGAAGCGAGTTACAGATTCTTCGAAGATCACATATTTTCCAGCTTGGAAAATCTGAACGCGCATCTCCTCGATCCTAATTACTCATTAAGCAGGCTCTTTTACGCGAATGGTCGACGCGTCACTGTCTGTCGATCGAAATCGATTCGAGAGTCGCCGCGGTGATACACGGAGGAGATAGGAAAAAGAAGCAGCGAAAGGATCGGGGACGCGGAGACGCGAACGAGGGGTGGAGGGAAGGGGGTGAAAAGCGGCGAACTCCCTTTAGGCTTCGTTAGTCAGCCAGCGACTTATCAAAGGGCAGGCCTCGGCCGATACAATGGCTGAAAATCCTGCAGCGTTGCTCTTCTGTAAAAGATGGCCCGGCTGTCTCGTAAATTCACCAAGGACCCGCACGGTCTGTTTCTACTTTGACAGGCAGCGCGGCTCTATACGTAAATCTGGCGCTGCAAACTTCGACGCTATTATGTTTCGACAGGGCTCTCCGCTCGACAGTAATCGATTACGCAAGCAGCAGACACGATTATCGCGTTTCTTTGTTTCGCCTCTGGTCGCCATCCTTGTATTTCTAACGAGAAACAACGGTCTGCTAGGTGATTGTACGCTCTACGATGGTGAAAGGTACGTTTGCTATGCAGAGTCTCTCTATAAATGCCTTTGTCGAGATAGGAGGTATTAAAATGGAAATTTTTTATTCAAGTAAAAGCCGTCCGAATAGGTTCGTTCAAATTGGCGAACTCGTGTAAGATCGTTGATTTGAATTTTCTAAAAATGCGGCAATCTTGCTGTGTTTCTATGTGCTTTCTTTAAGCTTATATTCTTCGAAAAATGGTTCGAGATCGTGTTTCTCTATACGGTACTTCGAGAGGAGTAATTGCTTCAAGAATATTATTAAATCAGTGAAAAGTAGTTACGCGTGTTTAAAGTTCGAAGCGTAACAAATGTGCATTGGGATAGGATTGTTTAGTCGAGCAAGAAAACGATATGGTTCACAGTAACGGTAAATTTGTTGAGTAATACGTTTGTTTATAGTCGAAGCATTTGGAGAATTAGAAAGGAGTATTTCTTTATGGTATACCGAGCATCGCACGTGTCCGCGTACGAAGGTACGAATCTACTTGCGTTATACGTTCCAAGCGTAGAGCGATCGTATAGGAACGAATCTTGGAACATTAATCGTTTCTAATTAATTACCATTGCCACAAAATCTTGCACGATAGTTCGCGTAGTCTGCGCATATTACATGACTCTTAAACATACAAATTTCAAACACAAACATTTTCAAAAACATTCTAAGCTGACCAACAAGGATTAAAAACCGAATTACATTTGCATCCTAAACGAAACATTCAGATTCGCAAAATCTACTTTTTGCCCGTGTTTTACTCCTATCTTTCTCTAAAGTCGATGACTATCGCGCGTCCCTTCGTCAACGGATCAATTCCACAAAAACGCAGCTGTCTCGAAAGGAAAAAAGGAAAGAGAATAAATAAAAGAAAGAACACGACGCGCGAAGAAAAATCTGGGATCGATGCTATTTTATGTCGTATATCCGGACAGATACTGGTGTCGCTAGAAGTTGTGTCCGGTCGCAGGTCGGTCGCCGGAGACGTTAGAGGGGATATCCTAGATCGGGAACGACGTTGACAGGGCTCGAAGCCTGGAGGGCGGGTAGATCGGGCCGCGGCGTCGTTTCGCGGGCGTCGTCGTTTATTTTGGCGAACGCTTAAAACATTGTCCCGTTGAAGGACTGCTGCCGCTCGTCCGGCGAAACCTGACTCGCGTTCGAAACGGCCGCGCGCGGCGTTTCATTTATTCAAAGTAAGTTATTGCGATCAGCCCGGCCACTATATTACCGGCCAAAGACTCCTCTCCTCCGCCGTCCATTTCTCTTTCCGCCGTTTCCGTCTCTGTCCGACAACCGATCCCGCGTTCACGGTCGGCCTCTCCTGATTTCCAGCTAAGATATTCATCTAATTCCCCCCCGATTAGCTGGCCCCGCGGACGACCGAATGGCGATCCCTGGTCGCCGCCTATATAAGCTTCTCAACCGTTTGGACAGCTACCACTAACTTCTCCGTGGCTGGTCAATCCGTTATATCCTTCGCACACGAACGCGATCCTCGATTCTAGGACGCGTCGTCGTCCCCTTACCAAGCGATGGATGCCCTGTTTTTCTGGACACGCTTCGTTAACGCAGCCTCCCCTCTTTGCTTCACTGTCGTTGATTGATCCGCGGATAGATTTGTCCTCGCAGCTTGTAATTTCTGGATTCCCTGATGTTCCTGCGCTGTTTATACGGTTCCGCGGTGGAAGGAGACGGAGGTTCCGGTGGACGATGACAGACTGATGCGGGAAATTGACAGAGTCTTATAGGAATCCTATCGATGCCGGGGAACTTTTTGTAGGAGGAGCAGAAGGTTCCACGCGTTACAGAATATGAAAATATCTCTCACATGTAAATAATATAATTTTATTAGATGAAGGGTGCCTTTGATGACCGAGGACCTTTATCGAAATAGTAGAAAATCGCGCGGTTCTATAATAACTAGTATCTAAAATGACTTGAATGTATTCGAACACATAACACGATATCCTATAATTAGTCAACCGATCGCTTAAATGTGACTCGACTTGTGACAAAAATTGATTCGTGACGCACGGTGGTACCGGATGCACGACAGTTTCTTTATATCTGTCGACCTTCTGTAGAACCTGCAATGCTCGCGAACGCGTCTTACGCGCTATATCGTCAACTGGCCTTAACAGCGTACAATCAAACGCGAATGCTTCGAATTCTTCGATCTTACGATTAATCTAAAGTCATTATACAGTTCGCCTAGATCGAGGAACGCGTGGATGAATGTGTAATAGAAATATATGTGAGTACAAGTATTAGTACAATGTATGTTAGCGCAGATCCGCACGCTGGCAGCGTTTCCTTACAACACAACTCCCAAGCCATCTGCCTATGGGCATTTATATAATTACGAAGTCTGACCCGTCTATACTCCGCTGCAGATCTGTGCAAGGCACGTTGCTAAAAATTCTACGAGCCTGAGACCCTTCAAATTCATTTATTACAAGACAATACTTAATGGCTTCGAGGGCTAGGAAAACTCAACGATAGAACAGATGTAGACTTTTCCTCGAAGTAAGAATTACTTCGACACTAAGACTTTTGGCGATGGGCGAACGATGATCCTGGAGGACATCGGCAACGGAAACACAATGGTGTGCCGGACGGAGAACGAAGTCGTTGGAAGTTGTCGGATCTGGCCGCTCAGTATGCCGGTGCGCGTCGGTGGAGGACCCCTGGGAAATTTCTTGACAACGGCTGCCGCGCAACGTGGGAACAATTTGCAAGCCCATGGCGGTTCCGAGCCACGGTTCGTAACATTCCTAAGCTGAACGGTAAACGGTTATTCGGGACGCGTCCTCGTACGTGCATCTACCGCGTATAGAAAGAGAAAGAGAGAGGGGGGGGGAGCTTCGTATCCCTCGTGTGACGCCAAAGACGCTGGCTGGAATTCCGGAATTCGTCGGCGAAATTCCATTCCCCGCCAAGCGTCTCGTGCGTTCCGGGCTCGTTCGTCTTTCGCCGCGGAAGACGCTCCTCTCTTTTGTCCGCGCCTCGCGTTACGGAACTATGCTGACGTACTCGGAAGAAGAATTCTCCGGCAAGGTTCTATTTCTCTCGAAGCCGGTAAAATGGCGCCCCCGCCTGTCCCTGCTTCGTCGAGTTTCCGCGTGATTGCTGTCAGAAATATGAGAGAAGACGAGAATCATTTTTCGGAAATTAGGATGTCTCGGCTGGACATCAAGGTACTTTAATTTTGGGAGAAAATCGAACAGCGGCGCTGGCTTTCGAAGTTTGTTGCAAAAGATTCTGAAGTCTCTTCGTACCACGGTTTCGTCTTTGTTACGTCCTAATTACGATGCAAACGTGTCGCGACATACTGTAGGAGGAGGAACTGTTCTTAAAGAAATTGATCGAGTCAGAATGTCCTTCGTGCGCTATGGGACAAAGTACGACGCGAAAGATGCATCAATGAGTTTGTTCGGAGTTTGTAGTATGATTAAAATATGAGTTTGGAGGTCCAACTCCGGAGGTGATTCGTTATTGGATCTTGGAAAGAGACTGAAGGGAACAGAGGATCCAGTTTAGACGAGATAAAGATGAAAAAGTCAAAGTTCCTTGCAATGGCTATCATTTGGATAGTGACGTTGTCAATTTGAACATTGTAGATTCGAACGTTCTCCTACGAAGATTTTCTTCCCCCTAAGCTTGCTAGCAAAGCAAAGCGTGAATTTGTCGATACAATTACATGAACATCGTTGGTGGAAATATATTTCGCTCAGAGCCCTGTACGTTTCCGATTGTCTTCTTCAACGTCTCGATACAGGAATTGATAATACCGATGATCGAAACCACTATATAGCTAAACTGGAAAGGAACGATAGCGATATGCAATATCGTACAGGTGACAACGATCTTCGTGATATCTGACAATTATAGCGATCAATTTTACACGTATAGTACCCGGTAAACAAACTCTGTCAGCGATAAATAACCCATTCTTCGGAGAACGTGTTCGCGCGATAGATCACATTATCATTCCTGACTCGTATCAGAAATACGATCTTTGATTCGATGTTATCCGAGGAAAGGAGCAGATCTTAGGCTGGCGGTTACGCGTGAATAACGTGCGGGAAACGGAAAAAGAGGTGTGAGATGTCGCCGTTGGCATTGGCTAGGAGAATTGTAAACGTCGACGCGAGTGACACGCGTATTTCGAGCACGCGGCAACGAAATCCCGTCGGTTCTATTTGTGGGGTGGCGCGGTGATGTTTCACATTGACGGGACGACGAGTCTGTTCGGTTGTACGCGGTCGCGCACGTTGAATCTTCATAGCCGAGGAAAACTCGCCCCTTTTTGCCATTCGAACGTCTCCCGCTAGACGTTCCGCGAATTTATTCCGGACCCGCGCGATCTATCGCCCGGCATCCTCGTAAATTCTGTTCCCGTCGTAGGGGGAATCACGGCCTGATACGATCCTGTTATCGCGGTGATTAAGCGTTCGTCGTGTCTTTCCCGTTTTCCGTGGTTTTCGCTTCGAACGAAGGTAATATTTACACTGGAATTTAAGTTGGTTGTACGTTTGATAAGATAACATCTTAGGAACATTAAAAAGAATTTTCTCATTAAAGAGCAACGAAGTTTCTGCTTCTTCGAGAATGATAGTTAAATAATTCGGTTCCGAGAAAATATCAGAATCAAAAGAAATCGTACCTTTTTTAACATTTAGTAGCTTTGGCGAAACTCAACTTCCCTCAAACGAAAGTGGATCGTTACTATGGCGATTAAGCCACGAACCAAGTGGAAGTGTTCTTTATTTCAGGAAAATATAATCGCCAATGTAGCTTGATAAAGCAATAACGATGAAATGTAACGTAGAAAGTAAGAAACGTGATTATTGACTTAGCCTTCGCCGTTCGAGGGCTAAAAAACCGTATCTTGAGTGCACGCAGCGATTCGGTATTTCTGGGATGTTAGAACGAGAATATATATCGTCGAGCCACGAAGAATGGTAAAACCAAGCTGCGGAAATAATGGCAGGCCATATGGTTCCAGAGAGCGATTAACGTATTATTTTCACGCTTTGGAAAATCTCAGAATACCTGAACGTCACCTTGTAATCTGAGAATCAACACGAGTAATTAATCTTCGCGCGTTTTGAAGCAGGCACGTTTTAACGATTATTTTTAGAATCATGACGCGTTTTTAATTGGAAGAGTATCAAGAAAATCATCACCTCGCTAGGCTTCGAGAGGGGTGTCGACTATTTCTATGGGAATGAGGTTGGAGACGATTGTTTCAAGAGAGTCGACCAACCAAAGCAATCATATGCTCGTTACCAGGCTCATATGGGAAGCCATGGCGAATTCACCGTTTGTATATCAGTTTGTGTGAGTGACAGATAATGCACACCACCTGCGTTGGCCATCGTTTGCGTCTATGCACGCGGTTAGTTCGGTCAAGATGGCGATCGTCAGGCCTCTCGTGCCACGAGTGTGTTCATTATAGCGACCGTGTACCTGTCTTGTTACGCGAAAAATAACGCGTGAATAATAATCTCTCGTCGTTGCTACGCGTGAAAGTGCTCTGTCCTTTGAACGTTAATTAAACGGCGTCTCTCTGCTATTCTAGTGGTTGTTAAACCAAATTGAACTACGTAGATTTACTCGGGCGATTTTATAAATTACAAGTCCCGTATCTTGAATGTTTTGTTAAGTGTGTTTTGGCTGTTTGATTATTGGGGATGGAATGGTAATTAAACAATTATAACGATCCAAAGGCAACGCCTTTAAAAATTTTAATATTTTCACACACGCGAAACAAGTAACCCTTATGAGTCTGATAGAATATGTTTTGAAACAATTTTTAGGAAGATCGTCGGGTTGCTATAATTTTTGTTATCGTTGAATCCTCCCGAAAGATAGGATCCCGTTATAAATGGAACGACATATGAAAAGATACGATTAATCGATATTTTCTCAAATTCGAGTCTATCATAGTTCGTATTATTGTACATTTTGATGCGTTACTTTCGTATCACCTTATTATAATTCTCCCTTTAAATCCTTAGAAACCTCGAAGGCACGATAAAATAGTATCCCCAGTGCAGCTTATCCATTTTTATTCGCATTCAACGTAAAAAAATCTCGGACGATCGAGCGAGTATCGGTGTTCTCGAAAGTATAAAACCTCACCAAGCCCTTGACAGACGAACAAATTGCAACGAAACCTCGAAGCACATTTAAAACGACTTGAATGGCGAGACCCACATCGATCACGCGAATAGTCACGCGAACGTTGGGTGGGGTTCTGGAGAAAAGTGGCGGGCCCTTCGTAACCAATGCGTTGTTACCGTGCCTCGAATTGTTACCGTAATCCGCAACCATTATGGCGGGCGCTCGAAAACCCTCGACCATGTGAACGATCAACCCGAGGAACTCAGGTACACCCACGCGTACGTTTTGAAGTTCGCGCTCGATTTGCGAGGAATCGCGGTGTCCCAGTTAGATGTTGCTCGATAGGAATTTATGGGAACGATTCAGCGGCCGGATGCGAGCGAACACTGGAATGGTTTTCGGGAAATGTCGTCGGTGACGCTGGAAATATGGAAAACGTCACGCCGATGCAGCTCGAGTAGGAGTTGTCAACTTTCGGTGCATCGATCGAATTTTTGTTATCAGAAAGGATCTCGTTGTTTCGTTTGCGATATTTATTGATATTATTTATACAGGATTTATATGATATCAATAAGTCTTTTAGCTGTAGTATATATTTCTATATACGTAACACGGGAGTAACTTGAACTTCGTGTAAACTTCTTTTCTAAAAACGTCTGCGAGAGGTAGAATCTAGTAACGCTTGTATTTTCTCTACCTTGTAAGATTGGTTTACCGCAGTGAGATTTTTAAAACATAGTTACGATTTAATCTTCTCTGCAGTAAGCACGATTAAACGTCAACCGTAGTTTCATTTTCTACTTCGCGCGTATTCTTCGATTGACGCATTCTTCAATATTCTTCGATTGACTGCACACAGAATATTACTCGAATTTCTAACTTACACGAACTCTCATTTCTCACCAAATCTACGCCTCTAATCCGGTGTTCGCGCGATAAAAACGTTCGCCACGTACGATCTGCCGATTAATTTAAACACTGAAACCGTCAACCGCTGGCGAAAGTCGAACATAAAAGGGAAATATATCGGCGGCTAGCCAGGAATACGAGGATCCAAAGTTTCGACATCGCGCAGCGATTAAAACAGGCCGACAAACCATCCCCCGGGCCATCAGCGCCGGGCGAAATTACTGCGGGGCTATTAAACGAACTTTAGCAGCGGCGTTTCACGAATAATCGTGGCGCGTGCGAAGAAGGTAACGGTGCCGGCTTCATAAATCCGCCGCTTTTTCATCAACGTGCCGCCATCGTAATTTCGTGGGAAGGGTGGACGCGCGCGGGCCAGAAGAAAAATTCGGGCAGATGTTTCCACGACGAGCCTCGCTGGATATGGCGGTGGCCTCCTTCGCGGGTTACTCGTCCGCCATCGGTTTCGAGGAACTCGCAAGGAAAGCAGAGGTGGGGACCGCCGACAGAAAGGGAAACAACGGCCGAGGGTGTAAGTAACGAGTTCAGAATTTCATTAGCGAACGAGCGGCGAGATTATTTTAAAGAGATACGGAATTACCTGATTAGCGGGGAAAAAGTCATTAACTCAGGCGAAACTAATTAACGCTAGGCCCGGGAGGAGCCGCTCTTGGAGCAAGGGCGAGCCTTCGAGACCGCGACAGTACTTTCTCGCTTCTCTTTCTTCGCCCTTTTTCTACTTCGGTTCGTGATTGTCCTCGCGATGGATATCGATTCTCTTGCTCGTAGGTGATATCTAGATGAAAACGACAGAAATGATTTATCCACGCGTGTGAATTATTTATTATAGTCTTATAATATATTCGACATCTATATAGATGGAACGTTGATTTAATACAAATTAACTTTCAGATAGTTCCGAACTTTCTTGGTGGTCTGCGGGTCACAATCGGTTAACGTTCCTTTACGTTCCATGTAACGTATTAAGAAAAACGTTTACGATCTCGGCGGAAAGCATGGTCCGTTGAAGAACCCTTGTCGTTCCACACGGTAGCGTGCCAATAACATCACTATTGCTACATTGTATATAAGAATTCACCGAGATCAGACTTAATTTCCTGCTGGTTACTTTATAATTTCCCCGTGATTCAGATAATGAGAGCCAACAGACAGCGACTTGGCTCACGCCTCGACGATCCAATTAGTGGGAAAACAAATACGTTACGCTTATAATTAGAGTATCGACCGCGACGAAATTTTTCAATTGAGATCTCCTGTTATCTGAAGAAACTGTATCACTAAAGAAACCATAATTCTCACACAACGTTTTTATTCGAAGGAACTAGCGCAATAATCGTTCTACTAGGGCAATTATCAAGTTACAAGCGGATCCTCGCGAGACGAAGCATATCAAGGCGTATTAAAGCACGAGAAAAGACTTCATCGGTCGGACGGGGCGCGAATAAAATTAACCCGCGTCCCTGAGTAGACAGCATTATCCTGAGTACGGCGATTCATAACCGTAACAAGATTAGCCGGGCTCAACCCTACCGTCCGGCTTTTATTGTTTACACTTCCCTTCTTATCCTACTTCCGTCAGGACCCTCTTCCTTTTGTCTTCCTTCGTGGTTCCTCACTGTCTCCGCTCACCAGGGATCCTAGGTGTTCCTCGAATCGAGTTACGAATTAAGAGAAACGATCACGCAGATGATATATAGCAACGTGAACGAAGGTGACTAGAGAATTTAGCGTTGATAGTTTAGAAACGCTTCCTGTACGATCCTCTTGTACGATAATTTACCGAGTAATAATATTGGTAAATCGACAAGTTATAAAAGTTTCTAGATTTTCCTTGCTTAACGTTACAGTTTTTCGTCAAATAAGATAATTACAGAACTTGTAATTTGCAAATGAAGTAAAATGAAGCAGTAAGTCGATCATTTAATTGCGCTTTCAGAACCGCATCTCTGGATTTTGAGAAAAATTTGATTCGATCGATTATTCGTAATAGGAACATACCTATTTCTTCTGGTATTTTTAATAATATTTTCATCGATTAATTTAGCAATAATCCCGGTAAATTAACGAGTTGTAAGTTCATAGATTTCTTTCTTTTTTTATCTCGTAATTTTTCGTCGTTCAAGCGAAACGAAGACGATAGGAAACGAATGGTAAAATGAAGCAGTAAGTCGATTATTTAAAACCTTTCAGAACCGCATCTCTTGATTTTGAGAAAAATTTGATTCGATCAATTATTCGTGACAGGGACATACCTATCTCTTCCGATACGTTTGTAAGAAGGACATAATGAAAAGAGATTTGCAATCTTGTTAAAAACAAAAACGTTTATTACGTAGTTAGTTGACAATTTATAAAGCACAGTGTTAGGCATACGCAACATCAAAACATAGAAGGATAGGCAATAGAAGAGTCAGCGTATTTAAATAGGAATTTGAACAGGAATGAATATAATGTTATATACATTGGAATAAATGCAACGAACTATAATACACGCTAGCCTCATCATCTCTCGCTTCCGTCTGTTAATAGTGAAAATATGTAGATCTGTAATGTTCTAATTTCTGGGCGTTAATAAGGTATTCATGAACTTAGCAACGAGTGATTCCAGACGTTCGAACAGTGGTACGCATTGCCAGCAGTTCATTTCCATAAATTGTGATCCATTAACGATGTTGCGTTGTATCTGATGCTAAACGGGAGGAATAATTAATCAGGTGCCTCCTTTTGCCTTTGCTCCTAATTACCATTCGCGTTTTTGAAGAAGGTAAAACAAGAAAGGAGTACAACGTCGTACATCTTGAAGTTGGGAGTTACACGAAAGCTCGCGTTTCTCAACATTCAGCACAACATTCAAGATCTTTCGCTAATTATCCTTTAATCACGGTTTAACGAAACTATTGTTTTGCTCCCTTTTTCACGGGATAAATCTGAAACGATCCCACGATTATGTTGAGAAGCATCGTCAAGCTTCAGGTTAAACGCTATCACCTTTTTCTAGTAGTACAATACGTAGTTATTTTTCCGACGATTACAGCAATGGTGGTATTTGCGATGACAAGGATAGTTCTCCTTTGCGAATAGTTTGACACGAAGTTAAGGAAATGAGCGAATGAGGCTGAATTACGAATTACGAATTCGTTCATCAACGTCTGTTGCCCTTTCAAAAAATTCACCATGTTCAAAAGTTCAAAAAATACAATGGTCCCAAATATTCAGATTCTTTTGTTTGCCATTTCTTCGTTACACTGACGATTTTCTGGAAACTTACATTTATTAACGATTGAGTACTAATTAAGGAAATACACGACTAGAAAACAATGTCATTCTGATAGTTAGAAAATACTTTGTAAAAAATCGAAAATGTAAGAATAACAGAACCTACGAAACGATTTGATACGAGCGTATAAACTGCGTTTTTAAGGAAGAACTGTCGAAAGGAGGTCTGGCGAACGATAAGGCATGTGTTATACTTTCGTATTATCGTCAAATATTTATTCGTTTTGCGACCGTAGACAAGAAAGTATATTACCCACCAGTCAGGTTTCGTAATGCTTCGACCAGTCGTATCCGTTTCGTATAAATATCTGCTATCTGATCGAAAAACGACTGTTTCCATTGCTTTTGAACGCGTGTAATTCGCTAATTAAATAAAGATACGGGCCACCGCTCGTGCCGGGGAACTGCACAATTTCGCGCCGTGTATCGCACTGCTCTGCTTGCACCGATAAAAGCAGCTGCGATAACAGAAGTACGAACATCATGGCTGACACCCGACACAACAGCCGCACGTCCATTGCGATCGCGATTGTCGAGAACGTTGGATCGTTTCCGTGGTTGGTTCTTGTTCGTTTCTTGTCTCCCTTTGTCAGAGCTGGTTTTTGTAGCGAATTAAAACATCCGTGGTTCGCAGGTGTGAAAAAAAGGTGAAGCATACTTTATCAAGGACTTTGAGAGAAATGATTACTTCCTTCGAAATCTACATCCAACCTTAGAAACTCTCGCATTAACGCTCGAACCCGTCTGGGAATGTTGCGATCCTCGTTTCTTTTCCGTGCAAATGGATATGCAACAATTTGGTCGCTGTTATCACGATCAAAGTCGATGGTGCTTTCCCCGACGGGAACAACGCTACCTAATTATACGAGGACGTAATGAATCGCGGGACGCTATCAGGCATACGTTCGTTAACGCAACGAAAAGAACCCGGTTGTTCACGCGAGCCAATTATCGCGTTAATAATTTATCCGGCTGAAATATTCATAGATGGTTGTTCGATGTAAAGACGTTAGCTCGAGGCGGTGGAGAACGAGAGGCAAGAGAAACATAGGGTGGGTCTCACCTTCTTCTTTCGCTTTGCCTCTCGCTTCGAGGGTTCCACCAGGAACCACCTTTTACCAAGCTAATGCTCGAATAAAATTCCGCGCTGGCCGTAAGGTCAGCTACTGATCATCCCCTCCGGGGGTGTTCGTTAAGCGAGAAATTTTTCGAATCTCTTCGTCGCACCCCCATAAACTTTGCGACTAAAGCCGGCGACAAAAATCCTCGGAGTTATGGCTGAGCCGTTTTAACGTGCAAAGCATGCAGCTCGTTTTTAGCCATTCGTGGAAGCTCGAGAGGGTTGTTCTCCATCTCTCCTCTGTCCTAACCCCTGTCTGCTTTCTTCCTTTTTTTTCCTTCTTTGCTCCTGTCTATTTTACGCCGCTCCTGTTTCTACGGAATTCGCTCTCTTTCTCGTGGCCGCAGCCGTTCCTCCCGCGCATGCAATTCCCATGCATATTTGCGCTGTTCTTTACGAGGCACATTTTTTCTCCCTGTCATCGTCTTGCTGGATATTCGGGAAGGGATACTGCAGCAGCCAAGGAACGTACCATGCTCTGCCTTTCGTGCTTTTAATCGTAGCGGATCTTACCAGAGAGCGAGTAGTAAAACGCGATGATTATTAGTTGAAACATCGACGCGAATATTTGATAATCGTAAAGGATATTTCGTTTATTTATATTTTGCGAAGTCTCTTTCCAAAGCGTTCTCGAAGTCTTTACGCTTATTATATTTACGCTATATTTCTATGAAATCGATATTCAGATTTAAAAGCATCCAGACTAAACAATCGTAATATGTTTCGTACCAAGTAGTGTTTATGTTATTTGACAAAAGTAAAACATTTAACAGAGGCGAGTGAAAATATTGTTCGACGAGTTAGTTGTCCAATGTGTCAGGTATTTATCCAATTAAATGTTCTAACGCTGACTTTTCTGCTGGATTTAATATTGCTACAATTTTACCATTATTATGACAATCGCTTAACAAGCATTACACGAGCGAGCATAGATTGCTCTCAGTTTGCTCAATTATTTCAAACATCGATCCTCGTGGATTCAGGCTACTATATTATGCTACATTATGCGTAGAAAAGTATATTACGCGCCCATTCTCGTGTCTCTTGTTACAAAGACACTTAATCGTGTACGCTATTAGACCCAGTAAGAATTTGCGTACTGAGAGGTTAATCACCTGAAAGAGCCAACTGGAAATGATTGATTCTGCACATTCGCCATAACGAATACCATTAACAGGAATCACGTTCAACTACGTCGTTCACCATGAATTACTGACTTTGATCCTGAAAGTACACGTAGTATATCAACGAACAAGCTCTCTGATGATCCGCATCCCTCATGGTTCACGCGACGTTCGATCGACGGCGACGATGATCGTGATAGTTGAGCGTGATCGTTATGCATCGATGAACCCGAGAATGTAACTTCATCGTGGCTGGCTGGCAGCCGGGCATTCCGAGCCGCGTTCCGAACCGGTTTCGCTTTACAATATAACTTACGACGGCAGAAACGGACGGTCGATAAGCTGATAAACAAATCTGTTCGCTACCGAAGGAACGATTATTCTTCGACCCGGTCACGAGTAGGAGGGAAGAATCGTTACCGCGCGAAACTGCCTTTTAATCGCGCCAATTTATTGCCCGGTCGCGTTCCATTTTAATTAATAAAAACGTTGATCCGCTGAAAATGCTTGATATCGAGCGATAGTTGAAACAGACCGAGAACCAACAAGGATACAAACAACTTCGTCCGGCCATCCACGTTTGTATCGTAATCGGGCTTTCGTGGCAGGGATTAATTAAAAACGGATTAACCGGTGTCTCGCGAATTCGTGATGTATTCCTGGCTATCGGCAACTACAGTCGCTCCGTGCCTATCATACGATATGATTCCATATCGCGTTCGTGTAGACGTTAATGTTCGCATTTAGAACCGTACGTTTGTTATGTACGTAATAAATAAGGCAGTTCCTTGCGCGTTGTACGACGAAATTGCCACGACTTAGTGGCTAGATTTTTCGGTTGCCAGAACGACGGTGAAAGCTTGTGGAAAAATGAGCGAGTAATCGAGACGAAGTCGATGCGATTTCTCAAACGATGGTGTTGCGCAAAGTGGAACGAACACCTCGTATAGAACCAGTCGAGAAATATCAAGACTCTTGTTTTATTTGTTCAAATTTCTCCGAACGAAATGTGTTTTCTTTTATTAACAAAATACACGTTCCTCGCTCGGAGTGTCAATTTTCTCGAGTCCCGGATCTTTTCGGAGTCCCGACAAGTATACCGCGGTAGCCGGTACGTCACTAAGTACATAAGAGCGCGGGCCACTGGTGTCCCAGATCGATACGAAAGGAACCGGGGCCGAAGAAACTCGTTACGCCGAAGGGACCACAAAAATCGAGAAAAATCCTCGCGACGAAAGCCGACTACGTCCGGCAGACGGTTAAGGGCCAGTAAATATCAGGCCGCGTCGGCTGCACGGAACACGATGCAAGTTTACGCTCGGTCATATACGAGCCGGCACGTGTAACAGGAAACTTACCTTAACCTCTTCACCCTGCCACACTTATTTCGTGGCCGCAGCCGTTTTCATGGTCTTGGCTAGTAAGCGATTTCGAGAGAGACTACCGGCAGGTACTATACCGCGGGTGTACGAGCCACGTGAGCACTCAGAAATAGAAGCCGCCGCGCTGTCACTGTCAACGCCTAATGAACAATATATATAAGGCGGCGAACAGCCGGCTAAGAATCCAAGATGGCCACCTGCATCCCGAAGGATCGCTAGGGAATCCTGTGATTACATTCCATGCCTCTACCTCTACACGGTTTGCCAGCATCCCCGTCTCGCACGCTTCCTTCGAAACCATCTTCCAACCCGTAAGAGCTCCGGATCTCCCTGGGACGTTATTTCAAGGGAGCCGAGCGTCTTGGATAGTTTTAGAACATCCTCGAGTGACACAGACACAAGGCTACTGGGTTCGCAGGAAGGGAGAGGTTTAATAAGACTCGCCAAGCTCGATTTTACGTACACGTGTAATAGCGAAGAAGTTGTACCTTGATCAGAGATATTTGCTGTGAGAAGCGTTTGTTAGAGATTCGGAGTTATTTAGTTCGTTGTTCGTTAGGTCCGGGTCAGGTTTTCTTCGTTTCTACGGTTCCGTCTATCATGGAAATTTGTTGTCCTAAGTTTACAAGAAGCATCGGCTCCGAAATTCCAGTATTTTTCGAGCGTTGTCTTAACTTAACGCTTCCTCATTTTGGAAGAATTTATTCCAATTGAATAATCGTCTAAATATTTGAAAATAGGACAATTCGTAAGTGTACGTTGTAAAATTCGAGAATTCGTCACGTTCGTGTTTCCTTATTTCTTTTATTTTTTTCCCGAAGGTCGAGTAATCAGAAAATAATTCAGTTCCGTTTGACGTGTTTTATCCTCTTTACTACTTGTCGATGAAAGATTATCGTCGGTAGCGCTTTCTAACTAACTCTGATATTCCACGTATCCTCTAATAAAAGATCATTAGCTTCGAATTATACGAATCTAATACTTCAAACAATTTTAACACTCGAACGTTCCAAATTTAAAGTCATAAAAACGATGATACAAAGCATCTGAAATAATATCGCGTTAATGCGTTTTCTTGTTTAATACGTATAACGTTCAATAAAAATTTAAGACAAAACAAGTAATTCTGCCGATAGTAAAGATTTCAAAGTGGCATTTAAATGTCAGGGAACAACCTATTTTATTGCATTTTTATCGCACAGTTACATAGAATTATACCTGTCACAGCTGTTCACGAGCGATCGTGGTCTAGCGATAGAAACCTCGCGCACGAACTCTGTGACAGCGTCGGGGTCGAGGATCCATCGATCATCAGGGCATTACGATCATTTCGACGTTTCCGTCCCACGTTATACACGCAGGACAATATATTCCCATGTACCTTATTCGATCACGACTCTCGTCGATCGCAAATCGTACACGTTGATCGCGGCACGTTTAAATATCTAACTATCTGACAGACTCGACCTTCGAAAAATAATTTCCACCAACAGATCATAATATAAATACGTAAGAATAATACGTTTTCCCGTCATCGACCGATTCGTTTTATTAGAAAAATATTAACAAACTTTCGACATCGGCGAGCAATCGTTCAGCAAACGACTCTTTTACGACCGGTCGATAAATTTTCATGCGCTATTGAACGCGATGGTTATGGGATCGTAATTATACGCACAGGTTCATATATTCTTTATACTGATGGAACGTTCGCGGCTGTATAAACGACATAATCCTCTGAAAAACAGTAGATAAGACGTCACATGAGCCTGATAACGATAATCATGCATTAACATAAAATTATTACGAGTCGTGCTGTTTCTCTAAACTGTCTGATAATAAACCGTATAACGTAGCATTTAATAGCGAATAAGGAAATTAAGAGCGAAACGGTAAGTCGATATAACCGATTAAAAAGCGTAACAGAGACGTGTATTTTAACGGGGACGCGTTTCACGCTACGACGAAATAATCGATTTCAATTTTCCATCGAGTGGGAAAGAGTGCGCGTAAGAAACGGTTGTTGCGTAATTTAAGTCGAATCTATTTCACGTTTTATTGACATTGGCGTCGATGCCGATTCCGTAGCCGCGTAACGTTTAATTTAATGAACTGTCAATAACCGACTCAAATCGACAGTCAACCGCGGTTCATTTTTTTTTCTCCCCCTCTGCCCGGCGGAATCTGCGAACATCGAGCGTTGTTTATGCACCAAACGAGAGGTAGATTACATCTGCAATGGAAAAAGATATTCGACGCTGCAAATTACGTGTCAGTGTGAGCAATAATTACTCGTTTGATGAGCATCGTTCGGAAACGAAAGCGCGTGTTTCACTTCCAGACGATCGGGAATTATTATTTTATCTTCGTTGATTGTTACATCGATATGTTGTAATAAAAGTATCGTTGTTTTGCTCGCTTAATTTAGTCGTTCCTTGGTGGGTAATTGATTACTCGGCTACATAGAAAAATGTTTCCAAACGAGTTCCATTACGGAAGGCGTTGTTCGATTTACGGGTTGCGCATCGAACGCACGATATTTAATTTCGCGTATATAATAACAAATATAAAGCCGGATCGCGTTTTCGAGTCATCGTTGCCACTGTCACGCATGATGAAGCTTTTCAATTTCACTCAACAGATAACACCGCTATAAATATTACGTATCGATTAAAACGGAGGAAGGAAAACTGCGATCGAAAAAAAAAAGAAAAAAAATGAAACAGGAAAAAAGAGAGGGGAAAAGAATAAAAAAAATACATTACTCATGATAATCACGGGCGTATCGACGTACCACTTTGCAAATTGCGTTCATAAATATTCATCGATAACGTTGGCCCCGTAACGAAAGCGGGAACCGTCGAAAGCGCACGAAATTTATCGATCAGCCTGCTCGATCTCGAATCGACTCGAGATCGAAACGTTTTATCCCAGCCTTTCTTAATGCCCCCGAGATTAATATCGGGACAGTAGAATGGAGAGAAATTTTCATCGTTGGAATAATTCAGATCGAATAACGTTAATAACTCAATAACCGTATAATTTTGCAAGTCGCGACGCATCGAAATCTTCGGATGGTAATCGATTGAGCAATTAAAATCCTATTTCGTCCCCTGACTCCGGGATTTCTAAAGCTCGCATAACGATATTTGAAGCGCCTACGTTTTCTAATTTTCCAAGTTAAAAAGCGTAACGTACTTATCAGTGCATACGAATCCATAGGAGCTATAACATTCTCCAATTCTAAATTATCAATTACCAATTCTATTCTCGAATTTCACAAATTCCACGACGTATAATACTCGAAACATTCGAATTCTATCCTCTGGTTGAAAATGTTACAACTCCATTAAAGAAACAAAGAAAAAGGGAGAAGCGCGCCATTCAATGCATACGAATTTACGCTAATTTAGATCAATACCACGTCAGTCACGAAATACTCCAACTTTAAATCAACGAAGATCAGCATATCGAATCGCTATTTTCTATGCTCCAACTAAACGCAAAAAACTTAAACGCCGGCGCATAGTCAGTCTACCAGTTTTCATTCATATAAAGGACGTTCCATTATTGCGTTGACACGACGGTTGACTTTTGCAAACTGTGAAACCCAACGGCATAGGGAAAGAGAGAGAGAGAGAGAGAGAGAGAGAGAGAGACAGAGGGAAGAAGGGAAGAAAGGAGTGACGAAGAAATGAAAAAAGAAAAAAATACGTCGATTGCGCAAGGAATCCGTTCGCCGTGGCATCGACTGCATGCGAAAGTCGGTTTCGAACTGTCCGCGCGTTTTACGCAATACTAATTATGCAAACGAGAAAGGAACTCGCTGGAAAAATGCACGCCGGGAATAATAATGCTGTCGATCATGCTAATGGCGGAAGTGAAGGCGAGGATAATCGTGGAGGTAATAACAATGGCGTACGCGTCTCGCCGCGACCGCTGACTGAGAGCGTAGAGGTGATAAGGTTGACGTTAATGCATTGCGATCGGAACGGTACACGATCGCGAACAGTTTCGTCGTCTTTTCTAGAGTTTGGCCTGCCGGCGATTTCGTAATTTTGAGCAGACACCGGGGAAATGGTTGTATGGCTGTCGTTAGCTACGACTCCGAGCTGACAGTGACACCATTACCAAGGGAATTGGCGTCGTTAATACGCGCCGCCGCTAAATCATGGAAATATCATCGGCGGTATTAATCATCCGACTTGTACGCGATTACCTATACGACCATTTCCGATATTTCTAATCTTTGAAGAGGAATGCGGTTGAATGATGGCAATATCAAGGTGGTTTTTATAGAAAACTCGAAGAAAGACCGTTGCTTACGTCTTGTCATATATCAGAGGTTATTAAACTGACCGAATAGGACGCGCGCTTACGAAGAAAATACTTAGGCGGTTAAAAGTGGTAAAATTTCAGCGAGGAAATTAGAAACTTTAATTAACCTTCGACCCGTACCACCGAGACCTTGTCGTACGTTGAATGATTTTTCGAGTGTATGCAATTCTTCCGAAGACGATGGAAATTGCTGTAGTTTTGTTGAGCGCGGGCCGAATAGTAGTTCGATTAACGCGATCACGTCGCGAAGCTTCACGTTCAGGAATAAATAAGCATCACGTCCCTTTCGTTCGCCGTGGCGTTTATTTTACGTTTTCGAGGTAGACTTTATTAGAAAATTCCGGGCGGCGCGCGACTACGCGAAACAACGCGAACAATTGGCCGACTTCGTTTTTGCCCGGCGCCCAGATTAAAGTCGACTTTACGAGCGAGCTTTGCGAGGTGGAACAACGGATCCGAGGAAGTTCATCATCATCAAGTCGCGAGGCACGCTGCGTGACCAGTACGGGACACGAACGTAAAGCGAATTTATACCTTTTACGGCTACCGCTCGTTAGGTCCACGATTCAATGACCTTCGTCCCCAGTTTTCTGCCTCGAAGTCGCCTTTCGACGCGAAAAGCTTCATTGCCTTGGTATCAACGCGACCAGATCGCCAGATATTTTTTGAATGATTTGTGGACTTGTACTGTTCACTCTGATAACGAAGTTTGAATATTCATGGGCGTATCCTGAGCTCCATAATGGACGCAAAGCTCCGATAAATATGGATCACCGTTATGATGGTTACTAAAGATCGGTGACTTTTATTATCAGAATAATATTCGTTGAAATAGAAATTAGATTTTTGATATGTTTTTACAGAAAGTAAACCTTAATTCAATAAACCTTTCGTTTCTGAAATACAATCACCTTAGTTTATGCTGGAAAATGTAGAATTTACAATGTTCCTTGCGCTCGTAAGATGTTACATATCACAATATGTTGATTCATTGCTCTATACTATCGTTATGCATCTTTGGAAATGCAGCGAGATTGCTGGAACGCGTGTACATGTCAATGGAGACCGCTCAATACGGCATAATTCAATAAATTCAAGTGGCCGTATTTCAGAAACGAAAGGTTCGTGAATATTAAAACATGGAACACCTGTAATCTTTCTACTATATTATCGAATATTATCTGTATATTCCCTTCGACGTTAACTTTTACGCGGTCGTTCACACCGCGTAATATATATATATATATATATATATATATATATATATATATATATATATATAACGCCACTTCCTCAACTTTTACGTATCTTTCTGCGATTTATGAAGTAATTAGTACATGCAACATGAATTTAATCATTCTAACAACTCGGACGTTAGCTTATGTTCTTACCTAAAAGAAATCATTCCTAGTAACTAGCCCTTTGTCATCGATCAATTAAATCAGATATTCCCAGAACGGTTTCATAGTTCTCGGAAACAACATTCCCTATTTCAGCTTTAACTCGCATATATTTATTAAATTTTCGTATCACGCTTATACTATACCGTTTATTACGTATCTATTATTGCAGTCATCCGAATAGAGGAATAACCCGACGTTACTAAATTCCGCAAAATAGATATGGCAATTATCTTGAAACGATTCTTTTAGACGGGTAATTTACATAAATAAATTTTATCATAGAAGATGAGATTCGAGGATCGCGTCCATCGATCGAACGCCGACGGAAAAATAGGTTCTTATATAAAAGAATGGCGGACGTTCTATGAGGTTACGGAGGCTCCGCCGTCGACATGGATAGCCTGCTGGTAGCGGTAATTATTCCCCCTCGCGACTTAAATACAGTAATCTTTGAGTTTCTTCGGCGCGTTGTTTATGGTAATCCACCTGTGCCGCTATAAATATTCCTGCAAATACAAAAATTGCAAGGCTCGCCCGCGCCGCGATCGCGATGGCCGCCGCTCACGCCACAGGAAATCACCTGTGGACGTTAAAAAAGGACGAGGCCCGGTGAAACTCGGTTACGGGACGCGCGCGGCCACCTCACCAGTGAAATATTTTCGACAAGCGCTCGTTAAGGGTTTCGCGCGACTATTTTTGTCTGGTGAACGTATGCGTGTAAAGGATCCACGAGAAACGGAAGTGGATGCTCGACGTTCGATCGTTCCGCGATATTCGATGGCATATGCTAATTATCGGGCTATAATTGCATTTATTGCACTGACACGTGATCACCGGGATCGGTTTCAATTGTAATTTCAAATAAAATTTGCGTAGCTTCGAGTGACATTCTAATTTAATTTTGTCGCTTTCGACACATGTAGGTACATTGAACACTTAGTACAAATCGATATAAATCAGATATTATCGTCATATTTTGAAAATTGTAGTGGGACGTTTATCGATTGTTAATTATTTATCTTTCCCTTTTTTCGTATAATTGGAACCGAGTTAAATTTACTCTGTTAAATTTAAAGTGCAATGGCAAGCATATTATATCGTTCAAGCTCTATGTTTATTTATAACGAGTAAAACTTTTAGAACGTGGCTAGGAACACCATTTTCAATCAAACTTGCTTAACCCAGGCATCTGTATAAAATGAATTGCATTATCGTCTTACTATCGTTATTTAAGATAAGAATAGATTACTTAAGACACTTAACAGAGTAAGATTATATTAAAGAGTTTCGTTCCAAGTATATTTCTTATATTTGCAATAATTTGGAATTATCCAATTACTTATAGCCTTTAATATAAATGTAATTTCATGTAATCGTTTGATTTTCTTCCTATTTATCTCCATATTTAAAGAACACGGATTAAAGATAGAATTGGATATCATTTACAATTGGATCATTACAAATCGTTACGAACAATTATAAGTAATCCATCGTCGAAACTCTGTTGTAGACGTATGATCGCTATAGCAGGATCCTCCGACTAATCGTTGGCAACAGAGAATTTCCATCGTCGTTTCTCCCACCGCGGCAACATCCTCTTGCACCACATTCGAGCGCGTGACTGTTAAACTAATCAAGAGGAACGAGCTGCGGGGAGGACGAGTCTCGCGAGCAATGCAAATTACAATTCTCTTTTCATTCGTTCCAGGCACCGATCGTCATTTCGCTTTCCCATTTCGCCCCGGCGGATTCATACTCACGACTCCAATCCGAGACGTCGGTAAATACGTTCGTGCTCGCACGATATTTGCGATAGACAGTCCCTAACGAACAGCCGGGCGAGAAGACAAACGAGTTATTCAGTCGATTATTGTCTCCGCCCACGCCGTGGGCTCGATCCTCCCTCTTCGTTTCTCTGCTTGGCTTTCTGTCTTCTACACGGCTACTCTTTCTCTAGCGTTGCCAGGCGTTATCGACCAGCAATGTTAATGTTAGATGAGCGGGGGCACCTGGCGCTCGCGTTGTAGTTATTGTCACGAGTCGCTGAAACTTTAATCGGCTTCCTCACCTGGCTACCTTTCTCCTATTTTCTTGGAAGAACGCGCCCTTCGACCGGCGCGCAGTCTACGCCGCTGTATTTTCACGCGAATATGCAGCCCACGATGTGTACATTTCATAGCGTGAATTTGGTCTTTGGTGGTCTCGTATTTAAAGCAGAGCGCAAAGGTAAAAATCAACTTGTGCGAGAGAGAAGCTGTTGAATAATTCGTCATCAGTTATTCAGACGCTTGTACAATCGTATATAATCGTGGAATTAAAAGTAGTTAAAAATTAACGAAGAGCGAATCGAACCGAATTAGATTGGTTCTGATCCTTGCAATTGTGAATGTGATAAAATTTATTTTGAAATGAAACAACGCGTAAGAAGGTAATAAGAGCTCCTTGAATAAAGAAATTATTACGTATTGAGAAATTGGCAACCTGAACGGCCAGTTAATATTTACCAAATGGAACGAAGTAATAAAACCAAGTAATAGAATCTATGATTTCATTGAATAGTACTCGAACGAATTAAAGGAGTTTTCCAGCATTTACTCAGCTTCCAATCATCGTTTCACGAATTCGTTACTTACACAGGCGAATCTTCTTCACACGATATCTGTTTCCTTGACAGATTCAGTTTCAATTTCTGCTCTTACCCATTGCAGTACATCGTATCGTATTATTCAATATTAAGACACAGTATATGCAAACGGAAACTATTTCACCAAACGAACTATATTCTCCTGACTATTTTATCATCCCGTAATGTAACTACTTCCTCATTTTCTTAAAAGCTTTTATCATCTAATAAAATTCTACTTGTAAAAAATTCATAGTAATACTCTGCAGTACTGGATCATTTTAAGCGCGTACCATTACAAGAGACCAACTAAAATATTACAAGAAACCCACGAAACCACGGGAAACGTTAGAAGGAAATCAGCCGTCGAACCAACCCGCAGACTGTCAGATCCAACGATCGAGTTTCTAACTTTATAATTTCTCGACGCGTTTCTCCATCGATTGCTCTGTTTGTTTAATGATTCTCGTCGTAGTTTCGCGATAATTACTCGAATTTAAATTTCCTGATTTCACAATCGAAAAAGCGTAACGTTCGGTGCATACAAATTCGGCCTGACTGGAATAAATGTTAAAAACATCACGACATCCTCCGCATCTATATCAGCAGCAACTAAATATATCAAATCGTCATTTTCTACTATGTCAAACCATTCTACCAACTGTCAAATCCAATGATCGAGTTTCTTACTTTGTAATTGCTGGATACGTTCTATCGATCGTCGTATTTCTTAATAATGCGCATCGTAATCGCGGATGCACGGAACGCGTGTCAGACGCTAATTATTCTCCGGGATGTCAGACATTCCGATCCAATTACCAGACGCGAGTCGACAATCGGCCTCGATGCCGGTTAAGTAATCGCGCGTATTACCGGTAATTACTGGCCGCTGGTATCGTCGATTTATCGGGCCAGAGTTTTCAGAAGGTACCGCTTAAATTAGCCTTCCGCATAATGAGATAACGCGGGGGTATCATTTGTCTCGATCTCTGGAGGAACCGAGCCGCGATGCAATCAACCGCGTGCGCGCGCGCTTATCGCCGCGGCCGTATCGTGTTCTAGTGAGTTGTTATTGGATTATCCTTCTTCGGCCGAGTTCTTTCGTTCTCTGGTGATTAATAGCCGCTCTTAACGGCGAACAATTCTGTTACGTATATACGTGCAAGACGCTGGACCGTGGCCTGCTGCATCGCCCTTATCGAGCATCGTTTCCTTTGCTTCGAAATTTTATTGCGTCGCTTTGCTCTAACGATCGATCGAGGAAATCGTTAACGAATCGACGGAGGATTCGAAAGAGGTTTTTCGTTTCTTTCTTCCGTTTCAAGTATAGCGTGCGTGATTACAATTTCTGATTTTGTAACCGAAGCGTGATAAGAGCGTTCAAAGGATCTTTATTTTTTGAATAATTAATCTACAGTTACGCGTGCATGCGCGTTTTGATAAACTGCAGTTCTAATGAATATGCACAGAGCAGATATATTTATGTGTAGACAGATTTTTACGAGTGTATGCATTTTGGTTTACAGATATCTCAGTCAGTTAGAAAATACATCCGTTGTAACTTAAACCTTGATCGTTTGTACGCGATCAAGATCTGAAGGAAATTCGAGGTATCAAGCTTCTAGACATCTTAATTAATTAGATTTGCTTGATAACAATGTGAAAAAATCGTGATATGGTTTATGAAGTAATTGCGAGAAACACGTCAGTCATGCTCGTGCTACGTATCCAAGGCCACAGCTTACAAAGCACGATTCCGATTCGTGATCTATTCCTGAATCGAGATAAATAGTCATTCCACCTGCTGCGCGTAGTCACAAATAAAAAATCCTAGACCAATTTACTTTTTACTCTATCTAAAAGCAACACCGCGAACTGCTATAATCTGCAAGAAACTATAATCTAACCCAGAGTTTCCTAAATCGACACGCACAGATACGAACAACTTACTCCGACTCGTAATTCGCTCGTAAACCGGTAACCCTACCGCTGTGAAATTGAAAGAAGAAGGCCTCGGCGTTTCACGATCAACAGCATCCATTTGAAAAACGTTACTCGACTCTTTCTTTCGTTTCACCCGTTCGATCAAACCATTCTGAGAAAAGAAGAACAGGAAAAAATAACGGACCAACCGTGCCCCGATCGTTCGTTTCGTTGCTGATACTCCGCAAAGCTTCGATCTTCCGGCCTGTCTTCGCTACAGCAGGCGCCACCTAACGAGCCACGAGACCGGCGAACAGCATTTCGTCGCGTTTCAGCGCGAACTTTTGACAAGTACGAAGGGAAAAGTAGCATCGAAACGAAAAGTCACGTCCACCGCGAATCCCTCTCTGGCTAGACGGCAAATAAAAAGCGTCGTTCTAATAATGTCCGCGAGTTAAGTCGACTCGTTCGCGCGTGTCACATTTTTCCGTTTAATCGTGGCACGTACGCGGCGAAGTGGATGCACGAGGGTGGCGCGATCTCAACCACCGTGTATCTGGTGATACAGTGGCGCGAGAGAATATTTCAGGGGATGGGTGGTGGATGGGGAAGGGTGGGACTGTTGGAGCTGGCGAGAATGTAATTATGAAGCGGAGATCTACGGGAGGAGATAAGGCCCCGCGAGCGTGATGGATGTTTTCAGCGTCTGCTACGCGTCTGCTCCGTATTACTGACTTACGAGCTCGCAACTATGGACACCGTTGTCCTTTTCCCTCTTCTCTTCTTGCTCTTTCCATTGCCTCGTTGTGCGTCGCTATTGCTCTTCCACCACCACTTTCGCTTAACCACCAGTCTCTTCTTCGTCTCTTCTGGCCCGTTTCTTCGTCTCTTTCCTCTTCCCCCTCTCCTTCTGCCGGTCTCTAATGCCGCCGATATACGCCCCGGCAGTCGGCCATTCTATGTAAATCACGTCGTAAAAGACCCGACACCACCACTGGACCTTGAGGAGGACCGTAGGACGTGTAGGGCCTCCTCCAAAGGACGACGTCGTGGCACGACATTAAAACGGACGACCGCTTTGATCGCAGGGGAAATTAGAGTGCCGCGGACCCGATGCCAGGGTGTGTACTTTGAATATCGATTTCTTTTTCGTTCGTTCTCCTGTTATTCTTCTTTCCCTTTCGTCCTTCCTCCTCCTTTTTCTTTCTTTTCGGTACCCGGTTCGTCGCTCCGTCTCTTTCGTTCCACCGGATCGGCCCCTTTGGCATTGTTGCCTCCTCGATGGTATTGATATTGCGGTCGAAACGCGCGCGAGCACGTTAGAAACCCTGAATGGCGGCCCTTTATTGATAAGCTACACCGTACGGGCCAGAAGCCGCCGCTCGAAGATTTATGGAAATTGGATATTAATGTTGCATCGCTGGCGTTCGTTGCTTCAGGAACGATCACGAAATTCTGACATTGTGAAATTGCCATTGCATATGCGCGATTCTTACTGAATCCTCGTAATGTCGACAGCTCGTTGACAAACTAAACGATCGAGGAAGCCCGATGGGTTCCTATTAACCGCGTAAAGGTTTCAACTTGCGAGCGAGATGGTGGGTGAATGACGACGGGGCCCGCCAGAGAACTCGTCGGAAAGGTAGAACGAATGCTTTAGACACTAGGGATAGGAGAGGTCGGGTCGGAAGTTCTAATTATCAGAACCGACAGACGAAAGGAGCGTTTGCGAGAAAGTGTCGGCCAGGGTCCTCTGCGATCCTATTAATCCTAATTTTTCCGCAATCTTCGCCTTGCTACAATGTATTAAATCCTACGTTTACGATACATCTAAATCGCATTAATCCTTCTCAACAGTTTCAACGGCAAAGTTCTTTCATCACCGTCAGAGTTCTAGACACGCGTTTCCCGCGAGGAAACGGCGCGGGAACGCGTTGCTGGCTATCGAGATTCAGAATCTATCCTGGCCACATCCCCAGAAAGATCGGCCAGAAGGAACGAAATATTCCAGCAGGCAATTGCCGGTCGACGAGGAACCGAGTCTGCCCCACATACGCGCCGCTGTGTGCACCGGACAAGTTCTCCGGGTCCCGCCCAGGTCTGCCGGCCAATAGTCATTAGCTGGGCCCATTAAACCCCCGGACGTGCACGCACGCACGCAGTCCGCGGGGCCACACGGTACAACGTGAGCGGGTACGCGCGTTTGCACGAAGGCGGTTTCGACGGTGGTGCACGAAAGACAGTGCTAGTCTGCTGACAGAAACGATCGACAGGGACAGAAGAGAGGGCTGAGCAGAGGAAGGGGGGCGGGAGGGTGTCGGAGTGCAGAGAGAGGGGTGCGCTTGGTCATGGAAGAAGGGTAGGAAATGGAAGAACTGCGAGAAGAAGCGCGAGAGAGAAGAACAGTGGAGAACGAGTCGTGGCGAACAATTTTGGACAGCTGGCGATGCTATTGAACGATTGCTACGGAGATCCGATGGATTTCTATTCGTGTGTTCTTAGAATAGTAAAACGAAGGAGCGTTGCTCGGAATTTGCATCGTTTTCTATATCGGAAGATTGTTAAAATGTTAAATGTTAAATTAAAATGTTGGTTAAAGATAGATTAAAATTAAATTGGTGAAAGATCGTTCAAACGGTTGGTTCAGCTGGGTTTTTAGTTTTTACCCTTGGAATTTTTAAACGGAGATGGATCATCAGGAGCGTGAGTCGACTCGTTCGAGTCTCTAAGTTGCAATTGAATTCGTACTGCGATTCTATAGTTTCATTTCGTTAAATGACGTTAATCAAGATACCGAACTCTGCTAGTAAGTAGGCTAGTAGCCTACCTTGATTACGGGCTTACTTCATCTACGCGCTCAACAAATCACTCATCCGATGGAAATCTAGGAAATCTGAATCTCTACTTTTTCTTTTCTCTCGTGCAACCAATCGCGTTACCTACTTCACCTATCGAGTCTGCGCGCAATCGTTTAAATCTATTTGATTACGTTTGCTTCGTATTCGAAAATGAACGAATCTCAATAACGAAGAAAAAGCTTCGCGCCGTGATCAATTAAACAAACCAAAACGAACGAGAAACGAAAAGTAAAGAACGTTCGAACAGTCTGCGTAAAACCATTTACATCTCGATCTACGAAAGTTGGTTGTATCTACTTCGCGTATCTGCAGAACGACACTGAAACAAGATCCGTATGGATATCGAAGAAAAGTCTCGCGCGTCGTAATTAATTGAACGAAACAAAACGGACGATAAACCAGACTGTTTGGAAAATGAAGGAGAGAGAAAGAGAAGACACGGCGAGGGGCACGGTGGAATGGCGTGTTACGTAGCCGTTGGCTCGCGATCGTCCGGCAGTTCCGGCGAGGCGAAACGCCAGCGCGGCGAGCAACTTCATGGTTAGCGGCAGGTCTGGTAGCGTCTCCCGGTGAGAGACGGCGAAAACGGTGGGGGATCGTGCACAGGAGGTAGAGGCGGGCCCGAGAGGCGGCTTTAACGCCCGCCTTCCATCGACTTTATAGCGGCTGATAGCGGACAGCGTAATCAAACGGCACTTGCCGCGACGTCGAGCGTTATCGTGACTTCGCGTACTCGCTCGCTCGCTCGCTCGTGCGCCACCGTTTCTGGCTGCCGTAGGAGCAGGGAAGTGGTGCCCGTCGACGTGTAAAATGAGCATAATAATGGCCGAAACTGAACGCGACCGGAATCGTGTGCCACTGGTCCCCGCTGGTTTACGCCGCGCGTTAAGTTACCACGCTTACGAGCCTCTCGTAACTCCATCGTGTATGGAGCGATCAAGCTTTCGCACGGTATCGCCAATCTTTACGAGGTTTTACGATCGTTTTGGGGCGTGACTTCTTCGCGTGCTTCTCTCCGACGCTTGTTCGGGTTCTTTTCACTATAGGAACCGCGTTTCATGGTCAGATGAGGAACGATATCCATGCTCGTACTCTCTGATACTCTCAAACAGTCGCGACGAAAGATCGATACTCTCGATTAAAATTAAAATAGAATTTCAAATAGAATTCTAAGCACTAGGAAGCTCGATAATACACGAGACACTGTCGACACCGTTTGAAGTTTCAACACTGTAAGCACTCGAGACACTTTCACTTTGGTCGAACGTCGTAAAGCTGTTTGATGGATCTTGGTCGCGGGATTCCGCGAATCCTGTGGGATTCAGGCGCGACAGGAAAGACGGTGAAGACACTTCCGTGGCGAGGTACGTCGCCTCCTGGCATCGTGCGAGGAACTGCCGCCAGTCTGCTGCCGGCGTGAAGCAGAAGAGGCAGAGCAACGAGCGGATATTTCAGCTGCCGGCTCCTGCTGAGATGCGGCGATTATGTTTGTCCATTAATATGCGCCGAGACAAGGCAGCTTGGTCCTTTATCCGCTCGTCCGCGGCGCTCAGTGGGTCTCTGGGTCTGCGGGTCTTCTAGGGCCTCCCGGTACGTTCTATCATTTATCACCGGGCTTTCACGCACACTTTTCGCCCTGCCCTCTCGTTCCATGCGAGAACGACCGTTAGTCTTCCACCAGAGACCGGCTTGGAAACGAACGACTCTTCTTTCTGCTGTCTGATCGAGAGTCTTTGACTTCTTCTCGAATGTTTTGGTCGAACGTGAGCGACTTTTGTTCTAATCGCCATTCATGGACGTAAATTTGTTTCGTGCAACGTAGTTTCACGTTGAATATTTCTCTCGCCTTTAACTCCATGGAAAATAGTTCGGACGACCACTTTGATTTTGACGATTGGTTTGAGAAATTACTTGATTTCTTTTCAGCCAAATAAAGAAGACTCGTTTAGTTAGCGATGCATCTAGAGATCGTTTCGAATGTTTCTCTCTCTTCTGATGTAGTGTTACACGATTCACGCGACAGTTGTTGGTGTTATTGGTCGTTGTTCGTTTGCAGAAACCCCGTCTGTCGTGTAGTACAGCAGAATTCCATTTCTACGTATTTATATATTTGATCGCGAACTCGTATGGTTCGAACGAGAAATCATAGAAGAATTAACGAATTTCAGTTATACGAGTTATTTGTCTCTCGACGAATTCGCGTAAACAGGCAGCTCGTTGTACAGAAAAATTGTAACATCGTGAGCACGCAGTGTACGATTATTTGCGATACAGTTTCCAACAGAACTTATCGAGACAACTTTCGGGTTCAATACGAGATTCACAGTCTCTAATGGATCAAACTTGCTCGGAGTTCGGTAACGAAATCCGCCAATAAGGACATTACAATAACAAGCGGATAATTCATTCCGGAAGTGGCACGAGGTATCGCGAAGGCGTCAGAAGCTGTCTCTTTGGATGACGAGCGGATTTCGAGTATCATTCATTATTACAGCAAGTAGCCTGTCGTGGCGAGACACGGTTCTCTTCCATTATTCCCTTGCTACGTAGCAACGTATCTCAAGAATTTTTCCGCTTCTCCCTTCCCATCTGCATACATTTTTACCATTTCTGTTCGCATAAATTTCTGATCCCTCCTCACAAAAAGCATCTTCCAATTATGCTTATACAAGGCAATAATTCAACCGTGCATCTCCTATCATAATAGGGAGGAATAAAAGCTAATATCTTCCCTTTCAAAGTCACTTGGAAACGTCGAATACCAATTTACTCTCGATCCCTCGATTCCTCCTTCCAGCTGGCGGAGCTCCGCCGGACGATTCTATAATTTGGAAAAAAACGAACGCCCACCGAGCGGGACCGGTCGAATCGATCCAATCAACGGGGCCAGTCGGTCGAAATTAGACCCGAGAAGAAGCTCGTCTCCTAACGAGATCCATCGTTCCAGGGTGATCACAATGAACGGAGGCGTCCAGAGTCGCGGCTGTCAGCTATTCGTGAACGAAACCCGGGTTACCAGGATATTAATAACAATTCCTGGTCGGTTCCACGGCTGGGTCCGACCGGTGATTTAGTAACTCGTCGGTTAACTCCTTCCTTTTTTTCCCCCCTCCTCGGATGCGGATAGAACGGCGGGGTCCCAAGAACACCGCGTCAATATGTTAATCCACGGAATATAATCCCTTCGATACGAAAGAGGGACCGAGGTTATTAAAGCTCCCGAAGGCGCTGTCCTTGTCCACTGGAACACGTTATATACCCGGTACGTCGTCGTAAATATGAAATATCGAAGCCCGGATCCACGAATCGTCGGTTTCGTTCTGGGCCACGAGATCGTCCAGGGCGACGGTGATCGTTTCTAACGTCTGCACCTCCCTCGTTCTCGGCCATCTTCCTCCTTCTTCCTTTTACACACGCTCCTCCATCCCTCTTGCCACTCTACGCCGTTGCAACGTGACTTCCATTCGACTTCTATGCCAATTAAAAATCTTCCTTTCGGCGATTTTACGAGAGAACCAGAGAGAAGAGAAGTTCTCGAGACTAGCGAGACCGTGGGATCGAAGCACGAACGGATCCTCTTCTTCTCTATGCTTCCATGGAATTACCGTCGGGGACGAGGAAATAATGCCCTCCGCGTTCTCTTGTTGCACCACGATCGGCTGGAACTCGAGGACTTTTGTCCTCGTTAATTCCAGCCCGGGTTTCGCCGGTCCTTCCTACGAGTGAGCTAGCGGCTTGGAAAAATACTTGCGGACGGTTTTTGGATTGTGAACAGGTACAACATGGCGCGGGATTATGGTCTAGGAATATTAATAGAAAGGAATCTGGAGACTGAGTTTTTCGGAAAATTATTAGGGATATACCATGGCTTGAAACTTGTTTCAATTTTGGACTAGTTTTAGTTGAAAGGAAACTGTATCTGGTTGGTTCAGCGAATCGGTTGATTTTATTATCCTGGAAATGGTACTTCGTAATAGCGTTAAAAATGAAGAAAATTAAGAAATTTGAAGACCGAATTTCGGGAAAGGTTATTGGGGATATATGACGGCTCGAAACTTTGTTCAATTTTAGATCAGGCCTGGTTAAAAATCAACGTTAACCAGGTGATTTTATTATTTCGTGAATGATAATTTATGATAAAAACGAACATGTGTTTTCTTAACAGGATGACAAGGGTTGCAAGCGTTTAAACGTAAGATAGTTCTTTCTAATTAGCTGCAACTTTCTTCGTTGGTTACGTCTTAGCAGTGATATCTCATTGAACGACAAAAATTCAGAGGATCGAATCGGGTTTCTGTCTTCCATTAAGTGATTCGCTGCGATATAAATGAAAGTACGGCCCGACTCGTATTTCTCGTGGCGCAGCGAAAGAGAGAGAGAGAGAGAGAGAGAGGGAGGTCAGGTACGAGACCGAATTGAATCTGTGCCATTAGCGGCAGTATTTCCCGCGCGTTCTTCTGTCCATTCACGATCGTAATCGGGGATTAAACAAGAACGAAGCTCGCGATATCTGGCTATTTTGTGCATTGATCGCGATAAATTGCGCCCGATGTAATCGCATCCTTTTCCTCTATCCTCGTCTCCTCGTTTCGGCTGTTAGAGACGGTCGAAGAAAGAAGCGAAACGGGTGGAAAAAAAGCCAGGAAGTGGAAGAGGGAGAAAAAGAAGGAGAAGTACGAGAAAGAATTGCAGCGAACGGAGGAAAAAGGTTGCGATAAATTGAAGTGCAAGAGGAATTTGAAGCTCGCCGAAGAAAAAACTGAAGCAGATTCGGTGGCAGAAGAAGCGATAAATTAAAACGTGGTAGGAATTTGAAGCTTGTATAGGAGTGGTTCGGGCAAACGGTGGCAAGAAAAGAATTAAACGGCGAAGTACAAGCAGAATTACGGTACAGGGAGAACAGTAGGAATTTGTAACAAATTGATATACAGGAAGAATTTGAAACCTCCGAGTAGGGAGTAGAAAGGGCCACGGTAGCAGGTACTGAAAAAGTACATTAAATTTTATATTTCTTTTTATATTCTGGGCCCTTTCTAATGCTCTACGGCGCTTTGGCAAAGGAAAACAGGTATTTCTTTAAACGTTCTTCAACACGCATAGAAACTTCACACTCGCAATTTTTGAAATTCATCGTCATTGGAATTTTCAATCAAAAATATTAACCGGCAAATATAAATTTAAAATTAATCGTTAATCTAAACTCGCTAAATTTAAATTTGCTACTTCGCTAAGACGGTATATCGAATTATATAGATATAACAATTTTATTTAAAAAACTCGCTAGGAGTAACACCAATGAAACTTTTTTTTAATTTCTATAGACAAAAATTGATATCCTTTCCAAGGGAAAGTGTAAGCGTAAGAGAAGAGGTACAGATTCGAAGGGACGTTGGCGACGGCTTGATCATTGGTGCATTCGTCGATCACGCACAGATCGAAAGTATGAAAATGGAAAGAAAACGAGATTTTTCCGTGAAGCAGTGGCTAATTTCGCGTGACGCGCAATAAAAGCGTCGTCGAGTGTATCTCGCGAAGCAAGGACGGTTATTTATCGTTCTGGAAATTGCGGAGTGCTTCTGCAGAGTTAATATCGTCAGAATATAATTCTATCTTTATAATGACGACGATCTTTTCTCGCGGACGAGTTCAGGCATATTACCGGTAGTTTATTCTCCACCCGGGAAATTTACACCCTCTGTGTCCCTATGGTGCTCGGTTCTCCGTTGGAATTTTCGGTAAACAGCTTCTTGTTACATTTTAATTATTCTTCGCCCCTTTATCGCTTCGCTTCGCTTCCTGCGTCGTGTTGTACAAATAGGTTCCGCGTTTCTTGCAGCTTGAAACAGGGAACTCATTGTGCTTCGCCTCGCTCGAAATATTTTCTGAATATTTTATTCGCGATTGCGAACAAGTATCAAATTATTTTCCCGTTTTTCTCACACTTTAGACCATTAGATCAACACCTTGGCTCATAAATCTTTCTATGGCTATATACGTCGACGTTAACCATTTACTGTACGATTTTTTATCATACAATGTTTCCTACAATACGTATTATTTACAATCGTCGTAGTATAATCTAGCCGTTGTTCCAACAAGGTAAAATATCTGTAATATTCGAAGAAGAATCTTAGCGTATAATTGTAACGAGAAATCCTTTCTTTCGTACGTTGTTCAAACTTAAGAACCTTTTTAACGACAGAAGATCACGAGGAGAATTAAAACGGAATTAACATTGAACTGTCAGACAAGTATAAGCTACCTTCCATTCGACGTACACGTCGCAAACGTGACTCTACATTCTGCGTTATAAGACGAAGGGTTAATCGATAAATCTCTACGTAGAGAAAATTAGAGATCTATGCGATACAAGAACAGAAAGAAGAACCGAATTTCTACTAACAACTACCTGTTACAAAACGTTGTTAAACCCCTCAACACCATCGAATTTTAACAGTTCAACAAGTAACCACCAAAACTCCCACGAAAGCATCGAAAACTTGCATCTCGCTGTCGAATTAAACAAACGAGATACCTACATGGGGGGAATGTCCGAGCACCCCGCGAGACAATTCCACCACCCGACAAAGAGTAACCATCTAACGTGGCGAAACAAGCATGTTCGCGATCCCTTAACGAGAAGACTGTCCCTGGAGTTTACCCTCGGGCCAGCGTTCGTTCTCCACTGGCACGATTTTATCTTCGAATTCCGTAACTCGATAAACAACGTCGAGATGTCACGGCAGGTCCCGTGCGCTTCTTCTGTTCGAAAGCAGGGCCTCGTGCAGCCCCGTGTCTCGTAAAGATCCCTCTTTATAGCCGCCCCTCTCGTTTCCAGACCGCTTTTATAATTTCCTTTTTGAAAAATCTCCGAGTGGAGCCAACGGCCAGCGCCGCGCCGCGCCGCGCCTTCTGCCTCTTTTTCTTTTTCTCCGCCTGTTCATTCTTTTCTTATTCTATCTTTTCTTTTTTTTTTTACATTGTTATTTCACGTTCGCCATCTCTGCATTCGGTCGATTCGCGATCGAGCTTCCTCGTTTCTCCAACGAACGAAGATTTCATTTTTTCGTCTTTCCCTCGTGGAGGTTCTGTACGAGAGAAACAAAAACAAAAAGAGAAACGGCGCATAGAATACGTTCTTTCAATCGAGGATTCCTCTCCATTCACGAGATGCTCGAACCGCAGTTTCTCGTCGCGTCGTTCGTCCTACACTGTCGCGATCGTATTAAGATGCGAATTCGGAGACGGCTGGCCTCGTTGATCCGAATTTATTGCGACCGATCCACGCGGATAAATTCGAGTCTTATCGGTCGTACTCTTCGCTTCTTCGTTTCGGTGGAGGGAAACTTCGTTTCTTACTATTTTCTTCGTCCTAGACTTCGTTTTGTGCTCCTCCGGCGTAGGTTTCTGTTCGTTCTCTATTGGCTTGTCATCGATATCTTGTTTCCGTTTGCCTTCTCCTTTTGATACCAGTTTTGCGCTCTTCAGAGGCCTTTAATTCTGGAATCATATCGTGTATCCACTATCTAGCGTGTTCGATCTATATATCTACGTTGCTGATTATAATTACGATGAAAATTGATAGGTGTATATAATCATGTCTTTATTTTAGACGTTCGATGTCATGTGATAGCGGATCTTTTGAACATTTGGATTTTAATTTCAAGCTACAGAACTCAGTCACAGACAATTATCGTTTCCAATGAAAGTATATTATATTGTTAAGTATATTGTATGAAAGTGGGTACAAGAAACAAAATATAGTCTGTGGACTATTTTCACTATTTTCACTATTTCGCTGCGATTCTCTGTGTTAAACAAAGATGAACGAATTCGATAAAAGACGTCAATATTCGACTTTTCAGCGCCAAGGCGGCCCGTCCTTGGTAACCAAAGAAGCAAACGAGTGTGAAATTTTTAACAATCTTAAATATCAACCGATTAACTTTCATTAGTACTTGGCAAAAGGAAAAGATAATTCTTCCATCAATTGCGGACTCACCTTCGCTTAACACCTAGTATAATTTGATTTCTCATAATCCCAGGCGATTTCTTACCGCTCATACGAGACATAACTCTCGGTTAATCCCATTCGAACTCCGATCTGAAGTGTTCTCGCGAACAGAAACGTTGAACGTTGCCCCTTTCTCTCGGGAATTTACGTCGCGTTACTTGCAGCGATTAACGAAGAGGTACCCCGAGCAGCAACGACGCGTACAAATTGCAAGCAGCAACATTATAATAATTCCTCCCACCGTGATACCGGGAACTTCGAGTCCATAAACACGCAGGAGACCTGAATTTATCGAACGATCGCTCGAAACGCTTCTGCATTCCTCGTCCGTTTGAATTCCGCGATTCAACCGCGTGACCCACCGCCACGAGAACGCTCGCCACATCCTTCGCTTATTTCTCCGCGTTAATCCGCGATCGAGACGCGATCCAGTCGCGGAGAACCCACGCGTCGACGTGAGGATCCCAGTCGTTTGCAATTTCGAGATATCGACGAAGAAACGAAAAGAAAGTAAAGGAAAGTGTGCATATTCCTATTGACCAGTATTGGAACATCTCCTTATCTATTATAATATTTGACGACTCATCGAAATTATCAGAGGAACGACCAGAAAGTAAGAATTTTCTGCTTATGCAAGATGATGATTCGCAGTTCAAATTCGTAGAAGTTATGTGCAAGAATCAGAAGGGGAAAAGATAAACGATGATTGATCTGTGTATTCGCCTTGGAATTTTTTTTTAACCGAATTCCATCGATGTGATTTGAAATAAATTAGGTGGAAAATTGATAGGAAAATCTGCCTAAAATTTGAAGGTGATTTGTGAAATCGTTTACCGTAGAATTAACGATACAAATATAAAAAGCGAGAAAAATACTTCATTCTATTACACGCGATTCGTCAGATTGTCGTTGCAATACTAAAAATACTCACAATCCTAAGTTTCAAATAGGACGATAATTCTAAAAGAATGTAACAATTTTCTAATGATTGCACAAATTTATTTTCCTTCCTTAAGCGTTGTAATATCTATGAATGAAATTTGTTCACGACGAGAGTCGATCTTTCGGTGACGATAAATAATTACTCGGAATGTAGTTTCTTCAGGCAAATTTCGTTCATGGTAATGTGCGATGCTTGTATGGTTTTTAGCCCGGGAATGATTTTTAATAAGCACCGAGGTAGTTTGATTAATAAACGTCGATTACGGTTCGTACAGCGGCCAAGATCGTCGGCATGTATCGCGGCCAGCTTTTGATTTACAGGCGAATTTTAACTTTAATGCCCCACGTTGAACCGTTCTCCTCGCGATGATGCATACGTCGTTTGGTTAATAAACCGTTTCACCGAGCAAGGAATCGTTTTTCGGGAAAAAATGAACGAGATCTTTCTTGATAGCGTGCCCGTATTTAGGTGGGGTAATGTACCTAAAGAGGATTAAGCATGCTAGAAGTAAACATTGAAATTTTCCTTTGATGTTAAAATAATTAGAGAAAAACTATTTCCAAGAAACAAGAAGAAACTCACGAAATTAGTAGCAAGAAAATTAAAATCCTCCACTTAGATTTCGTTTAGCGTTAATACCTAAAGGAAAAGAATTTTTAAGGATGTTTCAAAGAAATTCAAGCATTTAAATTC
Organism: Bombus waltoni; assembly: GCA_014737395.1. Classification (NCBI taxonomy): domain Eukaryota; kingdom Metazoa; phylum Arthropoda; class Insecta; order Hymenoptera; family Apidae; genus Bombus; species Bombus waltoni. The sequence goes on from JACXII010000013.1 coordinate 2,248,229, forward strand.
AGCTAAGTAACAATCGCGTCTACTCGGGCTTCATTTAACGTCGATTATTAAAGAAGAAGAATTTTTAGAAAGAATTTAAGAAATTAACAGCAAGAGAATTAAAATTCTCCATTGCTAAAAAAAGAAGTATTATTCGAAGGGTCTCGAATGAAGCGCCTGCCTTTTCGTCCTGTCTGTTTTTCTTTTTTCCAATCGATTCTTTGCATCGCTGACTCGTTATACACGAAATTTAGTCCTTCGAATTTGTTTCCTTGTACTCAATTCGATGATCGAGCTCCGCTCTCGCCAGTTACACGTAATCGTGCTCGAATTCGCCGGTGAGCACGCATTCGACCGTAATTTGCATAATTCACGTATCAACGATCTCGCTTTATTGCAGCAAAGAGAGAGAAGAAAGAAGCGACGAGAAAAGGAGAAAAAAAGATCGAAAGGCTTGATACTCGAGGTTATTATTCCGTCTGAACGAGAATCCTGAAAGAACGTGCGGGCAAATATTTAAAGCGCGGTAATATTCCGCGCGGCGCACGCACGAAATCGCACGAGGAATAATAAAAAGGGACGTGTCCCGATGTTTTCCATTTTGAAAACATCTGTATATATACTGACTCGTTAGTGACGTACCTGGACGAAATTTCAGTTAAATTGGAGTCGGTCCGCTAGTCGTTCGTGAACGCAAGGCGTGGTCCACGTGGAAATCTCGATTTTCTAGATCCTTATTCGTGTCTTCTTAATCCTTTCATCGCCATTTCGCAAGAATTATTCCCTATTACTCTCTACAACTGTGTGATTAAATGTTTACTTCGTAACACAACACGCACATCGATTGCACGGTGACAATGTGAATTTTGCAATTTATTCTTTCTATTCGGATGTTTCTATAGGGCAGCCATTTAAATCGTCCTTCTTCTTGAATACTCTGATCCTTCGCTTCCGTTCGCTATCAACATACGCTGTTCAGAAATCTTTGCTTGGAAAAATTCCTCCGAGGTACCAACGATGTCCCTCGTAAAGTTTTACCAAGGACCAAAGATCAAACTTGCATTTATTCGAATTGCGTTTATTCGAAGAGAAAGATTTGAAAGACACGTACAAAAGTGCAAAGACTATTACAATAAATAATATTATACTCAACAATAAATTTACAGTACGCTCGAGAAAGTGATTTGATTCCTCTCGAGTTGGTTTTTGTTCGTTGATTCGAATTATTGGAAAATAGAGCTTCCTTCTTTTATATTCAATTACATGCTGCATTCTCGTCCGTTACAGTATCACCGATACTTTCAAAACCTCGTAATCAACCGCATCCTTACGTAATATCGGAATCAATTAAGCGGGAATCCGTGGTTGCATCACTTGATCGTGGCCGTTCCCAAAATCGTTCGTATCGTCGACAGCGGTGCATGCTGCATCGTTTACACAGCCTCACGCTTGCTACACGTGCACGTGATCGAGCACGGAGCGCACGTCAGTTGATTTAGTGTCAGATTGGTCACGGGTTGTCGCCTCACCCTCCGACCTGCAGGTTCTCTCGCTTTCTTTCCGCTCCAAGCCGCAGCCTCCTTCTCCGACTAGGCCCGACACCCGCAATACTTTTTCGATTTTTCCCTATCCTCTTTTTCTTCTTGCTCTTCCTCTCGCTGGCTTCTTTTAGTTGCTTTCTCGGGCAGTTCGTAAGGGCGCAGCCCGGGATCTTTGATCACCCCGCCGACCATCGAGAGCGACCTGATCATCCGCGGTCTCGCGTCGAAAAGAAACCGATCCCCCGACGCGTCTTCTTCCTTTTCTTTCGTCTCTTCTTCGAGCTTGACTTCTTCTTCTTCTTTCTGGCCTCTCGTACAGCTCGAAGGAGGCTCCGGATCATTAGTCGAACTTTCTGCCTCGTCAGAGGATCCGGCGACGGAATTTTTCGAATTGTCCGCAACGTTTGTTTATATGGTTGGTTGGGAATTTCGTGGAAATCGCTCGCTGCAACTACGCACGAGGCTTATTAATAATTATCTCATTAGAACCTGAATAGAAATCTGTTTCGAGATATTATTATTATGCGAGTGTAATAGACAGTTGGGAGAACGATCAGGCGAAAGATTGCAGATCCGATCGCTTATTTCTGATAAACCCGGCAGAATCGTAAGCACGAGCAGTCTGTATTGGGCGAAAGTGTCGTTATATATTCAAATAAGACCATATAACACATATAGCAGTAATAACGAGCGATAAAGAATACTTCTTTTGTTTCTGTAACATCCCCGCTGATCGTCTTTCCGGTTCTACGCGGTACATTATTTTGGGTGTTTTTGAGTATTGTTGCGCATCCTGTAGGTAGATTATATATTACAATTTCCCATAAGCACGTTCAAAATTATTACTCGCAAGCGGGAAAATTTATCGCATAGAATTGGTAGCTTGTAATTTACGAAGTACTCGTTAATTGAGTTCTGCAGAAGGAGACAGGAAACGGTGAGAAATTCCCAGGAAAGGTCGAGTTACAAGAACAGTAGCATGATGTTGGTGCCGAACCCTCGTTACAAGGGCCATAATCACGCGCGTTTCCAAGTGACACCGACGATATAACAAGCGTTCGGTGACTTTTATTCTCGCTCGCCCGAGAACATCGTAATCTTCGGGGCCGGAAAGTTTGTTCCGTCGCGTGGCCTACCATTATCGCGATTAAACGGTCGAAAACGTTCGTAACTGCTCGCACGCTGCAATTTCGTGGTGCACAGCTGTGATCCGTTCACGGACAGACTGCTCGTGCCGTGTTCACCACCCCGTTTGCCCTCGTCCGCTCTCTCTTTCTCCTTTTTCCCATCGACCGAGGCCCGTTTCTCTTACTGCCTCCTAATGCCTAGGTGTGGAAATGACTTGTGGGATCGGCTGGTAGCGAAATGGCAGAAAAGTAGTACTTTCGAGACGATACCCTAAATCATGGAATCGAGGGAGAACCGTACAACCGGTTTATCGCCGGAACGGATCGTTTTACTCCATTTTCTCCAACTCTTTGCCGCTCGTCGAGATCGCGACGATGTTACGACGGTGTCTTGTACATTGATAAGAGAAATCAATGTAGCGAACGTTTGACACAGTAATTTAAACTGGTCGTTAACTAGATATGGGTGGAAGTAACCCGAGACACGTGAAAAATGATTTACTTCTTACGATAATGCATTCTACGAGATTAAATTAAGATTAAATTAAGAGATTAAAAAAGACTTTGGATGGCACAGCGAAAAAGCAGAAAATCCAAGAACGTCTTAACGTTCGTAAGGATTGTACATTGGTGAATATAAAGTCGACGAAAGTCAAGAAACACGCTGCGCGTGTAAAAGATCGACAAACGTATCCTTCGTTTTCATCTTTGATTCGAAAATCAAAGATGAAAACTCGTTCTGAGAGCAAAGAATAAAAAGGGAGGAAACGGTGCAGAAAGAAGCGCGTATTTGATTTTTGCTCGTTAGGAATTTAATAAGGTTTACTTTTTCGAACGTTCACGATTATCGCGAGTACCGCAATTAGTATTTCGATTATACATATAGCGACAATGTCCAGTTACACGCTATAATACTTCGCGTGGTTCGTATAATGCTTCGTATAAAGAAAAGCACGAACAAAAGCTAATGAACGTTAGGTAGCCGAGTAAAACGTATTCACGTATTTTGATTAATTAAAGAGACGCGCGATGCTGGGCATACGCTTTGAATACGGGTTTCTTTTTTCGTGGGCGGGCAAACGCAAGCGTCGAGACTGAATGGCTGATGAATTTTTGAAAAGCGAGAAACGCGGCTAACGGTTTGGATGGCTCGTTTAAATGCGAATGCGGCGAAGATGAAAAGGAAACACGCCGCCGCGTTCGTCCCCCGTTTGATCAAATAAATACCTGCAGGCTAAAAATTGAAATAAAAATTCCATTTCTGTCGGAATTTTTAATACGAGAACGCAGATGATATTCGACCATTGGATTCGTGAAAATCCGTGACAATCTCAAAATTCAATTAGTCGATTTACAAAGCACGATATAGTCGTTGTCAGGCACAGTGGATATTCGAATAGTAGCAGAACGAGCGAGAAACGTCGATGAATCAAAAGAAATTTTTTAACCTGGCGTTTTGTTAATTGTAATTATGTCTAGGTAGGTGGCTAGAGGCGAACGTTAACGAAAAACGTCTGGGTCACGGTGGGGAATAAAATGAGAAGAAGGGGGATGACGGCATGACGGACAGGAGGCGTTTCAGGGCGGAGAAGGCGTTTCCTCTCGTGTTCACTCGTTCACCGGCTGTTCCATCGTTTCCTTTTTTTCTCGATCCGTCGAACCCACCGCTAATCTCACTTGCTTTTTTCCCAGAAGAAACGAGAGATAATCGAACGTGTCCAGTTCGTAATCAACCCTTAAATCTTCGTTCGAAAAGCCACGAACATCGTTCTCGTTCGAGCACATCGTTCTGTGCTCGTCAGAATAAACGAAACCGTAACGACGATACGTCGACGAATCTGTCGATCGTGAGCTAGCTGGATCGTTCGTGATTCGTTCGATCGTCCATCATAATAGGTCAACCAGAAAAGTAAACGTCGCAACGACAATCTGGCAGAAGTTCCCGTGAAATAACGGTCCGCTCGCGAATGAAGGATGGATGGGCCGCAGTCGGAGATCGCGTGACAAATTATCAATAACTCGAACCGTGAGTCTAGCAAAAAGACACTCGGGCAAGAAGCGAGCGAGGAAAAGGAAGACTAATGACGAGATTGATGTCGGCCGTGGTTGTACGAGCGTTGTAAAAGAGTGGCCGACGACAAGCGACGACGACCGACTGAAAAGGATCCTCGTATCACCTTGCCAAACAACTGTATATCATTTCGTGGTTCCGTGGCGGGAGCACCGAAAAAATCGCTTCTCGCGCTCTATTTCCCGCCCGAATCTATTTCAGGGATTATATTAAGAGCTGCGAGTCGACGTATCGATTTAGCACTGTATTTTTCAAAGAAGCTGCTCCTAGAAATTGGTCGAGTAAAAAATACGCTATAAAGATTTCAACGGCAAATACACGCAAGACGAAGACAAGAGATAAAATGTGATATGTAAAGAAAGTAGAAGGATAAATTTGACGGATTTTCCGCCAGACGAATTAATTCGAATTTAATTTTCAAGCTTCTACGACGCGTACTTAAACATTGACATTTAATGGGAATAACACTGAACGGCCAATTTTTCTTCGTTCGTTTCGTGTCTTGAGCTAATTTTCGAGTTTTGACAAATCGCTTCGAGCGAGTCTAATTTCGTTCGGAAGACGCTCGTTCGACCAGTAAACTGGAAATGCCAGAGGAAACGGGAAGATGAATGCAAATCTCCGATTCACCGTAGATAATACGAAATCGTTTTGAAACGGCCAAGCTCGAGAGGGTAAGAGGTACTTAAGGCTGGCTCGGTTAGAGTTTCACTTAAACGAGGAGTTTATCCGAAACGAGCTCGTTTCGCGGATTAAAGCGTAACGCCGCGGACGGAACTGTCTGCGGGGCCGCGAACAGATGGCAGAAGACGAGGCAGTCCGCCACCAAATTGGCCGGTAAACGTAACAGGCCGCCATGTACAGCGCGTATAATGAGTATGCACGGACCGTGAAATAATAAGGCCGCTTACATGGATGCGGAACGCGGCGCGTTCCCGCGAGAAACACGTCTGTGCGCGTGCTGCAATTCGACGAAGATTTATATGCGATGCTCGCGGGAGAATGGTCAAGAATGTCTGTGGTCCAGATTTCAATCGTGTCCTGCTAAATAACGAGAATCGTTTAGGGAAAGGTAATAAATCATTGGAGGGAAGAGTTCTCAACGTTTCTGTGGAACTCGGGGATGAGTATTCGATCGGATAGTAAGTATATTCCGAAGGCGGTGCAATGCAATAATTTATCGTCGATGATTTTTATCGCGAGAGGCTTTCACTTTTCCGTGGAAGTAGCTGCTCTCGGAAGAATGTTCGTGTAAGTCAGAGTGGCTTTACGTGCGTGGAAGGAGGAAGTCTAGAGACTTGAGAGAGCTGCGGTTGAGACGGATGCGTGTTTCGACGAACGGTCAAAAGACGATGAAGAATTGTAGGAAATAAGAAAGAATCGACCTATCGGGGGAAGTTCGTGGAGTCGTTATTCGTGGAACGATTTAATATTTACTATCGCGAAGATGTTGGACGATCCAAGTCATCGTACTCCATCCTCGACGACACCTGTTCAACTACGACTAAACGGAACCGGATCAAACTCCGCAATTTACGGACATTCTCTTTTTCTCTCATTAAACCCTACACGAAAGAAAACTGGTAAAAAGGAAAGGGGAAGAACCGCGAAAGGAAGCCCGCGTACCACGACGCCAATACTCCGGCTCCTAAATACTAATCACTGAGCCGGAGGCTCTACTCGAGGGAAGAAGTAACGGTGCGAGAGAAGATGGCGAAGAGGAGGAAGGAGTGGAAAATGAAGCGGGAGCACCTTCTCGTAAAGCAACGGAGGAAAGAGCAGGATGATGGAAGAGGAGAGGAGAAGGCAGCAACAACAGCAGCACGGGCCAGCAGTTGGTGCTCGGCTGTATTTTAATTATACCGCAGGCTGCACGAGAGCCTCATCCAATCTCGTTGGCCCTCTCTGTTCCTTTCTCTGTCCATCTTTCGTTCTCCACCTCTGCGCCTTCGTCGGCCTCCTCTGGTTTCGCAGGCCAGCCGTGGTACACCACCGAAATGCGAACAAACAAAAGCAGAAGAACCGAGGACGGCCCACCGGCTTCAGCCCCTTCAACCACGCTCGTCTCGCTTGTAGCCTCTGATGATCGTTTCTAGTATTTCCTTCTTTCTCCTCTTGGATAAGGAACAAGATTTTATGCAGAGAGAAGTACTAGAAAAGCGGACGAATATCAGAACGGCGGAAAGAAGGGTGGATGATGGCTCGGAGAATCGACGAGGGAGATAGTAAAAGTCAAGCTCGATGGGCGGTGATGAGTAGTTTAGATCCTTTTACTATTAGGCACGCCGAGAAGCGAAGAGTCTTAAATATTTAAAATTTGATGCTCCCGTGAAATTGAAGAGTTGCGTTCTTGGAAACGAGGAATCGGAAGATAGCAAATTGAGGAGGCAAGGTCCACGGTGCACGAGTATTCTGATAAACTGAATGCTCTAACGAATCTGAAGACCGAGATGCAAATATTCTTGAGTCTCCTATCTCGACGAGTTCCATTCTGCTAAATTCAGTTCTTCAAAGAGCCACACAGTTTGCCGAGTTGCCTAATACATTCTTGGAAATTCAGTTGCGTTCTACTCGCATTAGGGCAAGATTTTTATGGATAACTTCGAAATATATAATAACTTGCAAATATATAATAACTTCGAATCTCGTGCTTCGTATACTTGCTCTCGCGAATCACAGTTCTACTCGGAACATCCTAACGCTATCAAGAAATTACGACGGAAGCTACGTCGTCGTTCAACAAGCGAGTATGCTACGGCGAATTTAAAACATCTTTGACGTTCTGTGGCCGAAACGCAGCATTGATCCGTTGCAAGGTAGAAAACGGAACCGATACACCGATCCCCTTATGCGTCCGAAAATTTTTCATTGTCGCGAGAGCTTGCTCTGGCTGCTCGGTTCATTACGCATAACGAAGCGATGGCTCATATCGATGCAAAGAGCACGCGGCGGTCCGCGTGGATACGCTTCACGCCGGCAGATTACAAATTACGATACCAACTGTCTCTTTCGTCTCCTGCACCCCTTCACCCTCCTCGTTCCTCTTCCCTCCCCCTTCTCCTATCTTGTCGTGGTTCCGTTCGCCTTCGTTGACAAATAATTAATATTCATTACATATTAACGAAGCTATCGCATAAATCGCGACGCCCGCGGCAAGAATGGTGGCAAAATAGCGGACGAGCTGGCGGATGTTTCGATGGAGAACGGAACATAGTTCCGCGGGACACCGTGAGATGTAGCGAGCTGTATCGATTGCAGTGGAAAAGGACGAACCAGCAGGTTGCGAACGGCGGCGGAGAATGCTGCTTGAAGGTAGAAGGTGGGACCGGATCTCGAGGCGATAGGTGAAAAAGTATCGTAGAAATCGAGGAAAGAATATTATAGAATTTGAGGCAAAGAAGCCGAGAAAAAGAATTTCAGGGTAGATATTTTAAAAGTTAGACAAATGTAGTTTGGGACATTTGCCAGATTGGAATGGTTCTGTGGAGAAGGAAAGAAGCGTTTTATCGTTTCGAGGAATTTATTGTAACAGAAGCACGTGGAAGATGGAAGAATGTTTTTGAATTTAACGAAGGAGGAAATTAGATGGGACTTTGGAAAGTCAGGAAGACGTAACTTTCCGGCGTTTCTTTGATCGGAATAATCTTCTGAAAGATGTGCGAGATACGAGGATGTGTTTTTGAATTTGAGACGAACGTTTGAAAAGTTAAATGTAATTTCTGATATCGATTTGGTTTTGCGAAGAAGAAGATGCGTACAGCTTTCATAAAATATGTCGTGTAATTCAAAGAAACTTATCGTAAGAGAAAAGAATCTTGATTCAATGTTGTCACCTTCTAACCAAAAGATATGATTTAGCGCTGAAAGATTTACACGGTTTCTTTTCGACTTCGGTAAACGACAATCATAAAACGAGCTTATTGCACGATTTCAACAGACCCGAGGCTACAATATCGTAACAAAATATGAAGTACATAAATCACGGAAATCTCAAACTTTTTTTACAACATCTAAACGATAATAGTATCGTTTCTCGACGTACCGTGAAAGGGATCGACAACACGAGATCTTCACCTGTCTTTCCAACTTTCCCTCTCGAAGCGACATAAGCGTGAATACCAGAGTTAGGCTCATTTTTTTAAGCGATAAAGCGTCGTTTTATCGCCGCGTTTAAGGGTTATCGTACAATAAAAACGGTATTATTATCAGTTAGGCGGTACGCAAGGTCAAGGGCCAGAGAAGAGAATAGAAGAGGGTCGAAGTCCTACTCTTCGGAAGCGACTTGTGAGAAGCACGAGTGACTTTATGACTCGTAAAAAGCTCGAGACCTCTATTCTTCACCCTCTTTCTCTTTTTCACATTCGATCCTGCCTTCTTTCGTCGTCGAGGACGCATTCCCTTCGTTTGTACGAAATCGCAAAATTTCGACTACAACGGAGGAGCTTTAACAATGAAAAAAAAAGAGCCTTTAGGTCTGATACATACAAGTACAACTGCTAAGTGTGCGGATATATAAAATATTTTCAAAGTAACATAGCGATTACGATATTTATCGGTGAAACTAGTCCTCGCTTAGATCTTACTCTTATATATATATATATATATATATATATATATATATATATATATATATATAAACTATGAATTTATATAAATGTCCGCGCCTTAATAATCATCAGTCCAGTCGTAGCTAATATGAAAAGAAACTGGAACTGAAACTTCGAAACTTTCTCAAAATTACTATTTATTGCTATTATTAATGATCGGTGAACAAATTTTTCCAACAATTCAAAAAGACATTCAGTCTTCGAAGTATTGGATATTGGACTCTTAAATTACTGAGAATCGTATTAATGATATTCGAATAAATAAGAATCAGGCAATGTTTGAGAATCGTTCGGCAGACCGAGCATGTCAATGGGTCGATATTCTAGAATTTCGAAATGCCTATAATTTCCATTTCTCTTTATCGTGGAGCTACGTCTAGCTAATCTCGCCGGCCACGAAGACTCGTCCAGGCTTATTTAGAGATTTTCAGATTAGATACGCGCTCAAGATCGCTGGATATGTCTCGCCGTGTGGCAGCCTTTAATTAACTCTTCCGCGATTTTAACGGGGTCCCTCGAAACATACGGCGGATCGTATCTCTCGGTGAATTCTGATGCGAAATAAATTCAGAGTCGAAAGATCGTGTGGTTTCTGAAGAATGTCGCGAAGATGGAAAATAAAGATTGCGCTCCTCGCTGCCCGCGATAATTGCTCGCTGGGAACGCGACTTACCAACGAGCGACGTTGATGAGTTTATATGAAACGTCTGGAGCGGAGACTTCACGCGTAAATTCTGGCCGTGTAGCAGCGGGAATTGGGTTAGTCGACTGGTTCTGCGATATTCGTTCATTTAAGCGAGATTGATCTTGTTTTCTCAAAATAACTTTTTATTCCTTGTTACATCTCGGATTTTTTTTTCTTGTTGCTTTCTTAATTCAGCTACCTTTTTGGCATTCGAAATGTTATTTTCTCATTTCCTACTTCCCACGAGTATTACTGTTTACTGTTTGATACAAAGGATAACGAAGTCGAAGTATACCATGTTTCAAGGTAGAGGAAACTATTCTCTTTAATACCATTATTCAGACAATGTCGTAAGATTTCAAACATACGATTTCACCAAGCGGATAATATACTAACTCTTTACGTCTCACCGACACTGCTGCGATGCAATTGGCAGTATGAAAATTGTTTCTTTTATTTTTCTCATTAATAACGAACGAAGAAGGAAAAGATACTATATGAACAAATTTAAAAACATCTGCAACCTTCTTCTTCTCGATATAGACTTCAAGATGTTTCACTGCAAACTGAACACTGTGCCAATGTGCCCGGTCGATCGTATGGAAAAGTCGTCTGAATGTAAAAGGTTGATCGTAAACTTCATTAACAATGCTTGACTATTTCACGTTGATTGGATCCAAGTTTGGTTGATTTATCTGAATTTGACTTTAATATGATCTTGGCTACTATCAAGTGCCACTCGTTTATTAAAATCAAGATTAAGTTCGCTGTCCTTCTGTAAATACACGAGGCAAAAGTCAAGGGAGCTTTAAATAAGCTTGAAGCGAGAGAGGAAGGAACAAATCGCGGAAGCACGAAAGGGGAACGAATTAATCCGGGTGTAAGTGGAAACGCGTGTCCACGCTGTAAGAGGCACCGTTTGAGCATTGACCCTGAGGGATTTGACAGTGATCGATCGATATATTTCCCGGACAGCCGGCTTATTTTCAGAATTCATAATTCATCTAGTCGGTGTGACACGTCAACGTTCGCTTTCACCGGCGTGATAAATAAAACAGGCAAGGATATCGGTACCGACGAAACGTACATAAGTGCTGTGTCAATGGCAAAACGTTGACTAGTCGGTGGACAACCGCTCGAGATTTATTCCTTCGATCGGATCATTGTTTTCGCGTCGTAATAAATTTATACGTGTAAACACGATGATTTATCCTCTTTTTCCTTTTTTTCTTTTTTTCCGTCGGAATTGGACCGTTCCTTGTCACGAACCACGTTCAAAAAATTGTTTCTTGTTTTATCGTGAAAAAAACGGAAGGAAGAACGTGCTTTATCTTTCCACGGTTGTATCGAATATTTATCGACACATAATTGCTGCGAGACTGGATAAACATTGGAATAGTCTTCTCGATCGAATTCGAAGGGAAGTTGTCATTTCGAATTAACGGAGGTGAGGCGGAAAGATTGATCGTTGCGAGATTGTTGCAAGCTGGCAGCCTTTCGTGCGATGGAAGCACAAGCATCCGATGTTACATTCTTAATGACATCCACGTTTAACCTTCCTATCTGACATTTTGCCTAACCTCCGTCGACGTTTCTCGGAATCGCAAGCAGCGTTTGGCGCAGTCGAAGGTTACGTACGTCGCAAATGCTAAAACGCGCTGAAATATACGCACGGTGCTTCGTGCATCGACGCGACGCCATAGTAGAATGAAGTACGATTCGAATAATTAAATGCGAAGACAAGAGGGTATAAATAGCGTCAAATGTTCTTCAATTACCATCAGAAAAGAGTCGCATCGTATAGCATGTGAATATTAATTTCTTTCGTAATTTACCTATACCTTTAGAACTCTCGTGACACTCTCTTGCAAAATATTCCAAGTCATAGGTTATAAGTTATCAATTTCATTACCTAGAAGCACGATTAATATATCCGATTCTCAAAAACTAAATGATTTACTTTCATAAGTCCATCTAACGTAAGCAGGTGTCGTAAATAATAACAAGTCGCAAGGTAAACGAATAAAACAGCTTTTTCACCATATCATTATTTTTCTTTACTTTTCTATTCAGAGACTTGATAAATGTGGCTTTTGAACGACTCACACGTATATCTCGACGATTCGTCAACTGTGCAGCTTGATCGAGGTTCCAATGACACGTCGATAGTTTATCATAATTTATTATTGTGTCAGTTTATTGGCAAAGCTAAACGAGACACTCAAAAGTCGTGATTATCATAATTATCCACAACGATAATTAAACACCACAGGGATAAAACGTGATACGCCACATTCACCATTTTTTGTAGAATAGCAATTTTAAAAATGAACACGTTGTCGATCAATTCCACATCACCTACCATCTTCTCCTTACTCGTCACAATTAAATGCACCTTTTCGTCAGCCGCGGATACATTTAACGAATGTTAAAGACATTAGTCACGCATGCAGACTAATATTAAGGAAAAACTTGAAATTGTTCTTCGTTTTCTAATATTATCTAGCTATCTACGTTATCTAAAATGTTTTACTACTTATCAGTCGTTCTAAAATGTCTAGAAACGCCAGTCACCGGCGACCATTGTGTCAACGTGTTAATGGATTAAAAAAGCATTTTTCTTTCCGATCTTCTTCCGCCGGATCGAACATCTACGCATAAGAAAAAAAGAAGAGAAAAATAGGGGGCCAGAACGAGAGTTCGTACGAAACGATATATTTTTCCGCGTGTAACGCGAGACGTTCCGCGCGTGTTGCGTGCAACCGCGACGAAGGCGTCTCCACATTGGCGGAAGGGCTGTTTGAGATCCGAATGCGCGATACGTCGGCGATAACGTTTATGTAGCGTGGTTGGTACGAGCGGTCTGGCGCGAGCAAACTTCCTTCCAGGTTGTACCGGAAACTCATTGTAAATCTCGGTAGTCAGCGAGGAGGAGCGAGGACGGGCACGGTTGCTCGCCGCACGCGGACCCACGCCACGGTTTCCGTGTGCCGTAGCTGAACACGATAACGTGCGCGCCGCGGCCGGGATTCCACGGGCTTTCTCAAATATTGAAGTTGGCCCCGATCTTCTCTGCCATGCCGTGGCGACGGGCCACCACCGCCGCCTCCGCGCCAAAGGTGGCGTCAACGCGATCAGGAAACACAGCTGGCGTGCCTGAATTAATCGCTGTAAATCTTGCGCGACACCGGCTTCTCTGCTTTCGTCGTTCTCTTGCACGCTGCGGCCCGTCGTTCGCAGATACTGAATACAGTGTAGATATTTAACCGGTGATGCATGTCCAACGAATCGACCTGCTTCTGCTGGTTCTTCTTCTTCTCGTCATTTTTCTGGAGAACGATTGGGTTCATGGACAAGTGATTTTCGCACGACTGGTTTTGATTCTTTAACGGTGCAACTCGAGTGAGTGAGTGAGTGAGAGAGAGAGAGAGAGAGAGAGAGAGAGAGAGAGTAAACTCATATGCTCGTAAATTTCACCTCTTAAATATCATCGTACACGACATAATCATTAATATTTCTTTCTTATAAAAAAATGTAAGTGTCCACTTTGTGCGTGTGATATCAGAAATTCAGATCTTGACGGCGAAAGAATAATTATTTTGTAAGTTCGTGTTGAATTTGTCCGCGTCATTTCGTTACACTGTCAGAAGGTAATATCGTGGGTGTGAATGATAAGAAGCGTGTCAGGTTATAGGATGCAGTAACTATCGATTGATTTATTCGAATGAAAGTTGAAGATCTACTTTCGGTTTCCTGTAATCTCGATAATAATCATCTAATATTGAGTTCATCGATTCTTCTTACCCTCTATAATTTTCTCATTCAACTAGTAGAACTAGAAGTTCAGGTTCGAGCAAGCGAATTTAATCGAAGGAAGTTGGTTTAATCGAGCATATCAACTAAAATTTCGTTTTAATAAATGGAATTCTACCGCATTTACGATCGTAAAGCTAGCCTCTATATTTATGTGTTATAGTATTGTTTATGACCATTCCCTATCAGGAAACGTGTAATTAAAGAAGCCTTGTCTGAGACTGCCAGACGCTGTTTAGTATGTCGCATCTTTGAGGGTTTTTTTCTAATAGGAACATGTCGCAGACAGGAGTGGTCAGGCATCAATAATTCATCGACTCTAGGACGATTACTTTCTTCTCTGCACTCTCAGAAACTCTTCAGACTTCCACGATATCAACGAGAGAGAGAGAGAGAGAGAGAGAGAGAGAGAAAGAAAAGGTACGAAGGAAAGGAACAACGAGATAATCCACGCGTGTTTAACAAATTTGAGTTTTCCAAGCTAGTGAGGTATAGGCAATGAACGTGGGAAGGCTGGCGCGATAATTAACCGCCTTATTCCGTATACCGAGCGCCAGGCACAAAGAGGAAAGAAGACATTGAAGAATGAAAAGCTCGGATGGCAGTCGTATAAAGAAGGATTTTCGATTCAACGGAGGGAGAAATCCTTATAAGTTGACGCGGCTTGGATCGGTAATCCCGGCTATCTTGGCAGAAGGACGACAGTCCACGCTCTCGGCGTGCACCTCTGATGCACCTCCCCCGGCTGTTTTGCATACTGCAACGTTCGCTGACGCACACGGCCGTATGCAAAGTTCTGACGAGAAACAAATACCAACTAGTCCGTGGATGTTCGAGAGGTGCGTGCACCTCATTATAAAGCAGCAGCAGGATCCGCGATGAGATGATTCGAATTTACGGTAGCGCGCCGCTGGGTTTCTTCGTTTTTTCCACGCTGGAATTCGCCGCGACCTTTTCCACGCGGAGACGCTTCTCTCAAGCTTTTGCTCGAACAGCCGATTGTCCTTTGATTAACGTGTTCAGGATGTGCGTCGCGTCCTGCTGGAACGAGTCTGGCAACAATGTCGGGTAAGAGTCGCGGTTGCTCCTGAGAATTTGTAGCGACCTCGTCAATTTCTTGGTCAGCTCGCGAGAATAAGGTATCAGGAACTGTGTTAGTCTTGCAGATTTTAGAGACGAATAATTTGTCAGCAAACGTACAGGAAATGCTGATCCTAGCGTCTGATGCGTTTTAATTATTCTAGCTTGTGTCGTCATTCGATTCGACTTATTATTCTTGATTTACATCGTGTACTTAATTTTTGCAATTTATCCGATTCGCCGAATTCCCTTGATTTATCTGATTCGTCTAATGTACCTCTGTGTGATCTGCTAGATACGATTGTCCATGTACAATCTGCTTCATTTGATTCACCTAATTCTTGTAATTAATCAGCTCGATATTATTGTCCTCGCAAGGAATTTGTTTCGCCTTATTCACCTGATCTGTCTGATTTATCTAATTCATCTAACTGATCTACTCGGTGCGACTCTTATGCGATTCGTCTGAATATCTCGATTTATTTAATTCACCTAACTGAACGAATTTGTCTTCTTGACGTGGCTGTCCTTATATCGCTCGCTTCATCTGCCTCGCCTCACTTCCCTGATGTATTTAATTCATTTACCTAATCCGTTTGACAAGACTCGTTTCACCTGTTTCGATTAAATTACCGCACAAGCTTTCTACCGCCTTTCGATCTTCCGGTGTTATCTACAGTCACAACCAAAGAACGCTATTATGTTAGTCACGACAGTGCTAAAACTAAGAAGATTTATCTAAGAAGATATCGACCGGCTCGCTCGTTCAAATATCCAGATACCTGAAAGCATCCGCGGAATGAGCGGTTTCAGCTACCGCAGGAGTCGTTTGCGAGCGTTGTCTCGCGCTCGCGCACGCGAGAGAGAGTAACCTGCATCCTGTCGCTGCAGTTGGGTGCATTCGTTGCCTCTCGACCTCCTGCAACTCGATCTTCAGAGGAGAAAGAGGCCGGGTAGATCTTATCGCGGGAAACGCAGCCGGTTCGACGTAGCAGAAAGATAAAAAGAAAAAGGAACAGGGTGTTCGGAGAGGGCGAGAGAGGGGAACGATCCGCGACATCCCGGTAAATTAACTCCGTTTGCTTCGTTCTGCCTCCCTTCGCGTCTCTGAATTCTCCACTCTCGTTTCGCCTGTTTCACCTCTCTTCTCTTTTCTCTCCTTTCTCGTACTTCTCGCCGATTCTACCGCCTCCTTCGTTCGCTTCGTGTAATTACAGAACGCTTTAAATACTCGAAATGCCTCCATACCGTCGTCGACGGATTTAAAAGTTACGTGCCGCCGAGATCGATAAAACGCGCGATCCATAAATTTCCTGCTGGCGAAATCTACGCTCCTATCTTGTCCTTTATCGTGTACCAGGGCAGAAATGAAGCGAACACATCGGCAACCGAGGTATTAAGTTGACGCGGAGAGAATAAAATATCACGATACGGAAGATTAAAACGATCGTCGTGAGACTTATCTGCGAAAGACAACCCTTGAGACTGATCTCTGTTCGGACGAATCGCTTTCTATCTTCTGAACAACACGACAGATTAAATAAAACCAAACGAACGTCGAAACGAATGAATAATTCGCAATAGTCGCGTATATCTTTTTCCTTTCCGTATAGAGATCCAAATCCACTGTCAAATTTTAAATTACTCGCCAACAACTGTCTCGCGTCTCAGCCTCACCGTGCCATTAAAAATTTTACACGCGCGACACACGTTCTTGCAACGTTGCAATCAAATCTCCACGTATTCTACTATCACGCCTATCAACTCTCCATGGGCATTCTTTGCTTCGCCCTTCAAACAACGTTACCAATATTCCGAAATAGAAATTCGCTTGATTTTCGACCACTCGTCATCCACACGAATTTCCACTGCCGCAAGATCCACGAACGCGGTTGGAACCACGATGCTCATTACCGTTGCACGTTGCTGGTCTCAGAAACGTCGCTGGCCGCAATAGCGGAGGCTGTAACTCAATGGTCCCTCGACCTAGCGACCGTGAACCAACTGCTGCCGTGGCCCACGCCCACAAATATATATATTTTAGCTTCTCGACCTATGCGGTGGCACAGTAAACACGTTTCGACCACATCGTGCACCGTACCTCGACGATATCCAAGAGAAATCCTGGAGAAATCCGCGTGATAACTAACCACGGATTAATATATCGTCTCGTCGGGTCACTCGGATATTGCTTCCAGTGGTAGACGATCGATACTTCGTCTAAGTTTTTGCGCATTCGGTGACTTCGTTTCTCGTCCCTCGGGGAGTTTGCTGGGACAAGGGGGTGGGTGGATGATGGAAGGAGTTGCCGCTTTGCTTCTGTGAAACGGGAGCTTAAGAAGGGTTTGACTTAGTTTTCCTTACTCGTTCTCCTTTGCTCGTGCTTCGCTAGGTCTTGGAATATCCGTGAATATTCCCGCTGCTCGGCAAGAGCAATAATACGATTTCGGAAAAAGTAATATCTTAGAAGATGAAAGAGACCGACTCTATTTCGTCGGACTTGGAATTAAACGGCGAAATAAACGTTTGACGATGATACTGGGCAAAAGCGAAGTAATTGTTGGTTACTTCGTTTCATTGGAGGAACTGGGCCTTTACGAGATCGAATGTCTCGATCTTGTAATCAAACGTTTCTTCGTCTTTCCGTCTCTTACAGAAAGGTTTGTGCTATCTGGTTAACGAAATGGAAACAAATCTACTCTAAAGAAAGGACGCGTTTAATTTGTCCAAAGCGAGCACAAAGTCTCTAAGTATTCGAGCTTCTGCCTTCAAAATTGGCTGCAATGAAAAGAAGCTTAAGGTTCCTGTCCTCGAAACTCGGAGGAAATACTTCCGCGACCACGACCGCGACCGTTCTCTCGTTAGCTTTCGGCGACCGTCGGTTAATGGAGTCTGAATATTTATCAAGATCCTTAATTCGAATTCTCCGGTTTGCATCTCCCTTGATCGAACTCTTTGCGAAACAGTTGGCCGAACATCAAGCATAGCTGAAATTATTAGCGAATATTCCGTTGGCGTGATAAAACGTTCACTAGCTGCCTTCGTTTCCCAGCTCGACGAGAATCGATGGCGGCGATAACCGGCGTGTTCACGATTCTTTCGTTCGCGTTCCGTGGGAGAAAGCAAGATATCACGAAGCGTTATCGGTGCCGCGCCGCGGGACATCGCTCGAGTTTGCGAAACATCGCATGCAAAAATATTCAGCGGCGAGCGTCTCGCTGAGATCCGTGAATTCAATCTACCGAATGATTAAACATCTCACTCCGGAGAGAGATCAGCCCCGGAGTGCTCACCAGTGCCAAGACGAGAGAGAAAGCAAGAGAGAGAGAGAGAGAGAGAGAGAGAGAGAGAGAAGGAACGGACGAGCAAACGGAGCAACAGGGAGAAAGAGAAACGACGGGGAACTCGTCGGGGGATGGGGAATATAGGATGAGACAGCCAGAAAGGCTCGGGGTATTCCTCTGCGAAACTTTTTCTTTTCTCCTTTCCTTTATTTTTATCTCGGAAACCGACCGCGTCCCCGTACAAATTGCCTTTCGTCCCGCTTATCTCGCCGTGGCCCCTCGTGCGCACATATTTAATTAGAATTAATGCTCGAGCCGCGTGAAAATTAGCATCGTGCCCAAGCTCGACTCCGCTCTCTCCTACCATCGCCACCTCTTGTCCGTGTCTTGCCTTTCTCCCTGGTTCTTACGTCATTACCGGAAATAACCTGGCCTCGCAAGGTGCGAAAACCCGAGTCGTTCGTGTGCGAGTTCCACGGCCGCCGTGGCCCACGAGGAGTGGCCAGGGGTCGTTAAAACTTGGAATCCTTATCTGGCCGGATCGCGGACCGGTGAACGCACCTTTTGCCTCCCGACTCCATCTGCTCTCTTTCTCGTTGCTTTCGCGCGTCAGCTACGAGCGGCTGATCGGCGTCATCGTCGATGGAAAATTCGACGGTGACTCGTTTGCTGTAATTTTGGTAGATGGAAAGTTCTGAGGAAGGAAGGTAGGAATTACCGGCAGTAGCCGGGCCGGGTTGATTTGGACGAGTTATCTTTCTACGTTTAAGCGGCTTTTAACTTAATTGGAATAATGGTATGGTCGTTTAAATTCTATTCTGGGTAATTTGTTTTCGACCCTCGGTTAGCAGCTTCGAGCGGTAATTTTTGTTAAAGTACTTTCAGTAGAAGGCTACGGTAAACCATCGTAGTCACCTGCAACCAAACAATGCCAGTCGAGGGTTAAGTTTACTATAAGAATTTTCTCGATTTTTCGACTTTTGTATCGAGTTAAATCATTTTTTTATCCCGAACTTTTTCAATTATTTTGGATATTCTTGGTGGCAGCAGGAATGATAGAAAGTGATTCGGTCGGATTTCCACTGTTACAATTCGTCGGATCGCGTTGGTTACATTACAGAAATCTAACTGGGAGCATAAATCATGCGAAAGTGGATGCACGTGCATTCAGAGAAGCCATCGATGGTGTACGGCGTGGACGGCGGACTGTCGATCCCTCGTATCGCGATCGTACATCCCCCGGGAAGGGAGTCAGGATTTCGCGGGAATATCTTTTCCTCCTTGTATGCTACGATTTTCGAGCGTCGGATATATATTATATTCGGCATTCAGCTTTTCACGCGAAAATAGCATTCCTCCCTCGAGTCCAATACGATAACTCAAGCTCGTTGAAACAACGTTATACACGCTGCTCTTTCTCTAGCAAACACTCGCTCCAACTTGCGTATGTATCATCCGTTCGCCAGGCTTTGCATTAGAAACGAATTCTCATGGATCATCTGTCGTGGTCACCCTTAATCTTCGAATTTGAATATCTGCAGAGAAAAAAAGCGATGCCTTCTTCCACAGGTTTCAAAGCATCGGCAATATTTTGTCTTCTTTATACAGCTGTAAACTCGTATTTCCGAGTGGAGAGTCAAAGAATCTCGGAGATTTTTTTAACGTATGTATGTAAATAAATGTATTTCGATAAAAATTCTATAGTCGATGAATCATATGAATAATTTTGACAGAGATTATGTCAC
The DNA here is from genome assembly GCA_014737395.1 of Bombus waltoni. NCBI lineage: Eukaryota > Metazoa > Arthropoda > Insecta > Hymenoptera > Apidae > Bombus > Bombus waltoni. The sequence continues at coordinate 2,268,161 of JACXII010000013.1, forward strand.
ACCTTCAATGTAGTTTATAGTTGCGTATATAGCAGCCTCCACCGTAAATTTTGTCACCATCGTTACATGTCGAACAGCTTACGTCATAAATCAACTCTACAACCGATCTCTCCTCATTTCTATTTTCTAAGACCTGTTCGTCTAATTGGCAGAAAACAATTATACTATAAAATCCCTGGTTAAAAGGAATATAGTAATCGACGAAGAATTTTTTACTTATTCGTATTATAGTATTCGTGATTCTGTTACATTTTTCTCTAACAGATACGCATAGATGATTCGTATATCGTACGAGTTAATTAAAGGTAACTCCAAGAGAATAAATTAACGATTACCGATAGTTCTGTCTCGCTTAGCTAAGATCGCGACAAAAATTACACGAGACATCGTTGTCGCTTCTGGTACGGCCGATTCCGCGTTTCTCCGATGAAAACGACGCATGACGCTTTAATTACTTTCCTTCCCAGGCCGGACAGTCGGCCATCTGAAAACTGATAGAACGTCCCTCATCTTTCCGGCGGTGACACACGAGCTCGAAACTAGCTCTTTTGTCGCGCCATTGTTCAGCTTGAAAGTGGCACGATGGATACGATTCGCCGATCCAATTATCTAGCGACAATGTCTCGCGCCGCATCCTGTAGGCGGAACACGGGCTGACAATCACGTTTCTATCTGGCAACGGACGTTGCCTTCGCGCTGCCTCATCGGATCCGATCGAATTGTTCGAGCTTTCAGTTTCGTGCCTTCATTCCATGGACGAACCAGCCGCTCGCGAAAGTCTTCTACAATGCGAGTCGGATTTTATCGTAATTTATATTCTAATTAGGCCCCATACTTGCGTAAGTTTGAATGTAGCTTTGGATAGATCGTATTTACGGAAGGGTTGTATTTCAGCCTCTCAGAAACCAAACTCATCGACTCTGCTTTCTGTTAATTTCGTAATTTCATCGCGTCAGAGTCTTCGAAAAGATAAGCAGTTGTAATAGTTAGAAAGCGAAATTAAGTAACTTCATTCGGACTGCTATAGATCGGTCAGCATGAGTTGAGGGTATACGCAGTATCGTTGCGTTGTCATTGCTGTCTCATTTTATTTTATTTTTTATTTGGAATTCCTTACATTACCCTAAATCACCTGAAGTATTTGAAAATTAAATAATTTCATCTTAAAGCCAATGCCCCAATGCTCCAACCATACTACTTAGGAGTAAAACAAAAGACTAGCGTCTACTGAAACCCTATGGTACGATAGAAGGTTATACAACGTTTCCTTAACCTATCATCCCTAAAGACATCAATCCTAAAACACGAACCACGTCACTCGCCATTCACGTGCAAACGATAGCATTAATGGCATCCAGTTTGAGAAGGTCATTCACCATCTATCCACAAGAACGTTGCCCGATCAAAGTAGCATCGTCGATACGCCCGCGTTCCTTTCGACAGCCCCGATGAAACACGCATCGATCGGAACGTGACGTGGATCCGATCTAATTATCCAGCGATAGCGTCTCAGCGTCGCGGCGGTCAAGTGACAATCGCGCTTCTATATCTGGCGAACGATATCGTCCGGTGGTTCTGGCCGCGTTGCTTCGTCGGATCTGTCAGGGAGAACCAATCACAGCGGAGCCGTTCCCGTGCCGGAAACCGGAAGCGAAGGAATCTCGTCTGACGGTGTACGTGGCGTACGTACGCGTACGTACGCGCCCGTTTCGCCAACGCTTCTCACCGTTACCGTGAACGTGTGTTGGCCCACGGAGGGGAAGGATATTGAGAGCGACTCGCATCGCGCTGGACATAATTTCCGCCCGACGAGATCGGAATTGCTAATGACGTCACTACCGCCTCCGCATCATTCAGCAGAGTACGAAACGCTGCCAGGTTTGCGCCAGAATCCCCGTGCCTTGGACACAGCCAACCCCGTCCTCTGTCCTTCGATGTCAAAGGGTCTGGTTAAATGTCGCCGGGCCAAGGGTGACACGGCCTTTTCTGAAAGTAGGAAATCGCTGATCGATGCGATGGGACAAGATTTGACAGGTAATTTGTGCCGTGAACGGTTTGGAGAGGTAGCGTTCGTTACGAGGAGATTATCACGAGCGAAAGTTCGAAAGATTAAGAAATCAATGAATATTTGGCATTGCGGTATATCTATAGGGATGAAGGAGGGATTCGAAATATACGTAGAAGCAGTATAGAATGCACGCTGCAACGTGGAAATTTGGCTACGCGAGATTTCTCAGAGTGCGATCTAATCAAGAAGAGAGAAAAATTTGCGTAGATCATCGAAGAATCGGAACAGCGATTTGATAGTCTGCCGAGTCCTGAGAGAATTGACAGTTGTTTCGAAAATTGACATTTTCTCGGCTAACTACGCTTGCATTTCACTCCCGAACATTGGTCTGTCGTTTGTTTCGAAGAGACGACTCGTAAGTTTGTTCAACCTCCTCTTATTATAGTCGTAAAACACAAATTTCAACGAATCAGCCTCTAAAGCGTCACCGTCCAAGGTAATCTACGTTCTTCCTTTCTCTCACGGTTACGTCTAAATCACGCTTCCAGGGAACAAATATCCTTATTTTATCCTACTACATAAATCGAGCAGCCGTCGAACTAGTCGGCGAGAACGCGACGAGTTAACAGATTAATGTCCCAAAAGTAGTCTATGCCCGGATCCAGGGGAGAACAATGCTACCGAATCTCCCGCGAGTCGGCCGGAATGAAATTCAATTGTTAAGCACGCAACGAGACGGAGTAGATTTACGATCGCGCCTCGATCTTACAAATTCGAGAGCGTCCTCCGCTCGCTGACGGCTATACGCCGCGATAAATATTTCCCGCCGTGATCATTGTCAGCTCGGTCGAACGAAGAAGAAAAGACAAACGTTCCTGATACTCGTCATCGCGTCACCGTTCTTTCCTTGCTGAAACGATTTTATTTCATAAAAATTGTCTCCGAGCATGAAGAGCGTCGTCCGTCTACGAGCCGATATTCGTTGGCACCGCTGTTTCTTCGCGAATTTCAATCGGCCGCTGTCGTTCTCGCCGACTGTCTTTCTCATTAGCGTCACACACACGCCGATGAGGTTTTTCATTAGTCCCGCCGATGCATTCCTGTTAGACAGCCCAGTGGTGCCGCTTCGACGCGAAACCTGGGGGCGAGAGCCGGTTCGCGAGGGGGTGGCCGCAGTAGGGTAAAAAGAGCGGCGGCCGGAAGGGGTCGGGAGACATTTTTAATTACAAGCCGGAGGTAGTGGCCTCCCTCGCGCTCCAACTACTCGCCATCAGCTGCCAAATATTTCCGGCGTGTCATTGGATGGCCAGCCCATCCACCCGCCGTCCTCTGCCACCCTCTTAAAACGCTCTCGATTCCTCCACGGTAACGAGTTCGCCGAATTAGTTTGAATTTCTGCGATTCCGTGTCACTCGAAGGAGGGCCGACTTCTTTTTCCCTAGGACATGAAACGGTATAGGGTTGAACGTTAGATCGCGTTGAATGGTACTTAATCGAGGGTGCAGTGGATTCGGATTTGAAGACCGGTAGCAACAGATAGGTTATATTATATAGGGGCAGGTTATATTCACGGAAGGCTATCGCGAAAGGCTCTTGCGGAAGGTTGTAAGTTTTATTGGGATACGGTTAATGATGAATTAGTAAACCCTTTCAGGGAACGTTAAAAGCAAAGTCCCTATGCGACAGACTTCTAAAAAGTGGAGAGTGGCATCGACGACGAAACATGGACGCAATTTTATCGTCGTTTTACATATTACATATCGAAATGCTTCCATTTGATCGGTCCATAAACCCCCCCCCCGCCACGCGTTTTTATTCTCCCCCTGACGTTTTGAATATCTGCGCGCGGACCTGGTAATTCCCGCGGTAATAATTCGTGAAACGAAACAGAACTGGGAACGTCACCTCGAAAAAGCGTCGACGAAGAGTGACCAAAACGAAAAGAAAGGAAGGAGAAATCGAACAAACGAAAATTAAAAAAAAAAGTAGCATGCAAAAACGGGGAAAAAGGAAACGAGAAAACGTAGATATATCGAGCCTAACTTTCATATTTGTACGATCTATATGGTGGGCAGCGTGGCGACAGGGGCGAGGGGGGTAAGAGGCGTGTTTTCCCTTCCGCGTGTGCAGTCTGTGGCGAGCGTTCCTCGCGCTGGTAGGGACGATTTAATAACGACGCGGTAAATTAAAATGATAGACGTCATCCCTCGACTGGCGGCCACTGAGAGCCCATCAATTAATGGAAGCCTCTACTTCATTTGCCTATAAATAAATAATCGTCGAGTGCCTTCGCTCGTACAAGAGGTGTCACTCTGCGTGGGACGGAGAACGTGTGGAGGTGGAACGATGGAGGATGGAGGATGAGAAGCCAGCAGGAAGATGGCTTTCAAATATTAACGTCGTCTCGTGGACGTCACATACGTTACCCTTACCCCGACGTTCCGTGTTCGAGCAGATGCGTACCGCTTCCATGTAGCGTTTTTCTCGCTCGTATGCGACGGGGAAAATTCGAAAAACTAACTGTTCGGCGACTACGCGAACAAGGTCGAATTTTGAAGAATTATTTCGCTCCTTAAATTTGAGTTATCGCGGTTACAAAAAAAGAAAGAGAGAAAAAAAAGAAGAAAAAATACGTATCTACTATTTTCGGCTGTTCTTCGAGCCTACGAAATTTTATCCAAATCGAAATCCGTTTACGGCCATTGTAAGACACGTTATTAGATAAAAGTTTTAATGTTAGTAGTGTCTTTAACTAGATACCATCCCCACCAATCCTCCCACTTGTTTCTACAACTCCTTGTCCACGACTCTTACCGTTCGGCTGTTTATTTGCTTCGTGATCCAAGAAAAATCGTTGCACCTCGTTGAATAGGGAAGGCGATGCGAGCTCCGGTTGTTTTAATTAGTTTTTAATTTGTTCTGTAATGGCGGGGCGTGCCTTTATAATTCCAGATATTTTTACCGTCCGACTCACCCTCCTTTCCGTTGGCTAGTTCGCGCGCCGTATCTATATTCGTCCCGAATAATATTCAGACCGTGAATAGTCGCTGGGTATCAGCACTCTAGGGACGACTACATCACCGGAAACTTTCTGCAACGGGGGAGCCACGAACCACTGCTAACCAGGTAGAATTAGTTTACAGTTAAAAACGCATCCTTATCTGCTGCATTGCCACCATTTTTTATCCCACCGGCTACTTATCTCCTCCTCCTCGCGGTTGATAAAAAGAGGCCGATTAAATATATTAACCCCGCTCGTCTCGCGGATAGACGGCACTTTATCGCCAGCTCGTTGGATTATCGCCGTTGGACACCCTTATTTGCAAGCCTCTAAATTCAGAAAGCGATACGTTATGAAATTTTACGCGAGATTTAATCTAACGCTCGCTCGTAGTAACTTAGATGGGAAAATGAAATTTTACGAACGTAACAGCAAGTTCCGCTTTTATTCGGGCAACAATGCTGGATAAAAAGTGGCCACATCGGATGCGCTATTTCGGTTTGTATTTTGCAACCGAACCGCATTGATGAAGTTCTCCCAGCGCAATAATGTTTAATTGTATCGACGAGGCTCGCTCGTTTACTCGCGCTCGGTCCCTCGTGAAAAATAATTCGATGCTGTATCGATAACGAAGCACCTGTCACTCCATGTAATTAACAATTATTGCGCGGCACCTTTATTTCCAAAAGCCATGAATAATCGCGAGTTCAATTTTTGAACAAACACGGCCAACGGAACTTGGACGAACTCCCTAAGTACCTAAGGCACTTCAACATCCAAAAAGTACGAGAAAACTCCGTGCCAGGCGCAACAATGACTTCGAAGCTGTCGAGATCGCCGCCTCGTAAAATCTCGACGAGGTCGAACTTTCCGACCGGTCAGGAGTTAACCTTCCGCAACAAGCGGCGCGAGCTGCTTTCGCGGCGGCAACGGCAAGGAAACGCGGCAGACAGAGCAGCGATCGTTCCGGAGTAACGAGGACGAGGAACGGCCAAGAGGAGTGCCGCACATAACCCCGAAGAGAACGAAGGACGCACTCCGTCGGCGGGTAAGCTCAGGATTTATGGTAGCGTCGCGACGTCCGTCTTCACTCGCCGTGACGCCCTTCCACCACTCGGAAAGTCCAAGGTAAGAGCGCCACGGGGAACGACGCGACCGAAGCGACGTCTCTCTTCTTAGCTCCTACTTCTACGCGCACCGATTTCCCTCAACGTCGCAAAAAGAGCAAAAGAGGCGTCGCCCTATCGTCGATGTTTCACGAACTTTACGAAGAAATTAAACTGTTCTTGTATTTTGTTCGATGATACAGCAAAAATATTCATAGCGTCCTGATCTACTTGATTATATTTGCGAGGCGAGAATTACTCATTAGAGAATTTATGGTACCTTTTATAGTACCTACTTCATGCTCACAGTTCGGCCTATGTAAAAAGTAGACTGAAAGCTAGGGTAAAACTTGAAAAAAATCGCATTAATACGTTTTCGAACGATCGACACGCGTTTAATAACGACGAGGATAGAAACAAAAGTAAAACGCATTATAGAATATAAATAGAAAATAGAATGTAGCGAATAAGAAAGAGCAGAGAAGAGTATACGTCCGCACAGCAATAGTATATTTCACAAACAGAGACATACGTTGATTTACGTATGTAGAATTTCAGCAAATAGAAATTATTCGAGCCCTGTAGAAATTATTCCAAACTTCAAATTTCTAAAACCTGCCCCATTGCTTCTCAGCCTCCATTTTTCTTCTCCCAACTTCCATTCCCACGTATCGACGACAAAATCACCCTCGTTACGAAAGAAAAGAAACAACACAATTCAACCTACGCGTGCTTTCATCGATCGACACGAAAGACCGGAGAAAATCAGAGAAAATAAAGAGCGAGAAGGTCCCCGCTTCCCTTGCTTCCACGAGCTTATCATCGGGGGTTAATGGTACGAGCGGCTCGCGTATTTCACGAGCACCTTTCGTGGCGCGCCAACGAGGCTCCGCCGTGGAAGGTTATCCCGGTGTATATATGCGCCACGAGTATCTGGACTTATGATGGAAACAATTTAGAGGCTTTGGCTGCGAGGCGGACATGTGCGGCGGCCAGATCTGTGCACGGAGCCACGCTCGGCTCGGGGATGTGCTCAGGGTGCGAGCAACCGGTCACAAGGACGAATACGATGCCGTGTGTGCCACGTTGGAGGGAGTTAAGCCGCAATAAGTCGAGGGATGAGCGCGAGATGTGGCCGAATCGTAGCTCGCATACTGATACCGTTTTCCCGTGGATGTTACCGAGAGAGAAACGGATATCCAGTAGACCCTTTCGCCATTCCCTCCACCCCCTCGCCTTCCCTTTCCTCGTTACTCCAACGTGTCGCGGTCAGAATTTTCAAGTAATTTCAGCAAAGGCCATCTCGTGTGTCAACGATCCGGACCGTAGGTCCCTGTTTTAAGAGGGGGATACTCCGTTTGGTCGAAAAGGCCAACGATACGGAACGAAAGCGACCGCTCTTTCATTCGAAGAGCTATGATACGACGTTCTTAAATCGTCGGAGTAATTGCGGGTAATTCGAAGTTTCGAGCAATTTTGTGATCGACTGTGTTGCACGTCGACGAACCGGTTCTATCGGCGCAGATCTTTTTGCTCCCCGCTACGATGCGAATGGAAACCGAGCGTCTTTCCTCCAGACTCGACTCAGTTTTATTTAGCTTGGGATTAACGAATCGTTGCCTTTTTCTTCGAACTACTTGTTCCTAATTTTTCACGTCTGCGGAGATATTTTGAATTCCAGCGTATCTATTTAAATTCTATAGACTATCGCGTCTATTCCTACGATATCGTATACGAACAAATAACTTCCATGTAATAAGTTAAATATCATAATTTAAATTTACCATGCATAATCTAAAATTATATGCGTGCCATATCGAAGCCGTGTCGTATGCAATGAACGTGTTAATTTCTCATGAAAATATCTGTAATTATACGGGATGAATTTCTAGAAGATTTAGTCACGGAACTTTGAACAGTCTCGTACGAGCAAAGGCGGCCGCTCATTCCGATATACGTTTGCCAATAACCCCTGAGGCCATATACATTTTTATCCTCTCGGTGCCAGCGGACCACCTACCGGCAGTTTAATACCTTTGCATCGAAACCGGCAGACCGGATAAGCGTCCCGATGTGAGACCGAGAATTATGGATCCGGTAGCCGCACCGCGTGGATCTCGCGCGGTACTACCTTGTCGATCCTTCAAACGATCGAACGATCCGGTAACGACAGCGGGAGCAAGCGGAGAGGCTGCCGCTAACGAGTGCTTGAAACGAAATTGCTCCATCCCAAAGTGGAACGGTTGTTTTATAAATTTCATCGGCGATACTTAATCGACCTGGCGCCATCACGCTGCAAGTTTTATGCGTTTGACGATAGAGCGTGCCGCTTCGAGGACTTGTTTCGGTAACAGAAATTATTAGGAAGACGTTAATTTTATAGTATGGAACATGTTTTTATAAGTGTAATATGTTTTATAGGCCCGTAAAGTGCAATTACAGATTTCTTTTCTACGGTATAATTGGCTCCTTTTGCAAGCGTGTTTCGCGAGATTTACAGCGATGTGCGAAAGTGTCTTTAGGATCGAACGTATCGATATCGAGTAAGGGTTTCGCAAAAAAGATTCCTTGCGCGGGTTTGCGTCGGTATGATCATTTTATGGTTTCATCTGTACGTTTACGGTACTTTAAAGATCAGCTTGATATATTAGGTAACCACGAAAGTCGTGTTATTGTTTCGCGATAGAATGTGCCGGAACTGCTCTGTTTATTGAAATAGTTCCCTCGTATCGAAGTTCTTTTTCTTATCATCAGTGGGAGACAAGCTTACACATACAAGTTTTATAAAAACCTCATAATTTCGAGAAGCGATGTGTCTTCGTAATTGCAAACACAAAAATTCTAAAGTTTCCACAAATCTGATGGTTCTAGCTTAAGTTGTCGATTCAATTTCCAACAACAGCGAGTACAAATCTTCACTCACTCGCCCCCACTTCATCCATTGACTTCAAAACCTCCAAGAAACAAACCAAACGTTTCCAACATTCATTATCCACCGTTTACACTTTACGTCACTTCTGCTACATATGTTCAGTAAAAATACCTTGCTATCGTTGACACGCGATTCTCTATTGAAACAGCGAGCATTTCCTCGATTCCATTATTACCTACAAGCAGTACGTGTAAGATTACAATTATTCAATAAACGTCCATCGATTATCGAGTCCTCGAAACATCATCAATGTCGTAATTAGCAACCCACGAAGATATATACCAGGGATCACGACCCTGTTAACGCGGTCTGCGATCAACTTTAATGTCGCTCCGCGAGCTCAACGGATCGTGGCCGCGGGTGCGGAGGATCGGCATCGCGAAAACTTTGCCATTTTCCGCGAAGCACAGCAGGTGGGGCCGGTGCAAAACGGCACTCGAGCATTCCCCCAACCAACAGCCGGTAGCGTCAAAGTGTCGCAATGCGGTACAGAAGATCTCATACGTGTTTTATAGGCGTCGTTGTGTAAACCCCGTATCGGTATGGAACGTTGGCGGCAGGGACGAACAGGGTGAAGAGAGTGAGAGAGAAGCTGGTCGATGGGATGAAACCGCGTCTACGACGATGGAGTCCGTGTTCCCGCGAAGCTGTACGGGACGAGCTGAAACGAGAGATACAGCGGCTCACGGGGTTAGATACGAAGAGAGTGGAAGGGGAGGCGGGCGTCGGGATGATAGCGAGGTCTGATTACGTATTTACTAGGAACGGAGGCAGAAACGGAAGGGAAAATTCGCTCGGTTCCGCGGTTCCACGGACGGCTGTGCGACTATTTGAATTATGCATGGACACGGCTTGCCTACAACGTGTATTGTTTGCGCTACCCGATCCTCCGATTCTTGAGGCTTCACCGCGCGCACGTATGACGTCGGGCGAAACACACCAGTGGTCCCACGGTCGTCGTTGAAGTTCGAATTTAAATTCGGTCCCGTTCCCGCGTCCTTCCGCGGTCACGCTTGTCTCTCGTCTTCACGCACGTCGAGGATATTCGAACTGCCCAGCGGATAAGCGCGATAAATACGTCTTTATCAATTTTTCCATCTCAATGTCGTTTTATGGTTAGAGACGAGTATCTCAGTGGGACGTAGGTGAAAATGAAAAGAATCCGTTAGGTCTAAAGGATGTTTCACCCTCCTGACTCTCTGGTTCCGTAGGTTTATCATGGGTCTGTCGAAGTTTCGGCTAGATTTCAGTTAGGTTGCTTGATTTTTGAATATTCATACGGAAAAATATCGTTCTGCCTTTTCTCTGTAATGCGAACGCAGAACGCAATAGGCGAAGATAGAATGCTAGAAAATTGGGTGACTTGTAAGTCAGCAGTTGGGAGTTGATACAATTACCAGTCGGAATTTAGTTTGTCAGCCATTGTACAGAAGGTCTTCGCGTCAAAGATCACCAGGCAGAACCACATTCCCGAACACGGCACAGCTATTTTCGGCCCTCTCGGTCGGCTCCACTCTTCCCCGTGTCGCCGTTAACTTATCCCGAAGAACGTGGCGCGGTCGCAACGTGAAACAATGCTCGTCGATAGCCGATATCGAATCCGAAATGGAACGGCATAGTGGTGGCAGCCAGCAGCCGGAGCTTGCACCGTGCTATTGGAATTTACTGCTTCGAATTTCACGGTGCACCGCTCGCTGGAATCGTCGGAGAAAGCTTTCCTTGGCTCGATTCCTCCCTTCTTCTGTCTCCTCGCCTCTTTCCCTTTACGCTCCACCCTCCATGCAGACCGTGTATTCCTCTTTCAGAGGAAAGAGTTTCGCGGGGCGACAGTTTAAAGTGCAAGACAGAACCATGGCGCTGTACATTAGCATTCCGCAGCTGCGACGACGTTTTTCACCGGGGCTTGACAAAAAGAAAGGCACGCTCGTCCGCGACGATCAACCGCGCGAAACTGTTGCGAAGGATGGTGCGGGGATAATGTCGAGAATCAGCCGCGAGGGGTGTAAGCCACCCTCGAAGGAAGTCGAGGAATTTTGCAGCTCTCGCAGAGTGTTCGTGTGCCCGTTCATCTATCATTCTTTTTTCTATAGCGACGTTTTACTCGAGAGATTTAACGTACACGCTATAAAATTGTTGCATTTGTGCGTTTAAAGCTGTGGTCAGATTTATTAAGTTGAAGCTCGAAGCAAGCGGCCTGAATTCAAGTAATCTGAAATCGCTTTGCTGACGTTGGTCGGCTGGAAGCTGGTCGGTTGCTTGGAAACTGGTATTTTATTTGATAAGAAATATTCTTTACGCATCAAGAGCAATTGAGTTTCATTTTATAATAAATGGTAACGTTACGAGCTGATGTATATTTTGAGCATATACGAAAGACGCAAGTGTCTTTGACTCTCATTTGTAGGTATATAATACTTGAAGACTGATTTCTTGAATTCAAGTTGCGTTTAAATTAAAGCGACATGGATTCAAGTAACTTGCACACGCTTCACCTGCACAGCTTACGCACACACACGTAAACTTGAAGTCGTGCGATTTAATTCAAGCAACTTGAATAATCCGAACAACGCATTACGTTCGTGGAAAGTACATCTCTAACAGGCATTTTAACTTTGACTACGCACAACAAACACACGATAAGTGCAGATCTGCAAAGTTTATATCAAAAATCTTTAATTATCCAAATTTTCCATGCAGTAAACCACCGTATAATGCTTGATACATATCGTTATACAAACTTACAATCCAACGATACCCTATGTCAAGAGATACAATCAAGGAAAAAGATATAGCCATAAATTAAAACATTTAAAGGTTTCGCAATATCCAATGATATATCTCAGCACCCAAAATTATACTCTCATAAAAAGCTATACAATATACATAGAACGAAACGAGTCCGCTCCTCGAACTTCAGATTTCCTTGAAAATAATCTCGAAATCCAACTCGCTGCCAAATTCCACAGCATCCTGACGGGTCTGTGGAATTCCTCGAAGACGCGGGAACCGCGGCTGGTGCAATTAAGCGCGATACACGTTCGTCGAACGTGCACGTCCTTTAATTTTCCTAATGGACATTATAGCGTAGCGGGGCCACTTAGCGTGACATTTTCATCGGGAGATTTCGTGGGATAAACACGCGGCAGTCCCGGCCACGAGAGCCCGGAGTAATGCTTGCGGTTCACGAGGCAGTCGCGCGGAGCTTCGTCCTCCGGTAATCCGGCGTGACACATCGCCGATGCATCGAGCTGAACACCGCCGCCGTTGGGAGAGGGAGATGCATTTGCAGCCGATTGTCACGGCTCTGTGTTTCTGGCGAGGTACCAGACGAGGACAGGGACTAAACCGAGACACGAGTACGCGCCGTTCGCTAAAGCGGAACAGAGATACAACGATACAGAGTGGCGAAGGCCGGAGGGGGAAGAGAATCCGTTGTCGCGGCGCGGTTGCCTTAAGTCGGTTGGTTGTTAAGCCGCGAGACGAATTCCCCTGGACGGGAACGTTTCTTGCTAATGCCAACGCCGTCCCTAATCTGCCTTTCGCCTTTCCTTCATCCATTCCGGCTGCATGGCTCGTTCGGGATCCTTAGCCAGCGGAAAGCTCTTTGCGTGCATTAGCGTGCGCCTGTCATTTGCCTTGTCCGTGTTCGAACGCCGCGTGCCCACGGATTTTTCAGTTTAATTTTGGATTTGATGAGATCTCGCGTGGCTATACGTACGTTGGTTTTATACGCTTGATGTCTTGAAAATGTGACTCTTGCATGTTCTATAAACGGTGGTTCTAGGACACACGACGAACTTCACAAAAATGAGAAGTACAGACGAGCGATGATGTTACAATTGTTTTCCAAATTTACCTCGGTATCTGGCATTATTGACGTCATCTTGTCGTTACGAATGAGTTTATGGAAGTAAGTCATTTGTTTCTTAATAGCCGAATATTAATTGTGTGATCATGTATGACATTAAGAAATTAACGATAAGTAGAGCTAGTTCGGTGTTACGAAACAATCCTACGCCGGGCTCATTCGTGTCAACTTCATTCAACCTCCACGATAGCCTAACCGATGAACCAGCCAAAGCGCGTTATCTTTCACGATTTAACAATTAAACTTCCAAAAGTTTTTTGCTTCCTTCGTCGCAACTATAAAAACATTCTGCAAAATGTTCAAATCGCTACAACTCCGACCAAACGAAGATTACCGCAGGGAAGTAAAAATGGTCTCTCGTGGGACCTTATGAAAATTTAGCCAGCAACAGAGTCTTAAATCTCATTAAAACACGGAGCTCGCCTCGGGGGGTGATCGAAGGGGGTTCACAATCGAGACAGAGAAGAACAGAAAACTCGTAACGATATAAAGGGAAAAAGTGGAAGAGAAAGATAGGGGGGGGGTGGAGAGGAAGAGAGATTCACCGGTTGGCTGACGACGTTTCGAGGGAGTAGTGACTGCAGGGATGCCACCCTAATTACCCTTGGCTCGATAAAAAAAAAACGAATTAAAGAAAAGAATGAGGTGGAGCCGAGGGTGGGCTGCTCGTGACAGCTAGCTAATCGGGGTGTTTAAGAGTCTACATTGATCGCCCAGGCCTCGTTAAAACCGGGCAGAGGAAAAGGCTCTCGCCGCCTTATTTTTGCCAGGCGTGATAATGGGGGTTGAACGAGGCGAGCTGGGAGGCGGCGGAGGGCGAAGCGGGGAAAGGCGGAGCGGGGGCCGAACGAAAGAATGCTGAATCGTATGGCCACGCTTGTGATTTACGGGCCTAGGCTCGCGCCACTTTGCATACCGATCGACGAAATCGCGCCCGGCCATTACCGGATGGCCAATGAGGAGCCCACAATGATTCATGTATTACGTGCAAAAAATTGCCGGATAATTTGGCCGATAATTAAACGCGCGATCGATCGGCCCTTTTCTCGTAAACGTTACCATCGGATCTTGGGAGAATACCAATCATGCGATCGCGAGTGAAGTGGCTTTCGTGTCTTGCAACATTGAAATTCGCGGTACTTTGATATATTAGGATTCGGAGATATCGTTATGGTTGTAACTAACTTGCAGTTGCTTTCATTTTCTGTTCCTACGATTTATGAGTCTTCGATGTTCGCTTCAACTCTCACAGATAATATTATATCTACGTGTACATATCTGTACAGAATCTTGTTAATCCTAGATTGGGCAACTGAATGTTTCAGCTATGAAAATGATAGAACAGTATGATTTTATTGACCGCCGGTTGAAACAAATTTAGATCTACTATCGAGTTATATACGCTTCTTGCAGATGTGAATTTTAAAAGAAAACGGACGTTTCGTTATAGAATTCCACGGTTAAAATACTTGAAATATTCGTACAAACTGAAATAGGAAAGAACGTTCAAGAGATTCATCGATATCAATTCCAATCATAATTCGTAATCCGCTTCTGTAAAGATTAAACGCACGGTGTCATTTTTTCAAAGTTTCTCGACAGTGGAATACCGTCTTACTCGCCTAAAGCCAGGCTTCTCGTGCCAATCTCATGCATATTTTCGAGCTGTTTCGAGAGTCGAGACGAAGCCAAGGCGGGATCATCGATTTCGACGTTAATAATGAAAAGAAACGAGATAACTGTGCGTCCGTTTCCCTGGACGACGTGGAGGGCTGTCGGCGGGGGAGAATCGTAATTAAATAAAGTCAGCTTCTTCCGTTCTCCATTATCTGTTATCTGAGCGTCACGATGCCGTTGCCGTCGTCGTGACGCCGACCGAGGCGCGAGTCCGATATTTTATTTATTTAGATGCCGAGATGAGAAAAAGTAATCAAGGGTGCGCTAATGGATAGCCCCGGCTCTTCCTCGTTTCCACCGTCGGACAACTTTTTGCTTCTGTTTCCTTTGCCCCCGTTGGCCCCATCATCCGCCATAATTACGCGGCGACTGAACTCTTCGCGCGCCTGTCGACTCGCTTCGAATGAATAACGCGTATGAAACTCGTCCGTCTCGATGATAATGACGCGGTTCCATCTACTACTTGTTTGATCCAGCGTTTCTTGAGTATAGAGTCGCACATTGTGATTAACGGGTAATTGCTGGAGAAGGAAATTCGCGATGATGTTTTGCCGAGAATTATGTTACGAGATTAGATGGAGTGCAGAAATGGTAGAAGTAGATCGTACCTTATGTGTCGGACAGGTTTTAATCGCTTTATGATTTTTTTAGCGTTAGACGGGTTTCGATCTTTTTATGTTTCTTTTTTTTTTTTAGTTGTAACAACGATTTACATAATACCTTCTCTTATAATGATTTATTCCAGTTAACATATATAATCTAGAATAATAACGAGACAGTTTTACGATAAATTTAAAGATGAATATAATATTATGTAGATTATATGTAACATCGATGAAACGAATCTATGCCCAAGTTCTATTTCTGCGCTTATATACATAAGAGTATGAATTTGCATAAACACTCGCATTATTATTAAATATCCGCTTACTGATAACATTTCAATGTATGGATCAGACGTTCACCTACTAACTCGGTTACAGTACAGTTCTCTTGGTTTAAATCAAACTCTAAATAAAACTCTACGTAAAAGAATAGTACGAACTTAAACAGAAATTAACCGGTAGATCTTCTTCTTCTTTACCAATCTATGGCTCCTTTTTTCGGGTTCCGTTTCCTCGTTCCCAGTTTGCCGCGGTCGGTGCAGGGACCATCAGATTGCGCTTCAAGGAAATTGAAACATCCACCACCTAGAGGTGGAATCGAGACCATGATTTAGAGAGCAATTTTGAGTTATGCGTTCTCCTCTCCTATTAAAGTATTTCGAGTGCAACGTAATATCGCGCGATGCCCTTCTTACACCACCATTTCCGGTAACTACATTGTCTAGAATTTCTTTTTACGAAAATTTTCTCTCAAAACACGATTCATCGATACTCGTCGGGAATTCAACGTCGTAAGTTATTAGAGCGGTATTAAAGCGTTTCAGTTTCGATCGAATTGGGATTCGGGGTCGGTATTGAATCTTTTAGAGGGTAGCTTACGGTATTAATGTATCGAATATTGGTTGGTCGATATAAATCTATCAATGATTCACAACACGTCAATTTCGAACGAGCGAGTCGCTGGAACGTAAGAGGATAAATGAAAATTGATCGAACTTCGGATTCTGATTTATAATGTGAGGAAAAGTCAAGGAGCTATTGCTTTCTAACTTCCACCAAGTTTCTTTTTCATTGCCTTATCGTTTCTTTTCCACTTGTCCGATTTACCACACTCGTTAAGCGATCAGAGCTATTTTTCTAGCCGCGAACTTTTGACTGTCAGTTGTAAAAGCACGATTGCACCAAACAGAACGTTATTTGCAATAAGAGTATTGATAGATTTTATTTATCGTTTTTACTTTGTTATTTGGTCGATAATACTTGCCTTCGTATGAATATTTCATTCTACACGCGTATGTATCAACTTTAACCATAGTCAGATTTTTGAAAATTCTATTTACTAAAATACGTCGCGATTTATGAGTCTTTAAGGAGCAGACGATATCTCGGTTCTTTTTTAACTGTTCCAGTTAGAACCTTTATACGATCGCTCAGAATTCGAACTGATCGACTC
Source organism: Bombus waltoni (assembly GCA_014737395.1). NCBI lineage: Eukaryota > Metazoa > Arthropoda > Insecta > Hymenoptera > Apidae > Bombus > Bombus waltoni. The sequence continues at coordinate 2,284,811 of JACXII010000013.1, forward strand.
GACTGTTAATCGATTACTCGATTCCATTACATAAATACACGATTAATATCGAATTATCGAGAGCCAAGTCACTCACTGTCGTGAGTTCCATTATTACAAAAACTTGACACAAGCAATAGCAATTTCCAAGGTAAATGAAGAAGATAATGTTCGTCGCGTCATTACTTTTTTCAGCTTTTCAATTTATGGAGCCGATCAATGTGTCTCCTGAACGGTTCGTATAACGGATATGTATTAACAGTTATTTTCGGTACCTTCTCAACCCCTGTTGAAGTATTCACGAGTCATACATTCTCTTCTACGCAACGAACCTCTCCTTTCATCCTCACTTTAACCATTTAAGCAACTACAATTTACTCGGACACCCACCGACGGTATATCCAACGTAACAACGTGTTTTCCCTCGATAACGCCATAATCCAATCTTCCATCCCACCAGCCTCGACAATCAAGACCCGGAGCAGCTTTTTCCCGTGCGAAAGGCCCATCGACGAAGATCGATCAAGTCTGATGACGAGAACAGGCGTTGAAGAACATCCACGCTCGTTTGTCCGATCGTCGTCGGCGCGATCTCCCGAGGAACGCGAGTAGCCGAAATCGAATTTGTCTCTCGCGACGATCCATTACCGAGCACATCCCTTCAGCCTTTTTCTCGAGTCCTCCGTGACGTCGGCGGCGTAGGAAAACCGGTGCTCGCGCACGTCTACACAGGTAGCGAGGCAGGCGACCAGGCGGGACGGGCCATGCATTATGTATAATACATCACGTTATTGGTTCTCTCAGTGATTCCACCCTTGCCAGCCTTATCGTGTACCGCGCCACGGCTCGGCCTAGTAAAACATAAGCATCGGGAAACGATAAATAAGGGAAACGTGGACCGCATGCCGCGCCACGGTTCCCGCAGAAAGCGTGCGCGGGGAAAATGTTCTCGGTCGAGCCCCTCTTTCTCCTCTTTTTCATTTGGATCTGGTGGTTCGGAGAGGGTAAAACCGGTGGTTGTAGCCAACCTTTTCACAGGCCACCCTCGTATTCTTAAGGAAGGTTCGAAAAGCAGAACCACTCGACCCTCGACCTATCACGTATGCACGCTTCATGCCACCCTTTGCACCGCTTACGTGCTCTTTTCGATATTGCGCCAAGTTGTTTAGGTTATTTAGGTTGTTTAGCTTGCAATTTATTATAGGAATTTTGTAGAATTGGCGAATGGACGAGTTTCAAATGCACGGGAATGATTCGTTATCGATCGCTGTGGCTATGACAATTTATTGTATTAATTGTTTAGTATTATTAATTAGAGGTGCGCTAATGAGATGGCGTGAAATCGTCCTACCGAGTTACCGTTTCGTTTCGATAGATATTTCGTGCAACTACGAATGTCCGATTTGTTAGTACTCGTTACAATTTCGTGTCGTTAATCGATGCTATTTCTGGCAAATCCGTTTTATGTAAATATCGTAGTTCCGACTAGTTAATTCCAGAATTAACCGTGCATTGTGTAGCATTTATCAATTACAGCCAACTGCAAGAAAAGGAGAAAACGAAAGTAAGGGGAGGAAAAAAAGGAAGGTCTCAGAAATTTCTAACCATTAAAACGCTCTAAATTGATTGAATCGGCTATCGCTGAAAACTGCTCCAAACATTAATAACTTTAAACCGTGAGAAAAGAAAAGGTAGAAGCGCACAGCCATAGTTTCTATTTTCTTTCTATATCGTCTCACTCATAAACAATCATCTTTCTCTAAGTCCGGCCTTATCCAGCGTTCGCTAACACGGTAACCCATATAAAAGGGGCCAGGGTTCGCGGATATTTTTCCAGCGTGATTCCAACGAGGCGCGTTTCCCTCGAGTCCCGGTATCAGTCAATCGATCATCTCGTCAGTGTCGTGACACGGTTGCTCGACACTCGATACTCGTCGTTCATCGGCAGCCACCATGATAGAACAGGGGGAAAGGCGGTTGGTACAACGGCATTCGTCACGTTATCAAGTCGGCCGCACACACCGCGTGTTGATACACAATTATGCATGGAAACGTGCCGACAGGGTGGAGTCGCCGCGTCGTTCGCTCGCTAGATTCTGCCCGGAGACGTTCTTTCGTAGAAACAGGGGACTGCCCAACGTTTATCATACAACGTTGAGTGCCAGCACTCCGGTGATCCATGACTCCTTGGAGAACGCGACAGAACGAGGGAGTCGGGGAAATAGGTTTGAGAACTTGTTCGCACGGCGCTGAAGCGTCCAGCTTCTCTGGTAGGAATACGAAATCGAGTGAAACAGCAACCGGTGAAGTCGCGTGGGAGACTTAACTCTTCTTATGTGAATTTAACATATTTACTTAGTTTGGTTTTTGGAAGTTCCACCGGTCGAGTATTTTAGTTTAGTTATTTTAAACACTTGTTCGATTACACGAATACAGCCTCTCAGGGACTAAATCGATCGACTCTACGATTTCCTAATTTCTTAGTTTCATTATATAGGTATACAATCAGCGTTCGCGTGAAAAAGTGATACATTTCAAAGTAAACTTGAGAAACGGTATTTGTAAGATCATCGCTTTTCTGTATTTTTTATCGTGGCTTTTGAAGGGATCAAGTCATAAGTTTTGTACGAGGCTACGAGGTGTCTTAATATTTAAGAACAGCAGTATGTTAGGTTGCCCCAAAGATTCCTTTCGTTTTATAAAGAAACGATAGATGCACAACATTCTTGTTCTATATTATTCTATCGAACTATGTATAGCAATAGAACAAAATGGATCATTCATAACTCGATAAAATGATACAAACTTTTGGGACAACCTAATAGTACATGTTTTTATCTGATCGCGAATATCGTTACATCGATTCCTGCAGCTCCTTCGATATTCAATCTAAAATATATCTATTATCGTTAAGTATCACGGCGGCACTAGACTTGAACAAACGCGTTCGATTTAAGAATTCCGCGACAATCTCCTGAACCTCGCTCGCCATATCTGCCCGGCACGCAACACACAATATTCTTACCGATGCACGAAACGTCTGCGGGGCACTTTACATTCTCGTGATTTCCTGTCGTTCGGCCATTCTCTCTCCCGTTCTGCATTCATCGACGGATCTCTCCCGTATCCAGCAGGCTCTCCTCTCTTTCTTCGGCTGACGAATTTATTGCATCCGAAACGGAGCGAAGATTTCGCGGGACCGTGTGAAAGCGAGCGACTCGCGCGCGCGAAAGAAGCTCCCTTTGCTTGGCCCGGGACGCGGAATCTCATTTAGAATTCATGCAGTACGTACGACCGAGACTCCAGAACAGAGTAGATCGTCCTATCGGGCTGGAGGGGGTTTGGGGGTGGTTCTTCGTGGTGTTGGGAAAGATCCTGAGCGTCGGGAGAATAAGAGAACGAGGAAGGATGGGGACATAGGGAAAAGGGGCGAGGAGGGTGGCAGCGCGGTGACACTCTCATTTCGGGCAAAATTTACAAGCCGTTCCCTCGCGTGCCTCGCATAGTCAGACCTAGTCCGACCTTACTATGTAGATATTCTCAACATAGCTAACGGTCTGATGTAATTCAACGTGCGGCTGCTACTATTCGGTACTTGTCTTTTGGATTCGTTTGACGGTGAGACGAGTTCGGGCTAAATAATTGGATGGATAAAACAACGATCGTTTGATATTGGGAATGGGTACTGAACGAGTATCGAAAATGGACACTGGTAGTAACAAGATATTCCAACTAAATGAACACCATGCAGGAAAAATATGTTAAGTTCATGTTTGTAACTTTGATTACTTGATAGTTAAAAAGTTAAGATAACACTTCCGTATGAAATTGTTATTATTATTATTACTCGCGTGTATATAAGCCTCAAGTACACAATTTGGTTACAAGTCGCTAGTGGTTGACAATGTTCTATTAATATCATATCTGAAGGAGGATTGTGAACAGAAAAAATCTATCGAATCACGGACTTTATTGACGTTTTTTATTATGCTGGTAACGCAATTAAAACGGTCAAAGGTTGGACGGTAAGCTTCCTGATGCAGTAACATACGATTTCTTTTGAGTGACGTATTTAACTTAAGAAGAGACAGTATCTCATGGCACGTGATAATATCATTTAGTATCTTATATGCCATCGGTAAATCAAGTATAGTGGGCCTGCGACCCATTCGATGGTTGGTACTTCCAAACACGTTACAAATGTAATGCTGATATGGAGACCATACAGCTCGGCATTATTCCAAGTCAGAACGGACATATAAACAATAAAAAATTCTCGAAGTATTAATGTTCTTAAGAAATTTAAGTATGCAGGTAACCCAAAGCTTTAAATGCACTGGATAGTTACACCGACGTGTCTAGTAAAATACAGGTTCGTCAAGAAAGTGGCGCCAAGATATTAAATATCATTTACACTAGACAAAATTGTTGAATAACTCCGATAGATTCGAAGATATAAGCTTTTTGAAAATAGACAATTACTTAGCAGAATAATAGTCAGGATTATTCGTCTTCGACTTATAGTAACAGTAAAGTATACAGTAGTAGTAAAATAATGTGAAAATGATTAATTTTTCATGGCATAATAATGGACAAAAGCTTGTTTCTTCTCTAGCACTATCTACATTTTCAATTCCCTTGATTTATCACATTTTGGCAAGAAAATTTCATTTTTATTTCTTGTTCTTGATACAAGGTTTATATCGCGTATCGCCCATAACTCTGCTGATAAAGCTACTTGAATCGTAGCTGTTAGTGATGATAATACCCTAAGTAACCTATGCATCAACACCACCCTGTTTCTTTTTGGCTCTTTTCAATAGAGCGTCCTTCATGTGCTCGTCATCCACGAAACACCTCACTACCGGTCGGCACGCAATGATCGCGAGCTGCCCTCGCGATACCCCTGCTGTTGGCTACGCCAACGGAATTGTTGCGCCATTATGGAAGTTACGTGGGCGTGCACGATCGCAATTCGCCGCTTGCCAACTTTATTTACGAATTGGATCGGTCGACGGCACGAGAGCAAGGGATCGAGAAACCTGTTCCTCTTCCCGCGGCTCTTCCGCAAGCCAATCGTGAGTCTCAGGTTCGTTTCGCAGCACAAAAGGGAAAATTAACGATTCCCTAACGAATCGATGTTTATTTGACTTCGTCGTGGTGCGTGCTCCAAGTGGTGGAAGGTTTATTATTGATTCGGTGCTTAATTTTTGGAACCGAAGTAACCGAACGTCCACATATTTTCGTTTGAAGCTTAAAAAAGGTATGGAAGTGTGTCGTAGATATGGAAGATATTTTGAGATGGGAGATTTTTCTAACTTGGAATAGATTTAATATTACTGTCTGACTATTAGCGCCCAGAGTGACTCATTCTACTTAAATACTCGGACTCGTAATATAAGAGACGTTAGGGATTCGAAGGAAAGTAACATTACGGTCTGGCTAGTAAAGTTTAATCTGACCTATTCTACTTAAACTGTCAGAGTCAGGTCTCTGTACGTAGCGATTATAACAGTTACATAACAACTCTTAAGTCCATGACAGATTTCATGTTCTCTTCCGCCTCTCGTAGCATCCTAAATTATTAACCAGACTGTAAACGTTCATATATTTATGAAAATATGTTAAAATATACAGAGTGTACATGATACACGAACTATCGAGATTGAAGTTCTCGTTATAAAATTTGAGGGATGAAACAATTCAAACATTTCTTAAACTGTGCTCGTAACGATATTCGTAACGATATTCGTAACGATTATGCATAAAATTAGAGAAACCTGTCGCAATCTACTAGTACCAAAAAAATGTCTTATCGCATCCAAAAGTACATATCCGCAACATCTCGACCCATATCTATCCCACGTCAAACATCGCCAGAATCCCAGCACTTTGTTCAAGAGTCGGGAGTGCAAAGGTCCTCGAGTCTCGGTTGCAGGCGTGCATCCTGCGTGAGGTCGGGATTCTGGAAGCGGAGACGTTGCGGGATAAGGATATGATAGGACAGGACAGAGTCGGGCGGGGAACGGTTGCGCGAGCGTGAAAGGTACGTGTCGCCGCGAGGGAAACTTACATGCATATCCTGAGGGAGGTCGCGCGGCGTCAGGTTGGCACAAGGGTGGCAGAAATTACGGCGTCTCGACGATGCCACTTCCTAAGTCTGGCCCGGCATTACCTTACCGCCGCGTCTAACCCCGTATCCGTGGCTCTCTGCCGCAAGCTATCCTCTTTCAGCTCGCAGCATCCGCGCTAGTCGTGGCCCAGGTGTTGCTTTCCAGCCGGTTAAAGCTACTCCGTCGTTCTTGTCTCACAAGGAAACGTTGCCTAGGCCCAACAACGTGTATCGAGCCTACTCGACAGAGGGTGGAGGCGACTTGTACAGTTTCGAGTTGACTCTGCTTTCACTCCGTTGGAGCACCTGCAACGCCCAGCTTGCCATGTCGCGGGCGAAACGACGAACTTGATGTGCCTTCCGGGCTGATGCAAGTTTGCCAAGAAGTTTTCCTCCGGCTGGTCTTCCTGAGTTCCGAGAAATTTTAACGCGTGGCCCCGGGAATATTAAATTTGTTTAACAAGCTCTCTCTCTCTCTCTCTCTCTCTTTGACTCTCTCTTACTTCCTTTAATTCGCTGTCTTTGTTCGTAGAGTGGTTCGGTTCTCGCAGTAAGTTTTGGTCCTTCGTTCGAGCCTTCGGGAACTTAAGGGATCGCAAAGGCTGAAATTAAATTTCGTCTAATTAACGACTGCAGAAGGGAACGGCCTCGGTGATAACCTCTCCGCGGAGACGTTATTGCCATTCTGCAAATATTCCTGGAACTTCGCTCGTGATTTTATTTCTCGCTAGATGGGTGGATAATCGAAGACGCGTTTATTAATACGATGGAAGAGAGAGATGAAAAGTTTGCATAAAAAAGTTTTGAAGCTGATATACTTTTAAATGATTACTTTTAAACTGTGTATTGTAATTTGTAATATAAATCGTGTATATCTGTGTGTATCCACTTGTATAGAGAGTTGAAAAACATAATTATATTAATGTAATGTCCACTTCAAACAAGTAAAAATTTGTCGTAAAATAATGTTCACCTTCCTATGATCAATTAAAAGATTATAAGAAAGAGTGAACTATAAAAAATTACCATATCATAGGAACAATGAAACAAGAGGTATAGGTGGAAAATATAAATGAAGAATCTCAGGAGTCAAGCTGATCACTCCATTTCTCTTTTTTCTTCGTAACACAATTTTTCAGTGTTAATTGACTTGATCAATTAACCGCGCCTTTTACATTTCAAATTTTGCGACAGAGATACCCGATCCATATACAATTCTAAAGGAGCAAATAGCTCACTTCCACAACTTTACTTAACGCAAGAAGCTGGCATAAATAAATATTATGACGATACAATAAGAGAAATTTCAAAAAGTAACAACACCATCAATTTCCATTATCTTACGATTGTATGGAGTAAAATAATTACTACCAACGTTCTCTGCGCATCCTCTTCAACTATCAACCCCCGCGACACGTCCCCCATACATTGTCGCGAACAATTCGCCAATCAATCTACGCTCGCCTAATTATCGCTTAGAATCCATCAATCGGTCGCGTGTCCCTTTTCGCCATTCTTCGAGCGGTTGGCCGCGATCTCGCATAAAGAAGGAAACGTCGCGACTAATCCGCCCAGTGTGGCGGACAAAGCCGCTCGTCGATCGGCACGGACGAAGATCGTGGCCGGGATATCTTCATCCATATCAATTACTCCGCGATTAGATGGATGAAGATAGGGATGCCGGGGGAACCGTAGCGGCTCTTCGACGACAGACGGACTCGCGCAGACGTCCGGGTGGACCCTCGCGGCGAGGATCGGAGGAAAGAGGCCCCTCGTGATTGACAACGAGGCTGCCACGATCGGGGACCGGCTGATTCTTTGATTGAACGCTGTCACCGACCCGATAAGAAACGGTCCGTCGAATATCTTAATGAGAGTCGCCCGTAGAGAGTCTGCCCTCCGCCTCTCGGAATACGGAGCCCCGTTTGCGTTTCACGTGGCTAATTAACCAGCATCGGATCTATTTACACCGCAGGGTATCGGTCTCCCCTGTTGACGTCGCGAGTCGAAGACGCTGCCAATTAACGTTGGCCAATCGATCTTGCGCGCGTACCGCGGCGTACTTGCGGTAGCGCGCCTCGTTATCGCTGGCCAAGTGTCTTTTTGCCTGGAAACATAAACCGAGGGGGGTGACTGAATCGATCGCTGCAATTAAAGGAGGCCGCGTGTTAATTGATCGGCGGAGTTGCGACGGATCGGAGCTGGATTATGTGGATGCGACGTCGATTAACGGAGAACGTGGCGGATAGGTCTGCAAGAACTCTGCGAGGATATGGATCGGTGTACTTGAAGTATAATATGTAGACTTCACGTGTCTCTTATCGCGGGTTCGATGGGTTTCGTATTTTTAAACGAAATTCTGCAACGATTTTTACACTCGCAAGCGGAGGTTCGAAGAATTGCTGACGTTTTGACGAGTTTTCGAACAACGGTACGCAAGCCTTGAAAAAGCGGAGCTAGTAGTATTTTTAATTTAATTTTGATGTTTAACACAGTAGCGTCTCGTTATCGAGCTACAAGCGAGGACCATAATTCGCCAGTTACGAAGAGTGATATATTTCTAAAAAAAATCCCAAGAACGTTTCTTCAAAGTAGAACGATATTTGTTTATTCCATAAACGTAAGAGACACTCGCCCCACAAATTCATCTACGAGATGTCGAAAGCTGGGTCGTAACTGGCTATCGCTGTTCTTAAGTTATTCCATCTTAAACTATTAAACAGCTACACCCACACACGCAGAAAACTTTCAAGCGCTTATCTCCTCGCTGCTATAGTCAGAAACTCTATTCCAAGGGAAACTGTAAAATACATAAAAAGAACCGCACGTTCGGTATTAAAGTTCCTTTTCTTTCCTTGAATGGTAAACAAAAGAACAATATGGACAAATAGTCTAATCTACGATCGATAAGGAGCGGACGATCGCGATATCGGTACGCAAAGGCGGGTTTCCAAAGCGGGACCAGCATCAGACAAGAGAACAGGGGAGAGTGGGGGTAACGTCGGTCGAAGGGAAGCGTGGAAGAGTTAAGGAGATGCGGTGCATGTAAGATGCGGTCGTTATCTTGTCGATCAAACAATTAACAATGCCAGCCGGTAGAAGCGAAGCGGTGAGGAAGAAGAAACCGGCACGCAGGAGGTGCACCTTGATCAAGGGGATTCACTGAGTCGAGAGATACCGGCACGGTACAGATAGAAGGGACACAGAGGACCCGATCGTCTGTGTAGGGGAGCCTGGCCTCTCGTCGACGTCTCCTTTTCGCAGTGTTACCGTTAATTACCCATTAATTAGCCGTCCCTTAATTGCCAGTGACCGTGCATGGCCGCGTACTAGTCGAAGGACAAGGTCGAGACTACATCTGCTGCTCTTTGTGATCGGACCCCGTTGCGACGATCTCGTTTTCAGTTTCTTCGATGAAGACTGATCGCCAAATCACAATGGTAAAACGATTAGGTTCGGGGATCTTTTCAATTTTGGAAATTCTATCGCTGGCTAAGTTAATTCTATCTTTTGAAGTATGTACAATGTCTGTAACTTAAACACGTGGGCGAAGAAGCAAAAAGGAGAGAAAAAGATGACGAGAGAAGTAACTAGCCCGACGTTGCATTTTCAGATATTCGAAACTGAATACCGCATTTGAATATTTGAGTAAATCTTCGATAAACTGTGCACCCAAGTTCCCAATATACAAGTATCCAAATATCGGCTCACCAAACGCTAGTCGCTTTATAACGTCGATAATAACGAGTTCCTATCAAATCAGCTTCACCCTTCTATTACACTTACAGAGGGAAAACACGAATATCGCTCGCTGAAACTATACACCGCATCTAAATTATGGTACATCTACGATTTAAAGAGACCCTAACGAAACTCCTCAGAAGAAATCTTCCTTTCTTAGAATATATTTACATCGCCTTGTGCCTTCGATCTCAATTACACGAGATATATCGAAAAGGAAGGAACTATAAATATAGCAGCATCGGCGAAGAAGACGTCTCTAAAAACGTACATCTCGGTCTCCTTGCTTGAACCTTGTCCATAACAGGAACTCATCATCGAAGGAAAAGACACATCACGACCGCATGAAGAAAGCAAGCAAGGATGGTCCCACGATACCGGAGATAGTCGTGGAGGCAGAGCGCGGTCGGACTCAAACGGCGAAAAGCGATCGCTTCATAAGTCAACGCCAATCAGGGAAACGTTGCGGTGGAGGCTGGGCGCCGGTTCGGCTCGGACGGAGAAGAGGAAAGAGCCGTGGAACGTCTGGGGGCCGCGAATCGCGGCGCAACAAGAAATATAGCACGAGGGCCGCTATTTCACCCGCTAAAAGAGAACTGGCAGGACGCCCGGTCCGACGAAAGTGGAAGAGAGAAGAATGAAGAGAAAGAGAGAGTCCTGGCAGGATATAATGGCACAAAGCTTCTTTGAATCTTAGAGCCTCGCCGCCCCGCACTGGTCTTCGCTATCGACGATCTGCTGCATCGTATGCAAATCCTCCTCCTTATAAATACATCAGCCTCCGCGGATCTTAGTTGCCCCTCTTTCAGCCTGGGCCTCTCGGTTCTCCGCGCTCGCCTAACCCGCCGTCCCGCTGTCGGCGCATTGACAGTTGACTGGGGGACACGGCGTCGCCGGTTCGAATGAATATTCGAATCGGCCGACTTTGTGTCCGCGACGGAACCAGAGATTGATGGCCGAGTCGATACGCTGCGGGATGCTGCCTCCCTCGATAGGATAGCGCGAAGGAAGCTTGGATATTGCGCGTTCGCTACGTGCAACTCGGTGGTTTAGGTGAGAAGCACGATGTGGTAAGTGGTTGCGAATAGTCGATGACTAGGATTTATCGCGCTCCAAGTTTATTGGGATAATGAGAGTATTCGTTAGAGTTTATCAGGGTTTATCATGGGAGTATATTTATTTATTAGAGGAGATCGTAAAAAGTATCGGCTTGGGTTCGGAAAATTCTTAGAATCTGAAAAGATTCGAAGATAGTCGGATTTTACAAAATTAGCGTTTTGTTAAATAATAACACACGCAGCATTCTTCTTGGTAACGTTTCGCTATTCGTTGGGTGTATTTTGTTTTTGCGGGACGCTCGCCTTTTCTTATAATTCGTCGGGATTTTAGATATTCGTTGAAATAGCTTCGCCAGATTTGTTCATTCTTTTTCTTATCAGAGAAGAGAAAGTTTCGTGAACATCGGAATGAGCGATAGTTGATTCTGATGATTGAACGTTCCTTAATGTATTTCATCGAATTTTATACGAGGATGTTTCTCCTGAATCTCCATCTAGAATCGAGTTTATCCAGAAGTATTCCGCGAAAGTACGCGATAAATAATTCTCTTGAAATCTCTTCAAATATACAATGCAGAAAATATCGTAGAGTAAACCGATCGTTAAAAGCGCAAAGAATTTCCAAGCAACCTAACGTACAGTTTGCGAAATTGAAAAGAGGTGAGAAAATTAAAAATAAGTTGAAAAACAAGGTGGAAAGTCAAAAAGAAAAGAAGTCAGTGTATCCGTTGTTTTCTTCTCCAACAACTATTCCCGGCACAAGGTAAGCACCCAAATTACCAAAACACTTAAGAATCAATAGACGCTGTGAATGGCCGATTACTTTCGATCACCGTCGAAAATCGTCGTTGTCTGACTGGAATGGCGATTTCGGGTGTCGATTTTTCTGAGAAAGATCGCGTGCTTTGGCAATCCGGTCAGGCCTGCCCCCGGCGGTGCGAACAAATCGTTATAATCGACACGATGCATTCGGTACGCTGGCTCCGTGACAAGATGTGGCAGGATAAGGATGATACGTGTCTCATTGTACGAGACCACGCCGCCGCCACGGGGGCCAGTCAACGAGGGCCGGATGATCGGCTCCATCAAAATGCACCGCGCCTCTTCTCAGCCTCGATTCCCATTGTGGATGGTCTTTCAAAGCCCGTGATAGCCAAGCCGGGCCACTGCCAGGACACCTGCACGCCGTTGCATTAAATCACCATCGAAACACGTCCAAAGAGTTTCTCGCGCGCCTCACGGTGGTCCTCATCTCCATGCGCCCTCGCCGCGGAAAGCGGACGGACACGCGCCCGTTCCCCGGCAAGATTTATCGCGCCCGTCAATGAACAGGCTACTCGAAGGGGTAAGTTCGGCGAGAAAGAGCTTGGATTGGTGGATGAATTGCGACGGGGCGAGATTAGGGGTTTTCCGATGTAGAACAGTTACGTTAATTGTTATAGTACGGTATATATTGTGTATATATTTGAGCTGCAAGAAGTATTTGCACACCGTTGTATTTGTTACTTATTTATTTATTCATTAGGTTAAGTTAAAGGAGAACCCTTTAGTGTAGAAGTAAGTGTGCAATTATTGTCATCGTGAGAGGTAGAGGGATACGAATAAGAGCCTATCTAAGGACTGTACGTGAACAAAGAAAGTCAAGGAACTCGCAGAACTCGTTAATATTTATTTATTTATTTATGGGTTAAATAATAACCCTTTGGTGTACAGGTAAATATGTAATCATTGTCATTGTTCATACGAAAGCGAGACACGAATAAGACCCCGTCTAAAGGTGGTATGTGAACAGGAAAGGTCGACAACCTCGCAAATCTCATTAATATGTATAATGATGCAGTTGATACGACTAAAAAGACCATAAAGAGCATTATGTAATTCTTGCATGAGGAGGAGACAGCGCCTTAAGTCGGGCTGAGAAACACAGCATTATAGTATTTGGAAATATGGTACAGATAGTATTACAATATTGGGAATCTAGTTATTATGACCAGGAGTATTAAATTTTGTATATCTTGAATAAGTTTCGTCATTAAAATAAGGGCCTTATAACAAAATAGATATTGTAATAGATATTGAGATTTTATAAGTGTTAAATTCTTTATATTTTTTATTAGACAACGATTTTTCATTTTATTTGATAAAAACTGAATCTGCAATTCTTACAAGATAAACGAGTCTTAAAATACGTATATACTGCGATATAGCTTCGTTTATTCACAGTTTAGTTTGTCCATTCTCATTTTCAGTTTGTAAATTTCCGTAAATTTCTACACATTTCTCAAAACCATATAAATTTGCAAACGTTCTAACCATCCGACCACAACAATTTTAATCTCATCAAAATCCAGAAATCAACGAGTAATACAATTAATACGTTGCATGATAAAAAAAACATTATTGTGTGTTACGAAACAGAGACACAAAGTCACGATATACAAGCACGAAATACGTTACGTTATAAAAGAAACAGATATCAGAGATCTCGCAGTGATTAAAAGATACGTTTGAAACCCGGTCTAACAGTTTTCTTTTGGCCGTGTTTCCTGGGATGAAATGAATTACTACGGTTTGCGTGGACAGGCTCGTTGAACGCAGGAATTACGCGGGCCAGAATTACGCCATGTTACATCCACCGTATTTCCATATTTTTAATTCTGCCGCCGGTGTAACGAGAAAAATGTTACCTTCGCAATTATAGATAACAAATGGTTTGTTTGGTGGTCGGCACGTTTTTCGGGGATGGACCAATACGGACGTAGCAGGCGTACACCGTCGTTTTGTTCCCTACAAACTTGGAAACGACGGAAAAAGGGGGACACGGCGCGGCGGCGGCCCACGCGCAATAATGCTGGCCTGGAAAAGCTGAAAAAAGGGCCAGAAGGGCAACCATTACTTCCGACGTTTCGCGTCCAAACGATCGCCATTTGTCTCGTCGCAGCCGGTATTATGCAAAGAGCCCTCTGCCATTCGGCGACTCGGCTCATACTGCTAGTGAAAGTTATAAACAAACGGCATGTCTCTGTTTTTCTTTTCCTGTTCCTCTTTCGCCATCCTCGTCCTATCATTCGCCATCTCTCTCTCTCTCTCTCTCTCCCTCTCTCTCTCTCCCCCTCTCGTAGCCGCCACCAAACCGGAATACGTTGGTGACGTACTGCGAAAACAAGGTCAACTTTCATCCCCCGAATTTATGAATGTTTGAGAATTTTTCGTCCGCCGGCGCGGGAATTTGTGGCTGGCGTTCAGCCCAAGAATTATAATCGTACCTATATCGTGTCCACACCGTAGAATTATGCAAATTCTTGGCTGCTTCAGAGATGAATGAGTTGGATTAAAAAGAATACGAGGTAGGCCGGCTGCGGCGTGTTTTTTGGTTTGTCGTAGTAGAATACTTTTAGAATAGTTTTTAAAGTATTCGTGTGTACTACGATATCGGGATATTGGAGATCGAGGTTGCCGCAGGTTGAAGGAAATTGGTCAAAGATGGTATGTTGTAGGTGTTCGTGAATAAATATTCAAAGTTATAGGGTGTACTTCTGTTCGTACCTTTCGCTAGCTACCAGCCAGCGAAATACGAACGTGATCGTATGGAAACGCGGGTCAAGAGGTGACCAGATGAAGGCGAAGACAATGTATGCCCCCAGTGCTGCTGGACAGAGACATCACAACGTCTGGAACGTGAGTATTCTCTGCGGAGGATCTTGGAGATACCTTCAATCACGATTTATCGTCTCCGATACGTTTTACCCTTTGGACTTTGTATGATTTCGAACCTAGAATACACATAAAAATTTCTATACGAAGAAAATATATACGTTTTCTTCTTGAGGAAAAATATCTTATTGTCTTGTTGGTCTAAAAACTGTTGTTTTTACGAAAATTCTACAGAAATTTTATTAAAGTATCGATAATAAAATATCGTTGGAAACAAGGACAGAAATGGTACGTAATAAAGAAGTTATATTTCAAAGATTCCACGTTGGATTCTCGGACGAAATTTCTATTGTTTTCGAGAAACTACGATCGCTGGTATTCCTTGCCGAGTGGACGTATAAAACGTGCAGGAACCGCAGTAGTGAGTCGGGTTACGTGGTAGACGATGGTCGATCCGACGGCCATTAGCTCTGGGTAAACAGAGCCATACTTTATTCGAGGGGCGTCACTCTTCCTCCAACGCGGTTCCGCTTCTTTTTGCCCCGAAACTCGTAATGTTCTGTGTCAGAAATACGCTCGAAATCGGAATGGCAACGGTGTTCGTTTTCGCGTTTAAACGCAAAAAAACGCAACCCCTTCTCGGTTTTCTCTCTATCATCCGCAAGGAAGTATCTCCTCCTTCGCGTTGCCTCTTGCCGTTTCCCTCTTTGTTTCTCGCGGTCGAACAACTTAGGCTCACTCCTGGTGCTATTACTTTCGAAGAAAAGAAAAATTGCAGGTCGATTATTGCAGAAAATTTATCCTATGAATTGAAGCAAACAAGTTTTGTCAAGCCGATCAAATTTTCTTCTTTAAGCGATTCTGGTCTTTTGGGTTGTAGACAGATTGTTATTCATAAAATATGAAATGAAATAACAAATCCACTTAATAATACGATAACAGGTTTCCCCGAATACGTTTAAAATTTTCGTATTTCTTGCAGGACATATAAGGGCAGGATACATAATCCTGCAATTTTCGGTGAAATTTCCACGTGACGCCGTACGTCTCAGCTCATTCGTGCATTTTCCATGTCATTTCCCATCGCACACGATCGATCACATTTGGGACCGATACTTATAAGTATTCGTTCGATTCTTAATCCACACAATCATGAGAACATGTTTCTCGAATACCAAAGATATTTTTAAAAATCTCACCCCTTTTCGCCCGGAATTTTAAGAATTATCATCATCATAGCATCAAAATTAATTCAATCCACAAATTGTGTCCTCCGTGATTCACTCACTCGTAAACACCTTCGTCCTCCTTCTCTCTCTCTCTCTCTCTCTCTTCCTCTCCTCCTCCTCCTCATCGCCTTCCTCTGCCGCCTTCTCTCTTCCATGGCAACTTCTCGACTTGTAAATAAAATATCGTAGTCACGAGGGAAAAAAAGCGTCATGCAACAAGATACAAACGTCATCGGATGACTGCGTCCGCGTCTGCACGGAAACGGAGGCCCGAGGATCGAGAAATACACCAGGAGCGGAAGCATCGCAGACGGCGGCGTCGGCGAGACATGGCGAACAGTCAGACAAGAGCGTCGATCGAAGAAACGACCTTGTCGATCCACGACATGCAGACCGCGTCTTCCCTTTCGCGGAAACTCGTGGCACGCGAGGAGACGGATTTTACGAGGAGGCGGACAAAGTAACGCGCGCAGGTTAATTGCAGGGAAGGGCAACGCACGGATAATGGCCGAATAGCAGGACGGCAACGCGTCGAACTTTCTTCGAGGGCGCCTTCTCATTGCGATCACGTGCCTCCGTGTCTTTGCTCGTCGCGTCTTATTATTTCGTTGCATCCTTTTCGCCATACCACGCCGTCGAAGATCGGACGAGTTATGATTTAGGGATAGGGAAATAAAGGTTTGCTTGTGTGAGTTGTTTTTTAAAGAAATTGTGTAAGATGTATCAATTGGTTGTTCGATCGATGGTACGATTGGTCAGGAAGTTTAGTTTTCATTGGTTAGAAGAATTAGTGTAGAAGGTTAGAAAAATTAAAATAACAACGAGAGTATGTTGCTTTCTCGCAGTTAGTCTGTCAGTAGATTTAGTACGCGTTAATCAGACATAGATGCATGAAGCGCTCAGAAGTTGATCGATTCATTCCAGACATTGTTTTTTTTTTAACTTTGACTAGGAACTTGTGATTATTTCTGCTGTGTCTTTGTAATAAGTAAATTTATGAAAGTATGTTACTTGTTTGTTAATTAACGAAATTGGCAATTTCATAGGAAGCGTATTCGATTCGTTTGCCTCCCGAGGCACTCGCTCCTATGACATTTTCCTGTACTTAACTCGTAGAAAAGTGATGCTAGAATTATACAATTCGCGTTATTGAAAATACGTGGTTCACGTTTCAGCAATCGACCAACAATTAATACCATTTATTATTTTAACATTTGTAACAAATATATCAAGAATCGTTTCGTTTCGTGAGGAAATAATGGATGCACCACATTCTTTGTTTTATATTATTTTTGTCGGATCATGTATGATCACAGTAATAGAAATAGAAGAAAATGGATCGTACATGATTCGATAAAATAATATAAAACGAAAAGAAGTTGTGCATCTATTATTTCCTTGCAAAAGGAAAGAAACGTTCGCAACAACCTAATATAAAATCTGTATCTCATCTTCGTAAGTCACACACTATCTCCATGATTCTTAAACAACGAATTTGAGCCACAGCATTCAACGAAGTTCGACCGAAACCAAAAAATTGAATCTCATCGTCTCCACAACACCTCATCTCTACATCATCCGTAAACACTTTGGACCATCAACAAGCGAGACGACCCAACGTCATGATCCCTGCAGAAACCCCATTATTCCCAGATGCCTGTGGTATCTCGTGCACGGTACGCGCCACCCCCTCGAGCGAGGTTCCGTCGAATCTGTCGGAAAGTGGCTCGTCGATACGTCTTTTCGCGGGGAAGCCAGTCACCGGGATGGCGATTCACGTCGAAAGCTCCAGCAGGGGATAAGGTGGCCGTGGGCCAGGGCCGTTTAACCGGCGATAAATCCCGGCGTTGGGCTCGGAACAGCCCTGCGGCAGATTCGCGGCAGGGAAATATAAAAAGTCGATTCCGCGGCCGAGCGAACGAGTTCTCCAGGTATCGGGGGACCCCGAAGAAACCCTGAGCAAAGGGGGGGGGGGCTGAAAGGAGGACGGCGAGATGGCGATGGAGCGAACAGAGACACGATGGAGAGAGGAAACGAGCGAAAGACGAGGAGGAGGAGAAGAAGAAGAAGAAGAAGAAGAAGAACAGGAGGAGCATGGAACAGGGACAGTTTGTGCGCGACTCGAAGACGAGAGGAAAAGGAAAGGACCAGGCCTCGAGGATAAGGAATACGCTTAGTGGAGAACGGGGCCACAGGAGAGGAGGGTAGGGTTCGTTAAATATACGAGTGTATTGAAATTCCGCTTGGAGACGGAGCGCGATGGGACCCGGTCGTTGTGGAAGGACAAGATCGCATGACGGCTCGAGGGCTTGGGAGCCTCCCGCTGTTTTGAATACGATCCACCGTTCGTAAGTCCTCGTGTTTGCCGCGTTGTGTGCAAGCGAACCGCCCGTACACACACCGGGTCCGTCCTACCACGGAGACGACAACGACCCGACGCGACTCTCCGCCACGCATACCGTCGTCCACTCTAATTTGAATGTAACAACGTTCCGTTCGCCCGCAATCCGATACCATCTCCGAAAGAGCCTCTCTCTCTCTCTCTCTTTCTCGCACCCCAGGCTACGACGAATACCTTCCCTTCGCAGCAAGATTCTCCCTCTGCTTTTCTTTCTCTCTCCGCGTCTTCCTTCTACAGCTCGCGGTGTCCTCTTGTTGCATCCGCCGCTAGGATCGCGGACAAAGGGTATCATTACTGGATCAACGATGGTTCCGTGCTTGGAAAGGTATCGATGTCGTAGCCCATCCGCAGTTGCTGATCGTTTCTTGGTGCGAAATTACGAAGGGGATGATTTTTGATGCGATCGAGGGGATGGTAGTGTAATTTGGTTTGTATGGGAACTGTTAAAGATTCTTCTCAGTCGGCTATACCGATTGCACGCGAATCCTCGTGTAATATAGTTGGTTCATAGTTGGCGATGACAATCTTTTTTTTTATATTCTTGGAAACTCAGAACGATACAAATAACAAAATTAAGTTGGAATATAAAGGTGTCGGCTTATCGGAATGATTCAGGATTAAGCAACCCAACCGAAATTCTTCGCTTATAACGAAGTAGACACACTAATTGAGAGGTAACATCAGTTCATGGATACTCGTAATAATTCACTTCTCGCCATATTTTTGCTAAATCAATCTTCATAAACATCTCGTGGTACATCTCCCCAGCGAGCAGCCGATTTATTCCCATTTCGTTTATCCTTACAAGCTGTTGCTGTTATTCCCGAAGCCTGTAAAATGAACACGTGAAATTATACAAGCAAAAACGAATCGAAAGTACCATCTGCAAGATACAAACGTCATTCCGTAACGGCAGAAACAAAACAGGCAATCGTCTGTTTAATACAAGCCTCGGAGCATCTAAATAAAACGTATGTAATGCCCGAGCTTACCGTCTCCCCGTACGGGTATAATATCCGATTACAGCGTACAAATACGACAGGTACCGAATTAAATGCACGTCGATTGTGTCAAGCAGGCCGTCTGTGCGAGCGGAACGTTGCACGAATTTACCGTAATGTTGCCTGCAGCGATTCATGTCAGCCGTTCAATCGGGCCGACAGTCTTCGTTTCTCTCGTAGTGCTGCTGCTACGTATCCCCGAAGCACCACGGGGAAAAAAGACGAGCAGCGGATGATGAAAAGGGTGAAACGCCTCCCCGCCGGGGCTCGATCGTTCATGACAATATTCGGTTACACATGGTCCCGTGTCGCCTGGCGAATACGTTGTTGTTTCCCGTTGCGATGGAAAATTACCTGGAGCGTTGTACGTCACCTGCCTCGTCCTTTTTCATTCCTGCCAGCCGATCGGTCGAGCCCAATAGACACGCGTGTTCTCAAAACGTCGGCTGAGCGTGAAAATTCCAGTTTATTTTTCGCCCTATTTCGATACAAAGTGACAGATAAACGCTGCAATTCGTATAGGCAGGTATAAACGGTGTAACGCGATTAAAAGTTAACGCAAATGAAGCGAAAGAAATTGAAGATCAACCGATACCGATGTATCTTGCCCGTGGAATTATTCCAACGCTATTTACGCATACTATCGACTCGTATCCTTCCGTTCGAAGCGATCACGATAGTTTCGAGGAAATCTACTTTCGATTTTGCGATATTTTAATTTTTCTATATCTCTTATGATAAATCCCAGTTTGTATGTGTATACGCGATGGTTTTTACTATACGCAAAACTTTACCTACATTTTTATGGATTCAACGATATGAATAAAGGATCGAGATAGCCTTCTTTTAGTTTACGTTCTACGTGATAAATTCCACTGATGATACGGAATAGAATTGACTACGAAACGAAATGTCCTGGGATAAAACAACTCCGTTCAAACTCTTATGGATCACCTACGATTTGACAACATCGACGAAGAATCAAGACAACATCCTTCAATTTCATCCACAGAAACATACAAGTTACATCTTCTACCGTTGTTATCATTCAAATTAGCGGCTGACGTCCGCTGTCAGTTTGTGAACCACTGTCCCAAACTACACGCGGATCCTCTCCGCCCGACAAATACGAAAAAATTCGAAAGAGCAGCAGAAACACGGATTGTTTACACGATCGGGCAGCCGGACCGGTGTTTGGTTATATTACATGCAGAGTGCGCGATGACGGGGACGTGTCTCTGGATGATTGACGGACGACGGTGCACCATGTCGCATCGCAATGCAGGACGTCGCCTGGCTTCCCGGTAGCCGCATGACGCGAATCCGCAAGTTCTCCTGTGTCTGTGCGTGC
This sequence comes from Bombus waltoni, assembly GCA_014737395.1. NCBI lineage: Eukaryota > Metazoa > Arthropoda > Insecta > Hymenoptera > Apidae > Bombus > Bombus waltoni. The sequence goes on from JACXII010000013.1 coordinate 2,305,337, forward strand.
CCAGAACGGGAGAAAGAATGGGAGAAAGATCGCGTTGAGGTGAGAGTGCGCCGGACACAGTGTGGAACAAGGGAGAAACGAACGAAGAAGAGGGAGATCCATCGTGAACGATTGCGAATGCGTGGATGGTTCGGTTCGCGCCGAGGCAAGGACGATCCCTTATCTTCGGATGGCTTCTCTTCTACGAACTCAAGGGCTCCGCGCCAAATTACTATAAATAGGCGCTAATCGATGCGGTGGGAAAAACGAACGGACGTGGATCGAATACCAGTCATCTTCGTTGAACATGGAACCATGACTTGCGCTTGAGCAATAAGAGGATTTTGGTGACTACGTCGTGATGTCAGATTTGGATTATCGTCGACTGGTAGGAATTATTTTTCATATCATTATCGATGCAATGAAATAGATTAACGACGATATTTGCGGAGTGAAGAAAATCGAGGTATTTCTTCGTTCGTTGAAAAGATGATTTAGAACCGATCCATATTTGACCAGAAAAATAATCACGAACTTCGTTGGACGTGTGTGAGAGTTTATAGGACACGGTGAATTTCTTCAGCGCGTATATAAGCCAGTTAAGAAGTCGACCTAATCAACTCTATTTTCCAAAAGAATCTTCAAATTTCGAGACCTCTATGTATCTCGGGCGCGTTGATAAACCGAGTGAATGGATTTTGCTTAACGCATGGAAGAACTCGTATCACTGAACAAGTTTAAGAATATCAGTTCGCGCAGGATCAAGTGTCTGCTCGTGATTAGAACCAACTATCCTGTAAGAGGATGTTCAAAGTATTCTAGAACGATTCGTTTATCGAAACCCTGTTACTTTACTTTCCAATATTACGAATAGTATTTATATTGATTCGTCAAGATACGAAACGATATTTTAAATGAAGCATACATGAGGCACGATACACGGTAGATTCCCCGTGACCGCCAATAATTCCGTGGCAAACGCAGCATGTTAGCTCGACCATAGTAGACCGAAAACGGTCTGTTTCGTGGCATCGTTCGCGGGAGACACAACAATTGCCCCGATAAATCTATACCGACGATAGGAATCTTCCGACCGGCTGGACCGTTGGTGGGCTGAATATAAACCGTGACATATTCCTTTCCGCCGATGGAGAACGTCGACGTCTACCGTTAATTAGTTCCTGACAAGAGAGCCGTTTCCCCCCCTGTTACGTACACCCTCGTGCCACCCGATCTGACTCCCCACCACCGCTCCACCTGGTTCCCCGTGTGTCTGGAATCGCTTTTTTGTCGTTATAAAGTAACCGAACGTACGTACGTCAAGCGACGCCACTAGACAGGGAGAAAAGGCTAGTCGATTGGTAAATGGAAAATACGTAATCCGGCCGACGGGTCCGCGGACAGCCGAGGACAGGCTTCAGAAAATGAGTTTGCCAGCAGCCTCGCATCGCTGCGTGTAACATCAAAGAAGTCCAGCCTCGTTCGTTGGACGTGCACGTCGTCCATACGGCTGTTTCACGTATACACGAGCGAGCGTAGAAAAATGTGCGTGCGTGTGTGTGTACGTGTGTATTGGAGGATCAGCAGATCGGTGTCGATTGGGACCGGATTCTGGCATCGGTGTGTCCATTCTTTGTCTCGAGGATAATAATTATCACGTCCGTTTGGCGATTCTTTTGCGGCTACGATATGTAGTATCGTGAGCCACGTGTTCGTCGGGCTAGGCAGGCAAATTAAAATGGGTATCGGGCCCGGCGATATTTCACAGGCGGATTGCATTACAACGACGACACTTGTGATTGGTTGTCACCCGGGCCTTTGTGTATTTTTTAAACGGCCGATACGACTACGCTTTAATCGTCCGTGGCTCGTGTTGTTTCTCGTTTCAGACCGCCCGATCATGACTGTCCTTTTCTACTGCGCGTCGACCGCGCTCCGCTCGCTGACTTTTCCTCGATACGTGGAACGAATGTTGTTTCCTTTTCTCGTGTCGGCTAATTGATTATTAATTATGATTGAGGAGATAAAATGGTAAACGACGTTGTCGAAAGTGTGAAAAAAGCGAAGTAAGATTGTAGGAAGGCATTTATTGTAGATGTATTTTTAGGAATCATTTTAGGATTTGAATCTTCTGCTTCGCAATTTTTCCTTCCGTTAAATATAACGCAATAAAATACATTTCGTTTTCCGTGATAATTAAGATCGCACGAAAGGTTGACTAATCACATTCGAGTTCGGTTGTCAAATTAATATTCGATTCTGATGGAGGTCGAAGGCACATTAATGTCGAGACGTATAATTGCTTAAAAAACACTCTTGACATGCTTTTAAAATTATTATTCCACGAGGATCCAGTCTCTCGTGTCAAAAGTTTCTGCTTCGTAGACGTGATTTAGTTTTCGATGGACACTTGTGTCTGAATTTAACGTCATGAATTTTAGTGCATCTGTCGACGATAGCGACAATTTCCTCGATTCTGACAATATTATCCTACGTAATAGACAAATGACAGCTAAGACGCTCTAAGATGTAAAATTCGACGTATAGAGAATGGAGATTCATATTCTTCTTTGATCCAGAAAAAATTCTAAGGGATATCATAACGATATTTCTCTGGAAATAAAGACGTTCGTACGTTAATTCTTAGGATATAAAACACAAAGGCGATGATTGAATACGGTTTCGAGCGAAAACACAGATTGCCTTGCAAACAGGTTAAAAACATTCGATACAGCTGGAGAAATCCTATACGGACGACGAGATTCTTAGATTAGATGAATCACCTTCGACTGAAAGGACCGAGCCTCACGGAGATAGGATTCCCGGGTCAAGAATTTTAAACCCGCTCATTTAAGAAGGAATGCTTCTGTTACGAAATCAACTTTATCTACGTATCCAATCAATTGAATAATCTTCTGTCGACGACTTATCAAATCGTAATTTCTTTGAAACGGAACCTCCATTTATCTCTGACAAAAGTATAGATAGAAAATTTAGATAGAAAATTTCTACATAAAAAAACTTTGCGCCTCTGCTCGTAGTGATTTAGCGTAGATGGAAAATTAAGATAGGAAATATTTAAACGGACGATTTCTTTACCACAGTCGTACACAAAACCGTTAATTTTACAAGAAGGAGAATTCAAGATTTCTTGGCGGAAATCAGATGCACGGTCGATGGAAACTTGGCGAAGTTAACTGAGCAGAACGTATAACGTTACCGGAGCTAAGGAAAATACAACGTGGACGAGTTTCTTGAGGATCTCGCGTATGGAATACGTAAGGGCTTGACTATTGGAGAACATTTATTTTCCGGTCGAACGTAAATTTGTTTAGGGGTGGACATGTAAGGGACGAGTGGTGGCGAACGGTTCGTCGTTACGGAACATTTGCCGCGAAAAGTGCTTTCAACGTAGCCGCGTCTTCGGTCGCCTTTCACTTCCGGTGATCCTGAATTTCGGCGGCGTCACGCTACGAGAAAGAGCTCGCGTTTCCCGTAGATAGTTCCGCGATATTTTTCACCGAGTCGGCTGAAACGAATCTGAACAGAGTGGAATGTCGTATCGGGAAACGATATCCGACGTTATTGTAGAAGCTTCGCGGGGAGAGCTATCAACGAGGCTTTTTGATATTTGTTAAAAGCCATTTCGCGAAAAATCTATTACGGGAAGCAATCCTCTTGTTGATGAATTTCAGTAGCATGAATTTTGTTGTACAGTTTACAATCTACGTGTAAGACAGCTATAAACTATCCATAAGAATATTAATCAATTCGGGATCAACACGATGCTGGACGATAATATCAGAAGCACTAACTGTTATTTTTCTACGATTCTACGAATTATTTATTGAATCTATAGGGCGAGGATCGTCTTACGACGGAACTTCCATGTACCATGCTGTACGTTTTCATTTTAGTTGATTCAGGAACTGCGTTAGCAACGACTTTACGAAAGGAATATTTTAAAGATAGAAAGAGATATTCAGGGTTACTATAACGTAGTTCCTTAGAGTTCTGTGAATTTGCACGAACATTATAGTACTCAAACTGGAAGCAAAGGTGTGCAGTAATAAAATACCTGCGAATCTGAAGCTGTAACAAATGCTTCACGGATATCAAAGATATACAGGTATATAGCAATTCCAGAAATGGATTTAGAGGCGCGCTAGCTATAGCTGTTTGCAGATCTTCGAGAATGCCGCATTAAACTAGATAGCAGATCGTTGCTATTCATTGACAGAGTTTCGTTTATCGAGAATCGACGAATAAACAGTTCAAAATCCACTGAGTTGAAGATCATAATTATATGAGAATTGCTATTTGGAAAATATAATTTTCGGAAGTGAGCATCTATTTTATCAGATCATCCAACTGCAAAATGTATCTTCAATCGATCCGCGTATCAAAGATATTACTGTATATTCTACGGAAACATTGTATCGGCATAAACATAATCTAACATCATTCGTCGGTACGAGTAGACTATAGACAACCAAAAGACCGGTCCCGTCGGCAATTTTATCAATCAGAAATCCATAAGGTCGCCGCCGTGGGTTACGATATAATAAAACGAAGCATCTTGACGGACCACAAGCCGGCACCGTATTTATATGGTGCACAGGCGTGTCCAACCATAGACGAGGTAAGAAGTAAGGGCGAGTCGTAAAACTTGGCCATCCGGGCGACATAAGTTCACGGTGTAACGTGACACGTGAACGAGAATCTCGCGTCTTCGATGACGACCACGGTTTCGAGCTTCGCTCGGACCCTTGTGAGACGCTTTTAGATCCAAGTACACTTCTCCGACGCGAGCACCGCCATGGTAACGTCGCGGGTCGCTTTTATGAGCGCATCATCCGGATTTGTGCTTACTTAGGAACCGCTACCGTGCACTGCCAGCCTGACCGTCTATGGGAATAGAGATCTTAAACGATGCTCGTTCGTGAGAGACCGAAATGGTCGTCTTTATCGTCACGATTATGATTTATCTCTCCTCCTATTGCGTGAAGTATCTCTTCCGGAGATTGTCGTATGGTAATAAGTGATGTAGAGTCGAGCCTCGAGTTGAATTCAAATAACTTCGAGTCACTTGTCAAGCTTCCTCAATTCAACTTTTTATTGCGAAGTGTCTCTAGGGATTATCGTATGGTGAGTGAAGTCTTGGGCCGAATTCAATTAATTTCAAGTTAAATTACTGGTTAAATCTTTTCAAGTCAATTTTCTACGGCGTAAAGCGCGTTTTATGGAAGTTAAGCGGATTCAGATCAGTCAAGTCGTATGAATTCGAATAGTTTACCTTCGAGTTTGTCTTTGTACAAACCAAGTTACTTAAATGCAAGTGATTCGAATTCGCGTCACCCAACTTCAAGTCGCCTAAGATGAAGTATACTTCAAGGATCAAAACTAATTCGCGTTGGAGGAATTAATACGAGCAAGTAGAAATAATATTTCGTTGCTTGTTTCTTTCGAGTCAAGAAATAGTTGAAAGAATATCAACTTTGTCTGAAACTTGGAAGAAGCTTAAAACTTCGAGTTAACAGATTGATATTAGTAAAATAATTTCAAGAGGTTCGAAATCAAGTGACTCGGGTAATAAGAACTAACACGGAAACTTGAAAGGAAGTTATGGTACGAGGATATTTGTCGAATATTTAGCCAAATAGATCGAGCAAGCATACGACTTTTTGATAAATCAACTACGAATGAATAGAAGGATCCTCGAGCATTCTTCTCGGAAAAATATTATCCGAAAGAGATAAATTGACAGTGGATACAACAGGGATGAGACACGCGAGATTTATCCGAGTGGCAATATCAAAGAAAAAGAGGAGAATTCCGCGCAGATGTATCTCTCGCGGAAATAATAACCATGGCGTTATCGCGTTTTTATCGTGCATCGACGCGCTCATCTTCAGCCAATAAAAACTCCGCCGAGTCCCGTTCTATTAATCAACATGGTCACGCCCGGTTCCGGTCCGGTCGTTTTCCATAAAAACTTATCGCACGGTAGGTAACGTTTGTTAAGTGATATCCGAGCAGCCTGTGGCACAATGCACGCCGTGTAATATTTCCGCCCCGTGCCAAACGCAATCCGCGCGCAGTAAACATTCATCGGGTGTTGTGAGTCTGGCTAGAGGATGCCTTGGCGAATTGATGGATTCTGAACGGGCTAGCTAGACGGAATTCTGAAATTATAGATCGCCGATTAGATATCACATTGAATCGACAATTGTCCGCGTAACTTGTAATTTTTGCTCCTCTGTGCGTTATCTTTTAATTCGTCGATTTTCTTCATTTGCTTAATTTTTCTTGCGACACTTTATCTTTATTTTAATTGTATCACGACAGGATACGATATTCATTAGAATTGCACTAACTGTTGCGGCAATAATGACAATTTTTCACATACAGTTTCGGCTAATAAAACTAAACTCCGCGCCACTTAATAACGTAAACGCAAATATTTAAACAAATCCAGGAATTTACACCTACGCCGAATAGATGAACAAATTCCAATCGCGATATTTCACATTTCGTTCGCCATCGTTTCACCGGAATTGCCCGCAGAAAGAAAAAAGGAGAACAAAGCAGGGAAAAATCTCACGGACTGAACGAGCATGGAAACAAACTCAAATTTTCTATCAAACCGTGAAATCAAAAATACTCGGACGGCAAGTGTTGGCCGGAAACGAGTCGGCAATCATTTAACCCTGGCCCCACGGGTTCCCGTTGGCTAAAGCGCCCGGGTGTATCTGCAAATAAGGTATCGATGGCAACCGGTTGGCCTCGGCACGGCGATCGTTCGGTTATTCGGTGGCGCGCTGCAAATTTTGCATTTGTCCGGAATCCCTTCCGGCCTTTTTACGCGGCCAACGCGGGATAGCGACGAGCGAACGAGCGAGCGAGCGAGCGAGCGAGCGAGCGAACGCGTAACAGCACCCATAGGTACACACACGTCGCCGATTATACGGCGACGCCCCGAAATCGCAGGTCGGTCATTAATTTCGACGCATAAAAATCAATGAACAGCCCATAAACAACGCCGCCCGGTGTACGCGCTCTCCCATTTTCCAATTTGCAATTGCGAATCGCGTTTTTAATTATAACGAACACAATGGCAGCCATGCACCGAACGGCACACCACCCCCTACCCTACCCTCGTGCAGAACTCGTTCTACCCCTCCCGAATCAGCGTGGTTCCAGCGATTTTTCGCCGTCTCTTTCGCTCCGTTTCGTTTCGTTCCGTTCTCCACCGTTTCCGTCTCTTTCCACCGATCTTTCCGTTTCCCTCGTTCCCTCTGTCCCCTCTGTCTGTCTCTCTTGTTCGCTCACGGCACAAAACGACGCGACCGGGAATGACATCCGGCTGGTCTGTCCCACCCCCCACCAATCCCCGACACATCCCTTCGTTACCCAGCGAGATATTCCGTTTTCACGATAATTATTGTCGTTCGATTTCTCTCTGATTCTATCCTTCTCCGTTCCTCCGCGCTATTTTCCGCGGATCTTCTCTGTTTGTTTCCACCCCCGCGTCCCTCCCGCCGATTTTCCAGCCTCCCACCAGCGAGATTCGTGTACCAAAAATCGCAGCCAACGCGCGATAACCGTTCGTCCGTCGCAACGGCAAACATTTTACGCGTTGATGTTCTCCGCCCTTTTTCTTTTTTTTCCCCGTTCTTTTTTTTTGGCGCACGTTTTGTCCTTCTTTTTTTTCCTTTCCGTTTTGTTTCCTCTTTTTCCCCACTTTTTTTGTTTTGCTGTTCGATTGTTTGTTTGTTCGGTCTGTTCTCGTCGAACCGCGCAGCTTTTTTTTCTTTTTTTTTATCCTACGCCCCGACCACCCCCTCGCGATCGCTCTCTTCTACCCCCATTCCGAAGCGTTTTTACGAGCCGTAAGTGTTTCGAACGCGGACGCAGAGTGAATTTTACAGTCCGGTAATTTTTCTGATAATGTCAGACGATTAATTCCAGACCCCTTCAAAACGCTTTTCTCTCCCGCGTTTCACCCCCGTGGAAAACACCATATGCCGCTGCTTGCCGTTTTTCGAAAAACCAGCGTTTCCAGTGGTTTCGACGACGAAATCACCAATGTAGTTCCATGTCGATTTCGGCCTACTCTTCTTCCTCTCGTTATTCGACATTCAATATATATATATATATATATATATATATGCCTGTGTATAATATATATATTACATGCGTAGTATACGCGTATCTTCGCGCGACGTCGATGACTGCTTTTGCTTCGTGTCGACGACAAACGGCACCGTGTGCTTCGTCTAGGCTCTTGGAAATCTCAGGGAAAATCGCGAAACCATTAATGACACGCACTGACGTCTATTCGAACGTATTATCGGCTGGCAATTGTTCGGTAATACGTTGCGCATTTTATATTCTACATACGTCATACGCATCAGCGAGCGCGGAAATTTCAACGGTGCCACTACCCAGCCCGAGGGGTTGCACACAGCGTCATGACGGGGGTGGCAGCAGGGCGCGGGCGGAGAGGGCGCGCACCGGTGGACGGAAAAGCGAATCAGCTTTCAAATAAAAACGTCGAATTCACACGCGCGGCCGCGTCGAATGCATCCTCTATAATTTAAAACGGCTACCGTGAGCGTTGAAGCATCAAATAAAAACAATCGCGTCGCGGGGATATGATGTAATGAACGATATCGGATTTTCAGCTAATTTTTAATCGCACCGCTGCACCCTCGTTGGAACCGGCCGCGGCGCGGTGGCAGCGGTTGGAAAAACGCAGGGTTTGCCCGGGCTTTCTCCGATCGGTTCGAACGTTGAATTTACATCGAGCTTCGAACTGGTCCTCGGCTTTGTTTAAATATTTATGAAATTCTTTGTCCCGACCGACTGATAATTCTTGCAAACGGCGGCGGTTTCATCCCCTTTCTGTATCGCGTATTATCGTGTAAATTTCTTTAATGTATATCCCCCCATTGTTCCCGATATCGCGAAATCGGTTGTCGATGAACGTGTAAATTTTCCCGCAAAAACACGGCAAAGACAATTAGACTCTTTTTTATAGGTTCAGCCGTATATTAAACTACTGCGCTCTTAATGAAATAGATACGAATTAATATCCGTGGATTATGTATTGTCACCTCCTTAACAAAATGCACAGAGCTCGACGAGAAACAAGAGCGCGATTCTCTCTGCACGAGGAAAGGAGAAAAAAAAAACGGAAAAACGAAATATCGCGGAACGTCGTCGCATCGAGCTTTGATAGAAAATATCTGGAAAGAACAGTAAGAGGCTTTTCCATTTTATTTCCTCTTTTTTCCCTGCGGCCATTCGAGGGGGACGCGGAATTGATTAGAGGGCGCGTAAACGTCGCGCGTAATTGACGGTGAAAGAGAGGAAAACACTCTTTAGGGTGTTGGCACGACTACTTCCGCGCGACGCAATAAAACAAAATACCGGCTCGCTTTTGTGCCGGCGCGATGCTACGGGCTTACGCAGCCGTTAAGAGTTAACGACGTAACGATTATGTCGCCATCCGGGATAATCACTATCGCCGCCGATACGAATCTTTATAACTTCAAACGCACCGGAAAACACGCTCCAGAGGCACGCCCCCGGGAGTGTTTCACGGTGAAAATGTACCAAATGTCCGTCAGTTTCCGCGATCTGCGGGCATTTTGCCGGAAGCGAAATGCCATCTCCTCTTGCTTATTGCTAAAATAATTGCAAAAGGAAGAGTACTTTATTCTTTGTACGATTATAATATTGGAACCCATTATATTTCAGTTGGCTTTTAATTGAGCGAGGTTTAATTGGATGAAATTGATCGAACAATTTTACCGACGGTGAAATTACTTTGGTGAAACGTTGAAATAGTAACAATTACTAGACTAGTAGAAATTTAATCGAACAAAAATACATATACAAAATACTCGAAGCAAACTCTGGGATGTAGAATTTAGACGGTGAAACGAATTTCTGTTCCAGTCTCGCTTCTTTGGTTGCATTCGTTATTAATTTTTATTATTGTTTCATATCGTTATTAATCGTTTCGCTATTAATCACGCGTCCTACTACTGGCACTAGAATTCAGAAATTTTCATCGTCAGCTTCAACTTACGTTTGGCGACCAGGCTGACCTCTGGCTTGGATTCAATTAGATCTTAAATTAATTCTTTGACATCCTTAGATTGTCCCACGCCACATACATTTCTTTAACCAATAATACGTTTCTCCTCGTTGCCTGCAATTGTATTTGCCATATCATTCTACTAAGTTTCCTACTATCATTTCGTAGAAATCTTGCCACAAAAAGTTGCACTATTTTAATCTCAATTTTCGAAGAAATCGAGTATGAAATAATAACGTAGTATCTTGAACACTTTTATGCAATATTCGCTGATGAAATCGTTCTCTTGAAAAATTCCGTGGGCCCTCGCCGCTCTCAATGAACATCCCTTAAAATCCTGAAGCAAAGCCTCTCAGGGAAAGCTTGAAAAGTCTGGAAAGAAAATCCTGAAAGCTATTCCTAAATTTTTCACTAACCGTTTCCAAGCTTATCAGAAGCTCGCATGCTTCAGGCGGCGCCAGACTCTGCCAGATATTCGTAGAGCTATCAGCCGCCGATTACAGAGAGGAATCCCTGGACGTGAGCGGAACTGTTGACTTCTCATTTGTTTTCTATTTCTAGCGGCGATGTAACCGGTCTACGTGGCTACGTAGTGACTTTTCTTCGCCGGTATAGGTCGGCCAGAGAGGTATAAGGGTAATCCCGTGGGGTGCCCCGGAGGGAGTTTCATATAGAGGGCCGCCGCGGTGTGGCCTCATATATAAGGATTTATCACGGCTAAGTCTCCCGTATATTGCTACGTACCGAACCCTGCTTCTTCGTCCACGAGCTTCGCTATATTCTCTCCCGTTCGCCTTCTCTTTGCTCTTGCCTTCGTCCGAGCTTCTCTGTTCGACCAGTCTAAACGCTAGATCTGCTCGCCTGTTCTTCGTCCTGGTGCTCGGGCACCGAGTCATCTTCTGGCTCGTTTCTAGGCCAGTGATTTTATACCTAGATTTTAATTTGATGTTTGGTCTCGCTCGTTTCTAAAGTCGTTTAATTTTTTAACAGCGGAATGAAATTTTTATTGAGTAAGTGCGTATTACGATAACTGAACTTGTCGACTTCGCGAATTAGAAGAATAAAGCAAGCGATGGTATTGCAAATGTTATTCTTTGATATTTACCGTGGTATTTATTATTATTTATGACGTCTCTTTGCAATTAATAGGCTCGTGAAAGTGAATCATTTGTCTTTTTAAGGAGTATCATTATTAATAAACTTTTATTGGCCCAGGAAATATAGATTACATATATGTACATTCACAATAAACAACGAATTACATTTACGAAGTAATTTTGGCAGGAGTACCGTTATGTCTTTTTGAGGAGTCGAATACTGGTTATGGCTTTGGGCAATGGATGTGAGAATTTCACAAAAGTGAAGCTGGTCGATGATAGTGAAGTTACGTTTACTATATAGGCGGATTTTCGTTTGGTTGATAAAAAAAGGATATGCACGAAGTTCAGTGTGGATATTTGAATCGCATTAAAAGCTTTTCCTCTATTTGTTACATATATTGTAAAGGAAAGAACAGTTGTTACATTTACATGCAATGAACATAAATAGGAAACCGGTTCACCACGCTATTAACAGGTACACCATAAAGAATAATAATGCGGCTCAGCTGACTCCTCGCGAACCTCATCAATCTGCGAGAAGTTTGAATTTCAGATGATAAATGCGTGGCTGTTCAAAAGAGTTTCGCTCTGCTGTTTCTTCCAGACTTTCCACTTCCAAGAGAACTTTCTGCGAGAATGTGAATATCCCAAGAAAGTATCGCAGTAAGATAAATGAAATTGTTTATAATAGACTGCGTTTTTTTTTCGTTTCTATTCGTTAAATCGTAAAATTCGTATCATACATATACGTGCATATACCGGCATGGCCAATACTCACCTATTGGTACTTTACTTATCGCAGTCATTAATCTTCAGGAATTGAAGCTACGAAATGATATATCACATTCATTTTCATCGCCAATCACTTACTATAAACAAATTTATTCAGCCTGCTACTTATCTACGATTATTTTCCTAATTATTTATTACAAGGAAATTTAACAATCACTTTTTACGTTGGCACAGGCGATTAGTCGAAGATATTTGCGTTTCCCATTTATAGACAGACTCGACTTTAGTTCGCATATCGTTCAAATTTACTCTTCTCTGCTGTAAGAATCAATAACGACATGTGTTTCAATGTAGTTGCACGATAATTATTAATAATTAAAGATGCAGAATAATCCCCTACAAACGCGTTACAAAACTACCATTCATCAAAGTGGGAACACACCCTCGGTCTGCAGAGTACACGATTCCGAGGTCCACGGAACAGGACGCATCCAATTGGGAAAATAAAGTTATTTGGAAACCGCGGCGAGGGCGCATTTGGGGTTCGCCGCAAGTACGGGCCGATAAAACCCTTACGGGTAACCATGACCTCTTCGCGTTCGCGGGACGTCCCATGATGGCGCGCACTGGGATCTGGAATATCTCTGGTCTTTTCTTCCTTTTTTTTCCCTTTTCTCCAGTCAGCCCGCAAAATATCTCCTCGCGCCGTTTATTCCGAATCAGATCCCGGATCCACTCGTATGACGTTGCTTCCGTTCCCTCAGGGATTTCAACGTTTCGCCTCCTTTTCGCCTCTTCCGCCAAAGAGATCCGCTGTCCTCTTCAAGCTCGCTTATTCGCGCGTTCTTCCACGAGGGGAGGAAGCTTGGATCGTCCGGAAAAGTAGGGTAGGTTATCGAGAATTTTCCGCTGTTTTGGGACCGGAGTGGCGCATCTCGCGGGGATAAAGGATACTTTCAGGATGTCGGTTTTTAGGCAACCATTGTGTTCCAACACATCATCGGGATACGAATGGGATGAGAGGATGTGATGACTCACTTTGCCATACCGTTGAACATTTCTTTTTCCTTTGCGAGGAATCGAAAGACGTTTGAAATTATTTCTATCGTTTGGCAAACTAACATTCACTGTAGTTCATATATAACTGGATTCTTGCAATAATCGTTTAGGATAAGGATAAATAAACGTTGTAGTCATAAAATGAAATTAATATATTAAAAAGGAAGCTGTTATATGTAACACTGTGTTTTATGTCTGATTTAAAGAAATCCATTTTAATGAAAATCGTATTCGAGACTAATAAACGCCTATTCATAAGAATTACGAATTGATTAGTCCAAAATTTTAAATATCCTAATTTATTTATTCTAAATTATCGATCTAGGGCTGTGCTATTAATCTACGACAAACTATCCACGCTTTTAAGAAGAAAGTGATACGACAATAATTTCTTTTATCGGGTGTGCAATGAAATCACCTTAAAAACATAGAACAAATTACCTACATTAAAAACCTGTATAGAATTTGAATAAACCAAGTCGCTGTTCCTTTAAAAAGAAAAACCTTTTACCTATCCGGAACAAGAAACTCTTTCAATATCCGTTCTCCGGATGGAGCAGGATCGTCTGAACGTTTAAACGAAATAATCCGGCGGAAATTCCCTCCGTCATCCGGAGTTTAATCGCGTATAAGCGCGCGTTCCACGGCTCGTTCCGACAATTTCGGAATGTCTCGGCCGGCTGTGGCAACCGACGGAATCGCGGAATTCCTCGTAGGTGCTGGGACCAGGATGTTTCGGCAGGCCGAACAGCGTCGTCGTCGTCGTCGTCGTCGTCGTCGTCGTTCTCTCCTCGTCGCATTAACTCGCACGGCCACGGCATCGTTAGCGGCATACCTTATCGTTTGGAGCACGGGACCCGGCCGTTTGGAATGCGCAAACACCAGTCCGCTACTTGCCAGGGTCTTCCTGCGCCCTACCGTATTAGACGGGATAGAAATGGTTGTCTCTCGTTTCGGCGAGTTTACACGAGAAGATTGACAATGGGGGAACGCGTGAATCATCCCAAGTTTCCGCGATTTATACGCCCGTGAATTCATTCCCCTGGATGGATCTCGTATATTGGGACAAGTCGGTTTAGCTGCGACGAGAAATTGGTACTGAATGATTTAGTCGAACCACGCCGCGTCCCTTGGGTCGTTTCGAACCTTAACGCGTTCTTTTTCGTCGTTAAAAAGTTCCTTAAGTTTGAGGGAAATTTCAGAGACAGAAAAGTTGTTCATATTTCGTCGTTTCAATATGGCACTGCCGTTGAAATATTAAAGGTTTCTTTGTCTGCGTTGAAGCGAAAACAAGATCAGGGTAGATCAATTTTGGGAACCGTAATAACGGTAAGATTTTGATGTCGTTAAAAAAAGAAGAAAGGACGACGTCTGACCATGTACTTTCTGAAATCTTTGTTTCAAGCTAGGAGACAGGTATCGAAGGTGCAACAAATGTATCTATAATCTGTAATTACTCGATGAATTTAATATCACGATAAATAATTATTCCATGCGAGAATAAAGTATTTCAAACATCCGTGACGAATTAAGCACGGAGTAAAATCGCCGTCGACGTAATAAAACCCAGCCTAGAAAAATCGACCTCGCCCGTGAACAGGTACCTGAAACGAATTTTATAATTCCCCTTACGTAGGAATTATCAACTTGAAAAGAAAGAAAAGAGTATGGGCGAGGGAAATAGGTGAAAATATTAACGATGGGACGTGCTGAAGAGGATGAAGTTACGACCTTGGGTAAGGTCGAATTGCCCTGCAACGGACGAAACATTTCCGTCCGAGCGTGTAAAGCGGCCTTTAGGCAGAAGCTGGGTTCTATCGCAGTTCGCGAATTCCGTCCTGTCATTTGTAACTGTCGGGCTGCTCATTACAATTCCCCATTCCTCGCCTCTGAACTAACCCCCTACCCCAAAGCCCCGAGCGCCCCAACCCCTCTCCACGCTGCCCTCGAACGTCTCGTTTCTGCAGCGGAGGCAACGAAGGGTTCTGCCGTTTGTGCTTCCCCGCTCTCTCTCTCATTGCTCGTCTCCTCCTCTGTCTCTCCTACCCCTTTCTCTTAACGTTTATGCGCAAACGCAACCTATTTCGGCCCCGTGAAATCATCCCCGCGAAGGCGAAGAAGAAGAAGAACAGGCTAATAAAAATATTAATTTTTAATCGCCCGTTTAATCGTCTTTCATGCTGCTCGAGATCGAATCGTAATTTAACCGGTTCGACGAGCTGCAACCCTTTGTTCGTAGGGGTGAAAGGTTAGGATAAGGGGATTTTATTCTATCGAGCGCGGCGGTCGGCGTGACGAATAATGTTTGGAGGTAAGTTCGTCGCGATGGGGGATTTATTGCGGTCAAATATTGGCGCAAAATTTTGAAGGTTACGCCGGCTCGCTGACATTCTCGTAAATTATAAATATACGAGCGTAACCGATAAATCCCGCGTTTATCCTGCACCCTGCAGATACATCAAAATCCCATTCGATGACTGTCGTGCATGCTACATCGATCAGGCTATCTCTTCGATAAACGTGTCTGGCTGTGGATCAAAACCGAAAGACCCTTATCTTTCTTGAATCGCGAAGAAGCTTCGAGTACAAATTCTTCCGCCCTTCGGAAGTCCGTAAAGCATCGGCGAAAGTAAAGAAAAAGCCCGCAACGGTTCCATTCACGTGATACAATACACGGATCTTGAACGAGTCATCCGGGAAAAATATTCCTGACAAAATCGGGACGACTGCTCGACGTTCTTCTTTCTCCCATCCTCCAACTGAAATCAGCCACCCCCGACTTTGGATCGGCCATTTTCTTTATTACATTCCTTATTTCCTATCCACCAGCCTCTGTAACTGTAATACAAATTCCTATTGTGATTTATGTTGATATCAATGGCAACCCCTCGGTGTCGTGGCGTCCGCTGCTCTCGCCCCTGCGTCCCCGTGTCGAAAGGACGCCCTCCACTCACCCTCCTCGTCCAGATATTATGCTTTATTGAATCAGAGTTGTCACTGTTATTGTTGCCTTCTCGCCGCTCTCCCCTGTCCCGCTCGCTTCTTCGACTCGTTCGTTCGTTTCACGGCTGCCAGACGAGACTCTCTCTGTCTGTCTCTCCCTCTTTCTCTCTCTCTCTCTCCCTCTCTATCTCTCTTTATTTCTCTTAGGGTGGTTTGAAACCAGCCTGGGGTCTCTATGAATTTTATTAATAAAACAACATCGGCGCGCGGCGCCGACAAAGCGACGACTGACAGGCGTTACGCGTGTATCTCTGTTTGGAGCCGACGAGCGTGGAAAATTCGCGCGGCTCCCAACCCTCTCCGCGGAAAGGAAGCGCGTCCCGCCGTCGGATCCCGGTTTTCTAAAGCGGGACAAGCGCGAAGGCACCGCGCTACTTATCGTCCCCAAGGGCGGACTACCTTTGTGCCACGGTTTCAAGAAGCGAGCGCAACATTGTCGGCTCGCTCGAACGAGCTAATAGCGAGCAACCCCGAGGAGACTGGTGATCTTTTTCTTCTCTGGTGATGAGTGACTGGGAAGTTCTGCGAAGATCGGATTAGCCTCGGAATTCTTGGTATAGTTTGGGTTCTTTAACCTTTCTATGGTATGACGACGCGACAAAGAACGTAACATTAATTATTCTATAATTATGGGTTAGGCTGATTTAGATTCAGATAGTTGTTTTACAATTACTGTCATGGATTTAGTAAAGAGGAAGAAGAGTATAGTGTAACGGTAACACCAGAGTGGACAAACAACAAATTCTTGTTGAGATCTTGAATTTAGCAGCAATGGAGATAAATATGATATTATGCTCTTCTCTTCCTTTCCTTCCTCCTCGCTCTTTCTTTTTTTACGCCTTTCCCTTCGATTTTTATATTTTCATCTCTTTCCTCTCTCCTCTTTTACTCTTCATTCCTTTTTCATTACTCCTTTCCTGATTTCATTCAATAAGGAATTCCTACTAAAATTCTGCTTTTGTCTCAGATGCATTGGCATTCGGTTCATGGAACCGGGACAATAAAGGAGAGCTACCGGAGTATACACGTGGGAAATATCGTTTCGTTGGAATCAATGACCATGCATAGGCCACGCGAACCCCGAAGAATTCACGGTTCTCGGTAATAGAAGCAGGGAAGCTTACCTGCCGCGTCATTGCCCAACCATTCGCGCGCTTCTCTCCTCTGAATGGGATCTAAGAAGCAATACTCCCATTAGCGGCCGATTGAAGCGGTGCTCGAACGCGGAAAGCGAGAGTTGGCAGAGAAGGAACGGGCCCAGAAAGGAAGAGGCCGAAACGAAAAGGGAACACGCGTACGTTTACACAGTGCACACAGTACACACGGTAACTTGCGTCAGTGGCCCGCTATAAACGTGATTAATGGACACGAGTCGTTTACCATTCTGATACTCTTGCTGCAGTCAAAACAACAAAGTGTTCCTTCGACCCTCTCGCCCCTTGTTCTTTCCACTCAACACTTCCACGACTGTCTGTCTTTTTCTGTCGAGTTCATCGTGCTTTCCAAAGGGAGACGCCTTTCACACTTTTGAGAATTTGATTCGAGGAATAAATTTAGGAGTAACGCTCGGGTTTGCTAGGAATTGTGTTTCAGACACGTCGACGTTGGTGGTGATCGATTATTAAAAAAGTTGAGCCGATTATTGAACTGGTTAGTAGTACATATCTTGAATTTGGTTCTTTCATACGAATAACATTCGTATATCGTAATATAGAATATCGTTTGAAAAAATAATTACATATATGTATAACTATACATAAACGTAAATAGAATAAACACAAGAGAACAATATATTCGGTCTTCGAGATACAAATTGCAAACAAAGATTGCAATTTTACGAAATTTTGCTTACTCGAAATTGCAAAGCTACAGATAAAAATTTCAATTATCCTCTGGTGCTAAGAGACCAGGTACCAAGAACACTTTTCTAAAAGAAATAGTTCCCATTGAAGCATTCTACGGTACAAGCGAAGAACACAACAAGGATATTATAAAGACCAACTATCGATAACGCAACCAAGACACGGTTGAACGTTCTTTTCACAAACCTTTCCCATCGTTCGACTATAGTCTCAACACATTAGATAGCAAGACGAACATCCCTTTCGCAGCCGATGACAACTCGCACGATGTGTGCACATGCAGGAGTATTCTCTCACAGAGGACAGCGCAAACATTCTCGATTTACACGTTAGCCATTCCATTTGGCTCGAATCGGTTGGAAGCCATTAATATTGGCCAGCGTGAAACCCACTCGAGGTTCTGGCTCGCCAACAAGACAGACAATCCGTTGCTCCTGATTCTCTGAAATCGTCTAAATCGGGGTAAAAATTTCTCCAAACATCTCCTTCTCCTTTTTCTTGATCTCTGTCATCCTACACTTTCCTCCTTCCATCTTTTCTTTATATCCTTCCCTTTCTCTTCTACTCTGTTTTCGTCGTTCGCCCATTTCGCTCTTCTTTCCAGTACGAATCTTTGCTCGTGATTTTCTAAAATAGTCTCAGCCGATGTAAAAATTCCGCTGAATAGTCTCTTCTCGCTATTTCCTTATCTCTCGGCCTACACTCTTCTTCGTCCACTTTCAATCTCGTTATATTTCCACCCTCTTATACGCTTCTGTTTCTGTTCTGTCCTGTCTTCGTCGTTCGTCTAACTCATCCTTTCTCCAGTACGAGCCTTTGCTCCTAATTTTTCGAAATCATCTGATCCAAGGACGAACATTCCTCTAGAAATCTCCTCTTTCTTTTCCTTGATCTCATAACCTCGCGTTATCCATTCTCTTATTCGTGCTTTTCACTTTCTCTTCAAGCCAGTCCTCGTCACTCGTCTAGTTCACCCTTTCTCCAGTGCGAGCCTCGAAATCAATAAATACATATTTGTTCGACACACAGCGCATCAACTATCAATGACACTAATACCATTAGTCGTGATCTGACGCAGCACGCGCGTATGAATCGTGCTCGTCGACGAAAGACGAAGACAGACACGGTTGGATCTATGGGTCAAAGAGAGGTAGGATGAAAGTAGCGAGAGAGAGAGAGAGAGAGAGAGAGAGAAAGGGGGAGGGGTGAGAGAAAGCTCCTGTTAGAACGGTTCCTCTCGTTCCCCGTGATTTCCGCAGAGTCACGTTACAAATGACTGCGGCCGCCTTCCATCCTCGTTATCGAAGTGACATAATCGTCCGTTCGTAACGCGGCTGCTACCTCCACGTATCGCTACGTAGGCTAGGTACGCAGAAACCCGAGGCGCCACGCGCCGCAAGACCGACGTCACACAATGACGTACCAGCGTTTAATAATCCCGTATCGTCGTCTCTGTCTATCAGGACCGTTGTCGGCGGCTGAGCGTTCATTAACTGGGAAATACTGGCCTGTCGTGGTCAAAAGATACGCTGCTACTACTTGCCGCCAAATGGCCGAACGCGACGCACGTAATACGCCCCAGTTAATGCTTTGGCCGATGTTACGTGACTTCGATTAAAATCAACTCGTTCCTCTCCTTTCGGAACATCGACTTGTGGCTGTGTAACGAATTTCGGATTATAATTTAAAAAAGATTTTGGATTGGTCATTTTGCCAGTTATTGCGAAAGGGTCTCGTCGTTGATCTGGAAAATTCTTGCTAGGTAGAAGGGCGAAAAGATAAGTAGAAAGACGAAACGAAGGATAGAAGGAGGTAGAAGTGGAATCAAAATAATTTTTAAATAGACAGTGCAAGAGCTAATGATTATATCGACTATGTTAAAGATTGGTTCGTTGTAACATCTATCGTGTTGTTATATCAAAAATCTTTTACGATCTGGGTATCCCTCCATACGCGACGTTGTTTTTTAATTTTAAGTTATTTGTTTGTAAAATCAAACAGTGAGTGTTGGAGTTTCAAAAATTGAAGAAAATTTTTGTTACTGTTTTTATGCCGCACACGTAATCACGATAATATTTATGGAGTAACCTAGTACAAAGTTTCTGTGCCCGAAGCAGTTAGGCAAAAACGCCTCTGACTTACGATAAAACAACGTAAAATTCATCCAATTCCCTGCGATATTATGGTAGATCCAGGAAAATCGAGGATCACCGCAAACGAACGGACAAGATCGAAAGGAAAGAAAAAGGGACAGGTGATGGTCGGTGAAATTAATGGACGGGTATCACGTGTAATCCTGTATAGGACAGTAAACAGTGCCGGGAGTCCCTTTCGCATTCTTATATAACCATAAATTATGATCAAAGCCTATGGGGGTCGTGTATTCCCCTCCGGGATTACCGGTGGCAAAACGAAAGCAACGCTGTTACGTTATGCAGTCGCGGACCAGCTACCTTGCTTTACTTCTTGCCACTTTTTTTGTTTTTTACTCTTTTTACTTTACTTTTCTTCCTTTCCGTTTAATCGCATGGGGAATAGGCAATTACGTGGCACGATTAAACCAAGCTTGATCGGAAGACGTTTCTAATTTCAATGGAACCGATTTCGCTGTTATCCATACGTTCAAATCACGGTTGATGGAAAAATTAGTTCATGACTTGCTTGGCTAAGATATTACAGCCGCAGAGAGCTGCTTCTGCAGCTCGTAACTCTTTGATTTTTCGCGCTGTCTTCTATCAGCAGTGCTCCATAGGCACGTTTTCTATTAGCAGAAATGCAGCGAGAGATAGGTAGCTACTGAATGTTAACATACATCGCTGGTTTCGAGTATTCTAAATCTTTCTCTTTGCTACTTATGGATTAATATCTGACAGAATCAATTTAATTACGAACCGAAAGTTTGCATCGTATATCTTAATTCTCGTTTTGTTTTATTTAATTCTTTGTTTACAAATTTAGTATCCTCGTAACTTTCAAAATATCGCTCATCGTAACAGTTATCTATTTAATATTCGTTTTAATAATTATACCTTTTATCATAGCCGAAGTTCATCAATTATATATATATGAGTTATACGAATGAATTATTTAAGATTCTTCCGATCAAACTAATAGGATTTTCTCGCTTTTAACTACTTTGTATTAAAATATTATTCCTTTCTGGTCACAAAGTAGTATTAAAATCAAGAAATCTAGGAAAACATACTTGTTATGCTTTTCTCTCCTACCTTCGTGTAGAAACAGAAAGATTGCAAGATATACTACATTTTCGTACATTTACCAAATTCGAGGTTCCCGCAACAAAGTTCCTACAACAAATATTTCCTCCAACCTAAAACTTCTCTATCCTAAAATCATTAGCGCACGCATCATTAGCTGCCGACATTTACCGAGACTCAAATCCTTCGGACAACATCTCGTTCAATCAGCCAAACGTAACATAAATCACTCGAATATCCCGCGCACATGTTCGTCCAATTTACGTTGCCCCCTCTACCTAACCCAAACGACCGACTGTCTTCGGTTTAAAATGCTAATTTCAAATCCGACAATAAAAAGGGCCGGTGATCCTGTTGATCAAAAGAAAAGAAAAAATATACGAAGCCGCGGCTCACGGGGAACACCTGCTGCTCCCGATCGGGAAAGAGTCGGAGTAAATTACTTGGAACGCGCGGCAGTTTTCGCGAAGGACGATGGTTCACCGGGTAAAGCCTGTGGGAAGGGTGTTGCACACAACGCAAAAGGGTGACGGTTCCGTGTATGTGCGTGTGCTAGGGCCACGCCATCTGCGCCAATCGCGGTTACTCCGTTACGTTAAAGCCCCTCAGCCAGTTTCCAGTTGGCAGTTCCAGTACGGTCGTTTCCAAAGGGTTTCAGAGTCGTAGATTCACTCGGTCGGTCGGCCGCCAGCCCGCCATTACTCATTCCAGCGACGCGAATACACGCCACCCTAGACCGCGCAAACAATTTGTTTCAACGAAGGGGGAGAGGGGGTGCATCTCGTTCCTGTGTGCAAGTCGCGCGAAAGCGACGACGAAATCGCGGAAACAAGAGGCCTGGAATTCGGTTCCGGGGCTGATTTCCCGCAGTTTTCCAGGTACTTTTGCGACCAAGGTGAAATCATGGAATTTGTGGCTTGGAGTGATGTTCGGTGAAGATAATGGGAGATCTTGTTACGAGCCTTGCATTTTGAATAGCAGAGGGACGAAAGAGAATGTATTAGATGGATTAATTGAAATCTATATTTTTGTTATCTTTCGGCATAGTTTCAGGAAAGCGTAGTGTATTTAGAAGGGGTAAACGACGTTAGTTGTTTGTACTAAATAGATGAAAAGTTTAATCAGGGTAGTAAAGAGATACGGAGATGATGGTAACGGCTACCACCCTTGGCTAGTTGATCCATTTTCCACACAGAAAAATGATTTTGTCACATATTAGTACAAGTATGATTAAAATTGTTATGAAAATCTCATTATTGGTACACCTTTATACAATTTGTAAACTTCTTGCGACGCAGAAATAATATTCTACTCGTTTATTCTCACATTATAATTGTGAAGAAGAAAGCTGAATATTCGTATAACTGTTGAATCAGTAATATCATTGCCAAGCTTTTGAATATTAAGGAAGTGAAAATTACCCGGTAATGGAAATTTTTATGATTTATTCGTACAATATAATTGTATTACCGAGTATTATTATAACTGCTGAATAATTCATGCATCCCTGAAATATTTCCGAGTGTCGAGCAAGTTTATAAACCTAGATCTCATATTCAATTGCAATCGAGATTTTTCTAACGGAAGATATATTCAACAGATTTAATCGTTCGTGTCATTTTTCAAAAATCCTTCCTGCGAAACTAATAATCAAGCTAAAAGATTATTGCATTGAATTTAACATACACATATAGAAAAACCACTCTAAATTTTCAAAAGTCTAAGACTTGAAACACTCGCGATATATAATGTATAAATTCAGAAATCTCCGTCTTAAAGGCTATCTTAAATTCCTAGTAATTCCTGTCGAGAGAACTCTGCTTCTGACCTACACCATCGCAGATAAACATTCACCTAAATAATCCAGCTGGAATGCACCAGGAAGCGCAATGTGTCGAACGACACGAACATCCTCGAACATCGTCATACAGCGAGATTACTCCGGCAGTTTATCTTCCTTCCACCCGATAGTCAAGGTGCTTTCGTTATCATCGGCTACGCTGTCGGCGGCATAAATTGATACAGATGCGAGTTAGCCGGAGTTTTTCGCTTGTGTATTCTCCTGGAACGGCGAACAGGGGCTGCATCATCTGTGGACGAAATCGTTCGCGAAGAAGGAAGGTTGTCCGCGGCGAAAAATGTCTGGATCGCCACAGGAGCGTGATGTTCTTTTGGAACGATTCCCATACGAGAAAAACGAGCAGGAATCGTTGACCTCGATAAACGCGATCGTTCGTTTGACCAACCACGAGAAGCAAGCGAGTCGGAAAGGTAAACCGATAATGGCTACGCGAGCTAGCTGGACTTTGCGCGCCGATTATGAGTAAAGTAGCCGGGAGAAAAGTGGCTTTTACAAATTACCATTAGCCTCGACTAATAGGAATTTAACGCTGAGTGGTTGCTCGATGTACGTTTATTGGAAGGGTGTAAATTTGGCGGAAGGAGACATTTTTGACGGCAATGATCGCTAAGAATGTTTGGTGAAATTTAAGTTCGTAGTATGTACACTCTCCTAAGTACCCGGCCACTTACGTATTTGCGAGTTTTACGTAAATATCTTACTTCGGTTTCTTTGGATGGATTTATTATGCTGTCCTGCTATCTAAACGTTATTTCGAGCCGATATTGATTTACAAATGATATCGATAAAATTATTGTAAAAATGATTTCGTGTCCCGCCGATTTGTTCTATTCAATATGTTTGTGTTCTGTAAAGTTTGATATTTCTATACTTTTAGTTGGATATCAATCATTTAAGATTCGTAAACACGAAAGCCGCGACAAAAGACACAACAGTCTTCGTGAATTTTTAATCTCGGAGAATTTTATTCGATTCTTTAAACGTTAACTAACTTGTGCACATTTGATGAAAAATATTTTGTTCGTTTCTTTGATAAAGATTCTAGAATACCGATACTAAGATAAAACAGGGCTTCGCCATAATGAAAACGCGAAGATCGCCAAGAATGTTTAATTACGCGATACTATTACGCCGATTCTCTAAACGTCAACCGGTTGTAGTTAACATACCACTAACCATCGTTAAAACATTTTTTATTTTCAGGTCTGATTTTGGGAGTAGAAAATAACAAGCGATGTCAAAGTTTCGAATGACGGATACAAGTGGACCTCTTTATAATTAGAGTCAGAATCTTCTCTCTCCCATGGCGCGGTTGGATCCTGTTGTTCCTGTATTTTCGATGTAGGCGTTGTTCGAGTGTCCCGTGTAAACAGACAACAAATAGTCCAGGAAGGCCGGATAAGCCGCTAACATCGGTGCGGTCTATGTTCAATGCGGTAATTAACGGTGCGATGTCACATAGGGCCTTTAATCTCCCGGTAACGATTCCCGTGGCCGCGAAGTTCCTTGAAAATTAGCATAATAATATATCGTCGTCTATCTCGGCCAATTAAACGGCCATAAAGCCGGTCGAGCTTTGGCGACGGTCCGGACTACCACGACGTCGTAGCAGGCTAACTCGGGCTGCAGCTATTAATGAATAGTGGTTCCTCGTCGAGGGTGACGGAGAACCATAAACTTGTCCCTTCGCGACTGGACGATCCTTTGATTTCTCTTTTCCTTCCGATTCCGTTGCTCGATGCCCTAAGCGTTTTCGTGTCGCTTGTTGAACGTAAGAATTTAACAGAATTGGGAAAAAAAAGTTACCAACTCTTTTTATAATATGCAAAACGATTCTATATATAACCGAATAAATAGGATATTATCGAGGAAATTTCATAGGTTACGAGTTATGAATTACGAGCGGGAATAAATTCTGTGTTGGTAGAGAAAGTTTGATGATAAAATGGGCAAAGTGAATTTTACAAAATTTTATGAATCGATAATGATTGCTTTATTTGACTTAAAATTACAGAATTGTGAAAGCTACTTGCGCAATACAAGTCTGTAGGCTTGGAACGTAGCGCACGTCGAATCAGTCATTTTATTAATTGACAAATTATTGTGAAAGAGGACAGTCTATAAATTTACATCTATCTTCGCGCGTGTGTTAAAAATACGAACGTGGATGGTAAGAAATTGCTAGAATAATGGGCAATAAATTGTACTTGGATTAAAATAAATTTCGCTGTTTAGCTCTTGCCGCTTTATTGTAATAAGTGAAAGCACGCACGAATTGCGGATTGGTTGAATAATTATCATTATTGTTAGAGATTATCTCGACTTCGACATTTATTTTCACGAAGGAAGATTAAGTAGAAGTTCTTTATCTGCAGAGGGGCAGGATGACAATGCGAAGGTTTTTCGTTTTCAGATCCATCAAAGTAACCGATAACCATCTCGCTATTTCTCAGTTGCCCCATGGGATCTTCCGATTTTCTTGCTGTAGAATCGTTGGAATATTTAGACCACGGCATCGTTAAACGATCGTTAACCAGGCCTCCTTGGGTCGAACACAGGATGGATAGAACGATTTGTCAAGATCCGTGACGTGGGTCCTGAGAGGACTTCCGTTGAATAGCGGAAAGTATCAGGAACATAATTCCGTTAAATCCTACTGTATCGCAATTTTATCCTAAATATACTTCCATTTACCATTAAACGAACTTTGCAAAATCAACATTTCTCCTTTCTTCATTACAGAAACAAACTTCACTTCCCACTCAGATATTGGTTCAAAGAAAAGTAGCCTAACAGTCCTCGTAATCGTATCAACGTAATGTTTGCCACATTCTATCGTGTCGCAAGATCAGAACAACGCACCGTCTCGCATTCTTCAGTGGGAACGCGGAGACTGATTTAAAAGAAAATAGCCTAGTACTCGCACGTAAGTAATAATATCAACAAAATTCCCTTAAATACTACTCTATGGAAATTGAATTCCCAACGTACGCACCATAGACAACCTTTCGTGAGTTTTAAAATACCAGAGATCTTTTCCTTACTAGAGAGCACGCGCTTCTTCCGTGCTTTCCCGTGGACAACCAGATTGAAAGAAAGTAACGCAACAACTGGAACGTAGAATTATCGGAAATCGTTGGAAGCAGCGAGCCCGGGGATACTTGACGATCGATTAGCCGGAAGCGACGCCAATCTTGCCGTCGATTTTCAGCGCGCGCCTCCCTCGGCCGCGCGAGTCGTTGGGGCAGGAGAGAGAAGGACGAAAGTTCATTTGCGCTTAATGCCGCGCGATTAATTGCCGGCCGACTACTCGGCGAGAGGTTGTAAGGCCATTTACGGGCGGCACTCGGGCCCGTGTTAGCCGGTTGCCTACAAATTCGTTCGCACTCGAATTCCACAGCGCGTGGTCGCGAGCCCCCGATTTATCGGCGACTTCCGAGCCGAGGGAGGAACCGCGGAAACGGCGGACGCTCTGCACGACGATCCCCGTGGACGGCGACTGGACACGAAGCTATTTTGCCTGCTAGGCCACGACGACAGAGCCGTGCTGTGCGAGAAACGAGCACGGAAACCGGGCAAACGCGAGGCGACAGGCCGCGGCAACAACTCGTCCTCGCGACAACTCTTCTCCATTTCCGTCCGACCGTGTTCGAGGATCGAGCCGCAATTAGCAACGACGACCTCTCGTTGACTCGGGGCCCCCGATGCGCGAACCAGCACGTAGAACCAGCCACGGAAACGGCATTTGAATTGCATTCGCTCCGTGAGAGCATTGCCTGATTCCCGTGTCTGCCGACGCAAGAAATTGCGAGCGAGCGAGCTGTGGAAGGCGAGTTGGATTAAAATAAGGAGGGGAAAGGAGGAGAGGCTTGAAACGGGCGTCGCAGGACGAACAGGCTGTATTCCCTCTCGAGAGGGACACGCGTAAATGAAATGGGACCCGGTGGAACAGATTCTTTTCCTTCGAGGAACTCGTGACTGGTTGGTTTATCGGTGACTCGGGTTGGCGGATCTCGGGATATGGTGTGGGTTGGATGAAGGAGAAGGTGGAGCTTGCGTCTTTTTTGTTAGCTGGATTTTGAGGGGATTAGAGCGATGGTACCTTCGGTGTATCTGTAGTTGCGGCGTATCGAGTCGATGAATGTTAGCAGGGATCGTTCTGAATTTTGTGGTCGTTAGAAGGTGACGCGGTGCTATATTTGACGGCAGGTATTCGTTTCTCTTTTTATATTTTTTGAGGATAAAATATCGGTTAGATTTATTGTTGACGGTTACGATCTGGAAACGACGTCTTAGCAAATCTGTCTTTACACGCTTGCGGTTTTCTCCTTTTCATTAATTTTATTAGCCTTTTCAATTAGCTTTATTACCTATCGTATCTTCAATATTTTCTACGATACTATAATCCTACGTTATTAATTGTTATCAGTAATCAATGCTTATAATTATCGTTACGTGCAGCGCGTGTAACTTAAAGTAATCGCACGATAGATTCTATCGTAGTATCGAACTTAAGAATTGATACGTACTTCACTGTCGAATAGCTCGTTGCAACGAATTACTTAAATCGAACCGTCAAGCCTCAACATGATCTAAAATCTCCGTTTTATATCATCAAACTCCTTTCCTATGTCAGCTATATCCTTCTAGAGATTCTACGCGCAATGAAGAACATCCGAATCGAACAGAGAAAGCACCATTACCAAAGAGAAAAGAGGCGATCTAGCAGAAAAATAGAATGACGAAAGAGAAACGCAGAAGAACGGGAAACAGAGAGGACGAGGAGAGAGAGAGAGAGAGAGAGAAAAAGAAGAGAGTCGCTTGTGGAAGAATATCGCGCGCAGACGCCCGGTAACGATCGAGCGGCGGCCTCCGGGGCAGCTTGGTTACAACATTACAGCCGCGTGTTTTACAGCTTCGCGTCGCGTCCGCCGGTTCGGCCTTAAATTTCTCGATCGTCGCGACGGTGGTCCGTGGGAAAATTGGCGTGTCGGGGCCGGGACCAACGGGCAAAAAATTACATGAATTTCTAAAGGGCAAAGGACACGGGGAATTGTCGAACGGGCCAGCGGCAGTTGTACGCGGACCCCGCGGCCGCTGTAACGCGATCCTACCGTAATTCACGTTGGTTTTACGCTTTATGCGACACGCAGAACATTGCGCGCGGCGCGCGCGAATTTACGGGGAGGCTACGGCCGCGCTAGAGGCCACAGCTCCGGACAAAACCTTTGCGACCGGCCCCCAGGCTTGATGGACGCCTGGCCGGTATTGGATTAAACGCCTCGAAAAAAAGAGGAAAGGAAATAACAACGGGCAGCCGCCCGAGCAGAGCAACCCTCCTCTCCCTGTTTCTCCTCTCGCTTTTTCTCCGTCCGTGCCAAGACTTTTCGCCGCGGTTCGCGTCGCGAACGTGCCGATCGCGATACCGGATGGAAGAATGGTAAAATATGCAGACAACCTTTGTGCGCCGAGCCGAGGTTTCTTTCGCGAATACCGCCTGCGCGATAGAGACGTGCATTTTTATTGTTTCAAGGAAGAAGCTGCAAGTATCCTTTGCTATCTGCCGGATCGACGAAATATTGCGATGGGCTGAAGGGAAAGATGAATGAGATGATCGATTGCTCGGTAACGGGTGAATGATTTTGCTGAATGGGTGATACACGCTTGAGGTAGGATTTTTTGAGATATTTGTGTTGTTTGGTCGTCGTCGAGCCTTATACTATTTATCGGTTTTTGTTTTTTCCTTTTCTTTTTTTATCCGCATTTTATATTTTTATTCGAAAATCTTGGAGGATATCTTACGGGGATACTTAAGGGATTTCTTTGACGGTTTTAATGAATTCCTACGTGTTAATGAGAAATCGAAGAACCGCGTGGTCTAGCGTATTCCTGTGGTAAAGTGTCTTATACGACAGTACGTACATCGTAGCATGTATCGGGAATGCAAAAGATTTGAAATTTTTGGATGTTAGAGGGTTATTACGAAAGAAGTCGTAACTCGAGGTTGGGATGGCATTTAATCATACGGTAACATATTCGATGTAATATATAAGAGTTCTAAGAAACCAAAAGCCATTACAACAAAAGTTCAAAGTTCGCATACATTTATTTCAAAGCTCTGACAACTTTCATGGTTCTCGTATTTTATCGTACCGCATTTAACATTCTTCTTTTATTGTAGGGCAATCAATCGAACTTCGTTAAAACTATAACCATCGTTACCTGACGTTTACATTCTACAAAATTCATCAAATTTTTATTAAACTAGGATCAAAATTTATCCGCTAACGGCCAAGCATCGAGTCCGTTTTTCGTCGCTGAACGCATAATTGTAAAAATGTCCAGAGCGGTGGGCAGCGGGGTCGGCGGTCGGGAAAAACCATGAATCCGGAATAACGCGTACGATTTTAAACGAACGGCGTTAATCTGTTCTGCAAACTGCGTTACAGCGGAGCGCGCTCGTCGATTTTATTATGTGAACGCGTTCATAGTTAAACGCGCGTAAATTTCGCTAATGTTCGCATGGGGATGCAACGTGTGACACGCGCGCACCTACATCGAAAAGTTGTGAATAACCGTTTTTATATTTACACGGTAATCCGACAATAAATTCGCCGCTCTTTTCGCACCGGTTCATCGGTATTGCATGAACACGCGCGCGCGCGAGTTATTTTAAATTTTAATTTCGGTCCGGTCCTCTTACAGTGAAAAAAAATCGTGCATTGTAAATCCGTCAGCGATTTTTCATTAAGCTTTAGTTTTGGTCGTCTGAACACGCTTTAAAAACCGCATTCTTATCGTGCTGAATCTTTTTTTTTCTGATCCTTAATTTCGCCATGGGAAAAAAGAAGGAAAGCGTAGAATGTATTCGATTACCATGGAATAATGTTAAAAGGAGAGGTGGATAAAAACGGGAGAAATATTTGACAATTAAAATACTTGGAATCACAGTCGCTTGGATTCATACAGTATATGTTGCAGAGCCTTGCAAGGTTATCTCTGGTGAGAATCGATCGACCACTCTCTTAATTATAAAGTCATCGATGACTTAAACTTTTGAATGTGTACGGAGAAAAAAACGTATCTGTACGTCTGTTTTCCTTCTTTGTATTTTCAGAGAGTACGAAAAATTTTCGAAAAGTTTTATACAAAGACAAAGCGAAAGTTGGTTTATTCGAAAAGTGACGCAATAGGAAATTATTAATTACTATTTAGCGATGATATTCCTTCTCTTACGATTTAACTAACATTCTTCAAAGTTTTAGAATCTGTAATAAAATATTATTTTAGAATATTCTTTATTATTCAAAAAACATGGTCAAGAAATATCTCAAAGGTTTCTCACATTTCTTCAAGCAAATCTACTGAGAATGTAAATACTGCTTCATCCGTGCCATCCATTTCTAACCCGAAAAAAAAATAAATGAACATCAACTCTACGTTAACGCTTGGCCCAAAAATTCCAATAATCCACAGACGAAAACCTCTACGCTTCAGATCGGCTCTCGAGAAATTCCAAGAAAGAATCCTATCCGACTGCGAATCCCATCCGGACAGGTACGCGCCTCGATACACTGGCCCGGTAAGTCGACCTTTAAAGATTCAATGGCCGAGCTATCTGCTGGGTGGCTGGCTTTTGTACGGAGCCCGCACACGAGTGCTCGCAACACAACATCGGGGACACAGGTTCGCTGGAAAAAGGGTTGAAAGGGTAGCGATAAGAGAGGATGGCTAGCCGGAGTGCACGGTCCAGAGAGAAGAAAAGAGGAAGCGGCTTGAAGGGAGAAAAGGGAGGAGGGGTTGGGCTGGCTAAACAGGGGGTAGAGGCGTCGGGGGTGGCAGTCATGCATTGTATCGCGAGCTTTTTGAGCGAGCCTGCTCCAGGGACGACGCCACGACCGTGCTAGCGCCGGCAGAGGGTGTTTCAAGAGGACGAGGGCACGGGGGAGGGTGGAAAGCGAGCCGCGGCGGGGGTGAGTCGGTTGGTCTGGTGGGCGAACGTCTGTCTGTTGGCTGCCAGCGAGCCAGTCAATCATTACGGGCTGCGCAAGCGCCTACGACCCACCTTCCTTCTCCTCCACTCACCCTTTTCGCCCTTCAAACCCCCTCCCATCGTCTGTCTCGCTCTTTCCCTTTCGCTCTTTTCGCGAGCGCGTCTCGCTTCTTCTTCGAATCACCCTCTCGTTCTACCTCGCGTTCACCTCTGCTCGTCCTTCTCTCTCGCCTTCTCTCCGGCTCGTTCATCCCCATCGTTTCCCTCAGTAGCGAGTTCACCCCGTTGCTCCGTGCTACAAGCACGCTACAATGCTGCGCGCCGCCGCCCATCCTGCATATTTAAGCGAGCTGTCTTGCTATGCAGCCACCCGCACCACCTACGCCGACCGCTCGACGACCGTTCTCCACCATCGCCGACCCCCGCGCCAACATCCACTTCGCTTTGCCGCGTTCGCTTTGTCCGTCGCTTTTCTACAACCTCTATAAAGAATCGCCCCACGCGTTTCGACGTGTTCTTTTAACCAGCGGCATTCTTGAAAGAGGACGCGAAAGTGAAACGGCGAATAAAAAAATAGGATCGGCGTGAGAATAGAAAGGGATAGGTTGAGAATAAGAAACGAAAAGAAACAGGTGCTGCGTCCCATCGAATATTAGATGCCACCTCTAACGTATTCATCTAGTTGTAAAACATCGAAATTCTTCGAAAATGCTGGTTACTCCTTTAAAGAGCAACACCATGCCCCGACTTTACCATCGAACCAGGACCTCTACAATACACCCCCGACACAGTGAAACGATACGCGTCCTCAGGCGCCACCAGCAGCGAGGGTGGCGAAACGGCGAACCGTCGCGGGTTTCCGTCGAGCATGCGTGTAGGCTGGCGGCGCGACGAGTCTGTTCTACGGGGGTGGTGGTCGCGCGGAGGATATCGGAGGAACGACGAAAGGGTGGTATAGCCCGGCGGTGGAGAATGGTGATGGTGGTGGTGGTGGTGGTGGAAGCCCGGGGGTTGCGTTCTGCCGGCGGGGTGGTAGTCGCGCAAAACCGAGGGTCGCCCACGGCTCCGCTCGGCTCGTTCACTCGCTCGTGCTCGCTCGCTCGCTTACGCCGCTGTCGGCTGGCCGGGGGTGTTTCCATGGATACGGCGCTCGCGCCTTGACATTGACAAATGGCTGACCGAGGGTGAGCCGAACACAGCGCCGCTTTTACATATGCAGGGACACCCATTTGTCCGTGCGGGGGTGGGACAGGGGTGGTGGACGTTGGCAGACAGAGAAAGAAGCCAGAGGGCAGAGAGCGGGCACGGTGACGACGACGACCGTCGGCTACGACCGCCGTGTCGTCTACTAATTCGCGATTCTCTGATCTATCCTGGTCGTGCGATGCGTGTGTGCCATCCGCGTAAAACGAGGTCGTGAAACGGTTGCGGAACGATCGTTCTCTGTACTCGAGCGACGATCGTTGGTCCCGATACCGCCGCCGTTGGTTAACTGTTAATCTTTTGTAATTGATACGCCGCACGGCATATCCGTGGAAAATGTTGATGCGACCGCGCGAGCAAACGGGCACACCGCTGAGTAATGAATTAGGGGATGAATTTAATCTTGGAATGGCTGGCTGACTGGTCGGCGTGCACGAGGCCACATCGAGTTTGTTTACCTCGTTATTTTTCGGGTGGGACGAACGTGCTCGGGGAAATTTCTGTCACGTATATATTCGAGCTGGTTGATCGTGGAGATTTTCGCCGGAGAAATTGTGTTGACCGTTTCTAGCGAGTCAGGAGTGCCGGTGATGTTGACAAAATTACTACGTCTCTTTCATCGGGGACGATAAATTCTTTCGATTGAAATATTCGGATTTATTCCGCGTCGCGTCGAGCCAGACGTGAAATGTTAATGCGTATAATGTCTCCCCGTGTGGCTCGTTGAACGGAAAGAATGGAAAAATTGATGTTTATTGAAGGACGATAAAGCCGTCTATTGTTTCGCAGAAAAATAGCGCCGAGAATATGCTCACTGATCGAAAGGGAACGTCGGTTTAAGAGATAAGCGCGTAGTTGACGCTGGCTCTCAGATCGTCTTCGTGTCGCGTAACGAAGTTTTCGCGCCTAGCGGCTATTGACGATCTTAATGGGACGTGTTTGCTAGTCTGAGATCATTTTTTTTTTTAATCAAATTAATGGCTAAAACGGCATTTGTACAGCAGCTTTCGTTTCTTTCCTATTTTTCAGGCATCGAGGACTATACAGGGAAACAACGCCAAGAAATTGCACAAACATCTTCGAAAAAGGCAAATAAAGTCACTCGCATAATGTGTCGTCAAGGTACAAAACAGATATTAGAATAGCAAATATTGTACCAATTAGATACACAAAAAGTTTCCATGATCAAGAAGGAAGTACTTCCTCTAAACATCATAAGGTTATAGGATCTAATTGGAAGAAAAAACAGTGACTTAAAAAAAATATCTAGAAATTTCTACGAATTCCTTTTTACATCGATGATATTAATAAAAAGAATTCAATAACGTAAATCGATTGAAAAAAGATTGCAAATAACATCGAGTTTATGCAGCATTGGCTTATTAGACTAATCTTCTAAGAATCCAAAGCTGCTTTCAAGCTACCAATTTAGTGGATGATATATAGTCTCGTCAAAATATTCTTCTTGAAGGAGCAGGACGTTTCCGAGTTCTGTGGTTCGGCTGGCAATTCGCTACGCGAAGACATCGAAGAAAACAACATCCTAATCGCGTCCCAGGAGAGAAAACGATACCAGCCCCTTAACAGCGCTCCCTAATAATGACCCTCTAGTTCGTACGGCATAAACGGCCGCCTATCGCGCATTACTACCCCGAAGTGGCCACTCCCTTCTGGCAGGCCAGCCTCGAGTCTAATATCTCATTACCGCGCCACCAGTCAGCCGTGCCGTGCTGCCATTACGAGATTGTTTGCTCGCGGAGCCTCTCGTCTAATGTATTGCCGACTTCCTGACGCGTTTACCCGTGTCTGACGAGAGAAGCCGCTCGTTCAACCGACTTGCCGCGATAATCAACTCTCATTCGTTATCATCGGTTTCCAAAGTCAGGAAAATGTTATTAAATCAGAATTTTTAATTAGCATCCGAAGTCTTCCGGAGTGTCTCGTTTATATTTGGAATGGAATTTAAGAAACATTTATGTCGGAGAAGATTTCTTATCAAAAGTAACTTTTCATTAATCTTTCGGTATCTTTGCTTGTACTCAGACATTCCTATTTTCCTCTGTCTTATTTTACGAGTATTTCGTTCTATCCGTCAAAATATCGACCATAATACCAGAAACCACTTCCGCAAAACCACTCACGCGTTACTTCGATCCATCTCGGTTGCCGTGCCACCAGCGCGCGCCAAATAAAACGGGGAAAAAAAAACAATCGACGCAGCGAAACGAACTGTCGCGATGGCAAGAAGAAAGGGGATGCCTGGGATCACGATTTGTCTCGTTAGAAGGTGGAAAACGTCGACGACAGAGCGTCGAGTCGGCGCTTTCCCGGCTCTGACGCCCGCCAGAAAGCATCGACGGCAGCGAAAATAATTGGTGCCTTCCCCTTGATTCTCGACACTCGCGTAACAAGGTCCATTTCCATGGAATAACCATCAGCGGTAATTGGCACCTACGGTGGATACGCGGCCCCTATCATATTTCAGAACGAGCACCGGCGAACTAGGAGAGGGTGGGGAGGGAGTGCGGATGGGGTTGGAGAGAAGGCAGGAACAGGAAACACGGTCCAGGGGATGCGACGATGCGGATCGCAAACGCGTGTTTTATACATCGACGGCACCCTTTCGTTTTTCAGTCTGACCGAGGGAGCGACCTTTGCGGATAACAAAGCGGAGCCATCGACAGCTCGCTAACGATTCTCCGTTGTATCCACCTTGCCAGAATCCGACGACTCGCCGTGCATCCAACATCGTTCGAACGTCATTCGAGGCACGTCGGAATCTCGTTCAGTTTGGTTCATATGTCGATTGTGAAACGGTGCTGACTACGATCCGACGATTAGGGTGATCGAGAATATCCATGGTTTTCGAGGGTTGATAAGGGTGTCTATAGTTGAAATATGTAGCTGTATCATGACTTACCTGCTTCGAGAGAAAGGAAGGTGAATTTTCAAAGGCTGTCGAGGTTGAATTGCCATAGAGTTGATAGAGTTGACTTGAGTTTCATAGTTTATACATAAAGTGGAAATTTGGCTATCTTTGATGATCGTATGAGAATTTGTGAGCGGTACAAGGTGAACGTTTACTTTATTTTACTGGATACTATTTAATGTATAATAACTATTTCTAATGTATAAAATTGCAGCAAAATGGAATTAACTTGATATGAAAATGAGAAAATCAGCCAAGTTTCCGTAGACTTCCAGTAGACGGGATAAAAGGAACTGGAGCAACGGCTTGTCACTCGTGATAAAGTGCGATGCGCGCGTGATGCTCCAACAAAATCGAAGGACGATTTCTTTCGCGCGGTACTGTTCCCTCGTACATTTTTCAGAAAGAGTCTTCCAAAAGAACCAATAAGAATAACAAAAACAAAAAAACAAAAAAGGAAAAGGAAACAAAAAGATATTCAAAAACGAGGCGTACGAGCATCACACCCACGTCGACGTATTTACTCGCGAGCAGTATGAAATAAAAGACTGGACACAAGAGGGCGTACACAAGATGTAGCATTTAATGCTCACGTTTCAAAAAAACACTATACAATGGACACTCTCTAACATAGACCACCTTTGACATCGTCCTTCCTTTCATCGTCATCACGTTGCGATCCGTGAGTGTTTTGAACACAATCGATCCGGGCCAATCCACGCGATTGATCGACTCTGTTCCCTCTATGCCAGAGACGCCGTCACGCGTCTCTACGCAAGCCGGGGACGCGTGTACGCGCGTGTCCAGACACATTTTCTTGTTAACGGATGGACGCGTGTGTGCACGTAATCCCACGTATATGTTAATACTAATATTTTACATCGACAGGTATCAGTTTCCGTTTCACTGTGTTTTGTTCTGTTTCTGCGCGTTTCCTTTAATTCCGTTTCACACGTCTCTCTCTCTCTCTCTCTCTCTCTCTCTCTCTCGAGGAACTCAGGGAGAGAGAGAGAGAGAGAGAGAGAGAGGTGAGAATATACGTAGATCGACGCGAGGGATCAAGAAACATCCTCGCCCCGGGGATTCTCGAGGGGTCGAAGGAGGAACCACCCCCGCACGACCACACGCGTATCGTAATTTCCGCGTCGTCGCGCTATCACAATCGTGCTGAAACAACGATCGAAGAAGCGGTCTTTTTCCCGATTTCACAAACACAGAACACAGTTCGATTCAATTGAGTTTTCTTTTTCCATTTTTTTTTTTTTTTTGTTCAATTTATTTGCCGTTCCTCTTATTTTTGCATTTTTTAATCTCTTTTACTTAAGGGTGTCAATAGGTCGTCAATACGCAAACAGTTGAAAAAATCTGATTCCATACCGATATAATAAATTTTTAGCTTACTATACACATCATCGTCACCATCAGCATAATTATAATCATCGTCATATATCATCATCAGTATCATCATTGTCGTGAATAGCATCATCATCAGCGTTATCTCGTAATCATTTTACCGCTTGATGATCATAATGACGATTAGTCGGGATCTTCAGGTGGCCGACAAACCCCGCCCAACACTCGTTATCGCTGTCGTCATTATGATCATCGCCGCCAACGCTGGCGACGTGGCTGCTAATATCGCCGCTCTTCCGTAATTACACGTAAATTATACATTACTTTCCCTTCGTCTCCTCTTTTTACACTCTCGCGCGATCTCTTTCTTGTCCATCGCTTCTTCCTAGTCGCTTCATTCCATTCGCTCGTTCATTCACGCGTTCCTTTCATGCACAACACTTATTTCTTCTTCGATCACGCCGTTTTGTCTCGCTACCACTCGATTTCTCTCAGACTCTTTCTCTCTCATTCTCACTCGCGTTCTCTCGTTGCCCTATATCCGCTCTTATCGTCGCTCATAAAATCTTTGTTTTAAGTTTCTTTACCTTCTAACATGATTATTACTTAGATACCTTACTGTTACTTCGTATACATTTTTAAGGCGATGATTCATTCAATCGGGTGAACTCATTTAGAAAACGTACAGCCAATAAACGTCGTCCGTTCGCCGCCGTCTTCACATTCCTTCCATAAGCGCTAC
This sequence comes from Bombus waltoni, assembly GCA_014737395.1. Taxonomy (NCBI): domain Eukaryota; kingdom Metazoa; phylum Arthropoda; class Insecta; order Hymenoptera; family Apidae; genus Bombus; species Bombus waltoni. Next base: position 2,342,479 of record JACXII010000013.1, read on the forward strand.
AACATTATGCTTTCTTCTCTTTCGTTCTTTCTTTTCCTTTTCTTTCTTTTTTTTTTTCACGCCTATACATCTCGCACCCCTTGTATAGGCTCTTTTCGTTAATCGTTCGTGCGATCCTACTTTTATTTTCTATATTTTCTTTATTCCCCTCTCCCTCCCTCCCCTTTACTCTTTTCTTCGCCGCGTAACGCGTCGCCGGGCATTTCCACGAAAATATTGATCGCGTTCTCCGACCTCGAGGGTGGTGTGTCAGCGAGCGGGGTAAAAAGACGGAGTCGTGTTCGTACGCGAGTCCACCATGGACGTTGCACTTTCGCAGGCTGCTACGGAAATGCACCGACGAGCGTTCCACCGGCGTCTGTTCCATCGGGATTTTCATCGGACATCGATCTTCGCCATGAAAAAATAATTTAATCGTCGTTGTCGTAGCCCGTAGTCGCTGGTAAATCGGGACATTTGCCGTGTATCGATCTACTCGAGAAATTGATCACAGACGGAAACGGCGGCCCAATGTTGCTAATTTACATTCTCGTTTTATAATTTTGTCGGAACCTTTCTTTCATTTTATTTGGTAAAACGATTTTGATAAAGCTGTAGCTAAAGATTCCCATTGAAATTTCTCGTATGCGCGACGACGAATCGACGCGGAATCGCGAATGACCGACGAAGCGAACATTAACAAAATAAAACAATATATCGTTCAACAAATAGAATTCGTAAAAACGCCCTGCTCCGTAGACGATCGTCCTCGATCACGCACCATTTCGTCGACCATCATCCGCGTTCGTCTCCATGATTGTCTCGTATCTGATAATAGATTATGTATTATACGATTGTTCACCGGACGTTGCGAAACCGTCCCCTCTGACATCGACAAGATCCAATTCGGATAAAAACTAAAACACTTCTCCGCATCTCTGGAAACGACGATGCTTATTCGGTAAAATGGTAAAAAGTCTGGGTCCCCGTGTCGTAAAAACCTTTTACTAAAAACATCGAGAGAATTCGCATGAAAATGTTAACAAACGCATCGTAGCCGCGGGACGATTTCGATCGCGCGAGATTCTACTATTTTCGCGTTTTCTCGTATACCGTGTATCCAGGTAACCAGGTCGTCGAGAAATTTCAACCGGGAAAATGTGGCGCTAACGCGTTTTCATGCTTCTGCCTTTCTTTTTCCAGCTTTTTTTTTTTATAAACTTCTTTTTTACTTTTCGTGTTTTTCGTTTCAAGTGACAGATTCGAATTGTCGAAATTTTGGAAAAAATTCGCGGATGAAGGATCGCACGATCGATTGTCGCATTCGTGAAGAGGAGCTACGCACGCGTGCTCGCGCTCACCGATCGGAAAATCGGTCGCGATGGATCTCGACGAGTGTCGGGAATTTCACCAATTAACCAGGACCTATAACTGACTTCTCTCGCACCTGAGTCTTTCGGTATACGTGGGTTATCATTTTTTTTTTTTTCTTTCAGTATACTAATACGCCGCTGCACCGTGGCTAGAAAAAAAAATCGAGCGTCGTTTCGCGTTATCGTTCCGCCGAAGATTGATTTTTCTCGCGAATACAATTTGAAAGATCGTATTTTGAGATCGAACAGGGGTAACGCGAAACGACAGGATCGATTTTCTCGTGAACGTCACGGCTCGCGGCAAGAGCAGTATGTTTACATTAAAATTTTTATACAAGATTTGCGTGTATGCGGGCGTATTGAAAATATCGATAAAATTTGTCTCGTATGCTCTGCGTTTCTTTCGTTCGTTCGCATCTTTTTTCTCGTAAGCCTCTCTCACAGTCACCCTTCTCCTTTCCTTCGTTCCGTTGCTCCTATTATCTCTCGTTCTTACTCGATTATCGAAAGATACCTAGACCGAGCGATTTCGAATTTCGCGCTTTTCATCCTTCCACGCGTTGACTTATATTCGACGTTTAATTTAATGAAATTTTTAACTCTTTCTCTCTAATTCGTGTTCTCTCTGCTTTATCACAAAAATTCGCTTCGCTCGTGTATACTCTTTGCGCGTGTCGCCTCTTTCTTTCCCTCTTTCTTCCATTCTTTCCTGCGTTTCTTGTCTACCGGATAAAATCGAACGTTGATCGAATTTTAAAAGTTGTTCGTAACAAAAGGAAAATTTTTCACTAAAGAAATTTTCAATACCGTAACTGTAACTGATAGCTCTGTTAAAATAAATTGTACGAACGACGGAGTAAGTAATTTCTAAAAGGAAAACGGTACGAGATGGACGAGAAAATTGTCGAGATCGAAGTGGCCCATCTCACAGTTGCGATTTTATTCGACGATCTGCTTCGAGACAGTTCCAAGACTCGTTCCATCCAATATACACAGCGATTACAGTCACGAGCTGCGTTCGTTTCGAGGATCCGGCGGAATTTCGATAGATCCTGAATACCGATCAACAGTTTCGTGGAAAGATCGCCGGTGCTTCGGACGAAATTTCATTTCGTTTCCAAACTTATTCCTGGAAATGGAGAAAATTTCGACGAAGATACAACCGATCTTGGATCGTTGGCAATACCCGAAATTTCATTGATTTTCGATGGTTCTCTTTGCCCGAGGCACAATGTGGTGTCGTTCGATTACTCGAGAATTTCACTGCGATGTAGTAGAAAGTCTCACTAGAAACTTTCCCACTGATACAGAAATTAAATCGATGGGCGGCTTTCCTCCTCTCCGAAGGCAAACTAGAAGGATTACGTCTTACAGGGCCAATTCGTTCTGCTTCGAGATACGGGCGAATAAAAAAGGGGATGAAATTCATTTCGATTACTATCTTTAACAGTACTCAATGAAATAAATAGTATCTTTTTTAAGCTCTTGATATTATATATATAATACGTTATATGTTATACATAAATGTTATATGACGTATATGTATATATATATATAACATATACATATAACATATAAATAAAAGAAAAATATATATATCCGAAAAGTGACTAATTGAAGAAAGGAAGGATTACAAACCAAGAGAAGACGAGAACGAAAGAAACCAACCAATGTGTTCCAATACGATATTCCTCGTTGTCGCACGTGTTTCCCGATTCACCCTCCACTGTTCGCCGAGGATCTCACTGGTCCACAGATTCTCCGTTTATTACCGAGCCCTTTCACCTCCCCGCGGCGCGGTAAGAAGAAAAGAAAGCGACAGGAAAAGAAAGGAGCGGAAAGACGAGAGCGAGAGAATTCCGCGCGTTCGCGAACGTCTCTCGTAAAGCCTTGACCAATCTTGGGTTTTCCTTTGCCCTCCTCCCTTCTAAAGCTCGCCGCGGTTCAATTAACTATTTATATATATACACAATATATTATATTAATTAAACTTGTAGATCGTATGTAGTTCGCCTGTTTTTAGATTCTCGCGAGTTCTTTTTCTTTTTGTAATTATCCTTACGGTGCGGGGAGACGGGGCTTGGGTAATAACGCTCATTTCACGCGCGCCTGTGTCTACGTGTTTTCCTCTGTATCGCTGTATATGTTATATATGTGTGTGTGTGTATGTGTTTTACGCGTGTGTATCGTTTTCTATGCATGTGGAGTCGGACAGGTCGGGGAGGAGAGATCTGACTGTGTCATCAAGCTGTGGACGATGAAGAACCGTCTGATCCTCTCGCAGGTATCTATATTTTCGTGCATATATGTACATGTATATATGCATATGTACATGCATATATACATATAAACATATTTATTTATTTATATTTATATATATACCATCTTCATATATATATATATAATCCCTCACCAACTATCGCTTGCGTATACTATTCTCCTTTCTCGCGTTCACACATTCTCGCGCACCATCCTCATGTCTGTTTCGGCGTACTTTATCCGCTTTTGCCTCCCGTTTCTTTGCTATTTTTTTTACCTATTCTTCTTGTTTCCCGTTTCTTTCCCCTTTTTATGCTTCCAACGCGTCTCTTCGGTCCAGTACGCACATCGAACACGGCACAACACACACGAGAATAATTATCGTCCCAAAGTCCAATTAAAACGCTCGCTTGTATATATATATTACAATCGGGGGGGAGGGGGCGCACATGTTACTTCAGTGTGTGTCTGTGTTATGTATATATTTATAATATATAATTACTCCTTCCTTTAATTAGTAAATTCATTTATAATTAATAACTGTACAAATTTCAATGTCACCTATATATATATGCAAGTGAATGTGATCGACGCTCGAGTCCGGCACACGCGTCGATTTCATTCTTCTGACCTAAAAGTTTCTCTTTTGTTCTCCTGCCTCCTTTCGTTTCGTTCGTCTATGTCCTTCTATTCTTAAGCTTGTTCCATTTAATTCCTCACGTTGTCTATTTTCTTTACTCTCGCATCCTTTCTCATTATCGGATTCGCATTTACGGTTTATTCGCGCGTGCGTGCGTTTGTTAAACGTTTGTTATACGTTTAAACCAACTATCTATTAATTTTCCCCGTACTAATCTTCCTCTGTTTTTATTCTCTGGCTGGCTTCCGAAACGCCATTCACCACGTATCTAAAATTCTTTTCTCTATATATATATTTATTTATACACCCATATATATCTATACACATGGATGCGCATCTGCGCGCGCGCGTGTATATATATATATATACATATACATACGTAGTTCGATCATACTGAATTCCATTCTCCGTTAGTTTCTCCCTGTATCGTGCCTGCAGAACTTCCGAATTTTCCGTTTCGTCGCCTCTCTCCGCACGTGGATATCTATCTATTAATTAAATCGGATCTGAGTTCGCGAGCATCGGGTTCGCCTGACTTCTCCACCCCCCCTTTACCACTTTCGTTACTTGTATTTCTTCTACCTCTTTATTTATCCCGCTTTTCTTACCACTCATTCTTAATGTACACATGCCCGCTAGAAATTGCCTATATCACTCTGTTCGAGGTTACCTCGTTCGTAGCCCCTCAATGTCCTCTCTATATAATCGTTAATTAATAATAGCTCGATCGCGACCGTATTAAAATTTAACATTTAAATTCTTCGATCACTACAATATTACACCGCGACATTTGTACACAGAACAATCACATGAATTTCCATCGTATTACGCGGCTCCTCGTACTCTCGTCCCTTCAAGCCGCGCGTCTCTCGCCATTTGTTTTCTTTTCTCTTCTTCACCAGCCATCTTGCTTCCGGTTCCACGCGTTCCACACGCCCCGTGTCGGCCCTTCTCCGCTACCGGAGCCTTTCTCTGCTCTGGCGAACAAACCCGTCGTCCTTCGACTTTTCCTCTTTCTTTCTCTTGTTCTTCACGATTTTTTTTTTTTTTCGCCCCGCCTCGATACTCGGTTTCCGAGCCAGAACCGGACCGACGGCTGTTTTTCCGCTTCGACCGTCCGCATCGTGTGCTCCTGGCTCGAGCAGCCGGCACCATGAGCCTCGACGTGCGACGCCGCCGAGAAATACCTCTCCGCTTCCGCGTCGATCACGCCCCGGAGGCGACGAATCGCTCCTCGTTGCCCCCGTGCACCTTGCTCTAAACGCCAACCGGAGCACGCTGCGCTTCCGTCATGCTGCTACGTTTCCCGTTCCGCAAGAACCGTCATTCCATCGTCTACCTTCACTTGCGACTACTGCTGCAATGTGACAGATCATACGCTATTAATAAAACCGTTCGTTTTCTACTTGCCCCGAGGACGATGGAAAGAAACGTTCTTCCCCGCCTTGTATATGCAATTTTCAAAGCTTCAGGGATCGTTCGACTACCGTTACGTTCGGAAATTTTCGAGATTGACTAAATGGTAGCTTGGAACGGTACGAGAATCTACGATTTGTACAGATCCTCTGGTCGTACTTGGTGGAAGAGAGACGCGAAATTTCTTAGGAGGTAGAATCGATGTGTTTCCAGGGGTGAAGTAATTTGAGGTTGTCGAGAGACACTAGAACCTTGTTTCAACTGTACGATACGTTTATATCTTTTGAAAATAAGAACACGTATTTTTAATGTAGTCGTAAATTACTTGTTGTCAACAAATGCTGTCACGGGCGCTTGAAAGAATGGGACAATTTTTATTGGAGTTATTATCGAACGAGAGATATCGAGGGTTTTAATAGCATCGAATCTTGACGAAACATTGAAAGTAGTACAGTTTAAACGAAACACTTTTCCCGTTTCAAGCTTTAACGATTTTCTTTACAAACAGTCTCTTTCTATACAGCCACCTAATACTTTAACTTCTTCAGTCAGGAACTTTCATTGCGACGGAAACAAAAAGTGATACCGAACGTAATAATAAAAACAGTCGCATGATACAAAAAGACAAGCAAAGTCCAAGAAACAGAAAATCCTTTCACGAGTTAAGAGATCCATTCACGACCTCGCGATATCATTTCCACCAGTAATACCAAGAAACACATACAATTTCCCAACGATAAGAACCATGTTTCGCGTATTTCACCAAATTCAACCCTTTATCCGGGTTTACATTAACGTTTGCCAATTTAGCCATCCGTTCAATCTTCGTTTCCGGCTATCAATCTTTCCATCGTCATCGAGCTCGTCACCGACTCGATTATCAAATCAACGATGGCCGCCGGTGTCGTGTTCCACGTCGCACATACAACACGGAACCGGCCGAACTACTTTCCCACGTACCTTTATAAGTGATGTCCATAGTACTCTGGCGGGTAATGGTACTGATTGTGGAAGGTGGGATCACCGGGCGGCCGGTGCATCATGCTCGCCGCCTGTCCGTCCATCATGTAGCCCATCGTCGCGTCCGGACTGTACGCCCCGCTCGGACCTGCGGACAATGGCGGAAACACTACACGTTACTACGGTTAGATCACTGTCCTGTAATTGGCGAGGGGATATTGGAAAAGCTTGTTGGATCCCTTGAAACCGTCATTCGCTTGCCGTTTTCTTTCCCGCGACGAATGCAATGACGTTTTCGTGAATTTAAAAATCGGATCCAACGAGCTGTGTATCGTTCTTAGTCAATGTCACGTGCTTACACTTCTGTTTCTTTCTTACTTCTTTTTTTATTTTTCTAATTTTAAGGATAATGGGGGAATAGCAGTCGATGCGATATTTTAGATATTGAAAGGAAGAATCGAAGATACTAGGAATCTCGTGATCTCTTTTTTTTTTTTATTTTAACGAGTGGTTAGAGTCTTTTACTCTATTCTAATCTCTCATTCGTTAGAGCAGTTTCAGCTTCGCAGATTGCCACCTTTAAGTTCTCTTTCACATACGCTTCTTCTAAATAATTAATTCTAAAGCCCGATAGCTACTTCGAATCGCTAGACGTCTTCGATTACCTCTATCACTCATTTTTCCAAACGGCTTTCTTTATAAGTCTCAATTCTCGAATTCTTCCTCTAAATTATCGCATACTGCAAGTTTCCGCGCGACAAAACGTTCATTTCAAGATATCTATATATAATCTACGTTTAAACTGTTTACGATTGTATCGAACACGGTATACAGAAGGTCCACGACGAAATTCACTCATTCAAACTTCATTAATTCCCCACTTAAAAAAAAAAGAAAAAAGAACTACGATAATTTCCTTAAGATCCGAAACGGTAATGAATATTCGTGACATCGACTATATCGACGCGTTCATGTCACCTCGGAAAATCCATCATCCCTATTCGAAAGATAGGGAATATCCAAAATAGTGGATTCTCCTCGAGAATATCAATATATTCATCTATCTAAAACAAGATCCATCCCCCGCGCGACCCTAATACCGGGAAAGAGGTACGGACCGGAAGCGCACGCGACGCCAGCAATTCACTCAGGACTCGACATCGGGGGATTCAATCTTCGTCTTCGTATATCGAAACGACCGACGCGACGACAGCACCTCTCTCTTTTCGTAAGCGGTAATGGAGCAGGAATCCACGGGAGGCTCCCCTAGTTTTAATGTCGGTATCTTAATGTATATTGCCGCGATAAATCAAGGCCACTGATTGCGTCCTACCCTCGGGCACCAATACGCGGTGAGACGAAGAGCAAATGGGACGAGAGAAAGAAAGAGAGCGGCGGCGGCGGCGTCATCTCGAAATCTCGAACCGGAGGCCGGCCATTGTCGAACACTCTTCTAAGCCTTTCTTATGCCAAATCTGGTCGGGCTATCTCCCAGGGAACGATATTGCTCGTGTATGGTCGTTTATTGCCTGTCGAATGCGAGCTCGTTTTGCGAGATCCTTTGTGCGGGGGTCAGGCTGTTGCGTTAAGTCTTGGTTTCTTGGTAAAATACTTCTGCGAATGCGAGTAATTGTTCGCTGTGTTGATAAATAGCGGTGGTGTATATATGTATATATACCACCGTTCTATATATATATATATATAGAGAGAGAGAGAGAGAAAGAGAGAGAGAGGTGCGTTGGGCGCTGGAGATTGCGATAATCTGGATGGATAGCTGTATGCGAAAGTAATTTCGAATAACTCGTGATTTATTTCAAGGGGAATTATTTCATCTTCGCTGACGCGTATTGTAATTTGAAAGTTTGGTATTTAGAACGATAAAATTAACAGATTTTGCAACGCGAGATGTTTGTTGCGTGTACGGAGCGTTCTTTGAGATACTGATTTTTCTTTAGATCCGACTGACTCGCTTAATTATAGCGACATGGATAGTTGTTCCCTTTTGAAGAATAACGCGTAACTTTTACTCAATCTGCAGCTTCAATTTTTCAATAAGTCTCGCTAGATAATAATTACGTCTAATTTTTCAGCATTTTGCGTTTCACACGGTACAGTAGTTAATAAGAAATGTTCGCTTAAGTAGATATTGAAAAAATCGTAAGAAAAGAGGTTAATATCCCCAAACGCAGTCGCAGGATTTTTACCGGAAATTTTCTTACAGTAACGAAAATAATTTTCATAGAAATTTCGCAACTGATAATTAATCAAATAAGTGCGATATTTATCTCTGTCCTATTCAAGGAACAGACAATTCTAGGACGTGACGCGCTGCAAACAGACTCCTCGCGATTTGTTTCGCGGGCGTACCGTAAATCACAATTATTGCGAGTGTTTCTTTGCCTCGCCACTCTCTATCCATCCCACGACTCTTCCGTTTTCCCGGACGCGTGTTTTTCTGCCGCGAATTCCATACTCCGCCGGATTCGTTCTCTCTGCCTCACGGAGGAACTCAAGGAATTGCAGATTGACGAGGGAGCACCGACTATGGCACGCAAATAATTTCATCGTAACCTCAATTCCCTTTCGGTTCCTTTATTGAAATAAAAAACCCAAAGGGATGAACCAGCATACCATTTCATTTACTATATCGAAATAAATTTGTTCGCTTCTTGATAATATACGTACTTGAAGAAATATAAAAATGTGTTGGCTATACTGAATCAAAATAATGGAAAGGTTTAGACAGATCGTCAGAATTTTAAATAGCTAGTAGAATGCAATTTAATTTGCTTTAAATAGATGACTTTTAGGTGCACCTACTGAACACTTACTGACACTTGTTCATTTAACTTGGAATTGTTTTCAGACGTAGAAAACCCTTTTCTATATAATGAATCATGATCTCCTTTCGTATACGTTTGAGAAGATAAAAATTAGAATAATACCTAATATATTGTGCAAATAAATGTCATATATATATATAAACCCTTGCCATCCTTTTTCAAAACCATCCTTTATTACTCAATTAATTTTAATTTAATTCCCTAGATCGAATAGAAGTTATGTACAGTATTCTGAACCAATTTACATACTTTCTCGAAAGATTCCAGCACAAATAACGAAATCATGGTCTCCGATAGATCCTATGCAACATATTCAAGCAACTTCATAGTAACACCAACCAAACACGAGTCGCATTCCCAGTAATCGCACACCCTTTCCACATCTTCTTAGCTTTATTCTAACGAGGCTCGAGGCAAACGTAACTTTCGATTCGCGACTGATTTCGCGAGGAATAATCGAGAGAAGGGACTCTGTGAGTGCGCTTAACGATGCAATTTGCACGCGGAGAAAAAGACAAGAAGCTGACGCGCACAGTGGCGTATTCCTCGAGTGCGCGATTTCTTCGAACGCCTCCCGCGCGGCCGATTCCTTAATTTCCCATACTGTGGCCGGTCCTGGACGTCCTGGGACGCCCCGCTGCGTTATAGCGCGGTTTAATCACACTACAAGCGTGCGTCCCTCGTTAGTGGAATATCGTGGCGGCTATAACGCGAGATTACATTCCGTGACAGCCTTCGTGGGCAACGCGAAAGACGCTCAAAGGAATCGTTCTCGGACCCTCTTGTTTCATCGGGCTCGCGATAATCGTTCCATGCACCCGTGATTGGTGGAAAACGGCTCTTACCGATCCTTTTCGCCGCGGGATCGCACACAGGGAAGCGAATCGAACGTTTGTTCGCTCGTCTCCTGTCGGATGCTGCAATCTCGGCTTGTAATTCTCGTTTTTCTCCTCGTTGTTCGAGGAGGATGAGGCGTAAGAGGCTGTAAAACGATCGGTATGCTCGTACGACTTGTCTCGGCTGGATGATTATGATCCAAGTTTTTGTTGAAAGTTGCGGTCTTGTAATGGTAGTCGATAAGGACCTCATATGGGAACGTGATCTTAAACTTCCGATGATTGACAATGATATTGAAATAGGGGTCCGTTACTTCGAAATAGAGTCATTCTAACAGCGTGAAAGCCATAAGCGATTGCTATAGGAACCACTTTCATAGACTAACCGTGATATTGAAATATCTGTAGGAAACCAAAGAAGCTCTCTCGATAGGTGTAAATAACAATGTAACTGATTCAAAGTCCCACCGATACGTTATAAAAGATGGAAAGGAATACAGTGATCGTATAATGGTAAAGTCAGAGGAATTTCGATATAAGATACGTGTACAAAAACAAGCAGATGCGAAATGATACGAAGAAACGAACGTGTGTACTGACGCTAGCAGATACAATTACGATATTCCACAGCGTCCACTTCTATCCTAAGTAACTTATCTACTCGGTCACCCTGTATAACTCACTACTTCGGCGTACCGTAGCTCAAACGACGAAGCCTACAAAACCACGCTATCAACCATTATCGAATCAAGAACAAAAGGATCGATGGTATCTTCAGGTCGTCAGGTTGCAGAGTATCTCGAACGCTTTCGTACCTTTCATCGTGCCTTAATACACGAGGACGAACTATCGGGGGATATGATCGCCGCCTTAATGGCACTTCTTACAACGCCTTTGAGTCTCGTGGAGATAGCGCTTCACAGTCGTAGAGGGAGTTCGTTAACCGAGGACCCTTCATCACGAGTGTGTATACCGCGTTACCTTTCCTCAAGCTCGAGACGTGCAAGCTGTATTCGAGGACCGATGGACCAATGACACGAGAGGATCACACTGGTAACGAGGAAAAACTCGATGCAACGTAATAAAATTTGTACTTAGCTCGAAGCGTGTTACTAACGCGCGTAAATCCGCCAAGTTTCTCACCTAGGTACGCTTCGGACCCTCCTCGAAGGGGTTTAACACCGAAACTACGAGTGCAATACCGTGGTGGCCGGTCATTTATTTCAGAGACGCTCCTGGAGGAGGAGGTTAATTGCAGACGCGGCAACTTGCGAGAAAGTATGTCGAGGATGCGCCTGGGAGTAACTTCGGTCTGTCGTTTAAGGGGTCAAGACGATTCAGGCCAGGAATTTAAATTTTCGAATGGCGTTAGAATTATGTTTGTTCCGGCTTTCGTGATGATTGAGAATATATTCAAACGGTAAGCAGAATATTTTAATAAATAAGCAAAGATGTACGTCGATTCTACCGGTAACATGCAGTATCGTTGTCTATATCGTGATATTCATACGAGATTTTTTTTACTGAACATATTCTACTTTTCAATGATTCGCGCAAAACTGTTGTAATTTTCAATCGCACAAAAATTAAAATTCCCGGAGGAAAGATTCTATTCTACATTTTCGATTTATTGTATTTTAGACAGAAATTCTATATATATATACATATCGTCTGGATCACTTGCCGAGATATTCACGCGAACTTCGATCAGTATCATTTTCAATTCTATCAGATCGCTCGCTTTGACATACACATGCAGGTACGTAGCCACTCGCCAGTTTGTTAATATAACGATAATCATCGACTGAATCAAACTATGTATATTCGGTGCTATATTTTATTGAAGATCTATGAAATTAAAGATAGGGCGATTATTCAAAGCGAAGATCGCGCGAGGGAAGTGTCAATACTCCGTTTCCTTGACGTTCGGCGATTTATAGAATTGAATAATGACTGAATTAGCGACGATTACAAATTGGCCGGCCACGTAATAAATAGCCGGCGAATTGATTAATAAGGACGCGTTAAACTGTGCATCGTTATAATCGATGATAAATTATGTGAGCCACTGCGGATGCAGAAACGACTGGCGAAATTTATGAGACGGTTCCCGAGCCGTACGTATCGAGAGTCGATGAAATTCGATGAAATCAAAAAAATCAGGATGGACTGTATCGAAACACGTTTACTCCATCGTTATCTACGAATTAACATCAATATTGTCAAAAGCTACAAGAAACAAGCTGTAATTAATGGACATAAATTATGCTAGAAGTAAAATTAACGACAGTAAAATTCAAAGTCACATCATTATGTCGCGGATGTTTACGTGTTTGTGGAATATATAAAGGTGCAAAAACGTAGAGAATGTATGCGAGGAATACAGTGAATATATAATGTGGAAAATTATACAGAATGTCTATAATGGCGTGGCTATTATAATATTTAAACGGTAAAATATGTCTCTACCGAGGGTCTATTCGTCTTATACTCATGAATTTTATAATTATAAAAAATGTATAAATTTGGCATAAACATCCAGTCTGTTCGTGATATACACACGAATGACAAAATAGTACATTTTTCGTCGCATAATTGCACCGTAAATGCAACGCTATCGCTATCCTTCTTATCGAAAATTTTTAAAGATATATAGAAATATACATTTGACATTTAAAATGCACCATGAATTTCTCTAGCCCTGTCTAGAGGATATACGCGATAAGAAACTCGTAAAAGTTTCGTCAAACGACCGATATTCTTCCGAGTGAAACTTTACAAATCCGCAATTAATACACCTGTACGATAATATTTAAAATACACAAAGTATCTATAAGACAAATTCTCACGCGAATTTCACCTCTCCAGTTATTTAGAAAAATGTGAAACCGCACAAACAACTACTATCTACTCTTCGGCCACGTAACACAACCAACTCGTAAAAGTTAGATCAAACAACCGCATCACAAGCGTAGCGCGATAGATTTCCTCTCGCGCAAAGTTTCGTCCGCGATTACCTCTGATCAGCGTGCCGGAGCACACCGCAAAACACGGAAAGACACCTTCGTGCAGCCACTAAAGCGTATCTATTATACCGGCGAAGATAATCCCCTCGGAAACGAGGTAAAACTTCGAAATCCGTTTTGCGGGGGCGTATAGAGGGAGGAAAGGGTTGGGGGTGCGCCTTCTCGGTGGCGCGTTCGCCCGCCAACACGGGAACAACATTAGTAACTTATGGTTGCGGCCCAGCGGCTGGATGGCTGGTTGCGTTTCAGACGTAGATCCGGAGCTACGGAACCGTGGTAAGAGGTCGAAGCCTAGAGAGACCGGCTGCAACCAAGACGAGCGTGGAATCCTTTTGCGGAAAGGGGTTAAGGGGTGGAAGGTGAACGAAACCGAGGCGAACCGAGCTTCTGAACTTAGTTACCCGGCGACACCGTGAGTTTCGGCCGGAGTTCCAGTTCGAAGAGCCTGCCCGGTTTCCAGCCACGGAGAGGGCATAACCCGGGCGAGCGCGGCAGCTAGGAGTTTGCCAGGGGCTTTCACCGGCGGAACGCGGTGTGAAAACCGCGGAAGAAGGGCGGCCACCGAGCCTGAGGAGAACCAGCCGAGAACCGTGATAAATATGAGCAGTCTAAGTAACAAGCATCAGTTCCCGGGGAGTTCACGCCGTGGCCGAGTCTAGTAACGAACTTCCGGCAAGATTTAAAGGAGCCGGCAAGTTCGACCCGCCCCCCATGGGCTCCCACCGAAATTGACGACTTAATTAGCGACGGGAACCGACTGCGAGCCGAGCCAGTGGTATGGATCTGTTTTCTTGGAAAAGTTGGGATATGCTACAGTAATTGTCCACGTCTTACCGACATATTCTAACGTTCTATGTGGTGGAAGATCGTCGTCGGAATTTCTTTTCCGTGGAAGAATATTGTAGTTGATCGTTGATGAAGACGAACGTAGATTCGGCGAAATTACGAACGAGTTTGGTGGTTTAACGCACTTGAAATTGACGATGGATACGTCATACGTATTCTTTATCTAATTTGATCGACGAAAGATCGTAGTTAACGAGAGACATTGAAATCTTTCTACTATACGAATGATCTAATTACACGAACCATTTGTCCTTCGATGAATTCATATAAATTGGGTTATACTGCATAGACGGTTCTAATTTCTAATACGAACTGGCGAACACATCGCTATATTACTTCATATATCATCGTGACATATGTTTCTAACATGTACTCCAAATTTAAGAGTATCAACAATTTGAACCCCAAAATGGTCTCTCAAGAATGTTTTTGTAGAATAGTAATACACATCGAGAGACAAACTACCTTCGAGTCCCACGAAAGGAGGAAGAGAGAAAATCGTCACGGTTAGTGGATAGCTGAGGGAGCCAAAATCCTCCCTCTCCCCTTGTGCAGCCCTTGTCGTTCACGGACAAGCAAATTCCGAGAGGTTGCGGAGTCGAGACACGGGTAAGAAGAAGACGGGGAAAGGGAAGAGTGATTCGTGGAGCGGAAACCGGAAATGTGCTCCGGAACCTTCAACAATCCCTCGATGAAACTATTGGTCATCCGCGACGCAATACCGGATACGCCGGATCTAATAACTCATCCGCCTGCTGCCTGCTCTCTTCCACTCTTCGTCTCTTTCTCTCTCTTTCTCTCTCTTTTCCTAACACTCTTTCCCTTCTACTATCCATGCTGTATTTTTTTCTGTTTTTCGCTCTCTTTCTATCTATTCTCTCGTAACGGCGTCTCCCACTTTTTCTCTCGTGTCGTGTCGTCTGCCGTTTCCTAGCGCATTGTTCGTTTCGACGGCGATCGAAGATAATGTCGTCGGGCGAGGAGAGAATAATATCGGTGTCACGGAGGCCAGCGTGTATTGTGACGATTCCACAATGAATTTCTGCCGAATCGGCGGCGCTACGTCATTGCCGGCTCGTACACGAGATCCATAAATGGTATGATTAAAACGGCTAATGGAAATAATTCCGGAAACCGGTTGACATCGTCACGGCTCGCTTGCCTGGCCAGCCTTTACATCGTATTGTCAAAACGCGGTTCGCGCGGTAATTCACGTCGGATATCGTGGCCAATGTTTGCCAACTGAAGGTATCCGCTCTTTATCTCTTATGATGCTGAATATTTTATTCGATCAAAATGCCAAATATTCGAAATTACGAGCAAGAACCGAGAAGGCTTGTTGGAAGACTCAAGGGAGCAGGTACATTAATTACGCGACGTTTGACATTTCATCTCGACTGATTCATATTCTATAAGTTACTTTCGAAACCTGTTCATAATTTCAATGAATTTTTATATTCTCGTAACCAATAACATATTTGTATTCTCGTATTTATGATATTTATATATCATTTGTATATCTCTACCACATTCGTACTTAACACGGAAGAATATAATTTACGCGTTAAAACCTTTCTTCGTATCTCTACGGTTAAAAAACAGAGAAACGCTCGAACGAAATAGAACAACGAATCTAGAAGGTTAAAGAATCCGTACGTAGAATCACTGACCATCGCGACCTTTCTCAAATTCAAGATATGCAAAAACCAAAGGCTCTATCCTCAATAAGTCACGCTATCCGAAGGAACCCTGTTGAGTGACGAAACAATACTCCCTGGTAGGACTTAAAACAACCTCCCCGGGGGATGTTCAGCGTGATATACGACACGACGTAATTGCAGGAATTTAATCAATCAGAAACATACCCTAGCGCGAGTACGCGGCAGTTTCCTAGCCTTGCCAAGCCGAGTTAAGCCCCGAGGGAGTCTCATTTAAGATAAATCCAGGAGTCGGCGACATCGAGTAGAACGGCGAACTCGGGTCATCGTTGTCCTTCGTTCCGATGATGAAACGCTAGGACTACTATCCTAGATTTCACTCTTATTCTTCTTTTCTTCGGTTAACATCTACTCTTATCGGTCTTTCCTTTTCTCTCCTCTCGAGAAGAACGTTTTCTTCTTCCTTCTCTTGGTCGATTTTAACTTCGCCTCTTTCTTCTCTCGTACGTGCAGAAACGTCCACGCGAGAGGGGCGAGCGTGTACACGGAGTGGAAACGGCCACACACAAAGCTCCCCCTGCAGCCCTCTGATATATAGCCCCTTGGAGGTCGATGACTTCCGCTATTTTTCTTCCGCTGTCTCCAGCAAGCAACTTCCCTTTCCTAACGTGCACCCCGCCCGGCCGTTTCGGTACTTTCCTACGCTCTTGCTCTCGGATATCCAGCGGCGGACATCGATCGAGACCAGCCGGCTGTTCTGTTGCACCAGAAGATCCCGCAACAGCGACCAAATCTTCGGGAAATCGAGTCCACGCGAGCCATTGTTTGCCCTCGGAACATCGAACAGCCTGTTCGATCGCGTTCCATAGCGCAAATCGAACGACAACTGTATTTCCAGCAATGACGTTTCGCGTTCGAAGAAAGAGTATGGCCGTTGTGTACTTTAGAAAATTCCGAGGATCGTTATTTAGCGGAATTTGTCAGGAATACTTTTTGTTCGATGTAAGAGCCAATCGAAGTTTAATCCCGAAGTTCTGAATGCAGGATTTTTTAAGTATAGCGGAGATAAAAGTGATTAGGCAGGTAATGGAGATAGGTATCGATGAAATTTCATTAAATACGGCTTCTTTATAAATGTAAATATCGATTTCAATTATTTACCATGTAATTAATGCGCTTTAAGGATATATAATAAATAATACTTAGACAACACTAGTACTAGTTCGATTAAACTTCGTTGGTTTCATCACCTGTCCACTGTCTACTTATCTTTCACGCTGACTGATACAATTATATAACACAACTTGTAGATATTATATCGTAAGGATGCGCCAAATGTAAAAGCAGATGTATAATAAAAGATTAAATGTAAAATAAGATATATGACGATAGAAGTTACAAACGGCGCCGAGGTACTTTTACGACAAGTGGAAATTATAGCGGAAAAAATAATTTACTCACGACATTCTACTTACTGACGTTCCATTTATCTAATTGCATTCTGATCAAAATCATATCGTCCTATCAATTTGTTTCATATCCAAGTTTCATGACAAGTGGAAATTATAGCAGAAAAAATAGTTTACTTACGACATTCCACTTACTGACGTTTCATTTATCTAATTGCATTCTGGTGAAAATCATATTGTCCTATCAATTTGTTTCATACCCAAGTCCTTACTTCTCCAGAAAAATTTAATCCGCGAAAACGTGAAAAAAGAAAAGAGCAATAACTCGAGGCTTCTGCAAACAAGAAGACAAGACACTGTATACCAGAGAGAAAAGCAGTATCGATTCGCCTTGAGCAACGTTCAACGAAGTACTTATTTACGAATGCATAAGCAACCAGCGTTACAAGACAGATTTTTATCGTACAAGATGCAGAGCAATCTCTCTACAGAACGAAGGAGAGAGAAGGAACATGGAAAGGGGGAGGGGGGTAAGGAAGAGAATGGAAAGAGGAGGAACGAGTATACGAAAGCGGGACGGGGTAGCAAAGAAGCTACTGCATTTATGGATGTCCTCCCCGTGACAAGCCGAAATTAATTTACCCCCTACTCCAGACCGTCGAGCGTTGGCATATTTTAACCCAGTTCTTCAGCCTCCAGTGTTTTTTTTCCAACCCCTCGACCGTTCACCCTCCGCCCTCTGTGTGTTACGAGTCCACATAAATTTCTATCGAACGGACGCAGACGGATCGAGATTCGCTAAATTCGCCGAGAGGCGATTCGATAAAACCCGTGGAGCGCTCGCGGCTGACTGGCTCCTTAGTTGACGCGATAAATAATTAATGATCGAACGGCCAGTATGGGCCGAAGAGAAAGGCGAAGGAGAAGGAAGAGCAGACGCGTATTGCTGGTCCATAAAACATTTAATATTTATAAGGTACGAAACGGACGAGAAGCGAGGGGGTGGCAGGACAACCGCCTGACTCGGATATATATTATCGGATCTCATGCGGCCTATACGGTATTTAGATATTTTAATTAACCGATCGGCTATAAATTATGATAATTAAGGAGGACCGGCGCACGGGAACCTGCCTACGCTGTCGAGTTTCGCGTTGTTTTGTCTGCTCGAGGGATCTATAGACGAGTTAACATGTGCACGACGTATCGCCGTAGATCGTTTCGTCCCGAATTCGGGGATTAGAAACGCTTCTAGAATTGCCGCGTGTCACTATCGCAGTACGCCATATGGCAAATCGAGAGACGTCGTTGGTGAAGGAACGGGATCGTTAAGTTGGATTTTGCGACCGTTTCTTCAAGAGCTACTTACTTCGCCTCCTCGAACGTTATTTTACGTTTATGGGAAACGGTTTATGCGAAAACTGAAGTTGAAGAGGGCCCAGGGGGACGTAGAATCGAGCGTAAAGGGACTAGCAACTTACTTATTCCGCTGATCGTTCTATCGTTAAAAACCTCCGATATTTGGTGTTCAACTGTGAGCCAACAAATCACCGATAATTTGTCTCTAATCTGTTCGCGCATGTAAACCGAATATAGGAACCTATGCGATTCGACGCGCACACGAAACGAGGATTCCTTAAAAGCGCTTTTTAACGTCAATCGAAGGTATCGTCTTTCCCTCTGAATATTTATTAGGAGTCCCGCGGGGAATCAAAGTGGACGTCAGCAAACAGAAAGACGCATCACTCGGCACCTCGCTCGGGCCTCGATTAATCAAGCGTCTGGAGAGCGATCGTCATCCCGCGATTCCTTTCAATTCCACCCATCGTGCGGCAAGAGACGAAGCGGAGGCATTGAAATAATAATGCACGGCTAAAGGTGGACGAGGAATTACGATTTTAACGAGGCCAGCGGATGCAACAGCCCCGTCGGGGGCACCCCGACCGCTGGATTACAGAGAGCATTCTTAACAGTGTCAATAAACGGAGGTTATGAGAGCCACAAACGTCGGAAGTGTCTCTCCTTACGACGGACATAAATAAGCCGAGCAGCGGCTGGCTGGTCGTTTAAATGTCGCGAAGTAACTCCCAGGCCCGAGTGAACTTTGCTTCGACGCTCGGCTTCCTCGCTGTAATCTGTGGCTGCTTGTTCTTTGTATTCCTTAACCAAGGGACTGAGTGCTCTCGCATGTGTCTGTTTGATGGTCGAAGAATATTGATGGGTGTAAAGTTTAATTTCTTCGTTGGAGGTTATTGATCTGAGCATTTTATTTCGGCGAGAGCGTGCGGCACAAGTTGAGGCAGTGTCCGATGAATTATTAGAGAATCTTTTAAAATACACTCTTAATTGGAAGTTTCAGAAGCTGTTTTAAATTGCGCCGTCGAGATATGATAGAAAGCAGCGAGATATTAAGGTCGTGGGATATTAAAATGCAACTATTTCTAGGCACTTATTTACTTGTAATCACTGTACTTTATATCGTTAAACGAAGTTCACTGACCAAGAAACGAGACGATCTTTTAAAGCGACTTTGTTTGAAAGGATCGGTGAATCTAGATTCTGTCTTCCTGGTGTTATAAATTTCTTAAACTACTGGAAAATAATACACGATACTACTAATCGTCGAATACTACGATGGACTGCTGCATTTTAAAGATGCCTGGCCCTTTGTTATTTATACTTTCTAATGATAGCCTGTAACAGATCTAGACTTCCGTCAAGAGAACGCCACATGAATAAAACATGAATTACATCTTTCAATTATTCAAGCCCTACTTCGATTTCACTTTCGCTATTCACTATATCGATTAATTTGAAACTAGAAATTAATTCGCTTTGTACACTACCAAACATTCGTTGGAAGAAAAAATGAAGGAGAACTAATTCCTATCCTTTTCATTAGAAACGATTACAGCAACAAAAATACGAGATAGAACCACCCTATAATATTTCTTCTAATCAAAAAAAGAAAACCAAAGAATTCTCGCACAGAACAACGCACAACTCAATGAGAAAAGAAGCGAGATGACGCGTCGATCTCACGTCGTGGAATCAAAAAACGGTCCGATGGACGATAGAGCGATTTAACAGCCGAGGAACGACGTCGATGCGTTTTCACGATACTGCCCCTCTTGCCTGTCCCTCGAAGCGAGCCAGGTTTCTTCCTGCTTGCCATTACCGTGGCGGAGCCTTGATGGCGAAAGTGGTCTAGGGGGCAAACGGTCAACGAGACTCGAGATGAGATAGAACAGGCCATTATGGCTACGCCGATAAGATAGGTCCACCCTCCGTGGTACGTAGTAGCCACGGTCAGAACGTTCTAGGTACGGGTTTGATACACCGGACGCGATCCACGGCATGAAAAATCTAGTTGGAAGAGACGAGAATGGGACGGTAGACGGGGGAAAGCGGAGGTGGATGGCGAGGGGGTGGCGGCGAATGGAAAGGGGGAGGACGAAGCGAGGGCGGTGTCCAGCGCCCCCGAGAACTCGGACCTTATCTTTTCATAGCGATCGTGACCGTCCAAGACTTCATTTCCGTGCTCGAGGAGCCACCCCAGCGCCGGTTTATACACGTAGCGTAACCGGTAACAAAATGGACCTCTTGGCTCGTTTACGTGGGCACGGATTTCGCTGGAGGAAATTAGTCGACGCGTCGTATTCGACGGGGTAACCGCGTGTCCAGAATGCGATATCAGTAGCTGTGCGTTACTAGCCGATGAAACGATTTACTGACAAAGGGTATTTCGATCTTACGATAAGAGTCAAGGTCAGCGCATTTTCGAAGCAATTCTTGCGGAGAAAGTGAATATAGACTTTTATTCTTGTCGTTTCGGATATTTAGACAGCTTGGTAAAAGTTTCTAAAACTACCGACGACCGAAATGTAAGATTCGTATTCAGTTGAGATGAAAGGTATATGAAGAAATACGCGATATAAGAGAGACAAGCTTCAATCCGCGTGTTTTATAAAGATTTAAGAGAGATCCTGAAAAACGTGCCGCGTCAAATTCATTAAATTTTTGTGAGAAATTAAAAGTGGATGGTTTTATAAGCACTCTGGCAATTTTAATACAGCGCTATATATTGATGTTCAAAAAAGAACCGTAGTAGATCTGTAAAATTACTATGAAAAGTTCGTAATTATTTTACCCACTTCCAGAGACTCGGTGTTAAATATAATGGACATTGGTATTATTGGATATTGGTATTATTCAGAACAGATTAAATGTAACACAGAATTTCGTCAACGATATCTACAGAGATACCGATGTACAATGTGCTCGAATCGAGGCAACCTATCGGTTCCATCTTAATATCGACAGAGAAATTTTAGAAATTGATAGTTTATCGAATAATTCAGAACGGTCAACCTCCGTCGGCTCAATATTACGTTTAACCACTGAAAACTGTGCGCGTTGATCGAAACTCTAATACGACCGGATGCAATTTCCCCGGCTAAGCTTGGTTGTGTCCCAGTTCCACTCACCCTCCGGCAAATAATAACATTTCTATAAGTCGGTCGTTTGTATTCGACGACTGGCGCTCATGCACCCCATTTCAATTAACGTATGATGTATGTCGTATAAGGAGCCGTATCCAGCACCTTTCAAACGTTGGGGCCGTAATGCGCGAGGGATCGCCGCTCTAAGTAACTCTATATCACGTCTACGTGACACGAAACGCAGAGAAAAAAAAATCTTATATGGCCGGGAAGGGCAAGAATTGTCCTTGATCTTTTAACTGTCCCCTCGGTCTTCATCGTTGTTCTCTGCAGACAATGACATATCGCTCCTTATTCGTCAAACAATCCGTTACACAACGTGTTGACGCAAGAAACGTTTATCCGAATATCGTGGATAAAGGGATGTTAATTCTATCGAGACACGATATCTTCGGATACGTTTAGATTATACGCGAAGGATATAAAGTTTGTAAAAGATACAACTGGTGGTTGGATTGCAACTGGAAGATTTTAAGATATAAAAATTACGTAAATATAAAAATTAGTAAATATAGGACGCATATATTACTATGCAAAAATATAGAAAATATCCAAAGTATAATGTTCGTTAAAATATTTGCCGGATAAAGTAAATCTCCGCTAAGACCTCGTTTCTTTAGTCGTGCCCATAGAAATGTAGTAGATCTACACAAACATCCGCAAACTCGTCGTAACACGTGTCGCTCAAATCATCAAATAATTTTGTTCTCATATAGGATATGAAACTCTAACGATCTCTACTTCCGTGATAATTTGCAAGATATCAGTGGTCAAACGTTATACAATTAACCAACGCACAACCCACAGCACCGCTTTTTCTATATTTTCGTCTTACTAAATAAAATGACCATCGTACCAAACAACGAGTTAACAAAAGCACCGTAGCGCGCAATTTTTCGCCCAATTTAAATCTACCACGATGTCTATATCGGAGCACGAAGTAGTCAACGTCGGTGCTTCCGATGACGTTCCCGGGAGTTGGTTCGGGTGACGTACAGGGTGTTCGCAATTTCTCCCGATTCCCGACCCTAGGACATCCATTTTATTTAGCGCACCGGTGGACCACGAGGCAAGCGAGGGGGACGTTCGACGGCCAAGGGGCTTTCTCTTTTTCTCCATCTACCGATATCCCATCAGTGCCAGCAGGAACGTTTACAGCGGGCTGGTGTCCAGCCACCGACAGAGAAAACGGAAAGAGACAAAAAGAGAGAAAAAGAGAACGAGAGAGAAGAAAATAAAGAAAAGAAAGGAGAGAACCTTCTTCACCATCCCCCTTCTCGACGAGTTAGCCAGATATAGAGTGGCGCGGAGATCGAACCGCGTCGAACGGGGTGGAGAGAGAGACGAGACGGAAGAAGGGAACATAGAGAGCGTGGGCTGGGGTGTCTGGACCGCTCTCCCGAGATGGACACAGAGAATCGCCATTACAAATTGACAAGCTTGATTGATGGTCAGCGCGGAAGGGACGACGCCAGCCGATCCGCTGGCCGGACGAGAAGAGGAGAGAGAACGAAGGATAGGCCGGGAAGAACGACGAGAAAAGGGGAATCGAATGTGCCAGGAGACCGAGGGGGTTGCGACGGGCCGAAGGGGATGCCGGCCAAGTGAGATGGAGTGGATGTAGTGAACGCGCGCGGCGGACTAAACTGGACTCCGCTTCGAGGGACCTTCTCTCTTTCCAACATCGGTCAGATAGCGTTCCGCGTGCAATGGGGAACGATAAGAGGATGGGGACAGGGGGCGCGTTATCAACCGAGACCTCTCAGCGAGTGCGTGACGAATGGTCCGCGAGCTGATTCGCAAGGGGCTGCTCTCGCGGACCGATCCGAATATTCGATGAACCACGCAGGATCTTTGATCGTACGAGTTTCGTTAAGGCGTCTCGATCGCTCGGCTCCTGGGGTTAGGTAGAAGGTAGGGGGATGGGGTTGATGCAGTGGATAGATCCCACTGGTATTCTGTGGATTTTTGCTGAACTTTGAAGAGACGCGTAAACTTGGTATATAGCGAACGAAGTCGTGTCGAGTAATTCGGTGCGTAAGTGTTTCAATTTTTTGCTAGCAAAGTTGACAGAATTTTTCGATTCCACGGGTCCTGCATTTATGTACGATAACAGGAGCGACTTCTCCAATTTTGTATTGTACTTTAACCTGTGATCTTAAAACTTGAAACGCTAGGATGTTCCAGACGTTACTAACATTTATAGTTCATACTAATTGTAAAAGGGGGAGAATTCGCGAGAACATATTACAAAACTGTCACCCCGAAATGTGACCCTAAAGTTTCGCTCTCGCAATAGTATCAAGCAGTTAAAAGGATATTAAACGTACCTACGTATATACGTACATCCCTCGAGAGATTAAAAAGAACATACATTGATATTACTTTCGCATACCTAACGTTTAAACCTTGCACGAACGAAAAACATTCTACCACGCTCCAGTCAACGATCAACCACCCAAAGCGTCCGCACCAACCCTATCCGATTAGGATCAGGCCGTAACGCGATTACGTCGCACGCATGCGACCAGTCGAATTAAAAACAAGCCGGCCAATTAAACACTAATCGCCGGATGCGTTGCGGTGTCGAATCTGGAAGGGACGCCGGCTATTAAGAGTCAACGGTCACGGACGTTCGCTTGTCGATCTCTGACAGTATGGGAAAACGAACAGGCGATCGTAAACGACAATCGAGCTTCTGTGAAAGTGAGCGTAGAGAGGAAGCTGAAGACGTCGTGGAAAAAAACGAAAGAGCGGAATCGTTCGGTTGGAACGATTGGCGGAACAAAGACGGAAGACAGTCGACACGAAGCCGACCTTTTCTCGTGATCTATGGCTCTGAACTCCCATATCCTCGCGCTGACCCTTGGCTACCGAATGCTGAGAATAATAAGCAAACGCGGCAATTAAGATATCTTCGACGGAGTCGTCACGGCTAGCCGCTGATTCCTTTGCCCTTTTCTTGGCCATCGTTTCTCGGTACACGTAAATCGAAAGCGTCTCGTAAAATCGAACGCGGGTCCGACCATGTTTATTGGGACTGCGGTGGCAGGCGATTCGCGATAAATCGCGTTTGTCGGGAACGACTGGCCGGAAATCGAGATTCTCCTGGTACTAGAAAACGCGGATCCTTGGAGTTACTGAGAATTTCGTCCTTTTGATATCGAAACCTTTGAAAATGACAATCCAAGTTACCGAGATTCTAGCCGTGAAGACGCTGCTGTCTCGCCTAATATCTTTTATTTAGAGCTTCGAAAATAAAGAATTTCTTCGTTGTTGAGAATATACGGGGTTTTAGAAGCTAGCTCCTTTGGCAAACGCTTATATCGGAAGCTAAAATTTTCGAAACTGAAATTTTTCAATTGACCAAAATTTCAATTCTGGAAGCGTTGCTCTTTTAGCAAATGTTCGCGTCTAAAGTATCTAAATTACCATGCTTTTAGTTCTATACCGCTCCTATAGCCGATAATTACGCTGAAAATTTTCAAAATAAAGACTCTGCCAGCTATCAAAATTTTAATCTTGCATATATTACCTACTTTTTACGAACGCCACCCATTGAAAGAAATAAGAGTGTAGAACTTCCAAGTTATCAAGATTTTAATCTCAAACAGGTTGTTCTTTTAATCAAGGCTTTTGCGCTAAAAGCTTTGAGACATTCAAAGGAGAAAGAAATTTTCTCTTTCGATTAGTAGTACCCTATAGTTTGCGAAGGGCGCAATTAATCATCGTCACCATAAAACTCCAATCTCGGAATTCCAATCGCAGCTAGGTGATGAAAAACACTCGACCGACTTCGTGCTATCAGAAACAGCTTGTTCAACAACGGGAACGAAGGGAAACAACCGTTGGAAGGTTCGCGCGAGCTCGGCCGACGCCTTTTATCGCGGCATCGTTACGAAATGCACCGTACGGTCACAGCTTTACGGTACTTCGGGGCCGCTGTTACGTTTTTACTGCGTCGTTTCGCGAGCACGCGAAGGGACCACGATTCTGGCTATGTTGCTTGCGCGTCGTTCGCGCGTTGGCGTCAGGACGTCAGGTTATTGGGCTAAAGGTAAAAGAACGCGTGAGAAAGATTCTGCTATGATACATAGTAGTTATCCTGCCTATAAAACGATAAACGCTTCGTCCAACGAGGAAGAGACGATCAAACTGAGTTTCAAATTCCTTGGAAGTAAACCAAAGGAAATTTTAGGAAACTTTTATCTCGCGACAATCTTTTTGCGAATCGTGATAGTACGGATAAAGTAAATTACGATGCGGAAAGTTAATAACAAAGGAATACGTGTTTAAGAAATTGAAAAATTTACGTAATCTGTAGCTTCGTATAGTATAAAGAGTTGCATGGCTTGTGTAATTTATTGTTTCGTGGCTAAGAGTTGGAAATCTCAGGCGATCTGAAGAAACACTCGTGAAACGAAATTGCTTGATTATTATAGATTATAGACAATTACTATAGACAAGATTATAGATCGCGTATGTGAGATTTATTCTAAATTTATCGATCACCAGTGGTTTGGATTTCAGATTTTTTGCTACTCAATTATAAAATACCATGAGTTATTACAATTTCATTGGCTTTGCTTTAGCTATTACTAAATGTAAATATATTGTAGCGTTGATGGAATATTTTAAGAGTAACAAGAACATTGATTTACACATCTCGTTACTGTTGCACGCTCGTTTCTATAGCCGTCTGATTTTTGAAAACGTTGGTAGTTTATAACGAATGATCGGTGGTGTTTTCACGCGTTTCATCGGCACACACGTTCCAATCAGTAGATTGTGAAGTTTTGATTCCGTAACGGCCCGTAATCGAATTCAATTTACACACTGGCCATCCGATTTGAAAGTGTAATGTAATATTTTAGGAGGGAGTGCGCAGAGAGGAGAGGCGGAGGTCTCTCTGTTTTTGAACGATGCTCGCAACGTAGAATTCACTAATAGGAATTGGCGGCCGCGTTCCAAAAACACGAGACTCCCCTGGATCATAAAGCGACGTCGAAACGCAGAAATCCTACATTGTTCCGCGTACAAATTGGATGGATTCTGAGAAGCGAGAATGTAGCCAGAATTATTGACAGAGGAACCACTGAATGGCGCGCTGCTAAACACGAGTTTCTTTAAATGTTCCGTGGAAATCGCGTAAATTTCCCATTTATCCAGGAACATCGCTTGCAATTATATATATATATATATATATATATATATATATATATATATATATATATATATATACATAATATATTAACTAAACTAAAACTACATTTGTCTTCGGTGAAACTGACATTAAATGTCAGTGTACTACATCTTCTTTACAGGAATATGAGAAAAGATGTTTCTATTATTAACAACTAATAAAGAGGAAATTTCCCCTGCAACCTTAAAAATTCGGTCTATATAATAGATTGCTTCAACTTTGATACCTTTCGTAGCTATAAAACTAAAGATTACTTAAACAATGGAACGTTTCGTAACTACACGGCACTATCCACTTTATAGAAAGAATAAAACGTCCAATTTCCCTTTCATTCGTCACAAAATCGTACGTTCCAAGCATCAGAAGAGATTGAATGTTGCAAAAAGCTAGAAGGTAGTTCGTGTAAGAAATCAGCAAACCATTCGTTTCTACTTCGATCTTAAAGTTATTAAATGGTCCAGGCTGAGTTCATCGGCGATATCGTCCGGATCTAGCTCGAAATTAGTGTAAAATTAGTCGTGCTCACGCACGCCTGCTATGGCAGTAAAGGCATTCGTGCGGTTTTAACGCTGCCGCCCTCCTAATACCAGCCGTAAAACCGCGATCCCTTTTAAATCCTTCCCCATTCGATGGTGAGCACGATACACGGACGAACAGCCACTCGAACTATAAAGTATAAAGCCGCGACGCATCGTTTTACGACGTACAAGCTGCCTCCGTGTCTCCCCGAATCCGGATTCTATTAGGTTTATATTGTACCCTCCTTGCGATCAAAGAGACACGCGTTGGGGATTTCCTTGCTCGAACGAGTATATAAGGGCATGAGAGCCTGTTACTTGGAAAATTGCCTTTTTCTGCTGTGTTTAGCGATGGGAAATAAGGTTCCAGTCGGAGGAAATTTAAAATCGCCATAAGGAGATTTGAATGATTTACTCGAAGGTTTACTTTGATTGGGATACTCTGTCATAGATGACGTTCGTTCCATTCACCGTGTATCTATCCCATTGTATTCTATCGTATGTATTCCGTGTACTATATATGTATTATATCATAATTATGTGAAATATGCAGGTGTAATAATAGAGCTATAAATAACCTGTTAACCAGAGAAGAATTTAATTCATCACTCGGTAGCCCATCCCTTGGACGTAACAATTTCATGAGATGGATGGTCCTTTGCAAGGATTAAAACCAATCTAAATAAGATTAGTTTGCTAACTTGTAACTCCACAAGTCCAACAATTTCTAATTAAAGAACGATCCGGCTAACAGGTTAACCGAAGCAGATAACCAATTTCCTAGCCATTCATATCTGTCAACCTAGTGTTTAACTTTCGCCACAGAATGCTCCGACTCTTCATAAACGCCCAAGAAAAACGCCATTAGTCCAATACAAACTTCGTTCTCAGCAAAACCGACAAACCGTATCCGCTCATCAATATCTTAACCAACCATCGCCGGCCACGACAAGCATCCTCCAATCATCCTTATTATCATCAGCCCTCCGACCAAACCAAACACGTTCTCTTCCAACTGCAAACTAGAACAAGAACCGCGCGCGATCTTCATCATCAGCTTTATTCCTCTGGATTCACACGTTGCAATGAATCGTTATCGAGGCAGAAGCGAAGCATGAAATCACTGATTGCGCCGGTTCCATCGTTATCGCGGGGCAAGAACGCGGCCGTAGCCAGGAAACGAGAATGTTTGCGCGACGAGGATGCAAGCTGGGAATAATAACAATGGGCCGCGGGCCACGCGAAGTCAATGCGGAGCAGCTGCGATTCGCGTAATGAAAGTATGATTGATGATCGAGTCGACGCGCGTCATTAGCTCGACACGAAGAAGCGCGACGACGCGGAGGATGCGAACAGTCTACCTCTTTCGAGACCTTTCTCTCGTCCCATCCGGGGAGATGTTGCAGCCATGTCGCCGTGAAACGTGTTCTGAATTAGCGATCTGGCCTAATATAATTCGAACGAGCTCGACGTTCAACCCTCTGCTCCGAGTATTCTTTTACCGCGACGGACGTAATATTCCCCGATAAAAGAACGTGAGAGACAAATGGGCACCAGAGCAGCGATTCTTTCAAACAGTTGCGAGGTGGCTACTAATTTATAGCAACGAATAAGAAAGAAGAACGCAAGCATTAAAACCATCTCATTATCTGCAAATACATATCACAAGTGTCATATAAATCCATCCATGTTATGCGTACAATGCGTGAGGGGAAACGAAGTAGAATACGTAGACAGTACACAGACAGTGGTATCGCTTTATATTCATAGAGACAGGAAATAAAAGAAAACAGGCATTAAAATCATCTTATTATACCTATAAATACAGATTTTACATAAATCCACCCTATTAAATCCGTAATTCATAAGATGAATTGATATATAGAACGTAAATCATATAGAGATATGATTAGTCTATCTGATATATCAATCAAAAAAAAAAAAAAAAAAAGGAACATAGATTACGACTGGTAACTAACACGACCAACACAAGTCGTATCAAAGCCATCTCGATCCGCAAATAATTAACGAACAGTGAATAGCATTCACGCGAATTGCAGGGACCATCGATGCAAAGACAATTCTCGATTCGGGGTTTGCAAATAAAACGTCTCGGCCAGCGACCATAGTTGAAAACCGACGAAGGCTCGAAAGTTGGACGATCCACGGGGGATCAGCAGCATTTGAAAGACACATTCATCTCGCTTCCGTTGGAGCAAAATCTGCCCAGGGGCCTAATGCTTCGGCTATTAAGGTTTAATGGACTGCTGATCGTCCAGAAGCCAAGAGGGAGAACGAACGATGCCAGGATCGAATCCCGGAGGAATCGGAAAAATGGATGAGAAGAAGGGCGAATTGCACGTGATCTTTGGAATATTTCTTTCGCAAGAAAAGAGTCGAAGCCTCGCCCACCTTTAGAAATATCTCCTGGTCTCTGTGGTTGGTCGAGCGGTCCGCGAAATTTACGTGTAACGACATCAATTTCAATTCGAGAGGCAAAGCTCTTTGGGAAGAGACTGGGAGAAACGTCGGTACACGCAAAGGAAAAGGGGTTGCGAAGTGGTCCGTGATCAGGATTGACTCGGGATGACAATCTAACCGTACACGGGTTTCCACTTTACTCTCGATACGGACTGCGACATTTCGGCTCGTTAGTTCCCTCCGCCACCGCTCTTTCTCGAATTGGAATTACCCTGACGGTGCACGCATGCTCGCTCTTCGTACGCTCTCTAACTGTCGCGATTTGCTAGCGTAACATGCTTGTTCCTAGCTTGCCAGCGATATTCCCAAGTTAGGAGAGTGGGACTCGATAAACGGACGTGGCTTTTGATTTTGAAAGAAACATATTGGATCCGAATAAAATCGTGGAATGATATCTAGAATTTGTTGACGGCAACAGTGACTTTTTCATTCAAAGTAGCTAATCAAATGTTTTACAACATTCTTAATTTAGGGGCGGATAAGTTCAATAAATAGACGCAGCTTTGACTTTAAACTAAATATGTCAGATTCAGAAGAAGTCCCACGTACGTAAATAATGTAATAAACCTAGTCCTAAATTACTTCCAGATATAATAATGCAATAATTTAGAATTTCTGAAAGATACCTATGACTTTTTTTTATAAAAAAAAAAAAAAACAAATACTATAAGGTTGATAAGAAGCTTGTGGTATGAAATGTACGTACAAAAGGAATCATCTTCGTTATATCTTGCCACGAGCAGATTTTTCTATCTTAACTATAATCCAACGATTTCGTGATGCTACCCAAGCAAACTAACCCACTCGCGAAACGCAGGAGAAAGCTTCCGAGAAGCGAAACTCGGGGCTGGAGCAAACAACCCGTAACTCAGTGAGTGTTTATGAGCGAGTCAGTCGTAAAAATACTCGCCGTATCGAGCATTCTCTCTCGTTTCGAGCGTTTAACCGAGAGAACCAGCCCCGATCGCTGGCAAGTTAGCTCATCTACGACGAAACAAAGAAACGTAACGAGAGAAAGGTCGAAAAAGACGCGGTTCGGGATTGAGTCGAGGGGTGAGAGGCATGTTGACTGCTCGTAAAACCCGGTCTGATCACCGCTACCAATTATCCCGCCGTTATCCGAACGTTATCCGGAACGTTATCCACCTTTTGCCCGACCAGGGCCCTCACGAAACAGCCCTCTCCGCCATCATCCGAATCACTAGGCGAACCCTTGAACCCCTAGAGGAGAGGTCCACAGAACGAAGAGAGCGACGCTACTTCCACGATCCCCAATATCGGGCTAGGTAACCGTTGTTGTCGCCTTTTACTGCAAACGAAGTGATTCCCTCCTCGTAAACGCGACGTCTTTACAGATTACACGGCCCGGAAACCGGAGGTTCCTTGTTTTTCTTTCTCCCTCCTATTAGCGTTCCGCTGCTCTTTTTCGCTGTTTGAGTATCAAGGGAAATTTTCGAATACGCTGTTAACCCTCTATATTTATAATACGAGTAGCATTTTCTTTTCTTTTCTACTTTTCTCTTTCCTTATCAGAGATAAGAGTTAGGGCTTAAATGTATATTTCAGGATTTTAGTATTAGTAGAATTGTAATAAAGTACAATATTATGGTGGGAGAGAAATAAAATAAAGTATATAGAAGTAAGAAAATATGTAACTTTAAATTTCCTGGAGTATAAAAATTTAATTCTCTTAAGCATTTTCGCAACAAACTTTCTCTGAAGGTTTCCCCGTATTTTCTAGTCTGGCGTAAAAATGTTCATTCTGTACTTTAAATACCGAATGTTTGGATATTGAATATTTACTTTGAAACGAACTTTGCGGCTAATATTGCGGATACTAAATATATAATATTGCAGAACGTATTGCAAATTATATATTTTATCGAACATTTGCCAACTAAATTTTCTAAAATAAATCATTCTCCTATACTTTCATCGTGTTGCTTACTTTCATATAACATTGTTCTTTCGAATAATAAATTCTTGGTTATTAAATTTCTAGGTCAGAGAAATGTTGCTTGCACAATATTGAAGAATATTTCGCAAAACAACATTGAAGAAGAGAATTTGTGTTTTGTGGTCTGTATCTACTCGATTAAGATCGAATTCGTTTCTGCTGGGGAAAAATGACAAAGTACAGAGATCGAATTCGAAGTTGGAACGTTAACGAGACAGAAAATAGAGAGGTCGGACGAAGTGCACGATTACGATCGACGATAATCGAGTCACGAGGGATAATTGGCTTCTGCCAAAGAAACAAAACGAGCTACCGGTTAATAGGGTTCAGATTGTTCGTTTATTGATAAATGATCAAGGTGCTTGGAAATACGAATACTTCCGAGTAGTCGAAAATTACATAAATCGCACGGGCAACACGTCACGGTCAATTCTTCGTCGAATTACGAAAGAAGGGATGAATTAACGGGCAACGTGATTGTCAGTTCTCAAATTCAGTTTCTCATGAATATCTAGAATCGATCCTATATGTAAAGAAAAATATATCAATCGAATCATAAATCTAATTATCTGACGAATAAACTTGAAGCAATAAAAATATGTGAACAACGATATCTAATTATAGAAAAAGGGAGTATAATTGATTAACTGTATTCAACTACTAATTATTAAAAATTATTAAAATAACTATTAAAAAGAATAAAATTATTGTAAAGTATAAAAACATTTTTCTAATAATCAAATGATCATATTTCTCTTAAAAGTACTCTAAGGAATTACGCTAAAAGAAGAAATAAAATATTGCTAGATATAATCATTTTCTGTGATACAGAGATTAAAGAATATTATAGGTCATATAATAAAAAACGATATTACATTATGAAATTATAAGATCTATGTTAAACAATGTAATAGGTAAAACAATGATTCTAATGGAACGATCTTAGGTTAATAAGAGATATCGAATTCGACGAGCCCTTATGGCTAGGTTTCCTTCGTTACAACGCATCGATCTACGTCAAGCGATAAGGGCCAGGAGTGTAACCCTCGTGATAAGCCGGATAAACGTATCCGTGATGCATGCCCGGCACAGGTGACATGAAATTATACGCGTCTTCGGTGTTGTATGTGTGTGTATAAGGGTCTGTTGACAGAATTGGGCTCGTCTTACCGGCTCGATTGCTCTGGTCGATCATGGGCTGGACGATTCTACGCCTCGCGTTGATGAACCTGTAACAAAAGAAATATATCAATTAGAAATGGAATATAGAATCTTTTGATATTCGATAATTCTATTTGAAAATGTTCCTTCTTTTATTTAATCAATTGTCTTAAGGCTCCCTCGATGGTTACGTAAATTTTATTTTATTATTTTAGTTATTTACTACTATAAATACATAATATGATGGGAAATATGGAAACATGACTTATATTTATAATTCTTTAATTATATTTGTAATACATATTGAAAAATTGCAGGTCAAGATGGAAATGAAACTTATAAATATTATTACAGATAACGAAGAGAATTACATGTAACGAATAGACATTTATAGAAACAGCGTCTGAGTCACTCAGAAGGCAACCGAGCAATTCAACTTTCTGTAAAACTTCTTAATTTCAGTAGGAAAATATAGATCAGAAATATGATCAGCCTTTTCCATCTTCCGATCGATTCTTTTTCTCGCGTCGTCTATCCTAAATTTCTATCGCTTGTATTTCGGCTATTTCGTTCATCTCGACAAGTAATTTCCTTTATAACCTGAAAACCCATTTCTTCGTTTCCAAACCAGTTCTAAGAACATTTCTCAATTTATCTGCCACGATAAATTCAAACTGTACATTAGCCTGCTGAAGAAAAATAGCCTCGAATAAATCGGTAATGCCGCCAATCTGCGTCTAACGTCGGTCATTTAGCTGCTTACGGATCTCCACGTAACAGCGTCCTTGGCAAGAAATCTATTCCGGTAATCAAAGATAACGATAACAGTCAGGTAGCCAGACGTATTCATGACTCATTATGTAGATCAGTGGATCATGGGCAGCGGGCATTAGGCGATCGGCGTGATAAGGTCGAAAGCTCGGTCAGAACGCGCGTACGTACGTCGATGTATCGTTCATCTCAATTTGGCCGGCCGGGGCGGTTACCGTCGATATTTCATCGGCGTAAGGTCGGTAATTGTCGGACGTAATTTCCGGCCGAATCGTGTATGTTAATTTGACGAAGTGGCCGAGCGAAATGCACGCCCGAAAGAGGACTACAGGTGCGCGCCGCGATGACCGGAATCGAACTGTCCATCGATCACATTTCGCCCTATATCCATCGTCTGTACGAAATTCTTGTTCTCTTTTTAATAAAGAAAATTCTTGGGACATACAGATCAACAAGTAGGTGGTACAAAAAGATTGGCAAATGGATTGCAACTTCTGATTGCGGAGAAAGACAAAGCTTAAAGCTTGTATAAATCTTTAAAATGCAAATCTTTTGTATCGAACTGTTCTAATTGCGACGATCATAATTTTCCCGCTGCTACCTTTATACATTTTATATCCTTTTGTAGTCCTTGAGTACCTTTGGAGAAGAAGGTAGTGGGAGAACATAACAGATTAACAAGTTTCTCGTACAGAATAATGAAAATTGCAAATGAATACAACTGTTTATTGCAAAATGCAAGGCTGTTAATTAGACTATTCTAGGTCGGTTCGTCGCGATTCTATTGTTCTCTTGATCTTTGAAGTGAAAGATCGCAAGTAGATTAGACGTCTGGCTGCAAAATACTGAACTACTTTGCTCTTGAGCACGAGGTATTTCATAAATAAATTCTTACTCGTATCTATGTGCGAGATATCTCGCGTATTACCATTTCCCTCATAACGTCGTATGACCAACATATCGCAAGAAACCAAATGTCATACGGTTTAATTCCTTTTAACTCCTTTAATTAATTCCTTTCCATTAACTGTCCCAAACACTTGGTAGAACACGCTGCCGCAGGATCATTTGTGTAAACTGCGACTAAATTAAAAAAAAAAAACATCCTAGGGGAGTATATTCTCCTCTCCATCGCTTCGCGACCTATTATCTGGCCAACAACGAAGAAAAAGGAGGCGGTGCGTTGTCGGCGGAAGACGGAGCAACCGGGGCCGGCAAGAAGAGAGAACCGGGATCCTCGATACGTCATTAGCCACGGTGAAGGAGCTTCCGTGCGAGCGCTTTCCAAACAATAGATCTGCGGTCTATTTCGAGTTTGGTAGAGGTCCAACCTGAGGGGGAGGCTGTTGCAGGCCACGAAGAGGGAAACGAGGAAGAGAGGGAGGGCGCGACGGAGAAAGGAAGACGGGCGAAAGGGCGTACGTCAGCCAACGTCAGCGTCGCGGCGCCCTAATGGGCGCAGACGCCGGAAGTGATTGGGTTTCTGCTCGACTGACTCGGGAGCACACCCTTCCTCCTTCTCTCGTCGTGGAAAACCATGGTTCCGATGGACGAGAAGAGGGATGTGCAAGAGAGGAGGAACACGGTGGCAGCTGCAGCCCCTCTTGTTTCGCGTCGCATCTTTCTTGTTCGGTCTCACGCCTGGCCGGCTCCCTGTCCGGAGTCTTATGAATAATAATTATTAAACTCTAACGCTCGACGCAGCTCAGCCAGTTGCGAGTGGCCGGTCCGACCGGCTCGAAACTCGCGCGTAAGTCGACAACGGAGATTTCCGGTTCAATTAGAAGGAATTGCAGAGCTGCAGGATTGGGCGAGTGTCGATGGTATGCGCGTGGATACACGCGAAGTTGGCGGTTCGCCGAACTTTGTGTAAGCTCGGCAGGAACAGAAAATACTTGGTGTATCTTATAATCATTCATGGTAAGGGAAGATTTTTTCGAGGATATGTAAATGGCGACGCGTGGAAAAACGTAGAGCACTTGGTTCCAGCTCAATTTGGCTGCCTTTAGCGTTAAGTATAACAGACAAACGGATTAAATATCGCATGCTTTACCACAGGAAAGAAATTCTTCGAAGAAGCGAAGGATTCTTGAAACAAACAGCTAAGAAAAATCAAGACCTGATACTTCGGAGTAAATGACAGTGCATGAAACGCTTTCACGAAATCTTTCAAGATAAAAAGAATCTAGACGGACTTCAATAGCGACTATTTAATCTTCCTCCGAGTTCTTTCACAAGTATCAAAGAAAAAAATGATAGGGTTGACACTCTCTTAAAACAAACGACAAGTGGACACGAAACAGATCGTCGATAGAGCTCACTATAGCGTACTTGGAACGGAGAGCAACGGGTGTGTAAACGCGCGGGAGGATCGTAACACCGACTCCCCACAAAGTCAAGGCCTCGGCTATCGTTGGATGAAAGAGTATCCCTGCTTGTATAAACCGAGGGCCCCTTTCCAGCCCCCAAATACTCCTAAACGCCTCTGGTTCCCCTTTGGCGGCGTAGGCAGCGTGTCACAGCCAGCTGACTACTGCCGCCAACCCCCGCGCCGCCCTCCTGGCAACCATCCCCGTGGCTGAAATATCGCCCGAACAATGGCGTACAGCCCCTAGTCAAAGAAGAACAGAGGCGGAGAAGAGAGAGAGTTAGAAAGGGGACGGAAGCAGTGGCAACTGCCCAACCTTTTCCCTCTCTTTCCTTCTTTCGTTCTTCGATGGGTGGGAGGGGGTTGGAAACCGACAAAAATATCTTCGCCACCGGAAAACTTAAGCTCACCGCACACAGAACGGACAGGATGAAATTTTACAGTCGAGGTAGCGGCTGGCAAACGGTCCTGTCATCCCTCGTCCCTCCGGCGGCCTCGTCGCTGGGTTGGTTTCGCGAATTGTCCGTTAGCTCTTCGTTGGTCAGCGTAGATCTCTTGTTCGCAGGAAAATAGCGGAGTGGGACACGGGTAAATTCGTTTTTCGAACCCCTAAATTTCTTTTCTGAAAGTTCTTTATTTATGGATTCTCTATTTCTGGAATTTTTCCTAACAATCCAATTTCATTACAAACAACCAATTGAAACTTGAAAACCGATTTGCCCTCAACAACTTATTTATCTTAAGAGCAACCTATTTATTGTAGGAGCTTCCAGATAAGGGATGATCCAGTTCACAGCTTGATGACCCTTTACTAAGACCATAATTTTAAGAGAATTTTACGATAGACGCTAAAAATCCACAATAAAACAAACCATTCCATTCAGTCCAATAAACACCAGCAGCTCCAGACGCGTCAGAGGGAATCATCGTGCCGTTGATCGACAGATAGGAAATTAGTTTTTACGATTATTATCGCGATCGAGGAGGTGCGAGAAAAAAGCGAGTACGATTAAAACGGTTTCGTTGGTATTTTCGCGGTAGAGCATCGCGAGCGGTGATGCACTTTTTACGGGTTTGTTATCGTGGACGATCGTAATGGCCCGGTTAAATTATCGGTTTACGACGCGCAGGATCCACGGCCGTGTTCGGCTCGCGACGCGGCAAAGGGAGAGGCATATTGCGTCGTGCCAACCCCCGTGGGATGACAAAACACTTTTCACCGCGCCCTCGTCGCTGCTTTCAGGATTTTAATGCAGTTTTGATTATGAAGCCGAAGGAACGGGATGGGGGGGGGAGGGCATCTCGGTTTCGCGGCGTGAAACAAACCCCCGTGACGCGAGGGGATGAAAAGCGCCTGGCTCTCGCCACCTCGTCATCGTTCCGGAAACGAATTTGAATTTTTCATGGAACACCGTGCCCTCTCTCTGTCTTTCTACGCGTCGAAGACGCTTTAATAAATGCGTTTAACGAACCCTCCTCGATCGGGTCTATCCGAGGGATGGTTTTAGTTTTCGAGGAAATTCGAATTGATGGAAGAATTAAATTCTCATACTTGAATAAATATTACTTATATCCGAATAGATTGGAATTACTAAGTATTTCTATGAGTATAATGTGAGTGTTTTGAAAATAGAAAGAATCTAGGTACCTACACCGGGAACATTAATCAAGAAGTGCAAAGAGGATTGAAATGAAATAATAAATTAGTAAATTTCAATGTTTGACCATTAGGTTGAAAATCTTTATACATCTGCGG
This sequence comes from Bombus waltoni, assembly GCA_014737395.1. Lineage (NCBI taxonomy): Eukaryota > Metazoa > Arthropoda > Insecta > Hymenoptera > Apidae > Bombus > Bombus waltoni. Next base: position 2,380,441 of record JACXII010000013.1, read on the forward strand.
AAAAATGTATAAAAATATATATATATAGAATAGCGTGCTCATTACAATATTATAATACTCTACTTAGTAAAGTACTAGCTACAACATAGGGGATTCAACAAATTTCTATTTTTCTAGGTTCCTCTTCTTTAATTATGCCCATGAAAATATAAATCTGCATAAACGTTCGCAATTTATATAGATTATTTTATATGTAAAGTAATTTTAGCAAGTAATCAACCTCTCAAAAGTGCATGATCCGAAATCGTTTGAAGTCAATTGACGAATCGCTGATGCTTGATGGCGAGGCTCAAGTTCGTCGTTACTTTTTTATACGCGTAGGGAGAGAGGTAAGAACATATGACACGGTTCTGCCAAGGAAAAAGATATAAAAGCCAGAGTTACGAGAGGGTGTCTCCCGCATGACCTTCCAGCACCGTGACGAAATTTAGTACGCTCCGAGCGCATACATGAATAATGCTCGAATTTGCTTATACGCCGCGTGCATTCGATTCGTACGGTTTCATAGGCATCTACCGTCGTCGTGAGTATCGAGCGAATCGTCGGCCATTTGCGCGTCGACTTTCGGCAAGAAACGGCACCGTCATCAAAGCGAATTGCGGAAATGAAGCAACTTCCCTTCTTGGATGAATAATCTTCTAGAAGCGAGTGGTCAGAATGCGGAAAACCTTCGCAGAGAATGTATTCAGGCAGACTTTACTTTCACAAACAAAATATGTTTCCTGCTTTATTATTAATTTATTCGACTTCTTTCCGACACGAAAGAAATCTTCGTTGACATTAAAACTACTAGAACGATCAGAATGATCGATTCGTAATTGTTTGCAGATATTCTATGAAGTTACGATTTTACAAGTTTTATTCGGAATAACGTATGAATGTATTTTTCCCTATATTACGTTCTTCTTCGTATACAACACTCGAAAGTCTTAGGAACGTCTATCATATTCGTTCCACAACTAGGAAGATAAATATATCATCCAATTTTGAAGTTGATACATGGATAAAAAAAAATGACTAAACAATCTTCCAAAAAATATATCGAATTTAAATAAATCTGTATCAAATAACTCATAAAAAGCAGAAGTTGTCGCAAGCGTTTCGAGAAAGAGCGTGCTTATACTTTTTATTTGCCTCGTACACGTTTTCTATTTTAGTCGTAAGTAATTGTAGAACCGATATTATCCAGTTGAAAAATTTCCCGACTTTCATCTCATCAAACAAACCCGTACTATCGAGAGTTTCTCAACGGCGGTCGAATTCGTTTCGCGGTGTGGTAGAACAGCGGTGGTAACGATGATTACTGTCGCGCTGGCAACATTTACTCTCCGGCGGCGCTCGCAATTATCGGAGAGCTTCCATTAGTTAACTGCAGTCGATACGCGGCGGTGCACCGGGGTCCTCGCATCAAAACATCATTACTGCACGGACACGAGAACGCGCGATAGTCAGGCCAGCCAGCGAACGAGCTGGTATTGGTAATCAATTTCGCCGCTGTACAGAGAACCGCGGACTAATGCGACGCGAACGGCGAGCTTTCGCATTAGCGAGGCTCGAACAGCCGTCCCCGTGATCATTGCCCATTAGAGAATGAATCGAATCGCCTATCGAGCACCGCGGAAGCTTCCCGTTGATTTCCCGAAGAACCGTTCCTTCGAGTGGTTCGATAGATACAAATCTCACATTTGTTTTTCACGTTTCTACCCGTTTATTTTTAACCAAGTTATTGGAGCATGCGAGGATAGCAATAACTGAAATATTCTTAAGCTTGATAGAAATATTATTACACGTGCTACTTGGAAGATTAACGGATCAATGCTGCTAGAGTCCACTGATCTAATGTCTGTATAACTGGCATCTGCTGTAAGATCCATAACCTCAATACGATGTATTTTTGAAGAATTTATAATTTATAATCGTCATAGTATAGATCTGTATCTAACGAACACAAGACCAGGCGTTTCATTAATACGAATGTTCATATTCTTTGACTAAGTATTTTCATACATAATAAATCAACTAAAGATTGCATCGACACGTCGATCAAATCCGATTGCGAAAGCTTGGTACTTGGCAGAAAAACTCGAAGCCTCGAGTCACAAAGCGGCAACGAGAAAGAAAAACGGAGGTGACGGTGAAGAGATCGTCGAGGCGCCGATATCCAAGCGTTGCGAGCGATAGAGTCATAAAGCAGGCTCTTCCACGTCGAATTTTTATGCGGCCATTGGAATCGCATGCCTTTCAGGACAATTTTGTTGCACCAGCGAGAAAGAAGGAGCGTGCGAGCCTAGCACGGAGGACATACCGAGCCGATGGTTGTAAATCCAGACGCTCATAAGCCGGCGATGCCAACCGCTGCATTTACGATCGATAAAATCATTTTATCCGAATATAATGCGCGCTCGATTCGCGCGCCATACCTCTCTGCCTCCACCTTCTCCGACTTTCTTTTCTTCTCCCTCTTTCCACGCTCTTTTTCTTCCGATCCTCTTTTTTCTATATCTCTTTCTCCCATTCCCTACAGCCTGTCCCTTTTTCTCCTCGTCGCATCTCTCGTTGGCTTCTTTTTCCGATCGCGATCGCGATTTCATTGTGATGCATTCGAGCGATCGGTTCGCGCCGCCGGGACCCCGAATCTTCGCTTTCTAACCCACACCCTTTGACTCTCGCCTTTTCTCTGTTCCCCCTTCGGGCAGCACTCGCGATACATAATTCCCGTTCGACAAATTCAATGAGCATTGTAGACCGTGAGCATCCTTCCAGCGTGTAATCGGGTTTCCTGGCGGTGTTGCGGCCAAAATCGCGGCCGTGCCGCCCCCGTGCCTCCGCCGAATTTAGGGGTTGGCCCGCATGGCCACACCGAAAATTTGTATCCAAGCGCCTGCCGCGCCATCCCCGATTTTATCAATACTTTATGATCTGTTTAGCGGCCGATACTCACGCCCACGTATATTGAAAAACTCGCCTCCCTCTGTGCGAACTAAACGGAATCGATCCACGCTGCTCTTCGCCTTGCTCGCTGGTGTTTACACTGTGGATACGCGTTCGATGTACCGTACAGACTGATGTGACTCGTGACTTTCTCACCAGCAATTTTGTGCTATTTCGTAGATAAATTACAGGTACGTGTACGAAACTTTGGAAGTTTTGCCGAAGTGAAATTTGTTACGCGTGGACTGGGGATTCTATATGTTTACGAGAAGAACAGGTCTCTTCTTACTAGTTTCTTGATTTTCACGTTACTCGAGCAACTCGTATAGATTCTCGAGTATAAGATTCTCGGAGATAGATGATAAACCAGGTAAATTTGACAAACCGTTAAGCGACGAATCATTCTCAATCTATGTTTAGTAAGGCACAAAAGTACGTACTTAAACTCACGATCGAATAAAAAAAGACAGGTTTGGTAGCACCGAATCGATTATTGAGATGCAGAAGTTACATCAAAAACTTAATGAAACCTAATGAGGCTTGAGCCTCTTGCACATTTAATAAGTCACAGATATCAACTTATTAATATTAACCAATTTCCTCCCCAACGATAACAAGTGCAATACCAAAAACAAGGGAAATACTAAAATCGGTAATAGAAATTTTTAACTTACGATTCATTTGTCATTTATTAATCCACTGATATTATTAGTTACTAGTTACCGTCGTGAATGAGAGATGCGATATTAATGTACTCGCCGCGAAAACGATAAAAACAAACAACGCATAAAAGAAATAAAATGAAAAATAAAAATAGTGAAACAAAAAGTGAGGGAACGGTCGCGTAAAAGATGGGAAGGAAAAAATGCGCGGGCCGAATTTCTGGTGGCTCGAGGGGGTTGGGGGTCGCGACGCTGTGCCGGCCGGCTATGAGCGCGCGGCGATCGCGCGTATCGGATACGCGTAGACAGGTTATGTGTGTCAACAAAGCGATTTAACACGCGACGTGTCACTGATAGCTCCCGCCGCTCGTTGCCACTGCAGCCGCACGGCCGCGTCGCATCGACGTGTGCAGCTCGGCTGCGTTTAATCTATGGCCGTGGCGCAACGCTTTTTCGGAAAATTCCGACCTCCGTGGCGAACACCACCCGCCCGCCCCCGACCATCCACCCCCGCGGTTCTGCACCCCTCACCTCCGTGTCGCGGCCCGTGACCGGTTCGGTTCCCTCTCAGCCGCCCCGCCAGTGGAATTTATATAATTGTTTTGCCGGGGTCGCCACTAAATCGTGTTCCGAAGCGCGATAGCGCCGGCGCGTCGTTTCGCGCTGATGTTGATGGGCGGTTCGACGATCCCGCCAATAAAAGGATCCGGAAAAATGTTCGACGTCCGACGCGACTCGCCTGCCCGATTTTCGCCGCTTTTCCGCTGACTTTTAACGTACGATCGATTTTCCTGCTTTTACGAACGGACTGTGTTCTTTTTTTTGTTTTTTGTTTTCTTTTTTAGAGCTGCGTCTCGTTGGTTTTTTTTCGATTCAGAGGGGATCAGGCTAGTCTCAAGTGATTGAAAAGAGCGTAGCGAGGTTATTGAATGGAATAGTGCCGTTTTTGGTGATGCTGCTTTTAGGGATTTGTAACTGAGGTAGGATTTTGACATGCTAAATTTGATATCTTGTACCTTTTGCTGTAGTAGACATTGTATTATATTAAATAGGAGGATTTAACGATATTTATTTACTGACCATATTCGACACTATGAGGAGGATGAGACTTGAGATTTCTCGTCGTCGCATCTAATTAATTCACTATAAATTTACCATCGCTATTATCCACGCGAATAACAGATCATTGCCCGTCATTCGTAATATTCCACACCTCGTAATCCACGATCTTTATCAACCCTTAAGGGGCCCTGTTTATGAAAAGAAAAGATAAAAAAGGATTTTCATAGCCTACAAAATTGTTGAACATCCTATAAGAAATCTCCAATATAAATATAATACGAATTATGAAAATCATCGAAGCGTCCAATTACATCCAAACTAAGCTACTTATAATTTTAAGAATACGTTCGAAGAGCAACATCGAAACAGTGGAACATCGTCAATACAACATCGTGGCTGAGAAACGTCCAGCCAGGTTATCGCCATTTCAAGCCCTTTGAGGGCAAGCCTGTTCGGTTCGCGGAAGCAAGTTATTGGGTCCACAGCTGTTGCAACCCTCCCCCGTTACAGGGTAGTGGATACTCGAGCCGATTGTCACCGGCTACCTCGTCGTCGGGGTCAGACTCATCTCGTCGTCGGGTCGAGGGTTGATACCCGGTTGCGCCGCGCCTAACACTCTCTCCCGTCCGTCTATTTTCCTCCCCGTTTCTATGTTCCATGTCTGCCCCCTTATAGCCTGATTTTCACCCTATCTCCGTCGGTCTCGACGAAGGCGTCAGCTTGTAACAGTCTCTTAAACTCTCCGGCACCCGAGTCACTATATGTACCAACTGCTGACGCCATTATAAACTGCTACACCTCCCCCGTCTTCGTGGCATTCGCAGCAATCGCGGGACCAGACGCACCGACTACGCAAATAACGATAAGACGTTTCTCGAGTGCGTTTACGCGCCTCTGGTAGGAAGAAGTATATTAGATTCTCAATCTTGAGGTTTTTAGTGATATACTGATTAATCGTTTCTCTGTAGTCTGTAAAATCGGCGAGAGAAGTATTTATTGTGCAAGATGTATGTACAATGCTAAGCAGTCGTATTGGGGTTAGGTCAAAAGAAGAAAAATGCTACTTCGTACCACTTTACGTTTCTAACAATTGTTTCTAAGATTTATACAATTTTGATCTTTCGCTTAATAGCCAATCGAGCCAATCTCACCGAGCCATTAGATATTCTTTCTGTAATTGCCCCTATAGTCATAATTTTTTCTGTAATAATAGAAAATTGTCCTTAGAAACTTATATTACTTAGTGCTTCTTACAACACTACTGTTACTAGTACTGCAACCTCAATGCAATTTAACAAGAAATTCTTATTCTCTCTTCTTAGATCTCGGGAAAAAGAATTGCGAACTGCGCCTAGATTATTATTCCAAGGTAGACTATAAATTTTCACGTACTTTATACGCTAGTGCACAAGACGCGATATTTATTGTTAAACGTACCTATCGTAAATTACATTTCATGAAGTTTCTCCGTATGGTCCCTGCACCGATGAACGTTACGACACTCTACAAACTTTCTACTTTACTTCCTTTAACATGCAAGTCTCCGGTATTCTCATTTTCCTCTTCTTAGTGTCTCTATTCCCATATTTTCTACTTTGCATATTTATTACACCAGGCCCGGATAAAAAATAATCTTTAAGCACAACAAAATTCTCTCGGAAACTGAAAACAGACATTGTCCCCGTCAAGCAAAAGAACCGAAGTGAACCACCAAAAGACTTCTACCTCGCTCATTCCACTAATAAGTGAAAGAAATCGAACTAGAAGTTGGGTCGGACCAAGGATTGACTCTCGCCACTAGGTGCCTCGAATTTAGGAGCACGTGGCGGCAATAAAGCAGACGCGTCGGTAAGCACGCCGTTTCTGGAGGCAAATATGGTTGTTTAGGCTTCTAAAACCACGGCCGTGCCATCCGTCCCGGACGGTGGCCCGGAGGAAAAAGGTAGCCATTATTCCCGATCTCGGCGATCTCTGTGTTTCACTCGAGTAACCACTTTTTATTCAGATTTCAAGCGAGAGGAAAAAGCCTGTCGGAGAAGGCCTGCCTCGCGGTGGAGAGATAAGGGGTCGTTTAGATTGACCGCTCGTCCTCTGGATGGCCCTAAAGCGTCCCGTTTACCATCTCTGCGCGCCATGAAATCTTTTCCCTACATCTCCGCTCGGTCGTGCACGTGGAAGCGTTACGTACATCCAAGACGTTTCTCATTCTGACGTTTGGTCCTTCGCGCGACCGGCTGCACCGCGCTGAATCGCGCGTATTTTCGCGCGCGTGCCTCGCGGCTCCTTTCCCAGGATTCAGCTCACGACTTTTGATACCGAAAATTCGAGGATCGCGGAGAAATAGGAAAAGAAGATGCAAACGAAATTTATGGAGGGTGAAGTTGGAGTTTTGTATATTCGCCCGGTCGAATCGGTGCCGAGTAAGATTTGTGCGAGGACTGGAAAACGAGACCGTGAAGAAATGAAGAAATATTCCGATAACATATAAAGAGAAAGTTTGAATTTCTTCGCTACCGCAACTGGTTACGTGGACCAGTGGATTTTTTAAAATAGTTCTCGCAAACGTTGTACTTGAGAACTTGTGAACTAAATTCCAGAGGAAAGAATATTTAAAAGATACTTTTCTATATACATAGTATCGATTACGTTGTATCATAAACTTAACACTGTGCAACCGAAAGTAGTTATGTATTTGTATAGAACTGATTAATCACGTCCTCTTACGATTGTTTCTCATCAACACCTTCCCCTCTCCTTTTCCCGACAAACACTGAATACGCGGTGCAATTGTATTGCACCTTATATATTCAAAAGCAGATACGTTATTCGACACTGAACTCGAAAATTCATCAAATTGCGCAATTTACACAGAAGTGATATTGGCACAACGATATACGTATCGTACGTGTTCCAAATATCCCTATCGTAAAACCTTCCTCTTATCAAAGATGACCACATCGAAAGGATTATAAATCGCGAAACCAATTAAAACAACGGAAACTAATAACAGCGCTTAAACAAGTTTAAAAACATTCCTTTGATAGCGACGAGAAAGAGCGTAAAAGAAAATAAAAAGGGGAAAAACGAAGAAGAGAATAGTGGAAAAAGAGAGAAAGAGGATAGGGAGGAGATCGAAATTTTTATCCGCGAGAAATAGAATACGAGAGTGGTTTATGGGTTTACACCGCGGGAGGATTCACGGGGTCCAGCCGGTATTTTTTATATTCCTACGGTCTTTCTCTCGTTTTCTCCGGCTCGTTCTCTTCGTCCCCCCCCCCCGAACCGCGGCATGGGGGCTCGCCGTGTGCGCGGAATTTGAATCCTCTTGTAATAAAGTCCGGGCTTTATGCGACGTCTGGTACCCTGTACGCTCGTGCAGTCCGCGCATTTACCTACGAAAAGGTGAAATGTATACAGGTAGGTTCCGCCTATATGGCCTGTGTCGCTGATCAGGTATAAAGCGTCAGTGACCGCGTCCCGCTCACGGAACACGTAAATAATACCACGAAATTGTTACCAGCCTCCTTCCTTCTGCATCTTTTCGTTCGTGTTTCCATTTTATCTCGCCTCCTCTTTGTTATTCTCTTTTCGATTGCCGCCTTGACTTTAGAAAAGTCGAATTTAGCTATCGAGATTATTATGAGAACTCGAAGAACGAGACTCGAGTCGTTAATCTAATTTGGAAAATTGAATAACGTGTTTTGGAAAAGAACAGCAAAGATTTGTATTGTGTCTAAGCTTGTTGGAAAACAGGATATGAATCTTTTTTGTCGAACTTTGATGTACGACCATAGCAGTGGATATTACTAAGAACGGAGAGTAAAACTATCGGATTAGAGCGATGAAAATGATCCAATCGTAATTTTTCATAGAATTTCTATGAATTTATAACAGAACAATTTTAGAAATTTCAACGATCTTTCGTAATGTACACGCATAAAACTTTGGTTTCTCCTTTCTCTCTATCTCCGATACAAATTTTATATTTCAATGGTCAATAGTTCTAGCGTTAATCTCCTGGAAGGTATTGCCATGTAAATATGCGTGCATTTAATTCTCTTCAAATATGATTCCAAATTACACAAAGATGAAAATAATTTCTTTGGAGTATTCAAAATATTTCTCAATATTACACGCCCCGTTAATATTCGCAACTATGTTTCGAGCAAATACATCTACGGAATCGAACAATCATTATCTTCCTCTATCCTTAATAAATTCATCCTCTATCCTGAAGACATTAAAATGCCGCTCAAACCCTCAAACACTGCAAAAATGACATCGTACTGCCTGCTCTGTGAGACGAACGACCACTAGTTTTACAAGGAAGAATCGCGATCTTCTCATAAACGTCGTCGCATAAATCATACGAACTCGTACTCGTGGATCTACATAATCATAGAGGTTTCCCTCGTGAAATTCGTGAAGATCGTACGCGAAACAGGTGAAATCGTGAGAAACGAAAATATCGGTGTCAGTTTCGGTCACGGTACGATCCGCGACGTGGCGACGACTCGGTCGAACGAGGGAGAAGCGAGGAACGAGCGGAGCCAGTGCAGTTCTACGAGTCCTCTGGTAATTTGTAATTCGCAGGTGGGAAGCGGAGAGATGCGAGATACCGAGAAGATTTAGTGGAGAGGAGCACGGCGAACGAACAGACACGCCGTAGCTTGTCCGGCCTTTTTGCAAACGATGTACCGATGTTGTGCGTGACTATAACGAGGCGACATTTAGAATCCGCCGACTGAATTTTTCCACGGCCGTTTTCCCGCGCGACTCTTCGGATCTCGATCCTCCACGATACCTAGGAAATTCTGCTCCGCCCGTGTTTCATCTTAGACTTCGGACATCGACTTCGAATCTAGTCAATTTATATATTTCATTTAAGAAGAGGAAAGTATTTTCGAAAAATTAAATCGTGGAGAATAATTGAAGATCAGGAGGGAGAAACGCGACCAAATATGCGCTTGAAATTAGGAACGCAGTTGTTTTAGAGTTTAATACGCTGTCAATTAATTTCATGATAGTGTATCTTTGGATATTTTAAAGATATTGATTATTGTAACGTTGTTACAAAAGCTTCGTGTGTTTGTGGGAAGTTAAACATTTTTTAAACGTATATAATATTATCGAAGTACTTGTTAAGATATTTAGTAAATGATAGAAATCTCTACCTAATTTCTATTTTTTACCTACGTCCACAAACATATGAACTCGCATGAGCACTCATAGTCCCTTGACATCTCGTGTTTATCAGATCGCTCTTGTTTTATATAGCTATGTCACACCAAAAAAATACTCCATTTTTACGAGACATCAAAAACAAAAACGTATCACGTCTCTCCCATATACTTCAGCGTCATACCACGCTTGGACCATGCTAAAAATTAAATCCTTCCATCCTCATCACGTATCGACGATACCAAAAAACATTCGTAAAATGCCATCCCCCCGCCTCTCCATTTACATCTTCTCTGCAATGCATAAAACTTTGTAACGTTGTTCATCGAAAGTCGATCGATTGTCGCGAGCTGTTCTCGACGAGATCGGCTCGTCTAATCTCTCGTTAAGCTTGAGGAGGGTGCGAGAATCGCGGGTCGGTGTATAATTACCCAAAACGGGGCGGAGGCAGTGACGTTGATAGCGAAGTCGAAGTAAATCGGATTACTCGGATATCATCTGCGTAATGTATGTATGCAGGCATGTATACACGGTCCCCGTGTATACACGGGGGTTGGTGAGTTAGAAATCGGCGAGTGTGGGTGGGGTGGCGTCGTGCAGGGGTGCGCCTCCTCCACGCTCGAGGGAAATAAGGGTGACTCGGGTAGATAAAGGGTGCAATGCACGCGCGGGAAATGCCCCGGCTACGACATGTTTTTCTAGACAATTTGTTCGGCAACATTAATCACCGGGAACGCCACGAAATGCTCGAAGGGGTGCGGGCGAGCGAACGGAGGGGGTCGATGCACAGTGAACGTCATGCTTCCTGTCCTTTATCCGCGCTTTCGCAGGAGAACGCGGCATCGACGGCCAGCGAATCGTCGATTAGTCGATTCTCGCGAGAATGACGCGTTCCATTCCCCTTGCTTCGCGTTAGGGTTGTGTTTCATACTCGTGACGTGGAACAATTGAAATCGTCTCTCTGTCGCGCGCGTTACGATATCGCGTCTTTTGTCTTAAAATTGATTGTCTTACTGCTTTCGAGTGTTTTTGAAAACGATTTTTAGCAGAATTCTCGACAGTTCGTTTGGTAATTTATCGAAGCTTCCAGGAGAAAGATACAATAGTGTGAAAAAGAACCGAGGGAATGCCTATGCCATACTATTAGTGACTGAGGGTCGATTCGGAGAGTGTGAGTGGTAATTTAGTTGTACGTGGCAAGAATTTGTTTTGTACGAGACCTTTAAGAATAATTATACGATTCAGAAGTTTTCTGTGAATCGTTGAATGATTCAAAGAGTAATTTGGGAGCCGACGAGAGAGAGAGAGAGAGAGAGTTCTTCGATTTCTATTCCACTATCTTACTTTGCATTCGATGACTAGAAACTACAGCCAAACATTTCTACAATAGTTTCTATTCTTTGTAATACAACAATTACGAAGCAGGACAAGCTATAAGACAAGAAATTGGACGAGAGTATGGAGTGTTGATTTAAAAGTATATCAAAGGTCAAGTATATAAAAAAGCACCGAATATTGTGAAAGAATTGATTATCAAGCGTACGTATTCGTAACTCGTCATTAATCCGCGTTTGTATTTGAAATCGCGCTTACTGACCGCGTTTGCGAAACGTAAACCTCGTCCTCGAAGCGTTTCCACCCTCTCCACACTTTTCACCCATTTGCTCTCTCGTCCAGGAAACTACGAGACGCAACACACAATGCCGTGAGATGATTATCTGGAAAACTAATTTCAACAACGCGCGCGCGAGCGCGTTATTGCTACTGCCACCCCCTGCCACGCGTTGCTCTTCATCCCCCGCCACGTTGAAGGTGTCAGACTGACGGTTGTTTTCATTACACTTGGAGAAAGAAGTTATTAATCCTGAAACTACCACTTTTATTATGTTTCGCGTTCTATGCAATCGAGAAGTTTGTATTTACATCTCCGATTCATTGTTAACATTTCATAATACAATAGAACTACGTTACCCGTTCGAAACAATAGTCGAAAGATCGAAGCGACTCGTTATTCTCACAAAATCCACAAAAAAATGGTCGTTTTGTGGAACAGTTAATTTCCTTTGCGGGAAGTGGTGACTTCTTGTAGGCAATTGATGGGCTACATTTTACCTTTTAACGTTACGCATAAATATATTCTTCTCGCTCGACGATATATATATTTCTTTTAGTTCGTTTGGAATGTATGGCGCTTTAGGGTATAGTACATGAGAAATGGGTTTAAGGAAATTGATAGTCTGACTCTAAACGTAGGCAAAAGCAAATACGATGTAGGACATGGAACACAGGGAAGGATACGCGATTTAATAAATACGATACGATTTAATAAATATTGGACATAGTATACAGGAAGGAACATATCTGAAAATATGTTATAGGCTGAAAAATATGGAAATGTGAAATATAAAACGCGGAATGGAAATGTGCGTGTTGTGGGAAAACCTCAACATGTTTACCTATCACATTAAATTTCAACCCTTCTCACCGCCGAATCGCTTCGTTCCCCGAGGAACCTAGATGCCAGACATTTGTCTGCAGATAACAACGAAACGACGACGACGAGAACGAAGCATAGTATAGCCGGTCAGTGGCAATTGGTTGGAATCAGACCGGGGTGCGCGGTTCGGTCGGTAACCAATCTACTTATCGGCACTTCGAATGTATTCCACGCGATGACTTGCTTCCTGCCGCCCCAATCCTCGGCCCCTGCCGCTAGCAAATATAACAGCCGACAATTTCCTATAAGTCCAGGGCGCGGCGTACTCCGCCACACGGTCCACACACTCCTGACATTGGGGAAACTTTCGACGTGGAAATTCCAGTATGGACGCCGGACGCATACGTCCGTGCACGCACGTACGGCGCGGGGCTATTTGTAATTTTCATTATCTCCGCGTAAAGGGGAACATTTAGCCGTCGCGGCACGTAGGGAGTTAATAGGCGAACCGGTCCTTGGGGGGTGTGCACGGCTTCGTTTTTGGTTTCACCTCTCAGCTTCGACGTGCTGTTCTCTTACTCTCCCTCTGTCTTCTTCTCTTCGTGGCCAGGTGATTCTGCACGCTGCTCGATCCTCGTTATACATCTTCCTGCCACGGAGATCGATCGCTTCCTGTTTTGATAATTCGCCCCGGTCCGCTGATGCATGGCCCTCCTTGGGAAATACTGCGATCGCTTTTACCGCGACGCGACGCTTTGATTCGCCAATTTATTGCCACTGACGGCGTTGTTCTTGTCCGTAACCAGGGAAATGCCAGGAAACCTTTCGATTGTTTATGGACGGCGTTGAGGAAGATGAGAATTTCAACGGTGGCGAGGAACTATCCTTGGAGTGATAGCGTTTTATACAGCGAACGATGGATATATGGTATATGGGTGAACCAAGGTTTCTTGATCTTTGTATAATATTGACGTATAATAGATAAAGAGAAAATATACATAGGAACGTAGGAATAAATAATTGGGAAGCGGGTCAGCACGAGTTACAGTTAGCTAAACAGAATCAGGGCGAAAAACGTGGAATCGGGAATCGAGAAACGTAATCTGTCATATCGGGAAGCAAACTTAATTTATCGAATAAATAAATTCAATGATAAAAACCCATCGTTCGTTACGATCGAAGATTCGAGATATTACAATTCACTGTCACTGAGTCCAAACGTCATAAAACAATGATAATTCTCCAAAACTGACCTCGATTCTATCACTTCGAATTGGACGAAATTTACGGCCGCGGACAAAATTCCAAAGAGAGAGAAATGGGACCTGGGCGTAATTTAGATAGCGAAGAGGCCGTACGTCAGCGATCGGGACGCGTTCGTGACTCCCGACGCGATCCGCGTTTGTCGATTCAGCACGCGACACCAGACGCCGTTCCTGGACGCAACAACAATTTCCTGAAATCTGACGAAATTGGCCCCAAAGGCCGTGAATGGAAAGGGCAGCCGCGTAACGCCGTTTATTGGCTACTTGAGGGCAGTTTCTATGCGCGACACATTGTCGCTAAATAACGCGTGAGAGTAGAGTCACCTCCTGGTACACCCTCGCTTCCTTCTGAACGTGTAGAACGCTATCCCACATGCTCGGTGCACGAGATGGGTGTGTGTGGGACAACAAAAGCTTCCACGGAAGTTACGAGTGAGCCAATATGCGGGCCAAAGCCTTTGAGATTCGACGGAGGCGATTGGAACGAAGCCGTCGATGACCGGCTCCTTCTCGCCCCTCTTCGATCGCAGCAACATCGTAAAGGGATTAGGTGAACGCGCAGGAAGAATTGCGGAGGCTCGTATTTGCATCGGTCGAACATAAATCTAATATACTCTTTTCTGCCAAATGTGGTCCAGACAGTGCGAATTTTGGTCGAGAAGAAAAATATCTGTGGTATAGAACGTTCGATATTTGGTACGAAAAGATAACATTGAAGTACACATAGAAGCTGCAGGACCACGGAAAATAAAATGGAGAGTAGATGAAAAAATATATAGTGCAAGAAACGAGCTTTTAAGTATAGATATTTTGGAAAAGGTCAAAATATTCTACTGTAAATTCATAAAATTTTTATAAGAGGTAGACAACTATTTTTGCCACTTAGTTATTCCAGTATTAATTATGTAACATACGTGGCTCTTCCCAGTTTATTATCACAAGTGAAAATGGATGCAATATATCTTTTACAAGATAGTTTAAATCCGGAGATATCAATGTTCCGAATCAACGAGCTATCACATGTGGCGTATTACTTAATTTTACAAAAGCATCAGAAAACGTACGTTCCAATGTACGTTTCAAAGGAAGAATGCACCTCTGAAAGGGCGAAGAAACATTTTAACGATAAAAAAGAATACGCTTATAGGTTGATCTGTAATCTCGGTGCCTGATTAAAATCTTCCGTAACTAGCCGCGTCAAAAAATCACGAGTAATTCCCAAACTGTTTTCGCCACTTAAACAATCGGACCTACAGTCCCTGGACGAGCATCTCGGCTGTCATCTCTATTATCAATGCGTGTTCCCCATTACGCTTCCCCGGATGCAGGCTCATCCATGCACGTACACAGCAGGCTGACAGAAACGTAACGTCGAAGCATAAAGGCTGCGTCCGTAGAGTCATTCGACCCGCGTATTCCCTCGTGGCCTCTATTAGGAAAGTGTGATGGAGTTTTGCTAGCGCGATTACACACAAATGAGAATTATCCCCCTGGCCGTGACTCTCTGTTCGCGCTGTCTCTCTTCTTCTCGGTTGTTCCGAGCAACTGAGAGCAAAAAGGGTTGCCCGGAGTTCAACCCTTTCGCTGCCACGCCGTTACACGTCTCCGCTCGTGTGTGGGATAGGTGTCGGGCGTCGCGTCCTCGAATAATGGTCGACGAAGGGGAACAATGGATAGAAAATTGCTTTATACCCCGGTTCTTAATACGTCCGGGGCTGGAGGTTTCCTTCGTAGGAAATTGTGTCACGATAGCTCTGGGTTCAGTTGCTGTTCATTGCAAGACACAGTGCAAGTAATGGAATGTGCAATTTAGAATCTGGTACTTTTTCAATTTTTCGTTGCGTTTCTTTGGTCATTTTAATCATTTAACACACACGCTTGTGACCTGCCTTTTCGTTCGTCGAAACAAGGTTGATTTATTAAGATTCAAGAGTTATGGTATGGTTAAGAATATTTCAACGAATTGATTCGCGTAAAGCAAAAATATCAAAATGTAATAGTTCAAACAGTAACGTAGAAATTCGAGACGTTAGGTAGGAAGAGTAAAAGACAAGAATCGATACATTCGTGTAAAAACAGACCAAAGAAAAATTCGTGAGACTAATCCGATAAGTCGATAGCGATTCTATTGTAATTCACTTAGGAAATTTATGCGAGTATCGAGAAACGATGACTATTTCTTTCAACGTTTCCACCATACGCGATATTCGTTCTCTTCTCCATACCTATACTCTGCAGACTTTATCCCACGAAACGTTTTCCCGAATCAAATTTCAGTTACGGTCCCACCGCGGCAGTCTCGAAATCATAATTTTTCCGGCCATCTCATTTGAGAGCGGCAGAGCCGGGGTGAGCAAGCTCGGCCAAAAGAGGGAAACAGGAAACAAGAAATGCAGCGGCGTACGTGCCGCGTGTGTCTGGCTTTCGTGTTTTACATATTTCTTCCCGGAGGCTCGCGCTATTTTTACATGGTTCGCTCGTCGAGAATATATATAGAGAGAGACGCAGGTGCGGCGGGGCAGGATCGAGATTATCGGCGAAGAACCGAACCGGAAACCGGTATCCCGGGCACGAAGCTCCTCCATCACTCTGCGTGGAGCGGGTTACGCCGCCATTGCTCGCACGACGTGTACGTAGCAAACATCCGAGCGCAGTTTCCGGAACGGTGCCCTCCACAGCGTCCTTTTCCACCTCTTCTGCCACCTCCACCATTCTGCATACTCCTCCTACGACCACCTTCGGCCTCAACCGATGGATGCACCACCGTCACGGACCACCTATAACCAAATATATGGGAACACGTAACGTTCCCTTCAAGCAAAAACTCGACAAAGCTCTGCGGTGTTTGAAGAAAGACAAGGTTGTTGATAATTGGCTCGGTTTCAAGGAAGAGATCTTGCCTGAGAGAGAAATAGCGAAAAGAGTTCTCAGGAAAAGATTCTTTTCCTACGTGGGATACAATTTTGCGGAGATCGGTAATAACTAGATGTCAGAGAACGAGAACGATAGATTAAGAGCACTTTGCTTAATCGAGACGACCAAAGGAGACGATTCGATGCCAAGAACGTAAGGGGATGCAGGAAATCTCCATTCAATTTCTTCCATCGAATACTCAAAGCAGAGTCGTTGCCTTTCGAAAACGATCACACTGGAAACGCTATTTCGAAAGCGACATCGACTCGAGGGAAACTGCAACGAGAACGAGAAGAAACAACGTCGCGAGACGCAATCGCAATTTTCCAAGCCGGAAGCGAAGCGTCCCCGGACGGACGATAGCGAGCCGAGGGAAAAGAAAAACTCCAGACGTCGCAATTACGGAACAAAGATCAACAGACCGGAAGGGATAACGAGCTCCAGAAAGGGGTGGTTGTGTAACGCAGGGTGTACGTCGCGCAAGTAAATAGGCGAATTCGGTCGGGCGTGGATGGCTTAGTTGCCGCGATGGCACACCTGTGGAGCAAATTTACGAAATGTTTACGAGCGTCTGAAGGGGCGTCCAACCCCGACAAAGTCCCCACCACCCTTTCGAACCGTATCCTACGAGAGAGAGAAAGAGACACAGATATGGTACAATGCCGCGTCATTCGGTATTATTACATCGTCGCTATCACCATCTCGCGGAAGCAACGACCACTCTTGAATCCACTCTTTTCCGATCTTCTCAGTCTCGTCCTCTTGCCATACTGTTCTTCCTATAAGGGTTACGTTTTCGACGATAGAAACAATATTTTGTTTTTCTACTTTGTCCATTTTTGCAAACAGAGATGTGAAAATTTTTATTCGTTTCCTTTTTTTTTTTTACATAGAATGTGGGATGTCGAGCGATTGATTTTAATATCTTTTTCCTTATAACTTTGTACTTTTAGCGTTGAACCTTGCCAATGCATTTTTATATACACGGTCGTTGATATCAAGATACTTACTAATATTTAACGTGACCGAATGCTTTTCACTGCTTTTAATTCCTGGCTATTTCATTAAACGTCATGGATCTGTTATTTCATTTACATCGTACGTGCCTTACAGCCTTATTAACTAAGATTATATTAACTAAAATGAAACGTGTTAGAATTCTAATTTAATAAGTATCGAAACGACCTGCTGGTTTTATTTCCTAATTATTTTGTTATAAATCTGTTACTACACGTCCATCATATGTGTCTTATACTATAAAATACCAATTAAAATATAATCTGTCAGTTTTCCAATAAATGTAACGAACAAGCGTTCTAACACCTACGATTGGCAGTGAATATGTCAATCAAAAACCAAGCGCACGACACGACCAGTCTAATCGAGCTCATGAAAACCTACGATCAACGTATCTTTACTACTAACCGCTACACTCGTTCCTATTTATTCATCGAGTTCTTTCGTCGTTGGAACAAACGAGTGCTGGAAATGTTTCGTTGTAACTCACTGGCGAGTTTCACTCTGTGAAAAAAAGGCGACGCGTATATAGCTGTATCAATTACAACAGTGTATTCTTGCGCAAGGGTAGATTGGCCTGCCCCCTCCCCGTCGGCCACGATTTTTCTCTCCCGGTCTCCTTCCACCCCTGAGTTATGAATGTGCCCAATTACATCTTAAAAGCTGTGCTCCATTAATTTTCACAGCTGCTGCCGCTTAATTGGGAGCCCGGCCTGATAATAAACCCCGGAGCTTGCACCCAGGGCCCACTACTGCGTTTATGGCCTGCGAGCGCTGAAACTTCGTGGGGAAAGAGTAGAAAGAGAACGAGAATTCGGCGGAACCGGCGTCTTCGCAGACGATCGCATCGATCGGCTACTGCCTTTACCCCTCCCTCTCCGCGATGTGTCGTTCGCTTTTACGACTCTGACCTTGATTCCCGTCCACATAACCCTCACTAACCGTGTAATCTGGTTCCGAACACAGACAATAATAAACGGGGTTGCGTATCTGGGGTGCGAGTGAGAATTTTTTAATTGGCGATCTGGCATCGAGATGGAATTTCATTTTGTCGATTAAATAAGCAATTATGCATACTGCACTTGAAATGGGGCGACCTCTTTCAAATAGTCATCTATCTGGGAAAATTTCTTCGCCAATTAATAATTCTGGACAACCAGAATCACTTTCGACCGCTGTTCGTGTTTTTCTTTTCTTAGCTTCGTGCACGTTTTAGTATCGAAATTGGTGTAATTATAAACTACGATCGACGTAACGAGGAAGTAAATTACAAAGAAATGGAATTTCCAGTCAAGTAAGAAAGCTATGCGTGGTATATCGTTTTGCCGAAATTTATCTCAATATAAAAGATTGACAAATAGGATGAATAATGATGTTTAAAATAATGTATCTGCTTAAGCTAACCTCTGTAATTATTTTATCGCGAATATCCATAAAACCTATGCCGCAAAATCTGCAACTTTCGACCAAATTTTTTCCACCATAACAAAATCCACCTTGGACACCGATAAACCGTGGAACATCACTGGGGCAGAATAATCCTCGCGGTGACGACACCGTGGCTCGCATTTCCATAGATCATTTCCCTGAAACCGCGGACTCGGAGGATCGCAACGTTGGAACAACAATGACGCGGCGGGACGAGCGTTCCATAAATCGACGCGCACCCTTTTCAATAGGAATCGTTAACGTTATTCCATAAAGTTCGGCGCGGCGCGATTCGAGCGAGCGGCAGGTCGGCTACGGAGACGGATAAATCCGCTGGTGGCGGCGGAGCATCAAGCCGGCATTAAAAATAACTGATAGGGTCGTGGCAGCGATTTGCATGCGCTCGTTACTCGGCCTCGAATGTTCCTATACGCGCGGCAACAGAGAACGAAGAGAAAAAATGAAAGGGAGAATCACGACCGTGAACGGTGAAGCTTAAACCATCATCGCATACCTACTAATACCGGCAATATCTTTGTCGCGGTATGCCGAGGCCGCGCACGAGCTTGGAAACTCTCTCGCGAACCTGAAAGCTGTGGCGCAACTTTGTGCACGCGGCCAAGCGAGCGAATGATCGCCTGTGTATACGTTCGACCCGTTCCAC